>CM069158.1:9846307-11278807 GCA_035221665.1 Okamejei kenojei
CTTTCTGGATTAGTACGGGTGTCAGAGGTTATGGTAGAAGGCAGGAGAATGGGGTTAGGAGGGGGAGATAGATCAGCCATGATTGAATGGCGGAGTAGACTTGATGGACCAAATGGCCCACTTCCTATGACTGTCTACAAAGTCATAGTCCCAACTCCTTCATGTCTCTGGCGCTGGGCTTGCCCCCACCTACATTAAAAGTCTGCTCACCCACCACACCACCTCCAGGTCCCTCAGATCGGCCGACTTGGGGTTACTGAACATCCCGCGGTCTAGGCATAAGCTCTGGGGCGACCGCGCCTTTGCGGTTGCAGCTCCTAGACTGTGGAACAGCATCCCTCTTCCCATCAGAACTGCCCCCTCCAGCGACTCCTTTAAGTCGAGACTAAAAACTCATCTCTACTCCCAAGCCTTTCTTGACGTCCTCTGAGCGAGGGCTATATATGTATGTAGCGATGTTTGTATTTAATCTATGAACCACTGTTGTTTGTTGTACTATTCGTATACCAATGTAAAGCACTTTGGCCAACGAGAGTTGTTTTTTAAATGTGCTATAGAAATAAAAGTGACTTGACTTGACTTGACTTATGACCCTATTGCTTATGGCCTTAGGGTCAGTGGGCCAAAGGGCCTGTTTCCACGCTGTTTCTCTAAACTAAACTAAACTACAACACAGGAACTCGAGGTCAGGATCTCGAACACGGGCCACTGGTGCTGTGAGGCAGCAGCTCTACCCACTGCACTGCCCCCGTACTTAATCTAAGCAGGATGTCCATGACCCACGGGGCGGGATGCATTCACTGGTCTGGTTGGACAGAAAGAACACCAGGAACAGAAATCATTCATCGAATGAACATTAAGTGCCTCAAATGATTATTCAACAAAAACATTCAGCTTCTTTAACAATTTTATAGAATGATTATGTCCTAAGACCGACACAGTTATTTCTCCAACAGGAGCAGTAATTCTTGCAGAACAGCTTGATATTAGATGAGCTATGAAATGAGATGTGAAAGCCTGCTAACTTTCAAATAATTCCCACAATGTAATATCACTAACGCGGGTCTTTTAATAAGGTGTTAATAACTTTAAGCAGCATCATTATAGCTCTGCACAGTTCAGCATGTGGAGAGGGGCAGGGGAAGGAGAAATTGAATAGAATTCCATTAACCCAGAAGGATTATATCATTATCCCTTGTTGGAGCTGGAGTGTTCTCTGATGGCCACTGAAGAATATGCAAGGAAATAAAGCTGGTAGAGTTGCTGCCTCGCAGGGCCAGAGACCCGGGTTTGATCCTGACCTCGGGTGCTGTCTGTGTGGAGTTTGCACGTTCTCCCTGTGACCACATGGGTTTCCTCCAGGTTCTCTGTTTTCCTCCCACATCCCAAAGACATGTGGGTTTGTAGGTGAATTGGCCTCTGTTAATTGTCCCTCGTGTGCAGGGAGTGGATGAGAAAACGGGGTAATGCCTTACAATGGGAACTGGTGATAATAGATGATCAGTCACTGGTTCGCACTAGCTTATGCTATCCCACTTTCACATCCACTCGCGACACACCAGGTGGACTTGATGGTTGGCCAAGTAATCTACTAACATGCATGTCGTTGGGACGTGGGAGGAAACGGGAGAACTTGGAGGAACCCATGCAGTCGCAGGGAGAACGTGCAGACTCCACACAGACAGCACCAGAGGTCAGGATCGAATCCAAGTCTCCGGCCCAGTGAGGCGGCAGCTCTAGCAGCTGCACCACTGTACGTGCTGTTTCAATTGCCTATGTCCTTAAAGGGCGGTGGTTACCAACCTGGGCCGTGTGAACCACATGTAAGTGCACCAGAGGTTGCAGGGAATCTGAGGGGTCACAGTGAAGTATTTTTGGTCGGAAGTTAATTCAAAGGTAACAATGAATGCTGATACTTTTGCCACTGTAACTCAGTGGCTGAGGCAGCATCTCTGGAGAAAAGGATAGGTGACGTTTCAGGTCGGGACTCAATACACTCAATACCCAATAGCCTAGCTTATGAGAGGACCATTCAGAAGCCTGATAACAGAGGGGAAGAAGATGTTGCTGAGTCTGGTGGCGCATTCTTTCAAGCTTCTATATCTTCTGCCCGACGTGAGCAAGGAGAAAGATGAATGAAAAGAGGATAGGACAAATCTTTGATGATGCTGGCTGCTTTTCCAAGGCAGAATGAAGAGTAGATGGAGTCGATGGTGGGGAGTCTGGTTTCATAAAATCATAGGATCATAGGTGATAGGAGCAGAATTAGGCCATTCGGCCCATCAAGTCTACTCCGCCATTCAACCATGGCTGATCTATCTCTCCCTCCTAACCCCATTCACCTGCCTTCTCCCCACAACCTCTGACACCTGTACTAATCAAGAGTCTATCTTTCTCTGCCGTAAAAAATATCCACTGGGTTCAAGGAAAGAGCATTCACGTCGCGGCCTCTGTTTCCACCAATCTTTCCACCAACACACACGAGAAGCGCAGGGCAGGCGCCATCGTGTGCAGATGCCGAGACGTGTGTTCAGCTCTGGCTGAACAACTTCTAATCTTGTGTGTAGACTCGATAAGAAGAATAAATAACCTCCTGTGGGCTGGGCTACATCTACAACTATGCAATTTCTTGCAGCCTTGTGCGGAGTTGTTCCCATACCAAGCCAATCATATTTTAGGAATTGGTAGGTGCTGATTTAAATAAAAGGCGCAAAATGCTGGAGTAACTCTGCAGTTTGGGCAGCATCTCTGGAGAAGCTGCACAGGGGACTTTTTCGGTCGAGACCCACCTTCAGATTTTTTTTTGGGTTGCTGCTGAGAGAGCGGAGAACCTGTGCAGTCAGAAGGGGCGAGGCTGGAGTGGGTGAGGGGGAGTGGAGAAGTCAAGACTGGTGATGTCAGCGGTGATGGAAATAAAAAGGTCTGCCAATGGTTTCCTGACCCGAAACATCACCCATCCACATGCTCCTCAGATGCTGCCTGGCCTGCTGAGGTGCTCCAGCACTTCATGTCTTTCTCTACAAAGCAAGCATCTGCAGTTCCTTGTTTCGACTTGCAAGATTGTCTAACCTCTCCTTATAGCTGAAAGATCACTCTTTCACAGCAGGGCAGTGCGCAGCGGTAGAGTTGCTGCCTTACAGCGCCAGAGACCCAGGTTCAAACCTGACTACGGGTGCTGTCTGCACGGAGATTGTATGTTCTCTCTGTGACCAGCATGGGATTTCTCCGGTTTCCTCCCACACTCCAAAGACGTACAGGTCTGTAGGTTAATTGGCTTGGTATAGTTGTAAATTGTCCCTAGTGTGTGTAGGACAGTGTAAATGCGCAGGGATCGCTGGTCGGCGCAGACACGGTGGGCCGAAGGGCCTGTTTCCGCTCTGTATCTCTCAACTAAACTGAACTAAACTTTATAGGAGTACTGAAGAAGGGTCGCGACCCAAAACGTCACATAGAAACATAGAAACGCAGAAAATAGGTGCAGGAGTAGGCCATTCGGCCCTTCGAGCCTGCACCGCCATTCAATATGATCATGGCTGATCATCCAACTCAGTATCCTGTAGCTGCCTTCTCTCCATACCCCCTGATCCCCTTAACCACAAGGGCCACATCTAACTCCTTCTTAAATATGGCCAATGAACTGGCCTCAACTACCTTTTGTGGCAGAGAATTCCACAGATTCACCACTCTCTGTGTGAAAAATGTTTTTCTCATCTCGGTCCTAAAAGACTTCCCCCTTATCCTTAAACTGTGACCCCTTGTTCTGGACTTCCCCAACATCGGGAACAATCTTCCTAGATCTAGCGTGCCTAATCCCTTAAGAATTTTGTAGGTTTCTATAAGATCCCCCCTCAATCTTCTAAATTCGTCTAAAAGTCACCTATTCCTTCTCTCCATAGAATGCTGCCTCACCCGTTTCTCCAGCATTTTTTGTCTACCTTAAACGTTATAGGTGTATCAGTTTGGTAACCAGCTCCGTCCATTTTCCGGATGTTCTTTATCCAGCAGCATTACAGCCTTCACTATTAAGCTGGAATCCGCAGCAGTTTATGTGCAGGTAGATTGAGTAAAGCAGCTCGATAAAACTCACAGGTTCTGGGCAAGACGCTCCTGAATTACAATTTAAATGGTGTGCAGAAGCACACATCAGACATTTGCCATCGATTTGGAGTGCACTTCCACGCCAGGGGCCGTATTTGATGATGCCAGGCCGTGAGTTACTCCAGCACTTTGACTATAGTACGATCACCTGAGATCGTGATGGGCAGGGTTACTGGGTTGACTATCCCAACTCAGAAATGGGCGGCGCGGAGTGAGAATGGAGGGTGACGGGGGAGGATGCAGCAGTCTCCACCGTCTGGGAGGATGGGATGACTTTGCTTATTGCTGTAACGATTTCTTCTACAAGAGGCACAGAATTACCTGGAATAAGAATCAATCCACCACTGAGTCCTTGCCGAAGATAGACGCAAATTGCTGGCGTCATTCAGCGGGACGGGCATCGTCTCTGGAGAGAAGGAATGGGTGACGTTTCGGGACGAGACCCTTCTTCGGGTCGAGACCCTTCTGCTCTCCAGAGACGCTGCCTGTCCCGCTGAGTTACTCCAGCATTTTGTGTCTATCTTCGGTGTATAACCAGCATCTGCGGTTCCTCCCCACACCGAGTCGATGCCACACTCTGTCAGCCGTGGCCGAATGATCCCAGTGTCCCACGGGGAGATAACAAGTGAAATCCGAAATTAATATCAGACTGTGAATTCCCAGCTGGTGTTCTTTTGGAATTATCCTAACTTGCCCATTGAAAGCCAAAACATAAGAATTCCGGCTCAAAACCAAACTGGTGGAAAAGAAGCAAAGTGTAAATTAAATGTGTTATAAATAAACACATGGCCCACTACAACAGGATACAAATCTTTACTGTTTCCAAATGAACATTTATAACTTTCCTTCCTTTAAAAGCCAAACGTGTTGATACTGTTACATTACTGCCATGGTATTTGGCTGCAGGGAGTAGCAGCAAAGTTTCCATTTTGTTACAATAGAAATGGTCGGATTGATACATTTACAGAGGAGCAAGGAGCCTCCAACCCATTCCTTCTCTCCAGAGATGCTGCCGGTCCCACTGAGTTACTCCAGCATCTTATGTCCACCTCAAACATAGGCCAGCTTCGACAGTAGACAATAGACAATCGGTGCAGGAGTAGGCCATTCGGCCCTTCGAGCCAGCACCGCCATTCAATGAGATCATGGCATCATCCCCAATCAGTACCCCGTTCCCCATATCCCCTGACTCCGCTATTTAGCCCTATCTAGCCCTATCTAGCTCTATTTAGCCCTAAGAGCCCTATCTAAGTCTCTCTTGAAAGCATCCAGAGAACCTGCCTCCACCACCATCTGAGGCAGAGAATTCCACAGACTCACCACTCTCTGTGAGAAAAAGTGTTTCCTCGTCTCCGCTCTGAATGGCTTACTCCTTATTCTTAAACTGTGGCCCCTGGTTCTGGGCTCCCACAACATGTTTCCTGCCTCTAGCGTGTCCAAGCCCTTAACAATCTTTAAGCTTCTTTCGTTTTAGCTTAGAGATACAGTGTGGAAACAAGCCCCTTCAGTCCACTGTACCCACCTGCACACTAGTTGAAATTTACAGAACCTGCGAATCTGCACGTCCTTGGTAATAGAAAAGTAACTGCAGATGCTGGTTTATACCAAAGATAGACACAAAAATATAAATTACAAAATAAAAATAAACACAAAACTATAAAATACAAAAAAAAAGATACAAATAAAAATATAGACCCATAAAGACATCTTTGGGATGTGGGAGGAAATCAGAGCACCCAGAGAAAACCTACGCAGTCACAGGGAGAAGGTGCAAATTCCACACTGAGAACACCCGAGGTCAGGATCGAACCCAGGTCTCTGGCGCTGTCGGGCAGCAGTACATCAACGTTATCCCACTTCCTCACCCATTCCCCACACACCGGGGACAAATGACAGAGGCCAATTAATCTAGAAATACGCATGTCTTTGGGATGTGGGAGGAAACCGGAGAACCTGGAGGTAACTGGAGCATCCCGAGGAAACCCGTGCGGCCACGGAGAGAATGTGCAAACTCCACACAGACAGCACCAGAGGTCAGGATTGAATTTGGGTCTCTGGCGCTCTATCAGCTGTGCCACCAACCTGTACAGGGCGAGGCTTGTGTAAACCAGGTGTCATGTGCTTGATACGTAGGGAAAGGGATGTTCCAGCCACCAGACTACTCTCAGCGAGAATCTCAGTTGCCGGACCTGAACGTGAAAGGGCCGCAAATTGCTGTGGTCTTTGAAATTCATTTTGTGAAATCAATTCCTCGTGGAACGTAACCATTGTTCGACAAGCAGAACTTATTGTCCATCTTGTTTCAAAGGACTAATGCACATTGGTGAGACTGGGTGAAGCCCCTGTCCCACTTTCCCGAGTTACTCACATATTCCCCCGAGTTTTCCCCTTGATTCAAACCCGGAGTATTACAGTAATAGCCAGCTGTAGGTACTCGGGGCAATTTATTTTACTCGTGGACATTTTTCAACATGCAGAAAAAACGTCCCGACTTACCTGATGCCCCGTGTACCTACGGCTGACATAACGAGCCGCTACGAAACATCTACGGACACCTACGGCTTCGCTACGGACATTCTCCGAGTTTGAAGCAACGGGAAAATTCGGGAGAATTCGGGAGTAACTCGGGAAAGTGGGACAGGCCCTTAAGGAGGGCAGTTTACCCACCCTGAAGGATGCTAGTGAACTCACATGTGTTTGGGACAATCCAGTGGTTGGCATTAACAATACTACCCAATTGATTTCAATTCTTGAATTCTGGGCAGCTTACAGCCCTGTGCTATGAATATTGACCTCTCATTTCAGGTAGCCCCGGCATTCCCTCTCACTCTATCCCTCTTCCCACCCAAGTCGCACCAGCTTCCTGTTTTCACTCTACAAACAGCTGTTTCCTTTACCATCGGTACTTTTTTTGCATATCTTTGATTCATTGTTCTTCATCTCTCCACATCATCGATATCTCTTGTTTCCCTTATCCCGAACCAGTCTGAATTGATTGATTATTAGGACTGGATGTTACAATCCCTAAGATTTCACTACAATTGACATTCTTGGGTATGACCACCAGGTGAATTTGCTACCAATCAGACACATCTTCAGTTGTGAACCTCAACGTCACTGGGTGTTTCGGCCTTTTATCACAAGACACCCTCAGTCGAGGCAGGCCCACCACAGGTTGATCAGTCCTGGGTGTGTGTCTTGTTGCTAGCCTCTAGATGGTCACGTGGCAGCCTAGACAGCATCTTTCCTCTTCAGCCACAGCCAGTGTCTGCTCCGTTCGGCGGTCTGGCAAGTTCTTTTATTGCCCTCCTTTGTGCCGGACCTTTGACTCCTACTTCCCTCAGGAGCCTTGGGGTGGAACTGGCTACAAAGCCCCTGCACCCCACCTCCACTGGACACAACCTTACCCTCCAACCTCTCTCCTCTGCCTCTGCTGCAAGGTTTGAATATCAAAGCTTTTTCCTTTCATAAGCCTCGTCCACAGCCTCCTCCCATGATGCTCAATGATGAAAACACAGCCTCAGCTCAATGATGAAAACACGCCGACAGGAGTTGGACCAGAGAACGAGGTCTGGTCGCAGGTTGGGAGCTGCAATTTCAACTGGGAACGAAAGCCTCTGGCCTAGGTCAACACGCATTTCCCAGTCCCTGGCTGCGTTCAGTGGGCATGAGTTGAGAGGCGAGGGGTTTGTCCTCCGTTTCTCTCCTTCCCGGATGAAGGATGGTATTTGCGGGAATGTTATCTGGGCAGTGCTAGGCATGGCGTTGGTGGTAACTCTCTTGCACTCGAGTTCAGCTGCCAAACACCTCAGCACCTGGTTGTGTCGCCAGGTGTATCTGCCTTGTGTTAGGCTGGTCTTACAACCGACCAGGATGTGCTTGAGGTTTGCTGGAACTGCACACCGGGGGCAGGGTGGATCCTCTCCCAGCCAAAGATTTAGGTTTGTGGGAGAGGGAAGGACGTCATATGTGGCTCTGATAATGAAGCTCAACTTATTTGACTCCATGGTCCACAGCTCTCTCCATGTGATCTTCCTCCTCTCAACGCCATCCCACATCATCCAGCGGCCGTGTTTGGCTTGGGATATGGCTTTGGCACACCTGGCTGCTTCTTCCTGGTGGCGCACCTCCTCCACCACCAGGTGCCGAGGTTCAGCTGGAGTAGCCTTTTGCCAGGTAGGTTTCATTGCTCCCAGGCCAAAGCCCCCTCGGCCTTGTTGGACATGGCCCACTATGTCCCGGTGTCGGAGGGCGGATTTTGCGTCCAGTACCACTGCCGCTGGAGTCCATTTCCTACCTGTTGCTGGGGTTAGAGCGACACCTCTTATTATTGGGTCCCGGGATTCTGTTAGTGTCATGTCCAGCCTCACTTTGGCACATTTGTACTCCTCCACCAGGCTTGAGACTGGCAGTGAGAGGGCTCCATTCCCATAGAGCCCAATGCTGCTGGGCATCTCGGTAGCCCAAGCAACTTCCTCACTTGTGAGTTCACCAGTCTCTCCAACTAGTTGGCATGGGATAAAGTGAGCTCGTAGATGGTAATTGGCCACATGAGTCGGGGCATTAGACCGAATTGCAGACACCAGAGCTTCAGCTTCCCTGGGAGAGCAGTGTTGTTGATTTGCTTGAGGCCACTGATTGTATCCTGCCTGAGTTGTTCCACCTGCTCTGCATCCTTGTGGTATGCGGTGTACCATCGCCCGAGGCTTTTGACCGGCTTCTCCAGGACAGTTGGTATTGTCAATTGACGTGTCAATTAAGTTGTTGCTCTGCAAACATGCTGAGAGTCTTTAGGCCACAACTCCAAAGAAGATCTTTCCTTCCACGTCCAGAAGGCTGATCTGGCGGAATTGGCTAATGGTTGAAGAGTTCTTTTGTTTGGGAATTAAAATCCCTCCTGCACTTCGCCATGCCTTAGGTATGATTCCTTTCCCCCATGCCACTTTCATTAACTTCCATAGGCATTTCAGGGCACCAGGGGTGTTCTTATAGAGCCTGTATGGGATGCTATTGTGCCCTGGGGCTGATGCTGTTCTTGCCTGTTTGACTGTGCTCTCCACCGCCCTCCATGTAGGAGGCCTTATGTCCATCTGGTGCTCAGGTGGGTGGATGGGTGGCATGTCATCTGGAATGGTGACTGGCTCATGCCTCAGGTTGTCAGAGTACGTCTTCCTCAGGTGCCCCTCCAGTTCCCTTACAGGTACTCTCAGGATCCCGCTCTTCTTCTTGACAAAGAGGCTTTTGACAAACTTATGCGGATCTCTGTAGAAACTTGTCCTCGCCCGTTCTTTCTTCTTGTGTTGCTTCCTCAGGCATTCTGCTCTCCACAGGATTGCCAGGCCCTGCTTTATTTCTGCCTGCAGTGCCTCGAGTCCTTTCCTTTCTGCCTCTGTGCCCTTCCTCCACTGTTTTCTCAGCTGCTTTCTTTCACCAGTCTTTTGATCTCCTGCTGCCTCCTGGACTTGTACTGGAGTGCTGGTTCCTTCTGTGTCCTTTGTTTCACGACCTTCACCCCAAATCTCTCCGCCCCATAGTTGTATATGGTGTCTCCCATCTTCTCCAGTTTTCTTTCCACACATCCCTTCAATCATTCCAGAAGATGGACGAGGTCAGCGTTAACGGTCTCCCAATCTTTCCTCTGGCAGGATTTAGGCCACAAGATTTGAGGCTTTTTCCCTTCCATTTTTCTCTCTACCGCTGACTGCGGCTGGTTGGGCTCGGGACTCGTGTCCGTTGGTGGTACTGTACTTGGTTGAGCTTCGCCTGGGGTGCTGATACCCTGTGGACTGTGGTGGTCATCCTGCCACTGGGCCTCACTCCACTGATTTGGCCTACCTCTTAGAAAGCAGTGGTCAATGCGAGGCCCCACACCAAGCTCTCTCAGGCACTTTTTCCTGCCCTGGTGGATCTTGAGACCCTTCTCCGATGTTAACTTTTCCCAACCACAACTTTGTAACTTATGTCCTGCCGGTGCTGCTGCTCTGTCAGTTGCTGTGCTGGTAATACTCATAGTCGATTCCGTTCCTAGGTCTGTTGCCGTGTGCTCTCTCGTTGAGTCATCTTCCGCCCCCGCTCTCGCAGACTCAAGGGGTATTCTTCGTTTTGTCTTTTTAGTGGCAATATGTGGGTGGATCCAAAACGCTGATTAGCGATGGACCCTGCTGGCATGAGGAGCTAGCCCCGGTGGGGTCTATTCCCTCCGGTCAGCAGTCTCTCCAGGCCGTCACTAGGTCTTTCCCTGGTTGCCAGCTGCCCTTTCACAGCCGTCACTGGTTTAATCCAGATGTTCAGATTGATTATTAGGACTGGGTGTTACAATCCCTAAGATTTCACTACAATTGACATTCTTGGGTATGACCACCAGGTGAAGAAGGGTCTCGACCCAAAACGGCACCCATTCCTTCTCTCCAAAGATGCTGCCTGTCCCGCTGAGTTACTCCAGCTTCTTTGTGTTTATCTTGAAGTTAAGTGTCAGGTTGATGTAGTAACTAAAGGGCCTGTCCCACTTGGGCGTCATTTAAGCGTCACGCAGATGGCGCGCAAAGATATTGTGCATCCCGAAATCCCGGGGTGACCGCACGTCACTGCCTACATCACCACGCACCATCCGCGCGGAATGCGCATCACGTGCGTTGTGACGCGTAAATGAAGTTGTGTAAATGACGCGCAAATGACGCCCAAGCAGGACAGGCCCTTTAAGCTTCACAGCGTGCACTCCACTGGACAGAATCTCCACCAGCTACGGCGGAAGAACTCGCGGTGGGCCGCAGGCTGCTACCAAAGCCCGGCAGGCAGCAGGCCTGGCATGGACGCTGTGGAACCAGCCTGGAGTGCCAGTCCCGTACGAGGCTAGTCCTGCCCTGCCCCTGACGACTGAGAACCAGAGAGGAAGGTGGAGGGAGTCGGCAACAGAGGGCAGAGGCAGGAACTGAGGGGCGGGAAGAAGGAACCAGGGGTCTTGCAGTCCACGCCCTCAAGGTTGGCTGCAGGAGGCACCCCCGGGGCTGGAGAGGGTGAAGGTGGCCGGGCGAGGAGAGGGACGGCAGTTTGCGGGACGATCGGATTGAGCTGACGGCTGCAACAGGCCTTTATGGGCAGCTGCAGCTGGGACTTTGCGAATGGCACCAAAACCTGGCACCTCTTGCATCTGGACTCAGGAGGCTGCTTCTATGCATTATATACTTAATCGGCAATTATATAAATGTATGACAATAATCTTACCTATATGCAAACAATAATTTCATTGTACCTTGGTTCATGTGATAATAAAAGACCTTTGACCATTGTGGACAATGTTTTTTTTTTCTCTGTCCACTCAAGAGGGCAGATAAAGGTTTGAAGGTTAACCTCTCCTCCGGTCAAAGGCATTTCCAACTGAGCAATGCTCCTTTTGTACCTAACTTGACAACCCGGATTTTGATCTCAGATCAAGTCAGAGCGTCATAGAGTGATACACATATCACTAACTTGCCCACACCGGCCAACATGTCCCAGCTACACTAGTCCCACCTGCCTGCGTTGGTCCCACATCACTACAAACTTGTCATATCCATGTACCTGTTAAACATTGCAATAGTAACTGCCTCAACTACCGCTCCTGGCAGCTCGTTCCATACACCAACCACCCTTTGTATGAACAAGTTACCCCTCAGATACCCATTACATCATTTCCCCTTCACATTAAACCTATGTCCTCTGGTCCTCGATTCTCCCCCTCTGGGCAAGAGATTCTGTGCATCTACCCGGTCTATTCCTCTCATGATTTTATATGATAAACGGACTGGGGCTTGAACTCGTGACCTTCATCAGTAACTGCCTCAGGGCGATATGTCAGATGATCACGATGCATTCTGGGACCTGTAGCCTGCTCCAGCAAGAACAGCATGTTTCCGCTGGTCGGGACAAAGGCTAAGCAATAGTCTCGACGCAGCTGAACGTGGCCTAAAATAACCTGAGAGCTCAGGTACGATGCTGTTTCTTTCTGTCGTAAACCATTGAGAAGGTATGGGTAAGGTTGGTCTGATGCTCGTCACAACCTGTATTGTGGTACATCTCACATTCTGCCGTTTCCATTGTCCAGAGTAAGTTTGATACACACGCACCATTGACACTTTAGAGAGTAGGCAATAATACCGGAGAGGGACACAAGGATCTGCAGGTGCTGGAATCCTGAGTAAAACACAAAAGTGCTGGAGGACCTCAGCCGGTCAAACAGCCGTTGTGGAAGGAATGCATAGGTTTTGGGTTGGGATCCTTCTTAAGATTGAAGAAGGATCCTGACCCTGAATGTATTTTTTTTCCACAGATGCTGCCTGTGCCGCTGAGTTACTCCAGCATTTTGCGTCCATTTTCGGGGTAAACTCGCATCTGTAATTCCTTCCAACACATCAACTGCATCCAGTCCAGATCCTCTGCTGAAAAGCTGCCCCAGTGCCACCACGAGGACTATGGGCCTTTAGGCCCAGATAGGACTTCATTTTAAGAACTGGTACTGGAGTTGGCCGTTTCAACGCCGACATGTGGAGATGGGGACTCCGCCAGAGCCCAGCCTGTGAATTTGGAGCAGAACAACAGACAGGCAACCCTGTCATCTCTGGGTGCCCGCTCTATCACCCACCAAACGGAGCTGAGGGCCTGGCAGACATTGGCGCAGAGACAACAACCTGGCTGTTCAACACCCGGCTTGAGATCTAACTATTCCTTTGGTTTATGTTTCATTTGCAAGCAGACGAAGATTTTAAATACTTGAAACTTGAAGGACATAATACAGTGTTGGAGACGTGGCAACTCTTTGCTTTCTGCCTCTACGAAGTGTACCATTCTTTCACCACAATCGTTGCTCTTCTGTACTTATTACAATTGTGCTTATGTCTACTATGACTTTACTGAATTGCATGAAAAACAACACTGGCGCAGCAGTAGAGCTGCTGCCTCGCAGCGCCAGAGACCCGGGTTCAACCCTGACCATGGGCGCTGTCTGCACGGAGTTTGTACGTTCTACCTGTGACCACGTGGGCTTTCTCCGGGTGCTCCGGTTTCCTCCCACATTCCAAAGGCGTGCAGGTTTGTAGGTTGATTGGTTTCTGCAAGTTGCCCCTCGGGTGCTGGACAGTGCGCGGGTGATCGGTGGTCAGTGTGGAGTTGGTGGGCCCGTTCCCACACTGTATCTCTAAACAAAACTAAAATAAAGAATTTCACTGTGTCCAGGTACACAGTGACAATGAAGTACCACTGAACAAGATGTGAAAAGGCACTTTATAAATGGCTTGCATTTGTCATTGTGGAGATAGATACAGTTTGTAATTATTGCAGGACTGCATCAAGGCACATGTTCTGCATTCACAAGATGGAACGGGCTCATTATCGCACCTGCTTTTCCCCTTGTGCCCAGAGGCTTGAGTGGGTAATCAGATATAAAGAGTTTAATTTCTAAATAGCATTAGGAGGGATGAAATTAAGCCAAATACTGTGCACCAGGTCCTTCCAACTGGATTCTGATGAAGTGTCACGCCCTTGCATTAACCCAGCCTTTTTGTTCATTAGCTCCTCACAAACCTGCTGTTTATTTCCAGACAAATAAAGCTTTAGTTTCAAATTTTCTAGAAATTTGCCGAGAGCAGCAGATGACGGGTCACTGAACTTGAATGACATTCCTGCAGGTATTATTTCGACAGAATATTTTATTGACCTCAGTTATCCCACAGTTTGCAACACAGCGTTAGAAGTGCTGCCTTACAGCGCCAGAGACCCAGGTTCGATCCTGACCATGGGTGCTGCCTGTACGGAGTTTGTATGTTCTCCCTGTGACCATGTGGGGTTTTCTCCGGGTGCTCAGGCTTCCTCCCACATTCCAAAGACGTACAGGTCTGTAGGTTAATTAGCTTCTGTAAGGGGTGGAAGATTGCAACCTTCACGTGGTCCATCCTGCTTCGACTAATGCAATCAACTCGATTGTACTAATGCACAAACGGAAGATCAAATAGAACAAGTTGTCCAACAACTTTAGGCCGTGCACGCCACACGAAAGAAGAAGAAGCTTCTGTAAATTGGCCCTAGTGTGTTGGAGACAACTAGTGTACGGGGGAATCGCTGGTTGGTGCAGACTCGGTGGGCTGAAGAGCCTGTTGCCATGCTTTGGCCATCGGTTGCATGCAGCACAGTCGCATTACACATTAGCTGGACATAAAGTACTGGAGGAACACAGCGGGTCACGACACACAAGGCTGTTGTTGCAACTCTGGGCCAGAACATGGTGGAAGCAGGAGAGGAGCAGGAGCCACAGAGGGGGAGCAGCAAGAGAGGGTCTCACAAACTCTCGTCGGAGAGAGGAAGGGAACATCTTGAATGTAGCCATACTTTCTTTCAGGAGAAAGACAAAAAGACAAAAATGCTGGAAGAACTCAACCGGTTCCTCCAGCACTTTGCTTTTTGCTCAAGATTCCAGCATCTGCAGCTTCTTGCATCTTCACATTATATTTCCATCTATGTGTGGAATTTTAACCTTGTGTGGAACTTTTTACGCCCACGTGGAATCTCGCATCTGTCCAACACGAGTGCTTTAGTTTCAGTTTGCTATCAGAGATACAGCGCGGAAACAGGCCCTTCGGCCCACAGAGTCCTCGCCGACCAACGATCACCCGCACACTCGCTCTATTCTACATACTAATGTACAGAAGCAAATAACCTCAAAGCCTGCACGTCTTTGGAATGTGATCTCTGGGGTCAGCTTATAGAAGCCAACTAACCTACAAGCCCAGTGCGACGGGAAACCGGAGCACCCGGAGAAAACCCACATGTTCACAGGGAGTATGCACAATCCCTGTACAGACAGTACCCATAGTCAGGATCGAACCCAGTTCTCTGGCACTGTAAGGCAGCAACTCTACCACTGTGCCACCCTCAGAGGCAATTTTCTCCATCTTTGTCTGACTTCAGTTGCACATTGCAGTCCTTTTCCGAAATTGGTGGTAGATTGATGTAGAATCTTACAGTTCAAGTCTCTCAGGACCAAATTTGGAAGCTGTCTGACTTTGATTTCCAATGAAATGATGCACACAGCTGCTTTTGAGAGAGCATTTCTGGAATAACGCCAACATTTTTATTGGCAGTCATACCTTAGATCAGGGAACAGTTCCAATCACAGCAGGGCACCCGATTTCACAAAGGAGTTCTGACCTCATTAATCTTGGCAAGCGCCTATTACCTGTGTAGATGCCAGAGAAAAGGCCTAACCCTAGATCAGTTCAAAAAAACAAAAAAATGATGCAAAAACTCAGAAGTTTAAGCAACCTCTGTGGAAAGAGAATTAGTCAATGCCTCAAATCTGCAGCCAGCCCTCTGTCGGAACAGTGATTCCATTAATTAAGACACTAAGGAGTTCATAAAACCATAAGACATGGAACATCACAATGGAGCCATTCGGCCCATCGAGTCTACCCCTGCCATTTGATCACAGCTGATCTACTTTCCCCCTCATCTCCTGCTTTCTCTCCGTAACCTTTGACACCCTCATTAATCAAGAACCTATAAACCTCTGCTTTAAAAATACCCAATAATTTGGCCTGTGAATGGCAACTGCAGTTAAAAATAATCCACCAAGGATGACACCTTGTTGCACCGTTCAGTGAAAAAAGGTTTTACAAAACGCACAGTGGCGCGGACAGTAGAGTAGCTGCATTACAGCGCCAGAGCCCAGTGTTCGATCCCGACTACGGGGGCTGTCTGTGCAGAGTTTGCATGGCCTTCCCTGTGACCGTGTGGGTTTTCTACCGGTACTCCGGTTTCCTCCCACACTGGATCTGTGGGTGAATTGGCTTCAGAAAATGGTCCCCAGATTGTGGATGATACTAATACATGATCTGATTGGTTGTTGGCCCTTAATACATGATCTGATTGGTTGTTGGCCTTTCTGTTTTTTAATTAAAGATGGGCATGATGACAGAATGGAGCGACTGGGCTTGTATTCACTGGGATTCAGAAGAATGAGAGGGGATCTTATAGAAACATATAGAAATTCTTAAGGGATTGGACAGGCTAGATGCAGAAAAAATATTCCCGATGGTGGGGGAGTCCAGAACCAAGGGGTCGCAGTTTAAGAATAAAGGGTAGGCCATTTAGGACTGAGATGAGGAAATTCTTTTTCATCCAGAGTTGTGAATCTGTGGAATTCTCTGCCACAGAAGGCAGTGGAGTCCAATACACTGGTTGTTTTCAAGAGAGAGTTAGACATGGCTCTCAGGGCTAATGGAATCAAGGGACACGGAGAGAAAGCAGGAAGGGAGAACGTGCCAACTCTACACAGACAGCAACAGGGGTCAGGATCAAACCGGGATCTCTGGCAATATGAGGCAACATCTCTACCAGCGGAGCATTAGTCATTTATTTCAAACAGCGGTTGCAAACCCTGTCTGGCAGGCCTCAGTGAGCATAGTTAATAGCTGAACCCTCAGATCTTTTTGACATATCATTTATGTTCTGAATGGCAATATATTGCACCGTTAATGATTCCAGCCGAGCTTCTGCACGTCAACGGTTTAAAAACTAATACATACAGAAGATGGCAAAGGGGCAACACAGCTTCAGTCAGTGGGTAGCAACAGTACTAAATGCACACAAACTACTCACATCAATGTAAATACAAGCTTTACTTATTTTCTTGCTCAGGTGTGCGATGTATAACGCGGAGATTATTTATGGTGGGAAGTGGATTGTCACATCTAACAACATTGCTTTGTTTTCATTTTCCGGTAGAGGCTGAGGGGAAGAACGTACATATTCCTTGACGCAGGCAGGAGATGGTTCATAAGTCATGAGGTCATGAGAAATAGGAGTAAAATTAGACCATTTGGCCCATCAAGTCTACTCCGCCACACAATCATGGCTGATCTATCTCTCCCTCCTAACCCCATTCTCCTGTCTTCTGCCCATAACCTCCGACACCTATACTAATCAAGAATGTATCTATCTCTGCAACTGTAGGGACCATATTATTGTACGGGCGTGAGGCATGGAGTCTCACTCGAGCACTGTCCAAGTCTCTCGATGGTACCGACACCCCAATGCTCAGAAAAGTTCAAAATGTCAGTTGGAGGGACCACATCCCCACCGCCCTGCTCTATGGGGAGATTCCACCACTGAGCGAGGTGATCAGGTGGAAAACGATGAGGCTCGCTGGTCACTGCCACCGCCACTCACAAATGGCAGCAAACAAGGTGGTGCTGTGGGAACCCGCCCATGGAAGACGTGACCCGGGACGGCCGATCAAGATGATGCTGAAGACGTTGATGGAAGATGCATGTGCAGAGACAAAAGAGGAGCTTGCCAGCTACACGGAGTACAGAGATGTGTGGAGCGTCTGTCATCGTGCCCGTCGGAAACCAGCACCACTGTGTCGCTAATGTTTTCAATGATTTAATAATAATAATAATAATAATAATAATCTGCCTTAAAAACATCCACTGATATTTCCAGGGTGGGTGGAGCAGGTTTGCTTGACCAGATGGCTTCCTCTTGCTCCAGATGTCCTCCTGGCCTTGCAAGTGTTGTCCATTCCAAGTGTCGTCCATGAGGTGGGAAGGGAAGGGCAGTCACATGACTTTTATGATGATGAAAGACCGAGCAAGGAAACGGACCCTAAGATCCACCATAAATATTTCATGCAACTCCCCCTGCTGTACATCACCCATCTGCTTCAAGAAGACCACCAGTGCCGAAGAAAAGCAAAGCCTCATGCCGAAACGACAACCGTCCAGTGGCCTTGACATCCACCATCATGAAATGTTTTGAGAGGCTGGTTATGGAACGGTCTAGCCAGCGGCCTTGACCCACTGCAGTTCACCTACCTCCACAACAGGCCCACAGATGATGCCATCGCACTAGCCCTAGACTCATCCCTGGAACGCGTGGACAAGAGAAACACCTACGTCAGACTCCTATCCATAGACTGCAGCTCTGCCTTTAACGCCATGATACCAGCCAAGCTTTTCACCGAACTCGTGGGACTTGGTGTCAGCACTCATCTCTGCAACTAGATCCTCGACATCCTGACCAACATACTCCAATCAGTGAGCTGAGGGGACAAATTATCCACTGCGATAATCCTGAACAACGGTGGTCTGCAAGGCTCAGCTCAGCCCCCTTTTTTACTCCTTGTACATCCACGACTGTGCTTCCGCGCACACATCTAATTCCATTTTCATAACCGCCAATGACACCACCATTGTGGACCGGATATCAAATATTGATGAGATGGCGCACAGGAAGGAGATCGTGAGTCCTGGTGTCGAGACAACAACCTTTCTCTCAATGTCAGCAAGACAAAGCAGATAGTGATCGACTTCAGGCAGTGAGGTGGTACGCATACACCAGTGACCATTGACCTCGCCAAAGTAGAGGTGGCTGAACACGTCAAATTCCTAGGAGTCAATATCACCAACAACCTCTCCTGAACCACCCATACTGAAGCAACGACCAAGAAAGCTCACCAACGCCGCTTCTTCCTTAGAATGCTTAGGAAGTTCGGCATGTCCCCGACAACTCTCACCAACTTCTACAGGTGCGCCAGAGAAAGTATTTTATCAGGATGCATCACAGCTTGGTTTGGGAACTTCCAAGATGGCAAGGAATTGCAGCAACTTGTAGACACACCCCAGACCATCACACCAACCAACCTCCCTTCCATTGACTCCATTTACGCCTCACGCTGCCTCTGCAAGGCCATCAGCATAATCAAGGACAACTTGGCCACTCCCTTTTCTCCCCTCTCCCATTGGGTAAAAGGAAAAGAAGTATGAAAACGCACACCTCCAGACTCAGGGACAGATTTTCCCCCCGCTGTTATCAGGCAACTGAATCATCCTGCCACAACCAGAGAGCAGTCCTGAACTACTATGTTCCTCATTGGTGACCCTCGGACTATCCTTGATTAGACTTCGCTGGCTTTACATTCCACTAAACATTATTCCCTTATCGTGTATCTGTGCACTGTGAATGGCTTTGTGAAGAGCAGGTTGAGGAAAGAAGAGGTAACAAAAGCACCCAACCACCAGCAACATCTGCTACGGGGCGGACCGACCAGATACGTCATCCCAGTGTTGTTTCATCTGCCTGGGACACCTGAAATAATGGACATACACACACACACACACACAAAGCCACCATTCTTTTGGAAGTGAGGGCAGGACATGCATCCCGTGCATAAAAATATAAACAACCTTCATACAGTTGCCTGCATTTGCTGGCTGGATGGATATTCCACATGAACGACATCTCACGGTAGGTTAAAGATCCTGACACTCAAGAAATAAAAACAGCAGCTACAACTCGTATTGTCCTTCTTATGTCTGTATATGTTCTCCCCGCCCCCCAGTCATATTGACAACCTGCTGCAGATCACAACTGGTAAGATTTTTAATCAGTGCTATTTTATGTGACAGCACACACTGGCACCTCTAAAAAGTGACACCTCTACCAGATCATTTTAGCACGATGTCTAATTTATGTTGATCTTACACCTATTACTCGTTGGTTTATTACATTAGAAGTTATTTTGTCCCAAAATCAAACCAGAAGTCATAAAGTCCTAGTGCACTCCTGCACGGAAACTGGCCGTTTGGCCCAACGTGCTCACACCGACCAAGATGTCCCACCTGCCCACGTTTGGTGTATATCCCTCTAAAACTTTCCTATCCATGTACCTGTCCAAATGTCTTTTAAATGTTGTTATAGAACCTGCCTCAACTACCTCCTCTGACAGTTCGCTCCGTACCCAGCGTACCTCAGTGTGAAAAAGTTGCTCCTCAAAATATTTCCCTCTCACCTTAAACTTACAACCTCTGGTTCTGAGTTCCCCAACTCAGGGTAAAAATACTCTGTGCATATCTATCTCCCTCATGATCTTATACATAAAGTACATTGATGGACATTTTTTTAAATGATGTGGCTTAATATTTTAATTGATTTGGGTACCATCATCTTTTTATCTACAAATAAACCCACTGTTTTTTATAATGTCTTAGCAGAAAAAATCCTTCTCCTTCTCGTGACCACATATCATGAAGATGTGGAGCTTTGGAGAGGGTGCAGACGAGGTTTACCAGAATATTGCCTGGATTAGAGGGTTTTAGATACAGCAAGGGGTTTAATTTAGTTTCGTTTAGAGATAGTGCGGAAACAGACCCTTCGGCCCACCGGGTCCGCGCCGACCAGCGATCCCCGCACACTAACACTATCCGATAACCACTAGGGACAATCTTTTTATTTACACCAAGGCAATTAACCTACAAACCTGTACGTCTTTGGAGTGTGGGAGGAAACCGATGATCTCGGAGAAAACTCACGCAGGTCACGGGGAGAACCGCACAAACAGCACCCACAGTCGGGATCGAACCCGGGTCTCCGGCGCTGCATTCGCCGGATAGACTTGGATTGTTTTCTCTGGAATGTCAGAGGTTGATAGAAGTATATAAAATTCTGAGAGACATAGATAGGGAAGACAGTGAGAATCGTTTTCCCCCAGGGTGGAAATGTCCAACACTAGAGGGCACAGCTGTAAGGAGAGAGGGGGAAAAGCTTAATGGAGATGTGCAGGGGGAGTTTTATTTTACACAGATGGTAGTGGGGACCTGGAACATATTGGTGGAGGCAGATATGATCTTGAAGTGCAAGAGGCTTTTAGATAGGCACATGGAAATGCAGTCAATAAAGGCATATGGATCACGTGCAGGTCGATGAGATCAGTTCAGCTGAGCACAAACGTTGTGGGCTGAAGAGCCCCCTCCTGTGCTGCACTGTCTAAGTTCTGTGTTCTATGACTGTGCCCAAAACTGATCTGAAATGAACCATCGCTAAATTGTGTGGCAAACAAGTCTATTGTGTTTAAACACTTTGTTTCGATAACAATTGCAAATTCGGGAACAACATCTGAACATTCAAATCCTGTGCTTGACTCTATTTGTCACAGCGTTGTTTGTTTCGCACTGATATTGCTGTTTCCAAGCTGATAAAAGGCTTTCTGCTGATTTCCACACATTCCCCCACCGTATCGCTAAACAGTAGCCATCCGTTCCAACTCTTAGTAGCAACTTTCTAATGGTCAACACAAGGTCCATTAAACTGTGTCAACTTCTGAGGAGGAGCGCGATGAACTGCCGCCTCATTTGTTATTTGTTAGCATTTCGATTTTCAAACCCGTTGCATGTATGTGCAGAGTATGTTTTTGTAGCTCCATTTACACCACACTTGTCAATTAGTAATCTTTTCAGCACTCGGGTATCATTTTGCATCCATTTTTAAACAGGGCAGATGGATTTATAATTCAGATACAATCCAAACCAAGGCACCCTGACAGATGTTGCCAGGAACTGAGTAAGAAGTTCTTGCTGGTTTGGAAGCTTGCCCTGCTCACTGGAAGATTTCCTTTGATGTTCCATCATTGAGTTGATGACAGTCAACTCGAGTCATAGAGGGGTGCAGCACGGAAACAGGCCCTTCGGCCCATCTTGCCCATGCCGACGTGGATCTCATTCATCGTGCTAGGCCACGAGCAAGCAGTCACCTCCCACCCCCATTTGAAACCTGTTCAAGACTCCAGGGGCAAGACATCCTCAAAGGATTATTAGCAGCTCTGGACTGGACCTTGGGCAATATGGCCACTTCATGCACGTGTTGTCAAGTAAGCCTTCCTCCCTCCGCCTGCTTAAAACCAAATAACAAAGTACATGTTTACATCCCGCATTCAACACAAATGATCAAGGTGTCCTCGAGAAAAACTCTCTTTCTAAAAAGGTCACACAGTCCATCAGTTCATCTGTTGCAGGAGCAGGATTAGGCCATTCGGCCCATCGAGTCTAGTCCCATCAAGGCATTCAGTCATGGCTGATCTATCTTTCCCTCTCAACCCCATTCTTCTGCCTTCCCGCAGCCCCTAATACCCATAGTAATCAAGAATCTGTCCATCTCTGCTTAAAAATATCGATGGACTTGGCCTTCACAGCCCTCAGTGGCAATGAATTCACGTATGGCTGTATGGTAACTCAGATTTCACTGCACCAATTGGTGCATGTGGCAATAAATGTGTACTTGAAGTTGAACTAAAGAAATTCCTCCTCATCTCCTTTCTAACGATATGTTCTTTTATTCTATGGCCAACGTGACTTGTGACGAAAAAGATCCAGACATATGTAAGGAGATCTTTACTGATTACAGAGCAGACGTGAGCAGTTAGCAAGTTGAGGGGAGCCATTCTTTGATATGATGTACTTTTCTTTACCAGGAAATGAGCATCTTTAATCGCCCTCTATTTCTCCTCCTTGATGGCAAATGAATCAGCGGCGTATAAGAACACAAAGCGCTGGGTGCACTGAGCAGGGCTGCCAGCGTCTGTGGAAAGAGAATCATAGTTAACATTTTAAGTCAACAAAAGGGAGTTACGTTTACAGCTTTACGGCATCTGCTGTGCTTAGTTCTTAGTTTAGAATAGAGATGCAGCATGGAAACAGGCCCTGCGAGCCACTGAGTCCATACCAGTCACCGATCCCCAGTTCACACGAGTTCTATGTTATCCTACTTATGCATCCGCTCCCTGCACGCCAGGTGGTGTTTACAGCGGCCAGTTAGCCGACCAGCTCACACGTCTTTTGAAGGTGGAGCACCCGGAGGAAAGCGACGTAGTCACGGGAACAACCATCAAACTCTACACCGACAACACGGCACGGTGGCGCCGCACTAGAGCTGCTGCCTTACCGCGCCAGTGGCCTGGGTTTGATCTTGATTGCGCGTGCTTGTCTGTACGCAGTTTTATACGTTCTCCCCGTGACTTGCGTGGGTTTTCTCTGAGAACTCCGGTTTCCTCCCACACTGTAAAGACATACAGGTTTGTAGGTTAATTGGCTCGGTATAAATGTAAAAATTGTCCCTAGTGTCGGATAGTGTTAATGTGCGGGGATCGCTGGTCGGTGTGGACTCAGTGGGCCGAAGGGCCTGTTTCCGCGCTGTGTCTCTAAACCAAACTAAACCTAACTATACACCCGAGGTCAGGATTGAACCCGGATCTCTGGCACTGTGAGGCAGCAGCTCAACCAGCTGAGCCACTGGCACCCAGATTTAGATTGTAATTTATGGATCAATAGCCCTACTTTGGAGCCCAGTACAAAGGACCATTGCTAATGAGTGAATGCTATTTGAGAATGGATGTAGACAATAGACAATAGGTGCAAGAGTAGGCCATTCGGCCCTTCGAGTGAGCACCGCCATTCAATGTGATCATGGCTGATCATCCCCAATCAGTACCCCGTTCCTGCCTTCTCCCCATACCCCCTGACTCCGCTATTTTTAAGAGCCCTATATAAAATATAGAATAAGGGGTAGGCCATTTAGAACGGAGATGAGGAAAAACTTTTTCACACAGAGGGTTGTGAATCTGTGGAATTCTCTGCCGCAGAAGGCAGTGGAGGTCGATTCTCTGGATGCTTTCAAGAGAGCATAGCTCTCTCTTATAGCTCTCTCTGCCTCATAGCTCTCTCTTGAAAGCATCCAGAGAATCGGCCTCCACTGCCTTCTGAGGCAGAGAATTCCACAGATTCACAACCCTCTGTGTGAAAAAGTTTTTCCTCATCTCCGTTCTAAATGGCCTACCCCTTATTCTTAAACTGTGGCCCCCTGGTTCTGGACTCCCCCAATATCGGGGACATGTTTCCTGCCTCTAACGTGTCCAATCCCTTAATAATCTTAGATGTTTCAATAAGATTCCCTCTCATCCTTCTAAATTCCAGAGTGTACAAGCTCCATTCTATCTACATATGACAGTCCCGCCATCCCGGGAATTAACCTTGTGAACCTACGCTGCACTCCCTCAATAGCAAGAATGTCCCTCAAATTTGGAGACCAAAGCTGCACACAATACTCCAGGTGTGGTCTCACCAGGGCCCTGTACAACTGCAGAAGGACCTCTCTGCTCCTATACTCGACTCCTCTTGTTATGAAGGTTAACATGCCATTAGCTTTCTTCACTGCCTGCTGTACCTGCATGCTTACTTTCAGTGACTGACGTACATAGACACCCAGATCTCGTTGTACTTCCCCTTTTCCCAACTTGACACCATTCAGATAATAATTTGCCTTCCATTTCTTGCCACCAAAGTGGATAACCTCACATTTATCCACATTTCCACCCTGTGGGAAAAAAAGGTCTATCCTAATCGCTGCTTCTCGTAGTTTTGTACAATTCTATCAGGTCACCCGTAGCCTCTGACACTCTAGAGAAAACAATCCAAGACACAAAGTGCTGGAGTAACTCAGTGGGTTAGGCAGCATCCCTGGAGAACATGGTGACGTGACGTTTCAGGTTAGGACCATTCTTCAGGCTGAATAAGGGTCGCCATCCGAAACGTCACCCATCCATGTTCTCCAGGGATGCTTCCTAACCCACTGAGTTACTCCAGCACTCTGTGTCTTTTAAAAAATAAAACAAGCATATTCAGTTCCCCGTTCCTACTTCCAAGTTTGTCTAACCTCTGCGTATAGCTGCAAGATCGCTCTTTGTTTGCAGGAGTATCAGTTTGGGATCCACGTCTGTCCGTTTTCCAGGTGTTCAATAGACATTACAGCCTTCACATTTACGCTGGAATCCGCACCGGTTTATGTGCAGGTAGATTGAGTAAAGGGCCTGTCCCACTTTCACCACCTAATTCACAACCTTTGTTACTCATCGACATTTTTCATCATGTTGAAACAACGCCCCGACCTACTTGATGCCACGAGTACCTACGACTAGCATCACGGCCTGCTACGACCTTCCTACGACCTCCTACGACCTCGTGACGACCATGCTGCGAGTATGAGTCAAGGGCAAACTCGGCAGAGGTCGTGAATTAGGTCATGAAAGTGGGACAGGCCCTTAATGCAGCTCGATGCAATTCACAGGCTCTGCGCGAGAAGATCCTGAATTACAATTTAAATGGTGTGTAACATCACACATCAGACATTTGCTGTCAGTTTAGGGTACACTTCCACACCAGGGGCCGTATTTGACAATGCCGGGCTGTGTTTTCATTCAAAGGTCAGAGTTGACGACAAATGTGTGCAAGGCTACAGAAACGGACACATCATGTTTCTCCACATCCCTCGTTTATTGGAGCATAGAGCAGGAGTGTTGGAACAGGTCCTTCAGTCCGCAATGTCTGTGCCAAATATGATGCCAAGTTAAACTGATCTCCTCTGCCTGCACGCGATCCATATCCTTCCATTCCCTGCATATCCTTTGGACTTTAGAGTACAGCGTGGAAACAGGCTTTTCAGCCCACAGAGTTTACGCCGACCCCAGCAGTCACCCTGCACACTAGCACTATCCTACACACGAGGGACCGTTTACAATTCGCTGAAGCCATTTAGCCTATAAACCTGTACGTCCTTGGAGTGTGGGAGGTAACCGGATCACCCAGAGAAAACCCACGAGGTCACAGGGAGAACGTACAAACTCCATACAGACAGCACCCGTAGTCAGGATCGAACCTGGGTCTCGGGTGCTGCAAGGCAGCAACTCTACCGCTGCGCCACCCCAAAGCTAGACCCATTTGCCTGGATTTAACCCATATATCAATCTAAACCTTTCCTATCCCTGCAGCTGTTTAAATGTATTTTAAACATTGCAATTGTATCTGCCTCCACCACTTCCTTAGGCAGCATGTTTCATACATCTACACCTTCTGTGTGGAAAGGTTGCCCCTCAGGTCCCTTTTAAATCTTTCCCCTCTCAGCTGAAACACATGCCCGCTGGTTTTATACTTCGTTACCCGAGCAAAAGACTGTGGCCATCCACCTTATCTATACCCCTCAAGATTTAATGATCGCCTGTAATGCCACTCCTCAGTCTCCTTGCTGTGGAGTTTCACCGTGGATAGAAAATGTAGATGCTCAGTTTACTTAATATAATTTGAATGTCTTTAATTTTTAACCCTGGATAAAATGGAAGTGCAGTGAAATAGTTTACTCATTTAACTTTATCTTATTTGAAAGTTTTAAGATTAATTTCCAGTACTTAATGTTCAGTTTAGTTTGGAGACACAGCATGGAAACGCACCCTTCGAGCCCGGGGTCTACACTGACCACCAATCACATGCTCACTATAGTCCTGTAATCCCACTTTGCAACCACCCCCTACAAACTAGGGGGCAATTTACAGAAGCCAATTAACCTACAAGCCCACATGTCTTTGGGATGTGGGGGGGGGGGGGGGGGAGTGGATCACCCAGAGGAAACCCAGACGCACCGAGCCCAAGCCGGCCACTACACTAGCCCCATGTTATCCCAGTTTTCACATCTTACACACTAGGTGCAATTTACAACAGCCAATGAACCTACAAACCTGCACTGTCCTTGGTAATGGGGGAAGGATGCTCCTCAAACCAAAGATCCTACAGCGAGCAAGATAGCCCACTCGACGAAAAAGACGCAGTACGGTCACGGGCAGATTCATGGGTAATTTAAGGCCCCGTTTCCGTAACCGGCTTCTGTCTCCGCACCAAAGATCCCATAGGATACCAGTGCGGAGACGGAAGCTGGTTATGGAAACATCCTCGAAAAAATAAGTTATTTGGTAAAAATCTTCCCCTCAATTTCAGAATTTTAATTTATTAACGCAAACTAGATTAACGCAACGATGATTACACTGCGAGTCAGGTCGGGTCGGGTCAGGTCCAGTTACGGAAATGGATGAAAAAAAGGCCCACGTTCCGTTCCGTTGCGTACTACACATCAGCCCGTTGCATTTAGCAGGAGTGGTCTATCTTGCTCCGCTACAGGACCTTTGCCTCAAACTGCGGAGCATCTTGGACAATGCAGCTCACCCCCTCTATGACACACTGATCAACCTGAGGAGTACCTTCAGCAACAGACTGGTTCCAGCAAGATGCAGCACAGAACGCCACAGGAGATCTTTCTTCCCTGAGGCTATCAAACTGTACAACTCCACCCCCTTCCCGATCTTTGCACGTCCCCAATCCTTTCCACTCGTCACTTTAATTTCATGCTTCATGTATCTTGTGTTTTAAGACTGTTGGGCAGATCAATTTCCCTCCTGGGATAAATAAAGTTCAATCGTATCACATCGTATCATAATGAAAAGGAACGGCAGATGTTGGTTTATGGTTGAAAAAGATGGATACAAGAATATAAAACACCAAATAAAAATAAACACAAAATAGACATCTTTAGGACGTGAGAGGAAACCAGAACACCCAGAGAAAACCTGCACAGTCACAGGGAGAACGTGCAAACTCCACATAGACAGCACCCAAGGTCAGGACTGAACTCTATGGCTGTGAGGCAGCAGCTCTACCAGCTAGGCCACCATGCCATCATGGGCATTGATTAAAGTCTTTAAAAATCATTGACAAGAATTTTAAGGAGTAAAACAATAAACTTTAAAAAATCTCTAACCGTCTATGACTTTAGTTTAACTTAGTTTAGAAATACAGCGCGGAAACAGACCCTTCATCCACCGTCCGCACCCACCCCTGCACATTAACACAAGTCTACACACACGGGACAATTTACACTTACACTAAGTATACAAACCCAAGCCAATTAATCTGCAAACCTGTGGGAAAGAATTGCAGATGCTGGTTTAAATCGAGGGTAGACACAAAATGCTGGAGTAACTCAGCGGGACGGGCAGCATCTCTGGAGAGAAGGAAATGGTGACGTTTAGCGTTTCGACCCGAAACTTCACCCATTCCTTCTCTCCAGAGATGCTGCCCGTCCCGCTGAGTGACTCCAGCATTTCGTGTCGACCTCCAATCTGCAAATCTGTACGTCTTTGGAGTGCCAAAGATCTCGGGGAAAACCCACGGTCATGGGGAAAATGGGGAGAACATACAAACTCTGTACAGACAACACCCGCAGTCGGGATCAAACCCGGGTCTCTGCCGCTGAAAGCGCTGTCAGGCGGCAACTCTACCGAGGCATCACCGTGCTGCCCTGGCTAACAAAAGGAACTTTTGACGAAAATCTTTGAAAGACATTTTGCGCCATAGAGTCACACAGCGTGGAAACAGGCCCTTCAGCCCAACTTGCCCACACCGACCAACATGCCCTATCTACACTCGTCCCTCCTGCCTGAGTTTCGTCCCTATCCCAAATATTTCGAAATCCTTTGACAGGGGGAAATGCAATGCTGCCATCCTGTCTGAAAAGTCCCGCAGCACTTTTTTCCCCAGTTCCCTCTCGGTATCGTGGCCAACGCCAGCCTTCAGTCATGGCGCTCAAAACAGATAAACCGATCATTCATCGCCTTCTCGTCTTAGCAACTTTGCTCTGAGCAACTTGGCAACAATGCTTGTCCAAATAAAAATAGTGACTGCAGTTTAAAATTAGCTCATTGCTTGTGATACCCTCTGGGCATTCCCAGGGTGGGGACCGCTGTGCACAGTTCACAGTTGCTTTCTTTCACGTCCGAACGGGAAAAAAAACAACAATTTGGAAGCGCAACTAATTCAGAGGTATGCTTTACAATTATAATTGGGGAAAATCGGCAGGGATTTTGATTTTGGTGGCCCTGGTGGCATATATTTGAGCTTTCTGCTGATTTTCCATAAAAATTAGACAATTCACAGCCTGCAGATTTTTGCTGGCTTAATCTTCAAAGGGATCTCTGCTTTCTGGCACAGTGTTTTGTTTACTCCCAAACTTGGAACCGCAATTAGAGCTGAACACTGAGATGGCTGTCTGCAGATTGCTAATATTTTTCTGCTCATACCTGCCGCGTGGCACTTCCACGAAAGCAGGCAGGTTAAATAAGCCGTGGGACTGGGATCCAACTGCTTGACACCCTCTCAGTCTGGCATGCCTTGCCATCCAGTAACCTTCCTGACACACCTAGCCTGCTCTCTCTCTCTCTCTCTCTCTCTCTCTCTCTCTCTCTCTCTCTCCCTCTCCTGAATTTGAGCAAAAAAATAAAGTGAGAGAAAGACTCCAAAAATAGAACAAGGCCAATATTTCAGTTCGCATCCAAACAGATGGGCACACATTGTTTATGTTTACAGAAAGCACGAACATAAGAGTGAGGTAAACGCTAGAAGCTTTCCTGCCCAGACAATGGGAATTCCTCAGAATTTAGTATTCAGTTTAGAATTTAGCAGTATTTTGTTAAAATGTATAGAAAGGAACCGCAGATGCTGGTTTATACCGGAGGTAGACACAGAGTGCTGGAGTAACTCAGCGGGTCAGACAGCATCTCTGATGAAAAAGGATAGGTGATGACCCGAAACATCACCCATCCTTTTTCACCACAGAAATAGATGTTGTAGGAAGGAACTGCAGTTGCTGGTTTTAACCAAAGATAACACAAAATGCTGGAGCAACTCAGCGGGACCGGCAACATCTATGGATAGAAGGAATGGGTGATGTTTTGGGTCGAGACCCTTCTTCAGACTGAATCAGGGGAGAGGGAGATACAGAGATAAGGAAAAGTAAGGTGTGAATATGAGACCCTTATCTACATCCCCTTTGTCTTGTTTTCACGCCTTACTTTTCCTTATCTCTGTATTTAGTATTTTTAGTATTTTCGGAAACAGGCCAATCGGCCCACCGAGTCCACACTGACCATGACCATCGATCACCCGTACACTAGTTCCATGTTATCCCATCTTCACATCCCACACACACGGGGCAATTTACAGAAGCCAGTTAATCTATGGACCTGTACGTATTTGGAATGTGTGAGGAAACCAGAGCACCCGGTGAAAACCCACACGGTCACAGGGAAAATGTACAAACTCCGTACAGAAAGCACCTGCAGTCAGGATTGAACCCAGGCCCCTGGCGCTGTGAGGCAGCAACTCTACTGTGCTGGCGGTGGAGTAGATGACCACCAGATGTAAGGAACAGCATCACCAGGACTGCAGAGTTCCAAGAAAGTGGCTCGTGTCATCTAAAGAGCAATTAGAGGTGAAAAAACAATGAAAAATATAAAATAAAAGGTTCAGACCCAAAAAGTCCCTCGTCGTTTTTCTCCAGAGATGTAGCCTGACCAGCTGAGCTACTCCAGCACTTTGTGTCTATCTTTGGTATAAACCAGCATCTGCAGTTCTTAGTTGCTAAAATAATTTAACATGTCTGCTGTTGTCCCGTCAAAGGCTATATTTGCTGGTGCAGAAGTGATTTGGAAATTGATCTTTTCAGTCGTTAGAAATAGTGGAGAAACCCTTCCTCCGATTTTTCCTTCCTCCTCTCCTGAAACCTTTATCCACACAGACCTGCTGCCTCACAGCGCCGGAGACCCAGGTTCGATCCTGACCGCGGATTCTATCTGCCTGCAGTTTTGCTGTCCGTGTGAAGTTTGCACGTTCCCCCTGTAACCGCCGTGGGTTTCCTCCGGGTGCCCCGGTTTCTTCCCGCGGGCCAAAGAAACGCAAGTTTGCAGCATTTGTAAATTGCCCCCTGTATGGGACATCGCGGAACTGGTGTGAGCAGGTGATCGATGGTCAGCATCACTCGGTGGGCTGGAGGGCCTGTTTCCATGCTGTATCGTTGGACTAATCCTGCAACGTGCTTCCACAGGCTGCAGCAGGCTTCCCACACCTTGGCCTGGCAGCCATTTGTCATGCGAGATGCCGCCAAAAGCCCACCTGCCTAATCTGAGCAGATCCTCAGCCAATACTCAACCCAGGTTCCCCTGTGGAAAATCGAAGGCCAGCGATTAGTCGGCAGGTTTTTCTTTCCTCCCATGGGTTCTGCTGCCAACTGCTACCCTCGAACCTGATCTACTGACTGAGTGGAGTACACATTCAAACAGGGATCGCAAGGACTGTAAGAGTTTTATTGTCATACATCCAAAGCGGAACAATGAAATTCTTACTTGCAGCAACACAACAGATATAGTACTCTGTAAACGCCATAATGAACAAACAAAGTATGTATACATACATACACACACTTATACATGTATATATACATAGACTGTATATACATACATATATACACATACACGCATACATACATACGCACAAACAATAATAGTGCAAAGAAAAAAAACAATGCCCTCAAGTCTATGTAGTTCAGGTTGCAGTGTTTAATGGCCTGATGGTTCCAGGGAAGAAGCCTTTTAAAAAAATCAAAATGAACTTTATTCAAAGTAAAAAATATGTACAATACCAGAACTGTGCAAACATTCCTGGGAGGCTATACGTACATTCAATCCGTCGTTACAGAAGAAGTTGCTCCTGAACCTGAACTTTACAGTTTTCAGGCACCTCTACCTTCTTATAAGAAGGAAAGACTTTTATGGAAAGACTAAGCCTGTCACCACCTTAGCACGCGGCAAAGCCATTTTCAGCCGTGGTTGTAAACTTGGAAGCACGGCATCGGAGTGCAGCACGGCAGGGTCCCGCCACTGTATCGTGTATATATTACACACACGCATATCACAGAGGTGATCAGTTTTGACGAGGTATAAGGTGAATGTTAATGAGGACACCGAGGATAACTCCCCTGGTCCTCTCTGAAATGGTGCCGTGGAATCTTGAGAGGGGAAGCAGGCCTGACCTAAAGGCCTCACATGTCTTTAGTTTTAGAGAATAGGCCCTTCGGCCCACCGCCGACCAGCGATCCCCGCACATTAAACACTACCCTACACACACTAGGGACAATTTACACATACACCAAGCCAATTAACCTACATACCTGTACATCTTTGGGCTGTGGGAGGAAACCGAAGATCTCGGAGAAAGCCCACTCGGTCGCGGGGCGAACGTACAAACTCGGTGGGGCCCATGTACAAAACAGCCCGTAGCCAGGATCGAACACGGGTCTCCAGCGCTGCAAGGCAGCAACTCTACCGCTGTGCCATCGTGGCCGACCTCCTATAATGCAGCAATCCTTGCATGGTTCTATGTTAGCTCACTTTCTCATCCACTCCCTACACGTTGGGGGCGATTTTTTTACAAAGCTGCACCTCTTTAAAATGTTGGAGTAAACTGGAGAAAACCCACACCATCACAGGGAGAAGGTACAACGCCGTACCGACACAGCACCCGTGGCCGGGATCGAACCTGGGTCTCTGGCGCTGCAAGGCAGCAGCTCTACCCGCCGCACCTTATTGTGTCGCCCTGCCCCTTTGCTCCACCTCTCGTACTTGAGTTTGACATTTGATTGTAGTTGCGTATGGTGTTGTGTGTAGTGGTGTATCGCGGTGTCGGCTCGAAGGGCCGAATGGCCTCCTCCTGCACCTATTTTCTATGTCCGATCGCGTTTTCGATGGCATGCAAAACAAAGCTTTCACTGTAGACACAAAATGCCAGAGTAACTCAACGGGTGAGGCAGCATCTATGGAGAGAAGGAAAGGGGAGACCCGAAACGTCACCCATTCCTTCTCTCCATAGATGCTGCCTCACCCGCTGAGTTACTCCAGCATTTTATGTCTACCTTCGATTTTATCCAGTATCTGCAGTTCTTTCTCGCACAAAGCTTTCACTGTACCTCGATCCACGTGACCAAAATAAAGCTGAACCGAAACGTTATAAAACGGAACCAAATGACACAAGACCATGGCAATTGTTTTAAAAAGCAGATGCGTTTTTCATATCAAAAAAGGTATAATGAATTTGTTATTGACTCGTGCTTTTTTCTTCCCTGGTCAGAGAAAGATGAAGTGTGTTAATGCAACAGCTCGGATTCATTTTGGATCAGCGTGAGGCTTCTCTCAGATTACCACACCCCATGCGTTGCGAGGGGGGCACAACTTCAAAGAGCTGACATTCCTTCCATACAAATAAGCCTCCTGTGAATAGACCCAGACATGGCACTGGATCCAGCAACCGTGGAGGAATCTTAATCTGTCTCAGGAATGACAGGGGAAGCTGTGAAAAGGAACAACATGGGATCCGACTTTCAATCCAACCCTGACTGAGCGGGATAAAAATCTCTCGGAAATCTCGACAGCTCATGACTTGGGAAAGAAGCCGAGGAACTGTATCAGTGGGTCTGGTGGGGCACAATCCCACATCACAGGACAGCCCCTTAATTGGCAGGAGATTGTTTGAGAGTGAAAAGAAAGTGTAAGAAATTAATGTCACGCTGGTATAGAAGGGGACCAAGGAGCCGTCGCTGTGCTTTTGAAGTGGATTGTAACATAATCGGTTAGACTTTAATGTTGGAATAGAATAGAATCAAGTAGAATATAGAATGGAAATGTTGTCAATCAATGGAGAGAGGCCATTCGGTCCATCAAGCGTATGCTGGCTCCTTGCGGGGAAATCCAGTTGGCTCCACTATACATTTTCTTCCCTCGTGGTCCTCCAAATTATCCCCTCTCAGGTTCCTATTCAATTTCGTACGTTCATAAGTTCGAGGAGCAGAATTAGGCCATTCGGCCCATCAAGTCTACTCTGCCATTCAACCATGGCTGATCTATCTTCCCCTCTCAACACCATTCTCCTGCCTTCTCACCATAAACCTTGACCCCCTTACTAATCAAGAAAATGTCAATTTCCACCTTTAAAAAATCCATTGACGTGGTCTCCACAGCCTTCTGTGGCAATAACATCCACAGAATCACCATCCGCTGGCTAAAACAAATCCTTCTCATCTCCTTTCTTTAGTCATGCCCTTTTATTATGATGCTATGGCCTCTGGTCCTGGACTCTCCCACTAGTGGGAACATCCTCTCCACATTCACTCTATCTAGGCCTTTCACTATTGGCTAAGTTTCAACAAGGTCCCCCCCACCCCCCTCATCCTGCCAAACCCCAGCGAGTACAAGTCCACTACAGTCAAAACGCTCATCATATGTTAACCCAATCGTTCCTGGGATCATTCGCGTAAACCTCCGCTGGACCGTCTCCAACACCAGCACATCCTTTCCTCAGATATGGGGCCCAAAACTGCCCACCATGTCAGAGGTTATGGGGAGAAGGCAGGAGAATGGGGTTAGGAGGGAGCGATAGATCCACCATGGTTGAATGGCGGAGTAGACTTGATGGGCTGAGTGGCCTAATTCCACACCTAATGCAGTCTAACTTTTCCTTTAAAAAGTGCAGATGAGTTCTCTTCCCTCCACCCTCACAAACTAGAGATCATTAAAAATGTTTTATTTACCCATCCCTCATGACTTTTGCCCCAGATTTTAAATCTGTGTCCTTGGTTCTTGAATCGTCAGTATACTGGTATGCATGGGTTTTCCCACTACTCGGGTCAGAATGATCCCCTGGCTCAGAGTAGATTTATGTATGAAGTCAAAGGCTACTGACTCCGGGTTCTATTACTTCATAAAACTCAAACTTAATACCAGGATTCTCTCAATGGCTCAATGGATAAATTGAAAGCTTTGTTGTCGAACTGTTCAAACCATAACATGAAGTTTGATCCCTAGTCTACCTCTGTCGATGAAAGTGCGACAATAAGCTTTAATATCCCTACATCAGAGAAGGTGTCAGTAGTACAGGATTCTGGGCCCTTTTGCCTAATGAGCCCAAGATCAAGCTGTGATGGCTTGACGAGAGAATGTCCTATGATTAACAGCCATACCCTTTACAACATGACGGTTGTGTGATGTTACAGCAAGGCTAAGTGGAAAATCTACGTATGCCTAGCTCATGATGGATATTCTTTTGATTGAGTGTCAGTGCCCTGAGGAGAGAGAAGAAATACTCAAAGATGTGAGGGTTTGTAGGTTAATTGGCATCTGTAAATTGCCCCTAATGTATTGGGAGTGGATGTGAAAGTGGGAAAACATGGAACTAGTGTGAATGGGTGATCAATGGTTGGCATGCTCAGTGGGCCAAAGGGCCTGTTTCCATGCTTTTTTTAAAACTTTAAGAGATACAGCGTGGAAACAGGTTCCTCGGCCCACCGAGTCTGCACCGACCTGCGATCCCACCAAAAACTAGCACTATCATATATTTAATATGTATACGAAGTACCATGTTTATACACATTTAATGAATTTCTGAATTTCACTGAGGGGATCAATAAAGTATTTATTATTATTATTATTATTAATATGTATACGGAGTACCATGTTTGTATATCTGTTTTTGCTGCTGCCAGAAGGAATTCCATTGTTCCATTTTGGAACATCTCACAATTATCAGGGAGTAAGGATACCTTAGACAATAATCTGGTGCCCAGTGTAACTAGAGTGAGGAAGTGGAACTCAAAGCAGGCAGTAGAACAAACACAAGCAGCTGTGAGGCATACAGACATTGTTGGTAGGGTCCAGCAAGGGAAAGGAGGCTTGGGGCTCAGTACAGGGAAACCAGTGTGGAGTGAGGCAGGTCCAACAGAGAGGAGGAAATTGGTTGTGGAGCAGGTACGTTGACAGGCAGAAGCCGTGAGATGTGTAAGGGCAGTAGCTCAGGTTAAGCAGGGACAGTGGATGAACTGGGAAAGTGTAGAAAAGAGGTGGTTTTGCTGGAGGGACCTGTGGTGCATGGAGGCAGGTCACCAAAGTTTCCTTATAAGGGCTATTTATGATGGGCTGTCATCACCGCAGAGCCTCAAACAACGGGCCGGTGGGGACCCGCCGTGTCCCTTGTGTTCAGAGGTGGCAACGTTGAGGCATATTTTGTCAGGATGTAGGACGTCTTTCTCACAGTCCGTGTACTCGTCAGCATCACCAGGTATTGAAGTGCAAAGCTGAGGAGGAGAGTACAGGTGAATTCAGTAGGCATCAGGACTGGGAATGTAGCGATTCATTTGTCCGTGAGGGAGAGAAAGGTAGAGGAGGGAAGTTTGCAGACAGGCATGAGTCAGGCCAGTTACGGGGGAGCCAACGATTGGGAGATATGGGTAGATTTAGGGAGGAAAGCTTGTTGTTCCGCGGGAAATAATTCCGACTGGTTTGAGGCCTGATATAGCGTTATGGTCAGTTAGTCAGCGGATAGTGTATCTTATAGAACTGACGGTGCCTTGGGAGAACGTAGTGGATGAGGCTTATGAAAGGAAAAGGCTTAGATATGTAGAGTTGGCAGCAGAGGTTGAGCAGCGAGGATGGTGAGCAAGAGTACGTCTGCCTGACGTGGGTTGTAGAGGTTTCACAACGAGATTAACCACGTCGTCATTTGGACAGCTAGGAATTCGCGGACAGAGTTTGCGTCAGGCTGTAAAGCAAATGTCAGAGCAAGGCAGTAGGTGGATTTGGTGGAGAAGAAATGGTGACAGTTGGGGGCCTGAAAGGAAACGTATGTGTATTTCTTTGTAATTGCAATCTGTGCAAGTGTATCCCAGTCTTATGCAAGGGTGATATTTGTGATTTTACAAGCTTAATGATGGGCTAGGATTAGTGGAAGATAGGTTGCAGGTGTTTAACATTTGTTAGTGAGCAAACTGGCTGCACCTTCTTTATTTAGTAGGTATTTGTAGCATAGTTTGTGAGAGCAGGTATTGGTGGCCAGAACCAACTGTTTCTTCCCAAAGGAGTTGTGGGCCTAACTCAATGAATCACCAATGAAGGGAGGTGCCCACTTGATAACCCCAATGACAGACTTGCATTTGCAGGATTTTTTTTTCTAAAGAGGTAATTAATATGTTGGTAGCTGGGGTTTTTTTTTGCATGTGGAGTCATCTATTGTAAATTGGTGTATTTAGTTAGATAAAACTTTGATTTTGGGCTTGGTTTGCTTAGTTGAGGACTTACCCTGGAGTTATTGCACTAGTACTTTGTGTTTTAATTGTGATGTAATACACGCTTGAAATTGTTAGAAAACAAACTAAAAGTAATATTTGAGGAAAACAGTGCTGATTCCTTCCAATTTTACTTCGGAGTCACGTGAGTGACTACGTGAAGAAGGCCCGCCTGGCGATGGAACGGCATTACGTCGACGCTGACGGCAGAAGCAGGAGCTGCACAGGCAGCTCCTCGACAGCGGTAGCTACGGAATCGGCAGGTAAGTGCAGTTGAAAAATTTTTAGGAAGTCTGGAAAACGCCGTGCCTGGTGTATTGAACCAGGATTTTAAATGAATTTAAAAACAAAGTAAAAGTTTAAATTAGAACAGAAATACTCTGTTAAAACAACGGAGTTTGGAAAAGAACGTCCCGGGAGAATACCCAGCGATCGGGATGAGAGATTAATTACGGGGCCGGTTCCGATACTGGTACCGTTAAAAATACGGTAGGGAGGTTAAGATGCTCCACAATCTTTTGGCAGGGGGGGGAAATTTTAAATAAGTCAGAAAGGCTGTAATTTAAAAAGTTAATAAATTTCGCGATATGGAGAAAGTACTCCAAAATATTTTTTTAAAAAAAAAAAAAGAGACAAGGGTCACAGTACCCAAACAGTTTCCCAAAAAGACCCTGAGGGGCTTGAATATACAGAATATGGCTATGTGCCAAATTGGGAATTTGAAACTCCGGACCCAGGATTTAGGGTGGAGGAAGTCTCTTTGGATATAATTCCAAGTGGATCAGGGCTGCAAAAGACAGACCCTGCAAGTGGTGATGTGGATTATGAATGCACACCACAAATAAAAAAGAGAAGGCCAGATGTGCCTGAGATAGCAAAAGATTTTGCTATATCTGAAGGAAGTGGTGAGGCTATGGAAGAAAACCTAGCTGCCAACATTAATTATATGGTATCTCACCAACTTCAAGAATACGATAAAACTTTTATGTTTTTATTAAGATGTCAACGGTAAATCCGTTTATAATATCCATGTCTCAAATTATATGAGATATAAGAAATACAATTTCAAAGTATTTCAAAATGGTGCAAATAAGTAATACTTTCAAAATAAAATAAATTGCCATCAGTTGTGGAGCTCAATGGGAAGAAATATATATAATTTACCAAATCTGCGCTATAGGTTCGCAGATCAATACAAATCAGGTTATATTAAACTCCTGATTATTATGGAATAAACCTGCCTTATGATAAATCAAAGATATTAATTACAAAAGAACAGACTACTGATCTTTAAACTTTGGGGGGAAAAACTATGATCCAATGAAAGATTTGATAATGGATCAAAACAAAGGCAAAGATCTTTAAACTTGGGGGGAAAAAACTATGATCCAATGAAAGATTTGATAATGGATCAAAACAAAGGCAGAAGTGGTATAATCCAACATAGCCTTATCCTAAACCTATATAATTGGGAAAAGAAGGCTTGAAGTACGTTGAAGAGGTGCAAACATCTGGTTACAAAATAAGTTCATGAAATCTCCAATTATGGGGGATTACAGGTGTATTATGATTATTAATTTAATATAACTAAGGAAGGATTGGTTCACCTGTATAAGAAAACTTTAAAAATTGATTTTAGGTTTGCACTCAAAAGTAATTTCAATAAAGAAGGGGTACATACATGTATATTATAAAATTACCTCAGTGTAAAGATTTCATGGTATAAACCATACAAAACATCATTTTATATACACTTTCACAGTGTAAGAAAATGGAAACATCTAGAACATGGAAATACAGTTGTGATTAACAAAGTGTTAATCAATATTACAGGTGCTTGAAATTAATTAAAGTGGGTCAAGCTGTGCAAGTTAAAACATTGTCCAAAGGATCAAATCAGTTCAAGGCTGTTAAACAGAACACTGAAGGAACAATTATACTGATAAAAGATCAGCACTGCACTAATGAGGTCATGGTCATGGGTTATCTCGATTACATTTAAATTGGAAGGTATAAGAGTCAGCTGCAAATTAGTGCTGCAATTACAAACCTGGTGGAAGGTAAGGACCTGACCCATTACATAAAGCATATGCTTAGGCATTAATAAAATATTCATAAATTACTATTCTGAATTTAGAAGTAATTCAAGCACCATAAGGGAGGGAAAATATTGTTCCATGATACAAATATGTCTAATTGTTGTTGACATGCTTTGTCCCTCCATTAGGTTAGGTAAAGAATAAATAAAGTTCCAAAAGAAGGAATACAGAAGCTTATAAGAATATGTATGCCCTTGTGAAGAGGCTTATGCAAATATCAAATGATACGTTATCATTGCTAAAGTAATGTAAAAAAGGTTCACAAGCTGCTTCAACTATAAGATTAACAGCTGTTGCAAACTGAAGCAAGTGTTACAGATGATGTACAGCTTCTGTGAATGTTTGGGTAAAGATAAGAATATTATCTATTCTTATAACAATAATTGATACGTCTCTTGTTGGGACTGCGGACAATAATACCAGGTGAACATAAATGGTTTGTCCTAAGAAATTTTCCAAACATTCGTATTAATTGTTGAAGTATAAGGAGTTATGGATTAAAGATCGATTGTTTTATTATGGAAGTGTCCATGTCGTATCAAGATGAACAATACCACGGCTGTGGCATATGTTAACAATGGTATCGGAGACAACAAATTTGGGAGAAAAACATATTGTCATTAATTGGATTACTTACGATTAATCTGGTTGTATACAGATTAAATCACCGATCTTTCAAATGTTTCTTGTGGGTCACAAGATAAGTCAAATAACAATCATGGGATTATTTGAGTAAACAGATGTGGCATATTTTAAAGTTTAGTCCACCTGTTTATCTCTAAGGAAGAGACAATGGTATCGGAGACAACAAATTTGGGAGGAAAACGTATTGTCATTAATATGGATTACTTACGATTAATCTGGTTGCATACAGATTAAATCACCGATCTTTCGAATATTTCTTGTGGGTAAACCAAGAACAGCGAAGGTGGATGCTTTTCTCCCAATTACATGAGGAAAAGATTTATTTTGTGTTCCTCATTTTGTTTGATAGGGCAGTGTCTGATGAAAATGTAGCGGGACACTGCCAGAGGCATTTTGGTGGCCTAATACGGATCCTTTATGGTTTCATAAATATTGTGTGATGTTGAACTACTAGTGATGATTCATAGTTGCAGCAATTTATTGAAGTCTGAGAAGGGGTCTCGACCCAAGGCGTTGCCTGTCTCCTTTCGCTCTTTGGATGCTGCTGCACCTGCTGGGATCTCCAGGTTTGAGAAACCCTGCAGTAATTTATTGTTGTACAAAAGCATCCATGACATGAAAATATGAATTTGACTATCTGCAGGTTGACCAGACCATTACAACAGCTGATGGTCAAAGAAGTCTATGAATGTTAACTAATATAACAACATATCAATAAAATAATTATGTATAAAGAAGTGTTATACCTGCAATTTGCAGAAATAAGTCTAAAAAACAATATTTTGTTATAAGAAATTGGAGGTCTGTGTATACAGTAAAGTTATTTTATCATATTAGATATATGTGAGTTCCTTGTGGATTGCATTTTCTAAGTATCTAATTGATAGAGCCAATAATAGGGCTCAGAGTGTTACCGTCTTATTAACGGACAATATATTAACCAAGAAGTTATCAGATGCATTCATAATATCCTAATATGGAAAGGGATATATATGTTAATGTGTGTGTATATATATATAATCTGTCCAAAATTGTAAAAAATATAAAGGCAGGAGATAAATAATCTTGAATTGCCTTAGGAAATGGACTCTAACTCTATCTATGATTCAAAAAAGTTAAACATTGAAAATAATAATGCTGATGACTTTAGTATCAATATAAGAGTGCAAACATTGCAAATGTTACGTTATAATTGCATGTGGATACAGATTGCATTATCATATATGTTTATGAATCTACCAAACAAAGCACACCAAGAGGAGCTGAAACCAAGGTAAACCTATAAGCATATCCTGTCGGCTTTAAGTTGTGTGTGTGTGTGTGTGTGTGTGTGTGTGTGTGTGAACATTGATGAAATATGTTGCAGTAGGTAAGAGTCTCTGTGGCAATGAGACTGCTTATTACACACAAAAACCACATTGGGTTCAGTAAAAACTGATGGTTATAGAGGAATGTATTTCTAGATGGTTAGAAATTGGATACACTCAGTAGGAATTAGACACTGAAAGGTGGAAAATCACTCTGTTAATGAGGTAGATACATTCACAGGAATGGCACGGGATGAGCCACTCGAGCAAAGATGCAAGGCCGCAGGAGGCTGTAAATTAATGTTAAAGTAAAAAGGAACCAGTCATGGTGTCAGATTTGGACACGCAGTGTTGGGTTCTCTATAATTGTTGCTTTGTCATGCCATCAAAATATATATATCAATCGGTATTTTGTGATAAACTTGCCTTTCAATGGAAAGGGCATTACTTTTATTCTTTATAATGTGAAATGATTTATCACATAACTTGAGGCAATGTTTGGGGAAAAATGTGTTATTCGCTCGTTATTGTGTTAAATGAGCCGGACTGTCGTATGGAATAAATTCTACGACATGAAAAACACAGAAAGCTTCAAACTCTTCACGTAGTCAGTCACGTGACTCCGAAGTAAAATAGTAAGATTAAACGAGAACTTACCAGTTCGAAGTTTGATCGTTATTTTATGAGGAGTAACGATGAGGGATTACGTGCCCTCCACTCCACACCCTCATAAAATAAGTGATCATCTGGTAGTTCTAAATCTATGATGAGCCTTACTATCTTACTCCGGCTATTATGTTCTGTGTTTTTCATGCCGCTGCTTTGAAGTATGCCGTTCCAGCGCCAGGCGGGCCTTCTTCACGTAATCCCTCATCGTTACTCCTCATAAAATAAAGATCAAACTTCAAACTGGTAAGTTCTCGTTTAATCTTACTATTGTCTTTGTATCTTTGTCTTGATGTGTCACCTGTTGCCATAGGACATTAATAGCTTCTCCAATGGATACGGTCCAGTGTGGAATTGAGCCTGATGGATCCCTCACCCGTACTGGGCTAGTAGGTTTAAGTCAGCTCTTTAACTGGCTTTGGCTCCTAGGATGGGACAGGGAGAGCGCTCATTGGGGTTACTGTACCAAACTACTGTTGTGTTGTGTCTTTTTAAAATTACTGGGTTTTTTCTCACCAATGTGTAATTACTGATTGTTCTATTCTGTTTTGTAGTTTTTTGCACATTCCCGCAGGCATTGCCACTTTTCATTTCACTGCACATCTCGTATGTGTATGTGACAAATAAACTTGACTTGAATATATAGGAGGAGAGAATCTAGACTGGTGACAAACCAGCAGCTTCTCATACACTCATACAGCTTGGACACAGGCCGTTCGACCCAACATGCCCACACTAGCCAACATGTCCAAGCTATACTGGTCCTACCTGCCTGTGTTTGGCTCGCATTCCTCTAAACCTGCCCAATCCATGTATCTGTCTAATTGTTTCTTAAACATTGCGATAGTCCCTGCCACAACAACCTCCTCTGGCAGCTCGTTCCATACACCCACCACCCTTTCTGTGGAAAAAGTTACCCCTCAAATTCCAATTAAATCTTTTTCCCCTCTCCTTAAAACTATGCCCTCTGGTTCTCGATTCCCTAACTGTGGGCAAGAGACTCTGTGCATCTACCCGATCTATTCCTCTCATGATTTTATACACCTCTATAAGGCCACCCTCATCCTCCTGCGCTCCAAAGAATAGAGTCCCAGCCTACAAAACCTCTCCCTATAGCTCACACCCTCGAGTCCTGGCAACATCCTCGTAAATCCACTCGCACCCTTTCCAGCTTGACAACATTCTTCCTAGAACATGGTGCCAAGAACTGAACACAATACTCTGAATACGCCTCACCAACGTCTTATATAACTGCAACATGACCTCCTAACCTCTGTCCTCAATACTCTGACTAATGAAGGCCAACGTGCCAAAATACTTTTTGACTGCCCTTTCGACCAGCGACTTCAAGGCTTCTGTTGAGGAATAATAGTGTTTTATTGTCATATGTGCTGAACAGGAACAGTGAAATCGCTTATTGTGGGCATTGAAATTCCAATGAAAGCGTTAGCACTCTGAGGTATGCAACAGATTAGTTTGTTTATTGTCATGTGCACCGAGGTACAGTGAAAAGAATTTGTTGAGTGCTAACCAGTCAGCGGATAGACTATACATGCTTACAATCGAGCCATCCACAGTAATGAAGAGAATGACGTTTAGTGCAAGATAAAGTCCGAGGGTCTCCAATGAGATGGATAGTAGCTCAGGACCGCTCTCTAGTTGTTGATAGAAAGGTTCAGTTGCCTGATGACAGTCACGGTGGCGCAGCGGAGTTGCTGCCTTACAGTGAATGCAGCGCCGGTGACCCCGCGTTCGATCCACACTACGGGTGCTGTCTGTACGGAATTTGTACGTTCTCCCCGTGACCTGCGTGGGTTTTCTCCGAGATCAGAATCTGAATCAGAATCACATTTTATCCGTCAAGTATGTTTTGCAACATGCGAGGAATTTCATTGGCCAGGTCAGTCATGCAATTAAAAGCAACAAATCACTCAAAAACACATTTGAACATGAACATCCACCACAGTGACTCCTACACATTCCTCACTGCGATCTTCGGTTTCCTCCCACACTCCAAAGACGTACAGGTTTGTAGGTTAATTGGCTTGGTAAATGTAAAAATTGTCTCTAGTGGGTGTGGGATCATATTAATGTGCGGGGATCGCTGGTCGGCGCGGACCCGGTGGGGCGAAGGGCCTGTTTCCGCGCTGTATCTCTAATCTAAAACAGCTGGGCAGAAACTGTTCCTGAATCTGGAGGTGTGCGTTTTCAAACTTCTGTACCTCTTGCTCCGATGGGAGAGGGGGAGAAAATGGAGTGTCTGGGTTGCAAGTCATCCTTGTTTGGGCTGGTGGTCCTGCAGCGTGAGGTGTAAATGGGAGGGAAACCAATGAGGAAGTGAAGGGATTTGTTGGAGAAAACAGGAGGGGGAGGAAAACAGATGAAAATATCATTTATTTACTTATTCAGAGAGAAGCAAGAACGCCCCCAGATCTTTGATTTATACACTTGATTCTGCACTCTGCACATTGCCCGCAGAGGCCCTGGAGGAACTGGTAAATATTAATGGCATCGCTCATCAATTTTGCTACCAATAATCAGCACTTGTCCAACCTCAATGTGGCCTTTTAATCCAAAATGGATCATTGCTGTCAAAAATATCCTCTGATGTATTGTACCACAGTGACACCTATTGAAACACACTCACACACGCACGCACGGGTCCAATATCTAGCTGTGCCCAGACTGAGAATGCAAGAGTCATATGCATACGGTATTGGAACAATGAAATTATTACTTGCTGATGCTCATTAATACCATTAATGCAATAACACACAAATAATAAATATAATAAATCAGTGCTTTTCTTGTGAGGACGCACTCTGTGGCGTACTGACTTCTTTAACTAAATTTTTGGATTTTTAGCATGTATAAAGATTACTGGAGTTAAAAAAAAATAAAATGTATTAATCAAGTTTGCCGGGGAAACCCTTAAATAGCTTAAGCAGCTTATAGGGCGACAAACTGCCATAGTCACCTATCGCAGCGCTGTTTACAACTTCTCAAAATCCATGGTGGCTACTCCGCTGGGACTCATCTCGAACCTTCTCATCTTTGAATTAGAAATGTCGCAGGGTGACTTTGTGTTTTGGTGAAAACAGAGCTTGGCCATTTTTCTGAAGACCAATGTATGCTTGTGAATATCCTGATTTCATTCTTAAAAGTTCAACCACATTTAAATGCAAATATTCATTATTCTACAAATGTGTAACATCTTTTCGTGTGAGAATAGAGATTTATATAACAGTGTAAGCAAATTAAAATATACATTTCTGTAAATAACCAGCAGAGGTCTTCGCCCAGCTTACCAATGGCAAAACCAATGGCAAGGAATGATACACGTGCTGGCACCTTTTGTCGATCCTAATGGCAAAATGCATCATTATCAGTAATACAAGGTATCAGATGTCGGTTGTTAAAATCAGGCTGCTTTAAAATATTTTTTTTTTGTGAGGAAGGAGCTTATTCACTTATAAACCCGAACGTTTTGGGGATGTGGTAAGGAACCAGAGCATTTGGAGGAAACCTACGCAGTCACAGGTGGAACATGCAAACTCCACACAGAAAGCACTCGAGGTCAGAATCGAAGCAGGTCTCTGGCACAGTGAGGCAGCAGCTCTACCAGCTGTGTTCGCTTCTTGATATTGTGTCAAATCCGGATACAATTCTCTGCCTTTAAATATACTAGTCCTTTATAGATATCCAAAGAAACAGACTTTCCTGCACCAAGCCACGGGACTAATACTGATTATTTCCTTAAAAACAACAGTTCACCACTTCTTACTGTTTTCTTGATTTTTAATTTATTTTTCCAATTAACAATGACCATTTGGCACTTAAAGACTTTCTTCAAACCATATAGACAACCACCACTGTGTTCCTTCATCAACCCTTTGTTTGTTAATCATAAAATCATTAAGATTAGTCAAGCATGATGTGCCTTGTACAAATCTATTCTGGTCCTTCTTAATTAACTTACACCTCTCCAAGTGCCTGTTAATTTATTCCTTGAATACAGGTTGTAAAACCTCATCTATTATCAATGTTTTTTTCCTCTGATCTGTGTTATAACTGTCATTTCTATATGAATCTAATCATTTTTTAGTCAAAATCGCCAAATTTTCACAGCTCCGCTGCAAATACAGGGAGAGTTGAGAGGTGAGGCAGCGACGAGCTGAGCCTCCCCTCTGATTGCCCAATGCCTCAGAAACTGCATGGAGCGCGGACAATAAGCGTGTGCCTGTTACTATCTCTATGTATGTCACCAATGTAATGCTTGTAGATCCCTTCATTACATGTCCTTACCTTCCATAGTCCAGGAAGCTTATTTCACATATAAAAATATTAAATTTGGGCTCGCTGGTCTCTTCATAAAACTGCAATGAAAAAGCAGCAGGGGAGGCAGCAATCACGTCTGCCTCACAAGGGGGCGGCGTCTTGAGCCCAGTGGAGGGAGAGCGAGCGTCAATTACGTAGACTCACGTAATTGACGCTGCCTCGCTCTCCCTCCACGTATGCGAGCTTCAGCAGCGGCGGCGCAGACTGGTAGGTTGATTCGTTGATTTTTAGCGGCCGATTCAGAGTATCTGGGCCGCTGAGAGCTCCCAATTGGGCCCCACACTGGAGTAATCTACCCCGGCATCCACTCCAGCCGCCGGCCCTCTCCCTCCCTTCTCTCCTTCCCTTCCCTCCCTCCCTTCCCTTCTTCCCTCCCTGCCTTCTCTCCCTCCCTCCTTCCTCTCTCTCTTTTCCCTTCGGTCCTTCCCTCCCTTCTTTCTCTCCTTCCCTCCATCCCTTCTTTCTCTCCTTCCCTCCCTCCCTCCCTTCTCTCCTTCCCTCCCTCCCTTCCTCCCAGACACATCACCCACAGCCAACTAACACACACAGACAACTAACACACACAAACACACACAACTAAGTTAGGATGGGGTAGAAGCCAGTGCCTCCCAGGCCATTGTCCTCACCGCACGTCACTGCCACTATCTAGTGTAGATGGGCAACATTTCATTGGTACTACTTTGCTTTATTCTTCGATCAGTTTGTGGATAAATTACAAACATAGAAACCTTGCGCCTGCATCAAGAAAATATTGATAAAACTAGAGACTCAAGAGCCTGTAGATCCTGGAATTTAAAAAAGCGCTGGAGAATATTATTTTCAAAATCAGAGAGCCCATCAACACTATTCGTGCTCATGACCACCTTATGCAGGTGGGGTTTATTATCGTCACATCTGCACTGCAGTGCGAGACAGGGTGTAGATACAAGTGGGTAAAAGACCATAAGACATGGGAGCAGAATTAGAGTCTGAAGAAGGGTTTCGACCCGAAACGTTGCCTATTTCCTTCGCTCCATAGGTGCTGCCTCACCCGCTGAGTTTCTCCAGCATTATTGTCTACCGTAGAATTAGGTCAGTCAGCCCATTGAGTCTACTCATTCGATCATGGCTGATCTATTTTCCCTCTCAACCCCATTCTCCCGCCTCCTCCCTGTGACCTTTCACACCATTACTAACCAAGTACAGGAGCTCCCAGATTTACGATGCTTCAACTTGCGACATTTTGACGTTACGATCGGCAACGGCAGTGAGCCGCACGTCACTTCCGGTCAAGTGATCGCAATGTATTAAATGCGTTTTCGATTTGCGATATTTTCGGTTTACGATGGGTTTATCAGAACGAAACCCCACCGTAGGTCGAGGAGCACCCCCCCCCCCGTACGTAGCAATCTCTGCTCTAAAATCATTTGACCCCCATTGCCATCTGTGGCAATACATTTTACAGATTCATCACCACATGGTTAAAGAACTTCCTCCTCATTTCCATTCCAAAGTCAAGTCCCACTGGTGAAAACATCCGTCACCAGCTAGGCATTGTCCTGCATGCCCCTCTTTTCCAGCTTTCTCTCCCTTAGAAGTGGAGGCCAGACGGAGAGACAGAGAGAGAATGGCGGAGTAGAGTTGATGGGCCAAATGGCCTCATTCTGCTCCTATCATTTATGACCTTATGATCTAAGTAAAGAACAGCTTGGGAAAGGTAAAGGCTTCTTTGTACAAAACCAAAAACAATTAGAAGCAATTCAGAATAATGTCAGTTGGGTTTTGGCTGACAAAAGAGATCAGGGGTTTACATTAGAACAACATCAAGGGAGAATGACCAAGAATAGAAACCTCCATGGATATGTGTGTAAACAAGGAAAGTCCCAACTTGACAATCCCCACAATCTGTCAAAAAGGCCTTTGAGAGTTTCCCACCAGTTTTGTTCAGAAATCTGAACTTTATTTTTTTCTCATTTATTATCAGAATACTCTGTTTGCAGATTCTGACAAGTAAAAAATTAATTGTACTATCGGGATGTATGACAATAAAACACTCTTGACATCTGCCCATTGAATCCCCATCTGATACTGCCTGGATGAGACAGATTAGTTTAGTTTAGAGATACTGCGAGGAAATTGGCCCTTTGGCCCACCGGGTCTGCGCTGTCCAATGACCACTCTACACTAGTTCTATCTTACACACTAGGGACAATTTACAGAAGCCAATTAACTTCCAAACCTGTTCGTATTTGGAGTGTGGGAGGAAACCTGGAACACCCGGAGAAAACCCAAGCGGCCACAGGGAGAACATACAAACTCCACACAGACAGCACCTATAGCCAGGATCAAACCTGGATCTCTGCCACTATAAGGCAGCAACTCTACCGCTGCGCCTCCCTACATTAGTCAAAATGAGGGATTCTGGAAAAACTTGGATTGTTTTCTCGGATAAAAATGTATACATTTATGAGTGGCACCGATAGGACAGAACCTTTCTACAGTGGAGCTTAAGAGGTTTTTAGATGAATATGTTAATATGCAGGGAATGGAGGGATATGGATGGCATGCAGGCAGAGAAGATTTGCATTACTTGGCATCACGTTTGTCACAGACATTGTGGACCAAAGGGCCTGGTCCCGTGCTGTGCTATTCTATGTTCTATCATCATTGGTTTAAGGAATGGCAAGATGCAACAATGTAAGAGGATTCCAGCATTATTTGCTTCGCAAGAAAGTAGAAAATATAATGGAAAAAAATGTTTTAATTGATCGGTCGATACAGTATGGAAACAAGACATTTAGCCCACCCGGCCGACAATCAAACACCCGTTCACACTGATCCTACTTCATTCCCCCTTTCGCATCCACTCACTACGCACCACGGACAATTAGCCTACAAACTAGCCTTTGGGATGTGGGAGGAAACAGGAGCGTCCAGAGGAAACCCACACGGTCACAGGGAGAATGTGTAGACTCCACACAGACAGCAGCAGGGGTCAGTTTTGCACGTGTGTCTCCGACCTGCGGCGCAGCAGTTCTAACAGGAAAATTAACTCGAAACCCAGGTCAAATCTGAGCTTAGAATGCTGAAACAAAGAACTGCAGAAACGGAGTGCTGGAGTAACTAAGCAGGTCAGGCAGCATCTCTGGAGAACATAGGTAGGAGACGTTTCGGGTCATAGAATCATAGAAAATAGGTGCAGGAGTAGGCCATTGTAGGTTGAGTAGGTTGAGCCTGCACCACCATTCAATATGATCCTGGCTGATGACCATGGGTCATGATGCTTCTTCCGACCCAAACTCTAACTTAAGTTTGTCCTGTTTCCTACATGGAGACATGATTGTTTGGATACTTGATTTGACGCATGGACATTTGGTTTTATTTGGAAAGGAACATAGATTGGGTAAGTTTCAGAGCAAAAGGATCAAAGCGTAGGATAATGGGACTATCTTAAATGGAGCTTCTTCATCAGCATGGATGAGTTCATGAATTTGGGTCCCATATCTGAGGAAGGATGCGCTGGTTCTGGAGAAGATCCAGAGGAGGTTTACAAGAATGATTCCAGGAATGAGTGGGTTAGCACATAATGAGCATTTAACAGCACTGGGCCTCTACTCACTGGAGTTTAGAAGGTTGAAGGGGGGGGGTCCTCATTGAAACCAACAGAATAATGAAAGGCTTAGATAGAGTGGATGTGGGAAAGATGTCTCCACTGGTGGGAGAGTCAAGAACCAGAGGTCATCGCCTCAGAATTAAAGGGCGCTCTTTTAGAACGGAGGCAAGAACTTCTTTATTCAGAGGGTATTTAATCTGTGGAGCTCATTGCCACAGAGGGCTGTGGAGGCCAAGTCAGTGGATATTTTTAAGGCAGAGATAGACAAATTCTTGATTAGAACGGGTGTCAAGGGTTACGGGGAGAAGGCAGGAAATTGTGATTAGGAGGCAGAGATCAGCTCTGATTGAATGGCGGAGTAGACTCGATGGGCCAAATGGCCTACTTTTACTATAACTTGTGTTATAACCTGTTTGTGTGATTTGACTCTATGGCTCTATAACACCATGTGAATTGGCACAGAGTCCAGGATCAGTGAACTCAGTTATCTGGAGCGAAATCATAACATAGACTTCAGAGACATGAAAAAGTCAACAGAGATTTAACCACAGTTCAGATTTTGCTAAGGTTGCAAAACAGTTCAGTGATAGAAGGGTTGTTCACCCAAGGATAATTATTTGAACAAAGCAGGAAAGAAAATGGAACAATTATTCAGGCAGAAATTATTCTAATCTGGAATGCCTTTCCTGAAAGTCAAGTGGATTAGACTCAAAAGGGGAGTCTTTCAAAAGGGGACCGGAGACACAAAAAAAAAAGAAAATAACAAACTTACAAAAACAAACAAGTAGGAGAGGAGCGATGGAATTGGGTAGAGCTGCCTGAACTGAGAGCATGTGCACAATGGGCTGAATGGCCCAGTACTGCTTAATAACATTCCTTGATTATGTTCCAGCATGACTCAGTTGGTAAGATTCCAACCACATGCTGCGGGTTTGCAACCCCCACCAAGCATTGATGCGGGTTAATGAAGAGAGAGGACGTTTGCATCTGAGCTGCCTGTTTAGCAAGAGATTAAACATTCCATGGTTCCAAGAAAAAAAAAAGAACAAAGTCTCTCAGGGTGTCCATTCCACTAGTTCTTCCACAATAAGAAACACCAAGAAAAACAAAGTTAATTGGTCAATGTGGCTTGTGGGGCCTTCGTTGGCACCGGGGAGCTTTGGTGTTGCCAAAATACCAACATGCACTGCACTCGTACAAACTGCTCCACGATGGCTTGAGATAAAAACAGAGATAAACACCAAACATTCGTAGTTCTGCACAGCTGCAATGTTGGTTTCAAAATTCTCTTTACAACTCGCTTCTCTGTGACAAGACGTTCTGGGGTCCACTCTTCACCCACCCAAAGATACTGGAGTTAGTCTGCAGTTCGGGCAGCATCTCTGGAGAGTATGGATAGGAGGGTTTCAGGCAGATTTGGGTGGGGTTGGGGTGGGGGGGGAAAGCAAGCTGGAAGAGAGAAAGGGCAGGAAAAGCCTGGCAGGTAATAGATTGAATGTGTAGGAAGGAACCGCAGATGGTGGTTTAAACCAAAGACAGATACAAAAAGCTGGAGTAACTCAGCATCTTCTGGTGAAAAGGAATAGGCAACGTTTTGGGTCGAGACCCTCCTTCAGTCTTGACCGAAATGTCACCTATTTTTTTTCTCCAGAGATGCTGTGTGACCCGTTCAGTTACTCCAGCTCTTTGTGTCTATCTTGGATAATAGATTGATACTTTTTTTTTGATAAGCAGATGGTTGGTTAAAGGCCGGAGATAAAAAAAAAAGATAGGTGTGGGACAAAGAGGATTGAAAGTTTGTGAATTGTGAAGCTAGAGGAAAGAATGTTGGTGGAAGGGGAAAGAGGATGGGAGAAATAGGTGTACATGCAGTTGGGACTCAGGGTAAACCAGCATCTGCAGTTCCTTGCTTCCATTCTTTCCTGATGCAGTGATTTACACGTCACTCACCCTGCATTGTGATGACAGCCTCTTTCCATCATCCTGTCATTCTCCCCATAATCACCTTGCTCAAACCCTCCCGCACTTCGAACACTTCCAACGATTCGTAGAATTATAAAGCACGGAAACAGGCCCTACAGAATAAATGGGCGACATGTTGACGCAGCTGGTAGAGCTGCTGCCTCACAGCACCAGAGATCCGGGCTCAATTCTGATCTCAGGTCCTGCCTGTGTGGAGTTTGCATGATCTCCCTACAGCCGCGTGGGTTTCCTCCCATAGCCTTAAGACGTGCAGGTTTGTAGGTGAACTGACCTCTGTAAATGCCCCTGGTGTGCAGGGAGTGGATGCAAAAGTGGGATAACATAGAACTAGGCTTTCATTGTAAATGCACTTGCTTCTACCACCCCCTCTGGCAATAAGGTTGTTTGGTATTCCGACTGCGCATGCCCAGGTCATAGGTCACAAGCGAAAAAACAGTCTCGGCAATGGTGTTGCTGCATTGTGTGCAGGCTTACGTTTCGTCCGTGGTTGGAGTTGGGCCCGGGTCTCCATCGCTGCGGGTGCTGTTGAGCTGCTGCTGGGCATTCCTCATCCCTGTCTGCGGATGAGACGGAGTTCTGTGTGCGTGCAGCTGCCGAGAGCCAGTCCAGTCTCCCCCCGGACCCAAACTATACTCACTGAATCTACAGCGCTTCCTTTGATTTTTATTTATAGCGTTTGACCTTTCACAAATCCCATGATTCCTTGCGTTTTTCAGAATACCGAACTCGCTTATTTGTTCCACATACTACCACCTTCTTTTGCTCGACATTCGCCATATGTTTAACTACGAGCGACTCCCCCTCCCACCCTGAAACACTGTGGGAGGGTTTATGGAGGTTCTGCGGCAATATTTAAGGTCCAGCCTTGAGATGGGGCAAGTGCTGCGATTTCAGGTCCTTTCAAGGCAGAGCCAGGGAAATCCAGACCCCAAGGCCTACCGGATCTCCCAGTTGCTAACCATTTTAATTCCCTTTCTCATTCCCCATACTGACCTTTTGTCCTAGGGCCCCCTCCATTGCCAGAAGGAGGCCACGGGCAAACTGGAGGTACAGAAACTCATATTCCACTCTGGTAGCTTTCAACCCAATGGGATGACATAAATCTCCAATTAAATGGTAACCTCTAACAACCCTCTGCCCTTTCTCCCCCTCCACCACCCATTCTTCCTACCAAGATCACTCCTCAAGAAAGGGACGCCTTCCCCACCTGGACTCTGGATTTAGTGTTGTGTAATGAACACCTCGAGGTTACCAGGTTTAATCCCCCCAGTGTTACAGTTGAATAAAGGGGACTATGGGCCATGAGGGAGGAGCTGGCCAAAGTTGACTGGAAAGATACACTAGCAGGGATGACAGTGGAACAAAAATGGCAGGTATTTCTAGGAATAGTACTACGGGATCTGGGGGTCATTGTACATCAGTCTATGGTACAGCAGGCAGTGAGGAAAGCGAATGGCACGTTGGCCTTTATCATAAGAGTCGTCGAGTATAGGAGCAAAGAGGTCCTTCTGCAGTGTACAGGGCCCTAGTGAGACCACACCTGGAGTATTGTGTGCAGTTTTGGTCCCCTAATTTGGGAAGGACATTCTTGCTATTGAGGGAGTGCAGCGTAGGTTTACAAGGTTAATTCCCGGGATGGCGGGACTGTCATATGCTGAGAGAATGGAGCGGCTGGGCTTGTACACTCTGGAGTTTAGGATGAGAGGGATCCAGATCCCGTTGCACTTCCCTCTTTTCTCAACTTCATCATGGAGTCATGGAAATTTTATTGTCATTCAGACCTTTCAGTCTGAACGAAATTTTGTTGCCATGCAGACATACATATAGTAAATAACAAAACACACAATAAACACAAATTTAACATCCACCTACTCAAGTTGAACCCCAGAAAAGCTGCAGGTCCTGACAACATACCGGGGCGTGTGCTCAGAGACTGTGCTGACCAACTCACAGATGTTCTCACGGACATCTTCAACACCTCTCTGAGCCAAGCCATCATACCAGCATGCTTCAAAGCCACCACCATCATACCGTTACCTAAAGAGTCTCCAGCCTCAACACTGAACGATTACCGGCCCATAGCACTCACGTCCAACATGGTGAAGTGCTTTGAAAGGTTGGTCAAGGCCCACATAACATCCAGTCTCCCCTCTACACTTGACCCATTACAGTTTGCATATCGTCCCAACCGTTCCACTGATGATGCCATAGCAACAGCACTCCACCTAAGCCTGGCTCATCTGGAAAACAATAACAGTTACGTGCGGATGCTGTTTATCGACTTCAGCTCCGCCTTCAACACAGTCATCCCCCCACACCTGGTGAATAAACTCGACGAAATAGGCATCAGCACCCCACTATGCAACTGGTTACTGGACTTCCTTACCGACAGACCACAGACAGTAAGAGTTGGCAAAAACTCATCAGAGACCACCATCATGAACATCGGGGTCCCACAGGGATGTGTGCTGAGCCCTCTGTTGTTCATGCTGATGACACATGACTGTTGTGCCAAACACAATTCGAACATCATCAATCGCAGATGACACTACAGTGGTCCTCATCAGCCACAATGACGACTCAGCCTACAGAGAGGAGGTTGAACAACTGGTGTGACATCAATAACCTTCAACTCAATGTCAATAAAACAAAATAAATAACTGTGGACTTCAGGAAGATACAGACAGCACACAACCCACTCACCACCAATGGCAATGCAGTGGAGTCTGTGAAAAGCACCAAGTTCCTGGGAGTGCACATCACAGATGACCAGACATGGTCCACCAACACCATCTCCCTAGTCATGAAAGCACAGCAACGCCTCCACTTCCTTCGACGGTTGAGGAGAGCCGACCTCCCCCCTCTGCCCTCACCCACCTTTTACACGGGTGCCATTGAGAGCATTCTTACCAGCAGTCTCTCAGTCTGGTATGGCAGTTGTTCTGCTGCTGACCAGGCGGCCCGACAGATAGTGGTGAGGACAACGGGAGTACTTTTTTTTCTATATTTGAACAGGTGCATGGATAGGATAGGTTGGAGGGATATGGGCCAAACACAGGCAGGTGGGGGGGTCTGATGGGGTCGGCGTGGGAAAGTTGTGCCGAATGACCCGTTTCCACACTGTTTTACTCTGAATCTACTACGTCTTCCAAAATTTACAGCGGAATTTATAACAGAACGTACTTATCCAGGGAAGGATCTTAATCATAATCGTGACATATTAGCCAAGTACGTTTTGCAGCATACGGGAAATTTGTTTTGTCATAGTCATACCAAAAAAGCAACAAGACACACAACTACATGAAAATTTGACATAAACATCCACCACAGCGGCTCCTCCACATCCCCCACTATGATTGAAGGCAGTAAAGTCTTTGGTTTAGCGAGCTCCACGTTGCTAAAGTCCGCAGGCCCCGCTGTTGGAGCTTCAGAGGTCCCAGCAAGAGGCCGCCAGCTCCACAATGTTCGGCCGCAGTGCAGACGGAGATGCGACACGGAAAAAGTTGCATCTCAGTCAAGGAAAGAGATTAAAAAAAGTCCCCCCCCCCCACATAATACAAAACTAAAGATAAACTAAAACATACATTTTACAACAAACTAAAAACACAAAGAAAAAAGATGAGACAGACTGTTGGCGAGGCAGCCATCGTTCAGCGCTCCATGGTGGCAATCCAACAATGCGGGTGTAGGTAAATCTTTTGGAAAGGGATTGTCTGAAGAAAGAACATATGCGAAACTATGAAAAACACTCGGATTTGTATTGTACCTTCCACGACTTCTGGATGTGCCAAATACCTTTAACGCCAAGATCATAACAAAGCAGACACAGCAGACAATTTGCACACAGATTATCTGTTGCAACCATGCCAATGAAAGAGATAAAGACTCTTTCAGCATGGAACGCAGTACAGCACAGCAACAAATGCGTCAGTCTGCAATGCCGAACACGATGCCGAGATAATCTCTCTTCCGTCTGCATGTAATGCATATCCATCAATTACCTGCATGTAATGCATATCCATCAATTACCTGCATGTTAATACCCTACCTCATTGAAACGTACAGAATAGTGAAAGGCTTGGATAGAGTGGATATGGAGAGGATTTTCCACTAATGGGAGAGTCTAGGACTCGAGGTGATAGCCTCAGAATTAAAGGAAATTCTTTTAGCAAGGAGATGAGGAGGATTTTTTTTTTTAAGTCAGAGAGTGGTGAATCTGTGGAATTCTTTGCCACAGAAGGCTGTGGGGCCGTCAGTTGATATGTTTAAGGCAGAGGTAGATAGATTCTTGGTTAGTATGGGTGTCAGAGATGATGGGGAGAAGGCAGGAGAATGGGGTTAGGTGGGAGAGATAGATCAGCCATGATTGAATGGCGGAGTAGACTTGATGGGCCGAATGGCCTAATTCTATTCCTATCACTTATGATCTATCCAAGTACCTATCTAAAAGCCTTTTAAATGCCACTATCATATCGGTCTCAATCGCCACCCCTGGCAGTGTGTTCCAGGTACACACCACCCTTTGTATAAAAATCTTGCCTTAGACATTTCTGTTAAACTTTGCCCCTTTCACCTTAAAGCCATGACCTATAATCTTTGTCATTTCCACCCTGGGGAAATTAGGGTCTACCCCATCTATGTCTCTCATTATTGTATATACTTCACCCCTGAACCTCCAACGTTCCAGAGGAAACAAGCCAAGTTTGTCTAACCTTTCCCAATGGTTAATACCCATTAATCCAGGCAGCATTCTGGTAAACCTCTTCTATTTCTCAGCAGTGGAGTGACTGAACCAAATTGATTGGAAAAAAATCATGGCAACAAGCCCTTCGGCCCATCGAGTCCACGACGACCATCGGTCACCCATTCATACGCGTTGCATGTTATCCCACCTTCGCATCTACTCCCCAAACACTAGGGGCAATTTACAGAGGCCAATTAAGATTGATCCCTGGGATGGCGGGACGGTCATATGAGGAAAGATTGAAAAGACTAGGCTTGTATTCACTGGAGTTTAGAAGGATGAGGGGGCTCTAATAGAAACATATAAAATTATAAAAGGGCTGGACAAGCTAGATGCAGGAAACATGTTCCCAATGTTGGGCGAGTCCAGAACCTGGGGTTACAGTATTAGCATAAAGGGGAGGCCATTTAAGACTGAGGTGAGAAAAAAACTTTTTCACCCAGATAGTTGTGAATTTGTGGAATTCCCTGCCACAGAGGGCAGTGGAGGCCAAATCACAGGATGGATTTAAGAGAGAGTTAGATAGCGCTCCTGGGGCTGGTGGAATCAAAAGATATGTGGAGAAGGCAGGCACGGGTTATTGATTGGGGACGATCAGCCATGATCACAATGAATGGCGGTGCTGGCTCGAAGGGCCGAATGGCCTCCTCCTGCACCTATTTTCTATGTTTCTATGTTTGACGTACAAACTCAGATGTTTTTAGGATGTAGAAGGAAATCCAGGTGGTCACAGGGAGAACGTGCAAACTCCACACAGACAACACCCCAGGTCAAGGATTGAACCGGGGTCTCTGGTGCTGCGAGGCAGCAGCTCTACCAGCAGTGCACGAGTGATTTCTTTCAATCAGCTGTTACGAATATAAATGGGCTGCATTGTCCCCGTCTGTCTGCAGGGTAGAATTATCAGTCGCACAATTGCAGGAGGATGAGGGGCGATTTTCTGGAAGTGTACAAGCTCGTGAAGGGCATGCACAGTGTCTTTTACCCAGAGTAGGAGAATCTAGAGCCAGAGCAAATAGGTTTATGGTGAGAGGGGAAAGATTTGACAGTAACCCGAGGGGCAGCTTTTTCCACAGAGAGGGTGGTGGGTCTGTGAAATGAGCTGCCAAAGGAAGTGGTTGCCGTAGATATGAAAACAGCATTTCATAGACATTTGGACAGGTACATGGATAGAAAAGGTTCAGAGGGTTATGGGCCAAACACAGACCGGTGGGACTAAGGAACAAGATGCCGGAGGAGGTAGTTGAAGCAATAGTAAAGAAAAATGTAGACATGTACCTGGATAGGGTAGGTTTCGAGTGATATGGGCCAAGAGCAGGCAGGTGTGACTAACTTAGATGGGGCGCATTGGCCTTCGTGGGCAGGTTGGGCTGCAGGCCCCATTTCCACACTCTATGACCCGATGACTCTCCAAGGTAGATGGGGCATCTCGTTCGGAATGGGCAGGTAAATCCAAGGGCCTGTATCCACACTCCGCGACTCAAAAAGTCAACATGGGAGAACATTTCTGAGCCGTCACTGCAGCACATTATTACACAATGCCAAGAGCTGAGCTGTCTGCTCCAGGTTAGCTGAGCGTTGCCCGATGACAGGGAAGGCTTCTTCAGTTAACAACTATGCATCTTTTTTTTTTGGGATGAACAGGGTAAACAATCTCACGGTTCATTTGGCAGGAAAAAAGACAACAGGTTTTACACGCTGATGCTAGTTTGGCATGCCACAGCTTATATCCGTCAATCAGCTCCTTTCATTTTTTTTTGTCCGAAAAAAAAAAAGCAGAATGTTTATTTTCAATATTTTCAAATAATGAACATGCTGACAACTCGATGGAGTTGGAAAAATTATGTAAATTTAGAAAATGTGGAAATTAAGGTTCAAGGGCCGTAATCAGATTTTAGTTGTTTAATTGAAGTGACTGTCGGACTCAACCTGTCCTGGCTCTCCTTAATCAACTAATCAAAAGCTCCTTCAAATAAGCCGGCTGTGTTTTATTTTGTAGCTCGTCACAATTCCACGACTCTACCTTGCTCTGTAAACTAATTAGCTGCATTCAACACCATTTTGCGCATGCAAATTGAGGAAAATGAGTCATTAGTTTCATGCCACCTGGCTTTCCTGGTAGGGAGCTGTCTGAAAGCACAAGTGCCTGTGACTCGATATTCTGCTGGAGTAACAGCCCTGTAGATATTCGGTAGTGGGGTCAACCTCACAGCTCCCTCAGGTGTCAGTACAATGGTACTCGGGCAACTTTGACAACTGCTTCAGTCCGCTGCAGAGGCAGCCCTGCCAAGAGTCAGGAGAATAGAGAAATGGGCGAGAAAAAAAAAAGTCCATGCTGACGGTTGCAATTGAAACGTCTCCTGCAGAGAGACTATAGAACAGCTCAGCTGAAATTAGGGGTGACTTAGTGGTAGAGCTAGACACAAAGTGCTGGAGTAATGCAATCAAAGTAATGTCAAAATGGATCAAGACCCTTCTTCATTTTGAAAAAGGGTCTTGACCCGAAACGTCACCCATTTCTTCTCTCCGGAGATGCTGCCTGTCCCGCTGAGTTACTCCAGCATTGTGTGTCTATCTTCGATCTAAACCAACATCTGCAGTTTTTTCCCACACATAGTGGTAGAGCTGCTGCCTTACAGCGCCAGAGACTTGGGTTCAATCCTGCTGTCTGGATGGAGTTTGTACGTTCAGTATCTCTGAACTAAACTACAGCACAAGAAGAGCCTTTCAGCCCACAAGAAGATAGACGCAAAAAGCTGGAGAAACTCAGCGGGACAGGCAGCATCTCTGGAGAGAAGGAATGGTTGATGTATCAGGTCGAGACCCTTCTTCAGACAGCCCACAATATCTGTGCTGAACATAATGCCAAGACCAATTCTTATTGCCAGCACATAATCCATATCCCTGCATGCGTTATGTATTCATATCTCTTGAATGTCACTATCATATCTGCCTCTAACATCAGCCCAGCAGCGTGTCCCAGGCACTCCCCACCTTCTGTGTAAAAACAAAATAATCTTGCCCCACACATCTCTGTTAAACGCTGTCCCTCTCACCTTAAGCTATTCTCTAGTATTTGATTTGTCCATTCCTGCAAAACAAAAAGACTGTCTACCGTACCTCTGCCTCTCATCATTTTATATACTTCTATCAGGCCTCTCTGCAACCTCTGGTGTTCCAATGAAAATAATCCAAGTCGGTCCAATATCTCTGTAGCCAAGACCCCCTAAACTAGGCATTATTCTGGTAAACTCTCTCTGCACCCTTTCCAAAGCCTGCACATCCTGTAATGGGGCGAAAAAAACTGCACGCAATACTCCAAATGCAGCCTAACCAAGGCCCTACAGAGCTGCATCACGAGACAAAAGGGTGTCAGGTAAGGAGAGGAGGGGAGTGAAGTGTAAAACCAGAGGAATGTGGATGGAAGTGGAAGGGGTGGGGAAGTAAAGAGTGGTGGGATGGGTGTGTACTAGGTTGCGGAGGGTGTCACAGGGAAACACGAGATAGAGGGGAGGGGGGGTATTATTTAATTCAATATTCATACCATTGGGTTGCAAGCTACCCAGAGTACTATGCATACCCCAAAATGATGATGGGATACAAGGTCAACTTAGTAAGGTAACTTAAAGGCCATGTTCAGACGACAAGACATCGCTGGCTGAAGCATAAACATATGGAAGTTAGCACGCAGACTTAAGTGCAAAAGAATTGGTCATAAGACAAGAGGAGTCATGACAGAAATACATTAATAATTTATAGCCCCATTTACAGAGAGAGAGACAGAGAGAGAGAGAGAGAGAGAGAGAGAGGGGAAGTTGCTGTCAGCCAAAGGATGACAACTCCCAGCTGTTAGGCAACTCCTGGGAAGTTGGATCAATACTGCAAAGAAAAAGCTGAATTATTGTGAAAATGGTAATATCTGCACGTAATCACTGCAAGGTGAATGCTACAAGTGAGTGCAAGCGTTTTGAGTCAGGGGAGTATCTTTGGGCCCTCACTCAGTAATTCCCCAGTGTATCCTGTTACAAGACTAGAATAAACAGACTCGTTCGAGAAACTCTGCCCTGCTGAATACGATTTTTCTTGTGCATTGTCGCGATCTGCCCGTCATTAAGAGGGTGACTGGGTCCCAGGTGAAAGCCAGATTCAGGGTGTGGGTCAAACGGAATCAAATCCATCCACCATTCTCCATCTTTGTGGTCAGCCAGCTTTAGCTTCTCTGACCTACTCCCTCCCGAGAATGCCGAGCAGCTGAAACATCTCCAATTTTAAAGACCTCCCGTTGATGAAATAAAGTTTAACTTGGGTCAGGCCTGTTCTCATCCCACTGAATCTGGCTCTTCTCCAATCGACTAGATTTTATATCTGGGTGGTCTATCTCTGCCAAAACTATTCTGAACCTCAAAATATTATGATCACAGTTTCCAAAATGATCCCGCGGTGAAGCACGCTCGATTTGGTGCGGCTTTTGTCCCAGAGTCAGCGTTGTAACATTTACTCAAAAGTCAAGAGAGTGTTTAATCGTCAAAGGCACCAACAAGACAGCATGTTTTCTTAAATACAATAAATTAATAATAGAAAAATTAGGTAACCATAATAGTGGAAAAACAGAAGTCCTTAGTGCAACCAAAGGAGCAATCCATAGTGCATCGTATACACTAATCACGTATAACTCTTCTAACCTCATCTACTCCATCAGATATGCAGTGGGTTGAATGACCCATTTCCATGCTGTATCTCCAACATCCTAATAACATTCCTTGCCAAAATTCCAAATGAAGTTTGGAGATGGAACTGGCCTCCAATTTACAGAGGAGAGTGAGGCCCCGTGGCTTCTCGACATGCCCGTCCCACCCGCTCAAATAAACTAGAAGGAAGTGGGAGCAGTGTCAGGTAATGACTGACCCCATTTTCATCCCTCCCTTGCCCATCCCATCCATACCCCACAACATGAGCTGGCTGCTTTCTGGAGGGTCATAGAAAGGAGAATTACTAGCAAGCCAAACATCTGGAATTTTAAAATATAGATTTTTGGGGAAAATGTTTGAAAATGAATGGTTGTTAACATTGGAGATTAGATTTGGAGGAGTCTAACGATCATTCCTGAATTTAGAGACAAAGGAGACTGGAAATGTTGGGACCTTCAGCCAAGTGCTGGAAGAACTCAGTGGTTCAGGCAGCATCCGTGGAGGGAAAGCACAGCAGGAAGATTGTTCCCGATGTTGGGGAAGTCCAGAACAAGGGGTCACAGTCTAAGGATAAGGGGGAATTCCTTTAGGACCGAGATGAGGAAAACATTTTTCACACAGAGAGTGGTGAGTCTCTGGAATTCTCTGCCACAGAAGGTAGTTGAGGCCAGTTCATTGGCTATATTTAAAAGGGAGTTAGATGTGGCCCTTGTGGCTAAAGGGATCAAGGGGTAAGGAGAGAAGGCAGGTACAGGATACCGAGTTGGATGATCAGCCATGATCATATTGAATGGCGGTGCAGGCTCGAAGGGCCTACTCCTGCACCTATTTTCTATGTTTCTAAAGCACAAAGTGCCAATAGGTAGGGTGGTACTGCCAAGGATGAGGTACATAAACGTTGATCTGAGCGACCATCTTTGCAACCCCAGCTCCACAACCCCAGGGTCACTGCTCCCCTCTACTGTCGGCCAATGGTGCGCCCCCGATTTTAATCCCTACTTTCTTCCCACCGGCATGTGGGGGCCTTGGGTAACTGTGGTGACATGTAATGGCTCAATGGTGCTCCAGTTGTCACATGTGCAGCTGCACAGTCAAATTCGTTTTACACATGCAGCCGCCGCCATGTTTTGGCACCATTTCCAAAGTCTGGCGCGCCCGCGCGCTGGGTCGGTCGGGCGACTGGAGGGGCCACCTGATCCAGGTAAGCCCCAGGCTTCTGCAGGGCTTTCCTCCGTCGCCTTCGATGGGATCGGCCTGCGAACCGATGTCCCTCTCCTTGCCCGGCCATCTTTGTGTCCCGAGGGCGCCTCCTGCAGCCGACCTTGAAAGCATTGGAGGCATTACCCCAGGTCACCCTCCCTCCGGCTCTTGTTCCTCACGTCCGACATCTCCAGCTCCCTCCCGGTACCGCGGTCCGCCGGGCCTGCGGGTCCTCCGGGCAGTTTCCCAGTTGGGTGAGGTTGCAATCTCTCATTGGAGCAATTTGTTTGCAGGAACCAGTGGATAGACTAGGCCTGTCCATGCCACAGCAATCGTACCATAATGAACTGTCTGTGGTTCTGCTATATTCCATTTAACCACTTGATGGCACATTCTACTGAAGAATAATTAACGTTCCCCAGTGTTGCAACAGGGAAGCTAATTCTGGGAGGACTAAGGAATAATGCAAGGATTAATATTATCATTCTGTGGAGGTGAATCTCCTCAGGACATCTCTAATTTATGCAGGGAAGTAGGATGCCCATCCAACTTCCAGTGCATTAATAGTGGCAGAGAAAAAAAAACCTATCTAAGGATAGATCGTCAGCACTTAAAATAACCCAGGTGAGATGGTCAATGTTTCAGCGTACTGAACACATCTTTTAGGCCTCGACATGGCCGAGTTGGCCATCATGAAGTTCAAAGATCACCCCGATTTAGAAGACAACTTGTGGCATCATTATTGCTGGATCAGTGCACTGGAAAGCCCCGTCCAGAAGCACCCCCAGAACTACCTTTTATGCGTGCAGTTCGTTTAGTTTAGAAGTACAGGCCATTTAGTCAGCACCGACCAGCAATCATCCATACACTGGTTCTATCCCACACAGTAGGGTCAATTTACAGAAGCCACCTTACAAACCTGCACTTCTTTGGAACACAGGAGGAAACCAGAGCACCCAAAGTAAACCCACGCAGTCACAGGGAGAATGTACAAACTCCATAGAGGCAGCCCTTATAGGCAGGATCGAACCCGGGTCTCTGGCGCTGTAAGGCAGCAACTTTACCGCTGCCTCACTGGTCGCCCCTCACTTGTAGAGGGCATGCAATGCATATCAGCATCGTCATTGCCTTCCAAGATCAATGGGCAGTGGAGCAACTGGGATAGAATATAGACCGGGATAATCTTTTACATTTTAAATAAAAGGAACCCAAATGAACATTGCATCTTAAGGAATGCACATCCTTGCATAAAGTCTGAAGAAAGGTCTCAACCCAAAACGTCACCCATTCCTTCTCTCCAGAGATGCTGCCTGTCCCGCTGAGTTACTCCAGCTTTTTGTGGCCATCTGTGGTGTAAACCAGCTCCTGCAGTTCCTTCCCACACATCCTTGAGTGATATTCAGGTGAATTACAGCTTTGAATTTGCCAGATTAATCATGTTTCCAAACCTTAATTAAGTGAAGTTGCTATTCAAAGAGTCATACGACACTGAAACAGGCCCTTTGGCCCAACCCATCCATGCCTACCAAGATGCCCCATCTAAGCTAGTTCCATTTGCCCATGGTTGGCCCATATCCCTGTAAATCTTCCCTATCGATGTCCCTGCCTGGGTGTCTTTTAAGGGCTGTTTCAGTCTTGCTTGCATCTCTGATGGATCGGAACACAATCAACGATAATAGCCCAAGTGGATTGTTTCAAAATTGTCCAAGGTTTGTTTGGTCTTTATTTGAAAACCCAAAAATGTTTGGAACACCGTTAGCTGCTAAATTCCTCAGGTTAGTCAGACTTTCGTCTGCCAGTTATTGTTTGATTTCATTTCATTCTTGAGAACTCCCCTGGACATTTTATGAGGTTGTTCTGCAAATGGATCTACTTTCACACATTTGAAGCAGCAGCAGCAACTAATATGAAAGAGTGATTAATGAAGGGAGGGTATATTTTTTGACACAGGACATGGATGTAACGGAACCAAAATCCATTAGAGCTCTTAAACTGAAGTTGGAAAAATAATGAAAAAAACCCAAAAGGTTTAGGGAAATGAGACAGCAAGCTGGCATTGCCCTGATTGACTGAATAAATTCCCCTGTGCTGTAAAATTCTGATTCAAAAGCAAATTAGAGGAAGTATCTTGGATAGGATCTTATTAAATTAGCATTGAACCATCTCTGGAATCCCTCCATATTTTCAGGGAGTCAGGACCACAGGGAAAAAATAATAAGCAGCATCTCTGGTCAATTACTTCTCCTCTGTACTTCCATATCTTATACAGGCATAGTGGCATTCTGAGATCCAGCATGTTATATGAGAGTACCTGCAATAGTCTCTTGTCCATCAACAATAACTCTAGATTTGGATGAGATTTTCTCAAACCAGAGGACCATGAACCAAACCTTGATCATAATGGTCAAGTTGTCCAATTATTTTTATGCGGTGTTCAATATTGGTCAACTTAAATAATAATTTAATTTAATAAATACTTTATTGATCCCCTCAGGGAAATTCAGATGTCCAGAATCCACCAACCAACAAACCCACACATTCAGAACGAAAGCAGACAAAAAACATAAAATACAATATGGACAATACCTGAAAGCAATAATTAACTATTAAAAATGCAAAGCATCCCCATACAGCCCATAATATAAAATCTAATGGCTGCAGGGATGAAGGGTCTCCTGAACCGCTCCGTTCTACAGCGCAGGGAGAGGAGCCGGTTGTTGTTCCGTGTGTTCTTTTGACCCTCCAGAGTTTCATGGAGGGAGTGCCCGGAGTTGTCAAGGATGGCCTGCAACTTGCCCTTCATACGCCTCTCAAGCACATCCCCCACAGAGTCTACTTCTCCCCCCCCCCCCCAGCACTGAGCCTGCTCGTTTTACCAGCTTGACCAGCTTCTTGCTGTTTTTAGCACTGATGTTGTTGCCCCAGCAGACAACAGCGTAGAAGATGACCCTTGCAACCACAGTATAGTAGAACAGGTATAGCATGTCATTGCGCACATTGAAGGATCTGAGCCTTCTGAGGAAAAAGAGTCTGCTCTGTCCTTTTTGTAGAGGGCATCGGTGTTGACTGACCAGTCCAGTTTGTTATCAAGGTGCACTCACAGATATTTATATATCTGCACCACCTCAATCTCCACCCCTGCAGTGTTAACTGGCTGAAGGGGGAGCTTGGACCTGCCAAAGTTAACAACCATCTCTTTAGTTTTAAAGAAGGAACTGCAGATGCTGGAGAATCGAGGGTCTACAAACCAAGCAGTCCTTCCAGGTCCGACAGAGGTTCACCTGCACCTCCTCCAACCTCATCTACTGCATCCGCTGCTCCAGATGCCAGATGATCTATATCGGTGAGACCAAGCGGAGGCTTGGCGATCGCTTCGCCGAACACCTCCGCTCGGTCCGCAATAACCAACCCGACCTCCCGGTGGCTCAGCACTTCAACTCCCTCTCCCATTCCACATCCGACCTCTCGGTCCTGGGCCTCCTCCACGGCCAGAGTGAGCAACACCGCAAGCTGGAGGAACAGCACCTCATATTCCGCTTGGGGAGTCTGCATCCTTTGGGCTTGAATATTGAATTTTCTCAATTCTGTTAACCCTTGCTGTCTCCTCCCCTTCCCACCTCTCCCTCAGCCCTCGGGCCCTGGCATTCCCTCTATCTCTATCTCTCCCCCACCCTAGTCGCACCAGCTTCTCATTTTCACACCACAAACAGCTTACAATGGCTTGTTCCCTTTATCACCGATACTTTTTTGCATATCTTTCACTCATTGTTCCTTATCTCTCCACATCACCGTCTATATCTCTCGTTTCCCTGATCCCTGACCAGTCTGAAGAAGGGTCTCGGCCCGAAACGTCGCCTATCTCCTTCGCTCCTTAGATGCTGCTGCACCCACTGAGTTTCTCCAGCTTTTTGTGCACCAACCATCTCTTTAGTCTTGGTTGTATTCAGGATGAGACAGTTCTCTTTACTCCAGACACAGAAGGCATTGGTCAAGTCCCTGTATTCCTCCTCATGTCCGTTCCTTACACATGCCACAATCGCTGTGTCATCTGAATATGTCTGTACGTGGCATGCGTCAGACTTATATTTGAAGTCTGCAGTATACAGGGTGAAGGGGAACGGGGCCAGAACCGTTCCCTGTGGGGCTCCAACATTGCACACCACTGTCCCGGAAACACAGTCCCCCAGCTTAACAAACTGTGGTGGACCCGTCAGGTAGTTGTATATCCAGGAGAGAAAGGTGGAATCCACCCCCATCTTCTCAAGCTTGTCTTTCAAAATCAGGGGTTGGATGGTGTTGAACCCGCTTGAAAAGTCGAAGAACATAATCCTCACGTAGCCACCTGGTTCATCCAAAAAGGAGTAAATCCGGTGCTGCATGTGGAGGACCGTGTCTATTGACACTATTTCAAGTATCGTGTGCGGTTTTGGCCACCCTATTGCAGGAATGATGCAAAGATATTGGAGAGGCTGGAGAAGAGTTTGACAAGATTGCTGACTGGATTATGGGCATTAGTCATATGGAGAGTTTGGACCAACTTGGATTGATTTCTCTGGAACATTGTTTGAGGGGAGACCCGATAAAAGTATAGAAAATCATTGGAGACAGAGAGCTAAACAGTCAGAACCTTTTTCCTAGGGTGGAAAGACTAGAGGGCATAGCTTTAAGGTATCAGGGGGATGGCATAAAGGAAACGTGCGCAGCCAGTTATTTTTGGGTAGAGTGTGTCGAGTGCCTGGAACGTGCTGCCAGGGGTGACGGTGGAAGCAAATACGATGGTGGCATCAAAGACATTTTTAGATCGCTCTTCACTCAGTGCATGTGACAATAAACAAAACTATCAAGCGCAAGGCAAATGGATATGCAGGGAATGGAGGGATGTGGATCACAGATGGGGATTGGTTCAACTCTGGCACCAAGCTCAGCACAGACAGAGCAGACTGAAGGGCCTGTTCCAGGGCTGCTCGATCTTCTAGAAATCTAGATCTTCAGGTTCCTCCAACACTTCAAAGGCGTACAGGTTTGTAGGTTTATTCAAGTAAAGTCACTTTTCTTTCTATAGCACATTTAAAAATCAACTCTCGTTGGCCAAAGTGCTTTACATTGGTGAAGGTACTAACGTTATACAACAGTGGTTCATAGATTAAGTACATACATAAATACATACATATAGCCCTCCCTCAGAGGACGTCAAGAAAAGCTTGAGAGGAAAGATGAGTTTTTAGTCTCGACTTAAAGAAGTCGATGGAAGGGGCAGTTCTGATGGGAAGAGGGATGCTGTTCCACAGTCTAGGAGCTGCAACCGCAAAGGCCCGGTCTCCCCTGAGCTTATGCCTAGACCGCGGGATGTTCAGTAACCCCAAGTTGGCCGATCTGAGGGACCTGGAGGTGGTGTGGTGGGTAAGCAGACTTTTGATGTAGGTGGGGGCAAGCCCGTTAAGGGCTTTGTAAACATAAAGAAGGATCTTGAAATTTATTCGGAACTGCACACGGAGTCAGTGGAGCTAGAGCGGAACTCGCTATCAAAACATGGAGGGGACGGGGGACACAATTTTTTGGCGACCGCACTCACCCACACATGCGCATGCGCACACTCACCCACATCATGTCCCACCCCCATTGCCTGCTGACCGACGTCTCTCTCGTCCAATCGGTGCCCTCGATCAGCAGTCGCACCTCCACTGTCTCGCAGAAAGCGGAGATTTTAAAATCCGGATCACAAAAACGTGGTGGGGATGTCCCCCACCTCTCAACTCTGCTAGGACCAACTCCTCGACCAGAGGAGCAACCCATACCCGTCCACTGACACCCTCCTCCGCCTAGCGGAGTTGGTCCTTACCCTCAATAACTTCTCTTTTGACTCCTCCCATTTCCTCCAAACACAAGGCGTAGCTATGGGCACACGCATGGGCCCCAGCTACGCTTGCCTCTTTGTTGGGTACGTCGAACAATCCTTGTTCTCGGCGTACCAGGGCCCCATCCCCGACCTCTACCTCCGTTACATCGACGATTGCTTTGGTGTCACCTCCTGCACCCACACACAACTGACTGACTTCATCCATTTCACCACCAACTTCCATCCGGCACTCAAATACACTTGGACCATTTCCGACATTTCCCTACCATTCCTTGACCTCACCATCTCTATTGCAGGTGATACACTCCTGACCGACATCCACTACAAACCAACTGACTCCCACAGCTACCTGGACTACTCTTCCTCCCACCCTGCTTCCTGTAAGGACTCCAACCCCTATTCCCAATTCCTCCGTCTACGCCGCATCTGCTCCCAGGATGAGGTGTTCCACACCAGGTCATCACAAATGTCCTCATTCTTCAGAGAACGGCGATTCCCCTCCCCCACTATAGATGAGGCTCGCACCAGGGTCTCCTCCATACCCTGCATCACTGCCCTCTCTCCCCATTCCCCCACTCGCAACAAGGGCAGAATCCCCCTGGTCCTCACCTTTCACCCCACCAGCCGGCAAATACAACACATAGTCCTCCGCCAGTTTCGCCACCTCCAACGTGACCCCTCCACTCGCCACATCTTCCCATCTACCCACCTGATTTATATCGGTGAGACCAAGCGGAGGCTTGGCGATCGTTTCGCCGAACACCTCCGCTCGGTCCGCATTAACCAACCCGACCTCCCGGTGGCTCAGCACTTCAACTCCCCCTCCCATTCTGTATCCGACCTCTCAGTCCTGGGCCTCCTCCACGGCCAGAGTGAGCAACTTCGCAAGTTGGAGGAACAGCACCTCATATTCCGCTTGGGGAGTCTGCATCCTCTGGGCTTGAACATTGAATTTTCTCAATTCTGTTAACCCTTGCTGTCTCCTCCCCTTCCCACCTCTCCCTCAGCCCTCGGGCCCTGGAATTCCCTCTCTATCTCTCTCCCCCACCCTAGTCACACTAGCTTCTCATTTTCACACTACAAACAGCTTACAATGGCTTGTTCCCTTCATCATCGATACTTTTTTGCATATCTTTCATTCATTGTTCTTTATCTCTCCACATCACCGTCTATATCTCTCGTTTCCCTGATCCCTGACCAGTCTGAAGAAGGGTCTCGACCCGAAACGTTGCCTATCTCCTTCGCTCCTTAGATGCTGCTGCACCCGCTGAGTTTCTCCAGCCTTTTGTGTACCCTCGATTCTCCAGCATCTGCAGTTCCTTCTTTAACACCAGCTCCCTGGATTTGCTCTCAACCCCTCAAACAGGAACTTAAAGCCAACTTTAATCGAACTGTCAGAACTTGGCCGTCTCCTCATATGAAAACACGGCCCATTTCAAAATATTATTTGTGGCCGCTTTCACTGAAGTGCTTTTATATTTTACGAGCCTGTGCGCAATAACAAATCGAAAGAACTTGTATATTTTTCATCACTGACACAGGCTCTTACTGAAGGGGGCAGGGACAAGTACTGGAGGCTAAAGAGACAATGCAGTGGTGAGGAAGGGTGGGGAGGAGAGGGTTTCCAGTAAGGAATGCGGAGGCTGGGGAATCACGCACAAGGATCCCTCCTCCGACAACCAGCCGACTTGTCCCCGATGCAAAGGGGTCACAGCGAATGCCAGGAACCATTTAAGCAAATATATGTACTATGAAAGGAAATCGGACCCTGCCGTGAACTTGAAGCATCTTTAGGATGGTCATATTGTTCCTACTTTGATTTGGGTAGGAATATATTAGGAACAGTGCAAGGAATTAACATTTTGTGAAAGTGTTGCATCTTAGGACATTGTCCAAGTGAAGTTTCTAACATAGACCAACAAACATCCCTCCCCCCCCCCCCACCCCCCCCCCCCCCCCCCCCCCCCCCCCCCCCCCCCCCCCCCCTCTTATTATCCTCTAAACAGAGAGGGCTTGCATTTATGTCGCAAGTAACACATTGCATTTAACATTAATTTAATAATTAATACATTACACGTCATGGATCCAGGGCGTTCCAAAGTGCTTTAAAGCAACTGTGATAGTCCAAGAAGTGCTGTGGGAGTCAAGAGTGTTTAATCATATGTATTGGGAAGGGAATTATGACATTTCTACCTGTTTCAGCTTAATGGGGTCACAGAATAACACAGTTAAAATAAATAACCAATAAAACAATGTTAATCATCAGTAATACTAGGTAACCAAACCATAATATTGCAAAACCAAAAGTCTGACCATAGTTTAGTTTTAGTTTAGGGATACAGCGTGGAAACGGGCACTTTGGCCCACGGGTCCGCGCCGACCAGCGATCCCCGCACTACGCACACTCGGGACAATTTTTACATTTGCCAAGCCAATTATTAACCTTTAAAACCCTGCACGTCTTTGGAGTGTGGGAGGAAACTGAAGATCTCGGAGAAAACCAACGCGGGTCACGGGGAGAACGTCCAAACTCCGCACAGACAGCACCCGCGGTCGGGATCGAACCCGGGTCTCCGGCGCTACATTCGCTGAAAGGGAGCAACTCTGACACTGCACCACCGTGACCGCCACTGTATCTCAGAGGATCATGATTGCTGAGGTAGGGTTGTGGCGAGTATTACGTAGTGTTCGCTCCTGCGGTGAGAGAAGCTGTTCTTGAACCCGGTAGTCATGATTTACGAGCTCCTGTATCTACTTCATGACAGTAGTAGTGAGACGAGAGCGCGGCAAGGGTCACGTGGGCTGATGACGATATTAGTTGCCCTTTTGAGACAGACCAGATCCCTTTGATGTTGGGGAGGTCAGTCCCCTTGATGGAGCAGACAGTCTACCACCTTATGTAGCCTCCTTCATTCTGGAGGTGCGAGTTCTGAAACCAGATTGATTACTAGGACTGGATGTTACAATCCCTACGATTTCACTACAATTGACATTCTTGGGGATGACCACCAGGTGAATTTGCTACCAATCAGATACATCTTCAGTTGTGAACCTCAACGTCACTGGGTGTTTCGGCCTTTTATCACAAGACGCCCTCAGTGGAGGCAGGCCCACCGCAGGGTGATCAGACCTGGGTGTGTGTCTTATTGCTAGCCTCTAGATGGTCACGTGGCAGCCCGGACAGCATCTTTCCTCTTCAGCCACAGCCAGTGACTGCTCCGTTCGGCGGTCTGGCAAGTTCTTTTATTGCCCTCCTTTGTGCCTGCCCTTTGACTCCTACTTCCCTCAGGAGCCTTGCGGTGGAACTGGCTACAAAGCCCCTGCACCCCACCTCCACTGGACACACCCTTACACTCCAACCTCTCTCCTCTGCCTCTGCTGCAAGGTTTGAATATTGAAGCTTTTTCCTTTCATAAGCCTCGTCCAGAGCCTCCTCCCATGGCAACAGGTTTCTGAAACCAGCGAGTCTCTTCTCTACCGTACATATGTAGAAGTCCAATGGAGTATTCAGCAACATCTTAAAATCTCCCAATGCTTCTTCGGAGTAGAGGTGTTGATGGCCTTTCCTTGTGATTGCATCAACATGATGGGCCCAGGGGACATGCACACCTAATAACTTGAAGAAGTTGACTCGTTCCACCATCCTGTCCTGCAATGAAGAATGGATCAAGCCATGACAAAATACATTACCTATTCTTTTTCTCCAGAGATACAGCCCAACCTACTGAGTTACTCCAGCATTTTGTGTGTCTATAATCAGCTCCTTTGCCTTGCTAACTTTGAGCTAGATTGAGATCAAAGATGCAAAGACATTTGTACGCTGCAAGCTCCCATGAACTGCAAGGCCCCCGAGGAACCGCCGGCTATCAGTCGGCCGCAACTCGGCATATCTTGTCTTCCGTGTTGCAAGGCAACGAGATGTGCCGGAGGTTCGACACTTGATCATCCAAAGGTCACAATGGAACCTGAAGAGAGGGAGAGAGCAGCTGACTCAGTGTGCATCCAGCCCGCAGCTTCACACTGCGAGCTCAGGCTCACCGAGGTCAGAACATACAACTGTAGAAAGGACATAGAACAGTTAGGTGTCTGAACAAGGGCTCTGACCCGAATCATCATGTACCTATGTTCTCCGGAGATGCTGCTTGACCCTTTGGACTCCAGCACTTTGTGATTTTGTGTTTTATAAACCAGCATCTACAGTTACACATGCCCACATTATGTACTGCATTGGAACAGACCCTTCGGCCTACAATGTTTGTGCCAAGTTAAATTACTCCTCCATTCCCTACGTGTGCATTTCCCTATCTAAAAGTCCTTTATCAAACATCTACTGGAAATCTGTGCATCGTACATTCACTGAATCATTTACCAACAGCACACATTACTTTTTCAAAGAACGCTAATGAATTGGTTGAACATAATTTCCCTTTCACAAAACCACATTGATTCAACACCACCCCCCCCCCCCTCCGATTATTTTGACTGTTCCCAAGTTCCTTGCCAGAACGTCTTTAATAAAACCTTCTCACATTCTCCATGGCAGATGTTAAACGAACTGACCAGTAATTTCCTGCTCCCTCCCTTTCCACATTACTATTTTTCAGTTCAATGGAAATGTCCCTGAATTTAGGGAATTTTCAAAAACCCTGGCAAAAGTCTTCTTTTAAGACTGTGATTAAGTCCATCAGGACCAAAAGGTTCATCTGCCTGCAGCTCCAAACATCTTCTCAGCACCACTGCCCTGGTGGATGCAAGGATCCTGACATGCTGAAGAAGGGTCCCGTCACAAAACGTCACTTATCCACGTTCTCCAGAGATGCTGCCTGACCCACCGAGTCACTCCAGCATTTTCTGTCTTTCCTGACAATCTCCCTCCCTTCCAATTCTCATATTTAGCAGCCAATTTTCCATTTAAGTGTGAGACGTCCCATCCAAATACGAGGCTGAAGGGTGGTACGGTGGCGCAGCGGTAGAGTTGCTGCTTTACAGCGCCAGAGACCCAGGTTTGATCCCGACCATGGGTGCTGTCCGTACGGAGTCTGTACGCTCTGCCGGTGACTGTGTGGTTTCTCTGGATGCTCCAGCTAGCTCCCACACTCTGAAGATGTACAGGTTTGTAGGTTAATTGGCTTCAGTAAAATTGTTAATTTTTCTTAGTGTGCAGGATAGTACGAGTGAACGGGGTGATCACTGGGCAGCTTGGGCTCAATGGGCAGAAGGGCCTGTTTTGAAAGTCTGAAGTCTGTCTGTATGGAGGTCTGTGGTTGCATATGGAACACTTCAATTATGTCTGGGCTAAAGAGGGACCAAAATCAACTGGGTTTGAGTTGCCTGCAAATACTCCCCTTGCTGGAGTTCCACATGGGTGAATATCAGGTGAGTGATATCTTAGTGTGGAAATACCTGCCCAGTGTGTAGCATCAAGCAGGAACCAAGTCACTGGGGTGAAGCAGGAGAACAAGCACCTTATTACAGGCAGGTGGAGACTTTGGAGAGAATACAGGTGAGGATCAGAATACTGCCTGGATTAGAGGGCATTGGGTACAAGGAGCGGTTGGAGAAACTCAGATTATCTTTGGAACGGCAGAGGTTATGACAGTATAAAACAATTCATGAGGCACAGGCAAGATAGACAGAACATATTCCCCATGGTGGACATGTCAAAGCCTAGAGGACAAAGCCTTAAGGCAAGAGGGAAACATTTAAAGATGTGCGGGGCAAGATTTTTGCATCTTGGCAGGAACCCAGCAGTGAATTTTGGATATAAAACTGGTGTCCTCACTTATGAAGAAAGGCCATGGTCCTCGTCATGTTCATCGACCCATCAGTTCTACACTTCATTTTCCCCATGACTGCATTTAACATTTTAACTTCATTTTCTGTCATTCATAATCCCTGGATTTGTTCCAAACCACAGAGTAGGACATAAACTGGAGAGGATACTTCAGCAATGACTAATAATATTATTCTGCAATTATTCTGCAACTGCAGGGAGTTCATGAATAGAGCTTTCTGTTCAAGACACTGACTTTATTATTGGAACTCGGGATGAACTTTGTCACCCAGTCAAGGTTGTGTGTGTGTGTATAAGAAATAATTAACAGGTTTTCTTTTGCAGCCGCATTTATTACACAAAACTCATCCATGTGAAAATAGGAAAGAGAAAGATGCCATCTGGTGCACCTTATCAAAGCCAACTCTATCCCAAAGATCACACTCCCAATGGCTAATCATTTGGGCAGACACAAAATAATCAAATGGCATCCAATTGTAAAACGTTCTGGGATATTATCACTGACTGAACAACGACTTAGGGGTGGCTTAGGGGTGCAGCAAATGAGTTGCTGCCTCATGGTGCCCAAGACACAGGTTCGATCCTGACTATGGGTACTTTCTGTATTGAGTTTGTACGTTCTCCGGGCAGGTTTTCTCCGGATGCTCTGGTTTCCTCCCACACTCCAAAAGATGTACAGTTTTAATTAGCTTTGATAAAAATTGTTAATTGTCCCTGGCATGTGGGATCGCGGGTTGGCATTAGGACAAAACTCTAAACTAGACCAAACTTGCATTTACATTGCATCTTAGACATTCAACCCCGTTGGATTGCAACCTTGTCATAGTTGGGGAGCTTGTGTGTCTCAGTGACCCCCAGAACTATGCCAGCGGGAGATTAGTCTCCTGTTAGGGCCTCCCATGCTGGACAGGTCGAAGGGTAGAGGCGAGACGAAGAGCGATTCACTAGTCCTCCAGGTTGGGGGTTGAGCACAGGGCTAACAACCCTATCTCGTAAAACAAATATGTTACGCAAACAGCAACTGAAGGAATCAACACTACTGGGTGGAAGTCCTTCGTTGCTGCCCTACATGCCAGGAGGCATAATAGGCAGTAAGTAAGTAAGACATTCAAGTCACTCCACAGGTATGGTTGCAACATGATGCAAGTCCAAATCACACAAGGAGATTTTTGGTCAAATGGGCAATAACACATTGCTCACTCCTCTGATACATTTCAGTTTCTTTCTAAATATTACATGACACAGAGTTGAGACATCCTTTAACTTTGGCTCATGTCTTTCAACCCCAAATAACTTTGTCAATCAAAGAGAGTCAGTGCTCATAGATATGTTTGTCGTGGCTCAGTCCTGGCGTTCAGACCTGGGCGAGAGCCAAATAGGTTCAAGTCCTACATGAAGGATAAACAAGTGAAGATGACACACAGAGCGAATGACTAAGGGAGAGTTCACTTTAGATTTTCAGCACAGAAACAGGCCCTTCGGCCCACCGAGTCTACGCCGACCAGCGACCACCCCATACACTAGCACTATCTAACACACTAGGGACAAATTACAATTTTATCAATGCCAATTAACCTACTAACCAATACGTCATTGAAGTGTGCGAGGAAACCGTAGACTCGGAGAAAGTCCACACTGTCACAGGGAGAGCATACAAGCTGCTTACATACAGCACCAATAGTCAGTGTTGAAACTGGGCCTCTGGTGGTGCAAGGCAGCAGCTCTACCACAGTGCCACCTTACAGTTGAACTGTCAGAGATTGGACAAAATGCTAAAACAAATCAGGTCAATCCTTTAGATTAATGTCAAATATTACTTTGGAATATTCAAAATAAGTGAACTGGGGAAATTGTCATGGCAACGAGGGAATATTTATGCCTTTGACCATTTGAGAATTATCAACAGTGACATTTGCACTCGTGGTTCCAGTGACTCAACCATTGAGATTTGACACGTGGTCGGAGAGCGGACAGAAGAGAGATAGTTGCAGGTAATTTCATCTAAAAAAATTCTTAAGTTATGCTTACTTCTTAAGTTGATTCTAAGTATTTTCCAATCTTTTACCAAGAAATGTTGAATTGGTGGTACAAACCTGACCTCCTCCCAAATTTCCTACTAACACAAACATCCTTCTGCCAATGTGATTGTGTACCCATCTGATATGACAAGAAATTGGCAAGTGTATTGGACAGAGCTAAGTGTATTGGACAGAGCACATCTTGGCTGTAATTTAGCTTAGTTTAGAGATACAGTGGGAAACAGTCCCTTCGGCCCACCAAGTCTGCAGCTGCCAGCAATCCTGTGCACTAACACTATCCTAGACACACTAGGGCCAATTTACATTTATACCAATCCAATTGACCTACAAACCTGAAACGTCTTCAGAGTGTAGGACGAAATCAAAGATCTCAGAGAAAACCTACACAGTGGCGGGGCAGAACATACAAACTCCATGCAGACAAGCACCCATAGTGAAGATCGAACTCAGTTCTCTGACGCTGTAAGGCAGTAACTCTACCGCTACTCCACCGTGCCCAGTTATCTGCTATCCACAAAAATGTCGGAAGTGTCATCTGACCTTTAGTGCCCAGTCTATTGTCAATCAGTAGCAAAGCGATGGTGAGTGTTGTCAACAATGCTTTCAATTGTACTTGCTCGAAAGTGACACTCCATTCAAGCGGAAGGCACAGAAGTTTGAAAGCGGGAACCACCATACTCAGGAACAGCTTCTTCCCCAATGTTATCAGACTTCTGAATGGTCCTTCCATGAGTTAGGGGACAATTCCAATTCTCCAACCAACCAACCTAATTGAAGACATTGGACATTTAGAATAATGAAAGGCATATATAGAGTGGATGTGGAAAGGATGTTTCCACTGGTGGGAGAGTCTAGGACCAGAGGTCATAGCTTCAGTGTTAAAGGACAGTCTTTTAGAAAGGAGGCGAGGAAGAACTTCTCTAGTCAGCGGGTAGTTAATCTGTGGAACTCATTGCCACAGAGGGCTGTGGCGGCCAAGTCAGTGGATATTTTTAAGGCAGAGATAGACAAATTCTTGATTAGAACATGTGTCGAGGGTAACGGGGAGAAGGCAAGAGAATGGGATTAGGAGGCATGATTGAATGACGGAGTGGACTCGATGGGCCGTGTGGCCTAATTCTGCTCCTATAACTTGTGAACATATAAAATTATAACTGGACAAGCTAGATGTAGGAAATGTTCCCCATGTTGGGCGAGTCCAGAACCAGGGGCCCATAGCCATAGAATAAAGGGGAGACCATTTAAGACTGAGGTGTGAAAAAACATTTTCACCCAGAGAGTTGTGAATTTGTGGAATTCCCTGCCACAGAGGGCAGTGGAGGCCAAATCACTGGATGGATTTAAGAGAGAGTTAGATAGAGCTCTATGGGTTAATGGAATCAAGGGATATGGGGAGAAGGCAGGCACGGGTTAATGATTGGGGACGATCAGCCATGATCGCAATGAATGGCGGTGCTGGCTCGAAGGGCCGAATGGCCTCCTCCTGCACCTATTTTCTATGTTTCTAAGTCTCTGGAACGGTTATACTACAATGCTGAGAACTATATTCTGCACTCTGTATATTTCTCTTTTCTCCACCTATTTTGCTCGAGTTTGGCTCGATTGTATTCATGAATAGTTTTCCGATCTGATTTGATAGCACGCAAAACAAAGCAGTTTCACTGCACCTTGGAACACGTGACAGTAATTTCCCGTTGCTGCCTGTATGATCTTACTGCAGTTACTAGATTGCAAAAAAAAATCTTATTAACTACAAAGTGTATGGGGATTGTCACTGGCTGGCGCAAACTCAATGGGCCGAAGGGTCTGTTTCCGTGTTGAGTCTGTAAAGTTTAAAGCAATCTGGGATGTGGGAAAAGTTTAAAAAAAAATCTATTGTCATTTCCCCTCTGAAATGTGTGATACCTTTTCTCATGCTGATTGTTTCAGTAAGCAAGTTTACTAATTTATTTAACGAATATTGCCTCTATCTGAATTGTTCCTCATGCTCTTGACTTTTGTTGACTACAGAATCACATGGTTGCTTCCAGGGATACAGTTGGGAGTCGGGGAACAGTGGCAAGGCAGAGGTTCCTCAGCTAAACTCACCCGGCAACAAAGGCAGTAGTCTGCATGGCTCAGTTATTCATTAAAAAACCTAGCTGATTTTACAACTTTTATTCTTTCGGCAGAAATAGTACTGAGCAAACTACGATGACAAGTTGCACCCGGTTGGTTTTGCAACTCGTTCAGTAGCTGGCAAATATCCAGGAGTAAAATTTACTTCCAGCAAAATGTAGACAGAGTGAAAACTGTATGTAGATGCTTTTAATTGCTTTGATTGAGAGGCAAATGCATGCAATAGATCCCGGCTCCAGTTCCTGAACCCCGCTGACTGTCTCCAGCAAGTAACAAGTGACTCCTCAGTAAGGACAGGACTGGCATTTCAGTGCACAGGATGGGGAAGAGACAGGAATGAATATTTGGGGAATGAGGTAAAGGAGCTAAGCTCCTGATCACCAGATATTGAGGCTGATGGTAAATGAACAACGGGCCTGAACAATGTCAGCTTCAGTCCCAAACCCTCATGGTCAAAAATCCTCTCTTTATTCCAATTATTTGTCACATTAATTACCCATCCCTCATGCCACATTCTACCAAAAAGAGTGGCCAGGGTAGACAATGTCATTTCAAAAGGCAGTTAGGAGTGAACCAGATCAGTGAAGCTGGAGCCAGATATAGACAGACCCCCAGATGCGAACTGGCGAAACTAAATTCTTACTTGCTACAGTTTTGTAGGAAAATTAGATGGAACAAAAAAAACAATCAATTTTCAGTTATTCTGCGTAAACTAGACCAAAGTGGAATGGGAACAGACTCTGTGCATCTCAGCCCCATTTCCCACCATGGACTCCATTCTAATTGTTCAATCCACTCAAGGATCCCTGTACAAACATCTCCATGTCCACCCCCCTAAAATACCCAATGCACCCATTCTGTGGAATTCTCTGCCACAGAAGATAGTGGAGGTCCATTCACTGGATGTATTCAAGTGAGATGTTTGTTATAGCTCTTAGGACTAATGGAATCAAGAGAACTGAGGAAAAGCAGGAACAGGGTACTAAACCTGGATGGTCAGCCATGATCATATTGAATGGTGGTGCTGGCTCAAAGGGCCAAATAGCCTACTCCTGCACCTATTTTCTATGTTTCTATCACCACATGTCCACGACCCACCCTCGACTGTTGTTCTCAGCAGTAGATCAGCTCCTGATCAGCGAGGATTCAGTGCCAGGCTCTTTGCATTACTAGTTTGCTGATACAGCTCCACGACCTACACAGCGGCAGAGTCCCACCGTTCAGGTCTGTTTGTGTGGAGTTTGCAGGTTCTCCCTGCGGCCGCGTGGGTCCCAGGCGCCCTGATTTCCTCCCACATCCCAAAGACTTGCTGGTTTTCAGGTTAATCGGGTTCTATAATTGTCCCCAGTGTGTCGGGAGTGAATACAGGTGGGATAACATGGAACCAGTTTGTGAATGGGTGGACGATGGACAGCATGCTTGGTGGGCCGAAGGGCCTGTTTCCGTGCTGTATCTTTCAATCAAGAAAGCCTAGCTTGTGAGCACTCATTTTGTACAAACACGGTTTCCGTGCAACTTCCAACCCCTGCTACCGTCACCACAACTGCAGGTCATTACAGGAAGGATGTGGAGGCTTTGATAGAGTATATAGGTAGATAGTCAATGTCTGTTTCCCATGGTAGGAGCATCTAAAGTTAGAAGGTATGGGTGAGAGGGAGAAGGGCCAAAGGGAACGAGAGGAATACATTGTTCAGTGTATTTGGACCTGGATTGAACTGCAAGATATGGAGAGTTTGAGTTCAGCTTATTGTCATGTGTACAGAGGTAGAGTGAAAAGCTTTTGTCACGTGCTAACCAAGGGAATGAGAAAAATAAATAAAAATGACATTTTTGAAGTCTGTGTTGCTTCAAGTCTGGACCTTTGGAAATAAGGCAGATTTGTCAACCCACTTGGAACCATTTTCAGAGGCATCTGAGCAGGCCCCTGAATGTGCAAGGCACAGATGGACATGGAATTTACACAGGGAGGTGGAATTAGTAAAGATAGCATGGTCGGCAGACATAATGATCTATTGATATTAAGGGAATTAACAACAAATGTTCTTTAAACACTTTTAGTTATAAAACTTTTGGATACGAATAAAAGTAGGTTTTGCTGCCAGTCAAGATTCTCTACTTGTATAACCACAGGTATATTTGCTTTGCTATTGCTCTGGGAAGTTAGAGATGGTGCAGAAAAGGATGCGTTTAGGTGATCAGTGACTGGAAGGGAACGTGAAATGGTTCAACGCACTGGGACTCCTCCAGAACTAGGTCAGAGCAACGCCAAGTAGTTTATTTTAGACTTGAGATCCAGTGTGAAAACAGGCCATTCAATCCACTGAGTTTGTGCCGACCAGCATTCACCCTGTACACTAGCACCAGCACGAGGGACAATTTACAATTTTTACCAAAGCCAATTAACCTACAAACTTGTACGCCTTTGGAGTGTGGTAGGAAACTGGAGCACCCGAAGAAAACCCACGTGGTCACAGGGAGAACATACAAACTCCATACAGACAGCACCCGCAGTCAGGATCAAACCCGAGTCTCTGGCACTGTAAGGCAGCAACCAAAGTAGAGTGAATAGCCAACAGCAGCTTGGTCAGTTCATTGGACAGGTAGAGTAGAGCGAGAGGGAAAGACATTTTAAAGAGTGGGGAAACAAACCCACCAGAGAGGACAAAGCTAACTTTAGCAGAAGAGTTTTCATTGTTGTTGGTGAGAGTGGCTCTCTCTTTCTCATCGTCATCGGGTCATAAGTAATAGGAGAAGAATTAGGCCATTCAGCCCATCATTCAACCATGGCTGATCTATCTCTCCCTCCTAACCCCATTCTCCTGCCTTCGCCCCATAGTCCCCGACACCCATACTGATCAAATATGGGTCTAAACAAATATCAACTCTCAAAAAGAAAAACTCGGGCGATTCTTTGAGCAGAGCAGTTTGGGCGAAATGGAGTCGCAATACAAACCTTGAATTCCTTACATCGCTGAGGTTGGACTCTCCGCTGTTTCTGCAACATGGGGAGATCAGGTGGGGAACCTTTGATGTCCATGCATCAAAGGGAACGCAGTGGTAAGATGGACATGTTCCTGGCCCAATAGCTACCAAAACAATTTTCGTGGCAGCAAGCCAATGTGCAGAGGCATCTGTAACCATCGGGCATAATGGAACCTTTCACTGCCACTGATGATTCCTGCTTGGCAACAAGTGTCCACCTGTCACTCTGGAATGCAAATGCTATAAAGGATGCTAATCCTTACTTTAACCTTGTCCATTCAGCGCAAACAAGGTGGGACAATGTCTCCATTACAAAAGTCACTTAACGTTCCTCATTTCCGCATGGTGTCTTGTGCCTAAGCTTCTAGCAGTTAATTTTGTGTTTATTGTGTTTATTGTTTTTAGTGGATGTTAATTTTGTGTTTATTGTGTGTTTTTGTTACTTTTATTATATGTATGACTGCAGGCACGAAATTTCGTTCAGACCGAAAGGTCTGAATGACAATAAAGGTAATCTAATCTAATCTAATCTAATCTAGCAGCAACCCTGAAACTTGACAGAAAGCCACCCATTAAATGTGGCAATGCAAACATGCCATGACGTCACTGGGTGTTACTTTAACAAGGGGCAAGTGCCCCAGCTCAAATTTCCAGCAATAGCCTCAGCCACCGATGGACCAGAGTTGGAGGATAATGTGACAAAAATAAAAGAGGAAATATTTTATGGAAAAATATGAAATAAAAAATGAGAGTCTGGAGTAAAGAGAAGGTTGGCGTAAGCATTTGAAGAAATGCTCACAGAACAGTGAACCATTAATGTGGTATTGTGGAATTCTCCGCCTCAGAGCATGGTGTAGGCCGGTTCTCTAGATACTTTCAAGGGAGAGCTAAATTGGGCTCTTAAAGATAGTCAGGGGATATTGGGAGAAGGCAGGAACGGGGTACCGATTGGGGATGATCAGCCATGATCACATTGAATAACCACAGGTATTGCACAGGGTGCTGGCTCGAAGGGCCACTCCTGCACCTCGAAGGGTTACTCCTACACCGATTGTCTATTAAGTTACTACTAATATTTTCCCAGAAGTGACAATACGGACGTTACTTAGAGTTACTTATGTGAACTAGTTGGAGGGATGGCATTTTAAGTTGCATGTTACTGGTCGAAAGGACACCACTTCTCAGAGGTGCAGTCCCATTCTCATTCACCTGACGCCACTAACTCTGCAGCATTCTCCTAGAGACGCCTCTGGTTTAGTTTAGAAATACAGCGCAGAATCAGGCCCTACAGCCCACTGAGTACAGGGCACTAACGGTCCCTGCACACTATAATGTGCACTTACACTATCCCACACACTAGGGACAATTTACAACCTTTACCAAAGCCAATTAACCTCCAAACCTGCAAGTCTTTGGAGTACGGGAGGAAACCGGAGCACCCGGGGAAAAGCCCACATGGTGACGGGGAGAACGTACAAACTACACACAGACAGCACCCATAGTCAGGATTGAACCTGGGTCTCTGGTGCCGTAAGGCTGCGAGTCCACCACTGTGCCGCCTTGATTTGGTGTGTTGAAAAATACTGTTGAAGTTCTACAGGGGATAAAGTAGAGAGTACAATGACCAGTGGCATCTCAGCCTAGTGTAGCAACTCAAACACCCAGGAAAGGAGATCACAGAGAGTGGCAGATATTGCCCGGTCCATCAAATGTACTATAGAAGGGATCGATAGAAGATCAAAGGGATCTATAGAAGGCGCTGCCTCAAAAAGGCAGCCAATATCAAAGATCCACACCACCCTGACCACACTCTAATTTTACTACTACTATTGGGAAGATGATACAGGAGCCTGAAAACTATGACAACCTGTTGCAAGAACAACTTCACCAGAACCACCAGGCCCTTGAACAGACAGGCACATGCCGTCAGGGTAGGTAAGGTAGGCACTGCCTACCCTGACTAAAATTATGAAATGGCAATTCTTAAATATAAATAGTAAAGGCATGGGAGAATTATGCCTATGTAAGAGATCGATCTCCTAGGTAGGCATAATTCTCCGTGCCTTTCATCCGCAGCGCTTGTAACACGGGAAGGTCTGTGCAGCCCACGGGCCGTCAGCGCTGCCTGAGCCGTCAGTTTCAAGGGGAGCTGAAGGCAGCAGAAATTCTGCCTTTGCAGCACTGCGCATGCGCAGCGCGAGTTTGTTGCCGGGATTTTCAAATATGGATTGCCATTATTTTAATAGTATCTCAGGAAACACATAGAGTGAAGAATAGACTTAATGTACCAATAACGTGGTAAGTGCATTTCTTGGTGCTTTATGTTTTTAAATGCTGTATTTCCTGGGGTGGGGGGAGAGCTCCGTTCACAGTGTTTGGGGAGTCTGGCGTTGTGAAGGAGGGGATTGGGGTCAGTAACCCACTTGCCACGCTCTGGTCTGAGTGCAGGTAGATGGGACTAGGTGAGAGTAAGTGTTCGGCACGGAGTAAAAGGGCGGAGATGGCCTGTTTCCGTGCTGTAATTGCTAGGGTACACAAAAGGCTGGAGAAACTCTGCGGGTGCAGCAGCATCTAAGGAGCGAAGGAGGTAGGCGACGTTTCGGGTTGAGACCCTTCTTCAGACTGCTGTATGGTTTTATTGCGGCCGGGGAGTGAATTAGCATGGGTGGCTGCCGCAGCGCTCCAGGCACGGGCAGCAGGACTGGCCGCCACTTCCGAGGAAGGAAGCAGCTCGGGTGACTGACTTTGAGCGGCCGCCGGGACCCTGCCACTTCAGCCACTGCAGCCCCTGCTGCTAGTCCCCGTCACCTCTGGCAGTGTCTCCGTCTGAACATCTCTCACCTGCCGCTCGCCGGCTGGCTTCCTGCAAATCTTTAAATTCCGACAGCGCGTTCACGGGACCAGTTGAGGTTACTCGGCTGTGGGAATTTAGGGATTTTCGGGACGCGGTTGAGATGAGCGAAGCCGGCGAGCGGCAGGTGAGAGATGTTCAGAAGAAGAGCAATGCCAGAGGTGAGCGGGCCGGCAGAAGGCGCTTGAAATGGCAGCCGGTTCTGTTGTCGGGTCCCGGCGGCCACTCGCACCCGAGCTGCTTCTATCCCCGGAAGTGGCGGCCAGTTCTGCTGTCCGTGCCCGGAGCGCTGCGGCAGCGGTGAGTGAGTCTGACATGATCTCTGACCCTCCTCTTTTTCAACACTCCTGCCCTCCCCGCATCTTTAACCCCTGGCACAGACTCTCCACACGCTGTGAAAGGAACTCTCCCTCCAATTGGACCCTTGAATTAGTATTGTCATTCAATAAGATGACAACTGATTCAACGTCCCGGTGTGCTCCCGTTTTTCCCACCATCTCTCCACCTGCCTTCATCCTCCGTCCCCCACCCATTCAGTGATTAAAAAATGAAGGAGATTGAGAAGCCTTGGGGAAATTGAATTGTTACTTATTTTTTATTTTTTACGAAGAGAACCATCTGTGCATGCGCGGTTTAAGATTTTTTTTTGAAAGCCGGCTGATTGCCGACCCTGAGTAATTACTCACGGCACGTGCCTGGTGAACAGCATACATCACTAATATCGGTTATCTTCATTAGACTGTGTTACTGTGTTTTTGGTTTCATTACGGAAAGTGTTTTTTTTTTTACTATTACAGTTACCTAGTATTATGGTTATTATTTTATTACATTTGATTACTGTATATTATCTGTGTTTTATGGCATTTACTGGCCTGTTAAGCGGTAACAAGAAATAATTTAACGGTGGGTAGATAAGATAATTAAACATACTTGATTTTCTCAATATCCAGTGAGAAGCATATTAATAGACTGCAAGAGAACAGCGACAGGTTGGCAGAAGAAGCAGACAGATGGCTGGTGACATTTAATAGAAAGAAGTGGGATTTGGACTTTTTGGACTAAAATAAAATGAAGCAGAGACATCCACTAAATGATACAGGTCTAGTCACCTTGTAGAATCAAAGGGAGCAAGGATAACATATGCATCAATCTTTCCGTGTCAGGACTTGTTAAGAGGGAAGTTGATAAAATATATGGCACATGTACATAATTAGAGAAAGGGTACGCAAATCATTGATAGAATATTGATCACGACTTTAGTCTGGAGATACAGTATGGAAACATGCCCTTTGGCCCACTGAGTCCGCGCTGACCACCAGCACACTGGCTCGCTTCTACAACCAAGGGACAATTTACCAAATCCAATAAACCTACAAATCTGCATGTCTTTGGAAAGTGGGAGGAAGCCAGAGCACCTGGTCGAAAGCCCACACGGCCACAGGGAGAATGCTCCAACTCTGTATAGACAGCTCCCGCAGTCAGGATTGAACCCGGGTGTCCGGCGCTGCAAGGCTGCAACTCTGTCGCTGTGCCACCCACACTCAGGGCGGAGGGTGGACTTTTGTAAACCCGAATCTGCCGTTCCTTATGCTTATGCTTAGATTATGTTGTTTAAAAAAATTGTTAAGTCAACTACTTTGATTGTGTGGTTCCACATACTCATTACTGCTTTATTTGGTGACACCCCTCCCACAATGGAGGCTGCACCTCTGGTTCTGGACAAAGCAACGCATGCGAGGGGCATTGTGAGGGAGCCGTTATTTCTTCATTGGGGAGGTGTTAATGGTGAAACCAACAAGGCGCACATGTGTCACCATCTGGAATTTATAGTTAATTACATCAACTATATTTTCTAGCCAGGAGTCAAACATGTTCTGCACGGCATGTGTTGTCTTCATTTATTTTGGATTGCGTGCATTGCACTTCAGTACTGCAGTTCTGTTCACTGTTACTGAGACACAGGAGACCACAGATGCTAGAATCCCACTCACCCCTTTATACTGGAGTTTCCCCTCTACTCCAGCAGATGGATGGTCTCGACCCGAAACATCGACTGTCTATTCCCCTCCACAGATGCGACTTGACCCATTGAACCTCCAGCAGTTCGTTTTCAGAGACCGCAAAGATGGTGCAAAAGTTTGTTGCCACTTCTATGAACAAAGTTTTCAGCAGGTCTCCTAGACCTAACAAGGCACATTAATTATATTATTACACAAGAAATGGGATGAGTGGTCAATCAGCTCCTCAAATCTGTTCAATAAGATCCTGGTTTATCTAATCCCACAATCCGGTTTATATCAATGGAACGATGTTGGAGAGAGTCAAAAACTTCAAATTCCTGGGCGTGCATATTTCCGAAGATCTTTCCTGGACCCAGCACACTGATGCAATCATAAGGAAAGCACATCAGCACCTCTACTTCCTGAGAAGATTACGGAGATTCGGTAGGTCAAAGTTCTCTTGAACTTCTGCAGGTGCACAGTGGAGAGCACGTTGACCGGTTGCATCGTGGTCTGGTTCGGCTACTTGAACGTCCGGAAAAGCGGAAAAGACTGCAAAAAGTTGTGACCACTGGCCAGTCCATCACCGGCTCTGACCTCCCCACCATCAAAGGGATTTATCGTAGTCGCTGCCTCAAAAAGGCAGCCAGCATCATCAGAGACCCACACCATCCTGGCCTCATGCTCATTTCACCACTACCATCGGGAAGAAGGTACAGGAGCCTGGAAACTGTACTGTCCAGGTTCCGGAACAGCTTCTTCCCCACAACAATCAGGCTATTAAACACTACAACCTCAAATAAGCTCTGAACTACAATAGACTTATTATTGCTGCGCTGTTTTGTTTGTTGTTTGAGTATGTGTGTGCATGTCTATATATACACACACACACACAGAGCTTTTCTTTTTTCTCTCTCATTTGTCATATCATACTATGTTTGCATACTCTGTTGTGCTGCAGCAAGTAAGACTTTCATTATTCTATCTGGTACATATGACTATACTCTTGACTAATCTAGGACTCAACACCAAATTGGCTCCAAAACTCTCGATTTTCCAATCATGTTTCCCTGCCTCAAGCCTGTTCAACGACCCAGTCTCTGCTACTCAAGTGTGGGTCAAAGCTTCCAAAGTCACAACTCCTCTCACTGCTACCATCTGGCTGGCAGTGCAGATGCCCAAAGTCCGACACCAACAGGTTCACGAACAATGACATTTCTACCACCATTATGCACTTGAGCAAACCCACACAACTCTAATCCAACCTCGACCACAGAATACTACGCCCCACCTCTTGCACCACCAGTGACTTTTGTTTTAATTGTATTTTTTTATTTCCATTTAGTTCTTCTACATTTATTTATTTATCTATGTATTTATTTTATTTTATTTTATTTTATTACACACTTTTGCCTCACTCACTTGTGCATTAGTCTTGATTAATGTGCCTGTAATGCAAATCCACAGAGGGTAGTTGAGGCCAGTTCATTGGCTATATTTAAGAGTGAGTTGGATGTGGCCCTTGTGGCTAAGGGGATCAGAGGGTATAGAGAGAAGGCAGGTACGGGATACTGAGTTGGATGATCAGCCATGATCATATTGAATGGCGGTGCAGGCTCGAAGGGCTGAATGGCTACTCCTGCACCTAATTTCTATGTCTATGTTTCTAATTACAAACAAGATTTTAATTGTACCTGTGCCTCTCCATACTTGTACATGTGACAAACTCAACTTGTACTCCTTTAGAGAAATAATTCTTCTGCATCTCCTCCTCGACTAAGTGGCCTTTGATTCTGAACCTTTTGTCTCAGTTGCAGAGTCCCCCATATACAAACTCTCAGCATCTACACTGTCAAGCTCCATCAGACAAGAAGGTCACTTTTCATTATTTCAATTCCAATGATAAGATGGAGTATATTTGAGTTTAGTTTAGCTTGGTGATGCAGCATGAAAACACACCCTCTGGCCCACCGAGTCCACACTGACCAACACTAATCTTGGTCAACTGCTCCCTTGTTCTATCCTACACATCAAGGATAATTTACAGAGGTGAATTAACACATCTTCAGAATGTGGGAAACTGGAGCACCTAGATTAAACCCACACAGTCACAGGGACAAACTCCACACAGACAACACCTGCAGTCAGATTAAAACCTCGGTCTCTGGGCTGTAAGGCAGCAACTGTACCACTTCGCCGCCTAAAGTAACTATTATTTCTTATTTGCTTTGCACTCTGTTACGGAAAATCCGCACTCAGAACTAGAGCAGACTGTGTACCATGTAAGCACATCTATTTCCTATTTTGACATTATTTCCAAAGAATGTGAGTTCAACATCTGCAATGATCAGTGATGCACTAAATGCAAACCCTTTTTTTTGTGCTTGATAAAAGCAATGTACTTCACCATGCATTCACTCACCCGCATACAAAATAACCTATTTGTTTGATGTTCCTCTTCCTTCTGAATTTTATAGTCGGCAGGGCAGTACTCTGCATATCACCAACTTGGACAATTTTTACATTTTTATCAAGCCATTTAATCAATCCAATTAACCTGTATGTCTTTGGAGTGTGGGAGGAAACCGAAGATCTTGGCGAAAACTCACGCAGATCACGGGGAGATCGTACAAACTCCATACAGACAGCACCCGTAGTCGGGATCGAACCCGGATCTCTGGCGCTGCATTTTGGTGTAAGGCAGCAACTCTACCACTGTGCCACCATGACTTCAATTGTGTGCATTCACCTTCTGTACACTTCTTGAGTCAGTGGAGAAGATGCTTTCTTTAAGAATGTCTTTAGCATTTCCTTGACCCACGCACCCCCCCCCTACCCCACCACACCACACCACACCACACCACACCACACCACACCACACCACACCACACCACACCACACCACACCACACCACCTCCCCCCTCTTCCTCGCGTCACCTCACAAATGGACCAAGGCTGTCATGAGATCTGGAGATGGGTGGGGCCCAACTAACTCAAATTGGGCATCGCTGAGTAGATAATGAGAGAACAGGTGTCACCTGACAGCCATATCAATGACACTTTCTACCACACTGCTGATGATGGAATGTCGGTGGTGATAATTAACTTGATTGCATTTGTTCTGCTTTTTTTGCAACCTTGCACACCTGGGCAATTTTGCACTTTGTTGAATAGATGTCAGTGTTACAATTGGACTGGATCAGGTTGTACAGGCACATTAAACTCTTCACTTGGATTGCATTCAGTAACTTGCCTCTCACCACCCCTGTGGTGCAGCAGTATATAACCTAGCCACTGTCCGCCACCGATTTAGGTCAAGTATTTAACTCCATGGTATACTCGTTTCTGAAAACAGAGAGGATGAGACGGAGTTTCTTCCCAGAGGCCATTAGGTCTGTAAACTCTTACCTCACCAGGGACTAACTTACTGTACCAAACTACTGTTGTGTTGTGTCTTTTTAAAATTGCAGGGTTTTTTTCTTCTCACCAATATGTAATTACTGATTCTGCTCGATTCTGTTTTGCAGTTTTTTGCACATTCCGCAGGCATTACCACTATTCATTTCACTGCACATCCCGTATGCGTATGTGACAAATAAACTTGACCTGACTTGACGCCTGTGAAATGAATAGATCATCTTGTTCATCAGCGCGAGAAAAAATAAGCCATTCTGTTTGGAGATGCTACAGTTCCTGAGAAAAAACAAACATACCCTTATGTTGTTGTGGAATAATGCCAAATAAACAGCGGCTGCATTTCACAATAAGGATTTAAAATTTGCAAAACGGGTTTCACTTATTTATACGCCTACATTCACATTTAAAATGGGGGGCAGCTATAAGTAGCGCAAAACATGTTGGTTTGGAAACATATCTCTACCCGAGCTTCACCCAGTACTGGGTGATTAAAACAAAATCCACGCAAACACAAAAAAAAACCGCAGATGCCGGAAATCTGAAATAAAATCTGGAAATGCTGGAAACATTCACAGGTCCGTCAGCATCTGTAGAAAGAGGAACAGTTAACGTTTCAGGTTAAAGGCTCTTCTCTAACATGACTTGTATCTCTCTCTTTTGCTGTGATCACACGATACAAAACAAATATCAAGCAATCTCCTCAACCATTGGCAAAATGGCAATCATTTTGTTGGACACATCATTTGGCGTTTGTTTGAAGAGAGTTTAGATGGGTACAAAGGCGAATGAGGAGATCAATGAAGGCGAACTGCAACTCAGACCACTCTTTTTCCTCATCCCAATTCCAGTTTCAGCCAAGATAAAAATCACATTATATTTCTGTTTCACCGGCCCTTTTCCAATTAGTGGCTACAACTTACAGAAGTGTGAAAATGCACACCTCCAGATGCAGGGACAGTTTCTTTCCAGTTGTTATTAACAATTAGAGAGTGGTCCTGAGCTACTATTGACCTCCTCGGGGACACATGGACTATGTTTAGTCGGACTTTAACATGCACTAAACGTTATTCCTTTTACATGTATCTGCACTCTGTGGATGGTTTGATTATAATCATGTATAGTCTTTCTGCTGACTGGTTGGCATGTAGCAAAAGCTTTTCACTGCACCTATGTGACAATAAACTAAACCCAGAGAGTGGTGAACCTGTGGAATTCTCTGCCACAGAAGGCAGTGGAGGCCAATTCACTGGATATGTTCCAGAGAGTTACATTTAGCTCTAAGGGCTAAGGGAATCAAGGGATATGGGGAAAAAGCCAGAACGGGGTACTGATTTTGGATGATCAGCCATGATCATATTGCATGGCGGAGCTATCTCGAAGGGCGTACTCCTGCACCTATTTTACTTCGGAGTCACGTGAGTGACTACGTGAAGAAGAAGCCCCGCCAGGCGCATGCGCGTCATTACGTCCGACGCATGGCGCACCGACGGGCTGGAGAGCACAGCTCCACCAGCGGTAAGTAGTTAACCCGCAGATAAGTCAATTTCAAACTTTTCCTGCGAGTATTTAAACTCCGTGAGTCTGGCTCGGGAGCCAGCAGGAGTTGGTGGTAATGGAGCGTGTTGAAAAGAAAACTGTCCGTAGTAGGAGGGGAATGCGCGGGCCCACGGTTACTGCTCGCAGGTCGGGTCGGGAGATGCCGGCTCCGATACCGGCTGCTGTTCTACGGCAGCTCAACTGCCTCCATCAGTTCCAGCGCTTCAGGCCACTCCGCCAGGGAGGAAGGCCAAAAGAAAATCTCTCAGGCCCGTCTTATCTGACGGGTCTGATGAAGAGGAAGACTCCCCTCCTTCTAATAAAAAGGTATGGGGACGGCTTCGACCAGATGGAGATGATGCTCCAAACTTTAATGAGCCATGAAATTTTTCAATCGGGGTTGAATGCCCCTAGGATTCCCCAGACAGCCCATACAGCGAAGAAGACTACACCGCTTATGGATATCAGTGCGAATCACCCTCTCCAGCACCTTATTTAGGGCTGGAAGAGACCTCCCTGGAGCAAGACTCGGGAGAGCCAGAGCAGGAGGAGTCTGACCCTGAAGTTGGTGTCACTGCTTTTGAGCACACACCAAAGCACATGAGCCATGCTCCAGGTGTCCCGGATGCAGCAAGGAACTTTGCTATTCCGGAAGGTACTGGTGAGGCCATGGAAGAAAACCTGGCGGCCAACATCAATTACATGGCCTCTCACCAGCTACTAGATACTATAATGGAACAAACAGCCACCCGATACATAACACTTGTGAATTGTGCGTCGCTCAAAGTGCCCACTGTGAACTCTGCTATCTGGGCACAAATGAGTGCAACGATGCGTGGACAAGAAATCTGTTTCAAGCGGGTCCTCAAATTGGTGGGAGCAGGTATCACGGCTTTTGGCAAAATGGTCGGAGGGGCACTGATGTCCGGTACACAGCAGGATATGCTGGCCCTGCTGTGTAATGCATATTTCGAAGTGAATTGCATCCGGAAAATGGTCATAAAACTTACACTAAACCTGTGATTTGCAGATTTATGCAGGTCGACCAATATTCAAGCGCCAAATTATTTGTTTGGGGAGGACCTGCTCAAACAAGTCAAAGACCTGGAGGAAGAGGCCAAGACAATAGGCCTCACGAAGACTTTCCTTCCGCCAGGATGCGACCTTGCAGGTCGTTTTCGACACGAAAGGGGTCAGATCCGGGGGCAGGGCCAAGCAGAGTGGGGCCAGTGGGACGGCGGTATTACCCACCTGTATACGCCAACTACAAGCCCAGTATGGCGAAAAGAACAAGAACTCCAAGGTCGACTGTAGAGGTACGGGTGATTCATTCAGTCCAGGATAAATCTTCTGGGGAACAACCTCCGGTTGGGGGTAGGTTGCAGTTATTTTATGATGAATGGTGCTGCATAACATCTGATCTGTTTATACTGGTGGAATTCATCCACCTGCACAAAAGATGCCTAGTCGGGTATTGTCTTTTTCTGGACCAGAAACTCAGCAGGTAAATGAAGAAATTACGGTTTTGTGCCAAAAGGGGTAATTGAGAGGACGACACACCATCCTCAACAATTTGTGTCCAATATATTCCCCAGACAGAAAAAATATGGTGCATGTCGAGTTATTCTGGATTTAACCCAGTTAAATTCCTATGTCCAGTATAGGCATTTTAAAATGGACACATTCAATCCTGCTAAACAGCTGTTATCAGAAGGTTGATATATGGCAACCATAGATCTGAAAGATGCATATTATTCAGTACCAATTCATCATCAGTACCGAAGATACTTGAAATTTAGTTGGATGGGACAGCTGTGACAATTTAAAGCATTACCCAATGGGTTAACCTCAGCTCCTAGGTTGTTCACAAAATTGTTAAAACCAGTGCCGGCGCAACTTCGTGTCCAGAATCACATTGTAATGGCTTGTCTAGATGATATCTTAATCATAAGCAACACTCAGGAGACAGCTGAGGAGTCGGTTTCAGCAACCAAACACCTGTTTGAAAGGTTAGGGTTTCTGGTCCATCCAACAAAATCCAAGTTAGAGCCATCCCAAGAAATTGATTATTTGTGGTTTGTCATTGATTCAGTTGATATGTCATTGACTTTGCCTACAGCCAAGGTTGTGGAAATCAGGGAGGTCTGTACCAGTCTCGCGGTAAAACAACACCCCTCCATCCGGGAAGTAGCCAGTGTTATGGGCAAATTGGTGGCGGCTTTCCCTGCAGTGGAGTTTGGACCCCTGCACTATCAAAGTCTGCAACGGGCTAGAGAACAAGCACTTAAAGAACATGCAGGTCATTTTGATAGACCTATGCAGTTGCCAGCCAGAGCCATCGCTGAATTACAATGGTGGATTATCAATATTGTACAAACTACCAAAAACATTTTGGTTCAACAACCTTCAGTGGTTTTACAAACAGATGTGAGTGCTTTGGGATGGGGAGCCACGGACAGCAAGTCTAGCTGTGGTGGTAGGAGTGTGCAAGAGGATTTAATCCTGCACAGACATGGTATAAATTACTTAGAATTGCTGCATGCATTCTATGGATTAAAAACTTATTGTTCAGCAATGAATAATTTACATGTTCAGCTCCAGATTGACAATACCACGGCTGTCGCCTATATCAATCACATGGGAGGAATAATGTCAGTATCATGTGATAATCTGACTAACCTCATTTTGGACTGGTGTATTTCCAGAAATATCTGGGTCTCCGATATCTACCTGCCAGGTAGAGAATGTGGTGGCAGACAACAGGTCACGGAAATTTAATGACAATATAGAATGGATGCTAAATCCTGATGTTTTTAAAATGATTGTCAGCCGCTATGGTTTGCCGGATATTGATCTGTTTGCATCCAGGCTAAATCACCAGTTGCCTAAATACATTTTGTGGGAACCAGATCCAGGAGCAGTAGCGGTGGATGCATTCTCGTTACTCGTACGTTCTTTTATGCTTTTCCCCCATTCTGCATCATTAGGCAATGCCTCACCAAAATAGAGCAGGACGCCACCTCAGGCGTTTTGGTGGTTCCGGACTGGCCTACACAGCCATGGTTCCCATTGGTGCTGAGAATGATGACTCAGCCATTCATGGCTGTCCCCAGCTGCAGTAATTTGTTGGTGCGTCCAGTAACAAGAGAAAGTCATCTGTTACATGATCGTATTAATTTGTTAACCTGCAGGTTCTGAGCAGACCGTTCCAAGGGCTTGGACTGTCGAGTCGGACCATGGATGTGATAACTGCAGCTTGGAGAGATAGCACTAAAAAACAATATGTGTCTCATATTAAGAAATGGGAGATGTTTTGCTTGCAGTCAGATATATTTTATCATACTGCAAGCATACCGGATGTATTGAAGTGCTACATCGCATTCTGATGAACACTTGAGCTATAGTGCCATTAATAGTGCGCTGAGTGCTTTGTCCTCCTATTTAGGGCAGTTTTCAGAACAACGATCTATCGGGTCTCATCCGTTAGTATCCCGATTCATGAGAGGAATCTTTAACAAGAACCCTCCTAAGCCTAGATATACAGAAATCTGGGATGTCAGTATAGTTCTCACACTGCTTCAGCAATGGGCTCCAATTACGTCACTGTCTTTTCAGAAGTTAACACTTAAAATGGTTATGCTCATGGCGCTAGTATCAGTGCAACGAGTTTCAACATTGCAAAAGCTATGTCTAGATAGCTTGTACTCGTCTGTAGATAACATTACGTTTTATGTGTATGATTTGATCAAACAAAGCAGGCCAGGAATGGCCGGAACCAAAGTAAGCTTTGAAGCATACCCCGTTGACCAAACGTTATGTGTAGTCAACCACCTGAGTCAATATATCGAGGTAACTAAGAGTCTCAGAGGCTCTGAGACAGCAATGCTCATCAGCCACAAAAAAAACTCATAAAAAGGTGTCAGTACAAACTATTTCTAGATAGTTAAAACAGGTTTTGGATTGTGCTGGAGTAGACACTCATGTGTTTAAATCTCACTCCACCAGGGCGGCATCAACATTCGCAGCGAAGGCGCAGGACGTGCCTCTAGACCAAATCCTCGGGGCCGCAGGATGGTCTAAGGAGGCGACCTTCTCCAAATTTTATGATAAACCTATCCTGACAGTGCAAGGTTTTGGGCATGCTGTCTTGGGTTCGGTTTGATTTCTTTTCTTTCTAAATTTCATTTGTAATTTCCCCCTGGGACAGAAGGGCTATTACTGTTTGTTTGTTATTATTATTAAAAATGATTATTAGATAATTCGAAGCAATGTTCAATACATTATTTATTCACTACTGTGTCAACTGAAGCAGTGTGTCGTATGGAATGGATCTACGGCATGAAATCACAGAGCTTTGAAATCTTCACGTAGTCACTCACGTGACTCCGAAGTAAAATATTAAGATTAAATGAGAACTTACCAGTTTGAAGTTTGATCTTTATTTTATGAGGAGATACGTCTGGTAGTTCTAGTCTTCTGAGTCTTACTATATCACCGACTGCAGTTTCTGTGCTTTCACGCCGCTGCTTTGAAGTATAATGCGCATGCGCCTGGCGGGGCTTCTTCTTCACGTAATCCCTCATCATAACTCCTCATAAAATAAAGATCAAACTTCAAACTGGTAAGTTCTCATTTAATCTTACTATTTTCTATGTTTCTACGTAAACCAAAGACATGGTGTTGGGAAACGCTGACTTCGAGGAATATATCGGGTAGATGCACAAAGTCTCTTGCCCAGAGTAGGTGAATCGAAGACCAGAGACATAGGTTTAAGGTGAAGGGGAAAAGATTTAATAGGAATCTGAGGAGTAACATTTTCACACAAAGGGTGGTGGGTGTATGGAACAAGCTGCCAGAGGAGGTAGTTGAGGCAGGGACTACCCCAAAATTTAAGAAACTGTTAGACAGGCACATGAATAGGTTAGGAGGTTTAGAGGGATATGGACCAAACGTGGGCAGGTGGGACTAGTGTAGCTGGGACATATTGGCCGGTGTGGGCAAGTTGGGCCGAAAGGCCTGTTTCCACACTATCATTCTATGACTCTAAGAACAGTATTAGCCTCAGCTGTGATGTTGCTTTTTGTCAAACAGCTTGCCAACACACTTACAAAGATTGTTGTAACGAAGAAACTGCAGATGCTTATTTGAAACTCAGCGGGTGCAGCAGCATCTAAGTCAAGGGTCTCGACCCAGCCTTCTCCTTCGCTCCTTAGATTGCTGCACTGACAGCTTACAAAGATTGTCTCATGTGTTCTATCTTAGCAGGAGCCAAATTCTCCAGGGAAGGCAAGGAGCGAGAAAGAGAGAACAGCAGGAGAAAATGGCATCAAGTTCCTGCCTTACAGCCCAGAGACCTGGGTTCAATCTTGACTACGAGTGCTGTCTGAACGGAGTTTGTAAGTTCTCCCCATGACCTGCGTGGGTTTACTCCGGTTTCCTCCCACACTCCAAAGACGGACAGGTTTGTAGGCTAATTGGCTTGGTGTAAGTGTAAATTGTCCCTAGAGTGTGTCGGATAGTGTAAGCGTGTGGGGATTGCTGGTCAGCGCGGACTCGGTGGGCCGAAGGGCCTGTTTCCGTGCTGTATCTCTAAACAAAATGAAACTATTGAAAACAAATGTTATTAGTTGCATGAAAACTGCCTTTGTTTTGCACTCTCCCCTCCTCACCAAGTCATCATCAATGCCTACAGATATCAAGGAGAGTTTTAAATTAAATTTACATTTATATAAATTATTTGATAAAATACATCTCTTGATGCTCCTGAACACATCATCAGTGATATAACCTGGGGTGATTGGGTGTTTCGTGTCTTTCAACATCAGACTCTTCACCCAGGCGACCCAGCCGTGGTTGATCAGACCACGACTTGTGTTCAGGTGGCATTCGCTCCCCCCCCCATGGACCTCCTGATTAAAATTAAATAGAATAATTGGGTATAAAACCCCAGAAAGACATAGATATGACAAAGGCTGGAAGTGAAAAGGATACAAAAGGTTGCATGTGACAACAATAAACCAGAACCAGTAAATGCAGTTTAGTTCATTATTGTGACGTGTAACGAGGTACAGCGAAAAGCTTTTTTTGTTGCGTGCTATCCAATCAGCAAAAAAACTATACATTACAATCAAGCTGTCCGCAGGATAAAATGTATAACATTCAGAGCAAGATAAATTCCAATGCAGATTAAAGATAGTTCGACGGTCTCCAATGAGGTAGATGGGAGGTCAGGACTGCAATCTAGCTGGTGGAAGAACGTCAGAGGTCTACCATCAGAATGCTGATGCACCTTCTAACACTCACCTCTCATAAATCTCACTCTTTAATACATGGAGAATTAAATGAACGAGATATATGAGGCTTTCAGTTCTGACTGACTACATCCAGAAGCCGACCTGAAAGAATGTGAATATTTGGAAAATGTGAAAATTTGGAAGAGCCAAATCACATTTCAATATTTGGTTTGTGCTCCCAAAGTTAGCCCCGGCACTGAAAGTACCGACCTTACAGCTGTTTAAGATTAGTCAGAAACAATTCATTTAAGAGAAACACCACATTATTGCCAAGAAAATGTACAAAAATTACTTTATTATATCACTTAATAAAATACGTTATGTTTACATTGTCTCTATAACAGAAAATGTTTACATTTCGGCACAAACTGAAGCAATTTTACAATTCAGTCAGAGATCAGGAAAGCAGAATAGCAGTATAATAATCTACATTGGTTTAAAAGTTTCTTAAAATACTTTTACCACTGTCTTGGTTCCCAATTAAGCAGTGAGATGTGTTGCTATTTTCCGATTTGCTCCCACTCACCCTTCTCCCTGAAAATTAGGTTGGCATTGCCCGACCCTCCTAGATTCTGTCGTGGTGATGGATAGAACCATAGCTAGCTGGGCAAACTCAGTCCCATAGAGCCAAAGATAACACACTCAGCTAGCTACCTATTGATTCTGGGAGTGTTATTTGTATTGAAGAATTGATCTAAGCAGTTCATCCACAGGTAATGGGTGGTCTAGACTCTTCTGCTTGCTATGATTGATTTAAAGATACAGCACGGAAACTGGCCCTTCAGTCCACCGGATCCATGACGCCCATTGACCGTCTTTAGACCTTAGAGATACAGTAGCGGAAACAGGCCCTGAGACCCACTGAGTCCGCGCCAACCAGCGATCACCCTGTACACTATCCTGCACACTGGGGGCAATTCACAATTTTACCGAAGCCAATCAACCTACAAACCTGCGCGCCTTTGGGATGTGGGAGGAGACCGGAGCACCCGGATGAAACCCACACAGTCACAGGGAGAACGTGCAAACTCCGCACAGACTGCACCCGAGATCTGGATTGAATCTCTCTCTGCTGTGCCACTGAGCCGCCCCAAATATATAAAAATTGCCGTCGTCCAGAAACTCAAAAACAGAGGACTGGAAGTGTTGGGAGGTTGTGCGCTGGTGGCCTTGAAACTGCATTGCCTGGCAAAGAAGGAATGGTGCTTCGTTCATATATCCAGTTGGTCACAGTAACATGAAATCACCCTTTTGGAAGAAGTGTGACCAGAACCGATGCAAAAGCCTCTTGGAGTTGGCGCTCATAGAATATGTTAAAGACGAACTGAAGCCATGTTGGTTTATCGCAAATCTTGTAAGAAATTCTTGTAAGACCTTGTTTGCTGTGAATGGTGACATATGAATAAACTATTATACATCTGCAAATCTTATGACTATATTGTCAGAATGTTAGTCAAAATTGCAACCATTGTTTGGTTTGCTTGACTTTTTCTTTTTAAAAAAGGTTCCAAATTTTTAATCAGAGTATAAACTTTGAATTTAATAAAAATATGCAACATACTAAATCTCCCATTTCACCAAATTTGTCAACTCCATGTCTAAAATACACAAGTAGTTATATACAAATGGCCAAAAATGCTTCACGATTCAGGTCAAAAGCAAGTTTCTCAAGATCAGGGTATGCTGCCACACGCGAAGTTGGGGGAAAAATAGAAGAAGGTTTTGCCATCATTTTCCTGGCCACGTTAAAGCGACCATCTTATGACTGGAGTTTGTACCATTTTGATTCGGGATGGCATGCTGCCCTCCAATAGTTCGAAACACCACTGAGGTGAAAACAGAGCTTACTTCCTTTCCTCTGTTTAAGAAGGAACTGCAGATGCTGGAAAATCGAAGGTAGACAAAAATGCTGGAGAAACTCAGAGGGTGAGGCAGCATCTATGGAGCAAAGGAAACAGGCAACGTTTCGGGTCGAAAGGATTTTGACCCGAAACGTTGCCCATTTCCTTCACTCCATAGATGCTGCCTCACCTGCTGAGTTTCTCCAGTATTTTTGTCTACCTTACTTCCTTCCCTCCTTGGGTGTAGGACCAAGCTGGTCGGGGTTTAATGGCCGTTTTTGCTCTCACATTGCTAGCTTTCCGAGCCTTCGTTGGTTGTCGGAGTTTCAAATCCTGTAAAGTCTCATCCTGTCAAGTGATTCGGAGACTGAGACATGACATAAATACACGTCAGAATGCCTGGCAACATCGCATTTGATACCAGCAGTTATTCCGTTGCCACTGTGCTTAATATTTAGAAATGCATAAGCATATTGGAGATGTACAGTGAAGGCATCTCATGCAACGGATGTTCGGAAATTGCAGCAAATCCTGCTGGTCTAAACTTTGGTCTAAATCAAAGAGGCCTGCTTCATTGTAACTGAATGTAACACATATGGTGGCAAGGATCAAACTCTATGTTCTGACAACATTACAAAAGGCATTGACATTATAAACAGGCTATTTTACAGACACGCACACACGTTTAAGTGAGAACCTGTCATGATTAAGATAGCAAATAAATCTCTCAACATGAGCTGCCGGTCTTTCCACAACATGTCATCTCTGCTTATGTTTGAACTGCCAGTTACATTGATTAGTCAGCCAATGCTTTAGAAGGAGAAATTTAATCTCTGTTCTTGCTTTCTGTGACTCAACGATGTTATGTCAGTTGGTGGTGGGAAAAGGGAGGGAGGTACAAGATTCAGAGCAAAAGAATGTAATTTGTCAAAAGCTGCTTCCAAATGGGAATTCAATGACAGGTTAAAAATGCAAACACCACTAAACTAAGCACCCAAGTCAACGAGTGCATTTAAAATAAAATGTTAAACTTTCAATGGAGAGGATGTTTAGTGACTTATACCAAGCATGGCTCCTGCTTTATCAAGCACTATCCCAAAAGAAATCTTGATGGATGTGATTGAGTATTTGCTTGTGAGGGAAGGATGGATAGGGGAGAAAGTAAAGGCTAATACCGGGCATACAACCATCCAGATTGCAATCAGATACTCTGAATCACTGAGTTGAATCATTGTACTCAGACACTGCCGGAAATGAGATTAGCTAATTTAGTCAAGACACAAATCACAGGGAGCATTCCCCTACTGAACCCCAGGAGGGAGTGTCATGGTGAATGAAGGGGGGGGGGGGGGGAGAAGAAATATCTTTCAATGTGCATTGGAAAATATGATAACAGAAGAATTCTGAATACTCTGAAGCCAAGTTGCCGTCCCAAGTGTGGAGAAGTTGCTAATCTCACCCCCAGCTCCCCTCAGAGGTGAAATAAAGAGCACAGGGATCATGGAAAGAGGATAGGGTGGTCCACAAACATTTGTAGATATGGCTCCAGCCTGAACCAGCTTCTTGCATTCAGGACCTTGCGCCTGACACCAAGGGACTGCATGGGATTCTACGAGGGAACTACATAAATGGTACAAAACTCTTTTGACATTAACATGGAGTTGGTATCTTTACGGGGGAGGGTGGGGGAGTTATAAGGCAGGACGAGGGGGGAATAAAATACACTGATATTGTTGGCAGTCTGTGAGGATTTAGCAACGCGCTTCACCTGCACAATGCAACTGTATTGGCTTTCTAACTCAGTACTCAAGCACGGAGATAAGCAAGCCAGAGGGTCCTTTCACAAAGAGAGCAGAAGTCTTTGAACTAAGTGTCCAACACACAGACAAACTGATACTAGTTTAACGATATAGCAGGAGAGGAATAAATCCTTTGATTGCTTGTTGGGAAACCACAGAGTTGATGTCCAGGGTGGTGGGAAGATAAAGAAAGGGTTTCCGCTGGTGAAATCAGGGAACATGTGCCCGTGCCATAGTGATCATCGGGGTAGCTACCGTTTCAGTCAAGGAATGTTGGGTTTTATCTTGGCTCAGAAACCCTTTGAATGCTCCAAAGTCTCGGCCTTCCTTGGTAGAAATCTGAAACATAGCGGACCTGCCAAGCAAAGACATTGATCTTTCAAGCCAAGTTCTGGTTGCAGTCATCCAAGACTAGGACCTCTTGTTTAAAAACCATGTGAACAAATTGAGAAACAGGCGCGCGAGGGTCTCAAGAGACCACAAGGAACTGCAGATGATGGGATCTTGTGTTGGAACCATGAATGCGGGAGGTAACAGTGGTCAGGCAGCATCCCTGAAGGACATGGAGAAACAAGGAACTGCAGATGATGGCTTACAAAAAAAACCCCACAAACCGTTGGAGTAATTTACGGGTCTCAGGACTCGCATTCCTTCGAGGAACTGCTGTTTAATCTGGGAAAATTAATTTTGCACTCAGAAGGCGGTGGAGGCCAAGTCAGTGGATATTTTTATGGCAAGCAGGAGATAGATCAAGATTCTGAACGTAGTCAGGTGTTAGGAGTCTTGTGGATATAGGCAGAGAAGAGTTAGGAGGGAGAGATAAATAGCCATGTTTTTTGAATGGTGGAGTAGACTTGATGGGCTGAATGGCCTAATTCTACTCCTATCACTTATGGCATTATGAAACAAGGAACTGCAGATACTGGTTTATAAAGAAAAACACAAAGCGTTGGAGTAACTCAGGTCAGGCACCATCCCTGGTGAATGTGGATAGGAAGTCTGAAGAAGGGTCCCAACCCAAAACAGCACCTGGCCATGTCTTCCAGAAATGCTTCCTGACTCCTGAGTTACCTCCAGCATTTTGTGTTCGACAAATCATCAGCTCAACCAGAGTTAAAATTGCAAGACAATGTTGGGAAAATGCTTCACAATGCTTGCTCCAGATCGGGATTCGAAACATCACGAAATGCATGGGAACCTAAATTTCCGTGTTCTAGACTTTGGTTATTCTAGGATGGAGTCATCACATAATGCCTCCTTGTTATTGGGGAAGAGAGACGATGTGGTTGCTCTCAGATAGTACAGGAAAGCATAGAATACTAGTTGGCAGGAACCATGCTCTGAATTTCAGGAACAATTGGAGAAATGTTGAGGTGAGAATGGTTTAGGCAATGGGTGGGGGGCCATAAACCTACAAACCCACATGACTTTTCTTTGGGGTGTGAAAAACCGGAGTCCAGCCTGAAGAATTAGAGAAGAAATTAAATGGGAGAAGATTTAAAATAGAACACCAAATGCCCAGTTCAGTAATTTACAAATTAGCTTAAATAGTTGAACTAGCAGCAGATAAAAATAGTGCAGCTGTAGCGAGCGGCCTTGTTTGAGGTGAAGTGGCCTTGTGAGTAAATGAGTGCGAGCTCCTTTGGCTCGAGAGTCTGCGGCGAGGTGGCCCTGAGACTAGGAGGGGAACTACCTCAGATGGGAAGGGTAGAGGAGGCGAGAGGCACAACCAATTGGGGTTTGTCTACTGAAATAATGGCGGGCAAGTAGTTGCCGTGTGACTCTTGCAGGATGTGGGAAGTCAGGGAAGCCGCTGGTGCCTCAGACAACTACACCTGTCCAGGTGCAGCTCCTGAACGACCGTGTTAGGGAACTGGAGCAGCAGCTGGATGATCTCAGGACCATCCGGGAAAACGAGAGCTTCCTGGACAGGACAGGTTTTTACACCAAGGATACAAGAAGAGCGGAGGTGGGTGACGATGAGGAAGGAAGTGAGCGTAGGAGTGCAGGAACCCCGGTGGGCTGTACCATGGAACACCCGCTTTGGCAATTCGGGACGACGACACTTCCAGTCCGAGCGTCGACAGGTCTTTCAATCAATCCTGGCGCTGAGGCGCAAACGGGAGAACTCACGCAAGGTCGTTTTTAGTGATAGATGAACACACTAGTGAGAAGGTACTGAACTGTAGAGTCCTGGTGCAACAGGCAAGACCCGAGGACGGTGGGTGTTGCCCTCCGTTCCCGGTGCCAGGACCAAGACCCTCGGAACGATTGCTGGGCTTACCTCTACGGGCAGCAGGGGAGCAGCCAGAAGTGTTGAAGAGGAAGTGAAGAAGAGGAAGAAGAGATCTGCAACGTAGTTTAGAGAGTTTGGAAGAAGGCTAAAAAGCAGGACCCCTCCAGGGTGGTTTATCTCTGGTTTACGTTCAGTACCTCTCATGCTGGTGAAGGCAGGAGCAGGAGATAGGGATCTGAATATTTGGCTGAGGAGAGCCGGTGCAGGGGGCAGGATTTCGATTTATAGAACCACTGGATCTCTTCTGGGTAGTGGTGACCGTGGAAACAAAAGGGACGGGTTAACACCTTAACTGGAGGGGGGGTTTGCTAGAATTATTCTCTGGAGGCTTAAACTAACTAGCGGGGGGGGTCGACAAATTGGAAGTATAAGGATGGAGTTAAAAGGGAAAGAGGTGTTACAAAAAACAACCAAAATAATTTAACGGGGGAGAGTACAGATAGAAAGTTACAAAAAATACACAACCACAATACACGGGGACGGAAGTTCAAAGGGATTAAGGGGGTAAGGTGCAGGTTACATAGACAAATGTTCCCAATGTTGGGGGTGACCAGAACGACGAGGGTAACCAGTTTTACGAATAATGGCCGGCTATTAGAGGACTGAATGGGGAGGAAAAACTCTTCACCCAAGAGTTGGTTCTAATTCAATAGTGATGAATTCTTTGCCCCCAGAAGGCAGTGGAGGCCGTATCATCTGGATGCATCACAAAGAGATAGATAGAGCTACGTATGGAGCTAGCAGAAATCAGGGATAATGGGAGAAGGAGGAACGGGCATAAGAGATAGTGGGGAAGATCATGGCCCTGGATCACTATGACCTGCCTCGAAGGGGACAAATGGCTACTCCTTGCACCTATTTCTATGAAACCCATGGAGTCACAGGTGAGAAAATAAAATACGCGTGGGGGTTTTTTTCGGGGCAAACCCCACACAGGGCAGCTGCCCAAGATGGAGGTTCGAGAAACGATTGATTAGTCGTTTGGGTCTGTGGCGTCGCTGTGATGGCTGTAGAGCTCGCACCAGATGGCTAACTGGTGCCACCCTTATGGGTGAGAATTTACAGGAAACTGAGTGTGTAGCATGTGATGTGTGCAGAGAGGTTAGATTGTTGAACTGACAGTGAAAACTAGTTAGACAGTGGAATCTTGTCGACTGTGTGTGCTCGTAGAAAGCATTGGAAGACTCTGGCGTTATGTTTATCTCGTTAAGGGCTAGTAGTATGTGTTTATATCGCTGAGAATTGATTAGGCCCTATTGTTTAGTAAGGTCATGCAGACGGTTAGGGAGAGAAAAGCACAGAATGGGGCTGAGAGGAACAAACTAGATCAGCCATGATCCGAAATTGTTGAAGTGAAGTCGGATGGGCGCATGTCCCTAATTCTGCTCCAATGTCTTAGATTGCCTCTCGGTAAACATTCAGAGCAACTGAAACCTACTCCTTTCATTATAACTCAGCATCAGTGGAAGGTGAGATCCTGTATTTTTAAACTGTAGATATTTTTGATTTGTGTGTCCTGCATCCTGTAGTTCGCTTGTTTAGGGGTTGTTGAGCAGGCATAGATGATGAGCGCGGAAGATTGTATCCCGATGTTGGAGGAAGTCCAGTGACAAGGGGTCCACAAGTTAGAAGGATAAGGGGGCAAGCTCTTTAGGACCGAGAATGGAGAAGTCGTTTTTACACACAGGAGAGTGGTGAATACTGTGGAGTGATTCCTCTGCACAGAGTGTTCGAGGCCCAGTTCGGATTGGCCATATTTAAGAGGTGAGTTGGATGTGGGGTCCTCTGTTGTGGCTAAAGGGAACAGGGGGGTATGGAGAGAAAGGCAAGGTACAGGATACTGAGTTTGGAGTGATCAGCGATTATGACATATTGAATGGCGGTGCAGGCTCTGAAAGTTTTTTAACAGACACGCTAAAATGGCGAATCGGACCTACTCCTGCACCTAATTTCTTGATGTGTCTTTGTTGTGCCTCCATTGTCCTCTCAATAGATGCTCCCAATCCTGTTAAAGTTACTCCCTCATGGTTTGTTGTTTTTTTGTTGTGTAAAATAGCATCGCAGTTCCCTTGCTCCTCGAGTATGGTTTGGTGCTGCCTGAGTGACCAAACGAGCTGAAGTCTCTGAAGTGTTACCGCTGAGTCTGGTGTGTGTTATATCGGTCTTTCCCAGGCTTGAACCAACGGGCGTCTCGGAAAGGAGAGGTATCTGCAGATTGTATGCTGCTGTTATGTACTCGAAGATAGACTACAAATGCTGGAGTAACTCAGTGGGTGGGTCAGGTCAGGCAGCATCTGAGGAAAGGATGTATAGGCGACGTTTGGGTCGGACCGCTCTTCTTCAAGCGCACAAGCTCTTCTTTTTCTCATGAAATAAAAGAGCTCGGGATGGCAACTCTCATGCAGCAAAGGTCTGCTTCATCAACGATTGAAACACATTGGCTGAGGGGTAGTTGCACACTCAATGATTGCTCTGAAGTTCCATGGCTGATTGTCGTTGTTCTGCACTTAAGCTTCACCAGAGATACGGGGTGCAAGTTCAGCTCCTGCTCTTGAACATGTCAAACCGAACTCGCACTGCTAGCTGCGGATGTGAATGCTCCGAGCCATCTACATTCTCTGCTGCTGCCAAGACTTTGTCCTTTACACCCATTATACTCTTCCAGTTTTCTCCCATTCCCCCCCCCCGCCTCCTATTCATCGCACAATCATTCCTGAAGAAAGGACAACTGACGCAGAGAAACAATCACCTCTCAGAACCTCTGACAGATTATGCCTCCGAGTTACTCCTGCACGTGGTGTCTTTTTTCTGAAGAGCCAGCTCTGCAGTTTTCGTTTGTAACATCCACTCCTCCAAAGGTCAGAAGGATAGGAGTAGAATTAGGTCATTGCGGCTCATCAAGTCTACTCAGTATCAATTCAATATTGCTGATCCTATTCTGCTACTGTAAACCCCAGTCTTCTGCTATTCTCCCACTACCCCTGACACCTCTACTACATCCTACAAACCCATTCGACCTACTTGTGGTGGAATGTCTGAAGAAGGGTCTCCTCTGACCTGAAATGTCATCTTGCCCCTTTCCCTCCAACAGATAGCATGCCTGACCTTCTGAGTTCCTCCTGCCAGTTTATGAGTTTTCACTCAAGAGGGCTCTCTTTTGTGTCTTCTTTCCGCAGTAGATTTGCCCACATCCACGAGCGCACAGCTTTCAATCGGCTAAGACACTTGAGTTTTACATCTCGTGGTGTTGGACAAAAATGGCTGGAACTAGCGGAGTGGGTCAGGCTAGCATCTATGGAGCGAGTTTGAAATGGGAGTTCGGGTCGAGACCTTCTTTTATCCTCAGCACTTTAGATGCCTTGAAGGTGCAGGCTTTTCCCCCGCTCGTTGGGGTGACTATGGTATAGAGAGAAATAGAACAAATTCCGTGAGACAACCGCAACTTGTGTACATTTGTGAGCTAGACTAACGGAACTGAGAGGAAAACCACTAACTCGTGGAACGCACGTGTCCATTATTCAATTGGTTAGCGCAGAACATGGAACAAAGATGGTCAATCTCAGCGGGACTTTGTTCGAACTAGCCATATATTTTGGACCTGTGTTATGGATTTTTTTGTAGATGTAAAAATATGGCTCCAAATAAAGAACTAGAGCAAGCAAAACTCTATGCAGGTTATAACGCTAAACACGGTATTGCCTGTACTGGCTTGGATGACTTTCCTTTGTTCAATTCCCATTCTGTTTCAAAAGGACATAAGGAAAAAACAAATGGACCTACGTGTATGCAATGTAAAACAAGAACACATGCAGATGCAGTACAAAATTTCCCATGGATGTGGAAAAAATAGAGATAAATCATCGTTATCTGAGAGAAAGTCTCGGCCTGAAACATTCCCTCAGAGATTGCTGACTTCAGCCAGCTATTTGAGTATTTTACATATGTTCATAAATTCATACTGTAAGTTAGGTGCAGATCAGGCCATGTTCGGCCCCATTCAAGTGCACTATATCCGTCCGTTTTTGCAATTTGTAGGCTGTTCTATCCTTTCCCTCTCCTACTCATTCTTCTATCTCTTCCCATAAACCCCTGACACTGTATAAGTAGAATCTTTCAGATCCCCACCTTAAGAATATTATCCATGACTTTGGTTTTAACTTGGACTTTTCCTTGGTTTGCTGAAGGTGTCGGGGGGTAGTGTATGGACATTTGAGACAAAGCAGGGTGCAGAAGTAGGCCATTCAGCCCTTAAGCCATTCAATTAAATCCTGTCTGTAATCATTCAGTAATACAGTGCCCTTGAAGCATCCTGCTTTCCTCTCTCACGTATCCCTTGATTCCGTTGAGCCTCAAGTGCTTATTATCTTCTCTCTTGAATGGCCTCCACTGCCTTCAGTGCAGAGAATTCCACAGTGTGGGAAGTCCATGCAAACAAAATCAATAACAATAACTCCATCGGATTAATTCATGCACTTCAATATACACAATTAAAATGGCCACAATGGTTCCTTGGACGAATCCGGCCTGACACACTCCAGTGGTGTCTTAATCAGAGAATGTGTAGCCCACATATACAGCAAAGGCCAGCAGAAAGAAACTGAATGGTTCGGCGCAAAAGCCCGGCGGCCCCATTTTCCCTTCAAACGCACAAGTCGACTCATCGACAGCTGGAGGAGGTGATAGGGGTGAGGAAGAGAGAATCGAAAAGGTCGTCACCAAAGCTTTCCATTTTCTTCTCAGCAAGAATATAATCAAGTTAAGAACAAGCTCCCATTCTCACTGAATTGTCTTTCCAGCTCCCTTAATTCCAGGAGCACTTTCTGAGATGATCTGTTTTGCCCGGACAGAGGTCATGGGCTCAGCAGTCCAACGGCACTGGAGGGACCGGGGTTCGAGATTACCTGCTCGCCAAAAATCGCACTCGGAAATGTGTGAGTCGTCTGCAATGGGGACGATACTGTCGGCGTTCAGCCGGGCCGGAGTTCCAGAATCCCTGGATGCTGCAGAGGATCAAATTCAACGGCAATCGGCACGGAAATCCCGATGAGGTTGAGATCGGCTGGCCTCACTCCGCCTAGGTATCCCCATTTCAAGAGAGGCATGACTGAACTTTGATGCCTTTCCCTCACATGAGGGACTTTGATTTGCTGTGGGGATTATATTAATTAAAGCCTATCGTCGTGTTGTTTTCTGTTTTTATTTAGTCATATGCTGTATGGTGACCCCAACTTTCAACTGCCTACAATTGGTGCATGTGACAATAAATTCCCTCTTGGTGGTGGGGGTGGGGGGGGGGGGGGGAGGGGGGGCGTGATCTCAAGTGTGACGTGATTTTGTCCTGATAAAGTAGGTTGTTGGACCACCAAGGTGCCAGAAAACTTGGTGTGTGTTGGGTGGTGTGTGTGTGTGTGCGTGTGTGGTGTGTGTGTGTGTGTGTGGTGTGTGTGTGTGTGTGTGTGTGTGGGTGTGTGTGTCGTGTGTGTACACACACACACGGGAACTTTTCTCTCTGTTGTTATCATTTAGTTTACGGTATGTACTAATGTTTACACTTATTCTGTTGTGCTGCAGGCAAGTAAGAATGTAATTGTTCTATCTGGGATGACACAACTTGACTGTGTAAGAATGACAAAAGTTGTTCTATCAGGGGACACATGACAAACCTGTTGACTTTGCTTTCAAAATTACTTATCCAAAATGTAAACCCAATTAACAAGATGACAGATGGTCAATGTAAATGACCATGTGATGTAGTGTCTATCACATTACTGGCTCATTTAAAGCAATGCCTGGGCAGCTAATATATTTTTGGAATCATCTGATATTACAAGCAAAACCTAGTCAAACTGTCTAGTGCAAGGTTGTATTTAGTTGGAGATACTGAACATGGTGTTGAAAGTTTGACCTAATTATTATTGGACGCGAAGAATCTGCAGATGTCGGTTTAATACATGAAAGGGCGATGAAGTACGTGGAGTAAACTCAGCACATAACTGATTCTGCAGAAGTGTCTTGACCCGGAACATTCACCTATCCCTTATTCTCAGAGATCGGCCTGACCTGTTTGATTACCCGGTGCATTGCATCCTCTTTAAATTTCATAGTAGTCAGATGTTTCTCGTACAGTTAATTTGGATCTGATAAAGGCAATATCTGAATTATTTCCTACATGTGAAGTTTTGGGAATCTTAGAATATGGGGCATCCTTGGTCGGTCACGTTTCTTGTGGGACATCTGGTGACTGTCTTGGTATTGACCCTCAACAATGTATTCAAAAGTCCTGCGAGATCTAAGACTAGAAGCTTAACTACCCTGTTGATTCAGGAGAATCGAATAGTACAATTGAGCAAAACAGAAAGTTGTTCAGGCTAGGACCCCTTGACCTCCTGTCCATTTCCTACAACTGATGCTGCTCTGACCCGTGAGTAAGTTCCTCAGCGCTTTGTATTTTGCTCAGAAGATTTACAGTTCCTTTGTTCCTAGGGTCTCCAAATTTCGTACAGATTAATTGAACCATGGATTCGAAGGTTTAAACATCCCTGTTAAATCTATTAATCTCAAGCAGCAAATGCCAAACTCATTCACCACTCAACAGTTACTTCAGAAATTGTCAAAGCGGCCAGAATCGAAGGGACAATAAGCAGATTACACTGAAACAGACAGGTGAATAATTTAATACATCACTGGCTGTGGCTTTATGAGATATCTCACACATCATCAGAGATGTTATGAGGACCAAGGATTTTTCACTGAAGGGTTGAATACGACTGGATGACTACTGCGAGTTGTTGGTCATGTGTCAGTTGTAGTGAATACAGCATGGAAACAAGCCTTCAGCCCATCAAGGTCCACATGGACCCATTGATCTAGTTATCCCACTTTTCTCTATCACTCCATACACACTGGGGGAAAATATTCACAGAGCAACTTAATTATGAAACCCGCACATCTTTGGGATGAGGGAGGAAAACCGGAGCAACCGGGAGGAAACTCACCAGGGAGAAATGTGCATACACAGATTTAGTTTTAGTTTATCGCCACGTGTACTGAGGTTGTATGTGAAAGCTTTTTGTTGCATGCTATCCAGTCCAGCGAAGAGCTATAACACGATTACCAATCGAGCCCGTCTCACAGAATAGCAGGATATAAAGGTAAATAACGGTTACGTGCTAGAGTAAAGTCCAGTAAAGTTATTAAAGATTAGTCCGAGAGTCTCAATGAACTCCACAACAAGAAAGCACCTGAGGATAGAAGTCAACCCGGGTCCTAGATTGCGCGAGCAGCAGGCGCTCTATCCAACTGCCCACTCTTTGTTGAAGTGTTGGTCTCTGTCGGCTAGCAATGGAAGAAATCAATGGCTAAACAGCGCACAAGAATTGAACTAGGTCATTCCAAGGTCGTTCTTCAACAAGCCCATATATTGGAGAAAGCAACCTGCGCTTTGGCGCCATCTCAAGTATTGTTATCTGACGATGCTCTACACTGTTGAGGCTATTTCCAATTTTGTGAAGTTAAGATAGTTTTTCCCCGAGGTCTGTGGTTGACTTACATTTGTAAATACTGACATGAAGGCGCCCTCGAAATGTTGAACGTGGCCCCAATGTGCAACATTTCTATTCTAAAGCTACTGTAGAAAAATTAAAAAAAAAACACTCCTCAGGTGTACTCAGCATCGGATAATGTGAAGATGGAAAAATGTAGGCCAATGCTATACTTTAGGACATATATATTTCATAGTCCAGTGCCCTGCTAAAGTTTGGGGACAAAGACCCATCATTTATATTTGCCTCTGTCATCTCCACAATTTGAGATATGTTAATTAAAAATAAAGATAGCACATGTGGTTAAGTTGCACATTGCCCGATGTTATTAAAGCCATTTTTATACAGTTTGGTATACACCATATAGATTACAGCAGTGTGATTTAGACATAGTCAAAGAGCCATAATGTTTGGCGACACCAGATGGCTTCACAGGCGTTTGTAACGTGCTTCAGAGTGTGTAATAATGCCGCCTCCTTAAATGCAGTATAAAGTGCTCAGCACGTAGTCTTTCCTCCAGTCTTTCCATAATCCTTGGAAGACTTTTATTCGGTTTAAACTATCGAGGACCAACCAACAGTTGCGCCAATGAATGTCAAAGAGAACATATGAGACTGAGAAACAAGAAGAAATTTGTTAGAGCACATCAGCCAAAACTTAGGCTTACAAAATCATCTTTGGGAACATCATAAGATGAAGAGAGCTACTGGTGATCGCGAACCTGGCAGGCAAGGGAAGTCTCCACAGCTTGATGACAGAAGGAATTCTCTTCATATATCTGAAAAAAGAGAGTCCAGAAACTGGCGGACTCACAGTTGTCTAAGAATAAGGGGGGTGGGCATATGAACCTATTGTAGAACGGAGATGAGAGACACTTTTTCACACAAGAAGTTAGTGTGTGAGATTTTCCGTGCCGCAGAGGGCGGTGCTGATGGCCTGTCTCTGGATACTTTTCAAGGAGAGCTAGTTAGTCTTCTTAAAGGTGGCAGAGTCACTGGTATGATATGGGAGAAGGCAGGACGGACGGTACTGATTGGGTCTATGGTCAAGCCATTGATCACATTGATTGGCGGTGCTGCTCGTGAAGGGCCGAATGTCCTACTCCGCAACTATTGTTATTGTCTAAATTGAACCCCACCAACACACCTGTCCGAAAGATCAAAACACTCTTCTGTGTGGTGGATTTGTTCCATATGACCACTGCTCCGAGAAGATCTCTTCATGAACAGAGATACAGAAGGTGCAGACTGCAGAGGTTGACACCATCATGGTTGCCCTACAATTAAAATAGGATGGCCGGTTAAATTTTGCCAAGAAGTACTTGTTATGAGAGCAACCACAGTTATCTGGAAAGTTGATACAAAAGATTAACATTTCAGAGTAGCATAGTAATGGCAAGAGCAAAGTATAATAGGGCGAGAGAAGGAATCCAAGGTCCAATGGCACAACAGCTCGAAAAATCTGTGGAACCCGTGGTGGGGTGTTATGGCGCTGGGCAGTATGGCTGCTGTAGGTACGACACTTATCTCATCATTGATGATACAACTGCTGATGGTAGTAGCATACATGAACTTCTGACGTGTATAGACACATCTTATCTCTGCTCAAGTTCACATCTACAATGCGCTCAAAAAAGCTCATTTGGCCGTAGTTATATTCTAACTGCAAGAAATTGATCCAAACATACTGCTAAAGCAACATAGAGTTGTTCAAAGCTAAAAATTAGGTCAATTCTTTGAGTGGACGAAGGTCAATCACACCCGCGATCTGACCGCCAATTGATGAGCAGGCCACCTTCTCTTTTATACTGCCTGAAGGGAAAACTGAAGGGGACTAGCCCCCAAAAAACAGCATGGGCTAAAGATGGCTTTGCAATACAGGCCTTGGCAGACTGAGCATCACAGAGGAAGACACCTAGCAATGGGTGAGTCCATGAAATCACAGACGTGCTCAAGGCAGTCAGGTGGATGCAAAGGCTCTATACAACAAAACGCTACATAAAACACTCGACTTACTGATCATTTACATGACATTGCGTGATGTCCACACAGACATTATATGTCCCTGCCCTAGGAAATAGGTGGACCGTGTACAAACACTGCTGTATAAGTTCCACATGGTGAAACAAAAAGTCGTAAAAAATGGCCTTTAATAAAATCTGGCGCATGTGTGCACTTAACCACCTGTGTGATTTTTTTTCTGCATTTACTACAAATCTCAAAATTGTGGAGTAGAGGGGCAAGTAATAAATTGATGGGTCTTTGTCCCAACTACATTTATTGGAGGGCACTGTAAAGCCAAGTTTCAGGAGGTGCAGCAGATGTGGAATTTTCCTAAAAGAAGGGTTTCACCTTGACAAATATTTTCCGCGTTATTGCCTATCGCTATCCACTGCATGCCAACAGTGTTTGGAACTTCTGAGATGTTGGCAAAGGACAGCACTCCTGTCTTTCCTTTTTCCGGTGACACACACGTTGTGCTCAATTTTAATCTTCGTGCATTCATTTGTCACTTGAACTCAGCGTCTTCATCTCATTGCCAGGCTTTGCCTCAGCCCCACCTCTCTTTTCCAGCTTTTCCTACTCCTTCCCACCCTGCTCCCACTGCCAACCACTCGATTATGCCTGACAGAAGGGCCCGACTGGAAGCGTCACCCCCCATCACTTCCCTCACTATAATGAGCGCCCGATCCTTCGGGTTGCTGCTCAGCACTGCCTTTCAGACCACATTTCCCATTATTGAATTCATCTTTCCCAGCACAGTGTCAAAGAGCTGCAGCATTGCGCAGCAACAACCTATACCACACAGCAGTCATTTCCAAGGCGGAACAAGTACGGAGACTGTTCAAATCAAGAAATGTTTCCATAAATTGATGGAAGGCAGGAGCATGGGCTTGAGAGGAGAGGATAGTCAGCCATGATGGAATGGAGTGGACCTTCTTAGACCTCATAGCCCTAAGTGAAAACAGTGCGGAAACAAGCTGTTTTGAGCTACAAACTTGCCCACATCGGCCAACATGTCCCAGCTACATGAGTCCCGCCTGCCTGCTGATGCGTCGTCCATATCCTCTCCAAACTTGTCCTATTGATGTACCTGTCTAAACTGTGTTCTCTATACCCGTTTGGCCATAGTCCCAGCCTCAACTACCTCCTCCTGGTAGTTGTTCCCATAAACACCCCTCATCCTTTGTGTGAAAACGTACCTTTCAGATTCTCTATGTTTAAAGAAGGAATGGGCAGATGCAGAAAAGAATCAAAAGTAGACAAAAAATTGGAGAAGTCAGTGTGGCAGTGGGTGGCGCATCTATGGAGGAACAAGGAGTAGGCGACGTTTCGGGGTTGAGACCTTTCTTCAGACACAAGAAGAAAGGTTGCATGATCCGAAACGTCGCCTACTCCTTTTCTCCACAGAGTGCTGCCTTACCCGCTGAGTTTTCTCCAGCATTTTTTTGTCTATCTCAGATTCTATTATATCTCTTTACCTAGGAGACCCTATCGGTCTCTCGTCCTCAATTCCCTGACTCTGGACCGAATAGGACCTGATTCTGCTCCATCACCTTATGGAAGAGCACATATACGACGCATGCAAACCTAACTACACACGTACAAACCGGAGCTCAGGATCGAACCGTATCCGCTGCGCAGTGAGGCAGCAGCTCTACCACTGCGACACTGTGTCAGTCGCTACCGCATTTCATATATAGTCAGATATCTCCTGCATACCCACGTTCCCAACTCAGGCAGTGCGTTGAGGCCAAAGTTTCCCATTGAATCAATAATGCACGACTGATTCCTTTACCTCAGTGCCATCTTCCTGCATTAATCCTTCGCTATTGCCCGTAACCAGTGAGGAGTAGAGAGACTCGTGTATGTGTCAGGCGTTGACCCTGTGGGGATGAAGGACCGTTTCCCCTGTATCTCTAAAGTAAAGTCGAAAGATAAGAAAAAAAAAAAAACATCTTCGAGACTACCAGCTGAATACGGTGTTTGGCCACATACCGGTTATTCTGGATTTGCCTGGCTTTCCCTGTCAACTACCTACCTTGGTAAAAATTGTTCTGAGAAAAACCTAGGGATTTTCTTTGTGGCCAGTAGATTGAGTTATGCATTTTGCGCTAACCAGCCGAACCGGCAAGAGAATAAATAAATGATGTAAAGCGCTAGTTAATGGAACCAAATTCACAGAGGGAGTATAATGCCGCAGAAGCAAATCCATTGTGAGACTTTGTGGGATAGAATTGTTGCTGTTTTTAAACCTAGTGGATAAAGACTCTGCCATACGCCCCACCCCCCACTAGTGGTTGTTTCCAATTACACTGATATTAAGGCTTGATCAACAAAAATAGACATTTGCACTCTCAAAACAAATGTTTGTAATTTTTATGCTCGAGTGGAGAAATATTTCAAATGCAACAGTTATCTTCAAGTGTTGGAAAATTTAGATTTCAAACTAAGTAGGTCTGACTTTACTTTGAGAAGTTTAGAGATGCATGGCAGCGTGGCCACTTTCAAGCACACTTGAGTCGCCACACCGACCAGCATCATTCTGTACATAGCATCTGCACCTAATACCACATCAGGGGATTATTTACACTACCCTTATTACAAATACCCTATCACACTTACATTTTTTTGCCAAGACAATTAATCTACAAACCAGTTACGTCTTTTGGAGTGTTGGGATGGGAAACCGGAGCACGGAGGAAACCCAACTTGGGTCTACCAGGGGAGAGAACGTTACAAACTCTTAGTACTGACAACTATCCCTATGGTCAGGATTAAACCCGGTCTCTCGTGGCATTGTAATAGGGCAACAACCTCTAACGCTACGCCACTGTGCCGTATGTTCTTTATCATAAAATACAAACACAAAGTAAAGATATACTTTTCTATTATTTTGGGAGTGACAGACTGATGAGATAGCGTTCAGGTCAGGACCCATCTTCAGATTGGATTGGAGATGGGGATGAGGGGGCGGGGGAAGCGGGATAAGATTGGGGGATGGCGCTGGACAAAGGCTGGCGAGTGATAGGTGGATACAGGTGAGGGGGTTGAGGCAGATGGGTGGAGTAAGTGAAGAGTAAGGCGGGGTTATTGCCAGATGGGTGGAGTAAGTGGACGGCACGATGGCACAGTTGCTGCCTTACAATGCAGAACCCAGGTTCGATCCTGTCTATGGGTGCAGAGGAGAGAACCTTGATGTTGCCTGGGATGGAGCATTTCAGCTACAAGGAGAGACTGATTGGTTTGATTTGATTGGAGTGGAGAAAGGCAGGTGTGGTGGGGGGGGGGGGGGGGGGTGGGGGGGGGGGGGGGGGGGGGGGGGGGAGATCGGGTAGGAAGAGGTGTAGATAGTAGTGAAAGATTATGAGGAGTGTAGATAGTGTGAAAGAATATCTTTTCCTCAGACTAGAGATGTCTAAAACTAGAGAGCATTAGTTTAGAGTGAGGAGTCTCGGAGATCAGAGAGTAGTTGGAGTGCACTGCCTGAGAGGTTGGTGAAACTCTTACAATATTTTGTAGGACTTTGCCGAGGCCATATTTGGAATATTGTGCACAGTTCTGGTCACCCCATTACAGGAAGGATGTGGAGACTTTGGAAAGGGTGCAGAGATGTTTTGCCAGAAGTTTAGGATTAGGCCAGGATTAGTGGGTATTAGCTACTGGGAAAGGTTGGACAGACTTGGATTGTTTTCTCTGGAACGCTGAAGGTTGTGGGGAGACCTGATAGAAGTATATAAAATTATGAGAGGCATAGATAGGGTAGACATCCAGAACCTTTTTCCCAGGATGGAAAAATCAAATACTAGAGGGTGAAGGTGAGAGGGGCAAAGTTTAAAGGGGATGTGCGGGGCAATTTTTATTTTACACACTGGGAGTTGTGAATGCCAGTAATTCACTGTCAAGGATGGCAGTTCAGACGCATACAATAGTGGCATTTATGAGGCTTTTGGGCCGCTGGGAATGGAGGGATATATAATATGTGCCGAGTGTCAGGAGATGGTCTGGGCATCATTGTTTTGTGGGGTGACGTGCTGTTCTATATCTGTACTGTTTTGATGCTAATGGAAAAACATGAAGTATCTGGGCAGTTCCCTGAGTTCATCAAGGAACAGTGGCGCTCCAATTCTCAAGCACAGGAGTAGAGAGTCCGACAAGTATTAGTATGATAGTCAATTGTACTGGTTGGCGTTTAGCATGACGCGCGATTGGCCGAACAGCCTGTTTTGTGCCATATCTCTCCGTAACTCTCACTAGCCGTCACTAGAGGGAGTTCTCAGAAAACGAACCCACCCACAGGACATGGCTTGTTGAATACTTTATTCCTGCGATATTCAAACTTCAAAACACAGGATCATATTTCCTCCCCCTGGACCCGCTGTGCTGATCAAGGCCACAAAGCAAAACTTTGAACTCCCCCCTGACACTCTGCATCCAAGCTAATCGGATTTCAGAAGCACGTTATTGCACTGTGCATTCAGTCTACGCAGCTCGAGGAATATTCCCCCTCCTCACTCACCTCCCCACCAGCCCCCTTCACCCCACCACACAATGTACTTTGTGGAAGCAGAGTTCACTGTCATTCAATTTTTAAGATGTGAACGTTGCTGCAAGGCCAGGCGCGTGATTTGTTGCCACCGCGCCCCCCCCCCAATGTCCCCCCCGCTAATTGCTTGAGGAAAATGGTTGTTTGAGACATGGTGCAGTCTATACAATGACAGGACAGTGCCCAGACAGACGGATTACTGACTTCTGACGGAGGTTCACCCCGCACGTGGGCGGGTGCTCCAGTTTTCCTGTCACATCTCCTGCTTACGGCCGCTATCTGGACGACGGTTGCTGGCGAGACGATGGGTTCAAAAAGTGGAGATAGCTCAGCAAGCAGCAGCGCGAAGGAGATCGGCGTGTTTCGGTCTGGAGACCCTTCTTCAGGATCTTGTCGGGATCTCCATGATAAAGTGTAACAAGCCTTTGATAAAGTGTTTGTTGGTGTTGAAATGAGAAGCTGGTGCGACTAGGGTGGGGGAGTGAGATAGAGATAGAGGGATAAGGGCCCGAGGGTGGGGGAGAGGTGGGACTACTGGGGGCTCCCCAAGCGGAATATGACGTCGACATTCTGTAGGTTAATTGCCTTTGGTACAAATTGTAAATTGTCCCTCGAGTGTAGGATAGTGCAAGTGTAATCACTGATCGGCGTGGACTGTTTCTGCATTGTATCCCTAAAATACAGTGTAGGGTGTGGGACTTCAGGACTTCCAGCCTAGGACTTTGCTCCTTGGAGCACAGCAGGATGAGGGGTGACCTTACAGAGGTGTATAAAATCATGAGGGGAATAGATAAGGTAAATACAGAGTCTTTTACCTAGACAAGGAGAATCAAAAACAGGTGACATATTGGAGGGGAAAGAATTAAAAGGAACCTGAAGGACAACTTTTTCCGCACAGCAAGTGCTGGGTACATGGAATGAGCTACCAGCGGAGGTAGTTGTGGCAGGTACTATGTCACTATTTAAAGACATTGGGCACAGGTACGAGGATAGGGAAGGTTTAGAGGGATCGTGGCAAACGGGGGCAGACGGGACTAGTTTAGATAGGGCATTTTGGTTGGCATGGGAAAGTCAGGCCAAAGGGCCTGTTTCCATGCTGTATGACTCTGCTGCTCAGCAAAAGACTGCAGCATTCAGACCCAGTGACAAAACGGGAACATTGGCATAGTGGATAGGAAGGAACAGCAGATGCTGCTTTCAACCAAACATAGGCACAAAAAGCTGGAGTTACTCAGCGGGACAGGCAGGCATCTTCGGAGAGAAGGAATGGGTGACGTTTGGTTTGCCCAGTGGTATGAATATTGATTTCTCTAACATCAAGTAACCCCAGCATTCCCTCTCTCCCCCAACCAAGTCGCACCAGCTTCTCGTTTTCACCCAACAAACAGCTAACAATGGCCTATTTCCTTTATCATTGTTACTTTTTTGCAAATCTTTCATTCATTGTTCTTTATCTCATTGTCTATATCTGTCGTTTCTCTTTGCCGTGACTTTCAGTCTGAAGAAGGGTCTCGACTTGAAACGTCACCCATTCCTTCTCTCCAGAGATGCTGCCTGTCCCGCTGAGTTACTCCAGATTTTTGTGTCAATTTACAGCTCCAAGGAGACCATTTGACCCAGTGCCCTGGCCCTGAAGGTTCTATTTATAACCAACTCCTAGCTGTTAAAAATCAGGCTTCCCTTCCCTCATAAGAACAGGATGCCCTGGCTACAGGGTACCAGAAAGATTCAGAGAATTCAGATTGTCACAAAGGAGGATCAGTCACAGTAACCACAATCTACCAGACTGTTGGGGTCACCAATGTCTTTCAGGGAAGGAAATCCCTATAACCCACTCAGGACCCACCGATACGCTTACCTCTTAACCTAGTTAAGGAGAACAAACAATATCCTTCCCAGTGACATCAACATCCCAGGAAACGACAACGAAAAGCTCATATATAACGGGTCAGGCAGCAACTCGAGATGGAACTGCAGAACATGGATAGGTGACATTTTGGGTCGAAACCCTTCTTTCGACTTCAATTAGTTGGATGAAGGGTTCTGATCCGAAACGTCACCTGTCCATGATGACCAGAGATGCTGCCTGACCCAATAGGTTGCTCCAACACTCATTTTTTTGTAAAAAAAAATTTCCTTTTGTATCCACAAAAGCTCAGACATGATGGACCAAACTGAAGCTTTTCGAAAAACATGACTGCCTGAGCCAACATGACCATATTAAACCTCAATAAATAAGGTGGAACAGTCAAGGCCTTTCTCGTGCCTTTGTCCAGAAGACTACTTTAACCCAATCCCTAGTGTAAAAAAAATAAATAAATAAAATAAAATCAGGCTTCCTTTTCTTCATCATAACTCGATGTCTTTGCATCACCTTTGGCAGCAGAGAGGCAGAAAGATTCAGAGAATTGAGACTGTTACAAAGGAATTTCATTCATGGTAATCATGGCCTTTCTGAGATTTTAGTTGCAGGGATTAGTTGAGTAAATTCTGACAACTAAATAACAAAGCAAACCTGATTCAATAGTCTTCTGGGAGACAAAAATACTGGAGAAACTCAGCGGATGCAGCAGCATCTATGGAGCGAAGGAAATAGGCAACGTTTCGGGCCGAAACCCTTCTTCAGACAACCCTTCTTCAATCGTCTTCTGCCGGTCCAGACAACCAACGAGACCGCCAGGTTTCCAATCTCGGCCCAAATGCCAGGACTCTGCAGTGGTGTCTGTGCGGAGTTTGTCCATTCTCCCTCTGGTTTCCTCCAACATTCCAAAGACATGCAGGTTAATTGGCTTCTGTAAATTATCCCTCGTGTGCAGGATGTGGAAGTGGGATAATATAGATCTAGGGAACAGATGATCAATGGTCATCGTGGACTCGGTCTGTCTCCATGGGCCGAAGGGTCTGTCTCCATGCTGTATCGCTAAACTATACAAATGTGAGAGTGCGCAAAGCAAGAATAAATGCAGAAACCCGCAGAGTTAGTTTAAAGCCCCGGCCACAGGGGCAAATTCGATCCGTCGATTGGCCTTGGGAGTCCCGATGAGGTCGGGATCGGCTGCCTCCACGTGGCCTAGGCGCCACATTTTCGGGGGAACTTCTGGGGGGGATTTCAAGTGTGCTCTCTTAATTTTGTCCGGATTAAAGGAGGTCCTGCACTACCAGTTGCTGTAAAATCGGTGGTGGACGGTTCTCCCAATAGGGAGGTCGAATATTTTTCCTTAAATCCGCACATTATGTCATAAGGTCATAAGTAATAGGAGTAGAATTAGGCCATTTGGCCCATCATGTCTGCTCTGCCATTCAATCATGGTTGATCTAGCTCTCCCTCCTTACCCCATTCTCCTGCCTTTTCTCCATAACCTCTGACACCTGTACTAATCAAGAATCTTTCCATCTCTGCCTTAAAAATATTCACTGTCTTGGCCTCCACATCCTTCTGTGGCAAAGTATATCACAGATTCACCCCCCTATATAAGGAAATTCCTCATCTCCTTCCTAAAAGAACATCTGAGCCTATGACCTCTAGTCCGAGACTCTCCCACTAGTGGAAACATCCTCTTCATATCCACTCTATCCAAGTCTTTCACTATTCTTTACGTTTCAAAGAGGTCCCCCCCCCCCCCCCCCCCCCTCATTCTTCAAAACTCCTGTGAGTGCAGGTCCAGTGCCGACAAACGCTCATCCTAGGTTAACCTACTCATTCCTGGGATCATTTATGTAAACCTCCTCTGGATCCTCTCCAGAGCCAGCACATCCTTCCTCAGATATGGTGCCCAAAATATTCTCATACAAATATTTCAACAAAATACAGAATGGGTTTTTAAATAAATGCACCATCCCTCCCCATTCATAGCAGAAAGCAAACTACAGATCACATTGTTGCTGGATATCACTGGTACTCACCGAAAGAAACACCATGCAGTACATTCCAAATGACGAGTGCCCAGAATAAAAAGATAACCTGCAAAATATTCAGAGTTAGACAGCTGAAGAAAACATGAAGCATCAACACTGTGCAGATCAGCCGAAGTGTAGAACAGCTCAAGCATTATTACCACAAGGCAATCTCAAAATTACTGTTACAAATCAACAGATTAATGCAAGATAGTGGCAAGAGACCCAGGTTCGATCATGACTATGAGTGCTGTCTGTACGGAGTTTGTAAGTTATCTCTGTGATTGTGTGAGTTTTCCCCAGGTGCTCCGGTTTCCTCCCACAATGCAAAACATGCAGGTTAGTTGGCTTCTATGCATTGCCCCTAGGGTGTGGGATAGAGCTAGTGTACACGTGTTGGCTGGTCGGTGTCATCATACTCCAGCACTTTGTGTTTTTCTCAAAATCCCAGCATCTGCAGTTCCTTGTGACATCCAAAGGGATCAGGAATAGGAATCCAAACCTGACGTTCAGCCTCTTTACTTCAAAAACAGAGTCACCTCTGAGGCACCACCTCCTTGTGTCACTCCTCTTACTCCAACCCTCCGCCCCATCATCAAAGCTTTTATGGTCCCCTTTCTTCCACATTTCTCTGCAACTTCGCCAGGACAACGGGCCTTCATGGTCAGGTCAAGAACGCCGCACTTGCGAACAGGGACTTGAAAATGGCGCCAAAAACAGGCGACTCTTTTCACTGTCCCAGCGTACGACTGCCATATACTTGTATTGTATCTGAGATGCTTATCTAAGATGTATCTAAGTGCTTATGTATAGTGAGACTTGTACTGAACTGTGTACAAAAACAAATCAGACAATTAGATTTAGAAAATGCTAAAGAACCAACTATAGATAAACATAATAACATAACAATACTAAAATATAAATTAAATAAATTTTTATCGGCCGGAATAATAAGATTATTTCAAACTATAAAACAAGAACATTTAAAATTTGGTGATAAACCACATAAACTCTTAGCACGCCAACTGAAAAAACGGGAAACAGAAAATACAATTACTAAAAATTAAATCGGACAAAGGGGAATTACTAACACTACCTAAAGATATTAATAAAAGATTTGATCAATTTTATCAAAATTTATATACATTGAAAACTTCTGCAAATAATACCCAAATTACAAATTTCTTAGACAATTGTAATCTTCCAAAATTAAATATGGCGGAACAAGAGGGATTAGGAGCCCAGATTACACTACAGGAAATAGAAGAAACAATAAATTTGTTGAGCCAGGACCAGATGGCTTTAGTAATGAATTCTATGAAAGATTCTATGAGATAATTTCTCCATGCCTGCAAGATTTATATATATATATATATGCTTTTAAAGAAAATAAACTACCAGAAACATTAACTGAGTCAACAATTATACTTATGCCAAAAAAGGATAAAGATCTAGAAGACCCAGGCTCATACAGAGCTATTGCACTCCTAAATGCAGATCAAAAAATATTAGCAAAGACCCCAGCGAGAAGATGGAGTAAATATGTTAGCAAACTAATAAACCCGGACCAAACAGGGTTTATACCAAAGAGATACTCTTTTAACAATTTGAGACGGCTGTCTAATATAATGTACTCACATAATACTGAAGAAGAACTAGCAATTATTTCATTGGATGCAGAAAACGCTTTCGATCAAGTAAAATGGCAATATTTATTCAAAGTATTGCAAAAATTTAACATGGCAGATAACTTCATCTCATGGGTAAAATTATTATATGATAAGCCGACGGCTAGAATACTGACTAATAATATTATCCCCGAAATTCCAATTAGCAAGAGGCAATAGGCAGGGGTGCGTACTATCGCCCCTGCTATTTGCACTAGTGATAGAGCCTTTTAGCAGAAAGTATAAGAAGTCATCCGAATATTTATGGATATAATACCAAACACTCAAATAATAAAATTTCATTACATGCAGACGACATATTACTATATATTACAAATTCGCAAATTAGCATACCAAATATACTAAACTTAATAGAGGAATTTGGTTTATTTTTTCAGGATATAGAATAAATTGGAACAAAAGCAAAATTATGACGATAAATACCTCAAGAGCCGACACATTTGTTGAAATTCCCCTTTAGAATTGCAACAGAAAAATGTATTTGGGCATCCAAAATACAAATCCTAGGAAATATAGATCATTACTCAACGCAAACTATATGCCTTTATTAACTAAATTAAATGGGTTGATTAAATTTTGGAAAACATTTGCCGATGTCCTTAATAGGCAGAATAAACGCGATAAAAATGATCTTCTTGCCACAAATATTGTACCTATTTCAATCAATACAATATACTTACCTAAAAAATCTTTAAAAACTAGACTCTGATATTATAAACTTTATATGGGATTATAAATCACACAGAAATAAAAAAAAAACACTTGTGTAAATCTAAAGAATCAGGGGGACTGACACTTCCTAACTTATTGTATTACTATTGGGCAGTGAATATTAAAAATATAATCTATTGGTTGGACAGTTCCGCCCAACAGGCAGATTGGATAAGAATGGAGAAAGAGGATTGTTCCCCTTATAATATAGGAGCGATCCTTCTTTCCCCGATGAAACTGAACAATATAATATATAAGTATCCAATTATTCACAGCATAATACAAATTTGGAAACAAATAAAATTAACTTTAAAATTAAGAAAATTATTGCTTCTTTCTCCAATAGCTAATAATCCCTCATTCAAACCATCCATTATTGATAAAATGTTTATCCATTGGGAAAGAATAGGAATTAAAACAATGGGAGATATGTATGAAATGGGAAAACTTTTATCATTACAACAATTACAACTAAAATATAATTTGAAAAGTAATCAATATTTCAAATATCTTCAAATTCAAGATTATTTGAAAAAATATATACAAGGATATCAAACTTTAACTCCAGATATATTGGAGGAAGGAATGATTAGAAAGGCAGAATCAAGCAATTTAATATCTTACTTATATAATACAATTCTAAACATAGAAACACCAATGACAGAGGCAATTAGAAGGGACTGGGAACAAGAGTTATTGATAAAAATTCCGAATGATAGATGGGAAAAAATTATTATATGTAAATAAATGTTCAATTAATGTAAGACATAACCTAATTCAATTTAAAATTTTACATAGACTATATTATTCGAAAACTAGACTGAATAAAATATTTTCAAATGTTTCCCCCATCTGCGACAAATGTTTAACTCAAAATGCCACTATAGCACATTCCTTTGTCTCTTGTATAAAACTGTATAAATTTTGGAATTAAATTTTTGGAATTTTTACAAAACTATTTAACACAAAATACAGAACTGATTATCTTTGGATCAATGGAAGAGGGAAGTAAACTAACTATATTCCAAGAAGCTTTTCTTAATTACGGTCTAATAACAGCAAAAATACTTATACTCAAATTTTGGAAAAACGCTACCACACCAACATTCAAAATGTGGATCGCAAAAAACATGTCTGAAATGCTACACCTTGAAGAAATGAGATTCCTCCTACTAGGCAAAGTAGACCTATTCTTAAAGACTTGGTCTCCTTTTATCAACTTTTTACAAGCAGATGGAGCAACATAAGAAATTAAATGGTTTTTTAAATGGAAATTAAAAGACTTTTGTCACACAGAGAGTGGTGAGTTCTCTGGAACTCTCTGCCACAGAGGGTAGTTGAGGCCAGTTCATTGGCTATATTTAAGAGTGAGTTGGATGTGGCCCTTATGGCTAAGGGGATCAGAGGGTATGGAGAGAAGGCAGGTACGGGATACTGAGTTGTATGATCAGCCATGATCATATTGAATGGCGGTGCAGGCTCGAAGGGCTGAATGGCCTACTCCTGCACCTAATTTCTATGTTTCTATGTTTCTATGTAAATGGTTTAGAACCGGGTGACAGATGGGCAAAAATACGAAATAGGTAGATCTCTCCTAATCTCTCTTTCCTTTACTTTCTCCTTTTCTTTCAATCTTTTTAGCTTCTTATCTCGGTCCTGTATTTTTTTGGCTATCTGTTTCTACTCGCTTGTCTATCTATTCCAACACTCTTTATTTATTTTTTCTCTCACTGTTCTTTTATTATTAAATCAAAAGTACGAAGTCGTACAAGAATGGAAATATGTATGTATGTATAAGGTGCTTAAGTACCACACTAATGTACTTACTTCTAACAAAAATAAACAAAAAAAAAACAAATCTCACTGTACCCCCCCCCCCCCCCCCCCCCCCCCCCCCCCCCCCCCAGTACATGTGACAAATATGTACAAATAAGTCATACCAATTTAAAACACGTTTTGTCTCCCTCATCTCCGTTCTGATGAATGGTCAACAAATCTGAAACATTAATTCTGATTCTATCTTCTCTAGCGCTACCTGAAGTAAACACGACACCTCCTCCCACCCTGCCTCTTGCTCTGTGAACCTCGATTGATTCACAGGATGCAGGCGCTGCTAACAAGGAGACTAGTTACAACCAAACCCAAAATATCCTTGAAGTGAGTGACTTCAGTCATTTCAAAGGACAGTTTTAAGTCAACCCAACTATTATGTCTCTGGTGTCACATACAACCTAAAATGGGGAAAGCATCCAATTTCCTTCGTTGATTAAAATTAATGAATCAGATAGATTAATAGCCACAATCCAGTAGTGTGATGGTTATTTCAGTTTAGTTTAAAGACAGCTCGGAAAAATGGCCCTTCGGCCCACCGAGTCCGCACTGACGAGTGATCACTCTGCACATGAACACTATTCTACACATTCAGGATATTTTACAATTTTTACTGAAGCCAATTCACTGAAAAAACCTGTATGACTTTGGAGTGTGGGAAGAAACCGGAGAACCCAAGTGCTCACGGCAAGAACGTACAAATGCCATATAGACAGCACCTGTAGTCAGGATCGAATCCGGGTCTCTGGCGCTGTAAGACAGCAACTCTACTGTGCCGTCCCCAAACTTTTACACTGATTATACCAGATTGATTTAATTTCTGAAAAGTATGGCTCTGGATAATTGCCCAATATTTGACTACTGGTTTTATGTAAATGCTCTACTACCACACTCAAATTGCTCACCTTTAAGGGACATTCTTCCAAAGGAATTTTAAAAGATAAGAAGTCATTAGATTGAGGCAAATGACCTTTAACATTCCTTGCATCCTTAGGACCTTTAACATTCCTAACAAAAAGCCCCAAACCTCTACAACTGAAGGGTAGAGAGCGTACCCCGACTGGTTGCGTAATAGCCTGGTTCGGCAACTCGAACACCCAGCAAAGAGGGAAGTTGGAGAGAGTGACGACACTGCTTGATCCATCACGAGTACTGACCTGTCACCATCAAAGAGACCTATAGAAGGCACTGCCTCATAAAAAAACAGCTAATATCATCGAAGACCTATACTACCCAATACCTATACTATCAGGCTTTTGAACACGACAACACCAACCTCAACTATGAACTTGTGCGGATTATGGCCTAAGAAGATTTAAGAGGATGTTGCCACAACTCAAGGGTCTGGGCTATGGGGAGAGGTTGTGTGGGCTGGGACTCTATTCCTTGGAGTGCAGGAGGGTGAAGGATAATCTTATAGAGAACCAGAGGACATAGGTTTAAGGTGAAGGGAGGAAAGATTTAATAGAAAGCTGAGGGGAATTTTTTCCACAAACAGTTTGGTGGGGGGATGGAATGAGCTGCCAGAGGAGGGAGTTGAGGCAGTGACTATTGCAACATATAAGCAACAATCAGACAGGTACATGGATGGGGAAGGTTTGGAGGGATATGGGCCAAATTTAGGTAGGTGTGACTAGTGTAGATGGGACATTTTGGTTGGTGCAGGCAAGATGGGCCGAAGGGCCTGTTTCCATGGTGTATGACTCTCTGAATTCTTCCCCTGCTTTCAACACTGAGGTAGTCAGAGGCAGAGGCCTAGTTCTTGAAGAATGGCTTCATGACTGTTCAAGAGTAGCAGCCTAGTCACAAAGAGTTACAGGACGCGAGAACTTGGGAGAAGGAGATGACACAGGCTCTACCACCAAGGCCTTTGATCGATGGCCTCGAAGGAGCAGTTGGTGAGTTCATGCTTGGAGCAAGGCCCTGGCTGTCAAGGTCAAAAACATTAAACATCTGGAGTTATGAAGCAACCTTGCCTTGGTCTTTTCATCAGGCTGAAGGCAAATGGCCACGGTGTTCATGATGACGACATTAAGGTTTGGCACAGGTCAGGTTGGGGAACAAAGAAACTGCTACACAGTGGCTGGAAAAGGGAAGAGAAGAAGCACTCACATCCACGGATGACAATACCATCTGCATGCTAACAACAGAGAGTCATAGAACGACCCTCGCATGCCCTCTCGCTCTGTCCCTCCAGCACCCCAGTAGCATATTAGTTTCACTGTTGTCCTGTTTATGACTAAATATATAGTCATGGAGTCATACAATGTGGAAATAGGCCCTTCCGCCCAACTTGCCCACACTGGCCAAGATGTCCCATCTACACCAGTCCCGCCTTCCTGCGTTTGGCTCACATCCCTCAAAACCTGTCCTGTCCTGTCCTGTTTCTGCCATAGTCAGCAAATGATGACAAAACACTTAAAAAGTGTCCCCAACTCATTGGCATCAAGTCCAAAGAGCTCCCGTGAGCCAGTGCCAACCACGGAAGAATTTGCTGCTCCACATACAATCCAAGAAAGGCAACCAAAGAAAACACAATGCTAGGTTCTGCTGCAGGGTTCTGTTGCTTGGATTGGCACTCACAGGAAATCCTGGTGGGTTAAAAGCCAAACACTTCAGCGGTCTATTAACCAATTAGCGTTCTCCGTTAGAGTGTTCATGGCTCAGAGGGGTCTCTGAAGAACGAAAGGCATCATGTTTATTTTACTTTACTTTTACTCAATGTTTACCTCAGAGCTGTACTTTATATTCAGATATTGGCGCCAGGCTTTTAGACAGTACCCCAATGTTCTATCAGTGACTTTTAGACCATAAATAGCACAAAAATAAAATTGCTACTGTTCAGGCAAAGCCTTGACTGCATGGGGGAAAGTCAGTCCTTCAGATCCAAGACTCTCCACTGGGACTTGGGAGATACAGCGCGGAAACAGGCCCTTCAGCCCGCACCTCTGTACACTAGCACTATCCTACAGACTAGGGACGTGGTGGGCAGCAGGTGTGGCAGTGGCTAAGCTGCGGCCCTAGAACTTCATCAGCGAGCTTCTCCAGAATGGATTCTTGTGCCGGCCTCTCAGAAGCACTGATGGCAGTCACAAATCATATCACAAGTTTGCTCCTCTAGGTTTACCCAAATGTTAATAACAGACACAGGTTCCAGAGAACCTGGAGCCTTCGGAGTGTGTAGGACATTAGGGCAGCACGGTGGCATAGTGGTACAGCTGCTGATTCGATCCTGATTGCAGGTGCTGTCTGTACGGAGTTTGTTCATTCTCCCTGTCGGTGTGCGGGTTGTCTCCAGGCGCTCCGTTTTCCTCCCACACTCCAAAGACGTACAGGTTTGTAAGTTAATGGACTTTGGTGAAAATTGTAAATTGTCCCCAGGGTGTGGGGTAGTGCTCATGTGCGGGGATCGCTGTTCGGCACGGACTCGCTGGGCCAAAGGATCTGTTTCTGTGCTGCGTCCCCAAACTAGACCAACCTCAGAGAGAGTGGTGGACTCTGCCCGGCCCATCACAGGGACCTCACCTCCCCACCATCGAAGGGATCAAGAGGAAGAAGCCCTGCCTCAAAAAGACAGCCAGTATCATCAAAGACCCATAACACCCTGACCCCACACGCCACTCCCATCGGGATCATGACACAGGATCCTGAAAACCGTGACCACCAGGTTCAAGAACGGCAACCAGCAGACTCTTGAAAACTTTACAACGGAAGCCTCACCAACTATGATCTTCTATGGACTGGGTCTGTGGTTGCACTACAGACTTCGGGTTTGCACTATTATGGCTACCTAGTATTATGAGTTATTAATTTATTGTTTCATTGATCATTATATATTTATCTCTGTGTTATTGTATTTATGGGGCCTGTTATGCTGCAACAGAAAGTATTGGATTGTTCCATTGACAGTGGATGTCAATTAAACACTCTTGACTCTTCAACTCAGCATGATGCCAACTACACCATCAGCCACTATTAGAAACATAGAAACATTGAAAATAAGTGCAGGAGGAGGCCATTCGGCCATTCGACCATTCGAGCCAGCACCGCCAGTCATTGTGATCATGGCTGATCATCCCCAATCATTAACCTGTGCCTACCTTCTCCCCATATCCCTAGCCCCATGAGCTCTATCTAACTCTCTCTTAAATCCATCCAGTTATTTGGCCTCCACTGTCCTCTGTGGCAGGGAATTCCACAAATTCACAACTCTCTAGGTTATTGAATGGCCTCCCCTTTATTCTAAGACTTTGGCCCCTGGTTCTGGGCTCGCCCAACATTGGGAACATTTTCTGGCTCTTACAGAGAGACAACATAAAAAACAAATTATAACGACATTAATTTTAACACATTTGTAGGATAAGAATTAAAAACCTGAATGAATCCACCAGAGCAACGCAAAATCCTACAAATTTCCAATAGTGTGTGTTACCCTACAAGCACATTCAGCCATGATCACAGTGAATGGTGGTGCTGGCCTGAAGGGCCGAATGGCCTGCACCTGCACCTATTGTCTATAAATGCATCAGACATTTTGATGAGGCAGACAAGTACAACTTCAAAGTTGTCCAACAGCAATTCCCAACAGAAGAACTTAACCATTGCTCTGCCAGTTAGAGGAAGAGAAGAAACAGAATGAAAGTTATGGAATGAAACACAGGATGGGGATGGAGTTAAATGAATGCAGACTATGGATAACCTGACAAAGGAGGCTTTTCAATGCACACAGTGAAAGGAACCAAAGATAGACACAAAATGCTGGAGTAACTCAGCAGGTCAGGCAGCATCTCTGGAGAAAAGGAATAGGTGACGTTTCGGGTCGAGGCCTTCAGAAGTAGAGATGTACCAACACTTAGGATTAAGGAATATTCTCACAATACAGAAGTCGAGGAATGGCATTTAATTTCAGGAAACTGGCAAAGTAGATTATTGACAGAAAAGGACACAAAATTCTGGAGTAACTCAGCAGGTCAGGCAGCATCTCCGGAGAACATGGATGGGAGACGTTGCGAGTCGGGATCTGAAACGTTACCTATCCATGTTCTCCAGAGATACCTACATAACCTGCTGAGTTACTCCAGCACTTTGTGCCTTTTTGGGTGTGAACCATCATTTACAGTTCTTTGCTTGTAGATTACTACCAGTCATGTTTTATAACAGGGAGTACCAGTTATTATTATTGTTGCTATTATTTATTTTCATGTGGATATTTATTTTCATGGATAAATCCTACTGTTAAAAACCTAAAAAAAATAAAAGTTAAGCCTTCTATAGTAATCCAGACGAAACACTTCTCAGAACACAGCATGCAAATATTTAACGAATGGCTCAAAGGGATGGGCAAGGTTAAGGCAGATTATTATTTAAAGTGCACTATTCACTTGAACGAACAAAATTGAAATATACCAAGAGCTTTTAGATTAGTTACACCAACTACGCAAAAGCACTTTTTAAATATATCTGTCAAGTGTTATTCCAGTAAATGTTTGTGGTTGAATGCCATTGGTAATGTATGTCGAACTTCCCGGAATGAAATCCGTCCTCGGTTTAGAAACACTGAATGTGTGATGCGGTGGCGCACTCCGCTTCCGAACGTCGACTCCACTATCTGCCACGTTGCCATGTTTAACTTGATTTATGAAGACAACTTCTGGCGTTCAATGCAACCAGCCGAGAGTCACAACTTCTCTGCTGTGCGGCAATTGGGTGGCACTGCGGTAGAGTTGCTGCCTCACAAGAGTTCGATCCTGACTACGGGTGCTGTCTGTACGGAGTTTCTACATTCTCCCCGTGACCGCGTGGGGTTTCTCCGAGATCTTTGGTTTCCTCCCATGCTCCAAAGACGTGCAGGTGTGTAGGTTAATTGGCTTGGTATAAATGTAGCATTTTCCCCAGTGTGTGTAGGATAGTGTTAATGTGCGGGGATCTCTGGTCGGTGCCGAATCTGTGGGCTGAAAGGCCAGTTTCTGCGCTGTATCTCTAAAACTAAAACTTTAGACTTTACTTTACTTTACTTAGGAGATACAGCGTGAAAACAGACCCTTCGGCCCACCGAGTCCGCACTGACCACCCTTTACACTGGCACTTTCCTACAGACCAGGGATAATTTACAATTTTACTGAAGCCAATTAACCTCCCACACTCCAGGTGTCTTGGACACCTGGAGTGTGGGAGGAACCAGAGCTCCTGGAGTAAACCCACGTGGCCGCAGAATGAACATACAAAATCCGTATAGATAGCAACTCAGGATGGAACCCGGATCTCTGGTGCTGTACCGCTAGGCACTGTGCCGCCCTAACCTGTAAGGGAGCCATCTTCAGAAGACCAGCCCTTAATGCACAAACTCTCAGAAGCCCCCACTGACCTAGCTGAGAGAATCCCGAAATAGGAAGTGCAAAGGGGCTTGGGAGTGCTGGTGCTGGACTCCCCAAAAGACAAATTTATAGCAAAAGGGCTGGAATACAAAAACAGAGATGTATTGCTGAGGATCTATAAGGTGCTGGTCAGGTAGCATATGGAGTACTCTGAGCAAATGTGGCCCCATATCTGAGGAAGGGCGTGCTGGCTCTGGAGAAGGTCCCGAGGAGGTTCACAAGAACCATTCCAGGAATGAGTGGGTAAGCATATGATGAGCGTTTGTCGGCACTGGGCCTCTACTCACTGGAGTTTAGAAGGTTGAAGGAGGATCTCATTGAAACTTACAGAATAATGAAATACATAGAGTGGATGTGAAAAGGATGTATCTACTGGTGGGAGAGTCTAGGACTAGAGGTCACAGCCTCAGAATTAAAGGACGCTCTTTTAGAAAGGAGGTGAGGAGGAACTTCTTAATCATAGGGTAGTTAATCTGTGGAACTCATTGCCACAAAGGGCTGTGGAGACCAAGTCAGTGGATATTTGTAAGGCAGAGATAGACAATTTTTGATTTGAACTGCTGTCAAGGGTTACGGGGAGAAGGCAGGAAAATGGGATTTGGAGGCAGAGATCAGCCAAGATTGAATGGCGGAGTAGACTTGATGGGCCAAATGGCCTAATTCTATAACTTGTATGTGGCACTGCTCCGTTTGGTTAGCGCAGTTACTGAGAGCTCAGTGGCAAGTTCTCAGTAAAGAAAAACAACCACCTGTTTTCAGCCGAGATTTGAATATACTCCAGCGCATAAGAAATTTCAGGTTCCAAACATGAGCTCAGTAGTATTGGAAACAAGCACATGTATTCCTGGTTCTGGTCTATTTTAACATTGACTAACTCATAATTCATCACTGTAAAATATTAAAAAGTAAAGACAATAGACCACCAGATCTTAAAAACCGCTAGAGTACTTATTGATTGGATTGGATGCCCAAGTCTATATTAAAAAAAACGGAACTTTCACTTCTGAAACGGAGGTAGCCTCCAATCAAGCGAAAGTGAAGTAGTCTCTGGGATTCAATATTATTGGGCACTCTGAATTAAAAATTATCCCCTCTTTTAATGCTCACCCACATGGAAACCCTCACCCCTCTCTTTGTTACACCTGGACTCTGTCGCACCAGCCAGGGCGGCAGTGGCACAGTGGTGGAGTCTCTGCCTTACAATACCAGAGACCTGGGCTCGATCCTGACTACAATTGCTGCCTGTACGGAGTTTGTACGCTCTCCCTGTGACTGCGTGGGTTTTCCCCGGGTGCTCCGGTTTCTCAGACTCCAAAGACGTAGAGGTGTGTTGGTTAAGGGCCTGTCCCACTTTCACGACCTCTGCCGTGTTTGGCCTTCTCTGCCTCAGAGGGCGGTGGAGGCAGGTTCTCTAGATACTTTCAAGAGAGAGCTAGATAGGGCTTTTAAAAATAGCGGAGTCAGAGGATATGGGGAGAAGGCAGGAACGGGGCACTGATTGGGGATGATCAGCCATGATCACATTGAATGACGGTGCTGGCTCAAAGTGCCAAATGGCCTACTCCTGCACCTATTGTCTATTGTCTATTGACTCATACTCACAGCATGGTCGTCACGAGGTCGTAGGTAGGTCGTAGCAGGTCTTGATGCTAGTCGTATGTACTCGTGGCATCAAGTAGGTCGGGGCCTTTTTTTCAACATGATGAAAAATGTCCAACAGTAAAAAAGGTGGTGAATTAGGCCATCAAAGTGGGACAGGCCCTTTAATTGGCTTCGGTAAAATTGTCCCTAGTGGGTGGTGCCAGTGTATGGGGTGGTCGCTGGTCGGTGCAGGCTGGATGGGACGAAGGACCTGTTTCCATGCTGTACGGCCAACTTCTCTAAAACTACCCTCTGTGAACTTGTCGCTGCTGCCTGTTTCGTGATCTGCAGCAGTCCCTGTTCACTGCTGATTACCTGGGAGTCGTTGCAGATTGGAAGAATCAATGCCAAAATTTTAAATTTCTTATTCTGCTTACGAAATCTCTCAATGGTTCTACCCTTCCCTAGCGCCAACCTCCACCAAGCTCACAACCCTGAAAATGATCAGTGGTCTTCCCATTTTGTCACTCTATTAGTCTCCAAATGTAATCACTGTGCCAGCGATGGTCTATTCCATCAGCGAGCAAGACCTTCCCTTCTTAGATGCTTCTTTAGTTTAGAGATGCAGTGTGGAAACAGGCCCTTCGGCCCATCGGGTCCGTGCCGACCAGCGATCCCCGCACATTAACACTATCCTACACCTACTGGGGACAACTTTTACATTTACCAAGCCAATTAACCTACAAACCTGTATGTCTTTGGAGTGTGGGAGGAAACCGAAGATCTCGGAGAAAACCCACGCAGGTCACGGGGGGAATTCCATACAGACAGCACCCGTAGTCGGGATCGAACCCGGATCTCCGGCGCTGCATTCGCTGCAAGGCAGCAACTCTACCGCTGCGCACCGGTTGGCCGGTCTCAAAATATCAATTTCATATTTTGCTCAACATTGCTATTGTGAAACATGTTCTTAGGCTTTCCCACATTACAGAGGCTACATAAATATGAGTTTAATTTAGTTTAGAGATACAGCACAGAAATTGGCCCTTCGGCCCACTGAGTCCGCACCAATCGGTGATCCCCGCACATCGACATCATCCTACATATACTCGGGACAATTTACAATCGTACCAGGCCAATTAATCTACAAACCTTTAAGATTCGGGAGAAAAATCACGCAGGTCAAAGGGAGAACGTACAAACTCCGTGCAGACAGCACCCGGGTCTCTGGCGCTGTAAGGCAGCAACTCTACCGCTGTGCCATCTTGCCGCCCCATTATTGCCACTGTACAATATATGCAGATCCTTTTACACATCATTGGCATGCAACGCATCTCAAACATATCAAGCGCGGTAATGAACCAAACTGAATTGTACATCGGTCCCCAGAAGTAGTGTTACAAGTGGCTAGATGGTGAAGATGGTTTTTGGCACGCTGGTCATCATTCTCCAGGGAGTTGAGTTCAGGAGTTATGATGTTAAGTTGCAATTGTGCACGATGTGTTGATGAGGCATAATTGGAGTATGCTGTATGGTTTTGGTTACTCAGTTATTGGAAAAATGGCATGAAGCTGCAAAGAGTGCAGAGAAGATTTATGTGTAGGAAGGAACAGCAAATGCTGGTTTAAACCGAAGATAGACACAAAAAGCTGGAGTAACTCAGCAGGAGAGGCAGCATCTCTGGAGAGATGGAATGGGTGACGTTTTGGGTCGAGACCCTTCTTCAGACTGGTCAGGGATAAGGGGAAATGAGAGATAGAGGCGATGATGTGGAGAGATAAAGAACAATGAATGAAAGATGTGCAAAAAAGTAACAATGATCAAGGAAACAGGCCGTTGTTAACTGTTTGTTGGGTGAAAATGAGAAGCTAGGTGTTTGGTGTGACTTGCTATGGGGGGGAGAGAGAGAGGGGGGGGGGGGGGAGGGGGGGGGGGGGGGGGGGGGGGAGTGGAGGGGGGGGAGAGAGAGAGAGAGAGAGAGAGAGAGAGAGAAGAGAGAGAGAGAGAGAGAAGAGAGAGAGGAGAGAAGAGAGAGAGAGAGGAGAGAGAGAGAGAGAGAGAGAGGCGAGAGAGAGAGAGAGAGGAGAGAGAGAGAGAGATGAGTGAGAGAGAGAGGGAGAGGGAGAAGGAGAGAGAGAGAGAGAGAGGAGAGAGAGAGAGGAGAGAGAGAGGGAGAGAGAGAGGCCGAGAGGAGAGAGAGAGGAGAGGAGTAGAGAGAGAGGAGAGAGAGAGGAGAGGAGAGAGAGAGAGGGAGGAGAGAGAGGAGAGAGAGAGAGAGAGGAGGAGGCTAGAGGAGAGAGGGGATGAGGAGAGGAGAGAGGAGAGAGAGAGGAGGAGAGAGAGAGGAGAGGGAGAGAGAGAGAGAGAGAGAGAAGAGAGAGGAGAGGGAGAGAGAGAGGGAGAGAGAGAGGGAGAGAGAGAGGAGAGAGAGAGAGAGAGGAGAGAGAGGAGAGAGAGAGAGAGGAGAGAGGGAGAGAGGGAGAGGAGAGAGGGAGAGAGAGACGAGAGGAGGAGGAGAGCGTGGAGGAGGGAGGGGGAGGGTGAGGGGGAGAGGGGAGGGGGAGGGGGAGGGGGGGGGGAGGGGGAGGGGGAGAGGGGAGAATCGGAGAGAGAGAATGGGGCTACGGGAGGGGGGATTAGTCTAGGGGCGAACGGGGAGTGAGAGGGGGGAAATCAGGGTGAGGGATATCACTGGCTGTAAGCTGAGGGAGAGGGAGAGGGCAAAGAGGAGGATGAGATGATATCTCAAGGATTGTGAGACTGGAGGAGGGAGAGACAAGGAGGAGACTAGGGACGCGAAGGAGGAGAGAGAAGAGAGAATTAAAGTGTTTAGCAACCAGGAGATCACATAGGTTCAGGCGGACTGAGTGAAGGTGTTCAGCGAAACGATCGCCCAGTTTACGTTTGGTCTCACCGGTGAATAAGAGTCCACATCTGGAACAATGGATGCAGTCGATGAGGTTGGAGGAGGTGTAAGTGAATCTCTGCCTAAAGGACTGTCGGGATCCCTGGACAGAGTCAAGGGAGGAGGAACAGTGACAGGTGTTGCATCTTCTGCGGTTGCAGGGGAAGGTACCTGGGGAGGGGGTGGTTTGGGTGGGAAGGGATGAGTTAACTGGGGAGTTGCGGAAGGAACGGTCTCTGCGGAGGGGGGAAAGGGGTGGAGATGGGAAAATGTGGCTAGTGGTGGGAGGTGGCAGAAATTTCGGAGGATTATGTGTTGAATGTGACAGCTGATGGGGTGGAAGATAAGAACCAGGGGGACTCTGTCTCTGTTGCAACTAGGGGGAGGGGGAGCAAGGGCGGAGCAGCTATCTACCGAGGAGACACGAGTGAGGGCCTCATCTATGATGGGAGAGGGGGAAATCCCGTTCCCTAAAGAATGAGGACATCTCGGATGTTCTAGTGTGGAACACCTCATCTTGGGTGCAGATGCAGCGTAGACGGTGGAATTGGGAGTAGGGGATGTGTTTGCAGGAAGCAGGGTGGGAAGAAGTGTAGTCAAGATAGTTGTGGGAGTCAGTGAGTTTGTAATAGACATCAGTTGATTGTTTATTTCCTGTGATGGAGACTGTGAGATCAAGAAAGGGGAGAAAGGTGCCGGAGATGGTCCAAGTAAATTTGAGTTCAGGATGGAAATTGGTGGTGAAGTTGATGAAGTCCATGAGTTCTGCATGGGTGCAGGAGGTAGCACCGATGCAGTGTCAATGTAACGGAGATGGAGTTTGGGGATAGGGCCGGTGTACGCCTGGAACAGGGATTGTTCAATGTACCCTACAAAGAGGCAGCGTAGCTGGGTCCCATGCGGGTGCCCATAGCTACACCTTGGACTTGGAGGAAGTGCGAGGAGTCGAAGGAGAAGTTGTTGAGGGCGAGGACCAGCTCCGCTAGGCGAGTAGAGTGTTAGTAGAGGGAAACTGGATGGGTCTGCGATCAAGGAAGATACAGAGGGCTTGAAGGCCATCCTGGTGGGGGATGGAGGTGTCAAGTCAAGTTTATTCGTCACATACACATACGGGATGTGCAGTGAAATGATATGGCAATGCCTGCGGACTTTGTGCAAAAAACAAACAAACGACCAACAGACTACAGCGACTGAATTTCCACGGTAAGGAAGAGGGAGTGGGAGCACGGAAAGCAGAAGTCACTAAAGAGACAATGGGAATGCCAGGTATCTTGGACATAGTTCGGGAGAGATTGGAACAGGGGGGATAGGATGGAAGGTTATGATGTTGCCAGGACCTGATGGTCTGAATTATTAGGAGAAGTTGGGCAGGCTTGGACTTTATTCCTTGGAGCGAAAGAGACTGCCAGGTGAGCTTATAGAGGAGTATAAAATCAAGAAAGGCATATATAAGGTGACTGCACACAGCCATTTTCCCTGGGAAGGGGAATGAAAAATTGGAAGACATTAATTTAATCCGTGAGGGGAAAGATTTAAAATCCAAGGGGAATAATCTCCACACAGAGGGTGGGACATTTATGGAACACATGGCCAGAGAGGTAATTGAGGCAAGTACAATAACATTTGTTAAACATTTAGACAGATACATGGATCGGAGAAAGTTCAGAGGGATATGGACCAAATAAGGGCAATGGAACTAGCATAGATAGGCTTCTTGGACGGCATGGACAAGTTGGGCCGAAGGGCCTGTTTCTATGCTGAATTACTCTATGGCTCCAGTTGAAATGATCCTGAATGCCTCAACCTGTTTTTCCAGAGGCACATGCTGCTCGAATATTCAGCATCAGATGGCAAATCTCACTCAGCAGAGACGATATGAAACATGAAAAGTCATTAAGGTTCAGTAGGAAGCTGCCTGGTATTTTGGCTCAGGTTGGAGCAACCTTTACTCTGCTTGGCTCAAAATGGATATGGATTGAAAATGTTCCATTCCTTTGCATTAGTCAACTGTATCGCAGCCCCCTCTTACAAAAATATTGCAAACATTAAATTTATAGCAGGAATCCAAATTCCAGAAATATTAGACACAAGGAGATGAAGATGCTGGAATCTTGAGCAAACTCACTAAGCGCTGGAGTAACTCAATGTGTCAGGCAGCGTGGCTGGAGAACATTTTCAGGCCATGTTTTAGGTCAGAACCCTTCTTCAGACTGATTACAGTAGGAGGGGGAGAAAGCTGGTAGGTGGGGTCAGGACAAAGCCAGGCACATAGTAGGTGGATACAAGTGAGTGGGGTTAATTAGCAGAGGAATCTTTGGACAAAGGCCAGAGATGTAAATGAGACAAAAGGCTGTGAGAGTGAGAGAGAAAAGGCATGAAATACAATAGACAATAAACAATAGGTGCAGAAGTAGGCCATTCGGCCCTTCAAGCCAGCACCACCATTCAATGTGATCATGGCAGATAATCCCCAATCAGTTCCTGCCTTCGCCCCATATCCCCTGACTCTACTATCTTTAAGAGCCCCTATCCAGCTCTCTCTTGAAAGTATCCAGAGAACCGGCCCCCATCGCCCTCTGAGGCAGAGAATTCCCCAGACTCACAACTCTCTGTGAGAAAAAGTGTTTCCTTGTCTCCGTTCTAAATGGCCTCTCCCTTATTCTTAAACTACAAGGTGAGAGGAAGTGATGTAGATGGATAGGTGATAGTGGGAGAAATACACACACATACAGATGGGGCACAGGGAAGGGAGGAGGGAAGGGAAAAAATAAAGGGGATGGCTTGTTGGTTAGTCACCCGAAATTGGAGAAACCAATGCTCATACCATTGTATAGGAAGGAACTGAAGATGCTGGTTTAAACCAATGATAGACACAAAAAGCTGGAGTCACTCAGCGGGACAGGCAGCATCTCCAGAGAGAAGGAATGGGTGACGTTTCGGGTTAAGACCCTTCTTCAGACTGCTCATACCATTGTGTTGGAAACTGCCCAAGCGGAATATGAGGTGCTGTTCCTCCACTTTGCTTGTGGCCTTTCTCTGGTAATGGAGGAGACCCAAGACAGAAAGGTTGGCATGGGAATAGGAAGGGGAGTTAAAATGATTAACAGCTCGGGGATCCAGCAGGCCTTGGCAGTCCGGGCGCAAGTGTTTGGTGAAACGGCCGCCAGGTCTGCGCTTGGACTATGGCAGATATATTCTTTTGTCGGGGCATTAAATCAGCGGGGTCAATGGCGGCTCGCGTCGTGGTCAGCTACGTACCTTGCCTCAGTAATATCGACGCTGGAACCCGTACAAACGTCCAACTGGACATACTGCGAACAGTCCACCAGCGACATGTTGGGCTTGCACAGCGCCAGAAAACTTGGCCGGAGGCGTCCCACGGTATACTTAGCAATGTCAGTCAATGATTGACTTACAAACGCACCGAACATGAAGGTGCCCACCACTTTGTACAAGGCAGCAACGTAGTTGTTGAACTCTGATCTCGAGTACAGATGCTTCAGACGAACCATTATTGCCTCTCCAACAGTAATCTAAACAAAGAAAATAGATAGATGAGATACAACCTTTTCTCAGTGACTATAATCTACAGTGAGCTTTTGAATGCACCGGGTACAGTTTTGCACTGTTATGTTCTGGAGACTTAGTATTACTGATTAGCAATTTATTGCATTATCGACAACTTTATATTTATTTTAGTTTAGTTTAGTTTGGAGATACAGCACGGAAACAGGCCCTTTGGCCCACTGAGTCCGCGCCAACCAGCAATCTCCCGCACGCTAGCACTGTCCTGCATATTGGAGAAAATTTACAATTCTTACCGAAGCCAATAAACCTACAGAACTTGCAAGTCTTTGGAGTGTGGGAGGAAACCGGAGCACCCGGAGATATCCCACACGGACAAATTCTGTACTGATGTCAACTGCAGTCAGTGTAGAACCTGGGTCTTTGGTACTATAAGGCAGCAGCTCGACCGCTGGGCTGCCCCACATCAGGTGCGTTGGTCTCCTCCCACATCCCAAGAACGTGCAGCTCTTTAGGAAGTTTAGTTTAGAGATACAGCGTGGAAACAGGTCCGTTGGACCGCTGTATCTCTAAACTAAACCAATGATTACCCATGCACTAGTTCTATCCTACACACGAGGGACAATGTACAGAAGCCATTTAACCTACAAACCTGCACATCTTTGGGATGTGGGAGAAAAGCGGAACACATGGAGAAAACCCACGTGGTCACAGGGAGAACGCACAAACTCCACACACAGAGCACCTGTAGTCGGGATTGAACCTGGGTCTCTGGGGCTGCAAGGCAGCATCTCACCACTGCCCCACACAGTGCCTTCCAAAAAGAGGCGATGGAGTCAGACAGCAGTGAGGATGAAGCTGTACTGAAGTTTGGATGTCTGAGTTTTCAAGCTCCTGTATCTTCTCCCAGAGGGTAGAAGAGAGAGAAAGAGGAATGGCCAGGGTGACTGGTATCCTTGACGATAATCTAACCTTCCTGATGCAAGGTACTGTGAAGATGGACAGGATGGAAGGATGGACTGGGCTGGCTTCAACACTCTCTTCAGGGTTCATGCAGATATGAAACTAAACTAAACGTGGGCAGAGGTAGAGTTGTTGCCATACAGCACCAGAGACCCGGGTTAGATCCTGATCACGGCTGCTTGTCTGCAAGGCGTTTGTACGGTTTCCCCGTGACTTGCGTGAGTTTTCTCCGCGATCTCTAGTTTCCTCCCACACTCCAAAACATGTACAGGTTTGTATATTAATTAGCTCGGTATAATTGTAAATTGTCCCCAGCGTGTGCAGGATAGTGTTAGTGTGCGGGGATCGCTGGTCGGCACGGACTCTGTGGGCCGATGGCCCTGTTTTCCTCGCTGTATCTCTAGGCTAAACTGATGATTTCTTCCCTCCATGGGACTGTGACTCCCAGGTCCCATTTACATTCTGGAGCCCAGCAAATGTGCTACCATTGGACTCCAGAAAGTGCCTCATTTTGTACATTTTGATTTAGCTTGCAACACTTTCTTCCGACCAACGGGAGACACAAGTTCTCTTAAAACAAGCACGATGGACAGATGATTGTTGGCAAAGTAGGAAAATAAAAGCAGAGAAGCAATGAGAGATGGAGGAAGTAGTAGATAATGTTAACGTGAACTTTGGATTTCTACAAGCGTATCAAGTCACAAACATAAATGGAAAAGGAGGGGAAGAACTTTCAGTCAAGTCAAGAGCAGCTGTGGAAAGACCTCACCCTGGCCATACTTTAATTTCACTTCTACCATCAAGAGGGTGGTGCAGGTGTCTGCAAACCATGCCCACCAGGTTCAAGAACAGCTTCTTCCCAACAACCCTCAGGATCTTGGACACAACACGACACTAACTTCAGCAACTGTGATCTTCCATGGATTGTGTCTTTGGTTGCACTATAGATTTCAGTTTTCCACAATTATGGTTACCTTGTCTTATGGTTATTACCTTATTGTATTATTGACTATTATATATTATCCCTGTGTTATTGCATCTATGGGTCTGTTAAGCTGTTGTTGATAAATATGACAATTAAACACTCTTGACAAGAGAGCCCAAATTACAAATTATCTATTACAAAGGGGCATAATTACCTAAATGTATACTGCTAATATAAACTTTAAAATGTATACTGCTAATATAAACAATAAATAGCTGAGACCAATCTGTTTGTTTCGCAATGCTGCCTGCCACTCGCTGTATCCATTCCTTTTCACCTTTTCCACAGCCAACAATGGACCATTGTGGGCTCCACCTATCCTTGGTCATGGTTGCTGGCTTTGATTTGTTTGCTCTTTGTACCTTTTCATTCCTCTAGTTTCCCTCTCCCCTAACTCTCGGTCTGAGGCAGTGTCTCGACTCGAAATGTCACCTTTTCCATTTCTCCAGAGATGCTGCCGTGAACAACCGAGCCACTCCAGCATTTTGTGTCTATCTTTCGTTCAGCTCAGATTACAGCGGTACACGGATAAGCTTTTGTTGCGTGCTATCCAATGAGCAGAAAGACAACACATGATTACAATCGAGCCATTTACAGTGTACAGATTAGATGCATGATAAGGAAAAAACGCTTAGTTGAAGGTAAAGCCAGCAAAGTCCGATCAAAGATAGTCCGAGGGTCACCAATTAAGTAGATAGTAGTTCTGCACTGCTCTCTGGTTGTGGTAGGATGACTCAGTTGATTTAGCACTTTACAAATTGATGCCATGAACTAAATGAAGTCGTGGAATAACCTCCATTTCAAATATTGCCTGGCAACAAACATTTTATTTTTTAAATTTGTCGACTGGTGATAGTCAGTCCGAGATAAATTATTTCACTCACAATGATGATGCAGGATGGAATAATAACTGCTGCCATTGTCCAGTGGGATATGGTGTCCCCTTTGTATGGATATTTGATACTGTCATCGTTGCAGTAGAATCCTCGTATTCTTGGCTTTGCTTGCAAGGTCAATATGACAAATGGTAACGATGCTGTGGAAAGGATACACAAAAGTAAAAGAATGTCAAAGAGATTCTGCAACACTCTCCGTTCTTACATTACACGGATCAGACAAGAACATTCACGCATTGTCATCTCGTCGGACTCTGATACACACCATAAGTTCCTAGAATTAGCTGCCCACGTTAATTATCTGTCTGGAAGGAATACAACAATTGCACAAATTGCAATGTGGCACAGGAGTTGAGTTGCTGCCTTAATTGCGAGAGACCCGGGTTCGATTCCGACTACGGGCGCTTGTCTGTACGGAGTTTGGACGTTCTCCCTGTGACCTGCGTGGATTTTCTCCGGGATCTCCGGTTTGCCCCCACACTCCAAAGACGTAGGTTTGTAGGTTAATCGGCTTGGTATAATTGTAAATTGTCCCCAGTGTGGGTTGGATAGTGTTGGTGTGCAAAGATCTTTTTGGTCGGTGCGGACTCAGTGAGTCGAAGAGCCTGTTTCCGTGCAGTACCTCTTAACTAAATGGTAAGCGAAACACAAAGTGCTGGAGAAATTCAGCAGGTCAAGCAGCGCGAGTGAAGCCAGGATCAAACCCAGGCCTCTCACGCTGTCAAGGGCCTGTCCCACTTGGACAACCTAATCCACGAGTTTAGAAGACCCTAGATGAGTTGAAAAAAAATGTCAAGGTCGTGTTGACTCGCCGAAGTAAAAGACTTCCTACGACTATGTCTACGACCTCCTACAACCCCCCTCGACCTCAGTCTTCAACACCTAAGAATATCTACGAATGGAAAATGATCACATGTTAAAATTATGTCATGTTTGCATTTTTTTTCTCGGGCCAGTTACCGACCTACGACTACCTACAACTACCCTCACGACCTACCCTCGACCTACCTACGAGTATCAATATTTTCCATGCCAACCTATTTTTTACTCGTGAACATTTTTTTATCAGGCTGGAAAAAACGCCGCGATCTACTTGAGGCCACGAGTACGCGGAGACCACTCACAAGCACAAGGAAGAGTTACGAAGACCTCCTACGACCTCGTGGCGACCATGCTGCGAGTACGAGTCAAGGGCAAACTCGGCAGAGGTCGCCAATTAGGTTGTGAAAGTGGGACAGGGGCTTAAGGCAGCAACTCTACCGCTGCTCCACTATGCTGCCCAAAATGTGGTGATGGAATCGGATAGTAGTGAGGAAGAAGCTGTACTTCCGTTTGGATGTCCACATTTTCAAGTTTCTGTATCTTCTGCCAGAAGGTAGAAGAGAAAGAAAGGGGAATGGCCAGGGTGACTGGCGTCCACGACAATATTTCAGCCTTCCTGATGCAGATGACATTTTGAATCGGGACAGCTCTTCAAACTGAAGGAGTGTGCTGACCCGAAATATCATCTGTCAATAGGTCTGAGCAAAGTTCCCAATCGCAAATTTCGTCTGTCCATTTCCCTCTACCGATGTAGAAATGAGGAACTGCAGTTGCTAGTTTACAAAAAAAAGACACAAAAATACTGGAGTCTCAGCGGATCAAGCCCCGCTGAGTTACTCCAGCACTTTGTGTGTCTTTTTTTTTTCCCCCCCTCCACAGATGCTGCCTGGCCCGCTGAGTTTCTGCAGCAACTACAGTTTCTCGCGTCTCCACAAATGTTCAACCTGGGAGTAAGAAATGGGAACCTGGAGTCAAGCAACATCAAAAGTGAGCATGATTACTTCTCTGGGGAATCTCAGGTTAGTTTGGGTATGAGCTTGTGCTCCAATGCCAAATATAACTCACATTTATGACAAAACTCACTCCAATCAAAGTCAAACTGATGCACATTAATTTGACAGAGTGCGAATTTGGGCTGAACGATGGAGTGGCATCGCTGCATGGAGGTTAAATCACTGAACTGGTATCCATAAAACCCGAGACTATTGGTCCCTTGACACGGGTTCACATCGCACCTTGCCAGCTGACGCACTTAATGACAAGCAATTAAATAAATCTGGAATTTTAAAACAAATTTAACTACAAACTATTCAGTGTGTAGGAAGGAACTGCAGATGCTGGTTCATACCGAAGATTCTGAAGAAGGATTCCGACCCGAAGCGTCGCCTATTCCTTTTCTCCAGAGGTGCTGCCTGACCCACTGTTACTCCAGCACTTCAAAGGTTTCAAAGGTCTTTTATTGTCGCATATACCAATTGAGGTACAGTAATATGCAAATTACCACACAATCATACTAAAAAAAAACAAGACACACAACTACATAAACATCCACCACAGCAGATTTCCCACGTTCCTCACTGTGATGGAAGGCAATAAAGTCCAACCTTCTTCCTCTTTATTCTCCCGCGGTCGGGCCAGTAGAACCGTCCGTCGGGTTGATCGAAGCTCCCGCAGCCGGCGGTCGAAGCCCCAGCGTCGGGGCGGTCGAAGCTCCCGCAGCCGGCGGTCGAAGCTCCAGAAGTCGGTTTCTACCCAGCGAGCACCGCGGTGTTGAAGTCTGCAGGCTCCCGCGGTTGGAGCTCAGAGATCGATCCTTGGCAAAGGGATCGTGAGCTCCACAATGGTAAGTCCTCAGGCTCCCGCGGTTTGAGCTCTCCGAAGTCGGCAAAGGCCGCCAACCCCTTGATGTTAGGCCGCAGTACGAACGGAGATATGATACGGTAAAAAAAAAAAAAAATTGCATCTCCTTCGAGGTAAGAGATTTTAAAAAATTCCCCCAACCTCCCCACCCCCACATAAAACAAGCTAAAGAACACTAAAACATACATTTAACATACTATTAAAACAACAAAGGAAGGGACAGACTGTTGTTGACCTCTCTCTCTCTCTCTCCCCTCTCTCCTCTCCCCCTCCCCCTCCCCCTCTCTCCCTCCTTCTCTCTCCTCTTCCCTCCCTCTCTCTACCCTCCCTCTCTAGCCACGCCTGCGAATTGGGGGCTATGTATGAGTGGATAGGGCGGGGGATGGGGCAAAAGGAGCAATTTAATAATATATAATATCAAGGTGTGTCGGTGTGTGTGTGTGTGTGTGTGTGTGTGTGTGTGTGTGTGTGTGTGTGTGTGTTGTGTGTGTGTGTGTGTGTGTGTGTGTGTGTGTGTGTGTGTGTGTGTGTGTGTGAGAGAGAGAGAGCTGCACCCCCCCCCTCCCCCCCCCCCCCCCAATGCAGCAACTCTACCGCTGTGCCACCGTACCGTATGCTATCAGCACGAGCTTCAATCAAATCACACACAAGTACAGTAGGTAGTGCAAAGAGAAAAATACCAGAGTGCAGGATATAGTTTTATAAGGAATGGGTGATGTTGGGGGTCTAAACCAATCCTCAGAACATCACCCATTCCTTCTCCCCAGAGATACTGCCTGTCCAGCTGAGTTACTCCAGCTTTTTGTGTCTATCTTCAGTTTAAACCAACATCTGCAGTTCCTTCCTGCACATGTAGTTTTATAACATTGTTACAGCTCCAGAGGAAATAGTCCAGTGACCACAATCAGGTAAGTTGGAAGATCTGGACTAGACCCTAGCTTGTGGCAGGACCGTTCAGTTGACTGGTAATTGTGAGGAAGAGTCTGTCCATCCTCTGCCTAATGGGAGAGGGGAGAAGGAGGAATGGCTGAGGTGGATAAGGTCCTTGATCATCATTAAAGGTACAAAGTGCTGGAGTAACTCAGCGGGTCAAGCAGTAGCTCGGGAGAACATGGATAGATGCCTTTTCAGGTCAAACCCTTCTTCAGATGGGTCGTGGCACAAAACGCTACCTGTCCATATTCTGCTGAGATGCTGCCTGACCCGGTGAGTCACTCCAACACTTTGTGTCTTAGTTTTTAAGCCAGCACCTGCAGTTGCTCGTGTCTCCTTGATGATGTTGGCTGCTTTCCTGAGGCAGCGTGAAGTGCAGATGGAGTCAACGGTGGGGAGTCTGGTTTATGAAAAGTAGATCATTTTATTGATATTTTAAAGCGAGAATCATTGATTAGGCAGACACCAACTGATGCAAACACACTATCACAAAGGGTGGGGAGATATACCAATGATATAATTTGTTTCAGTGAAGTATGCTGAGGGATGATCAGTCATGATCACATTGAATGGTGGTGCTGGCGAGAAGGGCCGAATGGCCTACTCCTGCACCTATTGTCTATTGTCTATAATATTGGTCAGGTAACCAGGGACAGCTTTCCAAGGGGACTGGCAAGGTAACAACAAGGTAGATAATCAGAACCCTTTTCTCTGGCTGGAAATGTCTAACATTTCTAATGCCTATCCGAGGGCATAGCTATGAGGCAAGAAGTTTAATGGTGAAGTGCGGGGCAAATTTTTTTTTTTTCAATAGTGTGTGGTGGGGAGCTGGAACGCATTGCCAGGGGTGGTAGTGGAGGCTGATATGATAGCGGCATTTGAGAGGCTTGTAGATAGGCACATGGAAGTGCAAGGAATAGCAGGATACGGATGACGTACAAGCAGATGAGATCAGTTTGACTTGGCACCATGTTCAGCACACACGTTGTGGGCCAAATGGCCCGCTCCGGTGTAGTACCGTTCTCTGTTATTCTAACTCATTCCCAAGAGTCATCTCCAACAGTGCGCTCGCTGATCCTTTAGCGTTGTACTGGTTAGGTAATTATGTGCTTGAATCAACTATCTGCTGACGCAGAGGCAAGGATACAATCATCAAGACACATTAATCCCCAATGAAAGATCTTTCCGATTTTGATATCCACCCAGAAGCAGAGAGATTGTAAATAAATCATTCCAGTCCAAGATTGGAATCAGAAAGGAGAGGCCAACCAAAGTATTACAGGAAGAAAAAGGGCATCAGACAGTGAATACAAGCAGCTGTAACATAGCTGGCTGGGAATAAAAAGGCATGTCATTATTCAATGTTATTTTCATGCATTTCATACAATGCAGACTCTAGTTTCGGAGTCCAGATAATACTGTAGAGCACAATCCTTGATTAGTACGGGTGTCAGAGTTATGTGGAGCAGGCAGGAGAATGGGGTTAGGAGGGAGAGATAGATCAGCCATGATTGAATGGCGGAGTAGACCCGATGGGCCGGATGGCCTAATTCTGCTCGTATCACTAAAAAACGCAATTAGTTACAACGTAATGCAAATTCAAGATTGAAATTGGCTGGGTGACTTAATTGTTAATATGTGCAACATAAAAGGCATCAATAATCTGGATTCAGGGCGAAGGGTTATTTGAGACAATGTAGGGCATTAAGCCATTGAACGGGAGTGGAGGTTAGGTTGCTCAGTATCACCAAAAACTGCAACTCAAAAAATATTCAGAAGGAACAAAACGCAGTCAGGATACAGGAAACGCTGGCCGCATGAAGAAATCATTTATCTTGGATGCATTTCATGATTTACATTGACAACATTTCAAAGCATTTGTATTTGCTGGTGCCGTTCAAAGACTCTTAAAAACATAATGGAAAGAAGAATATTTGTACAGTGCTCCTTAACAAAGACATGTATGACAAGATAAATTCAGGCCCCCGTAAGAAAAACAAACCCAGCAGATTTGACTAGCGTCCATTGTCCAGCTTCATTCCTAAAACAATAAACGAACACGCTCCCTGGTTCTGCCTTCACCAGTTTTCTGCCTTGTTTTCAATCCGTCTGGGATTTCAGCCTTCCTCAAGGCTGCAATCACCTCCAGCTCTGTGACCCTCCACACACACACACACACACACACACACACACACACACACACACACACACACACACACACACTCCTTTGCTTCTGGTCCCCTGTGCATTCCCTTCTTTGTTCGACCCTTCAGCTGACTAGGTGGCACACTCAAAAAAAATGTAGAGCTCAAATCTATCCATCTACCTCTCTTGGTCCTGAGAGAGGACTCCTCTTTGTCCCAGAATCTCCTCTTGTGGTTCACTTTTGGGAATGTTTCACTGCAATAAATACGTTATCCAAAAAAAAAAAAACTAATGAGGCTGCTTGGCAAAGTGCAAACGCTGGTGGAAGAATTGATGATTTCTGTAGCTGTTTTAAGAAGCAAGCTGGCTCCACATCTGGAAGACTATTCAAGACAGCCAAAGCAACTTGGAAAGACCTTGTAAACCAAGAGATTAAGCAGTTTGCTTTTTGAACCCAAGGACTACACATGGTCAAATTCAGCAGGATAGATTAATAGCCCCAGTTAGCTAATTTGCAGACCGGTTGGTGAATACACAGCTAGGCTGTAGGTAGGAGCGTAAAGAGAACTGGGATGCAGATGACTAGGGTGAGAAAGAATTTAAACGTCAAATTAAATAACGTTTTAATTCAGCTGCAATCTCAAAAACATGGCATAGTAGGTTCACTGTTCACTCCTGTTACAACTTCTGCAAAAATAAAATGACTGTTGCTGAAAATCAGAAATAAAATTAGATAACACTCATTTGATTTAGGCATCATTTGTGGGGGGGGGGGGGGGGGGGGGAGAGAAAATGCTAATCTGTGGCTAGTCTGTCGCATCTGTGGAGTCCTTTAATGTTCCTGGGAACCATCATCTCCAAGGACCTTAAGTGGGGGGCAACCATCGACTCCGCGGTCAAAAAGGCACAACAGAGGATGTACTTCCTGCGGCAGCTGAGGAAGCACAATCTGCCACAGGCAACGATGGTCCAATTCTACACGGCCATCGTAGAGTCTGTCCTCACCTTCTCCATCATGGTCTGGTTTGTCTCAGCCACCAAGCACGACACCTGGAGGCTGCAGCGAATCGTCCGATCAGCAGAGAAGATTATTGGCTGCAACCTTCCCTCCATTGATGAACTGTACACTGCAAGGACCAGGAAGCGAGCGGGCAAGATCGTCTCTGACCCCTCTCACCCTGGCCACAAACTCTTTGAAACACTTCCCTCTGGAAGGCGACTCCGGACTGTCAAAGCTGCCACAGCCAGACATAAAAACAGTTTTTATCCACGAGTAGTTGCTCTACTCAACAGCCAAAAATCTGTAGCCTCCCTTTGATCTGGTATTTTGTTGGTTCACATGCTTGATCAATGGTGTTTTATCATTAATGATTTATTATTATTAATGTTTAGTGTTTTCTGAGTCATTCGTAACTGTCACTGTATGTCATGTTGTTACTTGTGGGCGGAGCACCAAGGCAAATTCCTTGTATGTGAATACTTGGCCAATAAACTTACTTACTTACTTAATGATACACTTTGTGATAAAAGGTCATGAAACAAATGTTGACTGTTTCCCCTCTCCACAGATGTTGCCTGACAGAGGCCATATAATTCCTAAATGCACAGTAACTCACTGGTTATAAATCAATATGGAAAACAAATGATCATGTTTTTTCTGAAAATGATTTCCTACGTCAACTTTGAAACCACAAGTTTTAGGAGCAGAATTAGGCCATTTGGCCCATCGTGTCTGCTCCGCCATTCAATCATGGCTGACCTATCTCTCCCTCCTCACCCCATTCTCCTGCCTTCTCCCCATAACCCTTGACAGAATTTGTCTACCTCTGCCTTATAAATATCCACCGACAGCCTCCACAGCCCTCTGTGGCAATGAGTTCCACAGATCAACTGCCCTCTGACTAAATTAGTTTCTCCTCACCTCCTTTCTAAAAGAGCGTCCTTTAATTCTGAGGCTATGACCTTTGGTCCTAGACTCTCCCACCAGTGGAAACATCCACTCTCTCTTTGCCTTTCATTATTCTGTAAGTTTCAACCTACAACCTTCTAAACTCCAATGAGTAGAGGCCCAGTGCTGTCAAACGCTCGTCATTAACGCTAACTCACTCATTTCTGGAATCATTCTTCAGAGCCAGAGCCAGCACATCTCCAGAGCCAGCACATCCTTCCTCAGACATGGGGCCCAAATTCGCTCATGAGACTCAGTCTAGGCATCAAAGCTGGAGCCTTCAAGGAGACAGGGGGTCTTTCAATGTACTTCCTGTCATTTTAGATCTGATGTAATTAGCCCTTGCGTCCCTTGCTTGGCAAAGCAATATCACTGCCCTGCATCCACTGGTGGATCACGCTTCCAGCCAGGCCGTCAGTAAAGTTGGGACACATATATTAGCCAAGGAGGTTTAATCCTCGTCCTCCAAGTTGCTATCACTGCCACTGATCCCCATGCAGTCATTACCAAAACTTCTTCCAAATGATTCTGTGCTTTGCCTGCCCAATTCCACACAGCATCGTAAACAACACTCTGAAGCCACAAAACCGATCTGCAAAACACATTCCCAAACCTTGAACAAACCTGCACAACTATGAGCTCAGTCAGTGGAATCAATCCAGTGCTCAAATGCATCTTCCTTAGCTAGACGTGGCTTTACAGGCGCTGGGAAAGTGAAGGGAGAGACCATTTTTTTTGGATATGCAAAAGCGCTCCACGTCACTGATGGCCTTGACAGCTGGAAAACCACAGGGTGTCAAAGCTAATTCACAGGGTTGGAGATGACTATATGTGGTCTGATATGCCCTGGGCAGCAGTTGGCCAAGAGCCAGCCTCCAAACAGAAAACTGCAGAGGGATGACACTGGTTCCCACTGCAGGTGATGAGCGAGTCTTCAGAGCTGGCCGGAAATTGGAAAATTTGTCTTGTTAAGCTAGTCCAAGTCACCAATAGCGTATGTCTGTGTGTGTGCGTGCATATAATATATACATATAATACAGTTACAATTTAGTTCAGTTTAGTTTAGAGATAAACATACAAAATTAATAAACATACAAAATATAATACACATACAAAATATAATACACATACATATATAGTATATATACTAATAAACATACAAAATATAATACACGTACATATATAGTATATATACTAATAAAATATAATATGCATACATATACAGTATGCACACATACACACTCACATATACACACACATATATACAAACACACACACATATGTACACTCCCGCATATACACACATATAGACACACACACACACACACCCCTGCTCCCAGAGATACGGGTTCAATCCCGACTTCAGGAACTGTTTGTGTGAAGTTTGCACGTTCTCTCTGTGTCTATGCAGGTTCTTTTGGGACCTCCGATTTCCCCCCACATCCCAAAATCGAACGGGTTTGTAGATTAATTGGCCGCCGTAAATTCCCCCTCGTGTGTTGGGAGTGGACGAGAATCTGGGATAACATAGAATGGGTAAGCAATGGGCGGGCATAGACTCGGTGAGTCGTAGGGCCGGTTTCCACAGTGGATTTCTAAACTAGCATCAACGAAACCGATTATATTAGTCAAACTGCATTGAAATGATTTACCAATAACAGCAACGCAGGGCATAGCCTGCGCTCTTGCTCAAATAGACTTGTGTACTTACTAAACTGCCAGCTGCTAGATTCGTGCCCAGTCATTAAATCATATTCAATATGATATATTACCATACATTATGCAACATTAAAAAAATAATTTTCCAAGAGTGACAATCATTTTAGAATCACCTCTTCACACCAAAGACTTTCACCAGGTTTTTTTCCTTGACCTCCTGACATCAAACATACATTGTTCCTTCGTGTCCCAGTAGCATCCAATATTGGAGACTCCCGTTCTTCCCAACACTCCGCTGGGCAAGAATTCCTGTTGGATAAGACCCACACTCCATCTGATTAGATTTATCCCCATTACTTCCCAATTCCTTTCTGAGGACCAGGAAGTAACCCACTGAGATGTCGAAAACACGGGGGGGGGGCACGGTGGCGTAGCGGTTGAGCTACTGCCTTACAGCGCCAGAGACGCGGGTTCGATCCTGACTATGGGTGCTTGTATGTTGGTATTTTGTACGTTCTCCCCGTGAGTTTTCTCCAAGATTTTTAGTTTCCTCCCACACTCCAAAGACGCACAGGTTTGTAGGTTCATTGTCCGGGTGTAAATTGTCCCTAGTATGTGGAGGGTAGCATTAATGTGCATCGATCGCTGGTCGGTGCAGACTGGGTGGGCATAAGGGCCCGTTTCTATGCTGTATCTCTAAACTAAATTTAAAAACTCTTCAAACGTCCGAGGACCTGGATATGCTGATCACCTCTACACCACACCAAGATGCTGAAGTCCAATACATCAAGATGTCTAAACCCATGTTTTGCCACTTAGCAGCTCATTACCATTGTAATCGTCAGCCCTAACACTTTAATCTCCTTCCCAACCAAGCACCAGAGCTCTGCTACCCCAATAGCATTAGAACCAATCTCTCTGCCACAGCAACCTTTCTCTCCCATTCAGTCCCTGACCCTGGTCCCAAAGCCCACACTTCTGACCCAGCACATTGCTCCTTCTGGGCCATTGCTACCAGCAATCCCAATCCTGACTCTGGACCCAACTATTGTGTAATACTGCTCAGATCCCAAAGAAATTCCCATTTAATACAACTGAAGGTTGCAATACTTAGTCAAGGACTGAAATGGTGTATGGCACCTTGTTGTAACTGCCATCCACACCGCCTGGAAGTGTATGGGAATTCCTCGGCTCAGGTGCTTAACATGAAGGCTAAAGATGCAGGTTTAATGCATGTCCTTACTAATTTAGTTCAGTTTAGTTTAGAGATACAGCATGGAAACAGGCCCGACCAGCGATCTCCCATACACTTGTTCTATCCTACACACTGGGGGCAATTTACAGAAGCCAATTAACCCTACAAACCCACTTGTCTTTGAGACGTGGACAAAAACCAGAGCACCCAGAGAAAACCCACATGGTCACAGGGAAAACATGCAAACTCTTTGCGGGCAGCACCCGTAGTCAGGATCGAACCCGGGTGTCTGATGCTGTAAGGCAGCAACTCTACCACTGCGCCGCCCTGATTGCTGAATATCTTGAGGGGCTTGGGGATCTTGGCGGACCCTCCGCTGCAGTACTGAAGGTGTGCTGGACTGTCAGAGGTATCATCTCCTGAATGAGACATTAAGCTGTGGCCCGAGTGGTGTAGAACCAAGTAGCCATGAAAGATCAAGGCCTCATTGAAGAGCAACCAACAACTTGCCGCAGAGTCCTAGCTACATTTCTCCCTCATCACAATTCTGGTTAGCTTGGTAATGGTCTCTTTGCCCCTATTGGGGGCCTGCTGTGCACATATTGGTCACCATTTTTTACTCATTACCACATCAATACACTTCAAAACATCTCATTGGCATTAAAGTGCATTGGCTTGTCCCATGCGGCACACAGAGGCTCAAATTACTATTGCAAATGAACCATGGAGTTTTGATTCAAGAACTATTTTTCTAGATAGCAAAATAACAAACTGGTCATCAACATTTCAAGCCAACAGCCTTCAAGCAGTTCAGAAAACAAAAACAGGGAAGAAAAACTCCTGACATTTTTTTGCCTGTAGAGGCCAAGTCAATGGATATTTTTAAGGTGGAGATTGATAGATTCTTAATTAGTATGGGTGGCAGGGATTATGCGGAGAAGGCAGGAGAATGGGGTTGAGAGGGAAAGATAGACTGGCCATGATTGAATGGCGGAGTAGACTTGATGGGCCGAATGGCCTAATTCTGTTCCTATCACTTTTGAATTTATGAGAAGCAGCACTAGGTTGCTTCAGCTTCTGGATTAGAAGGTAATAGTTATAAGAGGTTGGACAAACTTGGAGTGTCTTCTCTGGAGCGTTGGAGGTTGAGGGGAGACCTGATAGAAGGATATAAAACTACACGAGGTACAGCGAGGGTAGACAGTCAGAACCTTCGCTCCCTCCCCCCCCCCCCCCGGGTGAAAATGAAAGCCTAGAGACAGGGGTGTAATAAGAGTTTTGCGTGGTTGATAGCACAGTGACCGGTAGTGCTATGTTTAAAGCCTCAAAGTGCTGTGGTTGGTAACGCTATGTTTAAAGCCTCATAGTGCTGTAGCCGACAGTGCTTTGTTTAAAATTTTGTGCGCCAAGCCAGTAGTGCTATGTTTAAATCTTTGCGCACCACGTCTGCGGCCGGTAGCGCTGCGTGTATTATCTCGCTCGCTAACTTTGCGGGGTGACACTTTGTTTCCAAAAGCGGGGGGCCTCGCTCAGATGCAGACCCCTGCCATTGGTTGCAGTTTGAATTTGGATGCAGTGCCGTTGACCAGGACTTAACGCCAGTTATTTCTGCCAGTGTAAAGGCAGCGATGGTAAGCCATGAGTTAGTGCTTTTATGAGAGGGGTTCACTGACGGGCTGGGTCGCGATCAGTGTCACAGATGGAGGCAGAGAGACAGGGAGATGTGCTGCTGCAAAACAGACCCCGCGCAAACTGAGATAGGTTTTGTGTTTATCCTCTCTCTTGCCAATAAATCTGATTTGTAACTAAACGGACGGATGAGGCCTTTTCTGTTCTACCAGACAGATCCTTGAACCCGGTCCCTCGCAACACAGGGGAGGTGATACAATAGCGGAATTTATGAGCTTTTGAGCAGCCACATGTATACGCGGGGAGTGGGGGGGATACGGATCACATGCTGCAGAGGGCATCAGTTTAGTTCCACCACAGGCATTGTGGGAAGAACGAAGGGCCTGTTCTTGTGCAGCACTGTTCAATGGCTCAAGGTTATATTATTGGGAGTTGGATTGAGAAGGGTAAGAACGACATTCCTGAACTTTGAACAAACCCGTTCAACTATGAGCTCAGAAAGTGGAATCCATCCAGCATCCAGATAGTATTTGCAGCTCACTGCATCTGTTTCAGCTATAAATGGTATTACAGTCTCTGAGAAAGCGAAGGCAAAGAATATTTTTGGACATGCACAAGCATTCCATGTTGTAGTGATTGGTTCTTTAATCTCAAGATTCAATTTGGGCCTTAAGGGTCTGTCCCACTTGGGAGTTATTTGTGCATCATTTACGCAACATAATTTACGCGGCACGACGCACACGGGACGCTCGCATGGCGTGCACTACGCGCACATGGCACGTGGTGGCGTAGGCAGTGAAGCTCGATGCCCCAGGATTTTGGGATTCACAAAATCTTCGCACGCCACCTGTGTGACGCACAAATGACGCCCAAGTGGGTCAGGCCCTTTATACAAGCCTCAGGTCGGGCAGACAACAGAGAACAATACAGAGCAGGAACAGGTCCTTGGGGCCCATAATGTCAATGCCTAGCATGATGCCAGGTTAAACTAACACTGTTTGCACGTGATCCATATCCCTCCATTCATTGCATATCCACACGCCTACCTAATAGCTTATTGAATGCCACTATCACATCCGCCTCTGGCAGCGTTCCAGCCACGCCACTCTCTCTGCACAAGAAATTGCTCCACACGTCTCCTATAAACGAGCGAGCAGCACAGTGGCGCAACGGTAGAGTTGCTGCCTTACAGCGCCAGACACCCGGGTTCGATCTCAGCTAAGGGTGCTGTCTGTACAGAGTCTGTGGGTTTTCTCCGAGATTTTCGGTTCCCCTCTCACTCCAAAGACGTACAGGTTTGCAGGTTAATTGGCTTGGTATAAATGTAAATTGTCCCTAGTGTGTGTCGGATAGTGTGAGTGTACAGGGTGATTGCTGTGTCGGTGTAGGCTCGGTGGTCTGCCCTGTATCTCTAAACTAACCTTTGCTCCTCTCAGCTTAAGGCTATATCCTCTAGTCTTCTATTCTTAATAGATATGGGTATCTTGGTACTTATGCCTAATGACCTTTCTGTCCTTGGCCTCCTCCTTTCCCAGAGTGAGGTCACGTGCAAACTGGAGGAACAGCCCATTATATTTTGCTTGGGTAGCTCACAACCCAATGGTATGAACATTCAATTCTCCAAATGTAGGTAAAAAACTAACCCCCCTCCGCCATTGTTTTCTCCCCCTCTCTTCCATGCCCCATTTGGACACACACAAATTTCTCCCCTCCCCTTCCACCGACTTTCCTACCTCAGGCTTCACAATTCACACCACTTCTCTTATCAACTCTGACCATAGTCAACCAGCCACCTATCAAACCTGCGCCCCCTCCACCCCCCCCAGTTGAATCCACCTATCACTTGCCAGGCTTTGTCCAGCCCCCTCCTCTCTTCCGACTTTCTTTGCTCCCACTATCTCAATCAGTCTGAAGAAGAGCCCCAACCAGAAACATCACCTATCCGTATGCTCCAGAGATGCTACCTGACCCACTGAGTTACTCCAGCACTTTGTGTCTTTCTTTTGGTGAACGAGCAGCTTCAGTTCCTCACTTCTACCACATTACCGGGAAACTGCTTCGACTTCTTATGCTCTTATAGTAAATAAATAAGCCGACAATAATTTCCAGTCTTGTCAGGATTAAAACTTGGAAGCTGGAAAGCGAAGCTGGAAAAATCACAGAGATGAGCTCATCAATCTTGGCCGTTAGCAAAGGCATCACATTTCTCTGTATCATTAACCAATCAACAATAGGGACTTATTTCCGGGATGATATTTACTTTGGGAAAAGACATATCCTACAATAGGTTCCTGTTTTCAATCTATTTCATGTTTATACCTGCAAGGTTGCCACTGTCTGCAACAACATGAAGCAGGAATGAATCATTAAATTCTTAGTTTTTTCTCCTTTGCACAATATTCCACTTAAGATTTTGCATCAGTCTGCACTGAAAACATTCTAACGCAGCAGCAGAAAAAAAATTATTAGTTTCTTATTGTCGTGTGTACCAAGTTATTGTAAAAATCTTTAGTTTAGTATAGTTTATTGTCACGTGTACCGAGGTACAGTGAAAAGATTTTGTTGCTTGCTAACCAGTCAGCGGATAGTCAATATTTTAAGGATGAGGGGGAAGTCTTTTAGGACCGAGATGAGAAAAACATTTTTCACACAGAGAGTGGTGAATCTCTGGAATTCTCTGCCACAGAAGGTAGTTGAGGCCAGTTCATTGGCTATATTTAAGAGGGAGTTAGATGTGGCCCTTGTGGCTAAGGGGATCAGGGGGTATTGAGAGAAGGCAGGGGGTGATCAGCCATGATCATATTGAGTGGCGGTGCTGGCTCGAAGGGCCAAAGGGCCTACTCCTGCACCTATTTTCTATGTTTCTATCTACAGTGTGTGTCTGAAGAAGAGTCTCGACCCAAAAAGTCACTCATTCTTTCTATCCGGAGATGCTGCTTGTCCCACTGTTACACCAGTATTTTGTGCCTGCCTTTGGTGTAAGCCAGCATCTGCAGTTCCTTCCTCCACAGTGTACAGATACACGATAGAGGAAATAATGTTTAGTGCAAGATAAAGTCCAGTAAAGATTAAAGATTGTCCAAGTTTTTAAAAAAAAGAACTGCAGATGCTGGAAAAATCGAAGGTGGACAAAAAATGCTGGAGAAACTCAGCGGGTGAGGCAGCATCTATGGAGAGAAGGAATAGGCGACGATTCGGCTCGAAACGTCCCTATATCTTCTCTCCATAGATGCTGCCTGACCCACTGAGTTTCTCCAGCAGTTTTTTGTTGACCAAAGATCTTCCAAGGGTCTCCAATGAGGTAGATAGTAGCTCAGGACTGCTCTCTAATTGTTGCTAGGATGCCTGATAACAGCTGGGAAGAAACTGTCTCTGAATCTGGAGGTATGCGCTTTCAGACCTCTGTACCTTTTGCTCAATCGTAATTTCCCTTTGAGGAGGTACTTGTGAGCCAGCTTTTTGATCTCTTTTGAGAAACTTAAACTTTGCGTTTGCGTGCTTTCCAATTCAGATCGTACTATACACGAGTATTGTCAAGCCATACACAAGTACAACAGGTGGTGCAAAGCAAGTGCAGAATCTAGTCTTGTGGCATTATAGTTCCAGAGAAAGGGTTCAACATTCACAATGAAGGATGCTGGAAGATTGGGGCCACACCATAACACAGGGAGAACCATTCAGCAGTCTGATAACCTTGTGGAAGTAACTGTTCTTAAATCTGGTGTTGCGTAGTTTCAATCTTTTATACCTTCTGCCCAACAGGAGAGAGCAGAAGAGGTTATAACCAAGAGGATGAAAGGGCCTTGTTTAGGAAGGAACTGCAGATGCTGGTTTAAACAGAAGATTGACACAAAAAGCTGGAGTAACTCAGCGGGACAGGCAGTATCTCTGGGGAGAAGGAATGGGTCAAGACTCTTCTTCAGACTGGTCAGGGAAAAGGGAAACGAGAGATATAGGCGATGATGTAGAGAGATAAAAAACAATGAATGAACGATATGCAAAAAAGTAACGATGATAAAGGAAACAGGCCACTGTTAGCTGCTTGTTAGGTGAAAACAAGAAGCTGGTGCGACTCAGGTGGGGGAGGGATAGAGAGAGAGGGAATGCCGGGGATACCTGAAGTGAGAGAAATCAATATTCATATCACTGGGCTGTAAGCTGCCCAAGTGAAATATGAGATGCTGTTCCTCCAATTTGCGTTTAGCCTCACTCAGTCAATGGAGAAGACATGGGACAGAAAGGTCTGAGTGGGAATGGGAAGGAGAATTAAAGTGTTTAGCAACTGGGAGATCAGGTAGGTTCAGGCTGACTGAACTAAGGTGTTCAGCGGAACGATTGCCCAGTTTACGTTGGGTCTCACCTATGTGCAAGAGTCCACATCTTGAACAATGGAAACAGTAGATGAGGTTGGAGGACGTTGGCCACTGTCCCAAGACTGGTAAAGTGCAGATGAAATCGACCGTGGGGAGTCTGGTCTGTGTGTGATGGACTGGGCTACATCCACAACACTCTGTAATTTCTTGTGGTATCCTTGTTTGCTGGCCGCAGTACACAGTTGGTGAATGCACAAGTTCACACGGAGACCTTTCACATAAATGAGGACGGATTGAGGGGGGGATCATAGAAACTTACAAAATTCTTAAGGGGGTTGGACAGGCTAAATGCAGGAAGATTTTTCCCGATGTTGGGTAAGTCCAGAACAAGGGGTCACAGTTTAAAGATAAGAGGGAAGTCTTTTAGGACCGAGATGAGAAAAACATGAGAGTGGTGAATCTGTGGAATTCTCTGCCACAGAAGGTAGTTGAGGCCAGTTCATTGGCTATATTTAAGAGGGAGTTAGATGTGGCCCTTGTGGCTAATGGGATCAGGGGGTATGGAGAGAAGGCAGGTACAGGATACTGAGTTAGATGATCAGCCATGATCATATTGAATGGCGGTGTAGGCTCGAAGGGCCGAATGGCCTACTCCTGCACCTATTTTCTATGTTTCTATATTTCTAGGTTTCACCACTCAAAAGAGATTCTTGTACAGTCTGTGGTTGGCGGGGGTGGGGGGATTGGCTCGGGCAAACTTCAATCAGAACAAACTAAAGAAACACACTGTGCCTGTGGGCTCTGTCGTCTTTTATTTGAAGCAGTAACACGTTGTGAAATACACCCTCAGGTCCAGATTAGTCAGAGACTCACTTCCAAATGAACCAGTTCCCAGTGGATGCATCAGGATTCCTCGGCATTTGGAAAGGCAAGAATTGATGAGAGATAGTCAGCATAGTATTGCATCTGGGGAAATTGTGTTTCTCAGATTTGATTCAAAGAGCGCATCAAGAGGACAGAGGAGAGGGAGACTGGAAAGAGGATGGGGACTGTTTTCCCTGGAGTAAAGGTGGCTGTCGGTGAACTTTTAAAGGTTTATAAAATCAGGAGAGGCATCGATAAGGTGGATGGTCACAGTATTTCGCTCAGGGTAGGGGAGTCTAAGAAGGCATGGATTTAAATGAGAGGAGAAAGATTTAAAGAGGACTCAAGGGGCAAGTGTTCCCATGAGGAGGGTGGTGGACATATGGAACCAGCTGCCTGAGGCATTTGGACAGGTACACCATTAGGAACGATTTAGAGTATGGGCCAAATGAAGGCAAACGCAACTTGGTCAACACGGACAAGATGGTCCAAAGGGATTGTTTCTGTGCTGTATAACTCTGATCCTACAAGCTAAATGGCTTTACCCTCCTGTAATTATCTCATCTCATGCCTTACCAAAGTAATTTGCACACGTATTGACCAAAGGGTTAGAGATTCACTGAATTTGGCCAGTTGCAACACTTGGGTTAGACCTCTGGAAAGAAAGATCTCCATATCTGATGCTCCTACATGGAATGTGCATTTGCCTTTCAGGCTCGTACACAGTAGATAAGGCCCCACATCTCAATCTACCCTCAGCAATAAACTCGGGGGAGGTTTGAGTATAGTTTTGACAGGGATATGTAACCTTCCATAGATGGGCAAAACACTGGAGGAACTCAGCGGACCAGGCATTTGTGGAGGGAATGGACAGACAAAGTTTTGCATTGGGTCCCTTCTTCAGAAGATGGGTGTTTTGAGCTCATTAATCCATGTGCCTCACTCATTTAGTTTAGTTTAGAAATGCAGCATGGAATCAGGCTCTTTGGCCCACCGGGTCTGTGCTGACCAATGATCACCTGTACCCCAGTTCTATCCTACACACGAGGGAGGGACAATTTATAGAAACCAATTAACCAACATTCTTGCACATCTTTGCAATGTGGGAGGATCCGGGGAAAACCCACGAGGTCACAGGGAAAAGGCACAAACACCATACAGAGAGCAGCTGTAGTCAGGATTGAAGCCGTCGATGTTGCAATGTAATATCTTCAAATTAAATTAAGTTAAAACAAGCCCTTTGGCTCAGAGTCAGTGCTGATTATCGATTGACATCTACATTAGATCTACATTGACATAAAATGCTTGTGTAACTCAACGAGTCAGGCAGCACCTCTGGAGAAAATAATGGGTGCGTTTCGGGTCGGGACCCTCATCTGAAGAAGGGTCCCGACATGTAACGTCACCTAGTTTGAAGAAGGATTCCGACTAAAAACGCCACCTATTCTTTTTCTCCAGAGATATGGCCTGACCTGCTGAGTTACTCCAGCAAGTTGTGCCTATCTTTGGTATAAACCAGCATCTGCAGTTCCTTACAACACACTAGTTCTACTTTCGCATTCACTCCCTGCACACGAGAGGCAATTGACTGAAGCCAATTAACCTACAAACCCGCACATCCTTGGGATGTGGAAAGAAACTAGACAACCTGAAGGAAACCCCATGCCGTCGCAAAGAGAACGTGCAAACTCCACATAGACAGCATCCAATTTTAGGAGTTAACCCAAGTTCCTGGCGCTGTGAGGCCGCCGAACTACCCGCTGCGCCACTATGCTGCCCTTGTTGGAACTGTGGGCCAGAAGCCAACATCCCCTGCAAGTTCTCTTAACAATGAGGAGTTGTTCTGTGTGTATAATTGTAGATTCCCACTTTCATTTTGTGTGTTAAGTGTATGGTTTCATGCATTACTTGGGAACAAATCATCATGTAATGTGCTCATTGCAAATTTGCACCAACACCCGAGATTTATGGTTTAGAACGTTCAATTACCTCTGGTAAAACTGCCAATTGAAGTTAACTGCGAATTTCAGAAAATTAACTGAAACATTAACCTAGCTTAAGCTGAACTTAATTTTAGGCAAGTAGCAAACAGAGATGTCTCCTGCTGCCGAGTGCTAAGCAGATTGACGCAATTGTGTGCACCAGGAACTTGCAGATGCTGGAATCTTGAGCAAAACAGCTGGAGGAACTCAGCGGGCCAGGCGGAAAATGCAAGTGCTGAGGAAAGGCACATGGTTTTAGTGGCGGGTTTGGGTCGGAACATGATGGAAGAGCAGGAGGGCAGAGGAGCAGAGAGAGAGGACCTCACACAAGCAGATCCCAGGAATGATTGGGTTAAGATATGACAAGCGTTTGTAGGCACTGGGTCTGTACTCCTCAGTCCAGGCTGGTGAGGGGGGGACCCCATCGAAACTTACCGAATAGTGAAAGGCTTGGATAGGGTGAATGTGGGATGGATGTTTCCACTAGTGGGAGAGTCTAGGACCAGAGGCCATAGCCTAAGAATGAAAGGACGCTCATTTTGAAAAGGAATTTCTTTAGTCAGAAGGTGGTGAATCTGTAGAAATAATTTCGACCGACGACTGTGGAGGCCAATTCAATGGATATTTTTACGGCGGAGATGCATAGATTCTCGATGAGTAAAGGTGCCAGGGGTTAGAAGGTGAAGGCAGGAGAATGGGGTTAAGAGGGAAAGAATGATCAGTCCTGGGTGATGGGCCGAATGGCCTAATTCTGTTCCTGTCACTTATGAACTCATAACTGCACAGTGTATTTTGAACAATCTTTTTGAGGGGTGGCATGAACAAGAGGCAGCCAACTGCTATCAGAACTAAGAAGTTGTGTCTGGTGAGAGTGGGTTATAGTTGCCGGTCCGTTTGTGAAGCTTCCCAAGTGGCACCTCTTGCATGCGGGCTCAGTAGACTACCCCTGTACACTCAGGGATATGGCAATACTCTACTGGACTGCGTGTACGGAAAAGTATTTCACTGCGTTAGCGTTCCGCACATGCGGCAATAAAAGCACCATTGAACCGTGGATAGGTGACGCTTCGGGTCGGGACCCCTTTTTTTAAAGCTGGATATAAATTGTGTGCATAAAATCAGTCACTAGCAGCAACGTGGTTTCCCCAGTCTGAACGGGATGCATTTGCCAATCTCTATGTGACTTGAGCTGTAGGATCAAAGTGCACAGCCTTGAATTTAATAGCTGAACAAGATGTTCTAGGCTTTGTGTTATTCATCTTTTATTGCCTCAATATCTTTGTGTTTCTGTGTGTAAGTAAACTGCTGCACCATCCCACAGCAATCCCCTCTGCATTTACATTTATTTGAATACCATGAATATAATTCCTCTTTTTGAGCATGTTCAACCTTCTAAATTGATAGGCCCGCCTGTATATTTCTCAGCGCTTTGCATTAGAAATATCTGCCCACCTGTTGATTTGAACACTCCGACGAGGAAACTGGTAGGGTTGGGTACAATGCAATATCTGCTTTGGCAATACTTTAAGGATCTAGATTAGAGATAGAGCTCTGAAACAGGCCCTTCAGCCCAACAGGACCACACCGACCATCGATCACACAGAAACACTATTTGTATGTAAACCTCACTTTCTGATCCACTCTCTACATATTAGGGGCGATTTTTTTTTTTTACATACACAGAGGCTAATTACCCTACAAACCCACAGGTCTTTAGGATGTGGAGGAAAATCAGAGCACCCAGAGAAAACCCACATGGTCACGGGGAGAACGTGCAAACTCCACACAGACAGCACCAGAGGTCAGGACCAAACCTGGGTCTCTGGCGCTGTGAGACAACAGCTCGACTGGCTGCAACACTGTGCTGCCTGTAGTCAGAGAGTCATGCAGCAAAGTAGGCCCTTCAGCCCAACTTGTCGATGCTGGCCACTGGTTTTCTGGGAATGTCCCATGTAACCATATAACCATATAACAATTACAGCACGGAAACAGGCCATCTCGGCTCGTCTAGTCTGTGCCGAACACTTAGTCTCACCTAGTTCCATTTACCTGCACTCAGACCATAACCGTCCATTCCTTTCCCGTCCATATACCTATCCAATTTATTTTTAAATGATAAAATCGAACCTGCCTCCACCACTTCCACTGGAAGCTCATTCCACACAGCTACCACTCTCTGAGTAAAGAAGTTCCCCCTCATGTTACCCATAAACATTTGTCCCTTAATTCTCAAATCATGTCCTCTTGTTTGAATCTTCCCTACTCTCAATGGAAAAAGCTTATCCATGCCAACTCTGTCTATCCCTCTCATCATTTTAAAGACCTCTATCAAGTCCCCCTTTAACCTTCTGTGCTCCAAAGAATAAAGACCTAACTTGTTCAACCTTTCTCTGTAACTTAGGTGCTGAAACCCAGGCTACATTCCAGTAAATCTCCTCTGTACTCTCTCTATTTTGCTGACATCTTTCCTATAATTTGGCAACCAAAAATGTACACCATACTCCAGAATTGGCCTCACCAATGCCTTGAACAATTTTAACATTACATCCCAACTTCTATACTCAATGCTCTGATTTATAAAGGCCAGCACACCAAAAACTTTCTTTACCACCCTATCTACATGAGATTCCACCTTCAGGAAACTATGCACAGTTATTCCTAGATCCCTCTGTTCAACTGCATTCCTCAATTCACTACCATTTACCATGTACGTCCTATTTTGATTTGTCCTGCCAAGATGTAGCACCTCACACTTATCAGCATTAAACTCCATCTGCCATCTTTCAGCCCACTCTTCCAAATGGCCTAAATCTCTCTGTAGACTTTGAAAATCTACTTCATTATCCACACCACCACCTATCTTAGTATCATCAGCATACTTACTAATCCAATTTACCACCCCATCATCCAGATCATTGATGTATATGACAAACAACAGTGGACCCAACACAGATCCCTGAGGCAGCCCACTAGTGCCTGCATTTGGCCCATATATCCCTCCAAATCCTGTTGGAAAGAACTGCAGATGCTGTTTTATACCAAACCTAGACACAAAGTGCTGGAGTAAATCAGCGGGTCAAGCAGCATCTCTGGAGAAAAAAAGATGGGTGTAGTTTCGGATTGGAACCCCTCGAGTCTGAAGAAGGGTTCCAACCCGAAACGTCGCCTATTCCTTTTCTCCAGAAATGCTGCCCGACCGGCTGAGTTACTCCAGCATTTTGTGTCTATCCCAAATCCTTCCTGTTTGCCATTGCTACAGTTGGTAAATAAACAGAGGAAAACTGTGTGTGAGTTAAGCCTACTATACCTGTTTAATTACCCTTGTGCATAACTGAGAAAAATCCTTGCACCAACTAAATGCTCACCCCATTCCCACCAAGGGAGAATTTCTATGCCGAGTCATTTCTACTTTGGAACTAATTTAACGCGTTTGGAGCTTGCAGAAGCAGTTTAATTCCAATGTCAGAGGTTAGGGCTGCTGCAGAGAATTGCAAGAGAGATTGAATAGGCAAATAAGATATGTGTCAGAACTCAAATCGAAATATCCCTCGTGGTACAATTATATATTTTAGAAACATTTTACTTTTGCATCACGCTGTGCACAGGTCATCTCGTGAGAAAGGAGGACTGACAATGTCCCGGAAACATAAAGTTAAATTGTAAGCATTGTCATGAATTGGCAGCTTACCTCCATGTAGCTTTTTCCTGTTGGTTGAATGTTAAACAAACACTGGGGAATAAAGGGCAAGAAGCACTGTATCCTTTGGACAGCGTGTCACTGTCAACAACATAGTCATCAAAAGGACTGTTAATCTTGCTACAAATATTTCCTGCACAGAAAATAAACAAGATCCCGATCTCTTGCATCTCAATGGATTTGTTTGCCACAGACTTTACCTTGGTCTATGCAAGATGAGTGCAGTAGATTAGGGGTGGCACGGGGGCACAGCCATAGAGTTCGATCCCGACTACGGGTGCTTGTCTGTGCGGCGTTTGTACTTTCTCCCAGTAACATACGTGGGTTTTCTCCGGGTGCTCCGGTTTCCTCCCACACTCCAAAGACGTGCAGGTTTGTAGGTTAATTGGCTCTGGTAAAAATTGCAAGGCCTGTTTCCACACTGCATCTCTAAACTAAACTAAAAGATCAGAACTCCCTGGTGCCAGGGTGCTGTTTGGACCATGTGGTTCAAATTGCCTCAGTGGGGCAGTGCAGTCATCACACCTTAATTTTCTGTCCCAAAGACCAAAGGTTCCAAAAGAGTGACAACAAAGGCACAAGTTGGTCTTGACAATCCCTTGATTTTCTGTGGGGCGACTGACCGCCAAAGTCCATGGTCTTCTTCATTGAACCCAGTGACATGCACTGAACCAAAGCAGAATGATGGCCGGATTAGGGCTTATTAGCTACAGGGTGGAGTTGGATAAAATTGGTTTGTTTTCTCCAGAATGTCGGAGGTTGAGGGGAGAATGGATTAAAGTATGTAAAATTACGAGAGGCATAAATAGGGTGGACAGTCAGAAGCTTTATCCCAGTGTAGAAGTGTCCAACACTCGAGGGCACAGCTCGAAAGTGAGAGGTGAAAAATGTTAATGGAGATGCGTAGAGGCTGTTGGTGGAGGCAGATAGAATAGTTTAAGAGAATTTTAGATAGGCAGATTAGATCAGTTTAACGGCATCATGTTTGGCACAAACATTGTGCGCTGAACTCTTCTGTGTTCTATTAATGGGGATTGAGGAGTCAAAGTATAGGAAGATTGAAAATCTGATTGAATGGTTGCAGAACGAGACCAAAGATCGTCGCTGTCAATGTCAGCAAGAACAATGAGGGGGAGCCAAATAGTGAAAGGCCTGGATAGAGTGGATGTTTCCACTAGTGGGAGTGTCTCAGACCAGAGGTCATAGCCTCAGATTTGAAGGATGTTCCTTTCGGAAGGAGACTAGGAGGAATTTCTTTAGTCAAACTGGTGAATCTGTGGAATTCTTTGCGACAGAAGGCTGTGGAGGTTAAGTCAATGGATATTTTTAAGGCAGTGATAGATAGATTCTTGATTAGTGCAGGTGTCAGGTGCTATGGGGAGAAGGCAGGGGAATGGGGTTAGGAGGGAGGGAGGGATAGATCAGCATTGATTGAATGGCAGAGTAGACTTGATGGGCCGAAAGGCCTAATTCTGCTCCTGTCACTTCTGAACCTGTCTTCATCGTCGGTAGAGAGAGTCAACAGCTTCAAGACCCTCTGAATCTTTATAGATTTGCTCCTGAACCCAGGACATTGATGCAATCACAAAGAAAGCTCATCAATGCGTCTACGCATCAATGTCCTGGGCCCAGGAGCAAATCTATAAAGATTGACTAGATTCAATGCGTAAATTAATACTCTATTGAACTTTCAGGGGAGTGCAGTGCGGAGCATATTAACTGGTTGCAGCATGGCCCTGGTTTGGCAACTCGAATGCCCAGCAACACGTGACTACAGAGAGTGGTAGACACTGCACGTCCATCACAGGTACGTGTGCTAGGGATCTACAGGAGGAGCTGCCTCGAGAAGGCAGCCAATACCATCGAACACCCACACTACCATGAGCATACTCTCATTTCACTCCCACTATCAGGAAGAAAGTACAGGGGCCCGAAAACCGAGCCTACCAAGTTTAAGAATAGCTTCTTCCCAACAAGCTTAAGGCCCTTGAGCACTTCACAACACTAACCTCAGCAACTGTGAACTTAGTTTCGTTTGGAGATACAGCCCGGAAACAGGCCCTTCGGCCCACCAAGTCCGTGCCGACCAGCGATCCCCTATACTAGCACGATCCTACACACTAAAGACAATATACAAGTCTTGTCGAAGCCAATTAACCTGTACACCTTTGTTGTGTGCGGGTAAACCGGAGCACCCGGGGAAAACGCACGCGGTCACGGGGAGAACGTACAAACTCCATTTGGGCAGTACCCGTAGTCAGGATCGAACCGGGGTCTCTGGCGCTGTAAGGCAGCAACTCTTCCACCGTGCCACCCACTTCTATGGATAGTCTTTGGTTGCACGAAGGACTTTGTTTTTTGCCCTAATATTACAATAATTAATTTATTGAATGTTCACATATTATGCATAATCTGCGTGCTTTACATTCACGGGCCTGGTACTCTGCTGTCATCAGGAATCTCATTGTTCTGTTGTCGATGCATATGACAATGGACACACTGTTGACTCTGGGCCTTGCAACCAGTCCCCCATCTTCAATGTGGTCTAATTGAGTGTGACCATACAGAAATACAGAAATGATTAAATTTACATTCCCACACAAACCTGCTCGGCTGAGAAATGCACTAACCACTTCCAGGCACTGAGAAACTCTCTGCAGCCTTGCAGACTGGTTAGAAGAGCTAGAATAATCTTCATCGAAATGTTCTTAACGTACGAACAGATGCTGCCCTGTTTGCAAATTATTGACCATTAGCGAGTTCCCACCGTGGGGAGGGGGAGGGGGAGGGGGAGGGGAAGGGAGGTTACAGGGGCTTTTCCTGTGGTCAGTCGTTGAGACAGGGGTCGAGGCACCCAGTGGAGGCAAGGCACAGGCAGCCATAGAGGAGGCTGCTCACTGTCAAAGGCGGCACAATGTAGAGCTGCCGCCTCACAGCGCCAGAGACCCGGGTTTGACCCTGACCTCGGGTGCTGCCCATGCAGAGTTTGCCCGTTCTCCCTGTGAACCCGTAGGTTCCCCCCGGGTGCTCCATGATCCTCCCACTTCCCAAAGACCTGTGGGTTTGTAGGTTAATTGGCCACTGTAAATTGTTCCTTGTGTGTCGAGAGTGGGCAAGTGGTATAACATTAAACTAGTGTACGGGGTGGTCTGGGTGATGGTCGGGGTGGGCCCAAGGGCCTGATTCCAGGCTGTATCACTAAACTAAACTAAAACTGAAGAGAGGCAGCAGTGTCGTGGATCACAGTCAGACAACACTGCCTGGAGAGTAGTGGAACAAACGCAGTTTTACTGTCACAGATGGTTATTTAATTTTAATACTGCACTGTGACTCATTTTTATGAAAGCAAGTAGCCTGATAATGGAACGGCATCTGGATATCTGAACCAGAGACCTTTGGTCACTGCTCCCCCCCCCCCCCCCCCCCCCACACATGCATTTTATTGAAATGAGGCATCAGGGTGTTGGTTTAAAATATTGGTCAATTAATAATTGACTAATGATAGAGGACACAAAGCTGGTACGTTACCCAACATACAGAGGAGAGGAACCATGGAATTGTAATGGTATGAGAGGCTATTCAGCCCATCCAGTGTATGACAGCTAGCAGGGTGGCATAGCGGTCGTTACTGCCTTACAGCGCCAGAGACCTGGGTTCAACCCTGACTATGGGTGCTGTCTGTATGGAGTTTGTATGTTCTCCCTGTGACCTGTGTGCGTTTTCTCTGAGATCTTCGGTTTCCTCCCACACTCCAAAGACGTACAGGTTTGTAGGTTAATGTGTAAGAAGGAACTGCAGATGCTGGTTTAAACCGAAGATAGACACAAAAAGCTGGAGTAACTCAATGGGATAGGCAGCATTTCTGGAGAGAAGGAATGGGTGACGTTTCGGGTCGAAACCCTTTCTTCAGACTGAAGAAGGGTCTCGACTTGCAATGTCACCCATTCCTTCTCTACAGAGATGCAGCCTGTCCCGCTGAGTTACTCCAGCATTTTGTGTCTATCTTAGGTTTGTAGGGGTGTACAACATTTCTCTCTGTTTTTTCCTGAGGCTAGGGAAATTAAGATCTTGCAGGCATCAATTGAAGATGATAGGGGAAAGGTTTAATACAAACCTGACAGGCAACTTTTTCCCACAGAGAGGGTGGTGGACAGAGAGTCATAGAGTATTACAGTGTGGAAACAGGCCCTTCAGCCCAACCTTTGCTAGTCCCACCTGCTTGCATTTGGCCCACATCCCTCTAAACCTGTCCTATCCATGTACCTGTCTACAAGTTTCTTAAATATTGTGATATTTAACTGCTTCAGCTATAGAATGATCTGCCAGAGGAAGTAGTTGCGGCAATTGCACTAACAGCATTTTGACTCATCAGTCATGCAGCACAGAAACAAGCCCTGTGGCCCACCGCTTCCATGCTGGCCTCATGTACCCATCTACACTACTCCATATACCAGCGTTTGGCCTGCAGCCTTTTGTGTTGTGTATATTGCCCTGTTTGGTCCTTTCCCTCTCAACCCAACCACTGCTTGATTAATGGAGGGGAAAGGTGTTGCCTCAGTCCTCAAGCTGGAATCTACCAGATTATGAGCTTTCTCCAGGACGGATGTTATCCATCATTAAATCATGGTGCAAAGCACAAAGTGCTGGAGGCAGGTGCTCAGCGGGTCAGGCAGCATCTGCGCAGGGAATGGACAGCAACGTTTTTGAAGAACGGTGCCAACTTAAAACGGGGCCTGTCCATTCCGTCCACAGTTGCTGCCTGACCGGCTGAGTTCCTCCAGCACTTTGTCAGGGGTGATGGGGAGAAGGCCGGAGAATGGGGTTGAGAGAGAAAAATAGATCAGCCATGATTGAATGGTGGAGTAGACTTGATGGGCTGAAAGGCCTAAATTCTGCTCCTAAAACTTATGAACTTTGCCATTTTGCTGAAAATTCCAGCGTTTGATGTTGCTTGTGTCTCGAATAAATCGTGTTGGATGACTTTGTTGCACCCAATTGCAGAATGATTTCTTGAGCTCACGTTGCATTGCAGATGTTCAGCAGCTAAATCTCCCACAATTAGGACCCACAGATAATAATAAAGCAAACTATCAAACATCTGCTTATTTAGCGATGTAGGTTCAGAGATAAGTATTAGCATAAAAAAAGAAACTTGCTCACTAATGTTAAACACTTAGTGTGGTCATCGAGTGACAACAGGTTGGTGAGGAAGAATACATTTCTGTCTTAATTAACGGTTAATCACAGACTGTTTCAAACATCATCTGCTGGTCAAGGGTACTTTTCTATGCTGCATAACTATGCTGTTCCTCTAGCACTTTGTCAGGGGTTGTGGGAAGAAGGCCAAAGAATGGGGTTGAGAGGGAAAAAATGATCAGCCATGATTGAATGGCAGAGTAGACTTGATGGGCAGAAAGGCCTAATTCTGCTCCTATAACTTATGAACTTTGCATTTTGCTGAAGATTCCAGTATCTGCTGTTCCTTGTGTCTCTATGTTTCGCGTGCATCTACGTTCCATATGCGACACGGCCGCACAGCAGTAGAGTTGCTGCCTTGCAGCGCCGGTGACCCGAGTTCGATCCCGACTACAGGTGCTGTCTGTACAAAGATCTTCAATTTTCTCCCACACTCCAAAGACGTACAGGTTTGTAAGTTAATTGGCTTGGTGCATGCGTAAATTGTCCCTAGTGTGTGTAGGATAGTGATAATGTGCGGGGATCGCTGGTCAGCACGGACTCGATGGGCCGAAGGGCCTATTTCCATGCTGTATCGCTAAACTAAACTAAACTAAACTATGAGCAGCAGACCTAAGTTTAAGGATCAGGCAAGATATCCTGCACAAAACACGAAGACCGAGTCTGAAGAAGGGTTTCAGCCAGAAACGTTGCCTATTTCCTTCGCTCCATAGATGCTGCTGCACCCGCTGAGTTTCTCCAGCACAAAAGTGGACCTACCTTCGATTTTCCGACATCTGCAGTTCCTTCTTAAACACAAAGACTGGAGACTGAAGAAGGATCTTAACCCGAAATGTTGTCTGTCCATTCCTTCCACAGATGCTGCCTGACCCGCTGAGTTCCTCCAGCACTTTGTGTCTGCTTTTGTAAACCAGCTGTTCCTCATTTCTATGTTCCACATCACTTGCCAGGCTTTGCTCCACTCCCACCTCACTTTCCAACTTTCTTCCACCCTGCATCCCCCAACAAGAGTCTGAAGAAGGGTCCCAACCCAAAACATCATCTGTCCATTCAGTTCACAAGAACTAAAGAACAAGGTGTTTTTCACTCAACAATTAGGGGTGGCACAGTGGTAGAATTGCTGCCTTACAACGCCCGGGACCTGGGTTTGATCCCGCCTACGGGTGCTGTCTGTATGGACCTTCCCCCTGTGACCGCATGGGTTTTCTCCGGATGCTCCGGTTTCCTCCCACATTCCAAAGATGTGCAGGTCTGTAGGTTAATTGTCTTCTGTAAATTATCTCTAGAGTGTAGGACAGAACTTGTGCACAGGTGGTCGCTGGTCGGCATGGACTCAGTGGGCCGAAGGGCCTGTTTCCATGCACTCTCTCGGAACTAAACATAGTGTTGTTATCGCCCACCCCCTCAATTTTATCATTAAGCTCTTTAAACCTGCAAGGACCACAGGATTTTTCTTTATCCACAATATTTTATGGTAGTAGCGGGACTAGTTAATCTTGAAAACACATGGGGCTGTGGCATTTATTTCAAACATCAACCAAAAATCTGATTTGACAAACGTTTTCAGCTCGGCAATGGATAATCAAATGAGTATCATTTTTGCCGGAAGAAAGACAAAGATAGCTGGAGGCTAGGGTGGAGGAAGTTGATCAGGATTACTCCTCCCTTGACTCAATTCCTCTTTCACCCATATGGCTGTACTACCTCACTCTTAAGTGGAATGGTTATCTGACTGAGATGGTGGGTACAGTGACATTATTTTAGTTTAGTTTAGAGACATAGCGTGGAAACAGGCCCTCCGGCCCACCAAGTCCACACGCAACCAACAATCACCATACAATAATCCTACCCTAGGCACATTTTACAGAAGGCAATAAACCTACAAACTTTCAACCCACCAGCAATTACCCGTACACTGTTCCCATCCTACACACTGGACAATTCACAAAAGCCAATTAACCTACAAACCTGTACACCTTTGGAATGTGGGAGGAAACCAGAGCTCCTGGAGAAAACCCACGCAGTTCACAGGAAGAACGTACAAACTCCACACAGACAGCACTCACAGTCGGGATCGAACCCGGGTCTCTGGCGCCGCAAGGCAGAAACTCTTACTGTTGCGCCACCGAATATGAAAACATACAGACAGCATGGGTAAATAAGGATATAATTAAGATTTCTGCACGGAATACATTTAGTTTGGTCAATTGAAGGTTGGTTTCCAGTCAGGCAGGTTCACAGGCTGGAGCAGGAATCCAGATGATGGCATGTTTTGAGAGCATACATGTTTAATAATCACTGGGAGACCCCCAATATCTTTAACAACTCTACACATTTCCCACTCACACACACCCCAACCTGGTCTCGGCCTACAATGCACACCTCATGTAAAGCCTCTCGAAACATAGAACAGCACAGCTTAAGGACAGGCCTTTCGGCCCACAATGCCCATGCTGAACATGATGCCAAAACCATTACTTATCTACTTGCACACAACCCATATACCCCCAGCCCCCCCCCCCCCCCCCCACACACACACACTTCCTGCATATCCATTAAGCCAATCCATAATTATTTTAAATGCCACCAACATGTCTGCTTCAACCACCATCCCCTGTGACATGTTCCCGGCACTCATCATCCTCTGTGTAAAAAACCTGTCCCGCACATTTCCAATATAATTGTCGAACCCACCTTAAAGCGATGCCCTTTCATAATTGAACTTCGTCAGTTTGACCACAAATCTCGGCCCCCAAAACAAATTATGTTGCATCCCTAACAACCCATCTTTTATTTGGCAGAACAAGATTGTCCATGTCCATTGTTTTGAGTCAGGTTGCTTTAGGGATTTTCCTCATTTTGTCAAAGGACCTCTACATCCATTGAAAACCTAACTATATATATTTTTTAATACTTCACATCACTATTTAAAAAAGATATCTATCAACATTAAGTAATAGCAAGGGCCCACCTGAGACCACAGCTGGAGTATTGTGCGCAGTTTTGGTCTCTAAACTTGAGGAAGGACATTCTTGCTATTGAGGGAGTGCAGCATAGGTTCATAAGATTGATTTCCAGGATGGCGGGACTGTCATGTTGAAAGAATGAAGCGACGGGGCTTGTATACACTGGAATTTAGAAGGGTGAGAGGGGAACTTATTGAAACATATAAGATTATTAAGGGATTGGACACCCTAAAGGCAGGAAACATGTTCCCGATGTTGGGGGAGTCCAGAACCAGGGGCCATAGTTTAAGAATAAGGGGTAGGCCATTTAGAACGGAGATGAGGAAAAACCTTTTCACCCAGAGAGTTGTGAATCTGTGGAATTCTCTGTCTCAGAAGGCAGTGGAGGCCAATTCTCTGGATGCTTTCAAGATAGAATTAGAGTTCTTAAAGATAGCGGAGTCAAGGGATATGGAGAGAAGGCAGGAATGGGGTACTGATTGTGGATGATCAGCCATGATCACAGTGAATGGCGGTGCAGGCTTGAAGGGCCGAATGGCCTACTCCTACACGTTTTGTCTATTGTCTATTAAGATGCCCCATTTAAGCTAGTCCCATTTGTGTCTATCATCGGTGTAAACTAACAAGTCAAGTTAAATCTGCAGTTCCTGCCAATACATACTCAAAGAGCAGATGGTCCGATTATCTAATGATAGATTGAGTGTTGTGCAGAATAGCTACTATAGATACTTTCATTACAACACTTCACAAAACCCTTCATCACAGGTGATGATAAATCCAAAGTTGTGAGACACTATGCAAATACAGGTGTAAGTTTCCCTCCCTGACTCCCAGAATACAAGAGAAAACCTGTTGACTGATATTCCAGGGAAGAGCTTGAATGCAGCAAAACAAAAAATAAATCTGCTTCTTGGATTTCTGGGTGGTATAGCGGTGGTGTTGCCTTATAGCACATAGAGCCAGAGACCCAGGTTCGATCCCGACTATGTGTGCTGTCTGTACAGAGTTTGTACCTTCTCCCCATGACCTGCGTGGCTTTTCTGCGAGATCTTCTGTTTCCACCCACACTCCAAAAACGTACAGGTTTGTTGGTTAATTGGCTCGGTATAAATGTACATTGTCCCCTGTGTGTGTAGGATAGTGTTGGTGTGCAGGGATCGCTGGTCGGCGCGGGCTCGGTGGGCCGAAGGGCCTGTTTCTGCGTTGTATCTCAAAACAAATTCGAAACCACAATTTGCATCGGCAACTTATCTTTGGTGCAGGAATTCAGATGGCCAGTGTAGGCACACCCTTGCCCCCTCACCTCTGCCACACAGCTTCACATTGTATCCTTGTCCTAACGTTTGCGCACGTTCACGTTACCGCTTGCTTATCAATTGCAAATAAACAATCCTGCTGCCGGAAACCTCTTCTTATAACATTTTGAGGAGCGGCAACCTGCAGAAACAGACTTGGCCTTCCGCAAACTGAAACCCACGCTCACCTAGCCATGAATAGGACGGCAATTACCTTTTTTTTTTAAATGATAGGTTGAACACCGATTTTCCAGCAACTGATGATGGTCTGCTCACCCCTATAATCTGGACAAAACTACAATAACTCAGTTGATATCAGAAGGGTCTCGACCCGAAACGTCGCCTATCTCCTTCGCTCCTTAGATGCTGCTGCACCCGCTGAGTTTCTCCAGCTTTTTGTGTACCCTCAGTTGATATACCCTGAGCGGCCACAGGTGGCATTGTGACTGTCGAGCTCTCTTAGACCTTTTCATTGCTCCGTTTCGGCACATGTGACAATTAAACACACTTGGCTCTCTTGACTGGTGAATGGATGAGAAAGTGGTATAACATAGAACTAGTGTGAACGGATGATCGTGGACTTGGCAGTCCGAAGGGCCTGTTTCCATCCTGAATCTCCAAACGAAAGTAAAACCAGAGCAAACCTGGGACGTTTGCTCCCGCTTAATGTTGGGACATTTTAAGGTGCAGACCCCACCCGCAGCTCTGGAGCACTGGACTGCAACGAGCCGCAGTTTACCATGAAGTCCTCGAAGCTGTGGAAATGTTCATCGATGAACTAACACCGGGCCAATTCTGGTCTTGCCAAGGGCAGAACATTGGGATGCGATTCCTTCACCATCAAATGACAACAGGATGAATAAATCGTGAGAGAATTAGATCGGGTGGACGTACAGGGTCTCTTGCCCAGAGTATGGGAATCGAGAACAAGAGGACATAGATTTAAGTTGAGGGGGGAAGAGATTTAACAGGAGTCCATGTGGTAACTTTTTCACATAAAGGGAGGTGGGTGTATGGAACAAGCTGCCAGAAGCAGGTATTATCGCATCATTTAAGATACATTTAGGAAGGTACATGGATAGGACTGGTTCGAAGGATATGGGCCAAACGCAGACAGATGGGACATGCTGGTCAGTGTGGGCAAGTTGGGTTGAAGGGCCTGTTTCCACACTGTCAGACTCCATGGCTCTAAATAGATAACCTAACGCTCTGGGCCTGTACCTTAAGTGATGAAAAACAAGTAGCAACAGAGGTAAGGTTTGCATCGTGTCCCGACTGCAATCTACAAAACACAAACAAGATCTGCTGCTTCAACTCCCCCATCTCCCGGGCTCAGCAGTAATCGTGTTGAAACATGCCAGGCTTGTGCGGCACGCCCTCCGACACCCAGAGCAATGCCGCACAAGAGACAGCCTAAATAAATATCCTGCCCTTGCAGGCCTCTGCAGAATGAACTATAGCCCGTGTGCTCTTTTACAACCTCAGCAGGATGTTCAGACAGGAAGAATCACAGAAGCCGAAACGCACTGTGCGGGGTTAGTAAAGCAATCTCCAGGAGAAACACAGACCCAGGCTTCCTGACTGGAGGAGAGCTAGTCAGACGGGGCACAGCTCAGGAATGGCCCTGCTGGAGTCTCAACTGCGACAGGATCTGCATTTACACATTTCTCAAATCCAGAAATGGAAACAGCATCAAACGGTATTATAACCACGACTAAATATTCAGATTTACTGAAGTTCACTCCAGTAGGACCGGCTGCTTTATTTATTACCTAAACCTAGAAACCAGGAATGCTCAAATAAGGAAATACACAGAATATTTAAAAAGACAAGTGAAGTGCAGTGAAGAACTGTGGTAATAACATAACACCAACGCACCTATCCAAGTTTTTATCTCAAAAAAGGTTAGCTGCAACAGACCAGTTTATTGGCCGTCTCTGATATAACTAGAATTTGAAGATAGACACAAGAAGCTGGAGTAACTCAGCGGGACAGGCAGCATCTCTGGAGAGAAGGAATGAGTGATGTTTCATGTCGAGAGCCTTCTTCAGACCGAAGGACCGCGACCCGAAATGTCACCCATTGCTTCTCTGCAGAGATGCTGCCTGTCCCGCTGAGTTACTCCAGCTTTTTGTGTATTGCAGTTTAATCCAGCATCTGTCGTTCCTTCCTACAAATTAGAATTCGAGTTTCTTTTCAAATTAGAAACAAATATTAAGCATCAATTTCAATGTGAAGATTGCCCCAACACAATCTCGCCGTCTTCTCCTTTAACTTAAAAATGACCTACTTAAATTTCAAAAGAGTGGGGCCATTAAGTCTAACATTACAGCAGCAAGAATTGTCAATGATGTCTTGAAAGAGAAGCAAAGGACTGATGGGTGATCGAGCTGATGGAGGGGGAGGGAAATCAATTAGAAGGATGAGGGGGCCACCTCATTGAAACTTACCCAATTATGAAATGCCTGGATAGAGTGGATGTGGAGAGGATGTTTCCACTAGTGGGAGAGTCTAGGACGAGAGGCCAGAGCCTCAGAATAAAAGGATGTACCTTTAGAAGGGAGATGAGGAGGAGTTTTTTTAGTCAGAGGGTGGAATTGATTGCCACAGATAGCTGTGCAGGCCAAGTCAATGGATATTTTAAGGTGGAGAATGATAGAGTCTTGATTAGCATGGGTCTCAGAGAATATGGGGAGAAGGAAGGACAATGTGGTCAGGAGGGAGAGATATATCAGCCATGATTAAATTGCATAGACTTGATGGGCTAATTTTATTCCTATAACTTATGAACGCATGAAAAATAGCCAGGCCCCCATGATGGTGTGGCAGGAAACGCAGAGTATGGGTACATACGGGGAACTTATCTGACAGAGGTCCTGGCCTGATGCAACACCTAGGCCAGGAACTCTGGGGAACAAATGCTCCGGGTTGTCCCTGCAGCACTCCAAAATGTGTGTTGCAAGGAGAATTACGCCCTGGATTGGTAAATTATATCCGATATAAGAGAGATTCACACTCCGTGCATGATCACATTTCTTGGGTTTAGTTTATTTTAGAGATACAGTGCGGAAATAGGCCCCTCGGCCCACCGAGGCCGTGCCGACCAGCAACTTTCGCGCATCAGCACTATCCTAAACACAATTCACAATATTTACCAAAGCCAATTAACCTACAAACATGTACATCTTTGGAATTTGGGAGGAAACCAGAGCAGCCGGAGAATACCGCCGTCCGCCCTCACTCCCCCACCCCCCACTCCCTCCTTCACCCCACCCCACACACCCCCTCCTACCCCCACCCCACCTCCTTCCCCCACCCCACCCCACCCCACCTCCACACCACCCCCACCCCGCCACACCAACCCCCCCCCCCCCCCACACCATGGTGGAATGTTGCATTGGGGGACCAGGCCTCCCGTGTGACTGGGACCCAACGGGTCCCACTTAGTCTCGTGATATTTTAAAAAGCAATTTGTTTTCCAGCATGTTAACAGTTTAGACAGCATTTTACCAGCAAATTCATGGTTACAGCAATGCTGAAGATAAATGTGCAATTTTATGTCTTGCTAGAAATTATTTTTTTCCAATGATGTAATAATTTCTGGAAAATAACTGCACTTTCTGAAAATCTCTCATTAACTGATTACCACAAATACTAACCCTTGAAAATGTATTTACTTTGGAAGAAATAATGCAATTTACGCATGCTATCTTTTGGATTTTTCAAATGCAGATCACAAAATCATAGGGTGCACGGTGGCACAGTGGTAGAGTTGCTGCCACACAGCGCATTAGACCACATTTGATGCTGCATACGGGTGCTGTCTGTACGGAGTTTGCACGTTCTCCACGCGACCGCGTGGGTTTTCTCCGGGCTTCCTCCCACATTACAGAAACATGCAGGTTTGTAGGTTAATTCGCTTCCGTAAATTGTCCCCAGGGTGTAGGATAGAATTAGTGTGAATGGTGATCGTTGGTATGCGCAGACTCGGTGGCCTGTTTCCACCCTATATCACTGGACTAAGCTAAAATCAGAACACCATTCTTTTGTTAACTTGTTGACGACACTGAATCACTTTCCTTATTGGACTCTGACACCCACAGTTAGTTTTCCTCAAACAATACTCCAAGAGCGTTTGTGAACAGTGCAGTCATGACAGGGGTTTCTCTGACAAAGGGAGTGGTGCCGGAAAAGGGACAGTCTCAACCTATTGTTCTCCACTCTGTTAATGCAGCAAGCTCTTCATGAATGTTACGTTCTACAAAAGAGTCTCCCGGCTGTCTGCCGAAGGGAAAGTTAGCACAAGGGACCTTCTCAACCACCCCCTCCCATTGGCCAAACAGATGGACACTGAACAGCAGTCCTTTGGAACACAAAGGGGCTCAACGTCACCAGGCAACGGCTCCAAGGGAAAGGCAGGGACAATAGACGGACGTTTTTAACCTCGCCAAAGCGTGCGACTGACATCAGTTGTGGAGGACTGCGAATATCCTTCAAATTGTGCCTGCCCTCGTAAATTCTACTCCACCTTTGTCTGTTACGTGACAGCCGGCAAGCCATAGGTTTAACCAACAGGACTACTGCAGATCCAATGTAGGTGTAAACCGATTCCTGCACAAGGCCATGTCACCACCCGATCAGAAACGTCACCGATCCATAATCCAGCAGAAACAGGCCCTTCGGCCCACGAGTCTGCACCACCCAGCGATCCCCATACACTAATACACTAACACGATCCGACACACGAGGGACAATTTACAATTTTTACCGAAGCCAACTAACCTACAAACCTGCAAGTCTTTGGAATGTGGGAGGAAACTGGAACACCCGGGAAAAGCCCACGGGGTCACGGGTAGAACGTACAAACTCTGTACAGACGGCACCCGTAGTCAGGATCGAACCTGGATCTCTGGTGCTGTGAGGCAGCAACTTCACTGCCGACTACAGAAACAAAGAACTGCAGGTGTTGGTTTATACTGCAGATAAACACAAAATGCTGGAATAACTCACCTGGTCAGACAGCATCTCCAGAGATTAAAAGGATTTTTTGTTCTCTGGAGGTGCTGTTTGACCCGCTGAGTTACTCCAGCACTTTGTGTCCACATTTCATTGCTCTTCATGTTGTCCAGAGACGCTGCATCAGTTACACCAGCACTTTGGGTCTTTCTTTGTAAACCAGCATCCGGGGGTGAGAGCTTGCAACCTTCACGTGGTCTGCCCTGTTTCGACTAATGCAATCAACCTGGCGAGCTCAATCAAATAAGATCAAATAGAACAAGTTGCCCTACAACTTTAGGCTGTGCACGCCATACGCAAGAAGCAGCAGCATCCGCAGTTCCTTGCATCTATTTTTCTTCATCTGCCACATTGCAATGCCGCACTTCACTTGCAAGACGGTTCCAGCTGGACGGGGGAGTGAATCTAGGGGACTAACACTAAAGTGTTCAACTTGCACCAGTTCCGGACCACAATCAACGCCACCCCTGCCGCAGTCACTGCATAGGTACAGCTTTTGTATTCTCACTTTCGCAGGAGAAGTTCCAAATCATCGTCGACGGTCACTGAAGCTTACAAGGGAATGGACCAGACATCCAAACATCCCCAAGACAAGACCTGCCCCAGACAATAAACATTCCCAAGCAAACGCTGGAAAACATTAACCACTTTCCACGTCTCTGGAGCCATCTCTGAGCAGAGGCGGACATTGATGAATAATGTCTTCAGTCTTCAGCAGTCTCCGAGCTGAAACCTGGCATAAAGTTCACAGGGTAGCAGGAAGCCTCATTGTTCTGTAATCAAGTATTTCTGAGGCATTAACCATCTACAACAGGCATCTCAAGGCACGAGACAAGTATTACATTGAACGGAACAATACAGCACAGAAATAGCCTATCCGGGCCACCATGTCTATGTTGAGCATGATGTCAAGATAAACTAATCTCATCTGCCAGCACGTGCTTCATATGTCATTCCCTGCATATCTACGTGCCTATCTAAAAGCTTCTTAAACGCCACTATCATATCTGCCTCCACCACCCTGGCAGCAAGTGCCGGCAACCCAACACCCTCTGTGCAAATTAAAAATGACCCCACACATCTCCTTTAAACTTTCCCCCTCTCCTCTTACAGCCATGCCCTTTAGTCTTTGACATTTCCACCCTGGATAAAAGGTTCTGATTGTCTACCCTATCTATGCCTCTTATAATTTTCTATACTTTCACCAGGTCTCCCCTTCAACATCGGGTGTTCCAGAGAAAATAATCCAAGTGTGTCCTACCTCTCCTGTTGCTAATACCCTGTGATACATCTGGATAGGATGCTTTCTGTGGTGCATCTGTTGAAATTGGGAAGAGTGATTGGCGACATGCCAAACCCCCTTCGTTTTCTGAGGAAGTTAAGGCATTGGTGTGGCTTCTTGGCCATAGCTTTGATCAAGTTGAACCAGGTCAAATTGTTGGTGATATTTACACCTGGGAACTGGAAGCTATCAACCAGGTCCACTTCACAACCATTGAATCAAACTTGGGTATGCACTTCTCTGCTCCAACATTTTCAAAGCTACAGCCAATTTCCAAGACCCACACTAGCTTGTTCCTTCCCACACATTCCCGATCTCCCACTCTACCTAGTCATGGCCCTTGTACCTGTCTATCTGCACCTTCTCTAGGGTGTACACTATATTCTGCAGCTTCTTTCCTTTTTCATTTTGCATTTCCTGCTGTGCTCGTGGTGTGGTATGACTTGCCCGGGGAGCAGGTAAAACAAAGTGTCACACACAACAGGAATAAGAAGCCAAACCAAGCCACACACTGAGGAGCTCCGCTACGGCAGGAGGTTACAAGGAGTGAGGAGATGATTCAACGTTCACAAAACCTCCATGATATGGACCATAGCAACCTCAAAATGGCGGAGGCGCATTTGGAAAGGCATTGAGAACCTCAAGTCTATTATGGAAAGTTCCACTTCCCCCAGTCTATCATCATCTGCACCACTTGTGGTGGAGTTTGCAGGTCCTGCATTAGTTGCCAGCCAATTAAGAACCCATAGAAACAAGATATGAAACAATTCAGCCTTGAGCCCAAGAGAGTCGATGAGAACAAGTGGATGGTGCAGGCTTTCTGTACTGATTACATTTCAGTGTTGGTCTACATGTCTTTTCTCGCATTCCTTTACACTTCAAACACACATTCATAAGTATGTAGTAAGGAAGTGCAGATGCTGGTTTAAACTGAACATGGACATAAAAAGTTGGCGTAACTCAGCTCGTCAGACAACATCTTTGGAGAAAAGGAATAGGTGACGTTTCAGATCGAGACCTTCAGACTGAGAGTCAGGGGAAAGGGAAATATAGACGGTGATATAGAGAGATATAGAACAAATGAATGGAAGATGTGCAAAAAAGTAACAATTATAAAGGAAAGAGGCCATTGTTGGCTATGGACTAGGTGAAAACGAGTTACAGACAATGAAACTCAGCAAGATGACATATGTGTACAGGAATGTAATAACAGCTATTGCCAATATTATAATGTCTGCATGGTTTGAAATATGACCATGGTTCGAGCAGGGAATTTAAAGTAGGACAAACAGATAAAAAGTCAGTTTTAAAATATACAGAACTTTAGACTTTAGAGTTTAGAGACACCGCCTGGAAACAGGCCCTTCGGCCCACTGAGTCCACTCTGGCCAGTGATCACTCTGTACACTGGCACGATCCTAGACACTAGGGACAAGTTACAATTTTACCAAAGTCAATTAAGCTACAAACCTGCACATCTTTGGAGTATGGGGAAAAAACCGGAGCACCTGGAGAAAAAACACACGGTCACAGGGAGAACATGTAAACTCCATACAGACAGCAACCGTAGTCAGGATTGAACCCAAGTCTCCGGCACTGTAAGGCAGCAGCTCTACCGCTGTGCCACCCCGAACTGACTTTACTTTGCTAGGACAATGCGCCATTGAGCTACTCGGCATGCAAGAAGATTTAAAGGACACCACTGTTCGCGTGAATATTCGCTTTGATCTATTCACGTGGAGTGACAGCCGAGAGATTCCTCCTTTATTCAGAGGAGATACCCATGCAATCTACAAGGAATATTATGGTGGCTCTAGGATCACTGCACACCACAGGAGCATCTGTAATCTCTGCACTCTGTTTTAAACCGAGAGTAGAGAACAAATAAACTTGCCACTTAGTGAACTTATCACATATCATAGGACTAAACAATTCAAAGCCAATAATTACATCCGTTGACACAAGTGACTGTTGGTGCTGGTTTACGAAAAAAAGAGTGCTAGAATAACTCAGCAGGTCAGTCAGCATCATGAATATGATGAATATAAATAAACAGGAGACATTTTGAGGCAGGACTAAAATATGACGGGAAATCTATACATTCTCGCTTGGTAAGAAACCACAAATAGAAAACCAACCCAACCTTGGCGAACAAAAGTGGCTGAAGAAAGTACTTAATTCAAGGAAGAATCATATAAAGTCATCAGGAAAAGTGGCAAGTGTGTGGATTTGGGAGATCCACACATTGATTAAGAGAGTAAAAATAGAGCATGAAAAATAAACTTGCAAGGAACATAACAATGGGTCGCATGGCTTCTACACGCATGTCAAAAAAAGATTAGTGAGGCCAAATGTAGATTGCTTATGGTCAAAACAGGAAAAAAGTTATAAATGTGGAACAAAGAAATGGCAGAACAATTTAACAAATTCTGACACAGTTACTTCTCAGAAATGCAAGGGAACAATACGTCTGAGGGGAAAAAAGTTAAGGGAATTAGTATTAGTGTGGAAAGAAATGCTGGAGAAATTAATGGACTGAAAGATAATCGTCTCCAGGGTTTGCTAATCTGCATTCCAGTGCACTCAAAGAAGTAACCATGGAAATAGTGGACGCATTATTTGACATCTTCCGAAAGACTTTTAAAATGGAATCGTTTCTGCAGATTGGAGGATGGCATGTGTGACCCTATTATTTAAAGCAAAGGCAGAGAAACGAGGAAACTATAGACCAGCCTACTGGGCAGCACAGTTGAGCAGCAGTAGAGTAGCTGCCTCACAGCACTGGAAAACCAGGTTTGATCCTGACTACGGTTGCTGTCCGCGTAGAGTTTCTATGGTCTCCCTGTGACCGTGTGGGTTTTCCCCGCGTGCTCTTGTTTTCTCCCACATCCCAAAGACGTGTAGCTTTGTAAGTTACGTGTAGGAAGGAACTGGTTTACGCCAAAGATAGACCCAAAATGCTGGAGTGATTCAGCGCGACAGGCAGCATCCCTGCAGGAATTCCTTCTATCCATGCCTGTCTCACTGAGTTACTCCAGCATTTTGTGTCTATCTTCAGCTTTGTAAGTTAATTGGCTTCTGTAAATCGAACCTAGCATGGAGGATGCGAAACTGAGATAACATAGAACCAGTGGACCGATGATAGTTGATCGGTGCGGACTCAGCGGGCCAAAGAGCCCGTTTGCACACTGTAGCTCTGAACTAAACCAAACTAAATTAGTGGCATGGAAAATGTTAATGTGTACATTATACAGAAGTGACATTGGGACAAAAATAAACATCTGCCACATTTGACAAAGTCAACATTGATTTATGAAAAGGGAAATTGGATGCGATAAGTGTTGTTTCTTTTTGAGGGTGTAAGTGGCAGAACAGATAAAGGATTGAAAATGTTTAACAGATGGAAAATGCTTTTTCTGGTGGCAGGCAGCGAGTGAGGCATCAATCCTTAGGCTGCAGCTCTTTAAGATACACGTGAATGCGCTTCCAATCAGTCGAGGCTGGATGAAATGTGAAGTTATCCATTTTGGGTAGAAGAATCAGGAACTGGAAGATGAGATGAGATGGGAATGATTTAAGAGGCTCTGTACTCATGCACACAAGAGGCAGTGGGGTGCATGCATTTATACATACATACACACGTGTAGATACATACATATACTGTTCTCGTCATGGGGTGGTGCCGCGAGACGGCAGCCTCACCAGCAGCGTGTTTGTCCTTTCGACTTTTTTTTAGTTTTTAGTATGTCTAAATATATGTTTTAGTGTGGGGGGGGATTTGGTGGGAAACCAAATCACAGTCACCTATACCTCGACAGAGATGCGATTTTTCTCTTTGTCACATCTTCGCCCACCTCGCGGCCAAACAACTGGATTGGTGTGGCCTTTCTCTGGGACGGCCCAGGCGCGGCGGGACTTTAACATCGTGGAGTGTGGCGATCCCTTGCCGGGGATCGCCAGAAGAAGTGCTCCGACCGCCGGCCTGCGGCTTATAACATCGTGAAGCCGCGGTCTCCGGTAAGAAAGTGGCCGACTCAGGAACTCCAAGCCGTGGAGTGCGTTCTGATCTGTCCCGACGTCGGAGTTTCGGCGACTACGGAGGGTTCATGGCCCCGACCACGGTGAACAAAGGAGGAAGAATGACTGAACGTTATTCACAGTATACAACATCCATCACAGTAAGGAATGTTGATTCCACTGTGGTGGATGTTTGTGTTAAATTATATTGTGTATTGTGTTCTTTTTGATTGTGTGGCTGCATGGCAACTCAAATTTCACTCGACCTTAATTGGTGCATGACAAATAAGTGTGAACTTGAACTTGAACTATAGAGACACACAGATATACACACATATATACACACACATAAATATATAACATATATATATCCACATATATACACACATGCATATCAGTAGACATACACATACTGTATAGACATATATACATACATATGCACTAGATAGATAGATATCCCGCCTGCACAGTTATTAAGTTGAAAGGCATTATTGAAATAAGAGTTATGGTTTTGAATAATCACTCACCCTTCTCCCCACCCCATTCACCCTGCACCTTCACCCAGGAGGAAAGTTAAACGGTGTAAAAACCATTGAGAAATTAAGCGGACTGATGAAGACACAAAAATGATCAATCCATTAACCTATTCCATGGAAGCAAAGCCTTTCTGAAGGGGATGAACTGCACTAATTGTCACTTTACTCCTTTAGATAAAGAGTCCAGAACGTCCACAACCACATTATGGAAACAAAGAATTGGAATATAACCAACTGGGCGGCACAGTGGCGCAGGGGTAGAGTGCTGACTTACACCGGGTTCAATCCTGACTATGGGTGCTGTTTGTGTGGAGTTTGCACGCTCCCCCTGGCGCTCTGCATTTCCTCCCACATTCCAAAGACATGTGGGTTTGTAGGATAATTGGCCTGTGCAAATTGTCCCGAGTGTGTTGGGTAGAACTAGTGTGCGGGTGATTGTTGGTCAGCGTGGACTGGGTGGGACGATGGGCCTGTTTCCACACTGTATCCCCAAACTAAACTAAACTATTTATCTCAAGCAAAATGCAGTGAGATCAAAGAGAAACCCTCGCTGATATTTGAAGTGATATGCACGGCTTCAGGTGGAGAAATTGAATAAGAAGTTGACGATCTGCAGGATATCATGAGATGTTCACAATTCGTCTTGCGAGGATAGACGCAAAATGCTGGAGTAACTCAGCGGGACAGGCAGCATCTTTGGAGAGAAGGAATGGGTGACTTTTCGGGTCAAGACCCTTCTTCAGACTCCAGGGTACGAGACCCTAGTTGATATTCACTGGAATTTAGAAGGATGAGAGGAGATCGTATAGAAACATGTACCATTTTTAAAGGATTGGACAGGCTAGATGCAGGAAAAATTTTCCCAATGTTGGGGGAGCCCAGATTTAGGGGTCACAGTTTAAGAATAAGGGATAGGCCATTTTCTTCATCTCACTGAGATGAGGAAAAGCTTTTTCACCCAGAGAGTTGTGAACCTGTGGAATTCTCTGCCACAGAAGGCAGTGGAGGCCGATTCACTGGATGTTTTCAAGAGTCAGATGTATCTCTTGGTGTCTCAAGGGATATTGGGGAGAAAGCAGGAAAGGGGTACTGATTTTGGCTGATCAGCCATGATGGGGTGGGAGATTGCAACCTTCATGTAGTCCGCCCTGTTTCGACAAATGCAATTAACCTGGCGTGCACAATCAAATAAGATCAAATAGAACAAGTTGTCTGACAACTTTAGGCTGTGCACACCATACACAAGTCCAGCCATGGTCATATTGAATGGCGGTGCTGGCTCAAGGGCCGAATGGCCTGATCCTGCACCTATTTTTCTATGTTTCTAACGCAACTCCTTGACTCACTCATACCTTCCCACCCAGCCCCCCCCCCCTATTCCCCAGGTGTTTTTACGATACTTGGTTTGATGAACATACGCATTTCTTGGTCTGCCTGCTAAATCCCATGCAACTTGCTAAGAGGGTTTTGAAATTGGGAATGGCGGTTTGCACAGATGTGTCAACACCTTCAAACTGAAATCCACGCACGCAACCAGCGACCCCCAGGGCGTTACAAGACCAAAAGTCAGAACGCTCCCACCAGTGTTGGTAGTTAACCAGTCAATGGACAATAGCTTTATAAAAATTAGTTAATGAGCTGCAGATGGAAGGACTGAAGAAAACGACTTCCTCCAAGTTCTGCTTTTCAGCATCAGTGACAAATCTTTGGGCTTCACAGCGCAGAGTCATGGCTGGATTGCAGCAACAGAGCCTGCTGCCAATTTCAAATCAGTGGACATTCGTAAATGAGTACCAATGCAGTGGGTTCACCCTCAGATAACTCCCTCCCAGGCAGCACAAACACACGCATTCATCCCCAGTGAACGTCGCGGGGCCACAATTTATTGGATGCTATAATGGCAGTGGACCAGAGATGCTCGTTGCCTTTACTCACGGTCACAGAAGAACCATTTGCCTATTGGCACTACGTGCACGGCACATCTGTTCATAAGTTCATAAGTGATAGGAACAAAAAAGACCATTTGGACCATCAAATCGACTCCACCATTCAATTATGGCTGATCTATCTTTCCCTCTTAACGCCATTCTCCTGCCTTCTCCCCATATTACCCCGACACCCGTACTTATCAAGAATCTATCTATCTCTGCCTTAGAAATATCCATCCATCCATTCTGTGTCAATAGTTGCTTTGGACGTAATGAAATCTCCCGTCATGGTAGGATCCCTTAAAGTGGCAGTTCCCACCAATGGGTGGCCACAGTGGTGCAGCGGTAGAGTTGCTGCCTTACAGCGCTTTCAGCGCCAGAGATCCGGGTTCGATCCCGACTACGGGTGCTGTCTGTATGAAGTTTGTACGTTCTCCCCGTGACCCGCATGGATTTTCTCCGAGATCGCAGTTTTCCTCCCACACTCCAAAGGCGCACAGGTATGTAGGTTAATTGGCTTGGTATCGGTGTAAAATTGTCCCTAGTGTGTGTAGGATAGTGTTAATGTGCAGGGATCGCTGGTCGGTGCAGACTTGATGGGCCGAAAGGCCTGTTTCCGCACTGTATCTCCAAATTAAACTAAACAATGATGGGGATCATTGAAACTTACAAAATAGTGAAAGTCCTGGATGGTGTGGATGTGGAGAGGATGTTTGCACGAGTGGGACCAGAGGCCATAGCCTCAGAATATAGGGACAAACCTTTACAAAGGAGATGAGGAGGAATTTCTTTAATGAGAGGGTGGTGAATCTGCCACAGAAGGCGGTGGAGGCCAAGTCAATAGATATATCCAAGGCAGAGATGAATACATTCTTCATTAGTATGGGTGTCAAGGGTTATGGGGAGAAGGTCAGAGAATGGGGTTGGCAGGGTGAGATAGATCAGCCATGATTGAATGGAGGAGCAGAATTCCGCTCCTATCACTTATGAACAAATAAGGTGGATACTCTTGGTGCTTTGAGCCTTTGAATGGCAGGTAGGTGTTGGCGTTCAAGCAACATGCTACTTCAACAGCCAAGGACACAGAATGCTGGAGTTACTCAGCGGGTCAGGCAGGAGAACAAAGATAGATGACGTTTTGAGTCGGAACCCTTCTTCCGACCCAACACTTCAACAGCCAATGGACAACACCCATTCTCTCAATCACCACCCCCACCCTCACTCTACGAAGTGACACCTAAAATGGTTGGATTACACTCCACAATTCCTGCAGTGCCATTTTGATTGAATGAATTGATTGTCAATTATAGCATGGAAACAAACGCTTTGGCCCACCGAGTCCATGCCAACCATCGACCACCCGTTCACACTAGTTCTATGTATCTCACTTTCACATCCACTCCCTAGATACTCGGGGCAATTGATAGATTAATCCACCTATTTTGGCACTGTGTTAACCGTGGTAAATGGAGAACCTTGTGCTCATTCATGAACATCCGATTCAACCCGGCGGAAAAGGATGAGATCTCATAGGAAAGATGACACCTCTGACTATGTTCACTCAGAACAGAAAACCAATTAAAATGAATCTCAATTGTTCTTTGTACTGTGTTGCTCTGGTCTCAAGACCACACCTGCAGTAAAACCAAAGTACTTTTCAGCTGCACACAAACCTTCGTCAACTACTGAAAGGCAAGGAATAGGAGGCTCCGTGTTGTTTTTTAGTGGTCTTCCCTCTTCCTAGAGACACGGCTTCTATTAGCTTTCTGGGTTGCTAATATGACCACAGCAAGCTACTGGAATGAAGTGCACTTGTTGGATTTTAAACATGGCAAACACATGCAGATTTGCAAAGGCCAAGTGCCAAGACGAGTTTGGCCATGCTCTGGGTTGCTCAACCTCCAGTAGTCGAAGCTGGCAGCATGCACGGTCAAGGACATCTTTGAAAACACAAGGAACTCAGTCGGTATCCCGCAGCGTTGAAGCAAGCGCTTTGGCCCAACTTGCTCAAGCTGACCAACATGCCCCATCGACACTAGTCCCATCGGCCTGCCTTTGGCCCATATCCCTCCAAACCAATCCAATCCATGTGCCCATATATCCAAGTGCAGATGTTGGAATCATGAGCAAACCAAAGGGCTGGAGGAACTCAATGGGTCAGGCAGCATCCATGTAGGCGATGGGCAGGCACATTTTGGGTTGGCACCCTTCTTCAGAATGGCATTAGTAGGGGGATTTTGCATGCAGAATTTCTTATCCTATCCATGCTTCTATTTTCTAGTTCAAACTTGTCCATCTGAACTACTGCAGTGATTTCATATGAAGTAGTGTTCTTGATATATAATATTTGACAGCCTTGCTGAGACTCTTCCATGGCAACAAGCTACTATTTCCACCCACCTCACCATCCTTCCCGATAAACCAGGAAAGCAACCATTTTGTTCATCTTCTACAACAAAGGACGGTGCACAACTTTCCAGTGAGATGAAGATGACCGCGAGACTAAACCAGGAATATTCAAGCTCCTTTGGCAGATATTAAAAAAATACTCTTTGCTGCATCGCTCAAGATTCAATTATCCCTCTAAATCTTGGAAACTAGCAGTGAACATGATACTTTGTAAGATTTCATAGTTTCAGCAATGGAGGTGCCAATGAGCATGCTACCTACAGAAGGATCCCGAACACCGGTTGCTAAACACTTCAACTCCCCCTCCCATTCCCACACTGACCTTTCTGGCCTGGGCCTCCTCCATTGTCGGAGTGAGGCCCAGCGCAAATTGGAGGAATAACACCGCATATTTCGCTTCGGCAGTTTACCTTTGCCTTCCCTATCTCTCCATCCCTCCCCCTTCTCAGTTCTCTGACCAGTCTTACTGTCTCTGACTGCGTTTTATCTGTTGCTTTGCTGTTACCTTCTCCCAACTAACATTGATCCATTCTACATCTCCCTTGATCTGCATTCCCTTTGTCATTTTTTCACACCATACGAACCTTATCTATACACTTCCTTATCTATGTACCTCCCACTCCCCTGACATCAGTCTGAAGAAGGGTCTTGACCCGAGACGTCACCTTGCTCTCCAGGGATGCTGCCTGTCCTGCTGAGTTACTCCAGCATTTTGTGTCTATATTCTAGCTATAGAAGGTGCACTTTAACTGAAGACATCTCTTGTCACCTGCACAGAATGGTGAGAACTACAGGTTATCGAGTATCCTGCTTGATTTCTAAATGGTCGTCAGAATATTAAGCTCCAAATACAGATTCTCTCAGTTCCTTGTTACATCAGGTTGGAACTAAGAATGCTCCACATTCCACGAGTCCTGAACTTCTGACATCCATTAATTAAACTGTGCTGCTCTTCATAATAACATTAATAAACATCTTTATTTAACAATGTATGAACCTTTTAGACCACTTATCTAGCTCACAGGCATACATTTTTTTCTTTGCCATCTCATCCCAAATATAGTCATTCCAATTTTAAAACTGCCTATTTCAGTCATGAACTTTAATGAATTATGCCAATCAACATTCATACTGAGAAACAGTTAAAATAAACTGCAGATAAACATGTATTTTTGACCAGACCCTGAATGTAATGCCTCACTGCTCACATCAGTCTGCACCGTGTATTAATTGACGGGCCATTGATTTTTCTCCACATTGCTGTTTAGCACACCAAGTACAAGGGCAGAGTTTCTAATCATTCAGAGGTTCTTCCTCGATTGTGAATAACATTCAACTAATGTTACTGTTGTGTACAACGTATCAGAAATCACACCACTTACGAACAAACAAATTACAACAGGGGGCGGCCATGGTCCCTCAAGCCTGTTCTGCCATTTAATAAAATTATGGCTTATCTAATTGTAACCCCCCGTAAACACAAGAGGGCATTAAGGGCAGCATGGTGGCGTAGCAGTAGGGCAACTGCCTTACAGCGCCAGAGACCCGGGTTCAATCCTGACTACGGGTGCTGTCTGTACAGAGTTTGTATGTTCTCCCCGCGCTCGTGTGATTTTTCTCCGAGATTCACACAGGATTACCGGTTTCCTCCCACACTCCAAAGACGTACAGGTTTGTAGGTTAATTGGCTTGGTATAAATGTAAATTGTCCCTAGCATTTGTAGGACAGGTTTAGTGTGTGGATCGCTGGCCGGCGTGCTCGGTGGGCCGAAGGGCCTATTTCCATGCTGTATCTCTAAACTAAACTCGACCTAAAATGCGTTCAATGATTCTTCCTCAAAAGGGGACAGGTGCAGAGTTTCAAAGATCTTTAACCTCAGAGCCAAAATTGCATTTCACCTCTTCCTTTAGGGACGGCACGGTGGCGCAGCTGTAGAGTTGCTGCCTTACAGCACCAGAGACCAGGGTTCCAACCTGATTACGGGCGCTGTCTGTACGGAGTTTGTATGTTCTCCCCTGTGACAGGGTAGATTTTCGCCGGGTGCTCCAGTTTCCTCCCACACGCCAAAGACAGGTTTGTAGGGTTAATTGACTTTGGTTGCAAATTGTCCATATTGTGTAGGATAGTGTTAGCGTTTGTGACTAATGGTTGGTGCGGAATCTTTGGGCAGAAGGAGTGAACTAAACTAAATGAGTGACCATTTTTCCTTAAACTGTGATAACTAGTTTGGACATTCTTCCATGAGGAAACATCCTTGACACAAGCACCCTGTCAAAACTGCTGAGTACCTTGTGTTTTAAGCAAGCCCCTCTCACCCTTATAAGCTGCGGTAGAAACACTCCAAAACTATAAAACCCATCTTTGTGCAACAACCCACCAATTCAATTTATTTGACGTATAAACATTATTTGGACTGCTTCCAATGCAATAAAGATCCTCCTTTAAATAAACAGATCAATACTGCACACAATACTCCAGGTGTGGACTTGTCCTACATCACTGACTCTACTCATACATCTATATTCAAGTGCTATATTCCACTTTCATTAACAAAATCACACTATGTGGTGCACATGGCTGTTAAAAAAAGTATATACATTCAAGGAAAGAGAATGCTGGAGTAAAGGGCCTGTCCTACTTGGACGACCTAATCTGCTAGTTCTGGCAAGTTTGCCCTCCACTCATACTCGCAGCATGGGCGACACGAGGTCGTAGGAGGTCTTCATAACTCTCCTTCATGCTCGAGAGTGGTCTCCGCGTACTCGAGGCCTCAGCTAGGTTGCGGCGGTTTTTTCAATATGTTAAAAAATGCCCGCGAGTAAATAAAGGTCGCCATGGAAAAAAATCGATACTTTTTTACTCATAGGTTTAGTCGTAGTGGGTCGTAGTAGGTCGGCAAGTTAGTCGTAGGTAATCCAGGGTAGTTGAAGGTTGTCTTAGATAGTCTTCATCATAGTCGAAGGAGATTGTCTTCACTCTCCACTATTCGGTGTCCAATTTCCCCAAAGTTAGTCGTAGCTAGTCTAAGCTGGTCTTCAACATGTCATTTCTTCTAAAATTGCCAATTAGGTCGCCCAAGTGGGACAGCCCTTTAGCTCAGCAGGTCAACAGCATCCCTGGAGAACATTTGATAGGTGACATTTTGAGTCAAGACCATTCTTTAATCTTACTTCAGTCTTGAGCTACGCGATCTTTGTGTGCCTTTTCTTGGTAAACCAGCATCTGCGGTTCCGTGTTTCTATATACATTCAATGTTTCCTGCTCTTATACACCTTAAAATAGGTTGCAGTGTGTATTGAATGTATAGGAACCTTGTTAGAGAGCCAGAAGCTATATTGCAGAAAGTTTTTTGTAATCCAAGTCCTTAAAATGACACATGCCAAATCTAAGCAAAGCCAGGATACGTCAAGGTTAAATGCTTCGAATCCTGATGCCAACGGCAATTGAAGAAAGGAAAATATTTCATTAAAAATATAGCTCCATTGCGAGTCATGCAGGGTTTTATTCTCTGGTGGCAATTCCAGTTTCCTCTTCTTGGAGAATGGTAGAGAATCGAGATGTTGCAATCGGACAGCTCAACTGACACAAAGGGGCAGAAATCACTGACTTCAGTGCAGAAGGAGAGTTTGATATACATTGTGTGGGAAGGTACTGCAGATACTGACACACTGGTAGACACAGCTGGTGATAGGTGATGTTAGGAATAGGTGATGTTTCAGGTTAAGACCCTTCTTCAGACTAAGAATCAGGGGAGAGGCAAACTAGAGGTTTGAAAAGGTACAGAGCAAATCAGAACCGGCACCGATGACCAAGGAAAGGTGGAGCCCACAATGGTCCATTGTTGGCAGTGGAGGAGGTGATAATAAAACGATGAGAACAGTGAAACTACCAAGGTGACTCGGGTGGGGGAGGGACAGAGGGAGAGGGAATGCAAGGGTTACTTGAAATTAGAGAAATCAATATTCAAACCACTGGGTTGTAAGCTGCCCAAGTGAAATATGAGATGTTGTTCCTCCAATTTGTATGGTGCCTCACTCTGACAGTGGAGCGATCCAGATCAGAAAAGTCACTATGGGAATGGGAAGAGGAGTTTAAATGTTTGGCAATGTGGAGATCTCTTTTTATGTCTTTCTTTGCGATACATTGTGCTTTTCAGATGCAATGGCACCGCCATTTCAATGTCAAGGTATTGTTCCCCATCCTGTTTCTAGTTCAGATGGTGAGACAACAGTTCGACTAACAGAACAAAGTCAACATATTGGACTGGCATAAAGAGTCTCCTGCCACCCGAGCTAAAAGTAAATGCCGTCGAAACGCACTTGCAAATAGCAGAACTACTGGTGCACGGAGCGTGAAGACAATGTACCTCTTGGATTATGAAACACTTTGTTGCAAACCAGAAGAAAAATTGCTAGCTGTGCAACAGGTTTGAACATAGATACACAAACTCTTGCGTCCCAGGCAGAGGCTTTGGAGAAGGTGCAAAGCTGGTTTGTAAAATGTTGCTGGGATTCGCGGGTATTAGCAGAGAGATTGGTCAAACTTGGATTGTTTTCTCAGGAACATTGGAGGCTTGGGAAAGACCTGGCAGAAGCATATAAAATAAAATCTCCATACTTATAAAACTCTCATCTTGTGTGTGTATAATCACATCTTCTCAAAAAAACGATGCGGTAACGGTAACATTTTTACATATTCCGGTAGACATTTTTCCAGTAGAGTCCAAAACGCCTTATCTGAAAATTTCATGCTTTATTTCTCGAGTTATTACTGAAAATGTTCAAAAATCTGACAAAACTTTGAATTTAAAAAATGACCGTCTTTCACTGATGACGTTACAATATGTCTGTGTGCCGTTCTTCCTCGGGCTGCGAATGACGACAACGGATCCCACCTGGTCTAGTATAAATTTAAATATATAAACATGAAATAAAGCATAAAAAATTACAAGGTGGTAAACATTTAGAACCTTTTTCTCCCCAGGGTGGAAATGTTAAAAAATTGAGGACATGGCTTTCAGGTGAGAGGGGCAAGTTTTAAGGAGATGTGCGGGGTAAGTTTTGCTTTGCACACCCAGAGAGTAGTGGGTGACTGGAACATAATATCAGAGGTGGTGGTGGTGGTGGAGGCAGATATGATGGTGGCATTTAAGAGGCTTTTAGGTAGGCACATGGATATGCAGGGAATGGAGGGATATGGATTACGTGAAGGCAGAGGAGATTAGTTTAACTTGCATCATGTTTGACACAGATACTGTGGAACAAAGGGCCTGTTTCTGGGCTGTACTATGCATGTACCGAAGACCACTTCAAAACTGTAATTCAACCCAACAGCTCGATAAGAACACAAATGTTTCCTTTATCTTATTGTTCAAGGATCTATTGACTACGTTAACATTTTGTGCACAGTGTCAGGTTGCAGAATATGGGGCTATTGATCCAAACATGCAAGTTCAAACACTATCGTGGCTGACGAGAAATTTAAATTCAAGAAATTTGAATTGAATTGAATTTTTTGTCAGCCAAGTATGTATGCATACAAGGAATTTGCCTTGGTGCTTTGCTCTTGTCCGGCGATTTTTCAGCTGACCCGAAACATTGAGTATCCATGTTCTGCAGATAGACCAAAAATGCTGGAGTAACTCAGTGAGTCGGACAGCATCACTGGAGAAAAGGAATAGGTGACATTTCGGGTCAAAACCCTTCATCAGACTGATAGTCAGGGAGAGGGAAACTAAAGGTGTGAGAAGGTGCAGAACAAAGTGGAGTATGCACCAATGACTTAGGAACTGTGGAGCCCACAATGGTCCATTGTTGGCTGGGGATGACGTGATAATGAGGGGATACAAAGGGTGAAATTAGCAGGAGGACTAAGGTGGGGGAGGGATGTAGTGGGTATTCTGCAGAGCTACTGCCTGACCCGCTGAGTTACTCCAGCACTTTGTGACCCCATTTTGTAAACCAGCATCTGCTGTTCCTTGCCTCTATTGTTCTTTGTGTAACTAGGTTTCTCAAGTTACCCGTGGGTTTTTTTGCCAACCTGTAAATCTCAGTCCTTGTCGTTTTATAGTTTTCCTGCAAAATGACCTACTCACAAGAGCCATATTAAACACAGAGTCTTAGGAGAATTCACAAGTTTGTCAAGCAATGAGAAATACAAGAGAATAAATGCAGGACAAAAGAGACTCCCATTTAAAACCGCATGAAGGATGAATTTCTCCTCTCAAAGTGGGAGGTGCCATCATGTAGGTCACAGCTACTGACTTGGTCCAAAGACTTGGTTGCGACAGAACCTCTGTCGTTATCTGTATGGAGTTTGCATGTTTTTGATTGATTGAAACATACATCATTGAAACAGGCCTTTCAGCCCATCGAGTCCATGCCGACCATTGATCACCCGTTCGCACTAGTTCAATATAATCCCACTTTCTCCTCCACTCCCAACATATTGGGGGCAGTTTACAGAGGCCAATTAACCTACAAACCCGCACACCTTTGGAATGCTGAATTGAGGAAAACTCCACAAAGAAAGCACTCGAGGTCAGGATTGAACCTGGGTCTCTGGCGCTGCTAAACAGCAGTTCGACTACATGTTCTTCCTGTGACCCTCCGAGTGCTCTGGCTTCCCCCCACGTCCCAAAGACGTGCATGTTAAGAGGTTAATTGGCCTCTGTAAATTGGTCCGAGTGTGTAGGTGAATATTAGAATCTGGGGGGGTGGGGGGGGGAATGAAAGGCGAGAAGAGAGTTATTGAGAGAATAATGGGTTAAGATAGAAATACTGTATGAAAGGGTGCAGTTGATGATTCGGGCTTGGTGGGCAGAAGGGCCCGTCTCTGTGCAGTGTCTTTCTATGACTCCAGAGGGTTGGAACTTCCTTTGACTGAACAGTAAATGTTCAGTCATGAAGTACATTCAAGGCTGAAATAGAATCCTGATCTGTGGAGGAACCAAAGATTGTGCGGATTCTGCAGAGAAGGAGTTAAGCAATGGATCACATCATTCACACCTATTCTGAATGGTGGGGCAAGCATGAGTGGCCTAATCGCTTGCTCCTGCTCCTACATCCTATGAACTAACTCTCCCAAAATGTATAGTTGCCTCTGCTGAAGCATGGGCAGTCTGGAGAAACTCGGCTTCCATTTATGAACATTTTCAAATATCACTTTTGTTTTAAAAGTCGCTTTCTGTAAATGAAAACACACTTTCACTTTGGCAAGATGAATCGTTGGCAGAATTGATCTGAGCCACAGTTTCCAACAAAACAAGTCATTGAGCTTGTCCAATTTATTAAAAGGGAGGCAACAAGTTGGCAAGGCAGGAACAGAGTGGAGTGACAGCTGTGGTGTTGCTGCCAACATCTGGATATAGACCAGGGCACAGCCTGTCCAAATAGTCAGCGTGGAGTTTTGGATTGCCAGCAGTAAAAAATACCCGAAGATTTATTCACAAGTACTGGAGAGAAAATGTAAAGATTCTTTTCTATGACTGGTTCCGGACCGAGAGTCTGAAGAAGGGTCTCGACCCGAAAGGTCACTTATCCATGTTCTCCATTGATGCTGCCTGGCCTGCTGAGTTACTCCAGCATTTTGTGTCCTTTTGAGTATTAACCGGCAACTGTAGTTGTTTGTTTCTACTACTTGTACAATGTTTAAGAGGAACTGCAGATGCTTTAAATCGAAGGTAGACAAAAATGCTTCAGCGGTGAGGCAGTCAGATCGAGACCCTTCTTCAGACTGAAGAAACCCGAAACGTTGCCTTTTACTTTCGCTCCCTCACCTGCTGAGTTTCTATTTTTGTCTACTTATACAATGTTAATCCCTTACTTGGTTATACGACTTGATGGACCAGGCTAAGCCACCATTGCTAAGAAGGACACAGCACCTCATATTCTGCTTCGATAACTTACAAACATAATGGTTTGCAGATTGAATTCGACAATTTTACGTGACCTCCCCTAACCCCTCTCTCTCCTGATCTTCTGCCCCTGATGGGCAGATGGAGTCAGAAGCAGGACGGTGATGGGGGAGCTACCATAGGGTCCATACTCGCCATGACTCCTGTTCTGCTCATTCCTCCCTGAGTCTTGAAATGCATTCAAGACAGTGAATGGCAGTCAGCTCCACCACAAGAGAGTTGAGGCATGGGGTGAGAGAGATAAGGTGAACTTGGGGCCAAAGGCAGATCCATAATGATCTTACTGAAGGGTTGAGCAAACTTGAGAGGCCTACTCCTGCTTGTTTCCTATGTAGTGCCTAATATAACCTCATAAGATTTTTAAAATTTCAAATAACAGCATGATTCATTTAAAATATATATAAGAAATAAAAAACTTTATGACTTTATTTGCATTCATAGTGACATCAACTATATACATTTATACTGTCATAAAGTATATATATCTTATACTTATAAAGTTAATATATCTTCATGTAATAAAGTTTTCAAGAGAGAGTTAGATTTAGCTCTTAGGGCTGAATCAAGGGATATGGGGTACTGATTTTGGATGATCAGCCATGACAATAGACAGTAGACAATAGACAATAAGTGCAGAGGTAGACCATTTGGCCCATCGAGCTAGCACCACCATTCAATGTGATCATGGCTGATCATCCACAAACATTACACCGTTCCTGCCTTTTCCCCATATCCCCTGACTCCGCTATCTTTAAGAGCCCTATCCAGCTCTCTCTTGAAAGCATCCAGAAAAAAGCCTCCTCCGCCCTCTGAGGCAGAGAATTCCACACACTCACATCTCTCTGTGAGAAAAAGTGTTTCCTCGTCTCCGTTCTAAATGGCTTGCCCCTTATTCTTAAACTGTGGCCCCTGGTTCTGGACTCCCCCAACATCGGGAACATGTTTCCTGCCTCAAGCGTGTCCAAACCCTTCACAATCTTATATGTTTCAATAAGATACCCTCTCATCCTTCTAAACTCCAGAGTGTACAAGCCCAGCTGCTTCATTCTCTCAGCATATGACAGCCCCGCCATCCCAGGAATTAACCTTGTAAACCTACGCTGCACACCCTCAATAGCAAGAATGTCCTTCCTCAAATTAGGGGACCAAAACTGCACACAATACTCCAGGTGTGGTCTCACCAGGGCTCTGTACAACTGCGGAAGGACCTCTTTGCTCCTAAACTCGACTCCTCTTGTTATAAAGGCCAACCTTCCATTCGCTTTCTTCACTGCCTGCTGTACCTGCATGCTTACTTTCATAGACTGATGAACAAGGACCCCCAGATCCTGCTGTACTTCCCCTTTTCCCAACTTGACGCCATTTAGATAGTAATGATCATATTGAATGGCGGTGCTGGCTCGAAGGGCCAAATGGCCTACTCCTGCACGTATTTTCTATGTTTCTTTGACTCGATCTGAAGCCCTTCTCAATGTACTCAAGCCTAAAGTTCTATGCCAGCAAAGAGGTCCAGAAAGAACGGACAGACAGAAGTACCATGTTTCCAGTGAGATTTAAAGCAAGATTATACCTTTTATTTTTTTTAAAAAGAGCAACAAAGTGGAATCAGGCCATTCGGTCCACCGAGTCTATGCTGGCCGGCAATCACTCCGTACATCAGCACTATCCTACACACTGGGGATGAGTTCCAATTTTTGTAGAAGCCAATTAACCTACAAACCTGTACATCTTTGGAATGTGTGGAAACCAGAGCACCAGGGTGAAACCTCTTGGCGTTTCTCTCGTGGTCCAACAGATTGCTTGCAACCAAGAGCACGTCGGCGCAGCGGTAGAGTTGCTGCCTCACAGTGCCAGAGATCTGGGTTCAATTCTGCCTTTGGGTGTTGTCTGTGCAGAGTTTGCACTTTCTTGCCGTGCCCTGCGTGGGTTTTCTCCAAGATCTTCAGTTTCCTCCCACCCACAAAGACATACAGGTCTGGAGGTTGTTATTTGCACTTTATCAGTTTATTTATTCATGTGTGTACATATTTATAGAATGGTATATGGACACACTGATCTGTTTTGTAGTCAATGCCTACTATGTTCTGTTGTGCTGAAGCAAAGCAAGAATGTCATTGTCCTATCAGGGACACGTGACAATAAACTCACTTGGACTTGGTTAATTGGCTTGGTATAAATGTAAATTGGCCCTAGTAGGAAGTGTTAATGCGTGGGGATCGCAGGTCGACGTGGACTCGAACTGCCTGTTTCCACGCTCTATCTCTAAACTAAACTCTTAATCTGCTCTCTCCAGTGGTTCTGCCAATATTTCTCCCACAACCAACACCACCAAGCAAGAATTATCTAGTCATCATCATTACTGTGTGGCTTGTGGGACCTTCGATTCCAACATTGTAACAGCAACTACAGTTCGAAGTATTTTGCTGGCAATGAACTACTTTTGGAATGTGCCGAGATGGTGAAAATTCTTATATAAATACGTCTCAATATCAAATACATAGCTAGTCTATACCGCAGCCAACATGGGAGGGATAACGAAGGAACAATCTTTTACATTCTCCTGTGGATCAGGTGCCGAGTGCCTAACCACTCTAAATTTGGCCCATAAATCAGTTATGCATGCAGATGTGTCTTGAACCTCAATACTTTTTGTTCATTCTGGCTCAGATTCCCTCTTATCCCAAAGTTAGAATGTTCGAATCCACGTACTAGAGGACCTATCCTACAGTAAATCCCCAATGCAGCACTGAGGAAGAGCTGAACAACAGGTGTTGTCAGTCTTGCCTTAACTGCTGCCCAGGTTACTCCAGCACTTCTTGCTTTACTCAACATTCCAGCATCTGCAGTTCCTCGTGTCTCCATTTTACTGCTTCACCGTGAAATCCCCTCAAGGTTTGTCCACTTTGAAGAGAAGACAACACAAAGTGCTGGAGTAACTGAACATGGGTAGGTGACGTTTCCGATTGAGACCTTTCTTAAGACAGATTGTCAATCAGTCAGTCAGAAACAAGGGTCCCAACCCGAAACATCCCATAGCCACGTTCTCCACAGATGCTGCCGACTTACTAGGTTATTCCAGCTATTTGTGTGTTTGACTCAATATTCCAGCATCTGCAGTTCCTAGTGTCTGGTAGAGGCATGTTTTGGTTGTTAATCCAAAACTTCTATCTACCCCACTGGTGAACATTGCATTGCACTATTTTGAGAAGAGGTACAGAGCTCTCAATTTCCTGGCAATTATTTATTCACCAACACAGAACAGTGACAAAAGTGAAAGATCACGGGGTCATTTACTGTGGATATGGGATGTTCACAGAGGCATAAATGTTGTCACTCTCTCACTGATGGCTAAAGAAATGAAGGTTTAATAGTGTGAAGAATTTCAATCAATGCAGATGAGGCAAACGTATTGAATTGAATATTTCTTTAATAAATACTGATCAAGCCAACCGGGCTGCAGTCACCTCTAGAGAAACAAGGGACAGCAGATACTGGTTTACGAAAAAAAGACAAAATTGCTGGAATAATTCAAGCTGGTCAGGCAGCGTCTCTGAAGAACATGGATAGGTAACGTTTTAGGTCAGGATGCTTCGTCAGACACAACCCAACCCAAAACGTCACATATCCGTGTTTTCCAGAAATGCTGCTTGACCCACTGAGTTACCCCAGCACTATCTTTTAAGTGTGACCTATGATATTTTGAAAGACCATTCACTTTACATAATTCATGAGTAAAAGGCTCATACCTCAACCCTTTGTCCAAATGTGTGAGGAACAATCTCTATATCTTCAGGAATGTGCACAACATCCTCATCATCAGTAAAGTGCCAGATGCCTCTGAAGATTCAATGAGTAAATCAGGAATAAATGTTCCTCCAGCACCATGTTGGGTTTTGCCGAGAGCATTGTGCTCTAAACATCAGCAATCCCAATGTAAACAAAACCCAAGGTCTGGAGAGGAAGTAATACTTGGTGTGGTATCCTGGAATTTTAATAAAAATGTAAGCAATGGACCACAAAGAGAAAATATTTCAATGACTGGCCCGCTATTTTGTAGAAAGTAGTTTGGCTGTGATGTTGAAAGGACATTGCCACAAGATCCTAGTATCCTAGATCCAGCCATCTTCAGATGCTTCATCAATGACCTTTCTTCTGCTATATGGTCACTAGGGGTGGTGGGCATTGATGATGATTACACAATGTCCAAGTCTATCTGCAACTCTTAAAATGGAAGTGCCTATATTGAGATTATTGGCCATCTTGAGACTAGAAGAGGGTGGTACAGTGGCGCAGCTGGTAGAGTTGCTGCCTCACTGCGCCAGAGACTCCGTTTGGGCCTGACATCGATTGCTGCCTGTGTGGAGTTTGCACTTGATGCTGTGGGTTTCCACCGGTCAATCCTCATGAAATGAAGCAATCATACCTACATTCAACACCAACTAAACAACATTCAGACATTCAAACTATCAACATTGACATTAACACAGATGTCAGAGAGTATGGGGAGGAGGCAGGAGAATGGGGTTAGGAGGGAGAGATCGATCAGCCATGATTGAATGGCAGACTTGATGGGCCGAGTGGCCTAATTCTACTCCTATCACTAATAATCTTATGATCTAATGACACGCGCTACACAAGTAGGTCAGAGGCTTGGCTATGTGATGAGCGAGTCATCTAACACCTCAAAGCCTTTCCACCATCTACTTGGCTCAAGGCAGGAGTGTGATGTAATACTCTCTGGTTGATTGGATGACTGCAGCTTCAAAACTAAAGATGCCCGGCACATCATCCAGGATAATGCAGCGCTCCCAATCTGTACTCCATGTGCCCCAGTTTCCTCCCACGCCCAAGGACATGCAAGTTGGTGCATTGGCAACTGTAAATTGCCCCAGTGTAGGCAGGTGGAAAAAAATTCAAAGGGGGCTGATGGATGGCACAGTGGTGTAGCTGATCTTGCCACTGAATCACAGCACTAGATACCCAGTTCCGATCCTGATCTCAGGTGCTGTCTGTACAAACTCCACACATTCTCCCTGTGACCTCGTGGGTTTCCGTCAGGTGCTCCCAGTCTCTTCCTGCGTCCCAAGAACGAGTGCCATAGCCCCCTGTAAATTACCGCTAGAGCGTAGGAAGTAGATGGGAAAAAGGCGATAACATACAACTAGTGTGAGGGGCTGGTTGAGGCGTGCAAGAAAGAACTGCAGATGCTGGTTCAAACCAAAGATAAACACAAAATGCAGGAGCAACTCAACCCGAAACATCACCCATTCCTACTCTAAAGAGATGCTGCCTGTCCCGCTGAGTTTCTCAGCATTTTGTGTCGAATTTTGGCTGGTTGATGGTCTTCCTTCGATTTGGAGGGTCAAAGGGGCCAATTTCCAAGCTGCGTCTTTCAATCAATCAATCAAGAGGTGGGTGGGGGAGAATCAAACTGCTTGGAGGTAAATAGCTGAATGGCCTTCTTCTGTGTCATCATCAGAAATAATTTGTAAAACTGCTTCTTCTAGCAGAACCACAATACATAACCACAGAGTGACCAGGGGTGAGGGAGCCCAAGAGTGATGAAACAACCCCTTGTTTATTCTGCTGAGAGAGCCATGATCGCAGGAAATAAATATAAATTTGAAATAAAGCTTCCATTCACATAAAATTGTTGCCGCATCTTTTTGCAATACAAATATTGCTGTAAAAAACAGCGGGAATGCAGTACAGAAATATGCCTGCAATGCTATTAAATCACCTTTGTATTGAGAACACATGTGTGCAATAGACATTAGACACAGAGTGTGGAAACAGGCCCTTCGGCCCACCAAGTCCGTGCCGACCAAGTATACTAGCTAGGGACAATTTACAGAAGCCAATTAACCTACAAACCGGAATGTCTTTGGTGTAAGGGTGGAATCCAGAGTACCTGGGGAAAACCCAGGCAGTCACAGGGAGAACATGCAAACTCCATACAGTTTTGCATCCCGAAGTCATGATCGGACCCAGGTCTCTGGCGCTGCAAGGCAGCCCCACATACAAACTTTACCCATCTTGGGTACAGCCAATTGATCTTGATTTTAACTCTTCCCCCCAAAGGGAGTGATTATAATGGACAATGGTGAAGGGGAGTACTCTTTTCCCACTTCCTTTGAATCATTGAAGGATACAGTACGTCAGGGAAACGGGTCACGGGTCCTTCCGCCCACCGATTCCATGGTGACCATTGATCACCCATTCACTCCAGTTCTACGTTGTCCCACTTTCACATCCACTCTCGACACACTGGGGGAAATTTAAGGAGGCCAAATTAACCTACAAACCCAGACGTGTTTGGGATGTTGGAGGAAACCGAAGCACCCTCTCGATCACAGGGAAAACATGCAAACCCCCTACAGGCAGCATGCAAGGTCAGGGTTGAACCTTGGGCTCTGGCGCTGTGAAGCAGCAGCTCCACCAGCTCTGCCACCTTCTTACTTCTGAAGACTGCAGACTGCAGGTAGAAAGGACAACAGAGGCACTTTCATTTTAAATAAGGAATATTGGTGGAAGGAGATGGGGGGGGGGGGGGGGGGGGGGGGGGTGGGGGGGGAGGGGTAGGGGAGAAATGAGTGCAAATCAAGTTGAGGCACAGGGATGTGAGGAGGAAGGAAGAAAAAAAACATGTGCGCGTGTGCGTGTGTGTGTGTGTGTGTGTGTGGGGGGGGGGGGGGGGTGGTTAAAGAGCTTTAGTAGTAGTATGGTTACCTAAAGTTGGATAATTCAATCCAGTGGTTTGTAAGCATAAGAGCTCCAGTTTGCACGCGGACTCTCAATCTGGCAATGGAAGAGGCCAGGAATGGAAAGGTTAGTATGGGAGTGCGAAGGGGAGTTAAAATGGTTAGCAAGCAAGAGCCCAGCAGGCCTTGTTGGGAGGAACAGCGAGCAACAGGATTAATAATTTACCAGAGTCATCTGCTCTCATTTTTTTGGTTCTTTCATTCTGGACGGAGCAGAAACAATTTCCATATTTGCAAACTCAGTCAACCAAAAATAAAGTGTTTCAAATGGAATTCAGGGACTGGCAGAGTTTTTTTCCTTGGAGGGCCACCAATCATTGCGGGCATGGGCACACACCAATTCCTGCAAACACTGGCCATAAAGAAAACCATTTCTTCTGCTGCATTAAGGTTTCCTGCCGCAAAGCAACTCACCAAGCATTTTTATGGGGAATTGGAATTCAAGTAATTAAATAAATCTCAACTAAAGAGCTGGTATCAAAAGCAGTGCAAATATAACTGCTGGACGGATGTGAGAATCCACTTGGTTTGTGCAGAGTAGAAAATCTGCCATCATCACCAACATGGCCTCTCGGTAACTCCAACAATGAGGTCAACATACAATTACCTTAGTTGAAAAAAAAAGAGGCAATGACACTAAATGCCCTAGGCATTCATATTGCAGGGACAAATAAATTGGAACCTGTTTAGTTGACTTCTTCAACAAAAGGTTAAATACAAGAATGTCAACCTTAAACCCTGAAGGCAAAAGGGAACCCTTTTAACATCACAACACAATCCTGACATTTGTGTTTTTCACCTCTCATAGTTCAACCACATCGTAAAATGCATACATTTCCAAATGAAGCCATTTCCACTCTACAACAAATGCATCCGGTTTCTTTAGTGTGGTCAATTATGTTCCAGGGTACCATCAAAAAAATCCGTTCAGATAATCAAAGTGGGCAGACAAAGATCTCAAGACAAACATCAAAAAGAGACAAAGTGGATGACAAGAGGGTACACCAAGAGTTTTGATAGACACAAAGTCTGGAGTAACTCAGGCAGCAGCTCTGGAGAAAATGGATGGGTGATGTTTCGACCTGAAACGTCACCCATTCTTTTTCTCCAGGGATGCAGCTTGACCCATTGGGTTACTCCAAAACTGTGTCTATTTTCCTTATATACCAGCATCTGCAGTTCCTTTCTACACCACAAGTTTAGAACTCGGCAACTGAGACCGTATCCATGAAAGAATGATTAGAGCCATGAAGTCAAGAAACAGGCCCTTAAGCTTAACTCATCCATGCTGACCAAGGTGCCCTATCTGAGCTAGATCCCCTGGGCTACATGTGACCCATACCCCTCGAAACCGTTCCTATCTCCGTACCCGTACATATTGACTAACGATCAGCAAATTAAGTATAGAAAGTTGCAGTTTTCTCAGGGAACTGGAGGAGAACATATTGGCGGAAAAATGCAAAAGCATGGGAGGCATTTGAACTCCTCATTGAGATCTGTAGGGGGAAAGTTAATGCTTCAGATCCAAGACTCTCCAGCAAAACTTTAAGAATAATAATAATATTTTATTGTCATTACACATAAGTGCAACGAGATTTGGTTTGCAACTCTATCCGATGTCATAACTTAAACGATTAATAAAATTTAGGCTTAGATACCCCGAGAACAAGGCTTGTGAAAAGAACATTAGAACAGTAAAACAGTCTTCAGACTTTAGAGATACCACATGGAAACAGGCCCTTCAGCCCATGCACCCGTGATCACCCCGTACACTACACCATCTTTCACACTACGGACAATTCACAATTTACAGAAGCCAATTAACCTGTACATCTTTGGAGCGTGGGAGGAAACCGGCACACTTGGGGGAAACCAAAGGGAGAACGTACGAACTCCACACAGACAGCACTTGAGGTCAGGATTCAACCTGGGTCTCTGGTGCTGCGAGGCAGCAGCTCTATCTCTGCGCCACTGTAATCTCTTAGACCGGATACATTGACAGTTTCACCCTCTACGAACGCTGCCTGACCTGCTGAGTATATCCAACTGTAACTTCTCACACCCGAAACATTAACTGTTGCTCCCTCTACAGACGCTGCCTGACCTGCTGAGTATATCCAACTTTGTTTCTTTGATTTTCATTGTTATGTCAATCGCTGCTACGCTCCCAGCAGCACGTTTCCTGTGACCTCATCCTCCCCATTGATGTTCATGGCAAAGCCTTGGTTGAACAGCCTCGAGTTTATTCACAAATGCTCTGCGTGCTAAAGAGTGAGGCTGCCGCAGTTGCGAAATAAAAAAAATAATTAAAGTCTCATGTTGACAACAAGCTGTTAATTAATCACGTTCGCTCAGAGTGAAGCATCGGCTGTCAAGGGAGGACGACTAGTTACCAACAATTACATTTCTTCTCACAGCACTGGAACATCCGAGGGAACATTTCCACAGGCATCAAACCTCCATTTGTACTTCATCTAATTGGTTGCTTTGTGCAGTCTTGGGCAGCAAATGTCACCTCTCCAGAGAAGCATGGGAGGCGAGAATAAAGGGCCAACTTTCCCTCCCCACCGCCAAGTCTTGTGGCCAACACTAACACCAGAACAATTGCATTGGTCTACATCAGTCAACTTAGCACAGTAGGACAGCCAGCTTAGGACCTTCGGGTCAAGGAAAATCCAGGGGCAGTCAATATGAAACATATGGGAAACCATAAAATAACTAGCACTTCCATTAAAGGAAGAGGAAGATGTCAAGGCAGCTATCTGCAACAAACATAAAACTGCACAAAGTTTCCAGCTTCGAAGATTGAGGTTTCCTCCACAGCTCGAGAAAAAGACCAAGCTTACAGATGTGTCTTTGCACAACAGGATGGTGTGGTGCAGGATGCATCTGATTATGCTCGTGTGTGAACTCGCTATTCCCAGTGGGTGAATTCCTTTACAATAATACGTCACCATCATACAAATTGTTCAGAGTTTTTCGGTTATCTTTCGACACAGCGCCATTGTACAAATGTCAAAACAAGGAACCGTGGGTGCTGGTTTACAAAAAAGATGCAAAGATGCAAAAAAGATGCTGGAGCAACTAAGCGGGTCAGGGAGCATCTATGAAGAACATGGATAGGCGACCTTTCAGGTAGGGACCTGTCTTCATACTGATTGTGATGTGGGGTTCGGGGAAGGGAGAGGAAACATAGAAACTAGGTGCAGGAGTAGGCCATTCAGCCCTTCGAGCCTGCACCGCCATTCAATATGATCATGGCTGATCATCCAACTCAGTATCCCGTACCTGCCTTCTCTCCATACCCCCTCATCCCCTTAGCCACGAGGGCCACATCTAACTCCCTCTTAAATATAGCCAATGAACTGGCCTCAACTACCCTCTGTCGCAGAGTTCCAGAGACTCACCACTCTCTGTGTGAAAAAAGTCTTTCTCATCTCGGTCTTAAAGTATTTCCCCCTGATCCTTAAGCTGTGACCCCTTGTCCTGGACTTCCCCAACATCGGGAACAATCTTCCTGCATCTAGCCTGTCCAACCCCTTAAGAATTTTGTAAGTTTCTATAAGATCCCCTCTCAATCTCCTATATTCTAGAGAGTATAAACCGAGTCTATCCAGTCTTTCTTCATAAGACAGTCCTGACATCCCAGGAATCAGTCTGGTGAACCTTCTCTGCACTCCCTCTATGGCAATAATGTCCTTCCTCAGATTTGGAGACCAGAACTGTATGCAATACTCCAGGTGTGGTCTCACACAGGAGAGGAGAAAACCTGACGAATGATAGGTGGATACATGTGACGGGGGGCTTTGATAAGGCGAAAAGACAAAATGTGTGTGGGGGGGATAAGATTTAATAGGAATCCAAGGGGCAACTTTTTTTTAAATCTCAAAGGGTGGTAGGTATATGGAACGGGCTGCCAGAGGAGGTAGTTGAGGCAGGTACTATCATATTTATGAAATATTTGGACTGGTACATGAATAGGAAAGGTTTGGAGGGACACGGGCCAAATGCAGGCAGGTGGGACTAGAGTAGATGGGGCATGTTGGTCAGCATGGGGCAAGTTGGGCCAAAGGGACCGTTTTCACACTGTATGATTCTACAGGATAAAAGAGGTGCACATTGTGAAGCCAGGAGTAAGGAATACAGGGAGAAGGGGATAGGTAAGGGGAGAAATGGGTGCAAATCCAGGTGGGATACAGGAAAGGATGGGGAAAGGAAAAAAAGGAGGGGAAAAGAGGCATGTTCATAGGGTACTACCAAAAGCTGGATAATTCGATTTTCACACCATTAGTGCCTCTTATACTTTTTTTCAGTTTAGAGATACAGCCCACTGAGTCCGCACTGACCAGCGATCCCCGCACACTACCCTACTTGCACTAGGGACAATTATAGATTCATAACCAAGCCAATTAAAATACAAACCTGTATGTCTTTTGATAGTGGGATGAAGTTCTCAGATAAAACCCATGCAGGTCACGGGAGAATGTACGAACTCCGTGGAGACAAGCACCCGTAGTCAGGATCGAATTCAGGTCTCTGGCGCTGTGAGGCAGTAGCTCGACCATGCTGCCCTTGTGTTTCGACAAATACTTTGTTTTTAGCTACTCTCTCTACACCAACGACTGCACCTCCACAACACCTCTGTCGAGCTTCTCAAGTTTGCGGACGATACAACCCTGATTGGACTGATCCAGGATGGGGAGGGATCTGCCTACAGACAGGAAGTGTCAAGTGTCCTGGTGCCGTCGCAACAACCTAGAGCTCAATGCTCCTAAGACAGTGGAATTGATTGTAGACTTTAGGAGAGCTCCCCCTCCCCTCACCCCACTCACCATCAACAACACCACAGTCACATCTGTGGAGTCTTTTAAGTTCATGGGAACCATCATCTCCAAGGACCTTAAGTGGGGGGCTACCATCGACTCCACAGTCAAAAAAGCACAACAGAGGATGTACTTCCTACGGCAGGTGAGGAAGCACAATCTGCCACAGGTAATGATGGTCCAATTCCACACGGCCATCGTAGAGTCTGTCCTCACCTTCTTCATCGTGGTCTGGTTTGGCTCAGCCACCAAGCACGACACCTGGAGGCTGCAGCGAATCGTCCGATCAGCAGAGAAGGTTATTGGCTGCAACCTTCCCTCCATTGATGAACTGTACACTGCAAGGGTCAGGAAGCGAGCAGGCAGGATCATCTCTGACCCCTCTCACACTGGTCAAACTCTTGGAATCTCTTCCCTCTGGAAGGCGACTCCGGACTGTCAAAGCTGCCACAGCCAGACATAAAAACAGTTTTCATCCACGAGTAGTAGCTCTACTCAACAGCCAAAAATCTGTAGCCTCCCTTTGATCTGGTATTTTGTTGGTTCACATGCTTAATCAACGGTATTTTATCATTAATGTTTTATTATTATTAATGTTTAGTGTTTTCTGAGTCATTCGTAACTGTCACTGTATGTCATGTTGTTACTTGTGGGCGGAGCACCAAGGCAAATTCCTTGTATGTGAATACTTGGCCAATAAACGTACTTACTTATCTGGTTTGATTTGTGAGTATGCAAACAAAAAAAAGGTTAATGCCCTGACCAATGATGACAAACATACCAAAATATATTTTCAATACTCTATCTGCTTGCTAGATTCCTCAAAGTGGCAACACAAGTAGATAGGTTGATTTAGAAGGCGTATGGTTTGGTGCGCTCTCCAAATACATATAAACATTTAGCTATTGGGAACAGAGAGTCCACTTAGAGGCATAATCAGATACATCCTGGATACAGAATGACAGTCAAAACAATCCAGTGTAAATAGGTAATGCAGACTTCTTGAATACAATTGATGGAAGCATGAAGTACATCACATGCTGACTGACCCACTTCAAGACACTAACCCTCCAGGAGACATTTGTTACTCCAGAATAGTTTCTCATGTCATCTGTGGCACAGTCTTCAGCCACATACCCTCTGGGCTCGAGATTTCTTCCACAAGAAGGCAGGAGAATGGCTTAGGAGTGAGAGATAGATCAGCCATGATTGAATGGCGGAATGGCCAAATAGACTAATTCTGCTCGTATCACATGATTTGTGAAGACCTGCGATAGTCTCTTCATAGAAGGTCAGGAGAGTTTAGCAGATTAGAGAGACAGCGCGAAAACAGGTCCATCAAGTCCGCGCCAACCAAAGACCCCGCACACTAACACTATCCTACACACACTGGGAATAACTTACAATTTTACCAAGCCAATTAACCTGCAAACCCGTCTTTGGAGTGAGGAGGAAAATGGAGCACCCGGAGAAAACCCACGCAGATCACGGGGAGAACGGATAAACTCCATACAGACAGCACCCGGAGTCAGAATCGAACCCCGGTCTCTGACGCTGTAAGGCAGCAACTCCACCGCTGCGCCACCGGGCCGTGTTTGCGCACCACCGAGTTAGTGCATGTTTATCTCTCATTCACTATTAATGGAACAATTTGTGGGAGTTTATCGTGGACAAAATTGACTGCACTTCAGAAGGGAAATGCGTCTTGATTTCCTTTGGGTTATTGTGAAATGAAGATGAAAGGCACTATTTAAAAACACTCATAAACCAAAACAATAAAATGCTCCATCTCTTGATATAGTACGTCAGAACAGTACGTCTGTTTTATCAGATTGGTGTAAACTGCTGCTGAAAATTGACTCACAAATTTATTTGTATTACTGTTGATGGGAAAATCTGGAGTTTGATCTTTTTGTTGCTAAGCGTTCCCCTCTTAACGGTTTACGGTTTTTCGAAAACAAGAAAAACTGGGGAGTCAAGAATGTTTGCAGAAACAAAGAACAGCAGATGCTGGTTTACCAAGGAAAGACACAAACTGCTGGAGTAGCTCAGCCGGTCAGGCAGAATCCCTGGAGAATATGGATAGGTGACTTTTCAGGTCGGGACATTTCCTTACATTTCGTCTTAGAGTCAGACAGCGTGGAAACAGACCCTTTGGCCCAACTTGCCCACACTGACCAACATGTCCCATCTATACTCGTCCCACCTGCTTGCGTTTGGCCCATACCCATCTAAACCTGTCCTATCCATATACCAGTCCAAATGTTTCTTAAACGTAGAGATAGTACCTGACAGTACTTCTTCAAAGTGTTTAATTGTCATATGTACCAAAAAGAGAACAATGATAATCATACTTGAAGCAACATAACAGTACTCATAGATAACACCAATAATCAAAAGTTCAATAACTTTTAAAAACGGTATGTTATTGCGAAATAAAAGCCCAAAGTCCCGAGTACAATCAAGACAGCTCGTAGTTTAATTGGTGTCTGTAGTGTTAAAGTGGGTTGTTGCGAAGAAGCTGTTCCTGAACCCGGAAACCAGAAACTACGTGAAGCCAATACAGTGACCTCTCAATGTACTAACCTTAACTTGTAGTACATCTCATCTAACTTCAAGCAATAGTATTAACAATTGTATTTTTAAATAAAAGATCTTAAGATCTTTAAATAAAAGACCTCAAAAAGGCTGCCAGCATCCTCAAGGATCCACATCATCCTGGCCACTCACTCATCTCCCCGCTGCCTTCAGGTAGAAGGTACAGGAGCCTGTAATCTGCAACAGCCAGGTTCAGGAATAGCTGCTTCCCCACAGCCATCAGGCTATTAAACTCAACTCAAGCAAAACTCTGATCATTAATAGCCCATTGCACTTTTCTGTATGTGTTCTGTTGTGTTGAAGCAAAGCAAGAATGTCATTGTCCTATCTGGGACACATGACAATAAACTCTCTTGAATGTTAGCCACATGAAAAAAAAACTTTAATTTTAAATTAAACTTCACAACAAATTGTGTGCATGAGCAAACCTTGTTACTGTTATTAGGAGATTTAATCAGAACTCATGTTGCTATTTTGTTTGCTGCACTTGTGAAGCTCAGCGCGTTGGTTTGTAAAATATCTTTGTAAAGTATGATTTGGGGATGTTGGCATCGACTATTCATGTTTTCCATTAGTCAAGCAGATACTGGACAGAAAGTCACGAAACACATATTCCCCCACTGAGCAGAACACTGCCATATATAGAGGTCCAGCTCAACAAAGAACACCATTAATATGTTGGATTACTTCAACAGAGAACACAAGTGTGAAATCTTCACAGAAGGAAAGACATTAGGGGTACCAGGAGAAGGTCAGGGAGGATTGGTCAGGCCTCATTTGGAGTATTGTGAAGCAATTTTGGGGGCATTATATCTGAGGAAGGATGCGATGGCTCTGGAGAGGGTCCAGAGGAGGTTTATCGAATAGTGAAAGGCTTAGATAGAGTGGATGTGGAGAGGGTGTTTTCACAAGTGGGAGAGCTTAGGACAAGGCCATAGCCTCAGAATTAAAGGATGTTCCTTTAGGAAGGAGATGAGAAGGAATTTCTTTAGTCAGAGCGTGATGAATCTGCGGAATTCTTTGCCACAAAAGACTGTGGAGGCTGTCAAAGGATATTTTTAAAGCAGAGATAGATAGATGTCATGATTAATACAGGAGTCAGGAGTTATGGGACGGTAGGAGAATGGGGTTGGGAGGGACAGGTAGATTAGTCATGATTGAATGGCGGAGTAGACTTGATGGGCTGAATGGCCTAATTCTGTACCTATTACTTATGACCTTATGATTGCAAGATCAGTAAGTGGTGTAGTAATATTCTGGAGTATTTTGAGATCAAGGAGGTGGTGGTGTCAAGTCTCTCGAAGAGCATTAAGGAGAATAGGTCTCTGGGGCGTGATGGAACATATACCAGGTTATTGAGAGGGGCAAGAGCGAAGATTTCTGGAGCCTTGACAAAGATCTTTGTAACCTTTATAGCCAGAGGCAAGGTTCTGCAGGAGTGAAGAGCAGCCACTGTTTTCGGGAAATAGGAATTGTTACCAATAACCCAGGAAGTCACAGGCATTACAGAGACGCATCTGGCCATGCTTAGAGTATCGTGCGCAGTTCTGGTTACACTGTCACAGGGAGGTTGTGGAGGCTTTGGTGGTTTTAGAAGAGGTTTACCAGGATGCCTTCTGGATTAGCGAGCAATAGTCATGAGGAGAAGAAGGGTCTCGACTCAAAACGTCACCCATTCCTTCTCTCAAGAGATGCTGCCTGTCCAACTGAGTTACTCCAGCGTTTCATGTCTAAAGTCATGAGGAGAAGTTGGTCAAACTTGGGATTTTGTTTTCTGGATTTATTGGAGAAGATTCGCAAGGACTCATATTTGAAAGAGAATTGACTAATCAGGGATAGTCAGTGTAGTTTTGTGCAGGGCAGGTTGTCTTACAAACTAGACAGACTTTTTCTTGAGGAGGAGACAAAGAAGATTGATGAGGGTAGTTGTCTACATGGGTTTTATTAAGGCATTTGATAAAGTCCTCCAAGGTTGGCTGTTCTAAAAGGATCATTGAAGATGCAGAGATGTGGTGGAAAGATGATATCCAGGATGGAGGTCTCCGACCAATGCAGTTCCACTGTGCTGACCTCTGGATGATATCTCAGTTGAAAATGTCGATGATTTAGCTTTTTTTTTAAAAAAAGAGCGTGGAAACAGGCCTTTCGGCACAAAGAGTCCCCACCTGCCAGCGATCCCTGCACATTAACATTATCCTACATAAACTAGGAACATCCTGTATCTCTAAACTAAAACTGGTAAAAACAAAAGGACTTAAAATGCTAGAGTAAATCAGCGGGTCAGGCAGCATCTCTGGAGAAGATGGATAGGTGACGCATCAAGTTGAGGCACTTCTTCAGATGGGTTGCGACCAAAAACATCGCCTATCTATGACTCCAGAGATGCTGCCTGACCTGCTGGGTTACTCCAGAATTTTGTGTCAGGTAAACCTCTCCATCACCTCTCCAAACCCTCCATTTCCTTCCTGTAATGGGGCAACCAGAACTGCACGCAATACTCCAAATGTGGATAAACCAAGGTCCAAAACAACATGGAAACAGGCAAACATGTAAATTAGCATCTGCAGTTCCTTGTATCTTCTATAAACTAACAGTTTTTAATCTACAATATGTTTAGGTTATTCCTTGCAATGGATTAACTAGCGTACAAGTACCGAGGGTCCTCAAGTAAGACTGCTACAACCTAGAGCATTCACAGAGAGAGTCTAGCTTTGCCAGACAGGAAACTTCCTTACAGGAACACCATAAATTACCATTCAATGGCTGACAAGCTGTGCTGTGCTCAAAATACTCCAAAGAATCAGGTGCAACCTAGATATAATTGGTCATTATGCAATTCAACCAGGCACAGGTCAGGGGTGGCACAGTGGTAAAGCTGGTAGAGCTGCCTGTTCACAGCATCAGAGAGCTAGGTTCGATCCTGACCTCCGGTGCTGTTTGCGTGGAGTTTGCACATTCTCCCTATGACCGCGTGGGTTTTCTCTGGCTGCATTGATTTCCTCCCACACCCCAAACATGTGCAGATTTGTAGGTTAATTGGCTCTCGGTACATGGAGTAGGATAGTGTGAATGGGCAATCGATGGGCAGCATGGACTCAGCATGCTGAAGGGCCCGTTTCCCTGCATAAACCAACAAACCATTGCTTTTCATTCAGTCACATGGGGCAGTCACAGGTGGTTCAGCAGTAGAGTTGCTGCCTTACAACGCTTCCAGCGCCAGAGACCCAGGTTCGATCCCGACCACAGAGCTTGTACGTTCTACCCGTGACCTGCGTGGGTTTTCTCCAATCTTCAGTTTCCTCCCACACTCCAAAGACATACAGGTTTGTAGGTTAATTGGCTTGGTATAAATGTAAACTGTCCACTGTGAGCATGGGCAAGTGTTAATATGCAGGGATCGCTGGTCGGCATAGACCCGGTGGGCCAAAGGGCCTGTTTCAGCGCTGTATCTCTAAACTAAACTAAACTAAACCAGTCAGGAAATGACGAGCCTATCTTGATGGATGGCACCGACTACTTGAAAATAAACAAGTGAAAGATTCACTTGCAGAAACTGTTCTACTGATTGCATTATTGTGTGCAATCTCTTATATCTCCCAGATGGATGTTATTCTTGCCGTAAACATTAAACCATTAAACATTGGCTTACTTTCCCCAATCTGTTTAATACTGATCCAAGGTTGACTTTAAAGTTTAGAGATACAGCGCCGAAACAGGCCCTTCAGTCCACCACGACCAGCGATCGCCCCGTACACTAACCTACACACAAGGGACAATTCCACTCATTTCCGAAGCAGATTAACCTACAAACCTGGTGTGTGGGAGGAAACCGGTGCATCCGGAGAAAACCCATATAATCACAGGGAGAACGTGCCAACTCCACATGGACAGCACTCATTGTCAGGATCAAACCCAGGCCTCTGCAACAATAAGGCAGCAACTCTCCAGACGTGCTACTGTGCCACCAATGATCGCATTATTACATGCCATCTCATCAATCTCTTAGAGGGATGTTATTCTTGCCCTAAACGTTAGACCAATAGACAGAGGCTGACGTTCCCTGAACTGTATAGCACTGAACACTCCAAGGCCAGGTATACAATACAACAGAACGTTATTTATCCCAGGAGCCAACAGTCATAAAATGCATCACTATACATGAAACATGAAATTAAAGCGTGGAAAGTCCAGGATCGGGGATGTGCAAATATTGGGGAGGGGGGAGGTGGGGAAGGGGAGTCAGTCTACCCCACGTTGGGGGGTGGGGGGGGGGGGGGAGATTGGATAACTAGCTGACAAGTTCAGCTCCTCCAGTGATGTGCAATCAGCCTCAAATCTCAGTGCATCCCCTCCCATACCCCACATCCACAGTCCTTGCAAGGAACTGCAGATGCTGGAGTCTTCTGTAGAACACAAAGTGGAGTAACAAAGCAGCAGGTCATGCCGTATCTTTAGAGGACATGGATAGGAGACCTAAAGGGTCCAGATTCAAAACGTCACGTACCAGATGCTGCCTCACCCGCTCGTTTACTCAAGCACATTGTGTCCTCCACAGACCTTATCTTTGACATCCATATTGCTCCAGTGCCACTGGATAAAACTGCCAGGTTGTAAACAAATCTAACCACAGCTGATCTTGTGGAGGATTTTTTTTAGATACAGCACGGAAACAGGCCCTTCGGCCCACTATCAATACACTAGTTTTATGTTATCTCACATTTCCCACTCCCAACACACTCGGGGCAATTTTACAGAGGACAATTAACGTACAAACCTGCACCTTTTTGGGATGTGGGAGGAAACCTATGCGGTCACAGGAAGAACGTGCAAACTCCACACACACAGCACACGAGGACAGGATCTAACCCGGGTTGCTGGTGCTCTGAGACAGCAGCCCTATCAGGTGTACCACTCTTTATAATCACAAAATGCAGCATATTTACATCCATTTAGCATGCAAACCCAAATTGCACCTGCATTCTGACAGGCAACAAGAAACAATTTAACACATGTGGCACTCTGTCCTAATCGCAGATGTGTTTAATGACATTATTCAGGTACTCTGGTGTCAGGACAACAGCCTCCTCTTGAATGTCACAAAAACTAAGGAGCTGATTGTGGACTTTAGAAGGGCTCAACATCCGAGGACGTACACACCACTGGAGATAAATGGGGATACTGTGGATAGGGTGAGCAGCTTGAGGATCTGACATGGACAACACACACTGCCGCACTGGTGAGTAAGGCAAGGCAGTGCCTTTACCACCTCAGGCAGAGGAGGAAATTCAGAGTCTCTCTGAGGATCCTCAGTGCTTCTACTCTGGGGCTGTAGAAAGCATCTGGTCCGACAACATCTCAATCTGGGTTTGGAACAGCTCTGCCCAGGGCAGGAAGGCTCTGCAGAGAGTAGTGCGTTCAGCCACCCTGCAGGACCTATGCACCAGGAGGTGCAGATCCAGAGCCAGCAACATAATGAGGGACCCCTACCACCCCAGCAACGGACTGTTCCAGCTGCTACGGTCAGGCAAACGCCTCCGCTGTCACACTGTGAAAACAGAGAGGATGAGACGCAGTTTCTTCCCACAAGCCATCAGGACTGTAAACTCTTATCTCACCAGAGACTAATTTACTGTTGTGTTGTGTCTTTTTAAATTTATTTTCTAAAATGTAAATACTGGTGCCGTTCTGTTCTGTAGTTTTTGCACAACCCGTGGGCATTGCCACTTTCATTTCACTGCACATCTTGTATGGGTCTGTGCCAAATAAACTTGACTTGACTTGAAGTTGAGATTGCAAACCTGGTCGCAATATTAAACATGTGCTCAATAACATTGATGTAATAAATAGCTGCGGCCACTACTACGTGTTGTTATTGGCTGTTCTGCTGCAGCTACAGGCAACAATCCAAAATGCCACAATGCAAAACAGACAGAGTTAAAAATGGCACAAATCAGTGGCATGGAGCAATCTCCACTTGCCTGCATCTAACGTAGTCTCAACAAAGCAGCGTATAAGGCAGAGTCAAGTCGATTGCTCGCCCTTGGCAAATTATTCAGTGCACTGTAGCTCAGTGTGCTCTACCTACAAGAGATACAACACCTCACCTACACTTCATAATAGCAGCGTCCTCACTTGCAGCCGCCAAGACCTTGCAACAGCATCACTGTCAAGATAGACACTTCCCGATGTAACATAACCATTGATAGACACAAAGTGCTGGAGTAACTCAGGTGGTCAGGCAGCATCAGTGGAGGAGGCAGATAAGTAACCTTTCTTCAGACTAATTGTACTGGGGGGGGGGGGAAGAAGAAAGGTGCAAAAGAGATGGGGATGGGATAAAGCCTGGCAAGTAAACGTTAAATGCAGGTCATGGGGAGTTTGTCTGGCAGATGGCTGAACACAGACTAGAGATAAAAAGTAGGCAATGAGTGTCAGATAAGGAAAGAAGAGCAATGAAAGAGTTAAAATGTAAAGCCAGACAGAGGGATAGAGGTGAGGGGGGAAGAGCGACGTTAAGATAGTAGGAGAAATGGGTGCTGATGAGAGGTGGCAGCACGAGAGAGAGAGAGAGAGAGAGAGAGAGAGAGAGAGAGAGAGAGAAGAGAGAGAGAGAAAGAAAGAAAGAAAAGGGGGAATCTTCGTTATACCGTGTGCCATTCTTTGCATGGGAAGGGGGTTAAAAATGATGAGCAACGAGCCAGTCGGCCCTGGCAGGCAGAGCTTAGTTAATGCTCGGTCTCACTGCTCGGGTCCCTGGATAGGGGCGAGGGAGGTGGTGTAGGGGCAGTTGTTACATCTCCTACAATTGCAGGGGAAGGTACCTGCGGGGGGGCGAGAAAAGGTTAATGCAGGTGAGTGGGGTTTTGATGAGTGGAGTAAGTGACAAAGAGGCGAGAAGGAGACAAATGGGGCGTCAGATTATATCATGGAGTCAGTGTGATACAGCGTGGAAACAGGCCCTTCGGCCCAACATGTCCCAGCTACACCACTCCCACCCCTGCCTACGTTTGGTCCATATCCAGCTAAACCGGTCCTGTCTACTTCATAAACGTTGTGATAGTCCCTGCCCCCCGACTACCGCCTTGTTCCATTCACCTACCACCCTTTGTGTGGAAAAACTTACCCCTTAGATTTCTATTAAAGCTTTCCCACTTGCCCTAAAACCTATTGTCCTTCTCGTTGTATTCATAAAGTAACAAAGATACAGGCTGAAGAAGGGTATGGGAGCGAAAAATCGCCTGTTCATTCCCTCCACAGATGCTGGCTGACCCGCAGACTTCCTTCCTCCGGCACTTTCTGTTTTACTGCCTCTGCTCCGCAGGTTTGAATGGCAAATCCCACGGCTGCGTGTAAAATACACGTGTTTCCCTGCAAGTCAGAGACTCCGCCAGGACCGAAAAAACCTCGGATGTTCCGCCCTTGACCTCCCCCGGCGTGCATGTGCCTTTAAATAATGTTCGCCTTCTGTCGTAAGAAGGTAGGAGATGAAAAAGTTCCTTAAAATTAACGACAAGAGCATCTCGTTCGAGTCTTTACACCACGCCCGCAACTGGTACAATCTTCATTTTTCTTACATATTTCAAAACAAAGCATAAAAGATGTTGTTTCCGAAAAAAAAACAACCCACATAGCAAACTCTTTGAGGGCAACGACACAAACTTTCCATCAAGTTGCTCCAGGTCAAGTGCGAAATTGCAGGAACTTTAAAGGGAACTCACCCACAACCAGACACAACAAATCCACCAGCACGAAAATATTCTTTTTCTCGAACATCCTGCGATGAAAACTTCAGACTCTCTCCTGTTCCTGGACCTAGTTATTGCACATGGAACAAATATTGTTTTAAACACACGCAGGGAAAGAGGTTTTTTTTTAAATATATGAGTGCCACCATGCGAAATACAACCCCGGGAGTGTACGAGCTCGAGAAAATAATATGAAGGCAGAAACCTGAATTTCGAGTTCTTCCGGAATGCGAGTACCTGTCTCGATCTGCAACGCCGCGGACGAGTTTGGACTTTTCCCTGAATGCTCCCAACTTCCTAGTTGGAGTGTTTGTTGGTCAATCTCGCCAGGAGAGGGGCTGGACGTGACGCGGTCAAGCAAGCGCTCCTCATGTTGCCGTGTCTTCGCCAGCAACCACTATGCTTTTGTTCTCTCTCCCTCCCTCTCTCTCTCTCTCTTTCTCTCCTCCCCCCTTTCCAGCAAGAAGGAAGGGAAAGAATTAATTAATTCAACTTCACCCAGAGTCCAATCCCTCCCCAGCCTGTGTGTGTGTGTGTGTGTGGGAGGCGGCAGAGGAGAATACTGACAGCCACACAGGTCTCAGGGGCGTCCCACACTACTCAACACACACCTTTTTTTGTTGTTGTCATTTTTCTTTTTCTCAACTCAGCTCAAATTTTGAAGGGACATTGCGCAGGATTGTCTGCCGGCGTGGTGTTTGTCGGTTAGTACTTAATGGCTCTACTTGTGTAGTGGAGGTTCCATTCGCTCTGCACTGCCGGCTGTGTTTAAAGGCGAGACGAGCCAGCCACGAACCCACGATGCATTCCGGCTGTTTGGACCTTGGCCCGACAGTGTGTTGGATAGTGTTCGTGTGCGAGGATCACTGGCCGGCCCGCGGATCGAAGGACGTGTTTCCTCGTCTCCCCAGCATTTCTTTCCGCAGCTGTACCCCGTCCTATTTCCAGGCGTTTCAATTACATTCATTTGCGTTAAATCACCTCGAGCCAAGTACACCTTTCCACCGAGACGTGCGTGTGCGCTGTTCTGTACATTCTGTAATGTGAAACACTTCCCATCACCAACAACAAAATACTGCACATATAAACGTGGCAAGAATGCGTGGCTTTAAGATCGTATTTATGTTTTCACATAAAACCAAACACCCCTTTTAATTCCCTTTCACTCCTGAAGGTGATGTGTGTGGACGTAGAGATTTGATTAGTCATTCTGTACACAGTGAGAACACTCCACCCCTTAACCCTAAAGTTTAGCAGTCCATGCACCTGTTCATTTTTTGTTGAGATAATTTAGCTTTGTGGAATACCACACAATAAGTACTCACATTTTGGAAGGTGGTGCTTTTGAATAAGGGCTGTTGGCGTTTACTATGGCTAACTTTGCAAAGCGATGGACTGAGAGGATAGAGAACATATAACAGTAGAGCACAGGAACAGGCGCTTCGGCCATGCTATTTGCACAGAACATGATGCCAACATCATAAGTGATGGAGCAGAATTAGGCTATTTGCCCCATCAAGTCTACTCGGCATTCAATCATCGCTGATCTATCTATACCCCCCCCCCCCCCCAACCCCACTCTCCTGCCTTCTCCCCATAACCCCTAACAGGTTATACTGATCTCATCTGCCTGTATATGATCCATAACCCTCTATTCCCAGCCCTTCCACATGCCTATCTAAAACCCTCTTAAATGCCCCCACTACTCTGTGTAAGAGACTTCAAAGTCAAAGTCAAAAGAGTTTATTGTCATGTGTCCCTGACAGGACAATGAAATTCTTTCTTTGCATAGCACAACAGAACATAGTAGGCATTGACTACAGTTATATACTTAAATACACACATTAATTAATAAATTAATAAAGTGCAAATAACAGATGGAGGGCTATTAATGTTCAGAGTTTTGTCCGAGCCAGGTTTAATAGCCTGATGGCTGTGGGGAAGTAGCTATTCCTGAACCGGGTCCTGAACTTGCCCTGCAAATCTCCGTTAATGTCCCCCCCATCTCATCTTATAGCTACGCCCTCTAGTGTTTGACATTTGCACCTTGAGGATGAAGGTTCTGACTGTCTACCTTATCTATGCTTGTCATCATTTTATATAGTACTTCTGTCAACTCTCCCAAAACCTCGGACGTTCCGGAAAATATTTAAAAAACGTACGTTTTGAGAGGGAAGATAATATTGTATAACTCCTGGGCAGCATGGAAAGGGGTCGATTGAAAGATACAGCATGGAACCAGGCCCTTCTGCCCGCCGTGTCCATGTCAACCATTGATCACCCATTCACATTAGATCTATGTTATCCCACTTTTCCATCCACTTCCTACATAGTAGGTGCAATTTACAGCAAGCAATTCATGTACAAACCCATACGTCTTTGAGGTGTGAGAGGAAAACGGAGCACCTGGAGGAAACCCACACAGTCACAGGGAGAATGTGGAAACTCCACACAAACGGCACCTGAGGTCAGGATCGAACGTGGGTCTTTGGCGCTGTATGGCAGTAGCTCTACCAGCTGCACCACAGTGCTGCCCATAATATTTGGCCGAATGTTTACCTTCTGAGCCAAGCAATTAAATTAAATTTAAAGAAAACTGAACGGATCTCTATCATCAGCTAGAGTGTGGTCCTGGCCTCGCATCTACCTCATGGAGATCTTTGAACTTTCTTTTTGCAGACTTTATCTTGCACTACACATTGTATCCTTTATCCTGTATCTGAACACTGAGGACGGCTCGATTATAATCATGTATAGTCTTTTCTTTGACCGGATAGCACGCAACAAAAAGCTATTCTCTGTGTCTTCATACACGTGACAATAATAAACTCAACTAGACTTTGATTTTAATGAAGATTGCTATGCTCTTCATTGGGATAATGGTTCATATCTCTGCCTTACACCCAGGTGGTCTAGATTCAGTTCCACAAAGAGGAGAAAATAAATAGTGTGAATGGAATGATGAGTTGGCAGCTACTTAGTATGTGGTGGTTTAGATTCTTGTGCACCTGGATTCCAGTAGACCGATAGTTAAAACTCATGTGTCTTTGTCATGTCTCCATTGCCAGCATCCACGATCCAAGTACCTCCATTGGATTTTCCTAATCGGGATGTCCATTTTTTAATCTTGAATACCAGGGTGCTGTCACCTTGTCATATTAGAGTTATAACGTACATGAGAAAAATCTAGCCTTCACAACCATAATATGCTAACCAATCTAACAATTCGATTCATTTTCTTGAGGGTTATTATTTTCTCCTTCCAATTTAATTCTGGCCTCTTTCGCCACCTATTTCTGCCGTACCGTGAAGCAAAGTGGGAGAGTCTAGGACCAGAGGTCATAGCCTCAGTTTTTAAAGGACGTCTCCTTTGGGAGATGAGGAGGAATTCTTTAGTCAAGGGGGGGGGGGCGTGTAAATCTAGTGGAATCTTTTGGCCACAGGCGATGTGGAGGCTAAGTCAATGGATAATTGTTAGAGGCAGGATAGATAGATTCTGATTATTGGGTGTTAAGGTTAAAGGAGAGAGAAGGCAGGAGAATGGGTTAGGAGGGAGAGATAGATCACCATGATTGAATGGCATAGGTAGACTTATTGGGCTAGTGGTCTAATTCTATCACTTATTACCTACATTTTCATAGTATATGCAATTTACTGTTGTATTACTAATTGCATGCAGCAATTTGAACACTCTTCTGGGCCACAGAGGTGATTAATCTCTATGCATGAGTAATGGCAGCATGCCAAACAGGCTCTTCGGCCAAACTAGACATCGACCTACCCCATCTGAACTCATCTCCATTTTCAGCATTAGGCCCCATTTCCCTTGCCTAAACCTTTCATATCCATGAACATGTCCCTAAATCATGCATGAACAAAATTGCGCGTTATATTCCTCAAGGAACCCCCCATCACCATTCCCATCGACCAACTGCGCTCCAAGAAATAAAGTCCTAGCCTGCCCAACCCTTCCCTGTAGCTCAGGCCCTCAAATCCTGGCAACATCCTCATAAATCATCTCTGTACTCTTTCCAGCTTAATGGCATCTTTCCTATAGCAGGGTGACTAAAACTGAACACGTTGGTGTAGCAGTCGAGCCAAAGACCCGGGTTCGATCCTGACCCCGGGTGCTTGTCTGCATGGAGTTTGTACGTCCTCCCTGTGACCTGCGTGGGTTTTTACTGAGATCTTCGTTTTCCTCCCACACTCCAAAGACGTACAGGTTTGTAGGTTATTTGGCTTGGTTCTAAATGTAAAATTGTCCCTAGTGGTGTGGTAAGGTTATTGTCAATATGTGGGGATCGCTGGTTGGTGCGGACCCGGTGGGCTGAAGGGCCTGTTTCCGTGCTGTATCTCTAAACGAAACTAATATTCATCCACCCAGTACTAATATCTTATTCTGAATTGACGGACTGTCATAACCATGATGTTTATCCCAACTGTATATGACTATATGCCCACACTATTGAGCAATATAATACTCTCCTCAACGTAGCCATTTAACTAGATATTCACTGGTACCCATTTTGGATTCTGTTCCCTCATGAAAGTCGCCTGTTTGAACAGATCCAGGAACCATTAAATAAACAGATGCTGACCTAATTCTGAGCAATTTGAACACATCACAGGCTAATTAAAACTTCCAGCTGGGACTCACAAGTGAGGAATTTGTGGGCTTCTTAAGGAATACCATTTGCAGAAGCAGACTCGCTATAAAATGTACCACCAAATCTAAATATGTTGTATGTGAGTGATGTTAAAATTGATTTCTCTAACTTCAAGCAACTTCTCCCAGTCGCACCAGGTTCCCAGTTCTCACCGAGATCACCGAGGTACTCGGGGCTATTTTTTTACTCTTGGACATTTTTCATCATGGTTGTCGTAGGTGCTGACGTTGGTTGTCGCCAGGTGTCGTAGGTCAATTCCATTAAATCTAGTGTAAACAAAAATGCTGGAGAAACTCAGCGGGTGCGGCAGCATCTATGGAGTGAAGGAAATAGGCAACGTTTCGGGCCGAAACCCTTCTTCAGCCTGAAACATTGCCTATTTCCCTCGCTCCACAGATGCTGCTGCACCCGCTGAGTTTCTCCAGCACGTTTGTCTACCTTCGATTTTCCAGCATCTGCAGTTCCTTCTTGTCCATTAAATCTAGAGCCTGGCAGTCACCTAAAGAGCCGCCCAAGTGGCACAAAGCCTTAACAGTACACTTGTCTTTCTTCCCATCTATGTTGCTTAAGTATTTTGAGTGTTTTCTGAACTATTTCTCATGTTTTCTGAGTCACTTCATATTTCCAACACCTGCAGCAGTTTGTTGACTCTATATTGTTTAGTTTCTATTCTTATTAGTCTTTTTGAATGTTAAATATTGCAGACATTAAGGAGCACAATGTACTGGTGACGTTTACAGCATAAACATTTATTTTTCCTCATGTAATGACCTTTGCTTAACTTACTTTCCCACACCTACTCTCTTTTCCCTGCGTCCCCCCAAAACCCTGGTGTGCACACATTTCTCCCACCGTCTCCCTACCCCACTGCCAAATCACCCTGCTCCTCCCCCCTCCTCCGTTCACTCACCTCCCATCCTCATTCCTACATTTAACTTTTGTCCCCTCTCTTTCCTATCTCGCCTGAATCTTTAACCCATATTCCTCCCTCCGGCTTTACATTTCACACCTCTTCTTCTCTCTTTAAGATTGCTAAGGGCTTGGGCACGCTAGAGGCAGGAAACATGTTCCCGATGTTGGGGGAGTCTAGAACCAGGGGCCACAGTTTAAGAATAAGGAGTAAGCCATTTAGAACGGAGACGAGGAAACACTTTTTCTCACAGAGAGTGGTGAGTCTGTGGAATTCTCTGCCTCAGAGGGCGGTGGAGGCAGGTTCTCTGGATGTTTTCAAGAGAGAGCTAGATAAGGCTCTTAAAAATAGCGAGTCAGGGTATATGGGGAAAGGCAGGAACTGGGGTACTGATTGGGGATGATCAGCCATGAATCACATTGAAATGGCGGTGCTTGGCTCGTAGGCCGAATGGCCTAACACCTGCACCAATTGTCTATTGTCCTTACCCGACACTCTTTTGCCTCATTTTCACCTCTATCCTCTCCACCCTCTGCACTCAACCCCTCTCCTCAGCTGCATCCACCTATCACTTGCCATGCTGTGCCTCGCTTCTCCTATCCCCACCTCTCTTTTCCATCTTCTCACACCACCACGCACGACAGAGAAGAGCCCCAACCTGAAACATTGACTGTCCATTCCCTCCTCAGATCTGCTGACCCTTGAATTTTTTCAGCAATTTTGTGTTTTGAACAAGAAGAGAGAAGATGTTTCTAAATGTATGAAAATCGCAAACGAATTGCAATGGAGCACCATCAATACAAGACGCTGACCAGGAATGCAATGGACATTTGCTCATGTTGGTAAGAACATGGAGTCATTGCCACAGTAAAGGCTGAGACAAAGGTGTATATACTGTATTCACCCTGCATCATCTGCAATTTAACACATATGATTGAGGGTAAATCTAATTACAATTAGGGCGGCACAGTGGCGCAGTGGAGAGACGCTGCCTGACCAGCGCCATAGACGCCAAGTTTCGATCCTGATTCCAGGTGCTGTCTGTACAGAGTTTGTACATTCTCCCCGTGACCGCATGGGTTTCCTCCCTGTGCTCTGCCTTGCTCCCAAATTCCAATGTCGTGCAAGTTTGTAGGTTAATTTGCTTCTGTAAAAAATTGTACAGGTGATCGAGGTCAGCAAGGACTCAGTGGACCGAAGGGCCCTGTTTTCCGACCGGTATTTCTAAACAAAGTAATTAAACTAAAACAAGGTTGTTGCATCAACAACACATTAAACCCTCTGATCAGTATGCAAGGTGCATTAATGGGCAAGTTATTATTAAAAAACAAAAAATACGTGCATTCAGGGGATGCTAAGACAGGTATCACTGATAGAGTGATAGGAGAGGGAAACTCGTTTTCATGGGCCGATCTGGTTGAAGATGATGGAGGAATGCCCTACAGAAGTGGGCGTATGGTTCGGGAAGTAAACCGCTCCCATAGACCAAGCGCGCTGCAAACCCAGACTAGCAAAATATGGTGGTGCCTGCATGTGTAAATGTGCAAAAAGAATTTCACTGTGCAGTTGCACTTGTGACAATTAAAGCTCCATCGAACCATCCAATCATTCATGGTAAAGGCTCGAAGAAGGGACAAAGACTTGCATGGGCTGATCAGGTAGATTGTTAGTTTTAAAGACCTTAGCGCTGTATGGTACTTGCACAAAATGTAGAATGTCACAGCACTGCTGGTCTAGATGCAGACATGTCTGGCTGGTTTTGGAAGCACACACTCATCCTCACCAATAAAGACTGCGCCACTGACATCACCAAATTCGTAGGGCAACAGACAATCCCTCCTAATGAATTGGTCAGAGCATTGTGAAGATCCTGCGTCAGTTAATGCAAATATTAATAATCTGCGGTATCAGTGAGTGTCCTGTTTCATTCTGATGTGATTGTCGTTAAACAATGAATAATCTCCCAAAGGGTTTGGTTTTGATGGAAGAGGGCTGATTAACTGTTTCCTACATGTTATTGTTCACATGTGAATCATGCAGGTATAAATAGAAGTCGGGAGGTTTCCTATTCCAGCGTATAGACAGAGAGGCAACCTCCTACAAAAGGCGCCAAGGAGCGTCAAGGGTGTGTGAAGGTCAGTATTGCAACGACAGCCATGCACTAAAATAACTCAGCTGGCAGGGGCAACGATGCTGGAGGAAGTTTGGAACCTTTGTTCTGCATCTGATTCAAAAGTACAACCTGTCTTGAGGCATGTTCTTCTAGGCCCACCATTTCTTCAGCATCCGAGGAGCAGAAAAAAACACGACATCTCAGGAACAATGGAGTTTCGTGGCGTGGAATAAACAAATGAACCACAATAGATCATAAGACATATGGGGCAGAATGGGGATATCGCCCAATTGCCGCCGTTCGATCATGGCGATCTACTTTTCCCTCTCCAACCCCATTCACTAATTTCATGCATATAAAGCAGATTAGGCCATTTTGGCCCATCAAGTCTACTCCGCAATTCAATCATGGTTGATCTGTCCCTCTCAACCCCATTCTCCTGCCTTCTCCACATAACCCTCGACACCTGTAACTAATCAAGAATCTATCGATCTCTCCGCCTTAAAATAATCCATTGAACTTGGCCTCCGCAGCCGTCAGTGGCAATGAAATTCCAGATTCACCAGCCACTGGCTAAACAAATGTTTCCTCATCTCCCTCCTAAAAGAACGTCCTTTAATTCTGAGGCTATGTCCTCTAGTCCTAGACTCTCCCACTAGTGGAAACATACTCTCCACATCCACTCTATCCAACCTTTTCACTATTCTATAATGTATCAATGACGTCACCTCACCCCTCATTCTTCCCTAACTCCAGCGAGTACAGCCATGCCGACAAACGCCATCATAAGGATTATCCTCATTCCCTGGATCATGCTTGTAAACCTCCGAGGACCCACCCCTAGAACCACCTGTCCTCAAGATAGGCGCCCAAAATTGCTCACAATGTTCCAAATGCAGTCTTACCAGCGCCTTATAGAGCCTCAGAATTACATGCCTGTTTTTGTATACAATCCCTCTTGTAATAAATGCTAGCATTGCATTTGCTTTCCATTTGCATCATTTTATATACTTCAATCAGGTTTCAACCTTGAGTTTCAATGAAAAGAATCCAAGTCTGTACAACCTCTCCTTTTTAAAATTTAGTTTCGAGATACAGGCTCTTCTGCCCACTGAGTTTGCACCGACCAGCGATCCCCGCACGTTAACACTATCCTACACACACTGGGGACAATTTACAAGACAATTAATCTACAAACTTTGAAGTGTGGACGGAAACGAAAGATCTCGGAAAAAAAACCCATAGAAACATAGAAACATAGAAATTAGGTGCAGGAGCAGGCCATTCGGCCCTTCGAGCCTGCACTGCCATTCAATATGATCATGGCTGATCATTCAACTCAGTATCCTGTACCTGCCTTCTCTCCATACACCCTTATCCCTTCAGCCACAAGGGCCACATCCAACTCCCTCTTAAATATAGCCAATGAACTGGCCTCAACTACCTTCTGTGGCAGAGAATTCCACAGATTCACCATGCTCTGTGTGAAAAACGATTTCTCATCTCGGTCCTAAAAACTTCCCCCTTATCCTTAAACTGTGACCACCTGTCCTGGACTCCCCCAACATCGGGAACAATCTTCCTGCATCTAGCCTGTCCAACCCCTTAAAAATGTTGTAAGTCTCTGTGAGATCACCCCTCAATCTTCTAAATTCCAGCGAGTACAAGCCAAGTCTATCCAGTCTTTCTTCATATGGAAGTCGTGCCATCCCCAGGAACCAGTCTGGTGAACCTTCTCTGTACTCCCTCTATGGCAAGAATGTATTTTTCCTCAATTAGGAGACCAAAAAACTGTACAACAATACTCCAGGTGTGGCCCTCACCAAGACCCTGTACAACTGCAGTAGAACCTCCCTGCTCTTGTACTCAAATCCTTTTGCTATGAATGCCAACATACCATTCGCTCTCTTCACAGCCTGCTGCACCTGCATGCCTACTTTCAATGACTGGTGTACCATGACACCCAGGTCTCGCTGCATCTCCCCTTTTCCTAATCGGTCAGCATTCAAATAATAGTCTACCTTCCTGTTTTTGCCACCAAAGTGGATAACCTCACATTTATCCACATTATACTGCATCTGCCATGCATTTGCTCACTCACCCAGTCTATCCAAGTCATCCTGCAGCCTCCTAGCATCCTCCTCACAGCTAACACTGCCCCCCAGCTTCGTGTCATCCGCAAACTTCGAGATGTTGCATTTAATCCCCTTGTCCAAATCATTAATGTATATTGTAAATAGCTGGGGTCCCAGCACTGAGCCTTGCGGCACCCCACTAGTCACTGTTTGCCATCCTGAAAAGGACCCGTTCACTCCTACTCTTTGCTTCCTATCTGCTAGCCAGTTCTCTATCCACATCAATACTGAACCACCAATATAGTGTGCTTTAAGTGGAGGACACGGGGAGAACTCCGTACAGACAGTACCCATAGTCAGGATCGCACCCGGGACTCTGGCGCTGTAAGGCAGCAACTCTACCGCGTGCCGCCCTGCCACCCGTTTCCTTGTAGCGAATAGCACCTAATCCAGGCATTATTCTGGTAAACCTCTTCTGCACCTGCTCCAAGTCTCCAATCCTCCAGATCTGCACACAATATTACAAATGTGCCCTAACCATAGTCTTATAGAGTTGCATCATGACTTCCTGGCACTTATACTCGATGCTCCAAACCCTTAATTCCACTCTTCCACCATTAGATCATGGTTGGTGTCTATCTTCATCATGTTTACCAGCCTTAGATCTATAGCCTTCACAGCCCTTTGACACGAACAGCTCGCTGGGATGGAATGATTTAACTTTTCACCACCCTTTATGGGAAAAGTATTTTTGGAAATCCCCCCCCCCCCCCCCCTTAAACAGCTAACTCTAATTGTTACAAATTACGTTCTAATGTTTTGGACTCCCCCCACTAAAGGAAGTACTTTCTCTCTGTCCTCCTTACCAAATCCATGAATCATTTAAAACAACTTAAGTTGTTTCACCCTTAATCTTTCACACTCCAAAGAATGCAAGACTATCTGCCCCCCTAAATTACCAAGAGTCAAGAGTGTTTATTTGTCAAATGCACTGGATATGAACTAAAATAACCAAATTAGGCGTTAGACTTTACTTCAGACTTTAGAGACACAGCATAGACACAGGCTCTTCGGCCTACCGAGTCCACACCAACCAGCGATCACCCTGTACACTGGCACTCTCCTACACACAAGGACCAATTTACAATAGACAATTAATTTAACAAACCTGTACGTCTTGGGAGTGTGGCAGGACCCGGAGAATATCCACGCAGCCACAGGGAGATCGTGCAATCTCTGCACAGACAGCACATGACTTGGACGGACTGATTAGATAGATTGGCCCATTTCAGTGCTAACGTATCCACTGTAATTCTACGCTTGATAAATTGGGAGAACGTACGGACTGCGCTGTAAGGCAGCAACTCCACCGCTGCGCCAATGTGCTGCCCCAAATTCTTACCTGCTACAGTGTTACAGGAACATTAGGTGTGACGACGACAAAAAAATATATACAATAAATTATCAGTTATTCCCTCAGTAAACCAGACCTTGATAGTGCAAAAGAAAACAAAGTATGTGGAGTAACCACAGTATTGCAAAGGCCTTGGTGGTTCAGTGCTGAGGAAGGGTTGTGGTTAGGGTTGAGCAGGGTGGTCAATGGGAAGAAGCTGTTCTAAAACTTGGAGGTAACAGATCGCAAGCCTGTACCTTCTTCCCCGATGGTGCAGCAAGATGGGGTTTAGCGAGGGATTGGTGTGGGTCTTTTAATGATGTTCCTTGTGCTAGCCCCTAAAGGCGCAACTCTACCGCTGCGAAACCGCGCTGCCTCACTGAACATTTTTACTGTAGTTTATTATGGGTTTTACAGGACGACTAGCATTTAAGTAACAGCTTTCATGGCCGCAGCACGTCGCAGTATATTCTACAGCCAGCGAGTGGTTTTGAAGTGTAAATACTTCTGCGTTACAGGAAGCATGGTGGCCAATAAATGCACCGTTATAATTACAGGCCTGTAGCAGCTTCTTCCCAACGACCATCAAACTATTGAACACTGCAAACTCCAACTAAACTCCGAACTGTGAACTGCCTGGGTTGCACTGGGGTCTTTGGGCTTTGTGGGGTTTTATGCACGGTATTGGCTTTATTATTTGTTGAACTTTTTTCTCTCTGTGTATAATACCATCTATTGAGTACTGTGTTTATAAACCTCTTGTGCTGCTGCCACTAGTAAGAATTTCATTGTTCCGTTTCATTACATAAGGTCACAAGTGATAGGAGAAGAATTAGGCCATTCTGCCCAGTAAGTCTACTCCGACATACAATCATGGCTGATCTATCTCTCCCTCCTAACCCCATTCTCCTGCCTTCTCCCCACAACCTCTGACAGCCGTACTAATCAAGAATTGATCTAATGGGCCTGTCCCACTTAGGCGATTTTTCAGGCGACTGTCAGAGTGGAACACACACACACACACACACACACACAACAAAACACACAAAACACACACGTGGCTTCCTTCACCAGACCATTATGCAGGCGGGGGACAGGGCAAGCAGGGGGAACGCTTGCCTGTGAAATTCACACGTGCAAGCAGGTGTGATTCAGACACACGCCACGATGAACAGGAAGGTTGGCGCTGTAATTAAGATGGCTAAAGCACAGTATATGATAAGTCCTTTAAAAGAGGGGGGGGGGGAGAAGGAGTGGAGACAACTTTTAAGAAGCCAGAGATACACGGCTGTGAAGCTCGGCAGACATTGACATTACCGGTCGGTTATCCTTGGTTCTGAAAACTACTGCTTATGTTTTTTACCCAATGAGCCAATGACATTCACCGGTCAGCACCAGCTACAACCTACGAGAACCTTCGATCTCCTGGCAACCCACTAGGACCTCCTGGCGACCCGCCTACGGCACACGAATTCTCGCTGCTCTCCATGGCGGCTTCATTCTGGGCGCCACTAATTTTTCAACATGTTGAAAAATTCGCAGTGACCATAATGAGACCGCGACTAGTTCCCAGAATGCGGGAACTCCTCACAACCATGAAGGCGACACCCCGGCAACCACCCGCAAACATGTGCGACTATGTGCCGACCACAGAGTCTCCTCCAGTCGCCTAAAAAGTCGCCAAAGTGGGTCAGGCCCATTACTCTGCCTTAAAAATATCCACTGACTTGGCCTCCTCTTGCTAAAGAAATTCCTCCTCATCTCCTTCCTAAAAGAACATCCTTTAATTCTGAGGCTATGACCTCTTGTCCTACACTCTCCCACTAGTGGAAACATCCTCTCCACATCCACTCGATCCAAGCCTTTCACTATTATGTACATTTCAATTAGGTCCCCCCCTCATTCTTCTAAACTCCAGTGAGTAATAAGCCCAGTGCCGTCACACACTTATCATATATTAATCCTACTCATTCGTGGGATCATTCTTGTAAACATCCTCTAGACTCTCTCCTGCGCCAGCACATCCTTTCTCAGATACGGTGTCCAAATGCGGAATTACCAGCGCCTTATAGAGCCTCACAATCACAATAAAACACTCTTGACTCTTGACAGCAGCAACGCATCACTTGAGCTGTGGGATCATCTATGTTCTTCTAGCTGGCAGTCAGGGTCTCCTGAGTCATAGTGTCTTATAGCATGTACTTCCTCCAACTGCCTGCACCACCATTTGTGTAAAAAAGTTTCCTCTCAGGGTCCTATTAAACTTTCCACCCTCACCTTAAACCTATGTCCTCTGGTTCTCGATTCCCTGACTCTGGGCAAGAGACTGTGCGTTTACCCGATCTATTCCTCTCAAGATTTTGTACATTGCTATATGATCCTGGTTTAAGATGTCATCTGAAAGACAGCACTGATAGCACTGCACCAATTGAATAGTGCACCAGAATTCCAATCTATGGTTTGTGCTTAACTCTCGTCAACGGGATTAGAACCAAAAACCTACTGCCACCGAAGCAAGTGTGCTACCCACAAGGCTGTTTTCATGGTATGGTCATTGAATTCTCTGATCTTAAGTGATTTCTAACATCACCCCTCCTCCTCCCCATGCCCCCTCCCCCCCTTTTCTTCCTGCCCCCTGTGCCGCACCTTGTCTTGGACGTATATTTCACTTTCCTTCCCATTCCGTCCTCTGACTTCACAATTTGCAATTCTTCAATCCTTTTGTCTCACACATTCTCTTTCTTCACCTCTGGCCTTTGTCCAACCATCTGCCTATCAACCCCACTCCCAACCCCGCCCCTGCCTGAGTTCACCAATTGCCTGCCACACTTTGTCCTTCCCCTCCCAGCTTTCTCCCCTCCTCCACCCCTCCACCCACAAGCAGTCTGAAGAAGGGTTCCACCCCGAACACACACATATAAAAACAAACAATAATACACAAAGTACTATAGTACTACATGTAAAACCCATAATACAAAACAATAAAAAAATAACTATATCTATATTACTAAAAGTCTGATCTTGACCACTTCCTGTTGTTCTGTATATTGATTTTAGAAAATACGCTGCCACTTATGGCTGTGATTTTTGGCCATCTTACTCAGAGTCCCCCTCTGCTGCGCAGGACAAGAGGATTTTTCCCATCGAAAAATAAAAGAGTTATTGGTGTTTAAAAAATGTTGAGATTCTCTCTCCTGAAGGCCACGCCCCTTCTGGAGGGACTATAAAACCCGGACGTGTTGATAGTCAGTCAGTCTCTGCAAGATGGGGGAGCGAGAGGGTCACGTCTCGCTGTCTGAGCTGTGAATAACACTGAACACATGTCTACTAAACTGTGAGTGGTTTTACTGACCTGTCAGTGCCCTTAATGTGGTTTGAAAATATAGTTTGGAAATGCTAAAGCTGTGTTGTCTTTGGTTTGGAAATGCTAAAGCTGTGTTGTCTTTGGTTTGGAAATGCTAAAGCTGTGTTGCCTTTGGTTTGGAAATGCTAAAGCTGTGTTGCCTTTGGTTTGGAAATGCTAAAGCTGTGTTGCCTAATTAAAGTTGCCTTGCCTAATTGAAGTTGCCTTGCCTAATTAAAGTTGCCTTGCCTAATTAAAGTTGCCTTGCCTCTGTACAATTAAAAGTCTAATCTTGACCACTTCCTGTTTGCGCTTTATATTGATTTTAGAAAAAACGCTACCACGTATAGATGTGATCTTTGGCCATCTTACTCAGAGTCCCCCTCTGCTCATCAGGTGCTGAGGACTTTTCCCATCGATGAAAAATAAAAAAGCTATTAGTGTTTAAAAAATGTTGAGACTCTCTCCTCACGCTAGCGTCAATCACGCTATGAAGGCCATGCCCCTTCTGGTGGGAGGGAGGAGGATCTATAAAATCCAGAAGTGTGGGCGTGGCACAGTCTCTGCAAGATGGAGGGAGAGGTCATGACTCGCTGTCCTTAGTGGCCTTGCACCCTGCTTGAAATGGTATGAAACTGCACTTGAATTTAGTGGCCTTGAGCCCTGCTTGAAATGGTAAGAAACTGCACTTGAATTTGGTGGCCTTGCACCCTGCTTGAAATGGAATTTCAAGGAATACCGTGAGTCAACTGCCAGCCCACCAGCCGTGAGTGATTGAGTTGCCAGCACAACAGGCTTGAGTAACTGAGCCGCCAGTCCAATAATCCATTTGGCCCACAATGTCCATACTAGCCCTTTGGAAACCAGTCCCTTCAGCCCACAACACCCATACTAGCGCTCCAGAACCCCCTCCCCCACTGGCTACCAATATTGAAATTGGTGGGGAGGTGGAATATTGCATTGAGGGACCAGCCCTCCCGTGTGATGCTAGTATAAATATATATAATGCTGGAATAACTCAGCAGGTCAGGCAACATCTGTGAGGGGGGAAGGAACAAAAACATTATAAGCAGGAGACTGGGGTAGGGATGGAGTAGAGGGTAGAAAGCTGGAAAAGAGGGTCTCAGATATGTCACAGAGACCCGGCTTCAATCCTGACTACAGGTGCAATCTGTATGGAGTTTGTACTTTCTCCCCATGACCTGCGTGGGTTTTCTCTGAGTTCTTCGGTTTCCTCCCACACTCCAAAGTCGTACAGGTTTGTGGGTTAATTGGCCTGGTGTAAATGTAAGATTGTCACGAGAGTGTGTAGGATAGCGTTAATGTGCGGGGATTGCTGGTCGGTGCGGACTCGGTGGGCCGAAGGGCCTGTTTCCGCGCTGTATCTCAAGACTAAACTAAACGCATATATATATCACACACTGAACTTCTTCTTGGTGTTTATTGTGGGTTTACAGTGTACTCAATGGGGTGGGAGATTGCAACCTCCACGTGGTCCGCCCTGTTTAGACGAATGCAATCAACCTGGCATGCACAATCAAATAAGATCAAATAGAACAAGTTGTCCTACAACTTTATGCTGTGCTCATACGCAAGAAGAAGTGTACTCAATTTACATATCTGTTGCACTGCTGCAAGTAAGATTTCCATTGCTCCGTTTCGGAACATAGGACAATAAAACACTCTTGACTCTTTTCTACCACAAGACCGGCAGCTTGTTAACCCTGGAACAAATAATCAATCTGGTAAACCCAGTATTGGCAGAGAGAGCTCAACATGACCTGAGACGAGGAGGGTTTTACACACATGGAATACTCGCATCAGAAAACAGCAACTGGATTCAAGTTAGTGGCTGCCAGAGTGAGACGTGTGTTCAGAATGGCTTTGGCTTCGATCTCCCCAGGCTAAAAAAATATTATTTGTGCTAAAACACAACTTCGCAGAGTGGACGACTTATAAAGAGTACGGGCAGAATGAATGAACTCATTACCGACTATCATTATAATGACATTTGATTAGTACGGGTTATGGGGATAGGGCAGGAGAATGGGGTTAAGAGGGAGAGATAGATCAGCCCTGGCGGAGTAGACTTGATGGGCCGAACGGCCTAATTCTGCTCCTATCACTAATGAATTTATGACAGGTAAATTGTGATTTGCTCTAGGCTTGAAATGGGTCGCAAAAGGGGAATATCACAACCTAAGAAAATAACGGCACATTTTGCAAATGGAAAATACTGAAGGTTTCTGGCAGTGGAAATTGAATGGAACTTGCTGCAGATTAAGAGCGGTATTTACAAGAAGTTCAGATTCTTGCTGCTTCCCTTTGGCTTTGGTTCAGCTTCAGAACCTCTAGCACATGTGTACACACCAACCCTGACGTTAACCCTGCCAAACTAACCATGGACAGTGGAATTCAAGGCAAAGACTCACTCCACTGTTATATTTCAACACAGGATTGCATTTCAAACCAGTATAGTCCACAGGTGCACAGGACACCTGCTTTATGATACAAAAGAAAACATTACGCTTTCCAATTTTAAGTCATATTCCCTATCGACCCACCCCACCCCCCCTCCCTTTCCCCTGCCCATGGCCACTAAGTCCACGTCAGTTATCAAACTTGCATTCACATTAATTCTACTCACTTTCTCATCCTTTCAAGACTCAAGAAAACCAAGTGTGTTTAATTGTCATATATACTGAAATGGAACAACAAAGTTCACACTTGCATTAATCTCCCATTCACACTGGTTCTATGTTATCCCATTTTCCCACTCGGTTCCTACACGCAAGCAGCAATTTTGCAGAGGCCAATTGATCTGCGAACCAGCACGTCTTTGGAATGTGGGAAGAAATCACGTTGAAACGGGGGACCTCATTGAAACGTACAGAATAGTGAAAGGTTTGGATAGAATAGCTGTGGAGAGGATGTTTCCACTTGTGGGTGAGTCTAGGACTAGAGGTCATGGCCTCAGAATTAAAGGACGTTCTTTTAGGAAGGAGATGAGGAGGACTTTCTTTAGTCAGAGGGTGGTGAATCTGTGGAATTCTTTGCCATTGAAGGCTTGGAGGCAGTCAGTGGATATATTTAAAGCAGAGATAGATAGATTCTTGATTAGTACAGGTGTCAGAGGTTGTGGGGAGAAGGCAGGAGAATGGGGTTAGGAGGGAGAGATAGATCAGCCATGATTGAATGGCGGAGTAGACTTGATGGGCCAAATGGCCTAAATGCTACTCCTATCACTTATGATCTTATGTGCAGGTTTTTAGGTTAATTGGCTTCTGTAAACTGTCTCTGGAGTGTAGGATAGAACTAATGTACGGGTGATAGATTTTGGCACGGGCTTGGTTGGCCAAGAGGCCTGTTTCCACGCTGTATCTCTAAATGAAACTGTACTCAGGAAATAAGGGCGATCTTGTCTTTCAAATGGTACGTTAAATCTATTTGGTCTGCTTGCCAAGTACAAAATATCCCAATAGACTCTGTTGGGAAGAGAAGGGAATTAGCTCTGTACCCTGGCTATATCACTGCCAAAACAAACATTACTCAAAACACAAAATGCTGGTGTAACACAGCAGGTCAGGCAGCATCAGTGGAGGGATTGGATTAGCCATGTTCCAGGTTGGGACCTTTCTAGTTTAGTTTTTTTAGTTTAATATCATCATATGTATTGAGGTACAGTGAAAAGCTTTTTGGTAGTGTGCTCTCCAGTCAACGAAAAGACCCCACCTGATTACAATGAAGCTGTCCACAGTGTACAGATTCAGGATAAAGCGTATATCATTTAGTGCAAGATAAAGTCTGATAAAGTCCAATCAAAGATAGTTCAAAGGTCTCCAATGAGGTAGATGGGAGGTCAGGACTGCACTCTAGCCGATGAGAGGATGGTTCAGTTGCCTGATAACAGTTGGGTAGAAACTATCCGTGAATCTGGAGGTATGCATTTTCAAACTTCTGTTCCTCGTGTCTGATGAGACTCTTCAAACTGAGCAGCTGAGTTCCTCCAGAACTTTGCGTTTTGCTCAGGATTCCAGCACCTGCAGGTCCTTGTGAATTCAAACAATACTCAAAGCGATTTGCCAAGAAATTCATCTCTAGTTTGGATCAATAGACAGACTCATTCCGCATGCCAATGCAAATTTCCCCTTCTCTGAATTGCATTCCATTGTGGAAGTAATTTTGAAGGCAGTTTGCAATGCGTTGATGGAACTTTGTAGCGCGTTGTATTTCCAGCCTAAAATTCTTTCCTGAAGCTTGGTGAGTGTAACCTTCCTATTTTCAAAACATGACTACAGTTCAATAATTAATGTGAGGTGCTTTGGATTGACAAGAGGACGTGAAAGGTGCAATGTATGAGCATGTCGCTTTTAAACAGGAATTTAATATTAGGACTTGAAAGGGTGATGTAGTGGCTTGGAGTTGGAGCGTGAGGAATCTTTGCAACGGATTCTGCAAACTGCTGGAAACTGATAAAGGGACCAACATGAAACTTTAATAAAGCCAAAGATGTATTTTGCATGTCAGAGTTGACATCAACTGATGATATGACCCCAATGAATTAACAATCCCGACAGAGTCATTGAGTTATACAGCACAGTAACAGGCCCTTCAGCCCAACTCGTCCATGCCGATAAAAGCATCTGTGTAGGATGGAACTGCAGATGATGGTTTACACTGAAGATAGACACAAAAAGTTGGAGTAACTCAGCGGGTCAGGCAGCATCTCTGGAGAAAAGGAACAGGTGACATTCGAGTCGAGAGCCTGCTTCAAACTCTTCAACCTTTTCCGGACTCTTGGGTCTGAAGAAGGGTCTCGACCAATAATGTCACGTATTCCTTTTCTCCAGAGATGCTGCCTGACCCTTGAGTTACTCAAACCTCGATAAAGTTACCTTCCTGACCTAGTCCACGTACTTGCATTTATCCCATATTTCCTCTTCCCTATCCAGATACCTGTCCAAATAAACACTGTTATTGTGCCTGCCACGACCACTTCCTCTACAGCTTGTTCCATATGTTCACCGCCTTCCATGTGACAAAGTTCCCCTATAATCCTTCCCTTCTCACCTTAAACCTGTGGCCTCTAGTTTTAGACAGCCCTACACTGGGGAAAAAGGCTGTCACCGTCGTTAATACAAAGAACTGCAGACGCTGCTGACACTTATCTTTACCTCGCAAGATGTAATAAACCTCAAAAAAGGAACATTCTCTCCAGAGTCCCAGCCCAATCACTCCCATTCCAGAAACATCCTATCACATTTTTCCTGCACCCTCTCCAGCTTAATCACATCCTTCCTGTGGTACGATGACCAAACTGCACACAATATTGCAGCGACATTCTCTCTCACGTGGCATACCATTCATTCCCTGTACCACCCATCTACACGAGGGGTCATTTACAGTGGCTAATTAGCCGGCGACCCAGCATATCTTTGGGATGTGACAGGAAACCAGAGTTCCCGGAGGAAACACAAGCAGCCACAAAGTAAATGTGCAAACTACGCACGGACAGTACCAGAGATCTGGATCAGTCCTGGGCCACTGGATGACTTCTCTCATTGCATATCTCCTTCAGGCAAAGGAGGAGGCCATTTGGCCCATTGAGGTTATGCTATATTTTGCTACAATCTCATTAAATCCCATTCCTCACTGCTTAGTTACATCCATAATCCACATTATCTCGGGATAATGTACAGTAACTACATAAGCTGACAATCAGCACGTTTCTGAGATGTGAGAAACAGGAGCACCTGCAGAGAAACTCAATGCAGTCACCGGGAGAGCGTGCAAACACCACACAGACAGCATCAAACCCTAGTCGCTGGAGCTGTATGGCAGCACCATTGCCTACTTAGCACAGCGTGGATACGGGTTCCGCACCGATCAGCGATCACCCGTACACGTGTTCTCTCCTACACACTAGGGACAATTTACAGATGCCAATTAAACTACAAACCCGCAAGTCCTTGGAACGTGAGAGGAAATCCGAACATCCAGAGGAAACCCACGCGGTCACAGGGAGAATGTACAATCGCTGTGCGTACTGCGCCCAAGGTCAGGATCGAACCCGGGGCTCTGGCACTGTAAGGCAGCAACTCTACTACTGCGCCATCTGCTCCAAACACTGATGACACAGGGCGAAGAGAGAACGGGTAAAACAGGAAGGGGAAAAGCAAAGGATGGCTATCAAAGAGATGTAAAATGTAAAGAAAGAAGGGATTTCTTTAGCCAGGGTTTGGTGAATCTGTGGACTTCATTGCCACAGGTGGTTGTGGAGGCCAAGACATGGGGTATCCTTAAAGTGGAGATTGAGCCGTCCTTGATTAGGAGGGTCGTCAAAGGAGATGGGGTTGAGAGGTAAAAACAGATCAGCCATGACCAAATGGCGGAGCAGACTCGATGGGCCGAATGGCCTAACTTGGCTACAACGTCTTATGGTTTGTAGTCAATGCCTACTATGTTCTGTGTGCCAATGCAAAGCAAGAATGTCATTGTCCTATCAGGGACACATGACAATAAACTCACTTGAACTTGAACATGGTTTAATAGCAGAACTTGGTGTCAACTCCAGAAAACAGACGAGCAATGAACAATCCACTGGAGGAATTCTGTGGTCTGTGCTGAAGGAGGGTCCCAACCTGAAACAACAACAGTCCTTTTCCCTCCACGGAGGTTGCTTGACCTGCGGAGTTCCTCCAGCAGATCATTTAGTTTAGTTTAGAGATACAGCGCGGAAACAGGCCCTTCGGCCCATCGGGGGAATGCCGACCTTTGATCTCCCGTTCACACTAATTGTATGTTATCCCACTTTCCCATTCATTCCCTATACACTGGGGGCAATTCACAGAGGCCTATTAGCCGACAAACCCAAGACGTCTCTGGGAACTGGGAGGAAACCGCAGCACCTGGAGGAAACCCACCTGGTCATAAGGAAACGTGCGCACTCCGCGCAGACAGCACACGAGGCCAGGATCGATCCCGGTCCCCTGGCACATTGAGGTAGTAGCTCTACCGCTGCTTCATTGGGCTGCCAGATTTTAACATCTGCAAGCTTGTGTGTTCAAGATGGGGAAACATCATTTTATAAAACAAAATAAAACATTGAACAGTTCAGGAACAGGCCCTTTGGCTCTTAATGTCTGTGTCAACCATACTGCCAGGATAAACTAACCTCGTCTGCCTGCACACAATCCATTCGCTGCATACACACATGCCTATCTAAAAGCCTCTTAACTGGGATAGTACGGGTGTCATGAATCATGGGGTGAAAGCAGGAGAATGGGGTTCGAAGAGAGAGATAGATCAGCCATGATTGAATAGCGGGTTAGTCCTGATGGGCCGAATGGCCTAATTCTGCTCCAATCACATGATGATCTTATGAACTCCCTCTTTATCCTTTCATCTATCTTATGACATGGATGGAGGCTATTTGGTGCATTGAGTCTATGCCGGGTCACAGAGCAAGACCATTTCCCCCAAGCTGTCCCAGAGTAAATGCGCAAACTGCACACAGATCGCACCAGAAGTCAGAATTGAACCTGTGTCACTGTAGCTGTGATGGAGAAGTCCAGCTTGCAACCCAGCCCAGCCTGCATAGCGCCACCAGGCTTCAACTGAATGAATTACTCTCCATTTCTGTGCAGCTTTCGACACTTGGTTTAAGTCGTGCAAGCGTTGAGCACATCATCACCATAAAACTATTAAATGGGCTTAGCCTTGCAGGAGGCCAGAAAGTGTCAGAAATCCAAACCGTTAATCCAACCCTCAGTGTCAGTAAATAACTGGCACACATTAATTTAAATCACCTCATATAAAGTGTGATGAAACTCGACATCAGACTTATTTACTTATGCAATTAGAGATATAGCATGGAAACAGGCCCTTCGGCCCATCAAGACCCACACTAACAATCGATCATCCGTTCACACTAGTTTGATGTTATCCTACTTTTGTACACACTAGCTGCACATTCAGTGCGATTTAGAGCAGGCAACTAACTTGCAAACCTGCACGTCTTTAAGTGCCTGTCCCACTGCGGCGACCTAATTTGCGAGCCTAGGAGAGTTTGCTCTCGACTCAAACTCGCAGCATGGTCGACACGTGGTCCTAGGAGGTCCTATGAAGTCACTGGAACTCTCCTTCATGCCCGAGGGAAGTTCTCGCATACTCGCGGCCTCAGTTTGGTCGAGGAAAATTTTTCAGCATGTTGAAAATTTTTCCGCGAGTAAAAATTGGTCGGCATGGTTCTTTTGAACTCGTGGTGCAGTGGAGTGGGGTTGCTAGGCAGTCGAGGGCAACCGCAGGGAATCTCCTTTGCTAACCAGGCATTTTAAATGGCTCATTGGAGTTTTGAGGACCAAGGAAAACTTAGTTAAATGCCCGCTAAACTTTATTAAAAGTTATCTGACTTCTTTAAAGTGTCTCCACTACCCCCCCCCCCCCCCCCCCCCCCCCCCCGCTCTCTAAAGGACTTACCGAACTGTGCCAGCTGTCTTTTACCTTCCTGTTCATCGCGGGTGTGAATTTCAGACAGCGCTCCCCCGCTTTCCCTGGCACCCGCCTTTCCGATGTGTTTGTGCGTGCGTGTGTGTGAGTGTGTGTGTGTGTGTGTGTGTGTGTGTGCGTGTGTGTGTGTGTGCGTGTGCGTGTGTGTGTGTGTGTCCGGCTCGCGGCTGACGGTGATCCAGCTCGAGGTTTTTCAGGCGAGTGTGCGTCGAAGACAGTCGCTGAAAAGTCATGCTAGTGGGACAGGCCCTTTTTAGGATCAAAAAATCATAATGGATAGGAGCAGAATTAGGCCATTCACACATCAAGTCTATTCCGCCATTCAACCATGGCTGATCTATCTCTCCCTCCTAACCCCGTTCTCCTGCCTTCTTCCCATGACATGCTGACAGAGGATGTGGAAGGAAACCGGAGGAAACCAAAAATGGTCATAGGGAGAACGTGCAAACTCCACACAGACAGCACCTGAGGTCTGGATCAAAGTCGGATATCTGGCTTCGCAAAAACAGGGACATGGATAATTATTTACGGAGCTTGACAGCGGGCATGCCCTGGGCATACAGCTCTGTAACTGAAGACTCTCTGATTTACGGACTGTTCCCAGGGACACATTAGTGCTGCTGGAAGATCATCAACTTAAGGAAAGACTCTATTTGGTCTGCCTCAAACCTGTTGGCCACCCAGCAGAGCGAGATGTCCGAGATACTCCAGACTGCAGGAGTACGTGCTGAGGGACGCACTGAAGCTTGGTGCAGTCAACGCCAAGGCTCGTTGGGGGAGGACCACAGTCTAGGGTCCTTCTGCTGCTGGACATTGGGGGGCAGAGTCCAGTGGAGACATCCCTCAAACAAGGGAAGGGATATCATTCCATGGAGCCACGTGTGTTTTCTTTAATGATGGATGTGAACACCACCGAGTATGACACCCATGAATGTATAGATAGGGAGAATGTTTAATTTAATTTAGTGTAGAGATACATCGTAGAAACAGGCCTTCTGCCTCTGAGCCCATGCCGCGCAAACACTACTTCTATATTATCCCACTTTCACATTCTACGCACTAGGGACAATTTACAGAAGTGAATTAACCTGCAAACCTGTGTGGGGGGAAACCGGAGCACCCAGAGAAAACCCACGCAGTCACAGAGAGAACATACAAACTCAACACGCACAGCACCCATTGTCAGGATCAAACCCAGGTCTCTGGCATTGTGAGCAGCAACTCTACCACTGCACCACTCAACACGCACAGCACCCATGTCAGGATAGCAATCCTCTGCCCAGGTAGCCTCTGAACATTTTTGGAGTGTAGGCAGGCAAGCTCTACAGGTCACGGGGAGAATGTACACTTCCAATACCCATGGTCGATGCCATCCAGACTTTGATGCATTTCGAGCATCCCTCGGCCTCCACAGATTGCTCGACTGATGCTCCAGCAGTATTTTTTTCTGCGCTTATGACAGCACTTGTGATTTTAGCTCGGGAATTGGGCACCACCAGACAGATCTGCAAAAAACAGTCGATATGTGTTGCAGATTTACACGAAGATAGACACAAAAAGCTGTAACTACAGCATGAAGGAAGGGGTAACATTTCGGGTTGAGACCCTTCTTCAGACAGTCTATGGTAAACTCTATTGGTTACATAGAGGCAATAAGCCTGCAGTGTTTTGAACTTATTCTTCAAGCAGAAAGGTGCAGGCGTCTCAGGCTCACATACAATCCAGACCTTGGGTCCTGTCTGCGTAGTGTTTCCACATTCCAGTTTCCTCTCACATCACGGCCGATGCAAGTTACTCTTGAGTGAAGATCGGTGGCAAAAAGGGCCAAAGAAGTGTTGATGAGCATGTGAGAGAGAATACATTGCACGGGCTGCAAGGAAATGATAAGTGGGAATGGAAACAATAGAAATGTTTCCTTTGGAGCTAGCATGAACTTGAAGGGCCAGTTGATTGCCTCGTGACAAGTATAAGGAAACAAATATGCATTTTCAGTATTTTGAAACACATGGCATCTAACATAACTGTGAATATATCTGTAGCCTTGCTCACCATGCATTCTGCACATTTATAAAAGTGGTATTTAACCAGTGATCAATATCAAAGCAACAAGGGACACTAAAGCACCTCTTGCAACAACATGGCAATGATGATCTAACTCAAAGATCCAACGATCCAGAAGACTTTGACTCCTTTGATCCAAACCACTCTGAACAGCTGGCCGAACAGTGCATTCATCACTTTGTTACTTCTGAAATATGATTACATTTTTCTGCACTTTACTGCCTTAGAAGAAGCAGGTTTATGAAGAGCCTGATAATTTTGCGTAATAAATTAACTGCTCGTTATCGAATTAGTTTCCTTGGCAGCTTGCTCTGCACAGATTTTCTGTTACCCTTGCGAAATGACCGTACTTCAATTGTTCTTTGTTGGTTTTAAAGTGCTTTGGGATGTTTTAAGGTCTTTAAAATATTTATATTTTTAAGCACCTTATTGAAAATACAATTACTGTAAAACTGAAAGAATGCGAGTTGAACAGCACCACAGTGGAAGGAATGCAAGAAATAACATAGAATTACAGTAACAGTTATTAGTTCAATTATTAATGATTTAATGTACAAGTGGAAAGACTGTTGGACCGGCTCAGGGAACACCACAGAAGGGTTTTCCTGAAGTAGTTACACAAAACACCCACCAGGAATCTCGGTGGTAGAATAATACATGTACAGTATAAATATATATTTTTGCTGAAATTTATTTTTACAAATATTTTTTGCAACAATGAAATGAACATGGGATTCTGCAATCATTAAGGTTTTATTATTAAAGTCATTAAAGTTGTACATTAAAGTTGTGGCAGACTGTGGTGCAGCAGTAGAGTTCACGCCTCACAGCACCAGAGACTTGGGTTCAATCCCGACCTCGTTCTCCCTGTGACCACGTGGGTTTTCTCCGGGTGCTCTGGTTTCTTCCCACATTCCAAAGACCTGCAGGTTTGCAGGTTAACTGGCCTCTGTAAATTGTCCCGAGTGTGTAGGATGCAAAAGTGAGATAATATAGAACTAGTGTACAGATGATCGAAGGTCGGCGCAGACTCGACTGGCCGAATGGCCTGTTTCAAGGCTGTATCTCTAAACTTTAAACTATTAATGGCATATTTAATATTTAATATTTTTGTAATGGGTCATGTGTTCATATGCGTGCACTCATAAATTATATTCACAAATCATAAAATATTGTATATCAATACTAATGATCCATCACTACTTTATAAAATTGGTAGGAAGGAACTGCAGATGCTGGTTTAAACTGAAGATAGACACAAAATGCTGGAGTAACTCAGCGGGACAAGCAGCATCTCTGGAGAGAAGGAATGATCATTTGAATCATAATCCATTACATCAGAGATGAGGTCTGTGTTTGAGAATAATTTGCAAAAGTGAGGGGAAACAAAATTCACAATCTCAGCAGATCAGGCCGCATCTCTGGTGAACATGGACGTGACATTTTGGGTCGGGACTAAGGTTGCCAACTGTCCCATATTAGCCAGGACATCCCGTATATTGGGCTAAATTGGCTTGTCCCATACCGCCCTCGTCCCGTATTTGACTGCTACTACTCTAATAACCAGAGGGCACACTTACAGACCGATCCTAGATCAGATACAACAACGTGCATGCGTGTTGCATGTGCTGGTGACGCCACGCATGAGTGAGTCACCTGTCATCCAATCACAGGCCCACTTATGTGCATCAGTTGTAAGCTATATTTTGCCCGTCTCTGTAACCCCCACTGACCCGTCCCCCTCAATGTCCCCTCCCCTCCATCCCTTCCCCTCCCGTCAATGTCCCCCCCTCTGTTCCCCTGCCCCCTCCCGTCAATATCCCCCCTCTGCTCCCCTCCCCTCCCCCATCCGCTCAATGCCACATCCCATCCAGTCCCCCTCCCTTCCCCCTCTATGTGCCTCCCCTCCCCCACAATGTCCCCTCCACTCCTGACCCCCCCCCACCCACTCTATCACCTCCCCCTCCCCTCCCACTCCATCACCGCCCCCATCCCCTCCTCCTCTCCCTCAAAGCCCCCCTCCTCCACTCCACTATCTCTTCCTACCCACTGCGCCCCTCACGGCCCCGTTCTATCTCCCTCCCCCTCCCCCTCTCCTCCCATCTCCCTCCCCTCCCGTCCCCTCTGCTTCTTCATCCCCTCCCGTCCCATCTCCCACTCCCCCCTCCTCCCACTCTGTCTACTCCCCTCCGCCCAATATCCCCTCCACTCATCCCCACTGCGCCCCTCATGCCACTTCCCATCTCCATCCCCCTCCCCCTCCTCTCTTCCCCTCCATCCCCATCCCTCTCCCTCTTCCTCCCCTCCACTCCCGGAGATCTCGGAGAAAGCCCACGCAGTCACGGGGAGAAAGTACAAACTCCGTACAGACAGCACCCGTAGTCGGGATCGAACCCAGGTCTCCGGCGCTGCATTCGCTGTAAGGCAGCAACTCCACCGCTGCAACATCGAGACCGTGTAGAGACAAAGAACTGAAGAGGAGTCTAACCCAAAAAACATTACCTATCCATGTTCTCCAGAGATGCTGCCTGATCCACTGAGTTACTCCAGCATTTCGTGTCTCTACCTGAAGTTCCTTGTTTCTCCATACGACTGCTCCAGAGTGAAATCTCATCAAGTTACTGACAACTCCAAAGAAATTCTCCTCTCTTCCACATGAGTTCTGTCATGTAAGACCAGAGTGAGGCCACATGCAAACGGAAGAACAGCACCTCATATTCAGCTTGGATAGCTTACAACCTAACCGTATAAACACCGAATTCCCCAATTTTAGGTAATAAGCCCCCCCACCCACTTCCCTGTGCTAAGCCTGGACTTGCATACATTTCTTTCCTATCCCTGGTTTTGCAATTGATATCTCTACTATTCCTCTCACACCTTTTGTCTTTTCACTTCTGGTCCCTGTCCAACCATCTGCCTATCAGTTTGATGAACCTATCAGTCTCAACCCGAAACATCACCTATTCCTTTTCCCCAGAGATGCTGCCTGACCTGTTGAGTTACTACAGTATTTTGTGACTATCATCTGCCTTTCAACCAGCCCCCTTCATTGTTATCCACCCATCATTTGTCCTGCCTTTCCTTTCTTCCATCTTCCCCCACCCCCCTCACCTCTATCAGTCTGAAGAAGGATCCCGACCTGAAACGTCACCTGTCTATATTCTCCAGTGATGCTGCGTTTCCTCCCACACTCCAAAGATGTACAGGTTTGTCAGTTATTTGGCTTGGCATAAATGTAAATTGTCCCAATTGTGTGTAGGATAGTGCTAATGTGCGGGGATCGCTGGTCGGTGCGGACTCAGTGGGCTGAAGGGCCTGTTTCCTCGCTGTATTTCTAAAACTAAAATCTAAACGAAATCTTATATTTTCAGTAATATAACCAAGAGAATTGAGTGGACGCACTGGTGCAATGGTAGTTAAAAGAGTGAAACATTTGTCATTCATTCATGAAATTGAGAAAAAAAAATTGTGATCCAGCCAATTGCCAGCAATTCACTGCTTCTCCAATATAAATAAAGGCAAATTATCCAGCATGAACTCAAGGTCAAACTAATCCCATTTTAACACATCTTGAAGTTATCGACTTTGTCACTTTAGGTCCAAGTGTATAATTAATGCCTCACACCACAACTATTGGCCTGAAATGAATTGGTCCTAAATATGAAATAAAAATAATTTTCTATATGCCGATTTCAGTATCCTGACAGGGACACTTCAAATTACAGGTGATTTTAAAAGAATGTACTTTAAAAAAAACTTTATCTTTCAGCTTCTCATGTTGTGTCAAATGTAGCTTGTGACTTTACGATTCTTCATCAGGAAGCTTTGAGGTCAGCGGAGAGTTCAGACAGGCACATCTGAGCACAAGAGGGCTATGGGTTTCGAGGACAAGAAGGCTCTGAGGGATATGGGCCAGGTCCAGGCAAAAGAGACTAGCCCAGTTTGCCAAACTTGGTCAGCTTAAACACAGAGTCATAGAGTCGTGAGGGCCTGTCCCACTTGGTGATTTTTTTCAGCGACTGCCGGCATCATTGAGTGAGGTATCAGGTCATCGAAAAAGTCGTGGCGTGATGCGGCGTAACGAGGTGGTGACGCGGCATGACGACGTATTTCCTCAAGAGTCGCAACATTTTTTTTGTCGCCGTTGGATTTTGAAATGTTCAAAATCTTTAGGCGACCCTGATATGACTCCGGCAGTCGCCGAGACAGGCCCTTTACAGCATGGAAACAGGCCCTTCAGCCCAACTTGCCCACACCGGCCAACCTGTCCCATCTACACTAGTCCCACCTGCCTGCATTTGGCCCATATCCCTCCAAACCTGTCCTATCCATGTGCCTATCTAACGTTACGATAGTCCCTGCCTCAACCACCTCCTCCGGCAGCTCGTTCCATACACCAACCATCCTATTAAATCTTCCCCCCCTCGCCGCAAACCTATGTCCTCTGGCTCTCGATTCCCTGGCTCTGGACAAGACACTCCATGTATCTACCCGATCTATTCCTCTCATGATTTTGTACATGGTGGGCTGAAGGGCCTTTTTCCCTGCTGTGACTCTTAATACTCACCCACTGATACCAGATGTTGGCCAGGGTTACAAAGCAATGAGAAATGAGTTGGATCTAAGCTTTGGAACCTCTGATTTTCTATTGTCACGTGAGAGCCTGGAATACACAGTGGAGTTGGCGAAAAATGCTTCCTTTTCTGGGAAATAACACAAATTTATTGGTTTGTGCCAGAGAGTGTTCCTGGATTTACATCAAGTTGCTACAGTGTTAATTCATCCCAGACCCAATGCAAATTTGGCATCCCGGATCTTAGCAAATTTGGAAAGCACCAGTGAGTGAATTACTCAGCGGGGCAACAGAATAGCGGAGAGAGGTCTCTGTGGCTGGTCTCTTGGTGGTTGCAAGGGGCAGCGACCTGCCACCAACCGATTTCTCTGTTTTCAATCATTTGTTATATGACGCCAGTTTGTATCAAGTGAAAGTACAAACAGACCCAACAATAATCGCACATTATATCATTTCCATACCAAGTAATTTCAGCACTTGGTAATAATCAAGCATTCAAAAGCAAAATGGTTTAAATCCTTTGACTTTTACATGCAAAGTAGTGGAAAACAGAATCATTGTAAAATGAGGAGACAACTCAATAACATTAAACCCGATAGCACTAAACATCCCGATACCATCAGACTTCAATGTTATATCTTCACACTACAAGTTGTATCCTTTATCTGTTCACTGTGGACTGTGGTGTTCATCTATAGACACAAAATGCTGGTGTAACTCAGCCGGGCAGGCAGCATCTCCGGAGAGAAGGAATGGGTGACGTTTCGGGGTCGAGACCCTTCTTCGGACTGAAAGTCACGGGAAAGGGAAACGAGAGATATAGACGATGATGAAGAGAGATGTAGAACAATAAAATGCATCTGAAGTCTTTTCTGTGATTAGATAGCAATAGCTTTTCACTGTACCTCAGTACAGGTGACAATAATAAACTTAAAAGTACATAAAGTGCTGGAGCAACTCAGCGGGCCAGGCAGCATCTCTGGAGAACATGGATAGATGACGTTTTGGGTCGTGATGCTAAAAAAAAGACGTGGGTAGATGACGTTTTTGGTCGTGACTTTGAAGGAGTCCCAACCCAAAATGCCACCTGTCCATGTTCTCCAGAAATGCTGCCTGACCCACTGAGTTACTCCAGCACTGTGCTCTTTTTTTGTAAACCAGTATCTGTAGTTCCTCGTTTCTATATCCCAACACCACTACTTGGTTGTCTTCAGCGGAATGGAGAAAGCACCTCATGCAGGCATTTGTCCGCACTCTCATTCACAATTCCACAAGCACTGCTGGAAGTGACTGAGTGCATTTCAAATAAAATTGGAATTGGACTTGTCGTCCAAGATAACAAATACTGAACGCCACTTGCATTAGATAATACTAGTAACCCTATACAAGCTGATTCCCCCCCAGAATAAATTAATTCTTTCAATGCAGAGGTAAAGCAGTGGAGAGATTCTTCATGAATTCACAGTAAATTATAAATGAGGGCAATGTGTGTATTTGTTTCTTCTCCGGCTGCTCTGGTTTCCTCCCACACTCCTAAAGTGCAAAATCCACACTTCAGAGATGAACAGGTTTGTAGGTTAATTGGCTTCAGTAAAAAATAATTGTAAATTGTCCCTAGTGTGTAGGATAGCGCTAGGGTATGGGGTGATCGCTGGTCGGCACGGACTTAGTGGGCCGAAGGACCTGTTTCCACATTCCATCTCTAACGTCTAAAGTAAAGTTATAACTTAAAGAAAGTGGAAAAGTGCCATGTTATAGTAGTGAGACTTAATAAAGTCTCTGACAAATGATATGATGCAATTATGGGGAGACGACATTGAGATCATTGCTTTGCATCATATATATATATATTTTGCGTTTTTGAATCCAAGTTGAAATGCTCTCCAGAGATGCTGCCTGACCTGCTGAGTTACTCCAGCATTTTGTGTCTTCGAGATATTTGTTTTGCTTCTTAAATATTTATTTTGCATTTTATAAACCACATTCAAATGCTCATTTGATGATCAAGGTTTACAATCCAAGAGTTGGGGTGAGATCCTGAAACCACATCCTTCCGAAAGTGAGTAGCTGACATCCCTGCACTCTGTGTTTCAAGAACACACAAATCAATAATGCTAGTGTGAAATTCCTCTCAGACATTATCATTGAGGGATAATTCCACCTATTTCAAGACCTTTTAACACTATCCACAATGTTTTATCACCTTTGGTTGGGATGGATACGGGCCACATACAACCACATGCTAGACCCCCACCCCCCACCATTGGCCCCATCACGCTGCCTCAGAAAAGCAGCGGACATAATCAAAGTCTTTTTCCAACCCAGTCAATTCTTCTTCACCCTTCTCCTGTCGGACAGTAGATATAAAAGTGTGAAAGCGCACAGGGCAAGACTCAGGAACAGCATCTTCCCACCTGTTATCAGGCTTCTGAAAGGTTCTTCCGTAAGCTAGCATACTGACCAATTCACCTCTTCCCCCTTGCAGACATAGGATTTTATCTATAGACGCTGTGAGTTATATTCTGCACTCTGAATCCTTCCCTGTTGCTCTTGAGTTTTTGAAGTTTGACTTTGAGTTTGACTTGAATCTTTTTAGTTTGGGTTGGTTATATTTATGTACCGTATTTCCTGGCGTCGGAGAAGCTATTTTTTACCCTAAAGTAAGACACGAAAAATTACCTGCGTCTTGGAGGCCGAAGGTTAGGTTGTTCATAGGCCTATAGGAAGCGTTTCGATACTATACGGCAATCCAATCATTTGTTTTGACGAGAAGCGACAACATTCAGTCGCGCGCGGTTGATTTTCACCACTTCAAACACCTGGTCTAAAGTAGGAGCTCTGTAAATTGTTTCAATAGTTTAACACCGCAAATTGTTTAACACTGCCCATATTATGGCGTCTGCAAAAGAAAGGCGTTCTTACACCATTGGCTAGAAGTTGCAAGTTACTGAATAAGCGAAAGAACACGGCAACTGGGCTGCAGGGAGACATTTTGGACCATCAGCAACTGAGAAAATGATACGTTATTGTAGGAGGCAAGAGGACCTGTTGAAGCCTGCGATAAGAATTAAACGTAACCTGCATTGTTCGCAGCAAAGTGGCCAGAACTTGAGGAAGAAATTAAGAATTGGATAGTTGAGGAGAGAAATGCGAGCAGATCAAGGTGAACAAAAACTATTATTAACAAATCAAAGTTGAGAGCAGCAGCACAAGGTCTGGGTGATTTTCGTGGCACGTCAAGTTGGTGCTATGGATTTATGAAGAGAAATTGACTTTCGATGAGAACTAAAACAAGAATCGCTCCAAAAATGCCCAAAAAGTATGAAAACAAAATCATTGAATTTCATAACTATATAAACAATGCAAGAAAAGAGACTGACTGCGAATTGAGACAAATTGGAAACATGGATGAGGTGCCGTTAACGTTTGATGTGGTATCAAATAGGACAGTGGATATCATAGGGTCCAAATCCGTAACTGTAAAGACATCTGGACTCGAGAAAACCCGCTACACTGCAGTGCTATCATGTTGTGCGGATGGGATTAAATTATTAAGAGGAAAGCCTATACCAAAAGACAAAATTCCACCTGGGATTGTTCTCCACATGCACCCAAAGGGATGGATGGATGGGGATGGAAAGAAGCTATGGTTGGATAAGGTCTGGTCACGGCGTCCCGGTGGCCTTCTTAAAAAACCATCCCTACTTGTGTGGGACAGGTTCTCAGCTCACTTAACTACGGCTACTGTTCTTTTATTATTAAATTAAAAATACGTTGTACAAGAATGGAAATATGTATGTATTAGGTACTCAAGTACCACACTATTGTACTTAATTCTAACAAAAATAAAAAATAAAATTAAAAAAAAAGGGTAAAGAGAGTGAAGTCGAAACTTGCAGTGATCCCCTTAATTGATGCATTAACTTGCCAATTTCAGCCTTTGCACGTATCCACCAACATGATCCATCCATTATGAAAGAGGAATGGAATCAGTGGATGAGGAGCACAGACCATGATCTAACACCAACAGGTCGTTTGAGAAGGCCAACCGTTGCTCAGGTGTGCGAGTGGGTTTTAAAATCGTGGAACTGTGTTAAGACTGAAATTTTCGTCAAAGCTTTAAAAAATTGTGGCATCAGTAATGCGTTAGATGGCTCAGAAGACGACATTCTATTTGATGATAGTGATATCCCGAACAGCAGTGATGACCCTGATGAATTATCATGCTTTGAACATTCGGATGACAGTAGTGAACTTTTCAGATTTGAAGATTAGAATGTTTTTCGTTTTTGTAATCTTTGTTTCGTGCGCAATAAAATGTTATTTTATTCTGAACACTGTATTGTTTTTATTGCCGGTACATACATTATCTTTGTTTTATATGAAAACAATATGCAATGCAATACAATACGCAAAGCAAATGGCCGCCACCACGGCAAATGTTTGTTTTTTTGCAAAAATTTAGCAACTCAAAATGGGGGGGTGTCTTCGACGCAGGTGCGTCTTCGTCGCCAGGTATATTATCGGTTTTGACTAGATTGCATACAAAACAAGGCACAATTGACAAGGAAATACCCAAACAGGACTAGCCAAGAATGCAGCGTGGACAAGGTGAGCCGATGGGGCTTTTTCCATGCTGTGTATCTCTATGACTGTGCCTTCCCCAATGATAATCGAGCCAAGTTCAATCATGTGGTTTGATTTCATCTTATTTTATCATACATACAGCACGGAAACAGGCCCTTCGGCCCAACTTGCCCACACCGACCAGAATGCCCCACTAATCCCACCTGCCCACGTTAGGCCCATGACCCTTTAAACCTTTCCAGTTCATGTTCTTGCCTAAATGCCATTTAAATGTTGATATAGAACCAAAATGAGATCTTTCAGAGCATATGGACACCGTTTACTCTGAAAACTGATTATAATTTTGGTAATTTTAGGTCAGACAGATTTTGTTTAAAACTTAAAAAAAAAATAGATAGAACTCAGGATGATGATGGAGAGATGGTTTGTTTTCTCTTAAAAATAAAGTATTTTCTCTCAGAGATAGTACATGCAGATTGCTACAGAGATGAGTCTTAAGTGCAAACACACAGTGCTGGAGGAACTCAGTGGGTCAGGCAGCATCTGAAGAGGGAATGGACAGACCCTGTTTCCAGTATTGACCTGAAATGCTGCCAGTCCAGTCCATGCACAGATGCTGCCTGGCCTGCTGAGTTCCTCCAGCATTTTGTGTTTTGCTCAAGGTTCCAGCATCTGCAGTTGTTTTTCCAAAGTTTTAATTACATTTGGTAATGTACCATTAACAATCATGAAGACATAATATATTACCAGCGATAGTATCTCTGGCACATGTGGTATGATGAGCCGGTCACAGACTTTGGTCCATGCAACTTTTTCTATGACGGCATCTGAGTTTATGTATTTAAACTTAATATTTCAGAGCTCATCTGATTATGCAAGTTCATTAAAAATGGAAAGCTGCACAACATTTCCTGTTCGTCGAGTGCAAGATTTGACTCCAGCAGAGTTTTACCATGGCTGCCATCTGGGATGCTCCGCATTAGTGGTAACAGTCTATGGCCGTCGTGAGGAATAACGTGAGATGAGCAAGTGCGAAGAGGTGATGCTGAGTTTGATGAATTGGCGAATATTGTGCTCTCGTGGGTGTGGTACTCAATCATGGTCGCGCTGTTGTACTCTGGTGCAAGGTGCTGGAAACGTTCCACCTCCCGGGGATCAATCTCATCTTGCCCGGCACTGAAGTCCTGGAAGGATTGCTTAGCGCTGCTGTTAGCTTCCGTCACAATCGCTGGATAGCCCCCGCTCTTCGGGCCCTGTAGCCAGTAATATTTGATGTCACTGATGTGGGATTTGGCCGAGCCATCGCAACAAACAACTTGACTTCGAGTCTTGGGATTTGGATCCCCTTCAAGGTCTCTTACATCCTTTTTGAAGCAAAAACGAGGGTAAGTTGCTGTTCTGCGGCGCACCTGCCAACATCTTTTTGCATGCAAGGATAACGTCCCCTTTCTATTTGGGACAAGGCAGCAGGCACATGAGAACAACACTCCCTCTAATTTCTATTCTGGACTGCACACCATCGAGACTTGGAAATTCACTGCTGATCCTTGCATCATTCTGGGACTCCTACCTCAACAGTGCCGCAGAAACATCTTTGCCAGGTGAACTGCAGTGGTCCAAAATGGTGACTCGCTACCACCTTGTCAAGGGTGCTTAAGGATGGGCATTAAATGCTGGTCTGGCCACCTTTACTGACTTTCCATAAACCATTAACAAACACGGAACATAGAACAACACAGCAAAGGAACAGGCCACTTGGCCCACAATGTCCATGTCGAACATAATGCCAAGTTCAACTAATCCTTCTTGCCCGTACATGATGCAGACCCCTCCATTCCCTGTACATTCATGTGCCAATCTAAAAACCTCAAATGCCACTATCCTATCTGTCGCCCCCCACCATCCCCGGCAGCGTGTTTCAGGCACCCACCACTATGTAGAAAGGAAAACTTTCCCCGCACATATCCTTTAAACTGTACTCCTCTCCCTTTAAAGCTGTGCCCTCTAGTCTTTGACGTAAAGAAAAAAAATCTCAGGAATATCTTTGAAACCCCGCTCGCAATGGTTCATTCAGAACCAAACAACCCCTTTGTCACAATGCATCTAGAATTGTCTGAGTATTTTAGATTGTTAACTAGTATCCCGTTGCAAAACTCTTCTACGGGTTTAAAGGGCATTCCGCCACTGTCATTGAATATCAACAAAGAGTTTAAACAAATGCACTTTGGAAAATAAGTGATGGCCATTTCAGTGACATACATCAACAAACAAACTCCTCCCGATGGAAAAGAGGGATAGTGGAACAGCAGGGAGCGTTGCTGCTCCACAAGTAAAATGCCCCAGTTTCAATCTTCACCTCTGGTACTCGCTGGAGTTTAGAAGGATGAGGGGCCTCTTAATTGAAACTTACCAAATAGTGAAAGGCCTAGATAGCCTAGAAAAACAGCTTTTTCTCCACAGGTAGTAGGTCTACACAATAACCAAAAATTTGTAGCCTCCTTTTGATCTGGTATTTTATTTAATTCATGTGTTTCATCAATAATGTTTTACCAGTAATGTTTGATGTTTTATATGTCATTCCTAACTGTCACTGTATGGCATGTTGTCACTTGCGGGCGGAGCACCAAGGCCAATTCCTTGTATGTGAATACTTGGCCAGTAACCATCTTAATTCATTCATTCTTTCTTTCACAGAGTGGATGTTGAGGGGATGTTTCCTCTAGCGGAAGAGTCTAGGACCAGAGGGCACAGCCTCAGAATAAAAGGAAAAACCTATAGAAAGGAGATGAGGAGAAATGTATTTAGTCAGAGGATGGTGAATCTGTGAAATTCATTGCAACAGACGGCTTTGGAGGCCAAATCAATGGATAAATTAAATGCGGAGATTGATAGATTCTTGATTAGTAAGGGGGTCAGGGGTTATGGGGAGAAGGCAGGAGAATGGGCTTGAGAGGGAAAGATAAATCAGCCATGATTGAATGGCAGTCGGTTTGATGGGCCAAATTCTGCTCCAAGAACTTATGAACTACTGTCTGCGTGGAGTTTGCACACTCTTCCTTCAACCATGCGAATGGGCCAAAGGGAGAATGACCACTGGTAGAACTTTTTCTGTTGGATGAGTAAATAAAGATAGACAATTACCTGCCATAATGCTTTTGGCATCCAGTGAGCGAGAGTGCTATTTGCAGGGTCTGGGATGTTGGGCCAAATGTGTTTCTTAATTCTGTGAATTGAAGAGACAAATGTGGAGGATGAGAATACTGCTTTGTTGTGATACCACAAGCATGTTTGCTGATGTTCTCATGTCAGCCAGTGCTCTCTTAATATTGATTTTCCTAACATCAAGTGACCCTTGCTTTCCCCCTCTCTCCGACCCCCCCCCCCCCCCCCCCCCCCCCCCGAGTTCTCCCACTAGTTTCACTGTCCTTCTGATGTATTTTACTGATTGAATGCCTCCTTGTCGCCTCCCCACCAGCTAATAATGAACCATTCTACGTTTCCCCATCATCGTCTGCTTTGATCTGTCGTTTTCACACCTTACCCCATCCATATCTCTAGACTCCCCCTCCCCTGACTCTCAGTCTGAAGAAGGGTGTCGACCCACAACGTCACCCATTCCTCCTCTCCAGGGATGCTGCCTGCCCCACTGAGTTACTCCAGCATTTTGAATCTATCTCCATTTCAAGTATTGGTTCTGGGTCAAAGCGGACCTCCACCCCATACCTTTGCCGTTGGTAGATGCAGGTCGCAATTAAAGCCAGGGTCAGAACCAGGGAGAACAGGAAGATGCACATCAGGAACAGTTCCACTTCTCCGTCATCTGATAATTGGAAATGGAGCATTTGTGAACAAGAAACTCACAGATGTAAAAAAAACTCAACATTTCATAATTCAGGCCAGGCCGACCCCTGCAACTCCGATCCAGTGCTGCCGCCAGGATAACGGGCCTTTATGAATTGGAACCATTCTATGTTTCCTTCTCATCGTCTGGTTTGATCTGGTGTTTTCACACCTTACCCCATCCATATCTCTGGACTCCCTCTCCCCTGACTCTCAGCCTGAAGAAGGGTGTCGACCCTAACCAAGTTAAGACTCCACATTTTTAACAACTTTGGACTGGAATCATACAAAAACGGTGTTGGAAACGTGGCGACTGTTGTATACTGTCTCAGTGTAATCTACTACTCCTGTGCCTGGCTATGATTGTGTCAATGTGAGGTAAGATCGTTGCTGAACAGCATGCCAAAAAATGAATTTCACTGTAGCTAAGTACAGGTAATAAAGTACATGCAAGTCCAACATTTATCGCCTTTGCACAATTGCTCTTGAACTAAACAGCCATTCCAGTGTAAAAGAAGACACAAAGTGCTGGGGTAACTCAGTGGGTCAACCAGTAAGTGCTGGGTACCTCCAGCTCTAGCTTTTCCAACTATTTTCACCCATTGCCAATCACTCCCTCTCAACTGAATCCACCTATCACTTACCAGGCTTTGCCCCCCCCCCCTCTTTTCCCTCCACTCCATCAGTCTGAAGAACAGTCCCGACCCAACATGTTGTCTGTCCATTCCCTCTGCAGATGTTGCCTGACCCGTGACTTCCTCCGGCACTTTGTGCCTTACTCAAGATTCCAGGATCTGCAGTTTCTTGCATCTACAAAGATGTTTTGTGCTGTGTCCTTTAGAATTCTAAATTATTTAGAAATTGGACTCACAGCAGTTTGTCCCCCCCACCACCTATTTTCCTTTCTCTAGCTTCACAATTCATAATTCTTCAATCCTTTTGTCTCACACCTTCTGTCTGTAGCCTTTGTTGAACCCTCCTCACCTGTGTTGGCCTATCACCTGACAGGCTTTGTCATGCCTCCTCCTCTCTTCCAGCTATCTTCCCCCCACCCCACCCCCACCCCCCCCCGTCCCAACCCAAAATCAGTCTGTAGAAGGGTTTTAGCCCAAACCTTCACCTATCCACATTCTCCAGAGGGGCCGCACGGTGGCGCAGCGGTAGAGTTGCTGCCTTACAGCGTGAACTCGTTGGGGCGAAGGGCCTGTTTCTGCGCTGTATCTCTAAACGAAACTAAAGATGCTGCCTGACCAGCTGACTTACTCCAACACTTTGTCTTCCATGGTTAATGTTTCCAAATGGTGGATCTGAAAACCCATGTTATAATTCTTACCAATCATCTTGGTGGTAATGGCCAGGTTGTAGCCGGTAGCACTGCCTGCATCTGTAGAGGCCACAATGGTCACGTCATACTCCGTGTTTGGCAACAGGTCAGTAAGGATGCAGTTGTGCTCAGAGCTATTGATGACCACAGCTGTGGAGCCGAAAGACCAAATACAAGCATTAAATCTGACACTCGAGCAACTAGTTCTTCAGTGCAAGAGTCTTTAGGGCCTGTCCCACTTTTGCATGCGTTTGGCGTGACCAAACGGAAGCGGAGTTTGTGCTAAGTTCACGGTAACTACGCTCTAAGTACGTGCAACGTACGCTCTAAGTTCACGTGTGACGTAATTTGCGTTATTCTTACCAATCAGCTGGGCAGGAGGTGGGCCGACTGAATTTGGACGTCATCGCACAACGCCACGCGCTAGGCGTACGCCGTGAAGACACGGCGTACGCCCTCAAAGCCCCGCGCGATGTCGGGACCGGCCCCGCACAACTCCATAGGCCTCTGCGCTTGGAAGTGGGACCGGCCCCGCGAGGCCCGTACGCCTCAAGCGACCACGTTTGGTCGCGCCAGACGCATGCAATCGCATGCAAGTGGGACAGGCCCTTTTGATTAAACATGTAAGAGACAGCGATAACAACAATTTCAGAGGTTGTAACACAGCAATGCAAGAAACAAGAGCAGGAAAAAGCCATACAGCCCTCAAGCCATCACCCAATTCAACATAGCCTCAGAATTAAAGGACGTTCTTTGAGGAAGGAGATGAGGAGAAATGTCTTTGGTCAGAGGGTGAATCTGTGGAATTCTCTGCCACAGACGGCTGTGGAGGCCAAGTCAGTGGATATTCTTAAGGCAGAGATAGATAGATTCTTGATTAGAACAGGTGTCAGAAGTTATGGGGAGAAGGCACGAGAATGGGGTTAGGAGGGAGAGATAGATCAGCTATGATTGAATGGCAAGTAGACTTGATGGGCTGAATGGCCTAATTCTACTCCTATCACTTATGACCTTATGAGCATATGTCCAATTTGATCTTTGCTTCTTGAGCATCAAAGCTATATAGCATGTGAACAGGCCCTTTGGCCCACCTTGTCCATGCTGACCAAGTTGGCATACTTTTCTCATCACATTACCTGTTTTAGTTGTGTTTGGCTTGCGGCATTCCTGTATAGGATTATCTGATTTGGTTAGATAGCATGAAACAAAAGCTTTTCACTCTATCTTGGTGCACGTGACAATATTAAACTTAAACCCCACTAGATTAGTTGTTGTACTTTAGAGATACTTTAGAGATACAGCACGGAAATATGGCCTCCAGCCACCTACTCCGAACTAGACCCGCACTGGGGACAATTTACAATTTTATCAAAGCCAAATAACTTACAAACCTTGTCTTTTGGGTGTAGGAGGAAACCGGAGCACCCGGAGAAAACCCACGCGGTCGCAGGGAGAATGCGCAATCTCCGTACAGACAGCAGCCATCGTCAGGATCAAACCCAGGTCTCTGGCGCTGTAAGACAGCAACTCTACCACTGCGCCACCATGCTATCCCATTTGGTCCATCACCCTCTGAATCCTCCCTGTCCACATAGCTGCCCAAATGCCTTTTCAAACTTCAGCTCTCCTTTCCCACCTGTTCTTGATACCCCCATCTTCCCTGTAGATCAGAAATCTATTTATCCTTAACAACACAGCAAATAATTTTTATTGGTTATAGTTTAATAATTGGTAAAAAACTAATACTAAGATTTTGGAAAGGTCCCACATCCCCCACAATCAAAATGTGGATTACAGAAATGTCGGAGACACTTCACCTGGAAAGATTAAGACTTGTCCTATTGGACAGGCTGGATCAATTCAGAGGAATATGGTCTCCATTTATTGAATACTTAAAGGGTTGAGGTGGTCCGGTTCGAGGCCCTGACTGAAGCCTGAATGAAGGAATAGATGAAGAATTGTATACAATAGACCATGAATATTTCTCCAATGAAGAATATCTTGCTTAATACTCCACTCATTTTATCGATTTTTTATTTCTATCTTATTTATTTTTATTATTTCTCTTTACTTCCTACTGTTATAAATAACAAATATAGAAGTATAAATAAGAATGACTGTAAATTTTAAAAATATTAAGAATGCATGTGACGAATCATATGTTTCTTTTTTTTTCAATTTTATATTATTTCTTCTTAATATGTATTTACTTCTAATAAAAATATTTTACAAAAAATAAATCTATTTATCCCGGCCTTGAATAAATTCTCCCATTCCGGAAAATCTTCCGCGCAGTATCCTCAGTTTTCTCAATCTCCCCCAAAATGTTATGTGTTCATATCAGTTTTCCTCTTATTCTCCTATATTCCAATTAGTATATTTGTAAATGTTGCTCGTTACACAATCCTTCTACCCCAGGAATCAGCCCATTAATCCTGCCCAAATATATTCCATGCCAATAATGACTAACTAACTACAACCATAACTAACTGAACTTCCTTACTCACTGATTTTACTTACATTTCAGCTTGCCATTCCTATTCTTATACAGTATTGTGTAATTCCTGATGAAGCCCTTCCGATCATCAATTGGAAGCTCCTTCCATTCGAGGCGAACTTTGGTCTTCCAGATCTGTTTGGACCGGATTTCTGGACTGCGCCTTGGAGCTGTGATGATAATGACACTAATGTGTGAGATAACAGATCTTGTAGCCAGAATAATATCAAATCAAACTCTATCAACTAAATTCAGTCTATCTCGAGGCTGTAGACAAGGTTGCCCTTTATCCCCACTACTATTTGCACTTGCAATAGAACCATTAGCTCAACATGTGAGATCACATCCTGAAATATATGGGTATGATACTAGAGATACTGAAAATAAAATCTCCTTATATGCGGATGATGTATTACTTTATATTACAAAACCGGAAATTAGTATCCAAAATTTATTAAAAAATAACTGAATTTGGATCTTTTTCAGGATATAGTATTAATTGGAATAAAAGTGAACTCATGCCAATAATGGTAAATAACTTACATATATTACAACAATTTCCTTTTAAGATAACAAACGAAAAAATTAAATATCTTGGAATTTATGTAACAAAAAGATTTGATTCTTTATTTAAATCCAACTTCCCACTCTTATTGAATAAATTAAATAAGAACATTTTATATTGGAAAACTCTACCCATCTCAATGCTAGGTAAAATTAATGTAATAAAAATGATTTTTCTTCCGCAATTACTATATCTTTTCCAATTGATTCCGATATATCTTCCTAAAAATTTCTTTAGGAAGGTGGACTCTTAAGTTACCAACTTTATCTGGGATTGTAAGAGCCATAGAATAAATAAAAAACATTTATGTAAATCAAAAATAAATGGAGGTCTAGCACTACCAAACTTTATGTTTTATTACTGGGCAGTTAATATTAAAAATATTAATTTTTGGTTAGTAGAGACAGATGAACAACAAATTTGGTTAAAAATGGAAAAAGAAGATTGTTCGCCTTTTGAAATTAGTTCGATAATATTTGCCAATATTAATTTAGGTAAGAAAACCTATAGTGAAAACCCTATAATAGAAAGCGGAATACGTATCTGGAAACAAATAAAGAAAACATTAAAATTGGAATGTTTAGAACTAGCCCTTACCATTGTAAATAATGTTACATTCAAACCTTCAATGATGGATAAAGGCTTTTTACAATGGGAAAATAAGGGAATTAATAAGACGGGAGATTTCTACAGGGAAAATTCTTTCCTTTCATTTCAAGAATTACAACAAATTTATGGATTACATTCAAAAGATTATTTTAGATACTTACAAATTAGAGACTATGTAAAAGCAAACACATTAGAAATAGAAAGACAGAAATTGTAGATGAATGTCTAAATAAACATCCGCACAGAAAAATTGATATCATACATTTATAATATCCTATTGGAAAATGATGTCCCATTGACAGAAATATATAGACAATCATGGGAAAACGAATTAGGTCAAATTATTAGACCAGAAGTATGGGATGAAAGTTTACAACACATACACCACTGCTCGTTAAATGCTAGACACTCTCTTATACAATTTAAAATATTACATAGACGACATTACTCAAAATCCAAACTACATAACATTTTTTCAAATGTATCTGCCTAATGTGATAAATGTCAGCACTTAGAAGCTAACTTGACACACTCATTTACAAATTGTGTAAAAATTACAAAATTTTGGATAGAAATATTTAGGATAATTTTGAATGTTGTTAATATGAATCTGACTCCCGACTCAAAAGTTAATAATACTGGGAATACTGGAAACAGATCAATTAATAACAATGAATCAAAGATTTTTTATTGATTATAGTTTAATAATTGGGAAAAAATTAATATTAAAATTCTGGAAAGGTCCTACATCCCCCACAATCAAAATGTCGATTACAGGAATGTCGGAGACACTCCATCTGGAAAGATTGAGGCTTGTCCTAATGGACAGGTTGGATCTTTTCAGAGGAATATGGTCTCCATACATTGAATATTTAAAGGATCAAAATGGCTCGGTGCGAGAGCCTGACTGAAACCTGAATAATGGAATAGATGAAGAAATATGTATAACAAATCATGGATATATCTCCAACGATGGATAACTTTTTAATACTCCATTCATTTCTTTATTTTTGATTTCTTATCGCTATATTATTTTTCTCTATCTTTTCTTACTTATAAAAAAATGTATAGAAATATAAATGTCTTAAATGTTAATATTAATAATATTACGAATGTATGTAAGAAGTATTTTCTATTAATATGTATTTACAACTAATAAAAATATTAATCAAGAAACAGGATCTTGTCACCCCCCCCCTCCCCCGACCTCTCTTCCAGCATCCTCCACCCCTCCCTCGACACTACAATAAATTTGAAAGGTCCCACCTTGAAAGATTGCCTAGTCATGTCCTTTAGAGATGCTGCCTGACCCATTGAGTTCATTCAGCACTTTTTTTGTGAACCAACACCTCACATAGCAGGTGCTATTGCAATGTTTAAGAAGCATTTAGACATTCGATAGGATAGGTTTAGAGGGATATGGGCCAAGTGCATGCAGGTGGAACAAGTGCAGATGGGACATGTTGGTTGGTGTGGGCAAGTTGGATCAAGAGGCCTGTTTCCACACTGTATGACTATCTACAACTCTATCTAGAGTCCCATGTATATATGTTTAGTACAAAAATATTTTTCCTCCTAACGTGCTAATTTTTTTTTTTTTTTACTTCTTCACCCATGTTGGGTAATGTCAAAGACTTTACCTTCTCCAAATGGGCATTGACAACACAAGAACATAAGGAGCAGGCTTGTTTGACCCTTTGTTCTTGCTTTGCCATTCAATAAGATTGTGGCCTTTTCTCCACTGTCCCATACCTCCTGATTAAATAACACCTAAAGACATATTGATCTCCCTGTTAAACACAAAGAAATACAATACTGTTAAAATAAGGGCAGATTGGCAACTCACCATTCAAGAGTATAGAATCTTCGGACATGATACGGGGATTGCAACAGAGAAGGGGGAGTTGCAACATTAATTAAGTAGTCCAATAGCACGCTAATGAGTGAGGATATCTTAGAAGGCTCTACACTAGAGGCCATATGCGTAGAACCTAAGGACTAAAATGAGGCGATCAGAGCCTAGTAGATAGAGTGAACGTGGAAAAGATGTTTCCAGTAACGGGAGAGTCTGAAATCATAAGACATAGCCTCAGAATAAAAGGATGTACCTTTAGAATGGAGTTAAGGAGGATTTTGTTTTAGCCGGAGAGGGTTGAATCTGTGGAATTAATTGCCACAGACGGCTGTGCAGGACATAACATTGAGTATTTTACAGTGGAGGTCAATAGATTATTGATTGTCAAAGGTGTCAAAGGTTACAGGGAGAAGGCAGGAGAATGGGGCTGAGAGGGAAAATTAGATCAGCCATGATCGAATGGCGGAGTGGTCTCGATGGGCTGAATGGCCTGATTCAGCTCCTGTGTCTTATGGTCTCAGGATCGCTTTATTATCATGGTATGATCACTTTGCTGAGGGTACACTGTGGGCCTTCTAACAGTCAGCACAAGGTAGTCAAACAGTGCGTCGGGGTGGGGTTAGAAAGGGATTACGCCCTGTCCACGGGCACCCTGGGGGATTTCTGTGACCGCTGGGCACCGCAGGGGATTGAATGCATCCTCAATATGGATTGTAACATAGCTGTATAGTAGTTTATTTTGGATATTTGTTTGTATTGTATTATGGTGGTGGATTCTGGTTTGTTTTATTGTATTATAAATATTATTTTTTTATAATTGAATACATTTTTTTGATTAAAAAAAAAGTTAGTCAAACTGTTATGTAGTTATAGAAACATAGAAAATAGGTGCAGGAGGAGGCCATTCGGCCCTTCGAGCCAGCACCGCCATTCAATATGATCATGGCTGATCGTCCGCTATCAATAACCCGTGCCTGCCTTCTCCCCATAACCCTTGACTCCACTAGCCCCTAGAGCTCGATCCAACTCTCTCTTAAATCCATCCAGTGATTTGGCCTCCACTGCCCTCTGTGGCAGGGAATCCCATAAATTCACAACTCTCTGGGTAAAAAAGTTTTTTCTCAGCTCAGTCTTAAATGACCTCCCCTTTATTCTAATTACAGTCAAGTCAAATTACAGAGTGATGCGAGAGTTGTAGGTTTATAGTAGTGGCGGATATCAATTCAGTATGAAAAGCTCAGAATTAATTTAATTTTAACAGTGTTTAGTTGAGCTTTATAAGTATGTCCTATTAAATCTTTCCCCTTTCACCTTAAACCTATGTCCTTAGGTTCTCGCTTACCCTACTCTGGGCAAGAGACTCTGTGCATCTACCCAATCTATTCCTCTCATGATTTTGTACATTTCTTTAAGAACACCCCTCAACCTCTCCCTGTAGCTCAGGCCCTCGAGTCCTGGCAACATCCTTGTAAATCTTCTCAGTACCCTCTCCAGCTTGACAACAGCTTCTCTGTAACCCGGTGCCCAAAGCTGAACGCAATACCCTGAATGCAGCCTCACCGGCGTCATATACAACTGCAACATGACCTCACAACTTCTATACTCAATATTCTGACTGATGAAGGCCAACGTGCCAAAAATCCTTTTTGACCATCCGTGATGCCACTTTCAACAAACGATGTACCTGTACTCCTGGACCCCACTGCTCTACAACAGTCCCCAAAGCCCTGCCATTCACTGTGTATGGTGGGGCAAAGGGATTGTTTCTGTGCTGCGTAATTCTACAACGTCCTACTTTATAATCCATCAGATCTTCCCTGGTGTATGATACCTAAAAGTAGCAAATTCGTTTCCTTCTTTAAATCCATTGAGCAAGCTAGCAGATGTCATTCATAGTACTTACCACCTTCTTTTGAGTATGCCTGAGTGGATGAAGGGAAGCCTGGCAGGTCTTCAAAAATAGGGTAAACTGAAATGTTGTACAGCTGCATGGGCTCAATGGTATCTGGAGAAGAAAATTTCACACCACTTCAGTATTGCTCTAACAAAGACATTTAGATGCATAGATACATAGACAATAGGTCTTCTCATCATCTAATAAATCCTGAAGAAGGGTCCTGACCCGAAACGTCATTTGTCTATTCCCTCCACAGATGCTGCCCGACCCGCTGAGTTGCTCGAACTCATAGAAACGTAGAGAATAGGTGCAGAACTTGGCCATTTTTCCTGTCGAGCCAGCACCCCCATTCAATATGATCATGCCTGATCATCCAAAATCAGTACCCCGTTCCTGTTTTGTTCCCATATCCCTTGATTCCGTTATCCCTAAGAGCTGAGTATAACTCTCTCTTGAAAACATCCAGTGAATTGGACTCCACTGCCTTATGTGGCAGAGAATTCCACAGACTCACAACTCTCAGGGTGAAAAGGTTTTTCCTCATCTCAGTTCTAATCTCAGTTCTAAATGGCCTAACCTTTATTCTTAAACCGTGATCCCTAGTTCTGGACTCCCCCAACACCGGGAACATTTTTCCTGCATCTAGCCTGTCCAATCCTTTAAGAATTTTATGTGTTTCTATAAGATCCCCTCTCATCCTTCTAAATTCCAGTGAATACATGCGCAGTCGACCCATTCTTTCACCATAAGTCGGTCCAAAACACTTAGTGCTTTTCTCAAGAGTCCAGCATCTGCAGCTTCTTGCTTCTCCGTCTAATAATCCTTCAGTATTTTACTCTCAGGGGAATATTTAGGGAGGGTTGGTTAAGGGCCTGTCCCACGATGCGAGTTCACCCAAGAGCTCTCCCGAGTTTAAAAACAAATCAAACTCGTGGTAAGTACGTAGAATGTACGTAGCGGGTACGTCGGAGCTCGTGGACGTCTCGTAGCGGCTCGTAACGCTAACGGCAGGTACTTGGGAAACGCGGTAAGTTCGTGAAACTCGTGAAGTTTTTTCAACAGTGTGAAAAATTTCCAAGAGTAAAAAAATACTAGTGATGAAGTACCACGAGTTTGATTTTTTTTAAACTCGGGAGAGCTCTTGGGTAAACTAGCATCGTGGGACAGGCCCTTTAGTCTTCGTACCATTTTGATCTTGCTGAATACTTTCAATATTTTCTTTTTTTTTAAAATGTAGATTGGTCATCAATATTTTAAATTAGAAATCTTGGCACTAACTATGTGGAGGTTAAGTTGCCAGGACAGGTTTTATAAAACCACAAGCCTGCAACAATGAACATTTTTTTATGAATCGCTTGCTTGAAAGCAGGTTGTGCTCAATCAACAATAGACAATAGACAATAGGTGCAGGAGTAGGCCATTCGGCCCTTCGAGCCAGCATCACCATTCAATGTGATCATGGCTGATCATCCCCAATCAGTACCCCGTTCCTGCCTTCTCCCCATATCCCCTGACTCCGCTATTTTTAAGAGCCCTATCTAGCTCTCTCTTGAAAGCATCCAGATAACCTGCCTTCACCACCCTCTGAGGCAGAGAATTCCACACACTCACCACTCTCTGTGAGAAAAAGTGTTTCCTCATCTCCGTTCTAAATGGCTTACTCCTTATTCTTAAACTGTGGCCCCTGGTTCTGGACTCCCCCAACATCGGGAACATGTTTCCTGCCTCTAGTGTGTCCAAGCCCTTAACAATCTTATATGCTTCAATGAGATCCCCTTTCATTCTTCTAAACTCCAGAGTGTACAAGCCCAGCTGCTCCATTCTCTCAGCATATGACACTCCCGCCATCCCGGGAATTAACCTTGTAAACCTATGCTGTACTCCCTCAATAGCAAGAATGTCCTTCCTCAAATTAGGGGACCAAAACTGCATACAATACTCCAGGTGTGGTCTCACTAGGGCTCTGTACAACTGCAGGACCTTTTGCTCTTATATTCAATTCCTCTTGTTATAAAGGCCAACATGCCATTCACTTTCATCACTGCCTGCTGTACCTGCATGCTTACTTTCATAGACTGATGTACAAGGACCCCCAGATCCCGTTGTACTTCCCCTTTTCCCAACTTGACGCCATTTAGATAGTAATCTGCCTTCCTGTTTTTGCTACCAAAGTGGATAACCTCACATTTATCTGCATTAAACTTCATCTGCCATGCACCTGCCCAATCCCCCAACCCGTCCAAGTCACCCTGCATTTTCATAGCATCCTCCTCACAGTTCACACTGCCACCCAGCTTTGTGTCATCTGCAAATTTGCTAATGTTACTTTGAATCCCTTCATCTAAATCATTGATGTAACATAGAAACATAGAAAATAGGTGCAGGAGGAGGGCATTCTCAATAGCACAAGGCACAAGGCAACATCAGTGCAAAAAAGACGGCTCGTGGTGGAGGAGGTGAGAAGACGGGAGGAGGCAGAGCAACACGCCAAGGCTGTTTCAATGGCTAAGCAGGACCAATGGACTAACTGGGAGAGCCTGGAAAAGAGGAAACTCAGCTGGCATGACATCTGGGAAATGGAAGGATCTCAGCTGTTTTGTCATCAGAGCCACTTATGATGTTCTACCATCACCCCAGAACCTGAAGCAGTGGTTCGGAGAAGACCCCGCTTGCTCCCTTTGCCAAGCACCTGGATCACTAAGGCACATTTTAACAGGTTGCACTACGAACCTCAGCCAAGGGCGTTACACTTGGCGGCATAACCAAGTTCTCAGACAGCTGTCATCAATCCTTGAACAGAGGCGAACAATCACAAATGCTTCCCTACCAACACCAGCAGGAAATGTCCACTTCACAACATTTGTACAAGCAGGCCAACCTCCAGAGCACCAGATAACATCAATGGATGCAAGCCTTCTGCAGCCTGCTCGGGATGGAAAATGGAAGTGCTTAGAAAAAAGGCTTGTGTTTCCCCCAGACATTGTGGTTACAACACTCCGGCCAGACATGGTCCTGTGGTCCACAACAGCCAAGTTGGCATATGTTGTGGAATTGACAGTTCCATGGGAAGATGGTGTTGAAGATGCTTACAAGAGGAAAAAGAACAAGTACTCTGAACTGGCAACTGAAGCTTCCCAGAATGGCTGGAAGACCAAGATTTTCCCTGTCGAAGTGGGATGCAGGGGATTTGTTGCTACATCTATGACCAGGCTATTAAAGAAAATGGGGGTGAGGGGTCGCTCCCTCCAACAAGCAATCAAATCATTATCAAATTCTGCAGAAAAAAACAGCAATTGGATTTGGATCAAAAGGAGAGACAACAATTGGGCTGCAAGATGAAGACAGGAGGGTATGGAATTGAGGGTAGTGTAACTGGGACACCAGGTATCACCGTTGAGCCCTCTGGAAATGTTGTGGGCTTATCAATGAAACGTCAAAGAAGGAGGATCCCGATGACGTACCTACCCTACCTTTCACCACTCCAATCCCACTGCATGTAGCAAGAGTGCCGACTTATTACAGGGATTGAAACATCAAGTCCTATTAGCTCTACTACTGAATCCCTTCATCCAAATCATTGATGTATATTGTAAAAAGCCCAGCACCGGGCCTTGCGGTACTCCACTAGCCACTGCCTGCCATTCTGAAAGGGACCCGTTAATCCCTACTCATTGTTTCCTGTCTGCCAACCACTTCTCTATCCATATCAGCACTCTACCCACAATACCATGTGCCCTAATTTTGCCCACTAATCTCCTATGTGGGACCTTATCAAATAATAATCCTTTAAAATGTAAATTGATATTCAATCCAATTTTTGCACTATTATTGCTTGTCTGTTTTTTTAATATACAGAATAGTTTTGTTATTTATTATCGTGTTTACAGAGTTGAGCTGCCGCAAGTAAGAATTTCATTGTTCCGTTTTGGGACATATGACAATAAGACCTTGACTAGGACACTGTAATGTTTTCATTTTAAAGCCATAGAGTAATTCAAGATGAAAACAGGTCCTGTTTTGCCCGAGTTTGGCCCATATCTCTCTAAACCGTTTCTACCGATCTTGACAAGGTATTTTATCTAAATTAAATCAAACTGTTTTATGGCACCCTAATTATCCATTTTCTCCTGCATCAATTCAAAGGTTCAGCATAATGGGAAGCATCCATGAGCACAATGATAAACAAAACAAAATCGGGAGATTCGGCAGATTTATTGCTTTTAGAATTTTCCCTAGAAAAGTCAAATGATTTCCAGCGTTACTTTTGGATTTGAGTCAACTTTAAGTTTCCAAAATTGAAAGGAAATATCTGTTTGTACAGATATGGACCTTTATTCAATTTCTTGCGAAAATATTTCCATGCTTTGTTTTCCCACACAATCCTTTACTTTTATAATGATCAAAAGTACACACTTAAATTGGACCAGACGTAGGCCCCATCTGCTCAAAAGGACACAAAGTGCTGAGTAACTCAGCAAGTCAGGCAGCAACTCTGGAGAACATGGACAGGTGAATCAAGGGACATCAATTTAGTGCAGGAAAAGGAGCTGAGATAAACGGTCAACCACGATCTTATTGAATGGCAGCGAAGAAAGAAGCACTAATGGAAGCGGGGAGAGTAAAATACGATTTAATTGTTCTGTTTTGGGAATAAAGGCGTAGACTATTTTCTAAATGGGGAGAGAATTCAGAAATTGGAGGGGCAAAGGGACTTGGGAGTGCTGGTACAAGATTCACAAAAAGGTTAATTTGCACGTCAAATATATAGTAAGGAAGGCGAATGCAAATAAATCTGGAGTTCCTTAGAGACCAGGAAAGAATAGCAGATTTCCTCTCCTGATGGGCACTATTAATGGGGTTTTATTACAATCCAGAACTTTGTGACCACCTTTGAGACTGCAGATGCTGGAATCCTGAGGCAAAAACAAAGTGCTGGAGGAACAACTACAATGTTCAGTTACTACATACCTTGGATGGTTACTTCTGTAACGTTGGCAGCGACATTTTGCCAGTTGATACTGCAGGCAATTTTCTCAGACACTGCACACCATTCGACCACGTAACCAGTTGTTGGCACACTGGGAGGTTCCCATTGCACCAGAATGCTGTTGTTTCCATTGGAAAAAGCAAGAACATGGGACATTGATGGTAACCCTGCCAGAGAAGGTCAAAGTGATTATTTTACCTTAGGGAGGTGACACGTCTTTTTCAGGAAGGTCATTTTCTTTCTTCAATTAACTATGGATATCGCTACATTCTTCTAGTTGGAATCAGATTTTACTTTAAATCTAGCAGAAGAGTTGCTGCCTCACAGCGCCAGAGACCCGAGTTCCATCCTGACTACGGCTGCTGTCTGTACGGAGTTTGTACGATCTCCCCGTGACCACATGAGTTTTCTCCGAGATCTTTGGTTTACTCCCACACTCCAAAGACATACAGGTTTGTAGGTTACTTGGTTTGGTATAAATATAAATTGTCTCTCGTGTGTGTGGGGTAGTGTTAATGTGCGGGGATCGCTGGTTGATGCAGACTCGGTGAAAGGCCTGTTTCCACGCTATAACTCTAAACTAAAAACGAAACTAAAAAGTTACTTCAGTTTTATGGCTTAACCCCTGAGATTTGTACTTTCTCCTTATTTATTGCCACTCAGATCCTCATTAAATCTTTTCCCTCTCTCCTTGGATAATCTCAATCTCCCGGTAATAAGATTGAGACTATATTTCCTATCTATGCACCTTAAGGTTTTATAAATCTCTATCGTAAACCCTCAGCCTCCTTTGCTCCAGCGAAAACAGATCCCAGCCAAAGATAGACACTTAGTGTAGAAATTCACAGTAAGAATGTTTTTTTACTTTTGTTTGATAAAGTACCCATATTGTTAGCTTCAATTACCAAATATCTTCTAGTATCTCAAGAGGGGAAAAAAAATACCAAAAGAGTCATTATCAATTTTCATTGTTAACCTGGGAATATTTGACTAAACAAAACTAGTGATAAAAGTTACAACTGTTGCAGGAAACTGCATTGCTCATTGTAAGAATTTAATATCAGCATAAAATCATTATTTTGTTGCATCTACACCCATCAACCGTTCTGCTGTTTATACTCATCGATTTAACTATCCAGCAAAAACATATTAAATATAGACAATAGGTGCAGGAGTAGGCCATTCGGTCCTTTGAGCCAGCACTGCCATTCACTGTGATCATGGCTGATCATCCACACTTATTACCCCGTTCCTGCCTTTTCCCCATATCCCCTGACTTTGCTATCTTTAAGAGCTCTTTCCAAATCTCTCTTGAAAGCATACAGCAAATTGGTCTCCACTGCCTTCTGAGGCAGAGAATTCCACAACCCTCTGTGTGAAAAAGTTTTTCCTCATCTCCGTTCTAAATGGCTTACCCCTTATTCTTAAACTGTGACCCCTGGTTCTGGACTCCCCCAACGTCAGGAACATGTTTTCTGCGTCTGGTGTGTCCAAACCCTTAATAGTCTTAAATGTTTCAATAACATCTCCTCACATCTTTCTAAATTCCAGAGTATACAAGCCCAGCCACTCCATTCTTTCAACATATGACAGTCCCGCCATCCCTGGAATTAACCTCGTGAACCTACACTGCATTCCCTCAATAGCAAGAATGTTCTTCCTCAAGTTTGGAGACCAAAACTGCACACAATACTCCAGGTGTGGTCTCACTAGGGCCCTGTACAACTGCAGAAGGACCACTTTGTTCCAATATTCAACTCCTCTTGTTATGAAGGCCAACATGTCATTTGCTTTCTTCACTGCCTGCTGTACCTGCATGCTTACTTTCAGTGACTGATGAACAAGGACCCCCAGATCTCGTTGTACTTCCCCTTTTCCCAACGTGACACCATTCAGATAATAATCTGCCTTCCAGTTTTTGCCACCAAAGTGGATAACCTCACATTTATCCACATTAAACTGCGTCTGCCATGCACCTGCCCACTCACCCAACCTGTCCAAGTCACCCTGTATCCTCATAGCATCCTCCTCACAGTTCATACTGCCACCCAGCCTTGCGTCATCTGCAAATTTGCTAATGTTACTTTTAGTTTGCAACTTAATGTCATTTTCTCTCATATTATGTGTTGCAGCCGTTGCTCGAAAACCTAACCAATAATGAGTGGATCGTTTTGCTAAAAGCATGCAGTTAGCATTACCTAGTTGTTTCGATGATGGAATGACAATGTCAGCCTTTGGAGATTCCCCCACTGAATTGTAGGCGGACACTTGGAGTCTGTAGTTGCCATCTGGCAAATGGATGAATCGCTCTGAGATTGAAGTGTTGTGCACTCGCAGCTCCGGTTTGTGCAGCCAGACCCTGTAACCCAAAATCTCTCCATTCGCTGCAGTTATTTTCAGTGGCTGTGTGGAAAACATTAATGTGACAATTTAGTGACATCAAGCAGTTGCGAGGAGGAGCTCAATAAATACAAATTTGGCAATCTCACAATCTCTTTGGGTGATAGTGCAGTCAAAAATATGAATCTTAATGTTTTGCTTTAACTTTCTCTTGACTCTGTACTGCCTTTAGGATTATTATTATTGTCATGTACCGAGGTACAATGAAATGCTTTGTTTTGCATGCTGGGGAGAAAGGTGGGGGGGGTTAGAGGTTATCTAAAATATGCAAGATATGGAGGAAGAACAGGTGGGTGAGATTACTCATAGGTCAGGTCAAAGTACCAATGGTTAAAGGGTCTCTTTGTGAACACTAACAATGCCAGACTGGTGTTGAAGTTCTGGTATTTGGTTTAGCTTTTTGCTGAGGTACAGAGCTGAAGTTTTTTTGTTGTGTGCTACCCAGTCAGTGCGAAGACTACAATGATTACAATCAAGCTGTCCCTTTCGCCTGCATTTGACCCCATATTCGCTAAACCCTTCCTATCCAAGCACCGGTCCACATGCCTTTTAAATGTTGTTATTGTACATGTCTTGACCACTTAAAGTGATAGAGTGATACAGTGTGGAAACTGGTCCTTCGGCCCAACTTGCCCACCGGCCAACATGTCCCCGTTACACTAGTCCCCCCCTGCTTGTGCTTGTGCATATCCCTCCAAACTTGTCCTGTGCATGTACCTGTTCAACTGTTTCTTAAACGATCATATAGCCCCAGCCTCAACTACCTCCTCTGACAGCTTGTTACATACACCCACCACCCTTTGTGTGAAAAAGTTACCCCTCGGTTTCCTATTAAATCTATTCCCCTTCACCTTGAACCTATGCCCTCTGGTCTTCGATTCCCTTACTCTGGGCAAGAGACTCTGTGCATCTACCCGATCTATTCCTCTCATGGTTTTGTACACCTCTATAAGATCACCCCTCATCCTCCTGCACTCCAAGGAATAGAGACCCAGCCTACTCAACCTCTCCCTATAGCTCACACCCTCTGGTCCTGGCAACATCCTTGTAAATCTTTTCTGAACCCTTTCAAGCTTGACAATATCTTTCCTATAACTTGGTGCCCAGAACTGAACACAATAACTTCCTCTCGCAGCTCGTTCCAGATACCCACCTCCCACTCTGTGACAAAGTTGCCCCTCTTGGTCATATTAAATATTTCCCCTATCATCTTAAACCCTTGACGTCAATTTCTTGATTGTCTTTCCCTGAGAAAAAGACTGATTCACCTATCTATTCCTCTCATGCTTTTATATACCTCTGTAAGGTCACCCCTCAGCCTCCTGCACTCCAAGAAATAAACTTTGAGAATAAAGAAATAAAGGCCCTCGTGTCCTAGCAGCTTAATCCTAAATGTTTTCTGTGCCCTTTCCAGCTTAATGACATATTTCCTATTGCAGGATGTCCAAAACTGAACCCAATATTCTAAGTGCCGCCTCACCAACGTCTGATACAACTGTAATGTCCCAACTTCTATACTCAATTCCCGAAATGATGAAGGCCAGCATGCCAAAAGCCTTGTTAACCAAGGAAAAATATATTTATTTGTCACGTGTGCCAATTGGCGCAGTGAAATGAAATCACCATAGCTCCACGATGTTGGAGCAGCGGCCCAACGCTGCAGAGCTCCAAACGGCGACCCAGGTAGGCATCCGCGGTGACTCCAGCGCCGCGCCGCTGCTGTTGCAGCTCTAGTCCGGTTCCCGGCAGGAAAGGCCGCTCCGATCCAGGAGATGGGCCGCGAGGTGGGGGGGGGGGGGGCAAGGACGCAAATCGGAGAAATAGTCGCGTCCCCGCCAGGAAGCGACTGGGAGTTAGTTTCCCCCTTACCCTGTCCCCCTCCCCCACATATAAAAGTTAAAGTTTCCCCCAAAAACAGACTTTAAACTGACTAAAAATTTAAAAAAAGATGGAAAAACAAACGGGCTGCTGTCAGTGCACCACCCCTGGTGATCCACCCTGTCACCCTATTCAGGGGACTATGTGTTTGTCCTGCTGGTAGACACAAAATGCTGGAGTAACTCAGCGGGACAGGCAGCATCTCTGGAGAGAAGGAATGGGTGACGTTTCGGGCCGAGTCCCTTCTTTGTACTTCTGGTTACCTCTGCTCTTCAACACTCCCCAAAGCCCTATCATTCACTGTGATTTCCTATCAATGTAAATGGGATTTGTGTCATACAGCCAGAGACCTGGGTTCGATCCTGACTATGGGTGCTGACTGTACGGAGTTTGTACGTTCTCCCTGTGACTGCGTGGGTTTTCTCCGGATGCTCTGGTTTCCTCCCACATTCCAAAGGCGTACAGGTTTGTAGATTAATTGGCTTCGGTAAAAAACAATTGTAAATTGTCCCGAGTGCGTAGGATTAGTGCTAGTGTACAGGGTGATCGCCGGTTGGTGCAGACTCGGTGGGCCAAAGAGCCTTTTTCCACGCTGTACCTCTGAAATTTAAAGTCTTATGAAAGAAATTGCAAAGATAGCCACTATTCCTTTGCTGCAGAACTTTTGTAACCCAGTCCTGTGGTTTAGCGATCATTAATCAAAGTGACTTTGTACTCTTATTTTATTTAAGTTCATAAATACCTCAGCTGCCATAGTCGCCTTTAAACTCATGCCTGCAATGTCCAGATGCCTGGATACCAAGACCAAGTAACATAAACTCCTTAATACTGTGGCCAAAAATAACAATTGCGAGCAAGTGTTAATGCCCATGCGGCAACATTAGGAACACAGTGAAAGAGGACAAGTAATTAAATTATATGCTTTCTTGCAAAAATAATTTCATTTGCTGTATCTTGTTGCCTCATGAATCATTGTAAAACCAAAGCCCAGTTTTTAGTCAGAGGTAAAACTTAAGTTGAAATGTCAAGAATTTTACATTATGAGCAGTTTGTCTCATTATCTTCAGGTTGTGCATTAAATGTTTTGATGTCAAGTCACAGCATCTATCTGAAAACTACAGAAGTTCCAGTAATGCCACTGGCAGAAATTCTACTTCCTCATTCATTTGATAAAATATAAGGTCATAAGGTCATAAATGATAGAAGCAGAATTAGGCCATTTGGCCCATCAACACTCCACCATTCAATCATGGCTGATCTATCTCTCCCTCCTAACCCCATTCTCCTGCCTTCTTCCCATAACCCCTGACACCCGTACTAATCAAGAATCTATCCATGTGTCGGAAGAATGGTCTAGCTTAGCTGGAGATCTTGGTCATAAGTTCATAAATTCTGGGAGCAGAATAAGGTAATTTGACCCATCAAGTCTACTCTGCAGGATGAGATGGGCCGAAGGGCCTGTTTGCATTCTGTCTGACACTAACTCGATGAAATATTTAACTTTATTATAAATTAACATTTCTTTTCATATTTCAGATGTTAGCTTGGTGAGGGAAGAGTTTGATCTTTGTAAATCGGGGTAGCCTGTTTAGTTCCACTGAAGTCAAAGGGCTGAGTCCAGCTGGAATGCAACCTTTTTGCGCGAGTCAGCGGCATTATCATACCACATTACCTCGGCAATGCCACCAGCATAGTCAAGGACCAGTCGCACCCCGGTCACTCCCTCTTCTCCCCTCTCACATCATGCAAGAGATACAGAAGTTTGAAAGCTCATACCTCCAGATTCAGGGACAATTTCTTCCCAGCTGTTATCAGGCAACTGAACCATCCTTGGAGACCCTTGGACAATCTCAATTGGACTTCATCATGCTCTAAGGATTATACCCTTTATCCTGTCTCTGAATGGTCTCGACCCAAAACGTCACTCATTCCTTGTCTCCAGAGATGCTGCCTGTCCCGCTGAGTTACTCCAGCTTTTTGTGTCTATCTTCAGAAGAATCTATATCTCTGCCTTAAAAACATCCATTGAATACGCCTCCACAGCCTTCTGTGGCAAAGAATTCCACAGATTCACCACCCTGTGATGAGAGAAATTCCTCCTCATCTCCTTCCCAAAGGAACGTCCTATAATTCTGAGACTATGACCTCTAGTCCTAAACTCTCCCACTTCTGGAAGCCTCCTCTCCACATCCACTCTATCAAAGCATACCTATATTAAAGCATACCTTCCACATTAGGTGCACCCTGCGTATTCCTTCTGGATTAGGAGTCTCGATACTTCTCCAAAGTTGTAGTTTTTGAGTTGGAACTAATACCAAAAAAGAGAGGCCAGTGTAAGTTAATCACAACACAGTAACAAAATAAAACTGTGGGGTACAGTGAAATTATTTAGAGTTCCTCACATTATGGAATTATTTGAAAGCTGAGACTGTAAACTGCATTGTAAAAAGGTCATAGGAAAATATGTGGCACATTGACCAAATATTTTAAACACATTTTAACGTGAAAAATTGGAAATCCAGGGGAAGATTGTCGCAGCAGTACAGAAAGGAAATGTAAATCAAGATGATTGTCCTTTATCAAGTCTCTGTTCCTCTCCTATCAGGTCAAAATGTCCAAAATAAAAACAAATATATATTGCATCATTTGCTAAAGGGTTCAATTTATGATCACAATCCAGCTCCTAAGTTTATAATTTACAACAGGCCGCATTTACAGTATTGTGTTCAGTCCTGAGCACCATGTTGTTGGGAAAGATGTTGTCAAGCAGGAAAGGGTGCAGAGAGGATTTACGAGAATGTTGCCAGAACTTGAGGGCATGAGCTGTGGGGAGAGGTTGAGCAGGCTCGGACTCTATTCCTTGGAACTGAGGAGGATTAGGGGTGATCTTATAGATCAGTACAAAATTATGAGAGGAATAGTTCGGGTAGATGCACAGGGTTTTTTGCCCAGAGTAGCATAATCGAGAACCAGAAGACATTGGTTTAAGGTGAGGGGAGGGAAAGATTTAACAGGAACCCGAGGGGTAACCTTTTCACACAAAGGGTGGTGGGTGTATGGAACGAGCTGCCAGAGGAGATATTTGAGGCAGGTACTATCACAACGTTTAAGAAACATTTAGACAGGTACATGGATAGGACAGGTTTAGAGGGATATGGGCCAAACGCAAGCAGGTGGGACCAGTGTAGATGGGACATGTTGGTTGGTGTGGGCAAGTTGGGTCATAGGGCCGGTTTCCACACTGTATGACTCTATATAACTGCAGAAGCTTGGAGCCAATTGCAGCTTGGACCATGTTCACACGCACCAGACTCTGCTGTAATGCCGGTCTTGTCATTGCTCCATTCACTCCATGGACTGGTCTCAGTTTTCTGCTTACAGCGAATTTTCATCTGGTACTCAGTGTAAGGCAAGAGACGGCACAGTCTGAAGACCGTACTATTTATCATCGTTAAAGGAACCTGGGTGGCAAGAAAACAAAAAAAAAGTTATTTGAATAAAGCAGGCATTGCTGTAAAAAAACTCGGAGTTCACAATAACGGATTTTATGGTGCAGTTACTGGCTACAACAATTTACACTGGCTTAGGATTCTTGGCAGTGCAATAAGATTTCACTTCTGCAACTTCATTACAAAATTCCAATTCTGTTACAGAAGTTAAATCAGAGAGAGCTAACATAGGGGACAGGTTTTCTGGCCCTTCAATCCCATGCTCTCTATCAAACACTATGACATTAACCACATTTTGCAATCTTCCGACATTTTCTACAACTCTTCCCAGATTCTCTCACTAACCTACATACTAGGGGCAATTTAAATGGCAATTAACTGACCGATCCACACATCCCAGGTAGACAAAAATGCTGGAGGAACTCAGTGGGTGAGGCAGCATCTATGGAGGCGACCGAAGGGTCTCGACCCAAAACGTCACCTATTCCTTCTCTCCATAGATGCTGCCTCACCTGCTGAGTTCCTCCAGCATTTTTGTCTGCCTTCGATTTTCCAGCACCTGCAGTTCTTTCTTAAACGACCCAACGTCCCTGCTTTTTTTTTAATGTATACTACCTAAAGCAATTACTTGTCCTCTCAAAGTACATCGCCTCACGTTTATCAGAATTAAATTTAATCTGTCACTGTGCTGCTCATCTTGCCAACAGATCAAAAGATCATCCTGTAGCCTATAACTATCTTCCCTCACCATCGGAAACACCACCACATTTTGGGATGAACTCTTTTTTTTTCGTCTCGTTTACTTATGTTTAGAGATACAGCATGGAAACAGGCCTTTCGGCCCGCACTGGCCTGCGATCCCCGCACACGAACACTATCCTACACACAGTAGGGTCCATTTTTTACATTTATACCAATCCAATTAACCTACAAACCTGTACGTCTTTGGAGTGTGGGAGGAAACCAAAGTTCTCGGAGAAAACTCACGCAGGTCACGGGGAGAACGTACAAACTCTGTACAGCCAGCAGCCGTAGCCAGGATTGAGACCAGGAACCCAGGTCTCTGGTGCTGTAGGGCAGCTACTCTACCACTGTGCCACCATGCAGTTTTGACCAAAATGTTCCAACTCCAAATGTCACTTATCCATGCCCTCCAGGGATGCTGCCTGACCTGCTGAGATACTCCAGCACTTTGTGTCTAATAGTCATAAGAAAAACACATTTCCATAGAAATTTATTTCCAGTCACTAGTGCTAACTGCATCACACTGCAGCACCTTTATTACAATCCATTTTGGAAACCAGTTCCATTAATTTGCATGTCATTTCAATTGATTTTCATTTTCATGGTTTTGAGCTGCATTTTATTTTAATAAATGCACATAATTCATCACATTAGAGTTAACTTGCGTTCAGGTTAATCAAATGTTTTAAGACTAATTTGAACACTTAAAATGTGTTAATTGGCACTCCACCTATGTAATAATGCCATGCGTTACAAGTCCTTCACCTCATGAAATTCTACACTTCTGTGGTTGTTTAAAATGATTCTGATGTCACAAAAAGGTCACTTCTTAGACCGAAGAACAAATCCGTTTTTGGCTGAATAATCTAAATTCGAGCAAGTAAATTAGCAATTTGGCCACAAGTCCTAACATTAATAGAGGATTATCGATTTAGCTGAAATTAATCCGAATTAGTAAACGTTTTGTTTACTAGGTACCCCCAACCATTTTCTTTACATGTGCATCCTTATCAATAAATTGTTAAGAACTGCACAATTACATTAAATTTCTTAATTCATTTGGGACCTGGAATGTAGTTCTAATTTGAAAATTAAAATTTTGCATTGTTAAATTTAGAAAAATCACCTGGATCCATCTTTCATCGTCAAGTGCCTTGTACTGGATCTCAAAAGTCACCGTGCTATGATCAGTCATCTCGAAGGGCATTATCCATTGACCAATTAAGCAGCCATTTTGCTCAGCATCCGGTGTCACCTCAATTATTCGAGGAGCTCTGAATTTTACTGTGGGAGTTAAAAAAAAAACATTAATTATTTGATTTTAGTCCCCATTTGGATTTAGGGAAAGGGTAAGAGATTCAGAGGGTTCTCCAGAGGAGGATCTTTTTCACAGAGTGGTGGGTACCTGGAACACATTGCTTGAGAGGGTGGCAGAAGCAGAGTTAATGACAGCTTTTGAGATGGGTCCAATCAAGCACTTTGCATCATTTTGGCAATGAAAGCTAAAAGGGCAGTGCAGCCACTCCTCGACTTACACAGTAGGCAACTTACATAAACGATTCTGTACTCAAGTCATTGGTGCATTCAAGGCAGCTTGTAATTTCCACAGCATTGTACGATCACTCCAGTTTACATCAGAAATAAGTCAGCAATGGCGGCGTTCTTTACCCAGATGGCCACACAGCACAGAAAGTGCCCTGGACGCAGCCAGACAGATAACACTATCAGAGACGGACACAAAGTTCTGCAGTAAATCTGCGGACCACACAGCAACTCTGGGGAACATGGACAGGCGCCATTTCAGGTCCTGACCCTTCTTCAGACTAAATGAGTTATTTTGTGTAGGGAATGGGGTTAGTGATTCCAACTTGTGTAAAATCGGACTTATGCAAGGATTCACGGAACATAACCCTTACGCAAGTTAGAGAGTGCCCGTGCTGGATGAGGGATTAATAGAGATGTTTGCCTTCTGGTCAGCATGAATGTGATGGGCCTAATGGCCTGTTTCCATGACTTTATGGTTCTATTTACTAGTATAATCTGATTGAGTTAAATGGGCCATTGCTCAGCTCTATCCGACAAGATAAAAGAAAAACACATTTGCTTTGAGTAATGCAATTTAGATTCACTATATTCACACTCATTACTGTGTCCTTAAAGAGATTGATTAACATTCGCCTAAACTCACTCAAGTTTAATAGCGACACTACTGTTCCAACCAGGAAGATAATTGACGTTCTTTGAGTGTTTAATCGATTGCTTTATAGTCTCACTATAGTCCACTTACATGGAGGTCATTAATCTTAAAGCATAAACCATTAAATGGATTGTCAAACTCAATATAGTGGTGAGCGATACAATATGGAAACAGGCCCTTTGTCCCACTGAGTCCCTGCCAACCAGTCATCACCTGTACATTAGTTCCATCCAAAGATACTATAGCGGAGCAAGATAGTCCACTTGACGAAAAAGCCATAGTAGATCATGGGTAATCTTTAGCGCCATTTCCGTAACCGGCTTCCGTCTCCGCTCTAGTATGTTAAACATCGATTTCCTTCGGGTGTTTTATTTAAATTTCCCCCTTACCTTTTCCGTACTTTTTCAATAGCTGCCATGACCTGTTTGATGTCATCCTTCGCCCTGCTCCTGGTCTCGGCCCGCACCGATCTGCCAGACATGCTGTGTGTGTGTGTGCGCGTGTGTGTGTGTGTGTGTGTGCGCGTGTGCGTGTGCGTTTGACGGAGTCTGAGAGGAGAAGCGCCGGCACCAAGAGCGAGCGAACGCACGGACAGACAGACAAAAGCAAAGATCATAGAGTGGAATAGGTGACATTTTGGGTCGAGACCCTTCTTCAGACTGAGTCAGGGGAAAGAGGAACAAGAGATGTAGACGGTACTAAGGACAAATGAATGGAAGATATGCCTATATCTCCGGTTTCCCTTTCATCCGTCTGTCCGCGCGTTTGCTCGCTCTTGGTGCCGGCGCTTCTCTCCTCAGACACCGACATACACATACACACCGATACACACAGACACACCGACACTCACAGACACACATACACATACACACACGCGCGCGCCCAGGAGCAGGGCGAAGGATGACATGAAACAGGTCATAGCAGCTCTCGAAAAAGTAGAGCCGACATATAACCTTTTCCTTTTCTCCAGAGATGCTGCCTGATCCGTTGAAACACACAAAATGTTTCCCCACAACACTGACATTACACTGCAAGAGGCATAACTGAAGTCGGGTCGGGTTTACTGAAATGGCGGAAGTTACGCTCCATTGCGTACTACACATCAGTCAATTGGATTTTGCAGGAGTGGTCTATCTTGCTCCGCTCTAGTATCTTTGGTTCTATCCTACACTCTTGTGATAATTTACAGAACGCGATTAACTTACAATTCTGTATGTCTTTGGTCTTAACAAATAGGTGATGTTTCAGGTTGGAACCCTTCTAAGAGAAGGCCAGAACAAGCCAGGGCTGGCAAGAGATGACCTCTTGGGAAGGGTGGAGTCCATAATGGCCCATTGTTGGCTGGGGAAGGTGTGCTAAAGACAGGGATACAAGGATGTGAAGTGTGGGACAACTAGGGTGGGGGAGGGGGGAAGGAATGTAGGAGTTACTGAAATTAGAGAAATCAATACTCAACCCGCTGGGTTGTAAGCTGCCCAAGCGAAATACGAGGTGATGTTCCTCCAATTTACATGTGGCCTCACTGTGACAATGGAGGAGGCCCAGGACAGAAAGGTCAGTGTGGGAATGGGAAGGGGAGTTAAAATGTTTGGCAACCGGGAGATCGCGTAGGCCAAGGCAGACTGAGCCGAAGTGTTCAGTGACACGATCGTCAAGTCTGAGCTTGGTCTCGCCGATATGTAGAAGCCCACGTCGGGAGCACCGGAGACAGTAGATGAGGTTGGAGGAGACGTCTGGATGAAGTAAACCTCTGGATGAAGTCGAGGGAGAAGGTAGAATTACATATGTTGCATCTCCTCCGGTTGCCGAGGGAAGTCCTTGAGAGGGGACTTTTGTCAAAGGACTTTCCTCAAGGCAGTTGTGAATCTTTGGAATGCTTTTCCCGGGAGAGTTGTGGATGCTCAGTCATAAATTCATAAGTGATAGGAGTAGAATTAGCCCATTCGGCCCATCGAGTCTACTCCGTCATTCAATCATGGCTGATCTATCTCTCCCTCCTAACCCCGTTCTCCTGCCTTCTCCCCATAACCCCCGGCACCAATATTAATCCCTGAGCATCTCGCTATTCAAGGTTGAGATGGATGTTGGATGTAGGTAATCAGTGGATAGTCATAGTCACTCAGCGTGGAAATGGGCCCTTCAGCTCAACCTGCCCACATCGACCAATATGCCCCATCTGCACTAGTCCCACATGCTTGCCAATATCCCTCTAAACCTATCCTATCCTTGTACTCATCTATATGTTTCTTAATTGTTGTTATGGAACCTGCCTCAACTACTTCCTCTGGCAGCTCGTTCCATACACACCCCCGCTCCCCCTCCCTTTGTGTAAAAAAAGTCGCCCCTCGGGTTCCTATTAAATCTTCCCACCCCCCACCACTTCAAACTCAAGTCCTCTGGTTCTTGATTCCCCTACTCCAGGTAAAGGATACTGCGCATTTACCCTGTCTATTCCTCTCATGATCTTGCATACCCCTATAAGATCATCCTCATCCTCCTGCGCTCCCAGGAACAAAGCCCTAGCCTGCTCAACCTCTCCCTGTAGCTCAGGCCCTCGAGTCCTGGCAACATCCTCGTAGATCATTCCTGCACCCTTTCCAAATGTGGGGAATGGCTAGAAGGCTGACAATATTATTGGACATTATTTTACTGAATGAAATGGACCATGCATTCACTGTCACCCATTGATTATTAAAGGTCTAGTTTCACCGGAGGTGCAAGGAACTGCAGATGCAGGAATCTTGACCAAAACACCAAGTGCTGGAGGAATTCGGCAGAACACCCGACCCGAAACGCTGTCCCACAGAAGCCGCCTGACCCACCGATTTCCTCCAGCACTTTGCCCTAGTTTCACCACTGTTGTCTAACGTATAAGAAGCAGTATCATCGAATTGAATCAGATTGAAAGGGATACTGCATGGAAACAGGCCCTGTTCAGCCAACCATCGATCACCCCTTCATACTAGTTCTGTGTTATCCCACTTACGAACCCGTTCCCTACACAGAATGGGCAACTTAGAGACTGACTACCCTACAAACCCACACTTTTGGGACGTGGGAGGAAACTCACACAGTCCAATTCCAAAGGTCAGGGTCGAACCCGGGTCCCTGGCACTGTGTGGCAGCAGCTCTCCCAGTATGCCCTTTTGCTGCCCACATCATTGAGTAACTGGAGATGATGCAAATTCGGGTACAGCGCTCCAAAGCTATTTCCCCAGAGTGAACATGGGTGTGCCATTGCCTGCAAAACTTCCCTGAAAGTCACATAATACCCTGACTTGGAAGTATACTGATATTAGTTGACGTTTTTGGTCAAGATCCTTCTTCAGTCTCAAAACATCACCTATTCCTTTTCTCCAGTGATACTGCCTAACCCATTGTGTAACTCCAGCATTTCGTGTCTATCTTCAGTGTACACCAGCATCTACAGTTGCTTCCTACACGGTATACTGACATTCCTGATTCATCAATGGATTAAAAATACTGGAACTCGCCACCCAGCAGTGATTACCAACACACTGGGTACAGAGACAATTTACAAGGATGTTGCCAGGACTAGAGAGTCTGAGCTATAGGGAGAGGTTGAGTAGGCTGGGACTCTATTCCTTGGAGCGCAGGAGGATGAGGGGTGGTCTTATAGAGGTGTATAAAATCATGAAAGGAATAGATCGGGTAGATGCATAGTCTCTTGAATCGAGGACTAGAGGACATAGGTTTAAGGTGATGGGGAAAAGATTTAATAGGAATCTGTGGGGTAACTTTTCCACACAAAAGGTGGTGGGTGTAAGGAACAAGCTGCCAGAGGAGGTAGTTGAGGCAGGGACAGCTCAATCTTTAAGAAACAGTTAAACAGATACATGGACAGGACAGGTTTAGAGGGATATGGACCAAGCGCAGGCTGGTGGGACACATTGGACGGTATGGGCAAGTTGGGCCAAAGGGCCTGTTTCCATACTGTATGACACAAGGTTTACAAGACAGTTCATTGTCATTTTCTCAAGGGATGACATTAAATATCAGCTTTGCCAGCAGCAAAGACACACATCAAATATATGAATAATAAAAGCAAATATTTAGGCTGTAACTTCAAGAGTGTTTTATTGTCATCTTTCCCGAAACTGAACAATGGAAGTTTTGGCACAAAATAATGAGGTAACTCAGTGGGTCAGGCAGCATCTCTGGAGAAAAGGTATATGTGATGTTTCGGGTCGAGACCCTTCTTCAGACTGAGAGTCAGGAGAAAGGGAACAATTCAAATTTAGTTATTTTCAGTCTGAAGAAGGATCCCAACCCAAAACGTCACTTATCCTTTTACTCCAGAGATGCTGCCTGACCCACTGAATTACTCCAGCACTCTGTGTCTATCAATGAAATTGCAGCATCAGCACAACTGGTTTGTAAACACAGTGCTCAACAGATAATATAATGTCAAAAAAGCTCAATAAATAAAACAATATAGGGAAAAAAAGGGACATAATTTTGAACAGGTTATTTAAAACTAATAGAATGAGTATATATTATCTTGCAGTCAACAGCAGAGTTCAGTTGTAACCGCAGAAGTTATTTAAATCCAATGTTTGCCCAGTAAAGATCACTGGAAGTCAAATGCATGTTCCTGCTGAGTTGTCAACTCCATTTTAGTCCCAATCAACTATTTGGTGAAGCAAGGTTCCAGTAATTATGCAACAGGTCAATATTTATCAGTTACTGCCGGTTCATTGGCAGAAAACTCCAAGGCAGTGGCACAGATGTTAAAACTTGCAACTATTGGATGCTGAAGAATCACTTCTAATAAAAAAGTTTCGGAAATATAAGAGAACTAATCATATCACAATGGTGTAAGCAGTTTATTTTACCAATACATTCTTTATTGACAAAATCTGTTAGTTTGAAGACTAAAATATTAATATGAACAATCATTCAGGCAAGTTATAAAAGTGGCTAAACTGTGACGGCTTACTTTTTCAAAGAGCTAATCAGCTTTCCTATTTGTACAATGCACAACCCAATATATCACTTTATTTATTTCCATGTTAAAATTAATGCAACATCAATCAAAATATGTAGGAAGGAACTGCAGATGCTGGTTTACACCGAAGATAGGCACAAAGTGCTGGAGTAACTCAGCGGGACAGGCAGCATCTCTCGATAGAAGGGACGTCACCCAGTCCTTTTATACAGAAATGCTGCCTGTCCTGCTTAGTTAATCCTGATTTTGTGTTTATCAATCTAAATACCTGTCTAGTGCTAATAACTAGAGCTAATAAAATCTAGTAAATCTAGATGAAATCAAGAAAAACTAATAAAATTGAGCAGCATAGGACTGTTATTTAAACATATGATGAAAGATTCCTCATTACCGATCAACATGCCGTCAAGGCATTTGTGGTTGGACATTTCGGTGCCAAGGGCATTCTCAGCCGTAACCCAGATGTCATGGTAGGAAACCAAGTTTGAAACAAGGACCATGCATGAATTATTGGCTCTACTTGTAGTGCAATTCTTCGGTGTTAAATATCTGGCAGCGCATTTCCCAATGGTTCTGTAATGGTCAACAAACATAACACTTTAGTTTAAAGTTGACTCTCTTTAACACGTAGACAAAGTGCACAAACACAAAACTAAGATGCATCGGCAACATCACAAGCAGAGATACTTGCGTACATCAGAGGTTAGGCAATGTACGTGACATGGTTCATGACCCTCAATAACTTCCCTACTTCAATTCATGTAGAATAGAATCACTCATCATCCTTCCTGGGCATTTCAAAGTGCTTGTCATAGAGTCATACAGTGTGGAATCAGGCCCTTCAGCCCAACTTGCCCAGACCGACCAACATGCCCCATCGACACTAGTTATACCTGCCTGCATTTGGCCCATATCCCTCTAAACCTATCCTATCCATTGCTTGTATTCATTTTTTTTTAATAGCCATATGGTAATATTAGAAACTCAGTAACCAATTTAAACACAGCATATTCACCCTGTGATAATGAATAAAGAATAATTTGCAGTAACACACACACAAGGATCTGCAGATATTAGAACCATGAGTAAAAATATGAATAAAAATACTCATGGTGCTGGAGGAACTCAACAGGTCAGGCAGCATCCATAGAGGGAATCGACAGGCCATATTTGGGATCGGGACCCCTTGAGTCATTGAGTTCCTCCCACACTTTGTTTTTTTTAACCTTATAGCAATGTTAAGGGGGAATAAATACTGGCTTGTGTAATAGCTCTGCAACAAGACTTTCCACGTCCATGAAACAGTAAACAGAGCTTCGCTATAATGTCTCGTCAGGAGGATGGCACCTCCAATAGTGCGGCACTCAATCAGCACCTTATGGGAATGTCATTCTGCACGATTGTTCCAGACCTTTGGGATTTGTAGATGTGAGATTAATGCTAAAAAAAATGTATGCAAATGTATTATAATCGAGTGCAGGGAATGATCATAATTCAGCATTCATTTGCATTCTCTAATGTTAGGCCCACTGGAGCAATGTACAGTTGAACCACATTGATTTAGTCTGCCAAAGATGCCCCTGGAGCGTGTAACCAAAATAGTGTGGTGGCCACAAAACAGTCCCAACCTGAAAGGTCATCTATTAATTTTCTCCACAGATCCTGTCTGACCCGCTGAGTTACTTTGCGTTTTACGTTAATTAAAAAGTGTATCTCAAGAAATGTCATTTATAAAGGCAATTTTAAATCAATCTAGTTTTCCATTTAGTTAAAATTGTATTAAAAAGTATGAACGAGGAGAACATGGAAAATCTTTGGGCATAATAGTAAGTAATAGTAAATTAACCTTCGCAAGGTATCATCAAATTGAGCTCAGTGTTATTCTTATAGACAAGGACATGCTCATTTACTCACTTAACAGCAGCACAAAGTTGGATCAAAGTTAAACATTGAACCATATTACTCACTCCGATACATGTAATGTGTAATTAGTCTCCAAATGTGTCTCAGATCCTGGATCCCAATTACAAACAATGCTTTGTATTGCAAATGAGGTCCAGTACGATTTGCAGAGTAAAAGGCGTGGTTTCATTGGAGGATCTGGAGAAAAAAGGAAACACTATAGTTCACGTGACAATAACCTAGATTGCACACGGCTTACAAATAGCACGTTGTGCATTCTAATCCTTGAAAACGCTCGTAGCAACCTTTACTCAACCGTGCAGTATGGAGACAGCTGCTCCTCACAAGATGGGAAATCAAGGCAGGTTTAGTTTAGCTTAGTTTAGAGATACAGCACCCTTCGACCCACCAAGTCCGCACCGACCAGCGATCCCAGTACACTAGCACTATCCTACACGCTCAGGACAATTTACAATTTTTACCGAAGCCAATTAAACTACAAACCTGCACATCTTTGGAGCGTGGGAGGAAACCAGAGCACCCGGGGATAACACATGCAGTCATGGGGAGAATTTATAAAATCGATACAGACAACACCCTTAGTCAGGATCGAACCCAGGTCTCTGGCGCTGTCGGGCAGCAACTCTACTGCTGCGCCACCGTGCCGCCCCAAGAGCATATTTCCAGCTGCCTTTGTTTGGAGTCTCAAAGCTGATTCAGAGTCCCAAGGACAGGAGAAGCTACACAAAAGAAGAAGGTATGGTGATACTAGTCCTGAACTGTATACACAAATGAATTTCACTGTACGTTGGTACATGTGACTATAAATTACCATTGAATTATTGAGTCACTAGTCTATCTCTCCATGATCCAGAATACTGGATAGGAAATGGAGTTACCTCAAGAAACTGTTGCTTTTCCCACTGCCAGACACTCACAGTCCGACATCCATTTATTCACCAGTGACTGACTCTTCCACGTGCCAATCTCAGGTGCACGAGGCTTTAATCAGTCATAGTCAAGGAGTGATACAGCATGGAAACAGGCCTTTTGGCCTAACTTGCCCACATCGGCCAACATGTCCCAGCTATACTAGTCCCACCTGCCGGTGTTTGGCCCATATCCCTCCAAACCTGTCTTATCCATGCACCTGTTTAACTGTTTCTTAAATGTTGGGATAGCCCCAGCCTCAGCTTGTTCCATACACCCTTTGTGTGAAAACGTTACCCCTCAGATTCCTATTAAATCTTTTCCCCTCCACATGTGACAAAAAAGTATTCATTCATTCATATCCTCTGGTCCTTGATTCACCTACACTGGTCAAGGAACTCTATGCAAAGAACCCGCTCCATTCCTCTCGTGATTTTATACAGCTCTATAAGGTCACCCCTCATCCTCCTGTGCTCCAAGGAATAGAGTCCCAGCCTACTCAACCTCTATAGTGTTCTCGAAAAAAAAAATCTCCGGCAGTCCTCACAGTAACATGGGCATCTTCCATGCTCTCGAAAGTCTCCAGTAATCTTTTTTGCTTACTGAATTAGTGTAATTAGATAACTCCATACAAGATGAAATGTCAGTGCCTTTAGCAGAGCTGAAGGGAAGTGATGAAAAGAAGAACATTGAAGAGGATTTCAAGGCTTCATGGTAACAGCAGCACTCAAAGCTTTTAACTGTACCTCGGTAAAATTAAACCCAAACCCAATTTCCCCGGCACAATTTATTAGAATGCACAATGGTAGTATATTTCTCTTGGGAATTTTTTTTTAAGTAAATGTCACCAGGATTAACATGTATCACCCAGCTAAAAAATACAGAGTTAACTTCATGTAATATCACAATTCTTCACAATGTCTAAAAAGTACTTTCTCCAACCAAGGAATTATTTTGAAATATTGGTCAAAGCAAATCCCAACAAACTGCGCAGTTAATGTCCCAATTTAAGACTGTATAGTGGTTAAGACATCAGTCAAACTTTACCTCATTGAAAAAGCATAAAATATATTAGGCCACAAAACCCAAACGTTAGTGCTGTCGAGTTCCAGCACTCCAGTAGGGGGCAGCAATACCTTTCATTGCCCAACTCATTTATGGTGACAAACTCAAGATCTTGCTGCATGAATGGCGTTTAAGTAGTGAGATTCTTCTAGCACTTAAATAAACACATTGTTTCCTCTGATCTGACCTCCAAAAACTCACACCTCCCTCCCCAATCTTTGCACACACCCCAAGCCTTTCCACTTGTCACTTTAATTTCACGTTTCATGTACTTTGTGTATCGTGTATTTTGTGTTTTTATGACTGTTGGCTGATCAATTTCTCTCCTGGTATAAATAAAGTTCTATCATATCGTTTTGTATTGTATCGTAAACTAAAAGTTTTGATACAATACGACCCAAAATGTCACCTTCCCATTTTGAAAAGGATGCTTTTCCATTGAGTCACTCCAGCACTTTGTGTCTATCTTAAGTAATTTCTTCTTACTATATTAGAAAATAAATGAAGCCCAAAAACTTCAAAGTCAGCACGCCACAGTTCTGCTGGGAGAACTGACAGTCCATTTGCGAGCATTATGTGTCTGCGACTGAGAGCCCTGTCTCACGGTGCGAGTCCACCCACGAGTGACCCCAAGTGAAAGAAAAAAAACAGACTCGTGGTTGTGTACGAGATTCCAAGTTTATGTTCAAGTGTTTAACCGAGTTCCCACGGGTATGTCATTTCTGCGATGTTCCAAGTTCCACTCCCGAGTTACCAAGTTCCTCTCCCGTTACTCTTGAGCCAACCGTGAATGAAGGTCTGTTTTAATAAGCAACAGTGTTAAAGAAGACATCTCCATCCTGCGGCTTTGAGTTAAAGATAGAATTCAGCGCGGCTGCATCTACTGATATGACCTACAAAGGGAAAATGCGCACCCTCCAGTGCCAGAGCAGTTATACTTATGATTTGTTTGAAACACACATCACGTAGTTGGAAGACCAGCGGGCGAAGGTTTGTTATATTTTAATTGAATTTACTGCCAGATCTACACACTGCGGGGAGACGGGAGATGAAATATTTGAATGTGGACGGATGTCTCCGCGCCTGCTCGTTCTAAGCGGAATATATTTTGAGTTGCCTTTTAAGCCGGGCTTTGGTTTTATTCCTTGGTTTTGTTTATTCGCACACACTTTTCGTGTGTGAGGTTGTGAGAAGTCCATGCCGGGTGTTTCTTTCAAATCAGTTGCACATCAGATTGTTGGGAGACGGAGCTCAGGGTTCGCCTCCTGAGCTGCTTTGGTGCCCAGCGTGTGTTGAGGTGGAGGGAGGTTTGGGGGGCGGGGGGGGGGGGGGGGGTGCGCGGGCGTCATTAATCTGTCTGGGGTGACAAGGCTCTTGGGTTAGGCTGGGATCATTCTCTGCGGGATGATCTTAGTGCAGGAGCCAAGTGTAGGAGAGGTGTACTGACTGTGTGGGCAGACACTTTGGTAGTGATTGCCCACCAGTCTCAAAGGCCGCTGTGTCTCCCCGTCCCTGGGATAGCAGGGGGCGATCAAACAACACAATACCCTCCTCCCCCTCCACGCCAACACGAACGGCAACGATCCCAAGGCTTTAGCATCAGAAACAGCGGGCAGGCAACAATCACCCGCCATAACGCTCCTGGTCTGCATTGTGCAATAGTCACCAGAATGCACTGCATCTTTAGAAAGAAAAAATACAAAATTTGTCTATCGCACGGGATAGGCCTTAGTCATGGTGCTGTACAACACGGAAACAGGTCCTTTGGCCCAGCTTAGCCGTGTCGTCCAAATTGGTGTCTTGGGGTAGTCCTATTTGCCTGCATGTGGCCCATAGCCCTCTAAACCCTTTCCATCCATTTATCTGTCGTTAATAACCTCAAGAAAATCCCTGCTTCAGTTTCCTGGGTCCAACTCAGAGAGAAGTCTCCCCCATTTCCAGGGTTAATCGCTCCACTGTTTATAATGCTCTCTGCATTATGAAGTCCTCGACAGTGAACCCCATGGGCAATCACTACCAAAGTGTCTGCCCACACAGTCAGTACACTTGTCTCCCGTACTAAGTCACCCCCAACCCCCTCCCCCCTCCCATCCCTCCTCCCCCACCCCCCCACCTTTCCCTCCCAACTCCAGTCCCGTCCCGACCCCCTGGGAAACTGAAGGGAGCGACAATCAACTGCCACGGATACAAATAACGCCATACACAAGAAAGGGCAGATGCTGGTTGACAAAAAGTGAACACACGGTGCTGGAGAAATCTGGAAACGTCATCCCATCACCCATTCCTTCTCTCCAGAGATGCTGCCTGCCCGCTGAGTTAAAGAGTGCCCACGGGTCACTAAGGTAAACGCACGGGCCACTACGTTATTACAACGAATTTAAATGTTTCAATTTTTAACTTGAACAGTAAATTTGACTCGTGGAAAACCTCAAACATGTTTGAATTTTTTCAAGAATGAACAAGTCTCACGGGTATCTGCCGTTAGCGTCACGAGTCACTAAGTTGCGCGCGCGAGTTCCGACGTTCCCACTACGTTAATTGTACATGATTGCCGGGAGTGAAAGCCCGGGGTCACCCGTCGGTCGACTCGCACCGTGAGACAAGGCTTTGACTCAGCCACTCGCATTACAACTGAGAGATATTAAACTGCTCTCTCTGCTTGTAATCATCTTCCAACAAAACAAACAAAAAGCGTGATTTGAGAAATCAATTTAACCTCAAATGCAAAGATCGTGTTCTTTGGCGTATAAACATCATGCACAATGGGGAACTGGTATTGGTATTTATTATTATTATTGTCATGTGTACAGAGATACACTGAAATACTTTGTTTTGCGAAGCTAACAAGGAGACTCATACGATTGATGAGTATAGCAAGGAGTGCAAAAGAGAAAATTAATAGAGTGCGTATAGTGTGGCAGCTACTGAGAAAGCAGTGAAAGGGCTGCAAAGAGGTAGATTGGAAAAATCGGTAATATAGCCCGGGCTTACATATGAGATGCCCGCTCAAGAGTCTGATAACAGCAGGGAGAAGCTGATCTTTTTTTAAAATTTCAAAATAGACTTTATTCAGGTAATATATACAATACATGAACTGTGCAAAAAATTCATCCGACATTTTTCGGAGGCTATACAAATTATTCAATAGTCTACATACATTGTCAAATTTCCCAAATTTATCCCTCACCTTTGCCACTCATGTGGCCCACTGGCGTGGAATCCCTTCCCTTATTTTGAGGGTCGTCCCCACCACACCCTGACCCCCCGCAGTGTGCAGCGGGCCAGTCGGCAACATTCCCTGACGGACATCTCGCTCTGCTGGGTGGTAAACAACGCTCGGGCAGACCAAGGAACGTCTTTCACCGAGTTGATGACCTTCCAGCAGCACTCGATGTCAGTGTCTGAATGTGTCCCTGGGAACAGTTCGTAAATCACAGAGTCCTCTGTGAGGGAGCTGTTCGGAATACAGGGACCCTTGCAGACTCTTTTTGCGAATCCACACTCTGTAAAGAGGTGGGCAACCGTCTCCTCTCCATAGCTGCCGTCCCGAGAGCAGCGTGCGCTGGTAGTGAGGTTTTGACGGTGCAGGAAGGATCTGACTGGGAGGGCTCCCCTCACCGCCAGCCAAGTCAGGTCTTGTTGCTTGTTGGTGAGTTCTGGCGATGAGGCATTTTGCCAGACAAGCTGGGCAGTTTGCTCTGAGAACCACGGCACTGGATCCATCAAGTCCTTTCCCTGCAGTGCCTGCAGGACGTTCCATGCTGACCGATGGACTTGTGGTCAAAGGTGTTGGTCCGGATGAACCTTTCCACAAACAACAGATGGGGCGGCAATGTCCAGCTGACTGGCATCTGTGGCATCTGTGCCAGGCCCATCCTTCATAACCCCGGGGACAGGTAGAATCTCAGCAGGTAGTGACACTTGCCTTGGCTCTATGCTCTGCCTGATGCAGCCACACATGAAGGTGGCCATCAGGGTGAGGGCGACGATGGGCACGCTTTTACCCCCCTTTGTCTGCCGACTTGTGCATTGTGGCCCGTCGCACCCGGTCTATCCTCGTCCCCCAGATGAACTGGAAGATGGCCGGGGTGATCCCTTTGGCGTAGGAGGGAGGAACAGGCCACACTTGCGCCAAGTACAGTAGCCCCGAGAGCACCTCACACCTGATGACCAAATGTTTTCCCGTTATGGAGAGGGAGCGTTGCTTCCACAGCTCCAGCTTCTTTCCCACCTTGGCTATCCGCTCCAGACAATTCTTGTCATATGCCTTGAGTCTGGTGGTTCATGCCTTAAAGCTTTTGTATCTTCTGCCTGACGCAAGAGCGGGGAAGAGAGGACCAATGTTGGCTGCATTCTTGAGGCAGGATGAGGTGTTGAAGGAGTGAATGGGAGGGGGAGGCTCGTCTGCGTGATAGTTTGGGCTGTCTTCACAACTTCTTGCTGCCTTGGGTATTCAATATGATCATGGCTGATCTATGCTCATCTCAATTCTTCTACTGTAATTGTTCCCCATAATCCTCTATCTTTCTGTATTTTCTATCTCCATCTTGAATATATCCAATGATCTGCGCTCCAATAGTCAGTTCAGTTTAGTTTATTGTCACGTGTCAATACATGATTACAATCAATCCACTTACAGTGTATAGATACATGATAAAGGAATAACGTTTAGTGCAAGGTAAAGCCAGAAAGGTCCAGCCAAGGGACATCAAAGAGGTAGAGAGTCCAGCATGCCCTCTGGAAAGCAGAGACAACATCATGGATATTGTGCTGGAGTCTTCGGAAGTGGGACTTCAATCCACAACCTTTCAACTCAAAGGCAAGGCAGCTCCCAACGGAACCATTGCTGGGCTTTAAACAGTTGGTGGCTGTTGCTCGTGCAAGTACAGGCATACTTTGAAAGATTGATAGCAGATGAGCCTTGGGCATCTAATGAGACGCCAAGAATCCCATTACATCTGCAACCAATTTTCAACTGCCCGTCTCCCAATCATTGAGTGGAGCAGGCAGCAACTCCCAATATTCCTTTATACTAAATGAGTATTTTACTGTTAACAAATTTTGCCCATTAAGGCAATGCGAAAAGGAGTTTTCATAAAAGTATGGAAAATGGGATTGATGTGACACCCATGATAGTTTAGTTCAGTTTATTGTCACGTGTACCAAGCTTTTTTGTTGCGTGCTATCCAGTCAGCGGAAAGACTATGTATTGTTACAATCAAGCTGTGCACAGTGCACTTACAGGATAACGGGAATAATGCTTAGTGCAGGATAAAGTCTAGTAAAGATAGTCCAAGGGTCTCCGGCGAGGTAGATGGTAGGTCAGGACGGCACCCACTGCTATGAAACTAGAGGGTAACAGAACCCATCCAATACAGCCAAGCAAGCACTTTGGCTTCCATTCATTATATATTTATTAGAGCGGCGCGGTGGACAGCGGTAGAGTTGCTGCCTTACAGCGCCAGAGACCCAGGTTTGATCCTGACTACGGGTGCTGTCTATACAGGACTTGTACATTCTCCTCGTGGGTTTTCTCCGGCTGCTCCGGTTTCCTCCCACACTCCAAAGACATACAGGCTTTTATGCTAATTGGTTTGATAAAATTGTAAATTGTCCCTAGTGTGTGCCGGCTAGTGTTAGTGCGCAGGGATCACTGGTCGGTGTGAACTTGGTAGACCAAAGGGTGTGTTTCCACGCTGTATCTCTAAACTAAACCCTATTCACTCCTCCTCTGAACTTACATCCAGCTCTGACCTCAACCCACTGAAGCAGCTGCAGCGATCCGTTGTGAAGGACAGAGCAAGTCAGGTTCCCTTTGAGTTGATTGAAACTGGGTATGGTGACTGCTAGCACCTGGTCATTCAATGCACCATACCGGCTTCTCAAAATCTCGTCCTTGTCCAGTTGCCAGACCACGTCAATTGGGCTGTCCTTGTAGTCGACAGTGCAAGCTTCACTTCTTGGCAGTAAAGTAGCTCTCAAAGGATTACCAAGCTGGAGAACGGAGGAATTCAATGCAATGTGACTGCAGTTTTTCGACATCATGTGGGCAGCATCTGAAGATTAAGGCAACACAATGTCAGTGATCCATACAGGTCTATCCAAACGTCAAGAGACAAGAGTCCAGAGTGTCATTTGCACCGGCAATGGAACAATGAAATTCTTACTTGCCACAGCTCGACTGATTGAATTTATTGAAAGATACAGCATGGATACAAGCCCTTCGGTCCACGCCGAACGACAACCACCCAGTCATACTATTTCTGTGTTAAACCATTCTCACATCCACTCCTTAGGGGAAATTTTAGTGACCAATTAACTGACAAACTTGCTCGTTTTTAGGATGTAGCACGGAGAGGAAAAATACGAGGTCACTGGGAGAAGAACATGCAAATTCCACACAAACAGCATCCAAAGCCAGGATCAAACCCAGATCTCTGGTGCAGTGAGGCAACAACTGTGCCACCAGGTTCAAGAGCAACTTTTTCCTCAGGGACCATTGGTCTCTTGAACACTAACCCCAGCAACTATAATCTTTTATGGACAGTGTCTTTGGTTGCACTAGGGACTTAGGTTTGCACTATTTTCACTATTGTGGTGACCTGGTATTATGGCTATTAGATTATTGTATTTTTGAATATTATACATTGTCAGTGTACTATTATGTTTGCAACCCTTTTAAGCTACAGCAAGAAATTCATTGTTCTGGTGTTGGTACATAAGACCATTACATGATCTGGATTCTTGAAAGGCAACCTGTTTCCTCCTCAGGGGAAAGTCAGTTACTAAAATCTAGAAATAATTTTTAATTCTAATCCATTTTTGTTTCTCAGTGTTTCTACAAATGGGAATCCCAGCTAGTAGAAGGAGTTGCAAGGTGCAAGAGCTGTGAAGTAGATGAATATTGTTTGCACCGAGTTAGGTCCAGTGTGAGCGGTTTCCACATGAGCAGAGTCAACATGCTCACTCCAGCATAGATGGAGTCTTATTACGAGCACAACTCTCCCCTGCTCTCCTCTACAATGCCCAGGGTGGCACAGCGGTAGAGTTGCTGCCTTACAGCGGCAGAGACCCATGCTTGATCCTGCCTTGTCTGTACAGAGTTTGTACATTCTCACTGTAACTACGTGGGGTTTCTCCAGGTGCGCCCACTCCTACTTCCCAGAGACAGGTACTATCGATAAGTTTAGGGCAGGTTTAGAGGGATATGAGCCAAATGCGGGCAGGTGGGACTTGTGTACATGAGACATGTTGGCCAGTGTGAGCAAGTTGGGCCAAAAGGCCTATTTCCACGCTGTAAGACTATGACTCCAAAGACGTACAGGTTTGTAGGTGAAATGGCTTCTGTAAGTTGTCCCTAGTGTGTAGGATAGAACTAGTGCACGGGTGACCACTGGTCGGTGTGGACTTGGTGGGTTGAAAGGCCTGTTTTCACACTGTATCAGTATCTCTACAACCGCACCCCCTCCCTTCTGACCCCACAATGTGTGAGACCCCACGTGAGACTTAACTGGCAATTGGTACCTGCTGTCTTCCTGCCCACCAGGCACCTGCCAGCAAGCAGACCTGTTATGAGGCAAGAAACCTGTTGAAAAAGATTAAGACATATGGCAGCTGATTTCTGCCAGAAAGTGCTGTAAACCTCGAACATTAGGACTTTATGCCAGCTCGATAGAGTGCTAACTCCAATTGAGCATTCAATCAGTGTTGTCAGAAATTGTCACATTTATGCAATTTTGAATATCACATAATATTCTTCCAAAGATTCAGATAAATTATGTTCATTTTCTTGCACCCTTTTCCCAGCCTGCAAGCATTGAAGCAGGCAGGAAGGTCATTTCTACATAGCAAGGCTCCAGAAACAACATTAAGAACTAATCAGTTTGGACCTTGGTGACTAAAGATATAGCACGGAAACAGGCCCTTCAGCCCACCGAGCCTATGCCAACCCAGCAATCACCCTGTACACTACCATTATCCAACATGTGGCACAAGTTATAATTTTACAATAGCCAATAAACCTGCAAACCCTGTACATCTTTAGAGTGTGGGAGGAAGCCGGAGCACCCGGAGAATATCCACGCGATCACAGGGAGAACGTACAAACTCTGTACAGACAGCACCTGTATTTAGGAATGAACCTGTGTCACTAACGCTGTAAGGCAACAACTGCACCGCTATGTCACGATGCCGCCCCACTTTAAAACTTCAAGGACTTACCTGCACCAATCAAGAGCACCAGCAGAAAACAAACCTCCAGTTCTGGGAAGGTTATCTTGGCTGTCATGGTCATTAGAGTTCAACAAAACCTGGAACAGCAATATTAACATGACAATGCAAACAATGTCCAGAGTAGTTTTGTGAAATATTTCAAAATTAATCCCATTAACGATACAAATATTGTGAGAATATTCAGGAGCAGGCATACGCTTTTGGCTTTTCAAGCCTTCTGTCGTTCAATATCAAACTGATACTATACCTCAACTATCCATTCAATGGTTTAATGGTGCTATATTGTCACATGTACCGAGATACAGTGCCATTCCTTTTTTGCTTACAGTTCAGTAAAATTATTACTATACATAAGCACAATCTTAGTTAAGTATAAGTGTGGAGGAATAATAAACTGAGAAAATATACAAGAGTCGCCATGTTTTGCCGCCATGTTTCAAGATTCAAGTCTGAAAGTTGTTATAAATGTACAGTTCTTGATTTAGCCAGAAAGGCCTATTCCCATCCACACTCCAATTTCCCTTTTAAGTCCAATGATCTAGTGATGTCAGCAATGAATATCGCTCAATGATTTACAATTCAGAAGGGCAGCAAAACACCAATTATCTCCTTAATCCTAAAAGGTGCAACCCTTACCCTGAGACCTTGCTTTGCATTCTCCATCTGTGGAATGAGCCAAACAGCAGCACCTACATTGACTTTCAGGCTTCGAGCTTCACTGGCATGGACAACATTTATAGCCCATCTCTAAATGTCCTGAAGAAGGTAGTGGTTTGCTGCCATCTTGAGTTGCTGTACTCCTACTGATGAAGATTCTCCCACGTTAATATAGGAATAAAGGCATAGACTATTTTCTAAATGGGGAGAGAATCCAGAATTCAGTGGTGCAAAGGGACTTGGGAGCGCTGGTGCAGGATTCTCAAAAAGTTAATCTGCAAGTTGAATCAGTAGTAAAGAAAGCAAACTCAATGCTAGCATTTATTTCGAGAGGGCTTGTATACAAAAACAGGGATGTAATACTGACGCTCTATAAGGCGCTGGTAAGGCCGCATTTGGAGTACTGTGAGCAATTTTGAGCACCATATCTGAGGAAGGGTGTGCTGGCTCTGGAGAGGATCCAGAGAAAGGTTTACAAGAATTATTCCAGGAATTAGTAGGTTAACCTATGATTAGCGTTTGTTGGCACTGGGCCTGTACTCGCTGGAGTTTAGAAGAATGAAGGGGGACCTCATTGAAACATACAGAATAGTGAAAGGCTTGGATAGTGGATGTAGAAATATCCTATTTCCACTAGTTGAAGAGTCTAGGACTATAGGTCATAGCATAGCCTTAGAATTAAAGGACGTTATTTTAGGAAGGAGACGCGGAGAAATTTCTTTAGTCAGAGGGTGGTGAATCTGTGGACTTCTTTGCCACATAAGGGTGTAGAGGCCAAGATTTTTTTTAAGGCAGAGATAGATTTTTGATTAGTGTCAGACTTTATGGGGAGAAGGTAGGAGAATGTGGTTAGGAGGGAGCAATAGATCATCCATAATTGAATGGCATAGTAGAATTGATGGGCCGAATGGCCTAATTCTACTCCTATCCCTTATGAGAGGTTGAGCAGTCTGGGACTTTATTCCTTGGAGTGCAGGAGGATAAGGTGTATAACATCACAAGGGGCATTAGATATCCAGAGACGAGGAATCAAGAATCAGAGGACATAGATTTATGTAAAGGGAAAGATTTAATCGGAACCCAAGGGGTAATTTTTTCCACACAAAGGTTGGTGGGTATATGGAACGAGCTGCCAGAGGAAGTAGTTGAGGCAGGAATCATCATAACATTGATAACATTCAAAGACATTTGGACAGGGACATGCATAGTAAAGTAAAGTATCCTTTATTGTCATTCAGACCTTTTGGTCTGAACGAAATTTTGTTGCCTTGCAGTCATACATTTAATAAAATAACAAAACACACAATAAACACAAATTAACATCCACCACAGTGAGTTCACCAGACACCTCCTCACTGTGGTGGAAGGCAAAAGTCTTAAATTTTTGTCTCTTCCCTCCTTGCTCTCCCTCTGCGCTGAGGCAATCCAGGCCTCCAATGTTGTGACCCCACCGGGTGATGGCAAGTCCCACGGCTGAATCCGAGCTCCGCGAGCGGGCTGGTTCAAACTCCGCGGCCCAGGGTGGTTGAAGCTGCCGCCCTCCAGTCCAGCGGACGAAGCTGTTGCCGCGGGAGCTCCGGAAAAACAGGTCACCAACCTGTGACCTGCGAGCTCCCAATTATGTCGTCTGCTGGGCCCGCGGCCAAACCTCCGAGGTCGGGCCGCCGTACCGCCGGGACACCTCCTCAGTCCCGAGTCAGGCCGTCACCGCCGGGACACCTCCTCAGCCCCGAGTCAGGCCGTCACCGCCGGGACACCTCCTCAGCCCCGAGTCAGGCCGTCACCGCCGGGACACCCCTTCAGCCCCGAGTCAGGCCGTCACCGCCGGGACACCTCTTCAGCCCCGAGTCAGGCCGTCACCACTGCCGGAACCCGCCACAGCCCCGAAGTCGGCCAGCCTCGTGCTGGTAAGTCCTGGCTGGCTCTGCCTCTGGAGCCTCGGGTCGGTCGCAGTTGGAGGCCGCCAGCTCCGCCATTCGGCCTCAGCGCAGACGGGGACGGGGTATACAACGAGAAAAGTCGCATCCCCCCCGAAGGAAGAGACTAAGACACGTTTCTCCCACCCCCCCACATACACACCCTAATAACTCAAATTAACTAGCTAAAACAGGACAAGGACAACAAAAATAAGAAAAAAAAGACGGACTGCAGGCGAGCCGCAGCTGCTAGGGCAGCGCCGCCACTTCCGGATGGAAATGTTTAGAAGGATATGGGCCAAACACTGGTCGGTCGGCATGGGCAAGTTGGGATGAAGGGCCTCTTTCTGTGCTGTATGGCTATGACTATAGGGAGTTATGCAGAGTAACCAAGGACGGAGAATAATACTTTACCAAATTACATTTAGATTGCAACTTGGAGGGGAATCTATAAATAAAGTTGTTCTCATGCACGTGGCATGGTGGCACAGCGCCAGAGACCCTGGTTCGATCCCGACCATGGGTGCTGCCAGTATGCAGTTTGTACATTCTTCCCACCAGGTTTTTCTGCATGGGTTTTCTCCGGGATCTCCGGCTTCCGCCCGCACTCCAAAGAGGTACCGGTTTGTAGATTACCGGTCATTGGCTTGGTAGAATTGTAAATTGTCCTCACAGTGTGTAGGATAGTGTAAGTGTGCAGGGATTGCTAGTTGGCCAAGGGCCTGTTTCCACACTGTGTCTCTAAATTAAACTAAACACCTGTTGGCCCCGTCTTGTTGAAGGGAGAGTCAATGGGTTTCTGAGGCACTTTTGTGGTAGGCTTAACTGGTAACTGAGGGGTGTACGTTGTAAGTGGGACAAACTGAAGCCACAAAGGCAAGCAGGGACAATTAATATTTGGTGTGGTTAAGGGGTGCCAATCCGGCAGGTTGTTTATCCTAGAGCATGTCACGATTCTTGAGGCGTTGGAGCTACATTCAGACAAGTGGGGAGTATTCCTTCACACTCCTGACTTGTCTTATGTAGATGGTGGAAAGGCTTTGAGGCGTCAGGAGATCAATAACCTGCGGCAAGATTGCCAGGGATGTCCCTGTTCAGGTAGCCTCTAGGTGTGTTTCTGGTCAATGGTTACCATCCCAAGACTTCAATGGTGGGGAACTTGGAGATGGTAATTCCACTGAATGTCACGGTTAATTGGAGACAATGAACTGCAGATGCTGGTATCTTGAGCAAAACAAAGTGCTGGAGGAACTCGGCGGGATAATGGACTGATGATATTTTGGTTTGGGACCCAAAACATTCCCTGTCCATTTCATCCACAGATACTGCCTGATCTGAGATGCACCAGCACTGTGGTTTGCTCATGGCTAACTCGTCTCTCATGTTGGAGAATGTCATCCTTCGATAGTTCAATGGCCTGAGTTAGTTTTCAAACTTGCCGATCCCTAGCCCAGTCTTCTTTAGTTCTGGCTGCTTCATCGGCTGAGGATAGATACAAAGTGTTGGAGTAACTCAACAGGTCAGGCAGCATCTCGGGAGAAAATGGATGGGTGCCGTTTAGGGTCGGACCTTTAACTGGTTTCCTTTTTTGTCACCTTTTTTTCCCAAGAGATGCTGCCTGACTTGCTGAGTTACTCCAGAACCTTGTGTGTATCTTTGGCATGAAGCAGCATCGGCAGTTCTTTGTGTCTACATTTCACCTGCTGCGGAGTCAGGAACGGAATTGATCATTTTTAATCAACAGCAAACATTTTTAATTTATCATCAAACATCCCTCTTCAAATCTCGTGTTTGAAGGAAGGCCATGAATGAAGAGGCTGAAGACAATTGGGCCTTGGACACTGGCCTAAGTAACTCGTGCGTGGTGTCCTATGGCAAGGATAATCGGTCTCCGCCAACTCAAACCACGTGACTTTATGCGAGCTAAAATATCCACCATGCTACTGATGGATGTTAGAGCCCGCTCATCCTCATCAGAATTCCACTTGACATCCCTGTGCATCAATTATCCTATCATTCCTTTTCAGAATTCAATGTTGCATTGAGATCTTGCATTCCTTTTTAATTGAAAAACATAATTTCCAAATGATTCAGTGCATTAAAGTCACCAAGGAGGTATTTTATTATTTTAACTTTGATTTATGCTGCACCTACAGTTCTTTGGAAGTGAAAAATACCCACGATACTCATTAAACCAAGTTGTTCACTGGTTTACATTAGTTTATAGAAAGTTTCTGTGGAGTTTCAGCTTCATTCACAACAGGCCCATGGAAGAAACCTGACCTCATCAATGAACCCTCTTGATAATGAATCTGCTCAAAATAGTCATAGAGACAGAGAGTGATACAATGTGGACACAAGCCTTCAGCCCAACTTCCCCAACATGTCCCAGCTACACTAGTCCCACCTGCCTGCGTTTGGTCTATTTCCCTCCAAACCTGGTCCTATCCATGCACCTGTCTAAATGTTACTTAAACGTTGGGATAGTCCCTGCCTCAACTACCTCCTCTGGCAGCTTGTTCCATACACCCACCACCCTCTGTGTGAAAAAGCTACCCCTCGGATTTCTATTAAATCTTTTCCCCTTCACCTTAAACCTATGTCCTCTGGTCCTACTCTGGGCAAGAGACTCTGTGTACCTACCTGATCTATTCCTCTCATGATTTTAGAAACCTCAATAAGATCACCCCTCATCCTCTTGAGTTCCAGGGAATACAGTCCCAGCCTACTCAACCTCTCTATAGCTTAGACCCGCTAGCCCTGGCTCATGCCCTCGTGTCCTGGCACCATCTTAGTAAATCTTCTCTGTACCCTTTCCAGCTTGACAGCTTTTCTACAACATGGTGTCCAGAACTGAACACAATACTCGATGTTGCCAGGACTTGAGGGCCTGAGCTACAGGGAGAGTTTGGGCAGCTGGGCCTTTATTCCTTGGTGTGCAGGTGGCAGAGGGTTGATCTTATAAAGGTGTACAAAATCATGTGGGAAATAGAAAAGGTGAATACACACAGCCTCCCCCCCCCCCCCCCCCCCCCCCCCAAAAAGGATGGGGGAAAACAAGAACCAGAGAGTATGGGCTAAAAGGGAAACGGGGAAGATTTAATGAGAACCTGAGGGACAACCTTTGCACACAGAGGGTGAAGGATATATGGAAGTACCTGCCAGAGGAAGTAGTTGTGGCAGGTTGCAACATAAAAAAAGACTTGGACAAGTCCCAGAAATGTCAGTGTGTACAATCCATTTTAATTGATGCATTTCTGAAGACTTGAGGGGATCAGGCAGGAAGGTGGACCAAGATAAAATCTGCTTTGCCCTTACCGAGTGACGGAGGACCCCAACTACTAGTGGCATCCACAACATAAAGTGTACGTCCAAGTCACCACGTTTCAGAAGCATCTGCTGGGCCTCCACATTATGCAGATGCAGCCTTTTGTGGTACTTCGAAGGAATGTACATCATTAAAGCAGACCGACCCAAGTGTGCTACTGGCCAAAGCTGCCCAAACCAGGTCTCAGCATCTGCCACCGTGCCTTCCCCACACAAGCAAAGACTCCGATGCATTGCCCAATCTTCCAGCCACAAAGAACCACTTGCACCTCAAGGAGACAGATCCTTTCTGACAGATATGCAGTTGCAGGTGCTGCCGTCAAATTACTGTTACCACCTTCATGCTGCTGTTCTTGTCCTTCTTGTTGGAGGTGAACTAGTTTGGGATGTGGTGTCTAAGCAGCCTTGGTGAGTTGATGTGGAGAGCATTGTTCACGTGGTACAAACTGCAGACACTGTACACGTGTTTAAACCAATATGTACCCAAGCTAGGACGCACGTATGTGTTCAGTTCGCAACATCTTCACAATGCTCTCCACATCAACAAGCCTAGGCTGCTTTGACAGCATATCCCAAACCTGTGACCTTTAACTAGAAGAGCAAATGTAGCAGGGATGAAGGAACACAGCAAGCCACAAATCCTCCATGTCATACAGTGCCCTTGCTTCCATTTATCCTCAAGGGTCTGCCCACTTACGCAACTTTTTCGGCGACTGCCGGCATCCGTCATAGGTCGCCAAAAATGTTCAACACATGGAAAATTCAGCGGCGACCAGAAAGGCGCTACTGTGGGGGTCCCTGGGGATTAGGCTTCTCCTTGGGTCATCCCACTCGACTCTTGAGGGACAGGGACGATTGTCTGCCCACGGGGTTTCCCGGAGGCTGCTCCAGGGGCGTTTTGTGTGTTTGATTCATTAAACGACTTCTGAATCTGCCTGGCGTCTGGCCTTTTCCTGACCTCGTCCAGGCCACTACACTATGACTCTTTGGGTGCCTTGAAGACCTCTCATGACCATACAGGCGACCCTGGCAACATGTCGCGGGGTGTCACCAGGGGGCAGGTCGGCAGGGGGTCGCCTCTATGGCCGTGAGAGGTCTCCTAGTCACCCAAAGAGTCGAAGCGTCTTTCTGGTCGCCGCTGAATTTTCAACATGTTTAAATTTTTCGGCGACCTAGTTGCCGAAAAGGTCGTGTAAGTGGGACAGGCCCTTCACTGGTTCAAAATCCTGAACCTCGACCTAGCAGAATTGGGAACAGCTTCACTTCAATAGACAACAGTGGTTAAAGTACGCTCTCCACTGCCATTGGGGGCAATTAGGGCTGGGCATTAAATGTTGGCTTTCCTCAGTGTTACCCACTTCACATAAACAAATACATTTTAAAAGTCTTATGCAGTACACAGTTGTTAGGAGGTGTGGTGTAACCAAGGAGCCGCACAGTGGCGCAGCTGGTAAATCTGCTGCCTCAGAGCCAGAGACCCCTGTTAGATCCTGACCTTGGGTGTTGTCTGTGCGGAGTTTGGCCGTTCTCCCTGTGACTGCGCACGTCTCCCCTGGGCAACCTGGTTTCCTCCCACATTCCAAAGAAGTGCTTGTTTTTTGGTTAATTTGCTGCTAAATTGTCCATGGTATCGGGTGGATGTAAAAGTGGGATAACATAGAACCCGTGCAAATGGGTGATCGATGGTCGGTGAGGGTTCGGTGAGCTGACGGGCCCCTTTCCATGCTGTATCTTTCAATCAATTCTTAAAACAACAACATTCTATCATGGGTCCTTCTGTTATTGAGGGCTAATGTTCAATTAGACTCTAATCTTTGTATTTACCACATTTGTGCGACTTTTGCACGTGGACCCCTAAATGTTTTCAGATTGTCTATTGTCTATTGCCACAGAATCTAGATTTGATTCATTAAATTATTTAGTACTTGGTCTAAAAAATATAACTTTGCACGCAATTCCTTTGCAATACATCTACCAGTTTTGATCATGTACTTTAGTCATCATTTCCAACTTTATGTTCCCACCTCCACTGGATTTGTGTCATTAGACATTAGATCCAAGTCATCTATGAACTACCTCAATTGTTGATGCTAGGAAACCTCATAGGACACCTTTAGCTATTTACTTCCCTTATAAATAGGACAAATAACATTGTTTGCCAACTCATTCATGTTCGGTTTCATTTATGCTATCACCTGCAATATTTGTCATTGAAGCAAACATCCATATTAACAATCGTTCCTTTCTTGGAAAAGAATCACAGCTTTAGTCATTCGAATTATCATATTACTAGCTATGATTAATGCCCCCATCTGGCCTAGAAAATAGCATGTGCACATTTTTATTATTGAAAGCTCCTGAAGGGGCTGCACAGGGGAGGACAAATGTTATTAGTCTCTGCCTCTTGTGCTAGTCACTGATCACCAAGAGTAAAGATGGATACAGAAGGTGACACAATTTCAAGGCACGACATACCCTGTGTGCCAAATCCTTCTGCATCTACTGCCAGACAGGAGAAAGGGAAAGGAATCACCGTTTAGTTAATTATCATGTGTGCTGAGGTTCAGTGAAAAGCTTTTTTGTTGCATGCTATAGTCAGTGGAACATTACAACAAGCCACCCACAGTGTAGACACAGGATTAAAGAAATAATATTTAGTGCAAGATAAAGTCCAGTAGAGTCTGATTAAAGATGGCCAGAGAGTCTCCAATGAAGTAGATGGTAGCTCAGGACTGCTCTCTAGTTGATGATAGGATACACGTCTGTATCTCTTGCTTCATCGAAGAGAGGGGAAGAGAAGAGATCATGTCTGGGGTGAAGACTCATCCTTGATTATCCTGGGCTTCCTCCATGGCCAGAGTGAGCACCACCGGAAATTGGAGGAGCAGCACCACATATTCCGCTTGGGCAGTTTATACCCCCAGCGGCTTGAACATTGACTTCTCCAATTTCCGGTAGCCCTTGCTGTCTCCCCACCTTCTCAGCTCTCCCTCAGTCCTCTGGCTCCTCTTCCTTTCTTCTTACCGCCCCCACCCTACCTCAGTCTGAAGAAGGGCTTCGGCCCAAAACGTTGCCCATTTCCTTCGCTCCATAGATGCTGCCTCACCCGCTAAGTTTCTCCAGCACTTTTGTCATCCTTGATTATGCTGGTGGCAGTGCCGAGGCAACACGAAGTGTACATGGGGTCCATGGAAGGGTGATTTGTTTGCGTGATGCGTTACTTTCACAATTCTCGGCAATTTTTTGCAATCTTGGATGGAGCTGCTCCCAAACCGTGATGTGATGCATCCTGATGAGACGCTTTCTACGGTACATCTGTAGAAGTTGAGGGAGTTGTTGGGGACAGGCAGAACTTCCAAAACCTTCTAAGGAAGTAGAGATGTTGGTGTGCTTTCTTTGGTCATGGCTTTAATATGGGTGGTCCAGGAGAAGTTGTTGGTGACATTTACTCTTAAATTATTTGAAGCTTTCTGCCATCTCTACTTCAGCATCATCAATGAATACCAGAGTATGAGTACTGCTTTGGTTCCTGAAGTCAATCACTATCTCCTTTGTCTTGCTGGCACTGAGAGAAAGGTTGTCATCTTGACAACAGGTTCTCAATCTCCTTCCTGTGTGCCGTCTAGTTGTTATTAGATATCTGGCCTACTTTGGTGGCGTGGTCTGTGAAATTGTCAATAGAGTTGGATTCAAGATTCAAGAGAGTTTATTGTCATGTGTCCCTGACAGGACAATGACATTCTTGCTTTGCTTCAGCACAACAGAACATAGTAGGCATTGACTACAGAACAGATCAGTATATACCATTATATAAATATATACGCACATGAATAAATGAACTGATAACGCACAAATAAACAGATAATGGGCTATTAATGTTCAGAGTTTTGTCCGAGCCAAGTTTAATAGCCTGATGGCTGTGGGGAAGTAGCTATTCCTGAACCTGGTTGTTGCAGTTTTCAGGCTCCTGTACCTTCTACCTGAAGGTAGCGGGGAGATGAGTGTGTGGCCAGGATGGTGTGGGTCCTTGATGATGCTGCCAGCCTTTGTACTTGGGATCTTTGCATTTTGTACTTGTACCAGGATTTGTACTTGGCTGCTCAGTCGTGGAGGTATAAGGAGTAGAGAAGGGGACTGAACGTATCCTTGCAGAGCATCAGTGCTGAGGATTAACAGAGTGGATGATTTTTAACCTATCCTCACGGTTAGACGTCTGTCAGTTAGGAAGTCAAGGATCTAGTTGCAGAGATGAGTGCTGACTCCAAGTTCCACAGAAAGTACAAGGGGATCTGGTGGTGAGATCTCGTGCCTTTGGCACTGTGATGATAGTAGTCTTCTTGAAGCAGGTGGGCACCTCAGAACAAAATAGGGAGAGATTAAAGATGCCCATGAACAATCCCGCTAATTGGTCCACACTGTTCCTAAGGATACAGTCAGGGATTCTGTTCGGGCAAGTTGCTTTCTGTGTGTTCATCGTCAGGAAGGCCAATCTAATTTCTGCAGCAGTGACCCTGGGAAAAGGCACACTTCAGTGATGGGATGAATGTCATCGGCCTGTTGTCCTGCTGCCCAAAGCGAGCATAGAATTCATTAAGTTCATCAAGTAGGGCCACACTATCACCAGTGATTGGTGATAATTTTCCAATGTTCTATAGACTCAGGATCAGTTCCTGAAATTGGAGGGTCAGCTAATGTTATCCCACCTTTTAAGAAAGGTGGGAGAGAAAAAACAGGGAATTATACACCAGTTAGCCTGACTTCGGTGGTGGGGAAGATGCTGGAGTCAATCATAAAAGATGAAATAGCAGCACATTTGGATAGCAGTAACAGGATCGTCCGGGTCAGCATGGATTTACAAAGGGGAAATCATGCTTGACTAATCTTCTGGAACTTTTTGAGGATGTAACTAGGAAAATGGACAAGGGAGAGCCAGTGGATGTAGTGTACCTGGACTTTCAGAAAGTATTTGATAAGGTCCCACATAGGAGATTAGTGGGCAAAATTAAGGCACTTGATATTGGGGGTAGAATGCTGACATGGACAGAAAATTGGCTGGCAGACAGGAAACAAAGAGTAGGGATTAACGGGTCCCTTTCAGAATGGCAGGCAGTGACTAGTACCGCAAGGCTCGGTGCTGGGACTGCAGCTATCTACAATATATATCAATGATTTAGATGAAGGGATTCAAAGTAACATAAGCAAATTCGCAGGTGACTCAAAGCTGGGTGGCAGTGTGCACTGTGAGGAGGATGCTATGAGAATGCAGGGTGATTTGGACAGGTTGGGTGAGTGGTCAGATGCATGGCAGATGCAATTTAATATGGATAAATGTGAGGTTATCCACTTTGGTAGCAAAAACAGGAAGGCAGATTATTATCTAAATGGTGTCAAGTTGGGAAAAGGGGATGTACAAGGGGATCTGGTGGTCCTCGTTTATCAGTCAATGAAAGTTAGCATGCAGGTACAGTAGGCAGTGAAGAAAGCTAATGGCATGTTGGCCTTCACAACAAGAGGAGTTGAGTATAGGAGCAAAGAGCTCCTTCTTCAGTTGTATAGGGCCCTAGTGAGACCACACCTGGAGTATTGTGTGCAGTTTTGGTCCCCTAATTTGAGGAAGGACATTCTTGCTATTGAGGGAGTGCAGCGTAGGTTTACAAGGTTAATTCCCGGGATGGCGGGACTGTCATATGCTCAGAGTGAATGGAGCGGCTGGGCTTGGAATTTAGAAGGATGAGAGGGGATCTTATTGAAATATATAAGATTATTAAGGGTTTGGGCATGCTAGAGGCAGGAAACATGTTCCCAATGTTGGGGGAGTCCAGAACCAGGGGCCACAGTTTAAGAATAAAGGGTAAGCCATTTAGAACTGAGACGAAGAAACACTTTTTCACAATTCTCTGCCTCAGACGGCGGTGGAGGCCAGTTCTCTGGATACTTTCAGGAGAGAACTAGATAGGACTCTTAAAGATAGCGGCGTCAGGGGATATGGGGAGAAGGCAGGAACGGGGTACTGATTGGGGATGATTAGCCATGATCACATTGAATGGCAGTGCTGGCTCAAAGGGCCGAATGGCCTACTCCTGCGCCTATTGTCTATTGTGATGTTTCCTGACTTTGCTTTGCAGTCAGTTATAGTATTTAAACCGTGCCATATTCAGTGGATGTCCAAATGATATACTGGGACAGGTTAGTCCTGGTATTGTCTCTTGGCATTGCGAGACAAGCCTTCGATTTTGTTAGCTGCTTTTCCGAGGCAGCGTGATGTGCAGATTGAGTTAATGGTGGGAAGTCTGGAACTGGGCTACAATAAGCGTTGATGCATCATTCTTAAGTGCAGTTTTGTAATGGTTACCAGCGCTCTGAACTATTGCTGTTGGTTTCAAGCTCTCGAATATACAATGGCTTCAAAACACCTCTGGAATAAATGCAGTAGAGTTCTGTTACTTCAGGATAAAAAGCCAAAGTCGCTATTTTGTACTCCACATATTATTGCTGGAGTATGAATTAGGACTACACAATTAAAACTTTGCACTGCAGTATTCTTTGAGAAATAAAATCATTTTTGAGCAAAACAGTGTTGGAATAACTTGGCGGGCCAGCAGGGACGAGTTGGACTGAAGGGCCTGCTTCTGTGCTGTATGATTTTGATAGAGCAAATGTACACACATGAGATGTTAAGTGACCAGTCATCTGCTCTATTCTGACTCCCAGTGTTTTTGGAAAACGTTTTTGGAGAAGTGAAGCGTAATTGGGAATGTCAAAGTATAATTAATACCAAAGCTCCAGAGGTTCTTTGGCACGGGAGCGTGAACAAGCAGTGCTCTAAAGACAGAGTAAACAACCAATTACTGAAAATAGTAGTGAAGAGTCACAAGTGGTCATAAACAAAACCCTGCAACAAAAAGGATGTTTGACCCAATAAACCACAAAAGCCATTATTATTCCAATTAACAGATGCCATCATGTATATATTTGTGGTAACCCATATCTAAGGTTGAAAACTGGTGACCTCAGATATTTCAACTGCAGTGACCATTTCAGTTTTAGAGCAAATACTATGTTTTAATAGCACTTAAAGAAACTGCAATTGTTCCTGGCTATTTTACTTGGATTACTTTGCCACTTTGATTTTTTGCAACAAGACATCACTGGACTCCATGCGATTGGAATCTTGACAATCACCTATTCCCCGACAGTAATCTAGGCAACCCATCTATGATTGACCTCAAAATCTAGAAACAAGGAACTGCAGGTGCTGGTTTACAAAAAAAAGGACAAAGTGCTGGAGTAACTCAACAGATCAAGCAGCATCTCTGAATAATGGTTCAATGGTGCTTTTTTTGTCACATGTGAAGTGCTAACTGTGAAGTTTTTAAATCTCACAAGGAGTCCAGTAGAGTATTGGCATACCCCCGATTAGCAAGTGTACAGAAATAGTCTACTGAGGCAGCAGGCAAGTCCCATGTTTTGGTACCATTTTCAAAGACCACATTCTAGTCCTTATGTGCGGTGCCAGTTCCATGCAAGGCTCCAACCATCTCCTTCCTTGGACACCATGCCTCTCTCCTACATGGATATGTGGATCACCTCCATGGATAGGTGACGTATCTGGTCAAGCCTAAAGAAGGGTTCCGACCCGAAAAGTCACCTACGATCCGCGTCAGCTGGATATGATGTAGAATGATAATCCTTGTGCATCCGACTGGTGATTTGCTGCTGTAAGATTAGAAGGTGCACTCCTAAGTTTTGCTTTAAAAAATATTATGTGGGAAAGAAAAAAAGCTTTATTCCACTTTATGAATTATATCAATAACTTTCAGAGCTGACAGATCTTAGCAACTTAGACAGAGACGGGGTAAAGATTCTGGCCTTAGTTTAGTTCAAGATACAGCGCGGAAACAGGCCCGACTGAGTCTGCACCGACCAGTTATCTCCACACATTAACATTACCATACACACACACTAGGGAGAATTTTACATTTATACCAAGCCAACTAACCGACAACCTGTACATCTTTTGAGTGTGGAAGGAAACTGAAGATCTGTAAAAACCCATGCGGTCACGAGGAGGACGCACAAACTCCGTACAGACAGCACCCGCAGCGGCATCTCTGGCGCAGGAAGCGCTGCAAGGCAGCAACTCCACCGCTGCGTCACTGTGCCACCCACGCTTCTCCTGTTGTCAAATACAGACTAGTTGATCCCAGGACAAGATTCAGAAGAACACCAGAGGCCGCACAGGAGCCACAGGCTCATTCTGCTCTCCAAATTCAAATAAGTACATGCAAGACAAACACATCCAGAGCACTATTGCAGAAGTTGCTGTCATCAGCAGAAAAATATGATGGAGCAGGAGGAACTGGAAAAATGGACTCGAATCCTTCTGGAGTAAGCTTGGATAGAAAAGAGTCTTCAGGGCCTGTCCCACTTTCACGACTTAATTCACGACCACTGCCGAGTTTGCCCTTGACTCATACTCACAGCATGGTCGTCAGGTGGTCGTAGCAGGTCGTGAGGCTAGTCGTAGGTACTCGTGGCATCAAGTAGGTCGGGGTGTTTTTTCAACATGATGAAAAATGTCCACGAGTAAAAAAGGTGGTGAATTAGGTGGTGAAAGTGGGACAGGCCCTTAAAGATGGCAATGGGAGTCCAGTTTAGAGATACAGCGTGGAAAGAGGCTCTTTGACCTACCAAGTTCACGCCAAACAGCGATTCATGTATACTAGCACTACCCTACACTCTAGGGACAATTTACAATATTTACAGAAGCCAATTAACCCACAATCCTGGGAGGAAACGGGAATACCCAGGGGAAATGCCACAGTCACAGGGAGAACGTACAAACTCTGTACAGACAGCACCGAAGTGTCAGGATTGAATCAGAGTCTCTGGAGCTGTGAGGCAGCAACTCTACCGCTGTGCCACCTGTGGGCTGGTGATGGGTACCAATTGCCAAATTGTTTCCCCCAAGATGGAGAAGTCAAGAAAGGGAGTGAGAAACACCTTATGAAAGAGGGAGCAGGATAGAAAGAGGGCCCATTAATATGCAAATACACACATCATTGGGATGTGGGAAGAAACTGGAGTCTGAACAATAAAGCTTCTTACATTATGCCAAGCAACTGCACTTTACGTGGCTACAAATCCCAAGGTCCTGGTAGGTTCCATGCGGATTCTTGTCCAGTTTCACTTTACAAGTCAGACTAATCTTACTAAATAGGCACAAAATGCTGGAGTAACTCAGCGGGTCAGCCGGCATCTCTGGAGAAAAGGAACAGGTGATGTTTCGGGTCGAGACCCTTCAGTAAATCCAGAATTGGTGACACAGCGACTGACATCCTGCAGTTCAGCAACATCTCTTCCTACCATTCAAACTGCCGCCTGCAGCAGAACTTGCGCAATTTTACAAAATAAAGGCTAATCAGCACATAGATGAATGACAGTTTTGCATGCTTAAGTTTAACTAAATGCACTTCAGACTATCAATAAATAATTTTTCACATCTGCAAGCTACTATAACAGATGGGACCTGATGCATCAAAGTTTTACAAAGATAAATGTTATGTGACAATGCAGGAGAATAAACAAATCATCCTGTATTTAACAGGTTTTGGTTCATCATTTGGTACAAAGGCCAAGATCAGGATGGCATAGCAATTGAATGCACTGAAAAAGCCTTCAACCCTCTAACTTCAGAGAAGAAATAGTACCCTTGTTCTTACTGTGTGTGCGTTTAAAATTAGCGCAGGCTTTAAAGTGGTGTTATTTTTTTAATCATTGTCCAGTCTAACCTAGAAAATGGACTGTGAAGCTACAGTGTTAATTCACTCAACATGCTATTTCCCTCTTGTACGTATGGCACAGTTGTCATTGTGTGCTGTGCACATTTCATTTGCTGACGGAAATTGGTTCAAAATCTAGTCATGATTAGGCAGCTGACCATCAAGCAGACTCCGCCCAGGCAAAGCCACGGGTCCCGATGGTGTCAGCCTGAGGTACTCAAGGCATGCGTGTGCCAGGCAGTTGTGCAGAATACTCCAGCATATCTTCAACCAGAACATGAGCCTGGAGAGGGTTCCTGTGATGTGGAAGACATCCTGACTGGTTCCTGTACCAAAGAGGACGCCCCCCAGCTTCTCCAATGATTACAGACCGGTGGCGCTGACTTCACACATCATGAAGTCCCTGGAGAGGCTGCGACTGCGACTCCTGGTTCAACCCCACCTGGTCTCAAACTCCCCACTATCTCCATTTTCCACCAGGCCTTCTCCAGCTTTCCTTCACCTCTACAGCCGTTTAGAGAGACAGCATGGATACAAACCCTTCAGCCTACCAAGTCCACGCCAACTAGCACTATCCTGCACACTAGGGACACTTTAGAATTTTTACTGTAGCCAATGAACCTACAAACCCACGTCATGAGTGTGGGAGGAAACCGGAGAAAACCCACACTGTCACAGGGGGAACGTACAAACTCAGTATAGAGAGCACCCATGGTCAGGATCGAACCCGGCTCTCTGGCGCTGTAAGGCAGCATTGGAGAAGGGAGTGAATGTCCATGGGTGAGGGGCTAATGAAACAGACCGACTATATAGTTGCTTCCTATTCAGAAGTATTATAAGTCGATCTCTCCATCACTGTTGCCAGTTTCCTACTGAGTTGGAACTGGTGCGCCACCGTGACAGCCCAGTTGTGAGATTGTATTTGGAGAAAGTAATTTTAGAGCAATTTTCATGCAATGCAGGCGGAAGACAGTCACTGCCAACTCAGTAAGAAACTGGCCACAGTGATGGAGAGATCGACTTATAATACTTCTAAATAGGAACCAACTATTTAGTCAGTCTGATTCATTAGCACCCCACCAAGAACCATGGACATTCACTCCCTTCTCCAATGATGCCCTGTCTGCAGCTTACACAGGGTAGAAGACACACCGACTGCTCTGGGCTCCATCCACAATTAAAATTGGACCCCTACTCCCTCAAAGTAGCCAGATCATAAATATGGGTTTAGAAACAGCATCACCTCACATGGTACTGAGTGGAAAGGATAGTCATTTACCTTAGAAACAACAAATGTCCCTCCAGAGGGTAGAATTGCACAAGAGCAATTTTGACAGAATGAATGAGAGAGTTTATGGACTCATTCAGATTGGGAACAAGCCCCAAGTTCATGACAGTCATCGATCACCAGAGCTGTAGGTTATCCCATTTTACCTCATTCATTTGCCCACACACCACGGCCAATTAACTTACCAACATGTCAAAAGGTCATAAAGGAATAAGAGTAGAATTAGGCCTTTCGACCCATCAAGTCTACTCTGCCATTCAATCATGGCCGATGTATCTCTCCCTCCTAATCCTGTTCTCCTGCCCATTCTTCTCCCCATAACAACTGATGCCTGTACCAATCAAGAATCTATTCATCTCTGCCTTAAAAATATACACAAACTTGGCCTCCACAGCCTTCTTTTGCAAATTCCACAGGTTCACCACCCTCTGACTAAAGAAATGTATCCTCCTCTCCTTTCTAAAAGATGAGGGAGGAAGCCCATGCAGTCACAGGAAGAAGGTGTAAACGCCACATAGGTTAGGATTGAACCTGGGTCACTGATGTCATGAGGCAGCAGCTCTTACCAGCTGTGCCACCCTGTGCAAAGTATCCTATTCATTAATTGATGTTTATGATTTCAATTTCATATCAAGTGTAAACATACCACAGCCACAAAATCCTATGGGCACGTGACTGCACTGTCTGGGCATACACACTATGTAATGCATTCTAATCCAATGATTTTAACTCCATATTAAACATAAACATGCAACAATAGTCACACTAAATCCTTGTATTAACACTGCAATGTCCAATGTACAAAGCCCTGATCAAATACATTTGTCTATGCTTTTAAAACATTAGTTCCACCTGTTGTTCAAAAGTACACCCACTTAATTGGTTCAATTAACCACACACCAAGTTGGTGTACTTTTGAACACAGGTGGAACTAATGTTTTAAAAGCATGGACTAATGTATTTGATCAGGGCTTTGTACATTGGACAATGCAGTCCTCTGTTAATTGGTTCCAGGTGAATACATAGAAACATAGAAAATAGGTGCAGGAGTAGGCCATTCGGCCCTTCGACCCTGCACCACCATTCAATATGATCATGGCTGATCATTCAACTCAGTATCCTGTACCTGCCTTCTCTCCATGCCCCCTGATCCCTTTAGCCACAAGGGCCACATCTAACTCCCTCTTAAATACAACCAATTAACTGGCCTCAACTACCTTCTGTGGCAGAAAATTCCAGAGACTCACCACTCTCTGTGTGAAAAATGTTTTCCTCATCTCAGTCCTAAAGGAATTCCCCCTTATCCTTAAACTGTTGACCCCTTGTTCTGGACCTCCCGAACATCGGGAACAATCTCCCTGCATCTAGCCTGTCCAACCCTTTAAGAATTTTGTAAGTTTCTATAAGATCCCCCTTCAATCTTCTAAATCCTAGCGAGTACAAGCCGAGTCTATTCAGTCTTTCCTCATATGAAAGTCCTGACATCCCAAGAATCAGTCTGGTGAACCTTCTCTGTACCTCCTCTATGGCAAGAATGTCTTTCCTCAGATTTGAAGATCAAAAATGTGTGCAATACTCCAGGTGTGGTCTCACCAAAACCCTGTACAACTGCAGTGGAACCTCCCTGCTCCTATACTCAAATCCTTTTGCTACAAATTCTAACATACCATTCGCTTTCTTCACTGACTGCTGCACCTGCATGCCTACTTTCAATGACTGGTGTACCATGACACGCAGGCAGGCACATGCCGTGAGTAATCAGCCAGGGTAAGCAGTGGCTTTTAAAAATCTTGAAAACCACGCATGCGCAGATTATTCTCTCCCCGGTGAACTGTCATTCGTTTTTTTTTAAATCGTGGAAACCGCGCATGCTCAGATTGTTCTCTCGACTTTTATCAAGTAATTTGTCTTCAATAGGTCCTATCTCTTAATAAAGAATTAAAAAACATATAGCTCAAATAAATTTACTTACCATATTATTTGTACACAAAATCCATTCTTCTCTCTTAGTTTGCAGCAAAAATATCCGTAAGCTTGCTTCAAGAAACTCTTCAGGTAATCACTATCCATCTTTGAAAATCCCGCTAAGAAACGTGCGCATGCGCAGTAGGCTGGTGCGCATGCGCAGTGCACAACGCAGCACATGCACACAGTTCACAGTGTAAAGGCAGAGTTTCAGCTGCCTTTACGGACCGTTCCCACTGATGGCTTGAAGCAGTGTCGACGGCACGTGAGTAGCACATGCCTCCGCGTTTAAAACGTACTGCGGATGAAAGGCACGGGGAAATTATGCCTTCCTAAAAGATCGATCTCTTAGGGAAGCATAATTCTCCCGTGCCTTTACTATTTATGACCATTGTATATATGTTTTATATATATTATACATATATAAAATAATTACTATTTTATAATTTTAGTCAGGGTAGGCACTGCCTACCTTGCCTACCCTGACAGCACGTGCCTGCACCCAGGTCTCGTTGCATCTCCCCTTTTCCTAATCGGCCACCATTCAGATAATAGTCTACCCTCCTGATTTTGCCACCAAAGTGGATAACCTCACATTTATCCGCATTATACTGCATCTGCCATGCATTTGCCCACTCACCCAGCCTATCCAAGTCACCTTACAGCCTCCTAGCATCGTCCTCACACCTAACACTGCCCCCCAGCTTCGTGTCATCCGCAAACTTGGAGATGTTGCATTCAATTCCCTCGTCCAAATCATGAATATATATTGTAAATAGCTGGGGTCTCAGCACTGAGGCTTGCGGTACCCCACTAGTCACTGCCTGCCATTCTGAAAAGGACCCGTTTACTCCTACCCTTTGCTCCCTGTCTGCCAGCCAGTTCTCTATCCACATCAATACTGATACCGTGTGCTTTAAGTTTGTACACTAATCTCTTATGTGGGACCTTGTCTAAAGCATTCTGAAAGTCCAGATATAACACATCCACAGGTTCTCCCTTATCCACTCTACTAGTTACATCCTCGAAAAAAATGACAAAAATGACGAAGCGCTGGAGTAACTCAACAGGACAAGCAGCAGAACATGGATAAGTGATGTTTTGGGTCAGAAACCTTCTTCAAACCCAATACTGATCAATAAGCACAATTTAATTTAAGCAACAATCAGGTCACTACATTTGGGTAAACCGGTTATAGCCCAGGGGCTCGTTTTGCTTATCATTGCAGTCATGGGCTCTGACACTACTATAAATTAGAGTTAACCCTTCATTGATAGTCTTCACTCCAGAAATAATAAGACACCATCAAACTACAGCGTGGATGGGGACAACCAAAAGCAAAACCTCACGGTGAGTAAAATGGCTCCAAATATACAGATTGGGAAGCATAATGAGCCAGCAAATATCCAAAAGATCCACTGTAAGCATCTGTATGTATTTAATCTCACTCTCCATAAGTATTCCAGAAGGCGTTGAAGCCAACATTTTGGAAGATGCAAACATTTTATAATATATTTGGAAGTTGATAAACAAGTTTATATTTAGTGTCATCCACGCAGAACCTTTAATAGTAAAAGTACAAACACAAAATGGACCCTAAAAGTTTCTGTCTACACAGCACATCCCATGCCTTTGGAAAGATTTTAAATTATTTTTGTACTTTATGTGCCCAGATTCAAAGCTCCAGTTGAGAAAGAGCAAGCCATCCGTTTCTCAGAGCAATTCAAATTTTGTTCATTTGCTTCTAGGATACAACGTAAGAAAAAATATTTTACAAACTCTATCTACAAATCTTCCAAAATACTCCTCTATACAAATTACAATTTAAGAACAATTACATAACTAGAGATGAACGTAACAAGAATTTGTTTACAGATACCTCGTGCGTTTTCTGATTATTTCCAAGATGATTTCCTGCAAAAATAGATAGTACGCCATTTCAGAAAAAGTATATTCAAACCTCAGGGCTTTGTTTATGATATACATGTCGAAATGGTGTACCAGCACCACTAGAAAGAGGAAAAACGATTTTTGTGATCTTTATTTTTTTTACTTAACTAAAAGGTTTAAACTCAACTTTTTGGTTATTTGATTATTAAATGAGTTGATTGGTCACAAAATCAAAAAAGGGGTACATTTGATTTTTTTTTTTAATTATAAATTTAGCTTAGTTTTTAATTGATATGGGTGTGAATAACATTGTCCAGAAAAAAAAAGCAGTTTTGAATCCCAAAAGCTCATTCAACAGAATCAAATTATTGTCATTCATCATCTTTGAAAACATTAGCGACACAGTGGTGCTGGTTTCCGACGGGAACGGTGACGGCCGACCACATCTTTGTTCTCCATAGGAATTTGATCTGTGTGCTCTATCATCGTTCCTTACAATCTTATGAACGACAGTGATCGCAACTTCTACTGAAATGTGGATGGCCGTTGGCTCACCATAGGAATTCAGTTAACATGGCATTTAAAACATGACAATTACTAGTCTCAGCAGAAGAAAAAAAAGTGCTGGAGGAACTCAGCAGGTCCGGCAGCAGGGAAATGGACAGAAAACGTTGGGTCAGGACCCTTCTTCAGATTGATAGAGTGGAGGGGAGGAAGAGAGAGGGTGAAGAGTGGGGCAAGTGCTGGCAAGTGATGGGTGCATCCCAGTGAGCAGGGGTTGTTTGACAGATGTCTCAGGTGGAGGAGAGGAACGTGGAGATGGTAACCAAGGTGGAGGTGGAGGAGAGGAAAGGTGGAATCGGATAAGGAAGGAAGGAATTGCATGCAGAAGGAGAGGGAGAGACAGTGAGTGGATGGGAATGGTAGTAGAAAGAAAAATTAGGGACACTGGGTAGAAGGAGGTGAGGAATGAGAAGGTCTGGGTGGACAGACCACAAGCATTCAGCACAGCAGTCACTTGGTCCACACCTGGTCTCAGCAATGTAGCGGAGGGCACAAAATGTAATAAATGTTGGAGAAAGTGCGTGGAACCCTCCATCTCACGTGGGTCCCTGGATGGAGGCAAGGGAGGAGGAGGCAAGGGAGGTGGTGTCGGGGCAGGTGTTGCATCTCCAGCCATCGACAGGGAAAATGCCCAAGGTAGGGACGGATGAGCAAACCAAGGAGTCAGAGGGAGTGGCCTTTGCAGAAAGCAGCAGGGACAGGAAGATGGGATTGGTGGTGGGATAAAACTGAATGGAATTGAATGGATGGAATGGAGTAATTGTCGCATGTGACTAGGCAGTGAAATTCTTTGCTTGCATGCACAACGTATACAAATAGCAGCCATCTACGGCGCTGACAAAGTTACCAAGCACGCCGGCTCCTCCTTTTGTTCTCCCACCCCCCCACCTCCACAGCAGTTCCCCCACGCCGGGCCCCCATTGTTCTTTGCCCCCCCCCCCTACCCCCACTATTGTACTTCCCTCCCCCCCTTCACGGTGGTCTTCCACACTCTCTCTGACTGTCGACAGCGGGTCGACCCGTGAGGTCTCACCACTGTCGACGCCCCACTTCACGCCTTTGTGCTGCTGACCCAGGCCCCAGCCGCAGACTCTGTCGGCCGCTCCGGACTCCGACCCGCGAGGCACCGGCCGGGCCCCGACCCGCTCTTCTACGCGGAGATTCGGGAGACATCAAGATCACGGAGCCTTGATTGAGGCCTCCGGCGTGTTCCCAGTCCACAGCTGCAGCCTGTCAGGAAGCCTTCTGACATGTTGGATGCAGAGGCTGGTGGATTAAAGGACCAGGAGAATTATAGGGAGGTTTCACGCCAGTCGGGTCACGACCCATGACCTGTCCTGTTGCTATGCTACGCCAAGTGGAGGACACGCGATGAACTGCAGGTAAACACTGACCATTGTTTCCAGCGTAGCGGGCCCGTTAAAACCCGCCAAAATTGTCAATTTTTGCGCTGTAAATAATTATGAAAATCGGGATAAGCGTGAGAGACATTTAGCCTACTTCAGAATTCCAAAAGTGAGGAGAAATGACGGTAGATAGAAGCGAGAGCTGAAGGGACAACAACAGCCAGAGTGCTTGGCGAACATTGGCCGTTTGCTCACTCATCAACTAAGACATTATTTGTGATTTTTCTTGATTCCTTTGGCATCTAAAAACTTTCAGAAGTGACAAATCTGGCTGTAAAAATTTTAAATCGCCCATGGTTCTCAAGTGGGTTTTTACATACAAAAAGAAAACGCCTCTGAAGCAAAATTTACAGCCAGATTTATCACTTCTGAGACTTTAGATACCAAAGGAATCATGAAAAAACACAAAAAATACCTTACTGTTGATGAAATGCAGTGAGCTAACACGATAATTCCCAATATTTTCAATTCCGATATCTGCACGGCCAATGTTCGCCAAGCACGTTAGCTGTTGTCCCTTCAGCTCTCGCTTCACTTTTGGAATTCTGAAGTTGGGCACATGTCTCTCACGCTAACCCCGACTTCTACAATTTTTTACAGCGCAAAAATCCAATATTTTGGCGCTTTTTAACAGGTAGGAAAGTACCCGTTTCTTGTATTAATAACATATACCGGAAGTTACGGATGTCCTCCAGATGGATTGAGCGGCTCCGTGCGTCAAACCCTATGACCTAGTGACCTTACGTGCAACCCATAGGGGGGGTGGGGGGGGGGGGGGAGGGAGGTATAGAAAGAGAACAAAGTTGCAGCATATGGAGGGGACCAGATTAGGGCCGCAAACACAACTGAGGGGACAAAAAAAATCCCATTTGCTGATGGAAGAGGATAACAGATATCTGCAAGTAGAAAGCCCCATCCTGAGAGCATGTGACAGAGATGGAGAAACTGCAAAAAAGGGATGGTATCCTTGCAAGAGACAGGGTGGGATGAAGTGTAGTACAGATGGATGGGGGAGTCGGTAGGTTTGTAGATCTTTGTAGGTTTGTAGATCTTGGACTATCCTTGATCAGACTATGCTGGTTTTACCTTGCACTAAACGTTATTCCCTTATCATGTATCTATTCACTGTAAAAGGCTCTCGTAATCATGCATTGTCTTTCTACTGACTGATAGCACGCTACAAAAGCTTGTCACTGTACCTCGGGACACGTGACAATAATAAACTTAAACCTAAACCAGGAGAAGGTTGATAGGAGACGTTTGCCTTGCAGAAGATGAGTGCAAGGCTCTACCTCTCGTGTGAATCAATTATGGATTTTGCTTGTGAACACAGGCAGACTCCGGCATCACTGCAGCTTGACAAGAAATACGTGACAATAAACTAAACTGTAAACTGTATTTGGATAGTCCAGCTCCTGAAATAGTGGCAGAGAGCAAGAGGAGAGCGGTGTCAAATGATCCAAGTGAATGTGCAGGCAGGGTGGAAGTTAATGAAATTACCAGTCTTAGCAAGGATGACCACATTCACTATTTACTGCTCAGATATTCACTCAGGGAGGACATCTGCCATCCTCAACTAGTCTGGCCAATGCAACTCCTGACCACCCCATAGAGTGGCGATGTTACAATACTTTCCTTCAGCGGCGCTGCAGTTCTTCCACTGGCTGTGTGCGCGACTTTGGCGCCTTTGAGGGGGGGGGGGGGGGGGGGATTAAAATCTCATTTTGTACTGCCCGTCTGAGAAGGATTTCCTCGGGGTGCTAGATGCTGATGAAAAATCGATCGGACTTCCGTTCGCGCTATATTTTGAAAATGATTCGCTGGACAATTTAATATTTGGATTAAAATAAAAGGCGACTTCGAACGCCCTCAACGTGACGGATCGCAAGAACGGGACAAAACAAAGGGTAAGTCGTATATTTTACATATAATCTTGCTTCTTGGGATGGCTTTAATCTAATTTTACGTTGCGAAAATGTTATTTGGACCCCACACGAACCGGCAGTGTTCTTCCTGCCGATATGGAGTTCAAATTCACCGCAAATGCAACGTTCCGATCGCGTTCCAGAAGCAAGATGATTAAAATGCCCTTTTTTTGGACAATCATGCCATAAGCCATCCAAATTGCCTATATTTTGTGTTATTCTCTCTCCATGATCATTATTTTTAAACTAAATATTCACAACAGTTTGAGTCACATGTATTGTGCAAAAAACAATAGTTTTGATTATATTTTGAGTGGATGTTTCTGGATTAATTTCTGGAATTAAACATTAAATTCCTTCCATCTGGCATATAAATTCATGACAGTGAGATTTAAAAATCATGTTATATTGTGAATTCCTGTGTGAATGGGATTAGTTTGTTATTTGGATACTTAGACTATTTTTTATAAATTATCCTTTTCTTAAGAAATGGAATCTACAGGGCATTCTTAATGGGAAAGCAGTGGGCAGAAAGGCATGTTATGCGTGGTTTGAAGAGCAAAAACTTGTAGTTTACAATGCCAAAATTGAAAAGTTGAGGAAATACAATGTGTACAGAGTTGCTTATTGGTTACAATCTGAGGAGTATGATGATGCTACTGATTATGATATGCCAATGTACCAGCTAGCAACTGATCTTCTCCATAAAGACTTGGTCTATTGCCAGAAATTGTAATTTATTTACCTATCTATTACAGACTTACTGCATATAATACAATTATATTAAAGTTCTGATCATGGGAATATCACATTTTTGAATTTTCAAGGCAGTCTGGGTGCTTATTACTATTTCCGTCACAAAGGTCACATTTTGTAATTAGCTACAATTAGGTAATTAACTAATTGTATGCTTTAATTTCAGGTCATCCAAGTGTTTTATATTTGTTTTGGAATGCTTCAATCTATAATAACTGAAAATTTCATTCAGTTCTCTTAAGTTTTAAGAAAATTATGGGCTTTTGACTGTCCTCAATCACAGCTTTTGTTAAGTCAATGGAAAAGCAATAGGGAACAAGATGCTAATTTCCGAGTATGAAAATGGCCATAACTTGTTTAATACTGAAGATATTAAAGTGAATTAGGTGTCAAATTAAACTTCTTTTTATGCTTTATCTGATGCGATAAATTGCAGACTTGCTACATAGAGCTCTACAATACCATCCAAAGTGGCCAAGAAGCCACTCTGTTGCAGGTGGTTCTCCTCCAGCTCCTGAAAGGGAGCAATTACGGATAAGAAAAAAACGTGTTGGTCTTTCCCATGACACCAAGATTAAGGAAAAATAATGAACAAAGAAATTTACAGGACAGGAAGGCATATCCATTACCAGCCAAAATGTTCAAGTGAATCCCTCTTTTCTGCTCTCAGTGAAGCAATCCTGCACATTAATTGTTCATTGAAAGCAACTTGGTGCTTTTTTTTTCCTTCCAAGTTTCAAGTCATCTTCAACCCAACCCCTCCAACAGAGTAATTAATTTGCATGTCAGATTTAAGTTGCCAGCAGCACTTGTTTCGTGAACATTTTATTTCGGAGATGGGGGGGTAAGGGAGTAAACAATGGGAATGGTGTAAACAATGAGAAGCAGACTGTCCGTCAAGATCTGGACATGGAGTGTCCATGATCCAAGGGCCAATGATCCAAAGATACAGTTTAAATACTTGAAGCAGAAAGCTCCCAGCAAACACAAACCAGCGTTCAGAAACACCTTTGCTAACTTCAGGGAATCTTTCCGGAACTAACCTCACAAAACATGTTTGTTGTAAGCTTCACAGGTTACACATAATCTCGAACTAATGTGATTTTAGACTCAGATTCAAGTCTCTCCCTATATGGCTCACAGACACAGCGTGACTCTGAATCACCTCCCCACTTCTCCTGCCCCCAGGGACACAACAAGCTGGAGAAGCTCAGTGAGACAGGCAGCATCCCTGGAGAGAGGGAATGGGTGACCCGAGACAATAGACAATAGGTGCAGGAATAGACCATTCGGCCCTTCCAGCCAGCACCGCCATTCAATGCGATCATGGCTGATCATCCCCGTTCCTGCCATCTCCCCATACCCCCTGACTCCGCTATCTTTAAGAGCCCTATCTAAGAGCTCCACCGACTTCCACAGACTCACAACTCACTGTGAGAAAAAGTGTTTCCTCGTCTCCGTTCTAAATGGCTTACCCCTTATTCTTAAACTGTGGCCCCTGGTTCTGGACTCCCCCAACATCAGGAACATGTTTCATGCTTCTATCGTGTCCAAACCCTTAATAATCTTATATGTTTCAATAAGATCCCCTCTCATCGTTCCAAACTCCAGAGTACACAAGTCCATTCTCCCAGCTTATGACAGTCCCGCCATCCCGGGAATTAACCTTGTAAACCTACGCTGCACTCCCTCAATAGCAAGAATGTCCTTCCTCAAATTAGGGGACCAAAACTGCACACAATACTCCAGGTGTGGTCTCACTAGGGCTCTGTACAACTGGAGAAGGACCTCTTTGCTCCTATACTCAACTCCTCTTGTTGTAAAGGCCAACGTGTCATTCGCTTTCTTCACTGCCTGCTGTACCTGCATGCTTAAACGACCAGAAACGTCACCCATTCCTTCTCTGACTGATGCTGCCTGAACAGCCGAGTTACTCCAGCTTTTTGTGTCTATCTTCGGTTTAAACCAGGATCTGCAAATCCTTCCTACACATTGCTCCTGCCCCCTCCCCGGCTCGAATAAAGTCACCATTACACTACCCCCACCCGGAACCACTTATCACCTCAGAAGACAAGAAGTGCTGGAGTAACTCAGCGGACAGACATAATATCTAGAGAACATGATGGTCTGAAGTCCCGACCATGTTCTCCGGAGATGCTGCCTGACCCGCTGAGTTACTCTAGCTCTTTGTGTGTGTGTGTGTTTTTTTTTGTAAACCAGCATCTGCAGTTCCTCGTTTCTACATTTCACTTAACTCTTCTCCGGCTTCCTCCCAACATCCCCAATCACCTCAAAATAGTCCGAAGAAGGCATCCGACCCGAAACGTCGCCTGCCCATTCCCTCCACAGATGCTGCCTGCCCCGTTGAGTTCGTTCAGCACTCAGTTGTGTCCAAAAGTCCCCCTTCCAATCAAACGCATCACGTTGAAATGTTACAAAACTAAAACATTAAAAACAAACTTACCTTCGACTCTGCCGATTAAAAAAAATGAAATAAAAGAGATTTAGGTCAAAATACAAAGGCTAAAGACTTTGCACCTCTCGTTTAAGCAGGTTTAAAAGCGCCGCACTCTGCCTGCCTGGGAACGCGTCAGTTTCGCGAACGTTTTATTTCCTCGGCAGCCCCAGCACGGGAGTGACAGCGCACACGACCACTGGCGATGCGAGGTGGGACCACTCCGGGCGCTCCGACGCGAATCATCTCTCACCGTGGGCGTGAACGGGGAAAAAAGCCGCGCATTCGAAGAATTGTTACGGTCTCCGCCGGGTTGGCAGCGCCCTGTGGTCTGGTGGTCTGTCTGGCGATGAAGGTTCATGGGTTCTGCTCCTCGGGAACCGACAGACTGCAAGTGCCGACCATGTTGGCGCACTGGGCTCGTCCCAATTGCCTGCTTTATCATTCAAAAATACACCATCAAATGCAAATCTGAACGATATATATATGTATATGCACATACACACACATATTATTGTATCTACTCCTTTAGGTTCCTGTGGCAGCTCTTCCAGTTGCAGACTAAACTCTCAGTGTAAAAATTGCCTTGTCGCTCTTCAATCTCGCCTATAGCAAGCAGAGTTGATGCTTCTGGTATTTACATTAAAGTTTCTAGTGTCGGTAAAACTATTATGCGTGGACTTAACAGTTAAGAGTGTTTAGTTGTCATAGGTTCCGAGATGGAAGCTGCTATTTCTCTCCTTCCCTTTGCCTACACCTGCCTCCAAGCAAATGGCAGAGGAAACACCATAAAGAATAAAGATCTGTGCTTAGATTGGGGGCTGCTTGACATTTAAGCCAGAAAAGCCAACTCTTGAGCACAAAGATCTGGAAACCGAGCAACGATATATCAGATGTTTAAGAAAAAACTGCAGATGCTGGTAAAATCGAAGGTAGACACAAAATGCTGGAGAAACTCAGCGGGTATGGCAGCATCTATAAATCAGAGATCTGCCGCACAATTTCTGTACTCACCATTCCAAGTAACCCAGGGATGCTTTAACAATCCTATGGTTTAGTGGCAGATGCCAAAGATGTGGCAGTAATCTTACTTCTTTGTATGAAGGTGTTGGATTGAAGTAAACTTGCCGGAGGCTTGGCTAGTGGAGGGTGGTGGGTGAGTGGAACAAGAAGTCAGATTAATTAGTTGAGGTGGGTACATTTGGACAGGTATATTGGACTATAGTCGTGGAGACATACAGCTTGGAAAGAGGTGACCCGAACCGTCACCTTTCCATTATCTCGATAAACATTCAGCTGCTTAGTTCTTGTGCACCTCTCATTGTAGTTTGTGACATCTCACAGCATGTAATTTGGCTATTGTGTACCCAAAATTGCAGTAGCTACACTTCCTCTGGATATGTTGAATAAAACCATGACACCTGGCCTATGTGTGTCCCTCAAATAAGATCACTGGAGCAGGTAATCTTTTAACTTGGGAGCTTGGAGCTAGCTGTGACTGCAGACTGCCTACATAGAAAAATAGGTGCAGGAGCAGGCCATTCGGCCCTTCAAACCAGCACCGCCATTCAATATGATCATCGAAAATCAGTACCCCGTTCCTGCTTTTTCCCCCCATATCCCTTGATTCCTTTAGTCCTAAGAGCTCTATCTAACTCTCTCTTGACAATATTACATCAGCAACTAAACTCCAAAACTTTGCTACTTTCTTTTAAGCGTAACGTCATTTTGCTTATAAGCCATTGCAACATTTGATGCTTGCTGCAGGTTTAACAATGTGAGATAAAGCATAAACGGTTATTGAATAAAATAAATAATAGAGCATTCAGACCAACAAATTCATGTTGTAGTTCCCCCTCCCTGCACACAGTCTTCATGACCCAGGGTACACAAAAAGCTGGAGAAACTCAGCGGGTGCAGCAGCATCTTAGGAGCGAAGGAGATAGGCGACGTTTCGGGTCGAGACCCTTCTTCAGACTGCACCCGCTGAGTTTCTCCAGCTTTTTGTGTACCCTCGATTCTCCAGCATCTGCAGTTCCTTCTTTAAAAAAAAGTCTTCATGACCCATGTGTCTTTTTCCAGGGCCTTTTTTTCCCTCCTGTTTCCTTCAACTCTTTCTAAATGTTACCATAGACTTGGCGTCAATAACCAATTCAGAGGTTCACTTCACAGCCTCAAAACCCCTTGGCGTAACAAAACAAAATCACCTTAGTTTGGTGTATTGTCACGTGTACCGAGGTACAGTGAAAAGCTTTTTTTGCAAGCTAACTGAAAGAGGACACGTGATTACAATCAAGCCACCCAGTGCACGGATACATGATAAAGGGAATAAAGTTTAATGCAAGGTAAGTCCAGTAAAGATGGACTGAGGGTCTCCATTGGGGTAAATAGCAGCTCAGGACCGCTCTCTAGTTGTTGATAAGATGGTTCAGTTGCCTGATAACCGCTGGAAAGAAACAGTCGCAGAGTCCAGAGATGTGGGATGCATTCTACGCATTCTAGTGCAATCCAATTCTTGCAATGCATTCTAAAACTCATATTAAACATATTTATCTCTCTTTGTACCAAACATTTCATTGCTTGATGCAGTCTGATTCTAATGCTATACCCCATCCAATCATAATTTCAAACACTCCTTGCAGATAAACCCATAGGACAGATAATGTTATAATTTTTCAAAAATGCTGGTTTAGTTGTCCACCTCCAGAGAATCTTTCGCAACTGGGATTTGACTGTTTCTATGTGAACATGCACATAGAATCCTTGTAGCTTCGTGAAAGTATCAACTGCGGATGCAAGATTTTCAGTTATGCTGTAATAAATCCTGCAATGCCCTTCTTTAAAAACTGTTCAACTCCCACAAACCTCCCAGTGAACTATCATCAGTGATGATTATTGCCTATTGAAGACAAAGCTCTGATTCTGCAGAAGGCTCAGTGAGCCTATTGCCCTAAAATAATTGTGATCTCTTCATTTTCCATCTCCTCTCTCCACTTTCACTCAGCCACTCCTCATACCCAATCTCCTTCAGGTGACTGACCTAGCCCCTGTTCACTGTGTATTTCTACATCCAAAGTTCTCTCATTTCCCTTTTCCAGTCCTCCGTGTCTGTGCCCTCAACATTAATATAATGCACAGCATAAAAACGTAAGACCATACGACAAAGGAGCAGAATTAAAGTATCAAAGCAAAGGATGATGCATACAAAGTAGCCAGAAAAAGCAGCATACCAGAGGACTGGGAGAAATTCAGAGACCAGCAGAGGAGGACAAAGGGCTTAATTAGGAAAGGAAAAATAGATTATGAAAGAAAACTGGCAAGGAACATAAAAACTGACTGCAAAAGTTTTTATAGATATGTGAAGAGAAAGAGATTAGTTAAAACAAATGTAGGTCCCTTGCAGTCAGAAACAGGTGAGTTGATCATGGGGAACAAGGATATGGTGGACCAATTGAATAACTACTTTGGTTCCGTCTTCACTAAGGAAGACATAAATAATCTGCCGGAAATAGCAGGGGACCGCGGGTCAAAGGAGGAATTGAGTGAAATCCAGGTTAGTCGGGAAGTGGTGTTGGGTAAATTGAATAGATTAAAGGCCGATAAATCTGCAGGGCCAGATAGGCTGCATCCCAGAGTACTTAAGGAAGTAGCTCCGGAAATAGTGGATGCATTAGTGATAATCTTTCAAAACACTTTAGATTCTGGAGTAGTTCCTGAGGATTGGTGGGTAGCAAACGTAACCCCTCTTTTTAAGAAGGGAGGGAGAGAGAAAACGGGGAATTCCAGACCAGTTAGTCTAACATCAGTAGTGGGGAAACTGCTAGGGTCAGTTATTAAAGATGGGATAGCAGCCCATTTGGAAAGTGATGAAATAATTGGACAAAGTCAGCATGGATTTACGAAAGGTAAATCATGTCTGACGAATCTTGTGGAATTTTTCGAGAATGTAACTTGTAGCGTGGATAAGGGAGAACCAGTGGATGTGGTATATCTGGACTTCCAGAAGGCTTTCGGCAAGGTCCAACATAAGAGATTAGTATATAAACCTAAAGCACACGGCATTGAGGATTCAGTATTGATGTGGATAGAGAACTGGCTGGTAAACAGGAAGCAAAGAGTAGGAGTAAACGGGTCCTTTTCACAATGGCAGGCAGTGACTAGTGGGGTACCGCAGGGCTCAGTGCTGGGACCCCAGCTATTTACAATATATATTAATGATCTGGATGAGGGAATTGAAGGCAATATCTCCAAGTTTGCGGATGACACTAAGCTGGGGGACTGTGTTAGCTGTGAGGAGGATGCTAGGAGACTGCAAGGTGACTTGGATACGCTGGGTGAGTGGGCAAATGTTTGGCAGATGCAGTATAATGTGGATAAATGTGAGGTTATTCACTTTGGTGGCAAAAACAGGAAAGCAGACTATTATTTAAATGGTGGCCGATTAGGAAAAGGGGAGATGCAGCGAGACCTGGGTGTCATGGTACACCAGTCATTGAAAGTAGGCCTTGCAGGTGCAGGAGGCAGTGAAAAAAGCGAATGGTATGTTAGCTTTCATAGCAAAAGGATTTGAGTATAGGAGTAGGGAGGTTCTACTTCAGTTGTACAGGGTCTTGGTGAGACCACACCTGGAGTATTGCGTACAGTTTGGGTCTCCAAATCTGAGGAAGGACATTATTGCCATAGAGGGAGTGCAGAGAAGGTTCACCAGACTGATTCCTGGAATGTCAGGACTGTCTTATGAAGAAAGACTGGATAGACTCAGTTTATACTCTCTAGAATTTAGGAGATTGAGAGGGGACCTTATAGAAACCTACAAAATTCTTAAGGGGTTGGACAGGCTAGATGCAGGAAGATTGTTCCCGATGTTGGGGAAGTCCAGGACAAGGGGTCACAGCTTAAGGATAAGGGGGAAATCCTTGAAGACCGAGATGAGAAAGACTTTTTTCACACAGAGAGTGGTGAGTCTCTGGAACTCTCTGCCAGAGGGTAGTTGAGGCCAGTTCATTGGCTATATTTAAGAGGGAGTTAGATGTGGCCCTTGTGGCTAAGGGGATCAGAGGGTATGGAGAGAAGGCAGGTATGGGATACTGATTTGGATGATCAGCCATGATCATACTGAATGGCAGTGCAGGCTCGAAGGGCCGAATGGCCTACTCCTGCACCTAATTTATGTTTCTATGTAATTAGACCATTCAGCCCATTTGATCATGGCTGATCTATTTCTCTATCTTAACCCTATTCTCCTCCCTTCTTTCCACACCCTTTGACCCCCATACTAGTCAAAAACCTATCAAGTCTCATTTTAAACATACTCAGTAATGTGGCCTCCTCCACCATCTATGGCAATGAATTCCACAGATTATGTTGAAGCTTAGCTCCCTATTCTATTGTCCCCCAACCCATATCCCTTCCATCTCTGATTCCTTTTTTAGCTCTCCTCCAGTTTCATTCTTCCACTTGTCTTTCTTCCCTCTTCCGATCATTTTGATTTATTTTCTTTCCCTATCGCTCTTTATCTCATGCCTTTACGGAAGTCTATCACTTCCCTCCCACGTTCCTCCACACCCATCTCACACTATATCCCCATCTGTCTCACATATTCTGCTGCCTCTTCACCTGGCTTGATCTGACCTATGCACGTACCATGACTCCCTGCACGCCGAGACTACTGATATTTAAAGACGAAGCCTGAACTCGAAACAAATGAGTTCAGAAAATCCAGCCATTAACCTCTGTGCCAGTCTTCCACATGCACTCTTGCAATGGCTTCTTTTCCTGCCAGAAAGTAAGCAACACTTTGACCTGTCTAATCTCTGCTGCAACGGAAAGATAGCAAGCCAGGTTTTTCCAATGTTGGACAATGCCCTAGTCACAATAGACTTCTTGCCCATTCAAAAGTCTGTTTATATGCGTGCCTGCTGCTTTTAAAGTTAATGTAGTCTCTGTAGTAACTTTGAAGAATTGTTTAATATATATATAACCAATACATGGATACACGATAAAAGGAATCATGTTTAATGCAAGATAAAGTCCAGTAAAGTTCAATTAAAGCCTCCCCTTCCTACCTCTCCCTCAGCCCTCGGGCTCCTCCTTCTTCTTTTTCCTTTCTTCTCCCCGCCTCCCCCCAGCCCCTATCAGTCTGAAGAAGGGTTTCGGCCCGAAACGTTGCCTATTTCCTTCGCTCCATAGATGCTGCTGCGCCCGCTGAGGTTTCTCCAGCATTTTTGTGTACCTTAAAGTTCAATTAAAGATGGAGTAAGGGTCTCCATTGAGGTGGGTAATAGCTCAGGACCGCTCTTTGTTGATATGTTCTAACATAGAACAGTACAGCACAAAGTCTGTGCTAAACATGGTGCAAAGTTAGTCTCCTCTGCCTGTACTTTCTCATCATTTCACGTCTAACAGTTCCCAAAAACGACCACTGCTCTCCAATTTTGAATGAATCAAAGTTTTGTTTCAATAGAAGATTGACGAAAAGAATGCTTGCCGTTGTACCCTGCACTTCCTACAACTCCATCTCAAAGTAGGACAATTGGCCTTCACTGGCTTAGGTGTGTACTCTATAACTCGATACGTTGCCACTGCAGACACACAAGAGGAATCTGAATCATTCGACCTTGTGAAAATATTTTGGACAAAAGAAGCTGTGTAATCTTGCAATGATTATAGATATAGGACAATGAGATGCAGATATAGATTGTTAATTAAACATTCCAAGTATATAGAAAAGGATAATTAATAACATACTGGGCATTGTGAGTCAGATAACTCCTAAACAAAGTGGGTTCCTAATAGCAGTTTTGAATTTAATTTCCACTTTATTCACAATGGAAATGTAGCCAATTTCTAAATGTCAAACATACAATTACTAATTAAACTGTTGGAAAAGTAGTGTGAATTATGAGAATTAATAATCCAATATGATCAGAATGGGATAATTTGGCTTATGCAATCTACCTAGTAGAGTTATTGTTAAAAGAAAAGTTGCAACACTTCTAACTCAGAATTAAATCATGGGGTAGTGAAAGATCACTGGGAAGTCCAGGGATCATCCAATGATCAGAATGAGATGGGCATGGAAGGATAATCACAAGTGTTAAATTCAATAGACAGACATTCGCAAATGGCTGGAACAACTCAGCGGGTCAGGCAGCATCTCTCGGGGAAAGGAATAGGTGACGTTTCGGATTGAGACACTTCTTCGGACCGAGTCAGGGGAAAGGGAAACGAGATATCGACGGTGCTTAGGAGAAATGAAAGGAAGATATGCAAAAAAGCAATGATAATCAAAGGAATGTGGGGCACACGATAGGCCATTGTTGGATGTGGGATAGGTGACAACGGGCATGCAGACAGAGGAACTCAACAGTAAAACTGGTATGACGACTATGGGAGGGACGGAGAGAGAGGAATGCAAGGGTTGGAGAACTCAATATTCATACCACTGGGTTGTAAGCTGCCCAAGTTTAATAGTTCAATTAGAATTAGAATTCATTAGTTGGTTTAATGGTTTCCTCATTGTCACGTGTACAGAGAAACTGTGAAATATTTGTTCTGCACAATATTATACCTGGACAGGCTACAAAGGGTTTAGAGGGCTATGGGTCAAATGTAGGCATGTGGGACTACTTGCTCCAGATTCCAAATTGGTCAGCATGACAAAGTGGGCCGAAGGGCCTGTTTCCATGCTGTACAGCTTTATGACTGTGACTGGCTCCATCAAATCCTTAAAATAGTATAATGCTTCCTCTTCTTGAACAGTATGTAGAGAGGCACTACGTTCCGGTGCCATCTTGCAACTTCCATAAGGCATAGGTTTAAGCTGAGAGGGGAAAGTTTGAAGGAGTCTCTGGGTTGCATCTGGAATTCACTGCCAGGTGGTAGACACAGGGAATGGAGGGATATGGACCATGTGCGGGTAGGTGGTGTCGAGATAACAACCTTTCTCTCAATGTCAGCAAGACAAATGAGGTAGTGATCGACTTCAGGAAGTGAAGCGATACACATTCCCCGGATGCAAGTTATTCCCTTTATCATGTATCCCTACACTGTGAATTGCTCAACTGTAATCATGTATTATCTTCCCGCTGACTGGTTAGCATGCAACAAATGTTTTTCACTGTATCTCGGTGCACGTGACAATAAACAAAACTCTAAAGTTAATTTGGCATCATGGTCAATGAAGACATAATGGGTCCAAGGACCTGCTCCTGGGGTGCTGCATTGTTTGATGTTTCTATATAACGAGTGACTTGCTCGGCCGTTCTTTTAAAAGCCAACCACATTGCTGCAGTTCTGAATGCCACACCTAGACCGGAACAAGTAAGGATGGGATACTTTTTTTCCTTGCAGACCTTTGGATTTGCTTGACAATTCAGTAGTTTCATGGTCATTATTTCTAAGACTATCACAAAATGAACATGATAGTATCAACCATCATCAATTCCTTAAGAGCAGAAGGGAAAGGGAGGGGGAATTAATGGGAGTAATTATGATGCTGGGTGATGATGTAAAATAAGTTGTTGTATTTCTGAACATAATTAGTGGGTCAAGCAGCACCTGTCTGTGTGAAAATAGTTAATTTCAGATCAATAACTTCCCATCCGTTATAAATTGTAAGTAATGATAAAGGTGCTGTTATATATGTGAAGTTGTTTTTGCAAATCCGTTCTACCTCCTATTAGTTGTTCGGGTCATCGAGGAAAACTACATGAAAAGGAGGAGTGGTGAGTGGTGGGAATGAACTGCCAGAGGATGGAGTTGAGGCAGATACTATAACGACATTTAAAAGACATTTGGGCAGGTTCATGGACAGGAGAGGTTTAGAGGGATAGAGGCCAAACTCGGGCAGTGGAACTAGCCTGGATGGGGCAGCTTGGTTGGCCTGGTAGCACAGTGGCACAGCTGGTTGAGCTGTTGCCCAACTGCACCAGAGACCCGGGTTCGTTCCTGACCTCGGCTGCTGTCTGCGTGGAGTTTGACCATTCTCCTTGTGAACACGTGGGTTTCCGCCCACATCCCAAAGAACCGCGGGTTTGCAGGTTAGCAAGCCTAGTGCCCCCATGTCTCCATGCTGTACCTCTAAATTAAAAACTAAACTAGTTTGGGCCAAAGGGCCTGTTTCCACATTGTATGACTCTATGACTGTGATTCTATGAGAAGGAACAGAAATAAAATTTGAGAGGTGTATAGTTTAGGTTTTAGTTCAAATGGTGAAACAAGGAACAGCAGATGCTAGTTTATACAATAAAACACAAAGTGCTGGAGGAACAGTAGGTCAGGCACCATTTATGTGAACATCGATAGTTGATATTTTGGGTCTAGGCTCTTCTTCAGATCCTTCTTAGTTTACTTTAGATTATTATTGTTGCGTGCACAGAGACATAGTGAGGAGCCTACTCTGCATTTCATCAACTTGTATAACAATTCACTGTCAATTTTATATTATCATCTGGAGTCAGTTTATCATCCGTGGATTAAAAAAATATGGTGTATATTTTTTTGTGGTCTGCTATTAGGGGAGTAGACCGGTAAACTGAGAATAACTTTCACACACCTGTAAGGGATGCCTGACAGATGATAAAAGTAAGCTCAGCAATAAACTCAGTTGCACCCTTATAATCCCAATTAGAGCGGTTCAGCTGCAGTAGAAACAGCTGCGTGCAGTTAGAGACTAAATGGAGATTCCTAAATGTGTTGAACTTGGAAAGCTTTTAGTCTAATTTAAAGATACAGCATGGGGAATAGACCCTTTGGCAAGCCAACCATTGATCACCCGTTCACACTAGTTCCATGTTGTCCAACTTTCTCATCCACCCCCTACACACTATGGGTAACTTAAAGGGGCCAATCAACCTTCAAACCTGCACATCTTTGGCATGTGGGAGGAAACCGGAGCACCTGGAGAAAACCCACGTGGTCGCAGGGAGAACATGCAAACTCCACAGAGACTGATGTGAGGATCAAACCGGAGGCTGACACAACAAGGTTTCGAATCTATCAGGTGCGCCACTATCCCACATACGAAACATATAAGATTGTTAAGGGTTTGGACACACTAGAGGCAGGAAACATGTTCCCGATGTTGTGGGAGTCCAGAACCAGGGGCCACAGTTTAAGAATAAGGAGTAATGCACTTAGAACGGAGACGAGGAAACACTTTTTCTCACAGAGTGGTGAGTGTGTGGAATTCTCTGCCTCAGAGGGTGGTGGAGGCTGGTTCTCTGGATACTTTCACGAGAGAGCTAGATAGGGCTCTTAAAGATAGCGGAGTCAGGAGATATTGGGAGAAGGCAGGTACAGGGTACTGATTGGGGATGATCAGCCATGATCACATTGAATGGTGGTGCTGGCTCGAAGGGCCAAATGGCTACTCCTGCATCTATTGTCTATTGTCTATGTCCCGCGAGATCCAGTCTCAGTTGGTAAACATTTGTTAAGGCGCTAGGGTGGAGCAGCACAGATTTGAGTCACGCTAATTCACTGAGACGTGTTTAATTGAATCAGTGAAGAAGAGAAGAATGACAGAGACAATCACAGCTAACCCCAATGTCAATCTGCTTGGGTACGATACAACAGAACTTTATTTATCCCAGGAGGGAAATTGATCTACCTACAGTCATAAAACACGAGATACATGAAAATAAAGTGACGAGTGGAAAGGATTGGGGATGGGCAAAGATTTGGGGCATTATACAGTTTGATAGCCGCAGGGAAAAAGGATCTCCTGTGGCGTTCTGTACTTCATCTGAAGGTACTCCTCAGGTTGAATAATGTGTCATGGAGAGGTGGCAAACAACCCATCGGTATGAATTTTGAATTCTCCAGTTTTAATAAACTCTACACCCCCCCTCTCTTTCCTCTGCACAGATACAGACTGACCCGCTGAGTTCCCCAGCACACTGTGTTTGTTCAGAAATAAATGCGCATGGACTTATGAGAATTGCTGATCACATGGCAAATACTTAGAATAAATGGAAAAAAAACAAACAAACTTTTAAAATTGATTGTAGAATTCTGTGTGCTCATGGAGTGAATAGATTGCATGATATTGGAAAACAGATATTAAATTTAATAAGTTTCATTCATCTTTTGCATAAAAAATAATAAAATATAATAAAAAGCAAATGTAAATATACTCATATCCATGAACTTCATGAATACATTCATTGCTAAACAATCCACATTTCTTCCAAGGAGTCAATGACTAGACACCCATATGTGACAGAGCCAACACCCATATGTGAAAAAGGAGCCAACATACTGGGAAATCTGAAACATACGTGGAAATAGGAAATTAAATTAAACTCCATAATATGTTTGAGCACAAAATGACATTAAACATTTAACCGTACAATACAGGAACCAGCCTTTCAGTCCACAATATCCGTGCCGAACATGATGCCAAGTTAAACTAATCTCCTCTCCTTAAAGGGATATACCAGAATGAATCTGTAAGCGGTAGCTATTTGGGGGATAGCTACAAGTCCACATTGTTGTCAACGGGTTTTCAAGGAGCAATGCCTTGAGTTTGCAAACTTCAGGTTGATTATGCATGGAGTGAAAATCATTCTCTGGAATTAACACCAATACCAACTATGGGCAACGTTCATCATCCTGCAGAAGGGAAGGAGGTGAAGGAAAAATGGCTGCAAGAGATATTTATAACTAAGGATAGTTAAAAAAAAAAATCAATGATTACATCTGGAAATATTCATGAGCTTCTTTTCTGAGAATAACTGAAGCCATATTTAGAAATCACGCACAAAAAACGATAAAAAGCATCGTAGTTAAGAACAGCAGAAATAAATGTTATTCCAGATCTGGGATGAGAAATTTCAATTCTTATAAATGATCCAAAACAATACAATGCATCTTAGACAAACAGGTCATCTTTGTGATCAGTAATGTATTTAAAAATGAAGAGAATTCAAAATTAAAATAGTATTCCTGGCATAACTTCACCCACTGCTCCATGACGAGCTTCAGTCAAGAATTGATGACTTACAGTGTAAGCACTTGATAAGAACTGTTCTGTTTGGCAGTAACAGCGGCTACCAATTCAACACAGACGCCCAGACGCAAACAGAGAGTGGCAAAAACAAACATCTACTGTGGTCACGAGAGATAAAACTAGGAAAATAGCTGGAGTACCCTTCAGCAAATGATCGAAATTGGTAAACACAAAAACGTGATCGCTAAAACTGGCAGCATTGAGTGGATCAGCATATGATCTGAAATGTTTTAATTACCGGATGACCAGAATTTTTCTGGCACAAATGTGGATATTTAATTCAGTTAATGGGACAAATCTTAACTGACCCAAACGATAAGACCATAAGATATAGGAGCAGAATTAGGCCAATTAGGATACTCCACCATTTAGGCCCCGGCCAGAAATGTTTCCTGACCATTCATTGCCTGACACTCCGAGTTCCTCCAGCACTGTGTGTTTTACTCAAGATTGCAGCATCTGCAGTTTCTTGTGTCACCATTACTAGCCAGCCAGTTGTGAACCACATTGTTTTCACCAGCATGGTCCTGCCCAGTCTTTTACTGGCAACACCTCGGAGGGATGTATATAGGCAATGATACGAGTTGGGACCCTTCTATAGATGGATTGTCATCAGTTTTTTTTTGGGGGGGGGGGGGGGGGGGGGGGGGGGGGGGGGGGCGCAAAGAGAGAAAGATGGAAAAGAGATGTACAGGCGGGCCAAAGCCTGACAACTGATAGGGGGATACAGGTGAGGAGAGAGGCGATTGTCACTTGGGTGGAGCAAGGCTAGAGATGGAAAGGAAACAAAAGGGGACAAGGAAACAAAAAGGTGTTGGATAAGGAGGATATGACACCTGACACTAATAATGAATATAAATTATGATGCCAATGACATATATTCAAAATCATTTTGTATCTATTTAAAAAACCCACAAATTATTATAGAGGATTCCATTCGATGTGTGGCATAGAAGAGGGGCTGTTTCCAGGCTGTATCTTTCAATCATTTCAATCAATAAATTAATCACAGACTTAATTACGATAACAGAAATTTTGAACTGAAAATGCGAATTGCAACTTTACCCTTTCTCTTTTATTTACTAAATTAGTAAATTAGTACTGTTGCTACAAATAATTTGGCAATTTTAAGTATTAAACAAAATTGAAAAATAAAATTCAAACTTATGGGCCTGATCTTCAGGGACATGAAAATATTGAGCTGGCTGAGAATATTAATATCCCTTTTATGCAATTCATTCTTTGGAAAAACATGAAATCTGCCAGCAATTAATTACCAGCAGATGCGATTGAGCAGTAACATGTCAACCATTGGATAACGCTTACAAATGGTGAATAAGTTTGCAGTGTTTTTCTATCCAAATGATTTTAATTATATTAGTGAGGGGGAAATTTTATTAGGATTAAATAGATCATAGTACCAAGCATCACATGGAAACACTATAATAAATGGAATACAATGTTACAAACAATGACCACCAGGTTCAAGAACTTCTTCCCTGCAACTATCAAGCTCTTGAACACTGCTCAGCACTAACCACAACCTCAGCAACTATATAGTTGTAGAGTGATACAGTGTGGAAACAGGCCCTTCGGGCCAACTTGCCCACACCGACCAACATGTCCCAGCTACACTCCTGCCTGTATTTGGTCCATATCCCGACAAACCTATCCTATCCATATACCTGTCAGTTCCTTAAACATTGGGATAGTCCCAGCCTCAACTACCTCCTTTGGCAGCTTGTTCCAAACACCCACCCCCTTTGTGTGAAAATGTTACCCCTCAGATTCCTATTAAATAATTTCCCTTTCACCTTAAATCCATGTCCTCTGGTCCTAAAGGATCTATCATCTTCTATGTACTATGTTTTTGGTTGCACTGTGATCTTCAACTTTTCACTATGCAGTTACTTGATATCACTATTATTTGTTTATTGTGGTACTGATTATAGTATAATTGTGCATTATTGCACTTCAAAATTAAACATTTTAATTAGTGTATTCTTAAATTGTTGGTTTAATCAATCCTTCATTCCGATTGATGTGCCCCTGAATCTACGCTTTGCAGAAAGGCTGTGTATTTGACGCTTAACATTGACAATATAAATATATTCTAAATTATATCTCCTTTCAATGGCTTCACAGTGAGCGATTACCTTTGCATCCATTGTTTCCTATGTAACTATGTTCAATGCTTCCTTTTAATTCGTAGGTTACATCCATAATGGTTAAACAGAAGAAGAGCTCTGCATTGTCCAATTTTAATTTAAGAGTAAAAAGGAAAATTAACTTCCGAATGAGTTTTCATTCAGGATAATGGTTCACTTTTAACTAAAGACTAAGAATATATGAAGGTCATTCCAAAATGATTCAGGATTTCTAACGAACTAAAGTACAATTATATTGTATGTCGCAACACAAATAATCAAACTCATCCATGGACTGAATGATATGAAGTTACATTCAAGCTGAATATGAAATACTTGGCTGTTTTGAAGAATCAGTGAAGTGACTGGTTCAGCTCATGACATTTCCATGGTAAGGTAAGTCTCAAACAGGATGTTCTGTGACAAAAGTGATGGTATTTAGATTCTATGAGCTTTATCTTCTTTACAGCAGAATTTGTAAAAATCTCAATTATAAAAGCATTATGCAGGGCTGCCAACATTGGGTGAGAGTTGGGAGTGAGAAATTGCGAGAGACCAAGCCCGAGGGAGCGTAGCGACCGTGGGGGGGGGGGGGGGGGGGGTTACATTGGACAATGCAGGCTCTTCTTCTGTTTAACCCCTACCATTGGTTACATGGAAACAATGGATGCATGGAATTTTAGCATTTTTCAGCTTGAAATTGTGCAATATGGTGCATACTGTAGCAAGTCTTTTAACTTACACTTGAATGCAATATATATGCTTTAAATTGGATTAACTATGAATAAGGTTAGAGTAAATGACATTCCTAATTACATTCCTCAGTAGAGCCCAGGCTCTGATCAACAAGAACGATCTTAGTGTATTCATGTATGGAAATCAGATTATAGTCAAGCACTTGGCCCATGTTGACCAACCTGGGTCTCACTGCACACCTGGTACTACACCTGGCCCTGACTCCAGTTGCATACCTTCTCTTATTCCTGACCCCGTGTCCAGCCTTACACCTGGCCCCCTATTCTACCCGGATCATAGCTGCTTACCTGCTTAGGTTCCCAGTGCTGAACACACCCCTGGTCCCAGCTTTGACTGCACACCTAGTACTATTCCAGACCTTGACTTTGGATGCAAACTTGGCCTTGCTCCTAGCCCCTTTGCACTGACAAAATATCTGGCCCACACATAAAGCCCCATATCTGACCCGCTGGACTTAACCTATTACGTTCAAGTCCACAGGTGCTTATCTAATACAGTAATCCTTTATGGGGCACTTCACAGACCAAATTATGGATAACAAAATTTGCTACATTAATTGGCTTCCTTGTTATCTAACATGCTAGTTACTTTGTCAAAGAAGTCATTAATTGGTTGAACACAATTCCCATCCATAAAATTAAACTCACTCAGCTGTATAAGTATTCTGATACAATTTCTTTCATTTTCGTAACAAATTGTCCTGAAGTCATTTTCACTCCCAATATTTTCAGTATTTTGCTCTCTTCCTCTCAGCTGGGACTTGAACGTAATAGGTTAAGTCAAATAACTATATATTTAAGCAATATTATTATATTCATTGTGATTTTGAGAGTACATAATAATTTCTGTGGTATTCATAACACAACAATGATAAAAAGATCTTTGTTTTGATTGCACCTACCAACATGCATACATTATTACATTACAGTTAATATGTACCGAGGGCAAATTTTTGTTCCAATGCTCCCCATTCCCATTTAATTTTACGTTGAAGTGATTGAAATCAAAGTGAAGTTTAAATGGCATCATAAAAGTAAAACCTCCAGAATGGATGATGTTCATTGGGGTCAGTATCAGCACAATTACTATATTAAACTTTGAATCTTCAGATGTCCTGGTTCAAGCTAAACCTAAAGTCAAATAATAATCTCCTCATACATTCCCCTGCAAGAACCTCCATCACTCCTTTAAAATATGCCCTTTCTTTGAACAAGCTCTTAAATATCGCACCTGAATCAGTTTCCATCTGATTACACTACTTGAGGATGTTCATCTACGTGTTCAATTAATAAAACAACGAGATTGGGGACATTTCTATTCAACCTATCAAAGGAGTTGGGGGGGGGGGGGGGGTGGGGTAGAAATAGTCTGTGAGGCAAACAAACATAATAATTGAGTGGCAAATGACAATAGTGCTACCTTCCCACTATTTAACTGAAGGAAATAATGGGTTATCAGGACTGTATGTTGTGACAGACATTTAATATTACACTTATCCCTTCCCCTGGATAATCCGGATTAATAAATTAAGGTTTAGTCAACTAATTACAAATCAGGCTAATTACAAATTAATAACATTAGCCAACTCCGAAACATGAAGCGCTGAGCATTGGGATACAGACATCATGACGGACAACTGGCCTCAGTTCCCCGCTCACATCTGGCAGTGTTCTCCATCTGAACCAGCTGCTGAGGAGTGTTTTTGAAAGTGGGGAGGCTGAGCCATCACTGACCACTGGCCTTCAGGGTACCTGGTGCGGGAGTGCAGCAACCGAGTAGGGAGAGGGTGTCGAAGAAGGGTGTTCCCCCCCCCCCCCCCCCCTCCATGGTAGGAACATTTTGAAATTTGGTGTATCATGTTTTAGTGTATTGTAGAAGTATGATTTCAATGTTTTTTGTATGAAGTATTTTTAAGAGGTAACTTTATGCACACAAAGGGTGGTGGGTGTATGGAACAAGCTGCCAGAGGAGGTAGTTGAGGCAGGGACCATCCCAACATTTAAGAAACAGTTAGACTGATACATGCACAGGACAGGTTTGGAGGTATGGACCAAAAGCAGGTAGCGTAGCTGGGACATGTTGGCGGGTGTGGGCAAGTTGCGCCGGAGGGCCTGTTTTCACACTGTATCACTCTATGACTACATTATACCTCCACCATGCATGAATGCTTCAAAATCAAGTGGTCGAGTTTTATTGCCATATACTCAAACATAGAAACATAGAAAATAGGTGCAGGAATAGGCCATCGGCCCTTCGAGCCAGCACTGCCATTCAATATGATCATGGCTATTCATCTAAAATCAGTACCTCTTTCCTGTTTTTTCCCCATATCCCTTGATTTCGTAAGCCCCAAGAACTAAACGTAACTCTCTCTTGAAAACATCCAGTGAATTGGCCTGCACTGCCTTCTGTGGCAGAGAATTCCACAGATTCACAACTCTATGCGTGAAGAAAGTTTGTCCTCATCTCAGTCCGAACTGGTCCCCCCTTTATTCTTAAACTGTGACCCCTGGTTCTGAACTCCCCCAACATCGGGAACATTTTTCCTGCAGTTACAGTAAGTTAAAATCGAGCAGGCAAGCAGGATGCTTTCTCCAACCACTCCCATTTGAAGTCCACTATCTTCTACCGTTTCTACCCAGTGCTTGGTACTTATTTCCAGCAGCCACTGGTTGTCCTCCAGGATGCACGGAGCCGTAGCCTGATCCATGACGGTCACCTGGGCGAATTTGGCACAGAGACTCTCACGGCAACGGCGCAACGCTTCCGACGCCTTGCACTGAGGCTGCTCCATGGCCGGAGCTGCAATGAGCGACTCGCCAGCCCCACTCCCCATCCACATCTGTCCCCATCGCTGCTTCTGCTTCCAACACCCATGGCCCATGCAGTTGATATGAGTTTTGAAGTTTTCGTTGACAGAGCGTGAGAGATTTGTGATCAGCGTGAGAATTTGGCGAAATGCTTGATTCTCACGCTCAATGCATGGGAGTTGGCAGCCCTACCTCTCTCTCCCCCCCTCTCTCTACCTCTCTTTCTCTCCCTTCTCTCTCCCTCCCACCTCATTCTCCTCCCTCTCTCTCTCCTGTCACCCCATCTTTCTCTTCCCCCTCCCCTTTCTCTCCATCTTTCCTTCTCTCCTCTCACCCCCCCTTCCCTCGCTTCTCTTCCTCTCCCTCCCCTTCCCCCTCTCTCGTCTCTCTCGTCTCTCTCCCATCTCAATTTTCTCTTTGCTCCCATCTCTCTCTCTCTTTCCCTCTTCCCCCTCTCTCTTTCACCACCCCTCTCTCCCATTCTCTCCAAACCTCTTCCCCATCTCTTCCCTCTATCTTCCCTCTCACCCTTCTCTCTCCCACCTCACTCTCCCCCCACCTCTATCTCTCACTCTTCCATCTCCCCATTCTCTCCCTTCTATCTCTCCCCCCTGTCTCCTTCCCCACCTCCCTTTAAGAGTCTCTGTCCCTTCGGCACAGAGACTCTCAAGGCAACAGCGCAACGCTTCCGACGGCCCAGGACTCTTTGCACTGCTCCATGGCCGGAGGTGCAGCGAGCGACTCGCCAGCCCGGAAAACACTCGCCAGCCGGAAAACACTCGCCAGCCCGGAAAACACTCGCCAGCCCCGTTCCCGGCATCTGTCCCCGCAAACACTCGCAAGCCCGGCAAACACTTGCAAGCCCGGGCAAACACTCGCCAGCCCGGGCAAACACTCGCCAGCCCCGGATCCCCGTCCGCATCTGTCTCCGCTGCTGCTTGTGCTGCCATCCCTCCATCAGCCCCGGCTCTCCAACACCTGCGGACCATGCAGTTTATCTAAGTTTTGAAATTTTTGTTGATCACAGAATTTCTCACCACAGAGTGTGAGAAATTTCTGATCAGTGTGAGGGCGTGTGAATTTGTTAAAATGCGTGATTCTCACGCTCAAAGCGTGAGAGTTGGCAGCCCTGATTATGGCTTGAAAGGCAGCCATTTTGCCCAACGAGTGTGTACCGTGCGATCCAACTAATCTCACAGGCCTGAAAATTCCTTCACCTTAATTATTTTCGGAATGCTCCAAGTGAACCTGCCTCCACTACTATCACTTCCACTGCATTCTAGGATGTTAACCAATCCACTGTGTAAAGAGACATTATTTTGTCACTTTTGGTCCCGCTGCTAATTATCTTCGCTCTTTGTCCCCAAGTTCTGACTAAGTGGCTAGTATGTCTGTGTCTACATCATTCATGGTTGTAAGTATTTCCTTACAATATTCAATGTCTCAATTAAAAAGAGGTCAGTTACGTAAAGATGGAAAATTACTGTAAGATTGTTTCGCGTCTAGTAAAACAAGTGGGGAAAACGATTTTATTTATCAAGGTTTTATTGTATAGTACAAAATGGCAAACATGAGGTTTTCATACAACAAACAATATTAAACTGGTCACCACGTGGGAAGTCTGCATTACTGTTAACTATTTTAACCAAATCAAGAAAAAAAAAATCAGCAGCACATCAAGAAATATTGAATATAAAGATTCCCATTAAATAGAAAACCAGTATGAATGAAGATTGCTGAGGGAACACGTTTAGTATTAAATCAGATTGACTATATACTGTAATTTCTCTAGTGTCAATTTAACACCATTCATTTTAATACTTTACACTTTATGCATACAGAGCCAGTAGTTTGTGAGCCCTTTCCAAATCTTTGTGAATCTTAAGGATGGAATCACTGTCCATGCGGAAGTCACTCGTACAAGTACTTGAGCTAAATTAGCAACAAGCATATTTGGTGAGGCTGACGGCATATAAATATTATATTGCCATATTACAATGTTTGGCTTGCAGAACAGCAAACATATTTAATTCAATCTCTGTATTTCTTATATTTTTTTCTGGAGACTTCATTGGGGAAAGAAAGTATTTTGTGTTGTGCATCAGTTTGGATGTCAAGTTAACAGGGTCTCGTTTCTCATGATATGCTTTACAGACCCACATTCTTTCAAAACCTCATTAATTTAGATGACAGAAAATGAAAGCAATAAAAATAAAATGTTTTACACTCAAAACTAGCACCTAAAAGTTAATGAAACAATTTCTCACAACTGAAAACTAATGAATGTAAAATCAGTGATGCATTTTTTTCTTTAAATTAAGGGGAATGCTAACCCCCCTCCCCCCATGTACATACAATAAGGTCTCTAACACGATCAACCAGCTTTCATGTGGCAGACAAAAATCACAATTTCACTCTTCTATCCTCGCGTTTCATCAAGCATAAAGGAGAATGTGTCACATGTAGTCCACCAATTACTAAGAATAACACCTCCATGATGGCCCCAAAAAACACAATTTTCAATATTGGTAAAATAACCAATTGAAAAATTTCAAATGTCTACACTGTTGCCCATTTTATTTTAACCGTTCGAACATGGATTGATATTAACCTTAGATCTCAATGCACAATTTCTCAAACAAGTGACGTTCATGCTAAATGCACCCTTGCAAAGGATGAACAAAACCTATGCTGAAGATAACATGAGAATGTTTTGAAGTCTCCCATTAGGTCCCACTTTCAGATTATAGCATTCTTGCTTCCCAATTTTGTGCATCTAATTCAATGTGTGTCAATTCTGCCCTGAATGAAAACAACGTTCTTATTCTAACTATAGTGGGACACCCAATGTTTTATCTACAGCTACATATGAAAAAATAAAAGGGTCTCTCACATAACACAACTCTGAAATTATTTTCATTATTAAATTACATACACAAGTTTTGGCCAGTGCACTCACTTTGCATTTTCACAGAGTGCGGTCTCAGAAAGGGTGGGCTGGGAATCTTCCAAATCAATGGCCATGGAATTAATTCCACATGCAGGGAAAATTAAGATATTAGATACTTGCAAGATATCTGCTTTCACCACTGCTTTAGATTTTCATTGTTTCGGTTTTAAGATCATGATGGATGCAACATTATTACAAACAAAGGCAGGTTGTGGCCGGACAATAAAATAACAGGGACTTCTGTATTGTCATGAAATCCTTAATATACAAATTTCAGGTTAATATGTTACAATAATCTCAAAACGCTGGGCAAATTATTAATTGTGCAAATGTAACTGCATTGATAACTAGTTTTAAAATAGTTCACAATGTATTTATTGGACATCACATCAGGTCAAATGGAAAGTTACACCAAAAAACAACTTTTATTACACAAATGGAAGTAATTATTGGCTGTTGGAATGTTCAAAAGCATTATTTCTTTCAGAACTATGGGGTTTTAAGCTCTCAAACGCTTTGCAGGTTTTTTAAAAGCTGGTTCAAAACGTGATGATTTGCAATTTACACTGTATGACGAATTTCTCATTATTATTTTAAATACTGCAAAATATCAAAACTGCAAAATACCTGGGATATGCTGCAATGATGTTACTATATCTGTCCACGTGAAACAGAAGTGTACACATTTAGCTCAAAGGGTGCCTGGTGGGAATCTTATTCGCAAGTATAAAATACTATGCAATATAAAAGATTTCTGGAAATCAGACTGCGCACGTTCGCAAAAGGTGAATGTTCTTGGACGTTCTTTTAATGTCCGAATATAAAATCTTACAGGCACAGAAAGTTGTCAACCATTACAACTTTATAAAGTGTTTTGTCGTCCTCTCCAGCTAAATGACAACAAAAATAAACATGTTTCACCATCTAGTGGTTACATCCTACTTTGCAGCAGACTGCTTCTTTCAGACAATCCAGGCAGTTCAGGAAATCTACAACATACAAACTACAGAGGTTTTAACATTATTACAGCATCGTAGTCTTAAGTTATATTTACAAAGTATCATTTAAAAATATTTTAACACTATTTCTCTTCTTTTACAACAGGAATTTCTTATGCATTTTGGACTTTTTAGTGTCAAGCTGTGGTAATGAGTCTGAGAGTAAAGAGGGGAGCCTCATACAAGGAATTTTACAATTTACAGATAAGCAACCGGCTAATCAAATACGAGTAACATGCATGAAGTGTTAAAAGATACATAGACTTTCTCCACTCCAGTCAACTTGAAGGCATATTTCAAATGATTCTTGAAAACATCTGCACAAATAACAATTGGTCTTATTTTGCAGATTCAAAGTAAAAAAAACATTCTATGTCAAACACATTTAACCCATATGTATTATTCTCAAAACATGGTTTGGAGAGTGGAAACATGTTATTGGTCCTTTAGTTTAGTTTAGTTTAGAGATACAGCGCAGAAACAGGCCCTTTGGCCCACCGGGTCTGTGCCGACCAGCAATCCCCACACATTAACACTATCCTATACCCACTAGGGACAATTTTTACATTTACCAAGCCAATTAACCTACATACCTGTATATCTTTGGAGTGTGGGCGGAAATTGAAGATCATGAGAAAACCCACGCAGGTCACGGGGAGAACGTACAAACTCCGTGCAGACAGCACCCGTACTCAGGATCGAACCAGGGTCTCCGGCGCTGCATTCGCTGCAAGGCAGCAACTCTACCGCTGCTTAATGTTATTTTGGAAAATGAAAGTAAACATGTATTTGTTAAAAATTTGATCTTTATCAAGGGTGATGATCATTATCAAAAATTAAACGTTATGTTTTTGAACGTTTATGCAGGGTTTAAATCTATTTAAATAAAACATGTAAAAAAAAACCCCGCAAGAAATACAATCAAATGGAACTCCCTCCCACTTATTCGACACTTTCACAGTTGCCAGTTGCATTCTAAACCTCACCAGGGCGAGTGCACAAATCTAAGGGTCAGCATGATCGATTCAATCTGTCCACACCAAAATTCTGCACTTCCAACAGGGTTGATGGATATCAAAAGTAGAGAACACAACTATTTTGCTTCTTGACCCAGAGCACCGATGGAAACCTCTTGGTGGTAGGTCAATCGGGTAGAGTCTTGAACCTGGTCAATTTGAGTAACACACTGGATCAAATTGCTACATTTTAAAAATATTCTTACTTCTGCGAACAGTAGGTTCGAATGGTTTGCATGCATTTGTTAATGTGCACAATGATCATGGTCCAAAGAAAGTCGAAAATCAGCATGCATGCAGGACGTGCCAAAACGTACAGGGGCTTAACTGGTTTTCATACCTGATCACTTTCAAACACATTTACAACCAGAAATTACACTTGAACTTTTCAGCCAGCTTTGATCTTTGGTTAACTTAACTACACTAAACTGGACCAAGTGCAAAAGGTTGAGATCAGCAGCTGAAATTAATAGTAAACAAAATTAAATATACCACCTAAAGGATGTAAAAAATTGGCAGAAATATCCAAATAAAGATTTTTGTTTTTTGTAACCTGAAGGAAAGCAAAGAAAAGATTGAGCAGGTTTTTGTTCAGTTTGTACACCCCTGTGTAGTAAAGTTGTGATGTACAACGACTGAGCATTAAGGCGAGCTAACAAAAGAACACAGGCAAAGAAGCAGGTTGAACAGTAGCAGCCGGCATGACAAATTATTTATTTTAAAACTACCACCTCCTTCGTATCATTTACAAGTAAACACTTCCCTTCAAATAATTCAGTTGTGCATTGTGTAGCACTTCAGAAGGTACCACATTTTGCAAATGCATGGCCAGTGTGTTCTTGGTTACAATACCCAAGAATAACCAAAATGTTGTAAAATATCAGTAACCTCTCACATTTTGTTCTGAAGCACATTATAACTTGGACCTCAAATATTTATCCAAATTCCTCACTCTCACCATTGCCGATTAACATTGGTTCGGACTCCAATATACAAAAAGGTTAGGATTGCAACTAAATAATTAAGTTGCACTTCATATCTCCATTACAATAGAACATCCTCGTTATTTTAATCTATTGAATTGATAAGCACCTTTTGCCCAATCCATCAGAAGTCTGAATGATGTATACTGCATAAAGATCACTAAAACATGTCCCCACTTTTCTGTCTTATAACCAATGTAGATTTGAACAAGATGCATTTGGACTGACGTTAATTCTATTAAAAATTCATCAGGTCTGTGAAAGGGTTCAATGCCATTCAAATACATGTATATAAAGGATTGCAGAGATTAAAATACATGGCTGAAAATGTACAAATATACATACTACATTTATATTCAATCTTCCAATTCAGTTCAATGACAAGAGTATCAAGTTATTATACAACAAAAACATCTGGCAGATATTATGCAGCAACTGACTATATTATGTACCATTAGAAATTATCAATGCCACAGTATTATAGGAATAATATTGCATCGTAACTCCACATTCCCGTAGGAAATTCACAAAAATACATCTGCTGATAGTTCAGGGGTTATACTACACAATATGAATAGAATACCCACTCTCTCTTATGATATAATACATTATGGGACCACGACTTATTGCTGCCTCTATCCATTCATTGCACCTACAATTGTAGACACTTAAAAAAAAAAAATAAAGCTTTTGGTGACTGGAAATATCCATTATTGGCTTTGGAAATGCAAACTTGGCAAGGTTTGTGACAATTAATATAACCCTCTTAATAGTTCTAGTTTTTTTTTTGCAAACCTGGTCATTTCCTTGGGTGGCTTCTGCCCAATGATACTCAGGAATATATATTTTCAACTCTACCTGTACCCTCCATGCAAGTTCAACTCTTCTTGGGGTTGATCATGTGAGATGCAGTAGATCCCCTCAATATTAATCAGATTTATTGATTTGATTTGCCTTGACTGAGCTACAAAGATAGAGCTCTGAACTTACCTGTATAACAAACAAATATCTTGGGGCTAGGGTAAATTAACGTTAAGATACAGTCATGTTCACTCCCTACTATTGCATTTTGCTATCCTTCCCGTCCTCACAGAAAAATAAATTCTTGGAGAAATTGTGAATGTTATTTTTGCTGCAAGATTGTATCCTTGTTTTAAAAAAAAGTCAAATTAATGTTTTTGAGTCCAGACTCTGTTCATTGCAACATGAGCATGTTAACGGATGCACAAGGGAAACTTATGGCACAAGTAAAAAACAGAAGGTTGCAATAGTACAACGGCAAATAAAATGTTAAGAAATGTACACAGAATGTATGTAGAAATTATATCGCGAGAAACATAATACAGCCAGCACAGCACTATCGATAAACAAGGACAACCAGCGATAATTATCTTCAGGGCCATGTCATGCTCCATAATTTCAACAACTATGAACCAACTCAAATGGGAACAAACTCAAATGGGGAAAAATAATAAAATCAGAACAACGCTTCAAACTTCGATATTCTAATTGTTAAGCAAATTCTTGACGGCCCATTCAGTAGTTTTAAGCATAAATCTAAAGAATGGACAGCTGTCCTATGTGCACCATTGAAATAATATTCTTACTCCCTTATCTGACAGCAAGAAACATTACATTCAAGGGTAAAGCACCAAAAACATAATATTCTTGTGGGTTATTAATTTGAAATGAAACTGCACGTTTCGACTAACAAAATAGCAGGAACGCGTCAAAGAATTGTTAAAGTAAAAAAATTCCCAAAAAGTGTTGCCAATGTACTTTATAAAAATGTTTGTTACCAAAGTACATCGGCAACTCAGCTATTCCAAATAACTGACACTTGTTACTGCACAAAAACTAGAAAAACTAGATTAGTTCAAGTTTCTAATAAGGGCATTGATCAGAACTTTGAAAAGACAAGCTATTTGAAACGTTTTGGTGCTGATTTTGTCCATCAGGGTGGAAAACAGACCAGTGGTACTTTAAACAAGGCCTGCTCTCCAGTGGATCTGGAAGAGCATGTAAATAAAAACTCCACTTCATAGAAAGCGGAAGCTTTGGAAAAAAGATAAAATATACAAACTGCTCACTTCTTCACAATATTTGGTCTCGCTCTCATTCCCGTGTCATATTTTTAAAGAGAAGTTGCACTCATTTACTTTGTAACAGTGCAGTTCTGAATTCATTGGAATAATTTGAGTGGCTGTTAGAATCTGGACATTTTCAACCGTTGCATGAGATTTGTGTAGCAAATAAAACCCTGATATTCGACATGTTGGAAGAAAGTTGATCTTGATTTCCAGTTGCGAGTGTATTGGTCAGTAGTTGTTTGCTCTCAATACTATTTCAAAATGTAAGACAGAGGGAATAGATAGTGGTCGATTCGCTTGCAACAGCACAACACAAATAATCAAGGATGATTTCTGTTTTAGTGTTCCCTCCCCCATTCAAAATACACTGCCGAAAGAAGTAACCAAACAACATGCTGAAAGCTGCAAGAAAATCCAGCATCTTAACCATAGTTTACCCTTGTTATTATGGACCTCTTTATAACAGATTCCGGTTATAACGGACAAAATCTGTTGTGACTCAGGCATCCATTTGTATCGGGGGCAAAGGGCCGAATTTACAGTATGTTAATGTTTAAAATCTATATGCAAAAGTTTAAATTAAGTATCTTATGTCCTTGGTGTATTGTGTCTTGTTCATTGACCTTTTCCAATATTTTACATATTTACCCCCCTTACTGTGTTATAGTGGACAATTGACAATAAGACACCTTTCTTCCACCCTCCCCTCCACACTCATTATGAAGGTAAACTGCTATTTGTAAATATTGGGCGATTATGGTTCTTCACTACAAGAGGATCTTATTAAATACTTTCCTAATGTATATACAGAGCTTTGGTACATTTGATTTTGCTCCAAGAATTTTTTTCTTGCTATAAATTATCTTTTGGCAATAAACACATTATGGCAGCAATATTAGAGGAATGCAAGGTTCTTGTTACGATGTGCGTTCAACACATTAATATTAACTAGGCAAATATTAATTACTCCGCATGGAGAAACTGAATACAAAAAAAAAATCATCCTTCCAGATTCACTCTTATCAGATCATTTACAAAAAATTGTGCTCAAAGCATAAAAGATGGAATTGATGATGTACGGGTAGGAGTAATTATCCTGCTAGTACTGTGTAATCCTTGCGGGGAGTAATATCAAGAAAAAGTAATAACATTGTAGAAGCTTTGAAAAACACTTTGGCATTGACATGATAGAATTCCTTAAATAGAGCCTTGCTCGATATTAGACAAGGATATAAATGATCTGTGTTAGACATTAACTTTGAAAAGGCGACTGTAAGAGCAGCACAAGTTTAAAGGAAATATTTTTATGTTGTGAAATCTGAACTTTTAACAACGAACAGGGTTGTGTTATGACATGGATATGTCATATACTGGGTCTCAAAGGAGTGACTATCTTGCAGCACTTACAGATTTAAAAGTCATGAAAGTAGCTCCTTTCAGATGGCTTAAAAATTAACATTCTTGACATTTGATGCAATTGCAAACGTCACCTTCATCTTTTCTTAGGGAGAGAACGTAATTATTTCAGAATGCGGCTCTAGTAAAGCTACATCAAATTGAACTGTCAGTTCATCCTACTTGTAGCACAAGAGATGACCCAGCAATTTATCTTAGTGACACTGGTGAATGGTTAAATAATGGCAAGGACACTCAGCAAATGTAACTATTTTTCTTGGTATAGTTTGAAGGGATCTTTCACAAGTAGAAACCTGGTCCAACGATTCACCTGAAAGACATTACCTCGAGCAAACAACACTAACTGGTTATGTGCTCATCCCGAGAACAAAGTTTGAACGCTGACCCAGAGAACTACCATTGAGCCAAGATTGACAAAAATACACAAAAATAACAATGATGATCTGCAAACCTAATAGGCACTTTCCTCACAGGGTTTAGTATCCAAAAGAATAAAGATCTATTGTTTGCATTAATAATTGAAGTCATCATGAAGCCATTTAACAATAGCACAGGTATACAGACATTCAAACAAAGTAAGCAATTTTTAAACCTTGATTAAAATGGATTGTAAAGCATATATTTAAAAAGCCACAGAGAGGGAAAACCTTCCACTTAGATATCTACAGCAAACATCAAGGTTGTTGAATATTGAGATATCTCAATCTGAATTGAATCGGCTTGTTAACTGCAAGTAAAAAATAAATTATATTCCAACTCTTAGTCTAAAAATACTGAACAACAAGCAATGTCATATTAACACTGAAAAGTTTCTTTCATATCAAGTGTGACCTTTGGATCAACAAAAAGGAAAAGTGCACAGCGCCTGAAATGGGTACAGGGTGAAGAGGGTAAAGTGATCTGATGACTGATAACATTTTCAGTGCCATTTATAAAAAAAACAAAGTACAGCACAAATGGCTTTAATGCATACAGTTTGTGCTTTAGTCTCCATCAGTTCTATAGATGCAGTTACCAAACCAGTTTCCCCAAGACGGGAATTGTATTAACACAGCATAATGTGATGTATGAGAAAGTTAATAGCATTTGAGTGCATAGACCTTCTCAGTGCAAGATTGTTAAAGTTGTGTTTTATAAAATATGCTGAAAGGTAAAGGTTATTGCAGTACCTGTCTGTTCAAGGTGGCACCATCCAAATTAAGATGCAACTCAAGTGCAGAATACTGAGAACTCCTCTCTCTGTGTTCCACAAAGGACATTGTAGTTTTACAATTTAAAAAATGCTTTGACTTTATTTGACGGAGGAGGATTCCAATCACAAAGCAGGCCAGGTTAATCATCATCAATTGTCAATGAGTATCGATGTACTGACAGCTCATCTTTCTGATATGCAAAATCGGCATGTGCTTTAAACGAAGAGCATTTCAATAATAAAGGCAGTTCTAAATGCTTAACTTAATGGCCAGGTAACAGGGCAGCAGCAAGGTGGAAACAACCAGTGAATGCATTCCAATTGGACCATGGCAAGAATACCTGGGAAAATATACTGGCTTTTTTTTTAAATTAAGAGACTTAGCAGCTATCCAACAGGAATTGCACTTTTATTTAATGGGCTGAGGGTGAAGTGGGGTTCAGTTGCTTATCTTACTTGCCAGCTTTAGTTAAGAAAAAAAGCAAACTTCTGCAACCCTCACGTTCATGGAAATACAAATTCTCTCTGGTCTATGCAGAGTGCCCTTTAACACTAGATGTACATAGCAAAGTATTACCAGAAACCATCATCTAGTGGCTTAAAGTCCATACAGCAACTAGTTCACAGTTTGGTATATGGAGTCCCTGGGACTCAGATTCATCAATCCCTAGTACTATACTGGTTGTAGTGAATCAATGAATATTAGGTACACTCTCAGCCACCCAGGCCACTGTTCTGTGTCAGCTTGGAATAGTTTAAGGTGGGCTCAACCAAAACAGTTAAATCCAAATGGGAGATAGTTAAACGGTTGACAGGGAATGGGATTTTCTCCAGTCAATCAGCTCACATTTGCCCAAACCAAAGGAACAACTATTTCATTTTCTTTCTTTTTTTAAAGTCATGAAAGTAGCTCCTTGCAGATGGCTTGGTTAATCAAGCTACTATTAAAAAATCTGTCACACAAAATGCACACTTCTTTATCCAAAAAAGAACACTGATTAATTTCTTGAGATGTAGCAAATGACTAACATTAGACGTTAAACACCATGCACGATAAAAAAAATGTTTATGACTAGAATAGTTGTCATGAATGAGATTTGTCGGTGATAACATTATGAATCCAATTTTACTGACAAGGTGAATACAAAAACTGAACAGGTGAAAAGGTTTTGATCTGTAAAAATGTGGGGAAAGTCTCCTCCATGTGACATCCAAAGGATTAGATCCCATTCATGTACCTGGGCCCAAAAATAAATGGTTCCTTCTCTTGAGAAACAAATATGCACTGTAAATAAATATAAGACATCACTGATGTCATGCCAAAAAATAGTTTTCAGTAACTTTTAAAGTAAAATATAAATAAAATATTCTGTGAGATGCCTCGCTCTCACTGAGATAAAGATTCTGACTGAATAGTTGCAGAGTGGTGCAATGTATGAGCATTGAGCAAACTGTTCACGTCCCCAACATCAATACTTCCGAAATCCGTCACGGCCACAGACATTTTTGCTTGAGCAATGTGGGAAGTGTGGTTTTCAAAAACCACGCTGCTGGGATTGTCAGGCAGCCCGCCATTGAACGATTTAGGCAGCGAGAAATCCATCTTCAACTTTTTTGTGGACATCTCCAATGCTGGCCTGTCCAGAATGACTTGATCCAGTTCCAGCTGGAAAAACCCAGATTCTGCTTGACTTAAAGTAACAGCATCACAGTCACGTGTGGGGGTAACTCTTCCTTGGCCACAGATTGGATCCATAGAACAATTCGTTTCAGGTCCGTTCACTGCAGGATTGCAGTACTCAAACATCTGGCTGTTATTATTCATGGTGCAAACTGCAAGTTCCACATCTTGCTGCTCTGTAATAAAATGTGTGCATAAAGATGGGATTACAAGCAAGGTAATAACTTGACCTAATGCACAATTGATATCCATGACAAATTTATTTTTACCAACGTATAGAGTCATAGAGTGATCCAGTGTGGAAACAGACCCTTCGGCCCAACTTGCCCACACCGACCAACATGTCCCAGCTACACCAGTCCCACCTTCCTCCGTTTGGGCCATATCTCACCAAACCTGTCCCATCCAGGTACCTGTCTAACTGCTTCTTAAATGTTGGGATAGCCCCAGCCTCCTCTGGCAGCTTGTTCCGTACACCCACCACCCTTTGTGTGAACATATACCCCTTCAAGATAATAAATATTGTAATTACCCACGGGGTGTAAACAACACAATGCAAATCCAAAATTAGGACACCTATTCGACAAGCAAAAATTGTAAACTGGGAGCAACTTTGTGCCCTGGCCAATGTTCTTACAAGAAACACTTAGCTACATCTCAGGAAAAACAAATCTGAAGTTTTACTGGGTTAAAGCATCAGGATTTTGTACATGAGTAGCAATCATTGATTGTAATGTTCAGTACTTTTGAGATGAAATTAGAAGAACAATTTTGCTCTCAAGACCAAGGAATTGATTGTTGACCCAAGGAAGGAAAACCTAAGGGACCATGAACCTGCTTTCATTGGTAAGATGGCACTAGTGAGAGTCCACAGCTTCAAACTCCTGGGCGTGGACATCTCTGATGATCTGGTCAGCACATTGATGCAATCACCAAGAAAGCTCATCAACATCTCTACTCCCTCAAAATGTAGAGGAGATTCAACATGTTGCCAAATACTCTGTTGAACTTGCACAGGTGTATAGCGGAGAGCATACTGGGTGGTTGTAACATGGGGTGGTTTGATAATTCAATAGCCCAATGACAAAAGAGGCTGCGGAAAGTTGGACACTGCCCAGTCTACCACCAGTTGAAGGAATCTACAGGAAGCGCTACCCGGAGGAAGCTAATATTATCAAAGGCCAGCACCACTCTGGTCATTCTCGCATCTCGCTGCTACAGGAGCCCATGAACCATTACCTCCAGGTTCAGGAACAGTTTCTTTCCATCAAACCTCAGGCTTTCGAACCACCCTGCACAACCCGAACATCCACTGTACCTCAGCTCCAAACTACAATGGACGTCGTACTACTTTGCCTAGCAATACGCTCTTTGCCTTGCACTATTATGCTCTGCTTTACCTAGCATAACTGATGATTTGTTGTGATTTGACTTCTTGTGTTGTTGCATTTAATGTGCCTGTAAAGCTGCAGCCAGAATTTCATTGCTCAAAAAGACGACGGCACACTATTACCATTGTGACCTTATTACATTAAAACTAAGAATAAACAGTAAAAAGACATAATTCTCAAGTCAATAACTGTATTCCAAAGTTCACCAAAATCTCGGCATGATAAATAATTGTATTTAGAACTTAAAACAAAAAACTACTGCAGGACAGTGGGATTACCTGAGTTGTGAAGCATGATAGACTCCTGCTCAGAGTCTAGTCTGCTGGTCGTGGAGGAGATGGGTGGAGAGCTTGGAGCTCGGCTGCAACTTTCACTCTCAATACCATCCAAATCCTGGTCCATGTAATCTCTTTCAAGAGGGGAAGAAAATTGCAAGATGAGAAATGAGACCCAATTTTAATGCAGAATATTAAAGTAAAAATAATTAGAACATTTTCAGCTCTCAACATTTCAACAGATATTTTGAACTAGTTTAAATAATCCCCAAGGTTCAGTGAACACCCAAATCAGGAAGTCTAGATTGCATCTACAAATGAATGAGAATTTGACCTTCGCAACGTCTATGTCCTTTAACAGCCACATTATTTTTTTAAAAATAAAAACAGTAAAAATGGTTTGTAGAAATTAAATATCTAAATAATACTCACAAGACACCTGGGTGAAGGCTATACTTCTTCTTTCCAAATTTTGTTTGCTGGGCGAAATAGTCATAACGGTCGGATTTCTTCCACATGTAATAATATGCAACACACTCTCCCACGGAACGGGTTCGTACCTAGTCACACAGCGTTCAAAAACATTGCAGAACGTAAGAGCCAGAGCAAATGCACAGATTTATGAAAATATTCTTCGTCACAAGGCACCATTTGAAAATAAATGTTTTCCCATACCGTCAATGATTTGATTATCTACATTACCACCATCTACAATTTCTGTACCATCAAGTTTGTTTTATATTGGCTCTCTTCATTCTTCCCAACAATAATGATGACTCTGCATTTCACCCGTTAAATATTCCCCAATAGTGTAATTATACACCACCTGGACCACACTCTCATCTCGTCTCTACCATCGGCGAGGTGGTACAAAGAGCCTGAAAACCGTGACCGCTTGGCTCAAGAAGATCTTCATCCCAGCAACCATCAGGCTCTTGAACACTGCACAACAACTAACCACCACCTTGGCAACTACAATTTGCTATGGACTGTCTTCGGTTGTACTATGGACTTTGGTTTTGCACTATCATGGTTCGCTAATATTGCAATTATTAATTTATTGTATCATTGATTATTATATATTTGTGTGTTATTGCATTTATGGAGTCTATTAAGCTTCTTCATGTATTGCCAGTACATGACAATAAAGCACTCTTTACTCTCTTGACTATACATCCGACTATTTGACAAATTCCTTTAATCCTTAACGATTTTTTGTTTGCTGTATTTAGGAATTTCAGGTATCTGCAACCATTGAAATTTGTACACCAGGGTCCACACATTGTTAAGAAGCCGACAAAAAGAAATGTTGGAAGAACTCAGCAAATCAGGTATCATCCGTGGATGGAGAAACAGAGTCAATCTTTCAGGTCAATATTTCCAGTTTTGATACGGGACAAAGTGGGAAAACAAACACATTTTAAATTGCAGAAAATGGGAGGGGTGGCGAGAGCACAGGAAATGTCAGTGACTGGATGCAAAAGGAAGTTGTCAAGGTAACTATCACTTTGAATACCAGCAGTTTGCGATGGAAAAGGACAAACAAATTGCAGTGAAATTATCCAGCATTATCTATGGTGAAAGAAAATATGGTTAACTGAAATTAAGCCTTGTTGGCTGCAACTAGGTTGGCATAGATGATCGAGCTGCTCTCCCTCAGCACCAGAGATCCAGATTCAATCCTGACCATTGGTGCAATCTCTGTGGAGTTTGCATGTTCTCTCGGTGACCGTGTGGGTTTTCTCTGGGTGCGCTGGCTTCCTCCCACCTCCAAAGGTTGGTGAATAGGTTTGTAGGCTGTTGAAAATTGCTCCTCGTGCAGGGAGTGGGTGCAAAAGTGGGATAACATGGAACTAGCGTGAACAGGTGATCGATGTTCAGGACGGACTCCATGTGTGCCCGTTTCCATGCTGTATCTAAACTAATGTGCCCAGATGGAAGTCGAGGCATTGTTCGACCAGTGCTACAGGTATGATTGTAAAAATCCAACCTGTCAAAGGCAGGTCCGAATGGAAGTGGGATGGAGAATTAAATTGAAGGGCAATGGGATATTCAGATAACCCTCGCAATCCCAATGCACGCATTCTGTAAAGTGATCGTTCAACCTCTGCTTGGCATCGTCATAAGCACTGTTGTACTCCAAGATAGAAGTACAAATGAATTGTTGCTTCAGCTGGAAGAGCTGTTTGGGTTCTTGATGGTAGGGAAGAAAACATAAGACTTGCATTTACTGTAGCTGCATGGAAAAGTACCACATGCAGGGTAATGACTATTAAGTCATTAAGAGCTTGTTAAGCTGTATGGATTTCATTGTTGGCATACATGATGATGATTAAACACTCTTGACTGGTGGAGAGCCAACTGGAAAGTCATGAAAGGAACAATCCTTTCAGAATGCTGAAAGAGGGGAGGGGAAGATGTCTCCTGCACTAGAAACCTTATTGGTGGAAATAAACAAGGACAATCAATGAATACAGAGTGTGGTGGCATGGAAGGAAGCTAGGGGAATGGAAGACATCTAAAATGCCCAGGAAGGCAAACCACACCATGAAACAGAAATGACGTTGAGAAAATTAAATAGAAACCTCACTGGAAACAGGGTGGGAGGAGGTAAACATAGAAAATAGATGCAAGAGAAGGCCCGTTGAGCCAGCACCGCCATTCAATGTGATCATGGCTGATCATCCAAAATCAGTACCCCGTTCCTGCCTTCTCCCCATATCCCTCAATTCCGTTGGCCCTAAGAACTCTATCTAATGCCCCTGTCCCACTTAGGAAACCTGAACGGAAACCTCTGGAGACTTTAACGCCCCACCCAAGGTTTCCGTGCGGTTCCTGGAGGTTCCCGGAGGTTTTTGTCCTCCGGCAACCACCTTCTACTAGCATCGCAACCGGCTTCGACTAAAAAATTACCGATTTTTAAAACGGAAATCACTTTCGACCATTAGGGAGACTGACAAAAACCTCCGGGAACCGCACGGAAACCTTGGGTGGGGCACAAAGTCTCCAGAGGTTTACGTTCAGGTTTCCTAAGTGGGACAGGGGCGTTACTCTCTTTTGAATGCATCCAGGGAATAGGCCTCCACTGCCTTCTGAGGCAGAGAATTCCCCAAATTTACAACTCTCCAGGAGAAAACATTTTTCCTCATCTCAGTTCTAAATGGCCTACCGCTTATTCTTAAACTGTGGCCTCTGGTTCTGGACTCCCCCAATGTCCTGAACTTGTTTCCTGTATCTAGTGTGTCCAATCCCTTAATAATTTTGTCCCCTCTCATCCTTCTAAATTCCAATGAATACATGCCCAGTCGTTCCAGTCTTTCATCATAGTTGTGTAATTATGGTAAACACAAGAACATGGTTACCTCAATCCTCACTTCCACCCTAAGCTTCCATATTCAACAGATTATCCTCTAATTTCAGCCAAAAAGATTAGACCACTATTCACATTCATCCTCTCTGCTTTCAGGTTAGTGAAGGAACTATCCCTTATGCCACAATTTAGTTTGGCCATTTCCACCAATCTTTCCCCTTATTGAGGTATTTCCCACACAACTGCAGGAGATGCCACACCAGCTTCATTATTTTTTTCCCTTTCTATCATCCAAGGACAGGGCGGCAGAGTGGTAGAGTTGCTGCCTTACAGAGACCCGGTTTGATCCTGACGACAGGTGCTGACTGTGCATTCTCTCTGTGTCAGTGTGGGTTTTCTCCTGGTGCTCTGGTTTCCACCCACATTCCAAAGATGTGCAGGCTTCTTTAGGTTACCTGGCTACTGTAAATTGCCCCTAACGTGTAGGATAGAACTAGTGTTTTGGTGATTGTTGGGCAGCGTGGACAAGGGCCTGTTTCGACTCTGTATCTCTAAACTAAACTAGACCCACAAACTCCTTTTAGGTGAAGCAATTTACTTGCACTTCCATTTTTGAGCATTACATTTGATGCTCACGGTAATACTTCCCCCATCATTGGAGAAACTAAACACAAACTGGGTGACTAATTTGCAGAACGTCGTTCCGTCTGCAAGGTTGCCCCCCCCCTCCCCCCCCAATCTTTCCAGTGGTCTCTTATTTTATTTTCCATCCCATGTTTCCTACTCCGTTCCAAAGATGCCCACGGAAATTCAATGAAAAGGACCTCGTCATGCATCAGGGCTCTGAGCTCCAATACTTGGTTCTCTGTCTCAGATATCCTGCCTCCCCCTCCCATTCTTCGCAGACTGAAGATGGGTCTCGACACAAAACGTCACCCATTTCTTCTCTCCAGAGATGCTGCCTGTCCCGCTGAGTTACTCCAGCTTTTTGTGTCTTTCTCCAGATGATGTGCTGGTCGGCAGATTAATTGGCTACTCTGTATTACTGTTCATGAAGATGGAGGGGACTGGATGTGGCATGTGAGAGATAATAATTTACAGGGAAATGAGTGAGGGTATGGAATTCCAGAGAGTCTGCAGGGGCTTGATGGGCTAAATGGTCTCTTTTTGTCGTAAGGGAATGAAGTTATCATCGTGCTACTTTGACAGTATTGATCCTATATTTTTAATGTGAAAGAAGTGAATGCAATTTATCATATTTTACCTTGCCTCAAGATAACCTTCAAGGGCAAAGGGACAATTATCAACTTCCGCAATTGCCATCGAGGCATTCAGTGCCAAATGAGTTTCAGATGTTTATAAATTAAGAACCAGTGGCTGCTCCTGACAGTTGATAATTTAACTGGTTAACAAAGGTGAAAGGCCATATTTGCAATTCTGTTTCCAAGCAATGATTTTCATATTTTCTATCTGTAGATGCAATTGTTGAACATGGAACCGAGTAATTCTGACAAAAACAAATAAAATGAACCAAGACTGAGAAGTCATTGGCCTAAGATATTATCATCTCTGAAAAGAGTGAGATGCGTCCGGAGCATTCCCAACATTTCTTTATACAAGAATCCTTAAACTTGTAATATTCAACCTTTGTCCATTAGTTTCCACAATACGCCACATTGCTCGAGCATTGCAATTTTGGGCAAGTCTTTCATCGTTTGTGATAGAACAAGGCCATTCAACCCATGTCTACGCTTCCTCTCAGAACAATCCCACATCGTCACCTATTCTGTATAACCTATTCAGCACAACCCACCATGTTGATGCTAATCCATTACCTTCTATGGCCTTCTGTGACAGATCTTTCCCCTCAAAACCACTTAAAAACTCCTTCATCCCTTCTTGACACCCCGATTATGGGAAAACATATTTAGACTACCTACCCTATAGTATAATATATATTTCTATCAGATCTTACCTCATCCTCCGTCATTCCAGGGAAAACAAGCCCAGCCTATCCTACTCAATTGATGATCAACTAGCACTTCCTAACCTCCGGTGTTATGTGGAGTTTGCACGTTTTCTCTGTAACTGCACATGTTTCTCCAGGTATTTTGGTTTCCATCACATCAAGCATTACCTTCTGTGTCATTGTGCCGATAATGTCCTCCAACCTTGCCCTTTATTCGCCTTGATGCCAATGGTGACTGAACTGTAGTACAATTTCCATAAAGTTTTGTTTTAATTTTTATAAATCCATCACCTGCACAACTTTTTCTATTTCATTTTACCTTATTTGCCTGTATGAGGTGGAAGTTTTTCCCGTGAACACGAAGTCCATGTTCAAAGTTTCTGCATTCCTCTTCACTCCAGGCACACAATTCATCTGCATGTACAAAAAAAAAGGCACCTTATCAATGTAGAATGGAAATTGTACGATTTGCAGAATATGGTTAAAACATTTGCTACCAAAAGTTGTACAGGAGAACTTATGTGGCAGTTATCGCAGATTTACCGTTGGTAGCAAAACTTGTTACTTTATAGTCTGATGTTAGGCTTCAGCAAGTTATAACAGCATGAAGACAATTCTATTATAATTAAGATAGACAAAAACTGGTGTAACTCAGTGGGACAGGCAGCATCTCTGGCGAGAAGCAATGGGAGATGTTTCAGGTCGAGAATGCAGGGCGACTTGGACAAGTTGGGGGAGTGGGCAGATGCATGGCAGATGAAGTTTAATGCAGATAAATGAGAGGTTATCCACTTTGGTAGCAAAAACAGGAAGGCAGGTTACTATCTAAATGGCATCAAGTTGGGAAAAGGGGAAGTACAACAGGATCTGGGGTTCCTTGAAAGTAAGCATGCAGGTACAGCAGGCAGTGAAGAAAGCGAATGGCATGTTGGCCTTTATAACAAGAAGAATTGAATATAGGAGCAAAGAGGTCCTTCTGCAGTTGCACAGAGCCCTAGTGAGACCACACATGGAATATTGTGTGCAGTTCTGGTCCCCTAATTTGAGGAAGGACATTCTTGCTATTGAGGGAGTGCAGCGTAGGTTTACAAGGTTAATTTCCGGGATGGCAGGACTGTCATATGCTGAGAGAATGGAGCAGCTGGGCATGGTACACTCTGGAGTTTAGAAGGATGAGAGGGAATCTCATTGAAACATAAGATAGTTAAGGGTTTGGACACGCTATAGGCAGGAAACATGTTCCCGATGTTGGGGGAGTCCAAAACCAGGGGCCACAGTTCAAGAATGAGTAAGCCATTTAGAACAGAGATGAAGAAACACTTTTTCTCATAGAGAATGTTGAGTCTGTGGAATTCTCTGCCTCAGAGGGCTGTGGAGGCAGGTTCTCTGGATGCTTTCAAGAGCTAGATAGGGCTCTTAAAAATAGCGGAGTCAGGGAATATGGGGAGAAGGCAGGAACGGGGTACTGATTGGGGATGATCAGCTATGATCACATTGAATGGCAGTGCTGGCTCGAAGGGCTGAATGGCCTACTCCTGCACCTATTATCTATTGAATAGCTACGTAATCATGGTGGACAGCAAGGCATTCAAAACAAGAACGGATATATACCTTGCACCACTTTGACGTTGAATCTTAGTCTTCTGAGAGCTTCTTCGGCATTAAAGTTACATTTTACCAGCTCATACAAAGCCTATGGAGTTAAACAGAGATAGACAATTGATTTGTGAAACAGCAGCACTACATTCTGCAAAAATACCAGGAAGGTAAAATAAACAAAACATGAATCTCCTACCAAAATTATTTTTATATCTTCAAGAAAAAAAAAAGAAAATTTCTAAAACAAAATCCGAAAGCAGTATGAACATCAAGACGAGTGGGAAGGAGGATCAGGAACAAATGGCAACTCAGATGCTGGCTTTAAAAGCTAAGGTATATGTCTATGGCATTGTAGTAATGTTTTCAGGTCACACATTGGGATGCAGCAAACTATATGCTCTCTCCACAATGAAGTGAGCCAGGAGCCAGTAACCCTCAACAATGCTATCAATTAAGCCACATCCTACAAAGTGTCCATTACATCAACATAGCCCATTCTAATATGATTTACGCTTATTCTTGTCACAAGTACTGAGAAACAATGAAAAGCTTTCTTTTGCATGTTTTCCATCAGATCAGACATATCATACATAGATACCTTCATTCAATTCCTGAGACAAATTCCAATGTCCACAATGAGGTAGAGTTGAATCGAATAGTACCCTCAGTTACGGATGGACCACTCAGAAGCCTGATAACAGAGGGGAAGAATCTGTTCCCGAGTCACGTGGTTTGCACTTTCAAGTTTCTGTACCATCTGCTGGACAGGTGCAGGAAGGAGGAATGACCGGCTTGGGACAAGTCTTTATGTTGGTTGCATTTCCGAGGCAGCTTGAAGTGTAGATAGAGTCAATGCTGGAAAGTCTAGTCTGTGTGGTGAACTCGGCTACGTCCACAACTCTCTGGAATGTCTTGCCGTCTTGGGCAGAGCCGTTCCCAAACCACAATGTTCCTATTGATGATGAGCATTCTTCCAAGTCCTCACACATTAATTGAGTGTCTACCAAAGTAGACCAAAAGTAGAGCCAAATGTTAAGAAGAAAACCCTTTTTGCATGTTATCCTCAAATTATTCAGTCAAGGGATTAATTTATTAAAGTACAATTAAGAATTTGGAGGTCATCACATCTACATGAAACTTGGATTGCCAATCGAAAGGAGCAAATGGAAAAGAGCTCAACTTTAATATAGAAGGTAATCTGTGTAGACATGATAGTCACCTGTTCACTATCTTTCACAAGTATTCCTTCAGGCAAGGTTTCTGTCATTTTCTCCTCTCTCGATCTCTTTACTGCCTTGTACAGATACTCTTCCACTCGTCTTTCTGGGAGAACGTAGGGGTCCCATAACAACTGGTCTTCATTATCATAAACTATAAGTGTGAAAGAGAGAACAAAGGCAAGAATTGAAATATACCAAATAAAAATCATTGAAAAATTGACCACTAGCAGTAGAGTCTAAGTAAGGAGTCTGACTACCAGTAGAGTCGAACTAAACCCTAAAGAAACTTTAAAAAATGATACCTCATACCTTAACTGATAAAACACGTATGGTTCTAGCACCTTTTACATCCCAATAGGTTCCTGTGTTTTAGATTCAATGCATTATTTGTAAAATGTAGTAATTGCATTAATAACAAGCAGTGCAATCAGTTCTGAAAAAGGCCTTAAACTGAAAAGCTAACTTGTTTCTCGCTACAGATGGGCCTGGCTGACTGGCCTAATCAGTATTCCCAGCAATTTGTTTTTATTTCACATTTTCAACATATTCCACTTTGAATTTTGACAGGCAGCCAAATTAGCTCAGCAGGAATGGTGAAGATCAAAGAAACATTCAGAGAATTTGTTAATTCCTAGGATGATTGCTGTTCAGTTACGATAAATGACTACAACATGTAAAAAAAAAAATCCCTTTTTGAATAGTGTCAATTGATATCTTGTCTACAATCAGATTAGTCTGAATTCCATCCAAGCAGGAACACAGCCACGAACATGGGTGGCATGATACTGTACCCATGCGCAGAAGCATTACGCTATTTGGAAACTAGCAGATTTCTCAGGGATGAGTCTACGATGGAATTTTGAGTGAAGTTTTGCTGTTGAATAGTCACTAAAAATGGTCACATTTAAAAAGATGGAATTATACCACTTTGGACAAAGATCAGATGCCAAAGTCAGGTTGAACTACTCCCCCAGAGTGCCTGTGACATCGTTGACAGCATTACATTTTAAATGCACTACAAATGCAAATTCATTCAGAACGTCCGAAAGTTTCAAGTATAAAATCTCTTTGTCCGTAAAATCTCCTTTTCCGTAATATTATCTGCCAGATCTAACTCTCGTCTCCCTCCCCCCCCCCCCCCCTTTTACCCTCCTGATTTCCTTCTTAAGTATGCTCCTTAGCTCCCGAAACAAAAAAAGGTACATAAAATAAAATCAGAATGATACTCTAAAATCAACACTCCACCAGAGACTACTACAAAAGCAATTGGAAGATCAAAAAATCAATTAACACCACTAACCCTTACTAACATGGCAACAGAGCCAAGACAAAATAGATTTAATAGATGCAAAGTATCTATTCATTCAATGAGTGCGTGGATTTTTAGTTTTTCCGATCTTAAATTGACCGCGATAGATTGGGGAAACTTTGATAAATGCATTGACAGTAGATACAATTTTAAGTACAAATGATTTATCGCAAGTTTTTATTCCTGTCCAGTACAAAAGTAAGTTTTAAAAACATGGTTTACTGAAGGAAATTAAGGATACAGTAGCTTTAGATTCAGATAGGAGACGACAAATGTCAGCAGAAACAACTAGCTTGAAGAGTGGGAGCAGCTTAGAATTTAGCAAAGAGGCCAAAAAGATAGTTTAAGAAGGGAAAGTTGAAGAGTAAATTGATCTGAGTGTCCTTACACACCAGTTACATAAATGACACATGCATGTGCAGCAAACAGTTGATAATTGGCCCGGAAAATACATTTGTCCTGCATTATAAGAGGATTGAGTTGCGGAATAAGGAGGCTTTGCTACAATTATGCAGACCACATCTAGAGTATCCTGTGGTGTTTGGGCTTCATGCCCAAGAAAGAGTATACCTGCCAGAGAGGGAATGTAACAACGGTTCCCCTGAATGATTCTTCGGTTGATGAAACTGGGAAGAGACAGGGACGACCAGGTGGCACTCACTGGAGTTTGGACGAATGAGCAGATATCTCATTCTGACAGGACTGGACAGGTTCAATGCAGGAAGGATGTTTTCTGTGGCTGTTTGGTCACAGTCTCAGCAGACGGGCCATGACATTCAAGGGCCATGACCGCAATGAGAAAAAAACAGATTCTTTCATTCTGAGGTTGGCAAACTTGTTAAATCCTCTCCGATAGAAGACTGAGCAAGTCCAGTTGTTGAAAGTCCAGGTGGATAGATTTTCAGATATGAAAGGCATTTAAAAGTAAGGGGATCGAAACAGAAACATGATTAGCTATAATTGTATTGAATAGCGGAGCATGTTTGGAGGGCCAAAAGCTTGCTCCTGGTTTTAATTTTCGATATTATAACTAAACAATATTTTCATCCACATCATTCGACGGTATGAAGTATTTGAAGGTAAAGAGGACCAAGAAAATAATTTGCCAAAAATGCAAGTATGGACGGAACCTACATTGCCTCCCATTCTTACCTTTTTCGTTTTGCCTATATTTACTAATAAAGGGTGGAATTGGAGCTTGATACTGAGGACCAACCATAATTTCCTGAAAGAAAACAAAATACAAATTTTGGCAAGTTCTCTTAAGAGGCTGTGAAATTCACTCAAGTTCTACCCAAAATATTTAAATTGAACATCATCTAAGCAAAGCAGATTACGCAATTAAAGTTGTATATCCTAGGATAAATCATAATCACTTAAATATGGAGTCAGTTCCATTGGGTATGGAGGTGGCCCAGCAGTTAAACTGACAACCCACACTGCTATGCTAACAATCTAGAGATCAGAGTGCAAGTTCAACCAGGAATACTGTGGCATTTGTAGTTAATATTCTGAAATTTTGGAAATCTAGTGCTTGGTATTGACAGTATTGTATAGTTAGTTATTTAATCAGTCACCTGCAGATTATACTAAGGGCAAAGGTGGAAATCTTTAATCTAGCCCAAATATGACCGCAGACTCAATTCTGACTCTTAAATGCCCTCCAAAATAGCCCATTAACCCACACCATTTACAGGTGATAAGGTATGGGTGGATAGTGGCCGTTTCAATTGCCCAAAGAAATGATTAAGAACAAAAATTCATTCCACTTTACACATTAAATATATACAACAAATTCACCCAGAAATTTGCTTCCAAATTCTGCGACTAAAACTACCACAAAACGTCCAAATTTCAGAATCATTGGACGTGACAGGTCAAATAGCATGTTCCGATTCAACAGTTATCATAGTGCATGTTTAACACACACACATTTCCTCTCTCAATGAACACAAATTCCAGTATAAACTCCTCAGTGAAGCTTGGAGCCATATGCAAGTTCAATGAAGTAGAAATGTCTGATTCAATAACAATAGCAATATTGTGTCAATGTGTTGCCTTGCATCACCTTGAACAATGGCATTAACCATCACATGCTCTATTGTCAGGATCACTTTTAAGAAAAAATGCTCAAGGTTCTTCAAACAATTCTGGACATCAAAACTTTTATACCATCCTTCATATTGATGTACTTCACCCACATTCTCTTTTGTTGCATTCAATCGTTCTCTTACTGCCATGTCATAACTCAGCAACAAACAGGTCTAGTACTTTCTGTATGAAAGTTCCATAAAGTACAACATGGTAAAAATCACTCAGCCTTAAACCCATGAAGAAACTTGGAACCATTGAAGATATTTCAGATCCTTCCCTTTTCCTTAACCAACCTAAATATTCATAAATTCTGAGATAATCACTGATCTGATGGTGCAAATCATAATCTTGTGCATTACAAATCCCCTCTTGCAACAATGATTGCTATATCCTTTAATTTCAACTTATTTAATTGAATCCCTTAACAGGTTTTACATAGATTTAGTATAAACGTAGATTTAGCCATCTAGACCTCGTGCAATAAAACTCAGTGCAGCAAAATGACAAAAACCCGCATTCCAACAATTCAGAAAGCCCAGTATCGGCATCTGGCTACTCAGCTAACGTTTGCCGTTCAGCTCCCTTCAGACTTGCTGGGGCTGGAGTTCCCGTATTCTCTAAATTCTCCTTTCACTGAGACCATGTTTGTTTTTAATTAGCTTGTGCCTCAGTTCCCATTCAACTCACTGGAGTGCCATTTCCTATGCTCCCTTTAAACTGAGCAGAGTCTGGTTTCCTATATTCTTTTTACATTTATTAGGGTTTACGGGGAAATTTCTTGCACTACTGCATAACACCTTGAAATAAAACAGAAAATCTGTTTGTCTGCCAGGGTACCGAGCATGCTGGGTTATCAGGATTTTACAATGTACATACATAACTTCTCTTTAAAATTACTCTCAATTTTAATAATTTGTTTTTACAATCAATTTCTGTAAAACAAATCTTACAAATACATATTAAAGATAATACTTCCATATATGACAGCCAGCTGAAAGTATAAAAATGCCATAGACCACAAGTCATAGGAGAAGAATTAGGCGATTCAGCTCATCGAATCTACACTGCCATTCGATCATAGCCGATCTATTTTTCCCTCTCAGCACCTTAATGAATGTTCCCATGATCTTCTCGCATGCATCCTTGCACGCCTTATTTAGTTAACCAAGCATCTGCTTGGAATTTAACCACAGATTGTCCAATATGAGTAACTCAGTTGCGTGTTACCCCAATAATCTGAATAATTTTCAAAGCACGACAAAAGTGGGGAAAACCAAAAATGATAGAGAAGGCAGATGTAAAAGAGAGATAATTGTGGGAAGAGCAAGCACTTTTGTGGTAGAAGTTGCAGAAAATGTTATGACCAACCATGTAAAGGTGATATCTCTTCTGGATCCACAGGCTGATGAAAGATATACACTAATCTATGCCCACAGGCACTAACCTTTTTACAGTCATTCGACAAAATAGAATCATCTTCTTCAGAATCCTCATCCGTTAAGGAAAGTTCCTTATCATCTTCAATAGAATTAGCTAGAAAGCAAATAAAACAATATTTATATTTATATCCAAATTAAATAGTTAAATATAACTGAGGGGTGCAATAATTATTTTTTGTTACTTCGTGCAGCTACACAATTAACTGTCGTAAAACTCAAGAATTGATGTGGAACTGAACTGAATCAGAATGTCCTCCGATCTTTATTTGCTGTATTAAAATTATATATAATTAATACCAATTACATTACATTTAATAATTCAAATAGTTATGTATTATTCAATTAAATAAAAACTTATTTTAGCATTTGTCTTTTTCTCAACCTCGACAAAAATGCTTGTTGGAATAAGATGCCTGGCTGAAAGCTCTAAAGACTTTGCAAGAACGTTCTAAATAGGATCTTAACCCACCATCAATTTTAGATACATGGAACTGCAGATGCTGGTTTACAAAAAAGGCTCAAAGTGCTGGAGTAACTCAGTCGGTCAGACAGCATGGAAGACAGGAATCGATGGCGTTTCGGGTAGAGACCCTTCTTCAGACGGAGTGTAGTGGGAGTGGGGGGTGCGGGAGAAACCAGGCAAGTGACAGGTGGATACAGTTGAGGTGGGCATTTGATAGGCAAATGGTTGAACAAAGGCCAGAGATGAGAAGACAAAAGGTGTGAGATAAGGATTGAAGTAGTGGTAAAGAAGCAAGTCCCACTTAACTACATTTTACAGCACCTGCTTTGAATCTGGAACCCGAGTGCCATTTAATTGTCTAAATGCCAACAGTTCCAATCAGAACCACCAGCAAACGTTAGCAATGTTCAACCCGTTTTGCAACTTCATGGGAGTTTAAAGCCTGCTTAGTTCTCGTAAAGGCTATTAACCTGAAAAAAGAACTAAGAAAAATTTAAATGGTATTATTATTTAGGACATTAAAAAAAATTAACGAGCTTTTAACACCAGGAATCCACTCGGTTACTGTTTGTGCAAAAATAGTTTTGAGGGATTTTAATTTCTCACTTCGGCTCTCTCCCTCTCTCCCTCCTGATCATCGTTTTCCTCCAACTAATATAATGATTTGGTTGAAATCACTGTTAAATCTTTGACAGACTGGCAGGAATGTTGGCTGAGATAAGGATATGCAAAAAAGGATAAGCAAAAAATAAAAACATTAATTAAAGGGTGAAGGAGAGAGCTCTAAGATGCAGAGGGACTGTACATTATAGCCTTTCCAACAAAGAGATAAGGTTTATTAGATTGAAACCTGGAAAGGACAAGTGTTCCGACAAAGAAAGATTGCATTATCTCGGCCGCTGGAGTTTAATGACGAGAGGGGAGACTGTGGTACACGTTCCAGAGGGATCAGGGCAAAGAATATGGTCAGGGCAAAGCAGACTTGTGAAAGATCCAGAGGCGTAAGGGCAAGGTTCTTCTTCGAAGGGGTCATGGGTTTTTAAATAAACAATCATCGGTTAAGAAGGAAATTAAGCAAAACGTTTTTCAACGGCATTATTTGATCAATTTCCCTCCTGGGATAAATAAATTTCTATCGTATCGTGTTGACGTTCTTGAACTCTGATCCTCCTAGGGAAGTTGAAGAAGAATCTTTGAATATTTAAAGGCAGAGTCATAAGGTGTATCTCTGTATTCATAAGTTCATAAGTGAAAGGAACAAAATTAGACCATTCAGGCCATCAAGTGTACACCATTTAATCAGGGCAACCTCGCCAACGATTTGTCCGTCTTTTAGTCTTTTTTGTTATTTTTAGTGCGTTTTAAAAAGTATGTGTTAAAGTTCTCTGGTTTGTTTTATATGGAGGGTGAGGGAGGGGGTCAGGGAAACATTTTCAATCTCTTTTTTTTTATAATCCTATTTATTTATTTATTTTAAAATATTATTTTATTAGAAGCAATTGTACAAGGAGAAAGTAACCGACATAACAATTATACAATTTTCGTACAGCTTCAGTTTTAACATTTTATAAACTAATAAGTGAATCGGAAAAAAAAGAGGAAAGAAGAGAAAGGAAGAAGAAAGGAAAAAGAAAAGAAAGAATTTTGAAAAAGATACGAAAAAGAAAGAAGACCCCTGAACTAACGAAGAAGTGAAAAAAAAAGTGGAGATATAAGCCACTACCTTTCCCTACACCGGCTCACCCGACCCTAGCGTCGGTTTTGAACTTGTGTTCAACCATTCTGTTGTTGAAGAAATTCAATGAAAGACCATATTTTGGAAAATTGATCTGATTTGTCAGACAAAAACAAGCCTTATTTTTTCTAAATGTAGTGTCTCGATCATTTCTGTGATCCACATCTTCACGGTGGGAACTGTTATATTTTTCCAGAATTTAAGTATGTTTTTTCGCAAGGAAGCGTCTTTGGAATATCGTTAACTTAGGGCAGCCCGCTGACATCCCTAATGTTATTAATTTTGAATCTGACTTGAATTGAATTTTGAGAGTTTTAGAAATGGTATTGAATATTCCCATCCATAAATTTTGTATTTTTCTCTAACCTTGCCGGAGATGCAATTGTTTTCCGGATCATATCTCCGGTCGCTCTGCAGCCTAAGCCCAGCTCGAGACTGACTTTGAGCCCATTGTAGGGCTGTGGATGTACCATCGGAGTCTGCGATCCCTTGCCCGGGATCGACGCTTCAACTGCGGCCTGTGGATTTCAACATCAAGGAGCTCGCAGTCTCGGGTAGAGATTGATGTCGGGAATCTCCAAAGTCATAGGAGGTTTGACTAGCCCCGACCCGAGGTCCGATCTCCCGGCACGGGGAGCTGAGATCTCACCACCCCCCCTCCTGATGCGAAGGGCCCGATCGTCCCGTCAACGGAAGATCCGAATGCCCCGACGGCGGGAGATCAAACAAAGGAAGGAATTGAACTTTTTTCGCCTTCCATCACAGTGAGGAATGTGGAGGAGTCAATGTGGTGGATGTTTATGTAAAAATGTATTTTGTGTGTCTTGTTGCTGTTTATTGGTATGACTGTATGGCAAATCAAATTCCTCATATGTTGCAAAACATACTTGGCTAATAAAGTATGATTATGATTATTATGATGATTATGATCCATCTCTTCCTCCTAACCAAATTCTCCTGCCTTCTCCCCATAACTCTTCAACCCGTACTAATCAAAAATCTATCTCTGCTTTAAAAATATCCATTGAAGGCCTCCACAGCCTTCTGTGGCAAAGAATTCCACAGATTGACCACCCTCTGACTAAAGAAATTCCTCTCATCTCCTTCCTAAAGAAACGTCCTATAATTCTGAGGCAATGACCTCTAGTTCCAGCATCCTCTCCACATCCACTCGATCAAAGCCTTTCACTATTCCCCCCCATCTTTCTTCTAAACTCCAGCGAGTACAGGCCAGTGCCATCAAGCACTCATTCCTGGGATCATTCTTATAAACCTCCTCTGGATCCCTCCTCAGATATGCTCAATACTCCAAATGCGGCCTGATCAGTGCTTTAGACCCTCAGCATTACATCCCTGTTTTTGTATACAAGCCCTCGAAATAAATGCTAGCAATGCATTTGCCTTCTTTACTACCGATTCGACTTGCGGATTAACTTTTGGGAATCCTGCACAAGCACTCCCAAGTCCCTTTGCACTTCAGATATCTGGATTCACTCCCCATTTAGATTTAAAAAAAAAAAATATTTCTACTACCAAAATACATGACTCCACACTTTGCTACACTATATTCCATCTGCCACTTCTCTGCCCACTCTCCCAAGTCCTTCTGCAGAGTCCCTGCTTTCTCTGCACTACCTGCCTCTCCACATATTTTCGTATCATCTGCAAACTTGGCCACAAAGCCTTCAATCCCCTCAAATACATCATTAATGCACAACGTGAAGAGTAGCGGTCCCTGCGGAACTCCACTAGTCACTGGCAGCCAACCAGAAAAAGCTCCCATCTTCGCCATCCAGCCAACCTGCTATCCATGCTAGTATCTGCTCTTTGATACCATGGGCTCTCATCTTCCTTAGCAGCCTCACGTGTGGCACCTTATCAAAATCTAAATAAATAACACCCGCTGACTCTCCTGTCTGTCCTACTATTTACTTCGTCAAAGAATTCCAGCAGATTCGTCAGGCAAGATCTCCCCTTCACAAAACCATGCTGACTTCGGGCCATTTTATCGTGAACTTCTAAGTACTCTGTAACCTCATCCTCCACAATGGACTCTAAAATCTTACCAACCACTGAAGTCAGACTAACTGGCCTTTAGTTCCCACGATTCTGCTATGCTCCGTTCTTGTACAGCAGGGTAATATTGGCAATTTTCCAATCATCTGGAATCACTCCTGACCCCAGTGATTCTTGCAATTTCACAATGAATGCCTCCACAATCTCTAAAGCCCCCTCTTTCAGAACCCCATGGTGCAGTCCACGTGACTTATCCACCTTCAGCCCTTTCAGCTTCCTAAGCATCTTCTCCTTAGTAATAGCCACTCCACTAACTTCCACCCCGACTTTCTGGAATTTCAGGCAGTGCTGGTGCCCTCCACTGTGAAGACTGATGCAAAACAAGTTATTCAACGCCTCTGCCATTTCTTTATTCCCCATTATCATTTCTGCAGCATCATTTTCCAACGGTCCAACACTTGCCTCTTTCTTAGTCTTCATATATCTGAAGAAACGCTTGCTATCCTCTTTTATATTATTAGCTAGCTTACCTATGTATTTCATCTTTTCTCTCCGTGTTGCCTTTTTAGTTATCTTCAGTTGTTCTTTAGGAACAACCCAATCCTCTGGCTTCCCACTAATCTTTGCAATTGTATATGCCTACTCTTTAAGTTTTATACTGTCCTTGTCAGCCTCATTCTCCCCCTAGAATCCTTCTTCCTCTTTGGAATGAAAAGATCCAGCATCTTCCAAATTATTCCCAGAAATTCTTGCCATTGCTGTTCCACCGTCATTTGTGCTAGGGTCCCTTTCCCATACATTGAACAATAATCTTCTTTGACTCCTGCCACTTCCTCCAAATCCAAGGGATAGCTACCGGCACTCGCATGGGGCCCTAGCTACGCCTGCCTCTTTGTCGGGTACGTCGAACAATCGCCGTTCCAGGTGTACACTGGCCCTATCCCCGAACTCTACCTCTGCTACATTGATGACTGCATCGGTGCTACCTTCTGCAACCATGCAGAACTCACTGACTTCATTAATTTTACTACTAATTTCAATCCGGCACTCAGATTCACTTGGACCATCTCTGACATCTTCCTACCTTTTATTGATCTCACTGTCTCCATCATTGGAGACCCACTGACAACTGACATATATTATAAACCCACCGACTTCCACAGCTATCTAGACTATACTTCTTCCCAGGGTACACAAAAGGCTGGAGAAACTCAGCGGGTGCAGCAGCATCTAAGGAGCGAAGGAGATAGGCGACGAGATAGACCTATCTCCTTTGCTCCTTAGATGCTGCTGCACCCGCTGAGTTTCTCCAGCCTTTTGTGTACCCTCGATTCTCCAGCATCTGCAGTTCATTTTTTATACTTCTTCCCACCCTGCTTCCTGCAAAGACTCTTTCCCCTCCTCACAATTCCTCAGTCTCAGCCGCATTTGCGCCCATTCCAGGACATCCCTCATTCTTTAGGGAGTGGGGGTTCCCATTTCCATCATAGATAAGGTCCTCCCTAGGGTCTCCTCAATATCCTGCAACTCTGCTCTTGCTTCCCCCCCTCCCTCCAGCCGTAACAAGGACAGTCCCCCTGGTCCTCACCTTCTACCCCATCAGCCATCACATATCCTCCAACATTTTCACCACCCCAATGGGATCCCACCACTAGCCACATCTTCCCATCTCCACCCCTTTCTGCTTTCCACAGAGACCGTTCCCTCCACAACTCCCTAGTCAACTCTCGGCAAGACCAAGCGCAGGCTCGGCGATGGTTTCGCTGAACACCTCCGCTCAGTCCACCTAAACCTACCTGGTCTCCCGGTTGCTAAACACTTTAACTCCTCCTCCCATTACCACACTGACCTTTCTGTCCTGGGCCTCCTCCATTGTCAGAGTGAGGCCCAGTGCTAATTGGAGGAACAGCACTTCATATTTCGCTTGTATTTCAATGCACGTGGTCCATGAAACAAAGTGGATGACCTTGTAGCAGTTAGAAATTGGTAGGTATATTCCTGGTATTCAGCTTACACCCCAGCTGTATGAACATTCAGTTCTCTAAGTTTAAGTAACCCTTTCCATCCCTCCCAGTTCTCCGACCAGTTTTACTGTCCCCAACAACATTTTATCTCAGGTTGCTTTGTCGTTACCTTCTCCTGGCTAACAATGATATATTCTACATTTTCCTTGATTTTATATTCCCCTTGTTATATTTTCACACCTCACACTTCCTTATTTATTATCTCCCTCTCCCCTGACATCAGTCTGAGGGTCTCGACCCGAAACATCACCCATTCCTTCTCTCCAGAGATGCTGCCTGTCCCGCTGAGTTACTCCAGCATTTTGTGTCTATCTCGGGTACCATTTCCAGTCAACTTTGGCCTCCCTCGTGTCTCTGTAGTCCCCTTTGCTCAGCAGTAATACTGACACAACCGACTTCACCATCTCCCTCTGAAAATGTCAGGTTAAATCTTAACATATTGTGGTCGCTACCTCCGAGTGGTTCCTTTACCTTGAGTTCCCTGATCAAATCCGGTTCATTACACAACACTAAATCCAGAATTGCCCTTTTCCCTGGTAGGTTCCACTACAAACTGCTCTAAGAAACTATCTCAGAGGCACTCTACAAATTCCCTTTCTTGGGGTCCAGTACCAACCAAATTTTCCCAGTCTACCTCCATATTGAAATGTCCCATGACCACTGTAGCATTGCCTTTCCTACATGACTATTGTATTTTCTGGTGTAACTTGTACCCTATATCCTGGCCACTGTTTGGGGGCCTGTAAATAACTCCCATTATGGTATTTTAATCCTTACGATTTCTCAGCTCTACCCACAATGACTCTGCATCTTCTGATCCTATATCATCCTTCGCTAAGGGCCAAATTCCATTCCTTACCAGCAGAGCTTCCTCACCCCCTCTGCCCACCTGTCTGCCTTTCCCATAAGACGTATAACCTTGAATATTCAGCTCCCAGCCTCTTGCAGCCACGTCTCTGTAATTCACACATCGTATCTGCCAATTTCTAACTGCGCTGCAAGCTCATCCACTGTATTTCTTATACTACGTGCATTCAAATACAACAGCTTTAATTCGGTATCACCCCACCTCCTCTCACACCTGTGCCAAATTTACTCGACCTTACTCTCTAACCCCTTAAACTTGCTGTTCTATTACTTCTGGAGACTTCTGTAACTTTTCCTGCACTTTTTCCCTTTAATTCCACCCTTACACTTTCAATTTGATCACCCCCCCAAGCTCTATCTATGCCCCTGGTGATACAGTTTGCCAGGAGTCTGGTCCCAGCCGGGTTCAAGTGGAGTCCCACTCAACAGGTCAGAGTTAAATAGATTCTTGAAGGCAAGGAAGTGAAAGATTACCAAAGGTCGCTATGGAATATGGAACTGAGGTTATAGATGGGGCAATTGTGATTCAAGATGTCGAGTAGGCTCCATGGGCACTTATGCCAAAATGTATGTGTTCTTATTTGGAAATACAGTAACCAACTTTGCCTCCTATGTCGTAACATTAATCTGGAAGCAGTTGACAATACCAGGATTCAAGAGTTAAGGAAAGAAGTCAAACTGCCGGATATCTATCCCATAGGAGTAGATTACGCAGAAATGTAACACATTTCCAACATCAAATTAAAAAAAAAAACTAATTTGCTTACATGCTTCAGAAATTCAGGACAAAGTTGCATGAATTCTGAACTTAAAGCAATCAGGGGGTACACAACACACAGAAAACAACAATCAGCAAAGACGTCTGAACAGACAATTTTAATGAGACTACGAAGTGAAATAGATTACTGGCATCAAATAGTTTAAAGGGCCTGAACCACTTATGCAACTCTTTTGGCGACTGCCAGGGACTAGTTTTAATGGAAATCACCTACAACACCTGGCGTCCAACTACGACAGCACCCACGACAGCAAAAATTGTCGCCACTGTTGCTGAAATATTTTCAACATGTTGAAAATTTTGCAGCAGTCACCTGTAGTTGCCCAAAAAAATTGCCCAAGTGGGACTGGCCCATAAGAGTCACTAATTTGTTATTTCACAAGAGGAAAGCTCGTAATGATCAGGAGGGATTATTAATATTCAACTCCATCTATTTAACCAGAGTAGATTGCGCTGTCTGTGTCAAAGCCTGTTTTTTGAGTACAACTAGCCAACATTGAATTGGACTAGTCAATGTTGGATGGTAAAGAACATTTCCTAACATAATCGTACAGGATCATTCCTCATTTCTCCATATCCTTTGAGCATGTTGTAGGACAAAAATAAACATATTTTCGCCTCTAATATCTGGTGAGGTAACAGGGGGAAAAAAAGATTGAGAATGACAGGTGCTCAAACCAGTAATATCATTGGGCTATTTACTGCAGAAAAATTAACACTTTCCAGCTAAAGTGTCGTTTTAAAAAAAAACAATCAAATTCAGCAATGTGGCAGAGTGTGGCAGTGAATAGTCCATTGGTGTTTGCATGAATAAAACACAATGAATTAAATGGCAACCTTCGTATGGTTTTGATAAACCATGTCATACAACTTACATCTCAAAGGGTGGGGAAAAAGATCTGATGCCTCATGGGAAGTAACTGATGGAGTCAAATCGTCTGCTGAAGATTGGGTTTCATCCTCCTCTTCTCCAGAAAGAAGATCTTTAGCTATTTGTTCCTGTCAACAGAGTGAAGGGTTTATTATTAATGTTTGATCGTTTGGTTACTTCTTTTGCTGCAATTGATGTCTTGTTTCTCAGAGGATTTCAGAGTTTGAGCTCTTTCACATTATATTCACAGCTTGATTAGTTTTGAGATGTAGCATGGTAAAAAGCCCTTCAGCCCACCAGCAATCACCCGTTGACACTAGTTCTGTTATCCCTCTTTCTTATCCACTCCTTACACACATGGGGCGATTGTAGAGAGGCTAATTAACCTGCAAACCAGCATTACCAAAGCACCCAGAGGAAACCCACACAGGGAGAATGTGCAAACTTTACACAGACAGCAAACAAGGTCAGGCTCAAACCCAGGTTTGTGGTGCTGTGCGGCAGCAGTTCTACTAGCTTGTTCAAGAAGGAACTGCAGATGCTGGAAAATCGAAGGTAGACATAGGTGCTGGAGAACCTCAGCGGGTGCGGCAGCATCTATGGAGCGAAGGAAATAGGCAAAGTTTCGGGCCGAAACCCTTCTTCAGACCTACTAGCTTAATGCCTTTCTGGACCATAGAAGTTGAGTGAGTTCATAGTGGAAGATCAATTTAGTGGATTTTAAATAACTTTATTGGAAACTAGACCAAGTGGGACCCGTCCCCTCAACGCATGGTTGTGGGGGGAGGGGGCGGACTGCGACGTCACACACATACTAACCACCAAACACACACTAACCATCCCCATTGATATTATATTAATATTATTCATTCACTCCATTTAACCCATCTCCCGCCCTATCCACTCAAGCATAGCCCCCAACTCGCAGGCGTGGCTAGAGGGAGGGGGATAGAGAGAGGGGGACTCAGAGGCACGGAGAGGGACACAGAGAGGGAAGGTGGGAGGGAGGGGTGTGGCAGAGAGCGTGAGGGGGCGGCGAGAGAGCGTGAAGGGGGTAGAGTTTGAGCAGTGGGGGAGCACATCGTCAGAGGTGAGGGTTCCCGGCTGCAAAATGCACCCGTCCCCTATCGGTTGCGGGGGGCAGAAAGGGAGCGTGAAGGGGACAGAGAGTGAGGGGGGTAGAGTTTGAGGGGTTTGGGGGGGGGTGGGCGCGTCGTTAGAGGGGAGGGCTGGTTCCCGAACCTCGCTCCCGGCTTCAGCAAGAAGACAGCGTGGTTTTTTTTCAAAGGTCTTGTGAGCGGCGCGGCCGGGCAACGTGACTCACAGTGCTGAACACAACGTGCAGCCATTGTGACGTCATCACTCAAAGCCGTTTCATTTTCTAAGTTATTTGAAAGTTTTGAACATTTTGATTAATAACTCAAGAAAAAAAGCTCGGAGTTGTCAGGTAAGCCGATTTTTGACTTTACCAGATAAATCTCTACAGGAATATGTATCACAGGGCATTGTTTTTGTCGAGCAGTAGGATTATACACCCACACACACACACATACATCCAAGATTAGAGTTTTATAAGTATATAGATTATGAAATAAGTTCAGAGAATGTTTTTTATTGGTCTTTTGTCCAATGGACTACTGGAATCAAGCTGCATAGCACCTTAAGGGAGTTATGCCATAAGAATAGATATTAAGTAGTTTATTAAATATTAATTGTAAGATTGGGAAACAAAGGATGACACAATATCTTACAGCGCCAGACACCCATGTTCAATCCCCAGTACTGGTGCTCGTCTGTACAGAGTTTGTACATTCTCCCTGTGACCTGCATGTGTTTTCTCAGGGATCTTCGCTTTCCTCCCACACTCCAAGGAAACACAGGTTTGTAGGTTAATCGGGTTGGTATGAATGAAAAATTGTCCCTAGTGTGTGTAGGATTGTGTTAATGAGGAAATAGTATATAATAGAACTGCTCGGATAGTGACTTTTATATGTTAGATAATTTGCAAAAGAAAGGCTTAAGGTTTTCGGAAACACATGTCTCCCAAAGAAATAAAGTACAAAGAAACACACACAGGGAACAGATGAATCAAAACATAGAAACACTAATCTGAACCTGCATAGCTTAGTTTATTGCTTTGAGGAAATTATACGCTGGAGGGAATTGTATTTGATATGATTTTGTGTTGAAGAATGGATAGCTGAATAGGGCCTCTTCTTAGGCCAGAGGTCATCTGCTCTTTCTCCATGGCACATTCCTGAGCTCTGAATGTGGCATAAAGATGAAGAGCTATGGCTGTCTATGGTGAGTTTGAGACAGAATTCAAGGCTGAAAGATAATAGACTGTGGTTAGCTTTGGCTATGTTAATTTATAATGAGGTTGAGATAAGGGATGTATGCTTGGAGAGGAAAAAAAATCAGATTGATGGATTTGTGATCTTCCTTCTGTTTATAGAAAGTCGAAGAAGCAGATGTACTTTTGAGGTAATAGTCTGAAGTTGTAAATTTATCTTTTGTTTTGTAATATTTGTACAGGGTCTTGGTGAGACCACACCTGGTGTATTGCATACAGTTTTGGTCTCCAAATCTGAGGAAGGACATTCTTGCCATAGAGTGAGTGCAGAGAAGGTTCACCAGACTGATTCCTGGGATGTCAGGATTGTCTTATGAAGAAAGACTGGATAGACTTGGTTTATACTCTCTAGAATTTAGGAGATTGAGAGGGGATCTTATAGAAACTTACAAAATTCTTAAGGGGTTGGACAGGCTAGATGCAGGAAGATTGTTCCCGATGTTGGGGAAGTCCAGGACAAGGGGTCACAGTTTAAGGATAAGGGGGAAATCCTTTAAGACCGAGATGAGAAAGACTTTTTTCACACAGAGAGTGGTGAGTCTCTGGAACTCTCTGCCACAGAGGGTAGTTGAGGCCAGTTCATTGGCTATATTTAAGAGGGAGTTAGATGTGGCCCTTGCGACTAAGGGGATCAGAGGGTTTGGAGAGAAGGCAGGTACGGGTTACTGAGTTGGATGATCAGCCATGATCATATTGAATGGCGGTGCAGGCTCGAAGGGCCGAATGGCCTACTCCTGCACCTAATTTCTATGTCTCCATGTTTCTATTTGTAAAAGGCCTTGCAGATGAAATTGGAAATCCATCTCCCAGAGATAGCAGGAGAAGGGGAGGCTGTAAGTTAGAATGAAGCTGTATCCTGGCACAAAACACTTATCAATTAAGTTGACAGATTTACGACACATGTATGCTTGGAGTTGGGAGGTGTGCGGGTTTTGAATTTAACTTTGAAGCTGTGTAATTCGGCAAACTCATATCATTAATGTTTTTAATACGTAGGTAATAGTATTTTAAATTGTGTAAAATTGTAGTGAAACCATTTATGAAATGTATTGTGTCTAAGTAGGATTGTAAACATTAGACTTTGTTTAGATTTATAGATATATCTTTCTTCTTGGTATGGAAAGTGTGTTTTGTTTGTATGACTTGTGTGATCATTGTATTTAATATGTATCTTATATTTTGAGGAGTGGTCTTTGATAATTGAGCCTACTGGGGTTTTGCTGTGTTGAAATAAAATAATTCTAAACAAAGTTAAACCACAGGCAAACAAAGGTTGTAAAATTAGGCCAGAGAAGGGGGGGGATCATATGACTGCAGTTGTAAATCACCAGAAGGACTCAGATGATTGGTTACTAGTTTGTCATACCCTCTGTATCAGAAATGTCTAATACCTATATAAATGCCATGAGTTTGTATCAAAGTCACTAATTCTCTGGACTTGCCCCAGAGCTTTCAGCTCTGTGTTGGAAGGTTCAGAGACCAGTCTCAGCTGAATAAAGAATCGATTTCAACAGCTACAAGCATTTGAGTCAAGTTGACTTTAGATTGACAAAATAATTCAGTTTAACATTAATGTGCAGGGATCAGTCGGCACAGACTCGGTGGGGCGAAGGGCCTGTTTCTGTGCTGTATCTCTAAACTAAACTGGTTTAAAATTAAAGGCCAAATATTTTATCCAAGCTTTACCTTCATAAAAGGTAAATTTTACTTGTCTAATCATGCATCAGGTGTAAGCTAATAGATCAACCAGCATTTCCTCATTCCTATGAGATTTCTAACATTACTTTTCCCCCCCAATTCATTTGCAAGTTAAACTTAAAGTTTTCCCAATGGTTATTATTCCCGACTGACAAGGTTTCTTATGATTCAATGGTTTCTGCATTCAAGTGGATTGTTAAGTGTTTTACCCAATGGTGATAATTAAGTAGATTATGGCAACAATTGCGAAGTATGCTTTTCCATTCTCTATACAGGCTTAAGAAACCATTACATTCAAGTTGATGGGAAGAGATGCCGGAGAACAGATAGGGGCAGAGAAACAGTATATTTCTCATAGAGTCATAGAATGATACAGTGTGGAAACAGGCTCTTTGGCCCAACTTTCCCACATCGGCCAACAATGTCCCAGCTACACTAGTAGCACCTGCCTGCACTTTGCCCATATTCCTCCAAACCTGTCCTATCAATGTACCTGTCTAACTATTTCTTAAACAATGGGATAGTCCCTCCTCTGGCAGCTTGTTCCATGCACCCGCTATGCTTTGTGTGAAAATGTTACCCCTTGGATTCCTATTAAATCTTTTCCCCTTCTCCTTGAACCTCTGTCCTCTGGTCCTCGATTCCCCTACTCTGGCAAGAGACTGTACATCTACTTGATCTATTCCTCTCATGATTTTGTATCTCGGCAAAGATGCAGATTTGGATGCTATCAACATTTACCCAGAAGATGTTTCTCCCACATTAATCAGGTATAAACAACAATTTATATATCATCTATAAATAAACAATTGGGATTATTAAATTCAAGCTCTAAATCTGTCGAGATCTTTGGAAATCACATTTTTGCAAGGAGTCAAATATTTCAATGATGTCAAAGAACACATCACTGCCATCTATCAGATCTCCCATGAACAGCTTTTGATCACCTAATATATTGGTAATAATTGGTTTATTATTATAAAGATCCCAGGAGATTCACAAGGTGTTGGTGTAAAGAGGTTAGACCAGATGATCAACACGGACTTGATGGCTTTTGTGTCTAGTTTTGTTTAGAGATACAGTGTGAAAGCAGACCTTTCGGCCCACCGAGTCCACATCGACCAGCGACCCCCGCACACATTAACACTACCCTACACACACCATGGAAAATGTTCAGTGTATACCAAGCCAATTAACCTACAAACCTGTAATTCTTTGGAGTGCAGGAGGAAACTGAAGTTCTCCAAGAAAACCCATGCAGGTCACGGGAAGGGCGTACAAACTCCATTCAGACAAGTACCCGTAGCCAGAATCGAACCCGGGTCTCTGGCACTGTAGCTCTACCGTTGTATGACTATCACATTAATTGATCTCTCAACATTTCTGACCTTATCCAGGGTCATATCCGGTAAGTTGTCAGCAAGTTCGCTGGGAGAGCTGCCCTCACTTTCATGTTCAGAGATTGGATCGGATGCTTCATAGCCATAAAGTGCTAGAAGTTCTTCCAGAGGTACATCACTTTCCTTCATAAGGAGATTAAAACAAATATTAATGGATCCGAGTTCTTTATTTCCCCTTTGAACGAACGCTTTTAAACACAAAATACAATGCAATAAAAGGATGTTTCACAAACAAACTGGAATGTAATTACACATGGCAAGTTTAAATTAAACCACATCACAATTATTTTTATAAAATCTTAGCTAGACTTTATTAAAAATTATCTGTTAATTAATTATTGTTCCAATATTTCTTTGCTGCTCTGTGCCAAGTATTTCAATGTAGCTTAATAAAACCAAATAATTTTTTTTAACACCGCACATTTATTAAAGTATAGTTGTCTGTCAGCAATTAGAATAAACAACTAAAGTACTGAACAGAGGGAATTCTTCTACCTGTGCTCAATTATCAAAAATATACTGCTTTTAACATTCAAAGAATTCTGTAGTTGAGCTATCTTTCTCATCTACATTTTGTTGCTCCATTCAGGGTGGGGGCTGGGTGGGAATAGGCCAGAAATGTGGAAGGAAAGATGAAAAGACATTTGAGACATGCTACCCGTCCCGCTGAGTTACTCCAGCATTTGGTGTCCGCCTTTGAGAGACATGGTATTCATTCTGATCCACTTGCTGATCAAAATCACTCATTAGGTTTCTACCAGTGAAGTTTCGTTGAGAATTTTTAAAAAAAATTACCCTTTCCAGATCTTCAAACGATTTATCGGCCTCCGGCGTCTCCTCTTCTTCCCGAGGAGTGTAATTGTGAGACAGGATATCGGCTAAGTTGAATCTGTGATCTGCTGAGCCCATTGAGCCGGCTAAAGGACCAAAAACACAAAATTCAATTATTACATATTTTCTTCCACAGCCTGAAGCAGATACAGTGCCCTCCATAATGTTTGGGACAAAGACCCATCATTTATTTATTTGCCTCTGCACTCCACAATTTGAGATTTGTAGCAGAAAACAATCACATGTGGTTAAAGTGCACATTGTCAGATTTTATTAATGGCCATTTTTATACATTTTGGTTTCACCATGTAGAAATTACAGCTGTGTTTATACATTGTCACCCCATTTTAGGGCACCATAATGTTTGGGACACATGGCTTCACAGGTGTTTCCATCACCTTTGGAAACTTTTATTGTTGCTTATCAACATGAGGACCAAAGTTGTGCCAATGAAAGTCAAAGAAGCCATTATGAGACTGCGAGACAAGAATAAAACTGTTAGAGGCATCAGCCAAACCTTAGGCTACCAAAATCAACTGTTTGGAACATCATTAAGAAGAAAGAGAGCACTGGTGAGCTTACTGATCACAAAGGGACTGGCAAGCCAAGGAAGACCTCTATAGCTGATGACAGAAGAATTCTCTCTGTAATAAAGAAAAATCCCCAAACACCTGTCTGACAGACCAGAAACTCTCTTCAGGAGTCAGGTGTGGATTTGTCAATGACCACTGTCCGCAGAAGACTTCATGAACAGAAATACTGAAAGATGGCCTGGTTACAGTTTGCCAAGAAGTACTTAAAAGAGCAACCACAGTTCTGGAAAAAAGTCTTGTGGACAGATCAGATGAAGGTTATATCAGAGTGATGGCTAGAGCAAAGTATGGAGGAGATAAGGAACTGCCCTAGATCCAAAGCATACCACCTCATCTATGGAACAGTGGTGGGGGTGTTAGGGCCTGGACATGTATAGCTGCTGAAGGTATTGGCTCACTTATCTTAATTGATGGTACAACTGCTGATGGTAGTAGCATAATGAATTCTGAAGCGTATAGACACACCCTACCTGCTCAAGTTCAAATAAATGTCTCAAAACTCATTGGCCAGCGGTTCATTCTTCAGCAAGACAATGATCCTGCTATAATTTCTACATGGTGAAACCAAAATGTATAAAAATGGCCTTTATTAAAATCTGACAATGTGCACTTTAATAACATGTGATGTATTCTATTACAAATCTCAAATTGTAGAGTACAGAGGTAAATAATTAAATGGTGGGTCTTAGTCCCAAACATTATGGAGGGCACTGTAATTCAATACATCAAAACGAATTGATATAAAACACTAATTTTCAAAACAGTTAATTAATTTTCACCTTTAAAAGAAAACACCAAACACCGCAACCCGCTAAGAATGATTAACTGCAAAAACATTGTTGGAGATGTAATTCTATATTTGTACTAAAAACACTCTTATTACAGAGACTTTGTGTTTGAACACACAAAATTTGTTTTTCAGAGGTTTCCTATAAGGCTATACCATTTAGGGCAGCAGGATCAAAATAAACAAATTATGGACTAACTATTTAAAGATAATCAGCATAAAACTAAAAGAGAAGGTATATAACATTGCAAAGATTAGTGGGAAGCTGGAAGATTGGGAAGATTTTAAAAAAAGCAACAGAAGGTAATTAAAAAGACAATACAGAGATAAAAGACGAAACACTAAAGTAAGCTGGCCAACAATAGAAAAGATAGCAAAAGTTTATTCAGATGTATAAAGAGTAAGAAATAGGCAAGAGTGGACGTTGGACCGCTGGAAAATTATGCTGGAGAATAGATAATGGGGATTAAAGAAAGGGCATATGAATTTAATATGTTCTCTTCACCAGTCTTCACAGTGGAAGACACCAGCAATGTGTCAGAAACTCAAGAGAGTCAGGCGGTGGAGTGATGATCACTAAAGGGAAAGTGCTTAGGAAGCTGAAAGGTCTGAAGGTGGATAAGTCACCTGAACTGCAGGTGTTCGAAAGAGGTGGCTTTAGAGATAGTGGAGGCATTGTTTGTGATCTCACTAGTCAGGGATGGTCAATTGGAAAATTGCATACGTTGGAAAATTGCATACGTTACTCCGCTGTTCAAGAAGAGAGCGAGGTAGAAGACTGGAAACTATAGGCCGGCAGAGAAGTGGAAGATGCAATACAGCGTAGCAAAGCGTGGAGTCATGCATTTTGGGAGCAGGAATAAAGGAGTAGACTATTTTCTAAATGAATTCAGAAATCAGAGGTGCAAATGGAGTTGGGAGTGCGGGTGCAGTATTCCCCAAAAGTAAATTTGTAAGTAGAATGAGTAGCAAGGAAGGCAAATGCAATTTTGTGAGGGTTAGAATATAAAATCAGGAAAGTAATGCTGACGCTTTATAAGGCCACATTTCGCCAGACCACATTTGGAGCTATTTTGAGCCCCATATCTGAATGAGGATGCTAGCGTTGAATATGGTGCAGAGGAGGTTTACGAGAATGGTCCCAGGAATGATTTGGTTAACATATGATGAGCGTTTGAAGGCACTCGGCCTGTGCTGGCTAGAGTTTAGAAGGATAAGGGAGAGGGGGGGGGGGGGGGGGGGGGGGGGGGGGGGGGGGGGGGGGGGGGGGGGGGGGGGGGGGGGGGGGGAGACCTCATTGAAACTTACCAAATAGTGAAAGACCTGGATAGTGATTGTGGAGAGGATGTTTCCACTATTGGGAGAGTCTAGGACCAGAGGCCATGGCCTCAGAATAAAAGGACGTACAATTAGAAAGGAGACGAGAAGGAACATCTTTAGTCAGAGGGTGTTGAATCGGTGGAATGCCAAGTCAATGGATACCTTTAAGGTGGAGATTGACAGATTCTTGATGAGTAAGTGTGTCAGGGGTTATGGGGCAAAGGCAGAAAAATAGGATTGAGAAGGAAAGATAGAACAACCATGATTGAGTGGCAGAGAAGACTTGATGGGCCAAATGGCCTAATTCGGTCCCAAGAATTTTAATGCTCAGAAAAAAGGCTGCCTTAGTTTAAAAAAAGTTAAATTGTTCTGCTTAAACTCCATCTCCAATACTAAATGCTAGAACCAATATATCTAAAATTATCCAGGATTTCCCCCAAAATTAGCATCATTCCCCACCAACAGGAGCAACAAAAATTATTAGTGGGCAAGAAAGGCTAGATGCAGGGAGGATGTATCCTTCGACCAAAGATTTAGGACCAGAGAGCACAGTAGGTGTACAAGCAGTAGGCCATAGAGATCAGAGACACGGACAAATATCTTCACTTACAGGATGATGAACCTTTGAAATTCTCTATTTGGATCAATTGATTTCTGCATTCAAAACATGAATCAATATGATTTTGGGATATTCAGGGAATTTAATGGATATGGTGATAGTCCTGGAAAAGGCATTGGGTAAAGTTCAGCGATGCTGTTGATGAATAGTCGTGCACTCAAAGGCCCACTCCTGCTCCTATGTCTTATGTTCATAATTAATTTTAAAAAGTCTTGGACTTGCAAACTCATTTACTAAGCTGCCAGACAAGAACATATTCCAGATAAAAAGTGCATTTTACAAACAGTTTGCTTACTATACCTCCTCCAGACTGAAGTCTGTTTTCTAAGGAACATAGATTCTGTGTTCGATATAACACCACGCGAGGACTCTGTCTACCAACAGAGGCCTAAAAATACAAAATGAAAAACAATTAATTTTGGTCACAACACAAGTTGTTAGCTTTCTTTAGAACCATATTGCCCACTGATATTGTACATCACATATTGAAGGGGGGGGGGGGGGGGGCGTGCTGTGTTGCAGCTGATGGAAAGCTGCCTCACAGCACCAGAGACCCAGTTTCGATCCTGACCAAGGGTGAAGTCTGCATAGAGTTTGCACATTCTCCCTGTGGCCGTGTTGGTTTCCTCCTAGTGCTCCGGTTTCATCCCGCAGCGGAAAAGATGTGCGGGTTTGTAGGTGAGTAGGCCTCTAAATTGCCCCTAGTGTGCAGGAAGTGGATGAGAAAGTGGATAACATAGAACTATTGTGAATGAGTGATCAATGACTGGTGTGGACAGAATAAGACAAAGGACCAGTTTCCATGCTGTCTCGAAAACTAAAATATCTATACATTTATGCCTAGAGGAAAAGAACATGAATGAATGATACTTTGTCATTGTCAGTGATATTCTTTGTTTTGCATACCCAAGATATGCTAAGAGTTGCAACAAAAAGGCGCCACATTTAATATTTAACATCCACATTTAATAGCTGAGTCATAAGAGTATTAATCATCAGGAGAGTTGAGGAAATAAAATACACCTCAATGTGGTGAAAACACTCACCAATTGAAAACCTGATGTACCAAAGGTATACTCAAGCCATAAAAAACATCTTCTCCTTGCATTTGGTCTGGATTATTCACGTACCCCATTCTTAAACTTGTGAAATGGCAACAAAAAAAAAAGAACACTTTTCTTATTGCCCCACAACTAGCAATCCCAAGGAACGTTACTTGGTCCTTCATTATCTACAGGTTGCGCCTTGGCAAAAGTGTCTGAAAATGCCACTACGGTAAACGCCTAGTTCGACCTCAGCACTTCCTCCTACAATCCCTGTGAGTTGTCAGACTGGCTGCAACTTGTGTAAAATGAAAAAGAATGCTTACGTAGTTAATACTCAGGTCAGGTTGCACCCGTGGAAAGATAAACAGAGTTAATGTTTTCAAAGCCTATGTTCTGACCAAGGATTAGGGTTGAATGAAGAGTTTTCAACCTGCAAGGCAAACTCTGTTTCTCTTCCCATCAACGTGGCCTGACCTACTGAGTACTGTATTTCCCGATAATGAAGACGCTATTTTCTACCCAAAAATAAGACACAAAAATTTACCTGCATCTTGGAGGCCGAAGGTTAGGTTGTTAGCCAAGAAAAATAGGCTTGGCTATCCCTCAGTGCAGCAATATCAAGAATGATGTTGCTGTACTGAGGGATAACCAAGTCTATTCCTTATTGCTGGCAGCTGATGGGAAGCGGCTGTAAAAAGACAGCGCCGCTGGGGTGGGGGAAAAGAGTTCCTTTCACAGCGTGTGGGGAGTCTGGCCCGGGTCAGCACAGGCAGGAGCCTTGAGACGGAGGGGGTTGGAGATCATGCCAGCAATTCACTCACCGCTACCGCGGCACTCCGGGCGCAGAGCCACTGCATTGTGGTCGGACAGCGGAAGTGGCTCGGGTGGCTGCGAGCGGCTGGTGGGACCGGACAGCGGAACAGGCCGCCACCTCAGCGCGTCTTCTGTCGGCCCGGGGATGCTGTCCGGTCCCGGTGGCTGCTCCCGATTTGGCCTACTGATCCTTATGTTTGAATTTCCTAGTTTCTTAGCCTCCCACTTTCCCCCACCTGCCGTCACCCTCTACCCCCCCATCCATTCAGTCATTCAGAATGGAGGAGATCTGGAAGCCTTGGGCAAATTGAATTGTCACTATTTTTTAAAATATTTTTTTATGAATCTTTTTTTTGAGCGTGTGAAATTCTGTCCATCCAGCCTTTTTTCAAAATTTAGAAACTCAAAATGGGGGTGCGTCTTCGACTCGGGTGCGTCTTCATTGCCGGGAAATACGGCATTTCCAGGAATCTGCATTTTAGTTTTTTATTTTCACATTGTGCAAAAGGTTTCCGCCAAGAAATTAGAGTGAAAGCAAGCTATTAATTTTGGTATAATTCCATTCCCAAGTTATAAATTCAATACTCTCTGTGGTTAAAAAGTCTGAGATAAAACTCGATAATTCAAGTCAAAGTTTATTGTCAGATGCGTAAGTAAGTACAGTGAGGTGCAGCTATGGTGCAAAATCTAGCTTGCAGCAGCCCGGGCACATAGACGCAAGTGCAATAAAAAATATTAACTAGACTAAGTGGGACCCGTTGGGACCCTAGCATCACACGGGAGGGCTGGTCCCCCAACGCAATATTTCACCTCCACCAATTCCAATATTGGTGGCCAGTGGAGGGGGGCTTTTTGGGGTGCTTGTATGGGTGTTGTGGGCTGAAGGGACTGGTTTCCAGAGGGCTACTATGGACATTGTGGGTCGAATGGATTATTGGGCTGGCTGCTCAGTCACTCAAGCCTTTTGTGCTGGCAGCTCACTTACTCACAGCTGGTGGGCTGGCAGTTGACTCACGGTATTCCTTGAAATTCCATTTCAAGCAGGGTGCAAGGCCACCAAATTCAAGTGCAGTTTCTTACCACTTCAAGCAGGGTGTAAGGCCACCAAATTCAAGTGCAGTTTCATACCATTTCAAGCAGGGTGCAAGGCCACTAAAGACAGCGAGTCATGACCTCTCCCTCCTCCATCTTGCAAAGACTGAGCCACGCCCACACCTCTGGGTTTTTATAGTCCCTCACCCAGTCCCACCAGAAAGGGAGTGGCCTTCATGGCGTGATTGACAGGAGAGAGAATCTCAACATTTTTAAAACACTAATAACTCTTTTATTTTTCATCAATGGGAAAAGTCCTCGGCACCAGATGAGCAGAAGGGACTGAGTAAGATGGCCAAAAATCACAGCCGTACGTGGTAGCTTTTTTTCTAAAATCAATATAAAGTGCAAACAGGAAGTGGTCAAGATTAGACGTTGAATTATATAGAAGGCAAGGCAACTTTAATTAGGCAAGGCAACTTTAGCATTTCCAAACCATAGGCAACACAGCTTTAGCATTTGCAAACCAAAGGCAACACAGCTTTAGCATTTGCAAACCAAAGGCAACACAGCTTTCGCATTTGCAAACTATATTTTCAAACCACATTAAGGGCACTGAAGGTCAGTAAAACCACTCAGTTTAGTGGACATGTGTTCAGTGTTATTCACAGCTCAGACTGAGAGACGTGACCCTCTCGCTCCCCCATCTTGCAGAAACTGACGGAGGCACTCAACACTTCCGTGTTTTATAGTCCCTCCGGAAGGGACATGGCCTTCAGGAGAGAGAATCTCAACATTTTTTAAACACTAATAATTCTTTTATTGTCAGTGTTTTTTCTAAAATCAATATACAGAACAGGAAGTAGTCAAGATCAGACTTTTAGTAATATAGATTGCACATAATTGAGCATCATTGTTGAGTCATAGCGTGATACAGTGTGAAAACAGGCGCTTCGCCCCAACTTCCCCATACTGACCAACAATGACCACGTACACTTGTTCCACTTGCCTGCGCTTGGTCCATATCCCTCCAAACCTGCCCTATCCATGTAGCTGTCTAACCGTTTCTTAAACTACCTCCTCTGGTAGCTTGTTCCATACACCCACCACCCTCTGTGAGAAACGATTACCCCTCGGAATCCTATTAAATATTTTCCCCTTCACCTTGAACCTATGTCCTCTGGTCCTCAGTTCTTTGGGCAAGAGACTCTGTGCATCTACCCAATCTATTCCTCTCATGAGTTACAAATAAAATTCTAAAATATTTCGTAAAAAGATATATTAGTACAAAAACATAATTAGAAAACAAAAGTCCAGAGTGGTTGGTCCAAGAACCTCAATGTTGTTGGAAAGAAACTGTTCATGAACCGTGTGTGTGGTGTGTTATTTCAGGCTTCAGTATCTTCAGCCTGACAGAAGCAGTGAGAAGAGGGCATGGTGAGGATCCTTGATGATAGATGCCACATTCCTCATGCAGCAGCTCATTCAGATGGGTTTGATGATGGATGCCTGGAGAAGGTCCATACCTGAAACTTCACCTAGCCATGTTCTTCAAAGATGTTCTCTGACCCACTGAGTTACTCCAGGCCAATGAGTCCCCTCTAAGGTTTCCATAATGGATAGGGCTAAGACCAACACTTTCAACCTCTTGCGTTCCTGTGTATTGGAATTGCCATTACTGGCAATGATGCAACCAGTCAGGATACATTCTACAGTACATCTGTAAACGTTTGTCCGCATATTCAGAAACATACCAAATCTCTGTGACTTCTAAGAAGGTGGAGGAGCTGGCACACCTTTGGAATTCTTTTTATATCTGACCACAGGACAGGTCATCCAAGATGTTAATGCGCAAGGAATATGAAGCTGCTCTCTCCACCTCCGATCCACCAATAAAAACTAGCGTGCAGTCTCCCGACTACCTTTTACTGACATCAATGATCAGTTCCTTGACCTTGCCGATGATGAGCGAGGGTTCATCACTCAACCAGGTGCTCTATCTCTCTTGCACACTGACTCCACGCCACCAGTGATTCAGCCATCCACAGTGGTGCTTTTGGCAAATTTATGGATGGCATTGGAGCTGTGCTTAGCCATACTGTCATGGGTGTAATAAGAGCAGAGCAGGGGCTATGCAGGCAGCCCGGTTGACAGTCAAAGAGGAAGTAATTCGCAATGTTGATGTCTTACCCAGAAATGAACCAGCAAGACCATCATCTACCTTCTTCAAGAATCATCCAATGACACCTATCTCAGCACAACTATTGTGATACCCCACACATGCCTTTGTTACCTCTCGACTATTCAAATGCTGTTTAAGCTTGCCTCCCATCATCCAGAAACTTGAGATTATCCACAAAAAAAAAAAAACAGGTCCATTCACCGTTACCAGTGATCCAATACTCTGCTCAAGGGTCTCGACCCAAAACGTCACCTATTCCTTCGCTCCATAGATGCTGCCTCACCCGCTGAGTTTCTCCAGCATTTTTATCTACCTTCAATACATTGCTCAGATCAGCGACAATCTTCCTGATTGTCAAATTTACCCACCACCTCAATTCCTCCCCATTTCTATCCACAGATATGAGGGAAAAACAGATCAGCCATGATCAAATGGCAGAGCAGACTCAATGTCAGTTTATTGTCACATGTACCAATTAAGGTACAGTGACATTTGAGTTGCCATACAGCCATACTAAGTGAAAAGCGACAAGACATAAAAATTAACATAAACATCCACCACAGTGGATTCCACATTCCTCACTGTGATGGAAGGCAATAAAGTTCAATCTACTTCCTCTTGTTCTCTGGCGGTCGGGGCAGTCAAACCATCCGCAGTTGTGGCGACTCGATGGTCAAATGGCCCAATTCTGTCATTTTAATAATGCTTTCAATAAGCCATATTTATGGGCCATTTTTAACATGAACCCTCACCCAGTACAAAGAGAAGCGTAAACTGTAAATCTAAATGACCAGTTTCAAAATGTCAGGGAAATCAACTACTGTGCATTCGAAGTTTGCATTAAAAAAAAAGGTTCCAAAGGAGATTGGATTTGCATTTCCAGCAACGTGGAATCAACAGGATTATAGTCATAACTCTTACCATGCTTGAAGGGGCACAAAACAAATTAATTTGGAAACAAACTATTAACCGCTGCAGCTGACCAAGTGTTTGTTAAGTGCACATATGAACACACAGCCTGATGGTGCATTTGTTGCATACCCACATTCACAAAAATATTGTGAACATTTACAAGTCTTCCCACCCTGCTTCCTGCAAAGACTACCCCCTACTCCCAATTCCTCCGTCTATGCCGCATCTGCGCCCAAGATGAGGTGTTCCATACCAGGACATCTGAGATGTACTTATTCTTTAGGGAACAGGGGTTCCCCTCCTCCATCATAGATGAGGTCCTCACTAGGGCCACCTCGATATCCCACAGCTCTGCTCTTGCTTCTCCCAGGTGTAACGGGGACAGAGTCCCCCTAGTTACCTTCCACCCCATCAGGCCTCGCGTACAGCACGTAATCCTCCGACATTTTCGCCACCTCTAACTGGATCTCACCAGTAGCACATCTTCCCATCTCCACCCCTTTCCGCTTTCTGCAGAGACTATTCCCTCCGCAACTCCCTGGTCAACTCGTCCCTTCCCTCCCAAACCACCCCAACCCCAGGTACTTTCTCCTGCATCCGCAGGTGATGCAACACTTGTCCCTATACTTCCGCCCTCGACTCCATCCACGGGCCCTGACAGTCTTTCCAGGTGAGGCAGAGTATCACTTGCACCATCCCCCATTGTATCCGCTCTTCCAGGTGTGGACTCCTATATATTGGCAAGACCATGGGCAAGCTCGGCAAACGTTTTGCTCAACACCTCCGCTCAGTCAGCCTAAACCTACTTGATCTCCCGTTTGCAAAACACTTTAACTCCCCCTTCAATTCCCACACTGAGCTTTCTGACCTGGGCCTCCACCATTGTCAGTGAGGTCCAGTGCAAATTGGAGGAACAGCACCTCATATTTCTCATGGGCAGCATACACCCACCCCAGTGGTATAAACATTGACTTCACTAACTACAAGTAACTCTGACTTTCTCTCCCTCCATCCCATCCGCCTTCTCCGACCAGTCATATTGTGTCTGACTACATTTTATCTGTTTGCTTTGTAGTTATCTTCTCCCACCTAACAATGATCTATTCTACATTTTCCTTAATCTCCATTCCCTTTGCCCTATTTTCACACCTTACGTTTCCTTATTATGTATCTCCCTCTCCCCTGACATCAGTCTGAAGAAGGGTCTCAACCCAAAACGCCGCTCATTCCTTCGCTCCAGAGATGCTGCCTGTCCCGCTGAGTTACTCCAGCATTTTGTGTCCATCTTCACAAAAACTGACATCAATTATGGTTTACTGAGAAAGATTGAAATAACTTCAACAGGTGTCAGGCGTTATGAGGTGAAGGCAGGAGAACAGGGTTAGGAGGGAGAGATAGATCAGCCGCGATTGAATGTCGGAGTAGACTTGATGGGCCGAATGTCCTAATTCTGCTCCTATCGCTTATGACATGTTATAACTTAAATACAATTATAGCAAAGAATGAGGCTCCAGTGCATGGAATGAAATACAGCTACAAGATGAAAGTAAATTACTTATCCTATGGCTAGCCGACAGTTAAAAACATTATTCTACCCTTGCAGCATAATTGCTTCACACAGATCCCAAATAACATACACTGATTGCCAGTAAAGTGATCCTATGATATAGACAAAATGTGTAGGAAGGAACTGCCGTTGCTCGTTTAAACCAGTGTCTGAAGATGATGTCTGACCCGAAAGATCAACTTTTCCTTTTATCCAAACATGCTGTCTGACCCGCTGAGTTACTCCAGCTTTGTGTCTACCTATGATGTACAGGAGCAGGTTACATATCCATTCTGTCAAACCCGTTCTGAAAACTTAGTTCCTACCAAGATTTGTTCTGAGCCAAGCTTTAGTCATGGACCTCAGAAACATAAAACCGCAAGTAAATGTGAAAGTGAAAAAAAAAAACCCCTTGTGTTTCAGGTTAGAAGCATATAACATGTAGGAAGGAACTGGAGATGCTGGTTTACACCGAAGATAGACACAAAAAGCTGGAGTAACAGCGGAGCAGGCAGCATCTCTGGTGAGAAGGAATGGGTGATGTTTCGTCGAGACCCTTCTTCATACTCAGAAGTAGCAAAATGTCATCCATTCCTTCTCTCCAGAGATGCTGCCGACCCCGCTGAGTTACTCCAGCATTTTAACTTTCAAAAAGAGCCAGGTTTCAAAATAGAGGGGCAAAAAGTAGGGAATGGATGGGAAAACAATTGTTTTCATCAACTACTGAATGAACAATGCACTGAATCTTAGGCACTTTCTCAAAACGGAAGATTACAACCTTATTTTCTGGATATGTGGATTCTGAGGTGGTTTTGATGAAAAATACATCTTGATGCTCCTGGACACATCATCAGTGATGTAACCTGGGGTCATTGGGTGTTTCGGGTCTTTCAACATCAGACACCCTCACCCAGGCGACTCAGCCGTGGTTGATCAGACCACAACATGTGTTCAGGTGGCATTTGCTCCTCCCCATGGACCTCCTCTCCCGATCCAGAGCCATCTCGAGGCCTTCTCCGCTGCCTCTGTGGTGCTCTTGATGGCTATTCTCCTCTCCATTCCGTTGATGCCCAGTGCGCTCAAGGCTTTGTAGAGCGATTTCCCTGCAAAACCTCTGCAGCCAACCTTGATGGACAAACACCTTGCCTTCCAGCCCTGCCTATGGCAGTCTATGACCAGCACTTGGTCATCTTCCTTTCGTGGGCCTCCTCCAGACGGTCCTCCCATGGCACTGTCAGTTCCAACAAGACAATGTTTTTGGTCGCCTCCGAGACCAGGAGGATGTCTGGCCTCAGGGTGGTTGTGGCAATGTGATGTGGGAACTTCAGCTGTTTCACCAGGTCTACAGGAAGCTGCCAGTCCTGCGCAGTCGCCAGGATTCCCGACTGATTCCTGGCTGCTGTGGTTCTTGACAGCTGCACTCTGGCTTTCACAAAGGTGATCATCTGGGTGGTTATTGAGACCACATGCAAAAGAAGAGACGACAGAGTGGTGGATGGGTAGTTAGCAAAGTATTGTACTCATCTTGTTTGCAGCAGATGCTTGGCATCAAACCTCTTGATCTCATCCCTAATACTTCTCCCCCCCCCCCGCCCCCACTTAGAGCGGTGTCGGGCAAGGAGATCCTTGGATTCAGTGGAGATATTGCACTTTAAGCAAAGTTCAAGCAGATCCTCAAATCCTCCAACTGGTATTCTCTATCCAAGTGCCAGGTCCTTTAAATACACCTCACAATTCACCAAAGCCTCTGCTAGCACAGTGACTTTAGATTTTAGACACACAGCGTGAAAGAACAGTCCCTTCGACCTACCTAGTCCTCGCCGACCAGCGATCACTCCGAATATTAGCACTAACCTGCACACTGGGGACAATTTACTAAAGCCAATTATATTTGTCCAACAACAAAGCAAGTGGCTTGGATCATATCTCTGCTGAACATCTTAAGTATGCGAGTATGAGGATAGCTCCTCTCCTTGCTACTTGTTTTACTGGCTTTATGATTCATGGCATGTTACCAGACTCAATGTTGTCTGTCCTGTTAGTGCCAGTTATTAAGGACAAAGCGGGTAAAGTAGGCAGTTTCAATAATTACAGGCCCACAGCTTTAGCCAGCATATTGTCAAAAGTATTAGAAAGAGTTCTGCTGGATAGAATACATGAGTTTGTTAACTCCACAGATAACCAGTTTGGCTTTAAAGATAAACATGGCACTGACTTATGCATATATGCCCTAAAGGAGATTGTAAACAAATATAGAGGCAAAAACTCTTCAATCCTTATGTGCTTTATTGATGCCTCCAAAGCCTTTGACCGTGTTAATCACAGAAAGCTGTTTGGTAAAATGCGTCAAAGAGGGGTGTCTAAATACATTGTGAGAATACTGGCCTACTGGTATGCCCACCAGACTATGCAAATAAAATGGGGCAATAGGGTCTCAGCCCCATTTGGGGTTAGCGATGCTGTTAGACAAGGGGGAATTTTATCCCCAGTCCTTTTTAATCTATATATTGATGATCTGTCTAAACAATTGAAAGCCTGTAACACTGGGTGCGTGATTGGTAATATTCTAGTGAACCATATTATGTATGCAGATGATCTTGTGGTCTTTAGTCCATCTAGCGCTGGTCTCCAGCAGCTCCTTACTGCATGTTCCGTGTATGGTTTGGAACATGACATTAAATATAATGCTAGTAAGAGTGCTGTTGTGGTCTGTAGAACCAAAGAGGATAAAAGCCTAAAATATCCTGATTTTAAATTGTCTGACAACAATCTTAGTGTCTGTAATAAGATAAAATATCTAGGGCATATTATTACAGAACAAATGACAGATGAGGATATTTATAGGCAACGACGCATGCTGTATATACAGGCAATTATCCTCTTGCGTAAATTCGGTGCGTGTGCAGATGTGGTGAAGATGTCACTATTTAGAGCATACTGCACACCCCTCTACACTGCGCACCTGTGGTCGAACTATTTAAAGACAAGTATGCAGAGACTAAAGGTTGCCTATAACGATGCCATTTGAACACTGCTAAGGCAACCAAGATAGTGTAGTGCCAGTACTTTGTTTGTGGCTGCAGGAGTCAGTACTCTAGAAGCTATCCTAAGACACCACATGTATAAATTCATTTGCAGGATAAATGACTCTAAAAATGTGCTTATTGTGGCCTTGACAAACATAAGGGTTAGCACTACACGCTACGAATCCCAGTTGTGGAGACACTGGTATCGTTGTCTCGTTGTACGACATTGATCATTTTTTACTCTGGATTTTTAACTTAAGTATTGTGGGTTTTTTAAAAATATATATATAAATTATGATGTTTTTATGTGATTTACCATGATTTTATATATATTTATTTGAGATGCAATGCATTTTTTAATGTAATGTTGCCCCTTGTCTGGACCTTGAGTCCGTAATATTGTTATTGTTATTATTATTATTATATTACACACCTCTACATCTTCGGAATGTAGGATGAAATAGAAGCACATGTGGTCCAAACTCCATACAGATCACATCCATAGCCAGGATCGAACCTGCGCCCTGGTGCTGTAGGGCAGCAACTCTACCACTGCCCACTGTGCTGACCCACAGTGAACTTGGTGAATTTCATCACTAATCTCTGCTATCACCTGTTCCATTACTCCAGAGGTGCTGCCTGACCCACCGAGTTGCTCCAGCACTTTGTTTCCATCCTAATTCTGATCCTACTTCCATTAACATATAGCAAGTAACAAAGCTCATTTAAACAATGTCAGACCATAACATACCAAAGGATTGTGGAACATGCGGGTGGTGATTAAGTTGCAGATTTTGTAAGCTTGAATGAGGAATTTTAGGCTTGAATGAGGAATCCGGTGTTACGTGTTCAAATCCCACCACAGCAGCTGAAGAATTTAAATTCACTTAAACAATCTAGAATAAAATGACAGCATTGATAAGTGAATAACTGTCATAAAAACCCCGTGATAGAAATCCGTCATCCTTATTTGGCTTAGTTAGTAACCACAGACCCACTGCAATGTAACTTACGTAAATGTCTTCTGAAAATCACTTTTATCAAAATGCTACGGCAAGATATTGAGCTGGATCATGCAGGATCCAGTTCAGCGTCTTTTCTTCATACTGGTTGCCCATTGCTGTTTACCTTTTGCAGCCACACTGCAATGACCGTTCAATGCAGACCCGTTGCAAGCAACAGCTAGGCAATGCAAACAGATCCCCTGCAGATGCCCTTCTGTCAGCTCAGAGACGCAGAAATAGTTACAATAATTTCATTATAAAACATTTTTTAATTTCAACTTCAAATAATTTAAACACAATGAAGCAATAATAATTTTAGCATCTGCCTAAAAATATTAAAGATTTTTTTTAATTCACTTGCACATAAATGATCTCCATCATGTCCCTACTTCTGTGCTGCAGTGCACAACTATGAAATGAAGGGACATGCAGACATACCCATGGGTGCATGCAGGTGGTTCACTACACATTACCAGGAAGTCATCAGTTTGATGTAACCCCTGGACCACCTGGCACTGACATCTGCACTGAATGTATTTGACTGAAGACCAGAGGGTTTTCCTCAAACACTCAAGATAAGTAATTCCCTAAATTTGTTAGGTCGGGCAAGAGGTTGACAGAATCACATCGTTCAAGCGATACTCCACTCTGCAAGAGGTAGCAGCAGCTCAATGATGTACGGTTTTGAAGGAGCGGACCTGGGTGTCCCTTTTGACTCAGAACGCCACAAAATTGTATTTTGTATTAATCATGAAGAATAAAATTTCAAATATCTTACATTAAATCCATACTGAGGGCCACAGTACTTAATGTCTATCAGCAAGAGCGCTAAGATAATATCATTGCTGATGAAATTAGATAAGTCAAGAAAGACCTAAGACCAAACCATACCAATGGTATAGATGTGGGGAAACAAATTACCTGTTCACTTGTTTCTCACCAATCCAACTTTTCCTACAATAACAGCGCAAAAGTGACATCTGGAAAACAAATCCTATCTTTGCATAAAGGATATCCCCATAGCGTTCTGTTACAATCTAACCATGCTGGTTTCGACTAAATTCGAACACACAAAACTTAAACTTTGTTAAAAGCTGTGGGTCTTCAGGTGCCTAATTGTATTTCATCACAATCAGCCAACTTATGACTGGGCATTTCTCCTACAAAGGAACAATAGTTCAGTTCAGTAAAGGGACATTTCACAAGCAGCACCAGGTTTACCCCAAAGTAAAGTGCCAACTCAAGATTGGGTACATGCTAAATTGAAGTGGAATATTCCAATCAGCACCGATACCGTTACAAACTGATCAGATCAAAGCTCATAATGACCAGTTATTTAGGGCTGTGAATGGTGGTGGATAGTTAAGTAACGAACATAAAGTATCTCCATTAACATATCAACATGGGCACAAGTGAAACAAAAACAAACCTGAAGCCTTTTTATTCATCTTCTGTTTGGAATTCATGAATGTTTGGTCCATCTTTCCCTCCCTACTAAAGTACCCAATCGGACTCTTCGAGGTCCTTTCTATAACGCAGCACAATCTTTAACTAATTCAATTCAATTCATATTATCAAGAAATGGCCAAGTACAATCAATACAAAAAAAAGTAATGGACCCTGACAATTGGGTTCGTCTAACTGAAGCACTTGAGTTTTATTCCAGTATTAGCTTTGACATTACATTACCATGGCAGCTGACCAACAAAATGGAAAGCTGCCCAGCATGTCAAATACAATTTGGCCAAAAACCACTCAATCTACTGCCAATTACAGGTAAATGATGGGAAATAACATTGACAGTATTGTAATGCAGGGTTTCTCAATAGTACCCTGCACAATAATGCAGATTGGATTCTGCCTGGCACACTCAACTGCAGAATTCATCACAGCCTCAGAGTAAAATTGGATAAAGGAGCTGAATTCAGGTGTAATATGGGTTATGCACATTTAGTTGAGTCTAGTTTATTGCTATTTTCATGTGTACTGAGGTATAGTAAAAAAGCTTCTTGTTGTGTGCTGCCCAGTCAATGAAAAGACTATACATCAATCCGTTCACAGTGTACAGAATCAGGATAAAGGGTATGACATTTAGTACACGACAAAATCCAATTAAATATATTTCAAAATTTATCCAATGAGGGAGACTGCACTCTAGCTGGCTAGAGGACAATTCAGTTGCTTGATGACAGCTGTCCTTGAATCTAGAGGTATGCGTTTTCAAACTTCTGTACCGATTGCCTGATGGTGCAGGGGGGAAAAAGGGAGTTGATGGGGTGAAACTGGTTCTTCATTATGCTGATAGCCTTACCGAGGCAGCATGTAGATGGGAGTCCATGGAAGGGAGGTTGGTTTGCACGATGGTCTGGGCTATGCCCACAACTCTCTGCAATATCTTGTGCTCATGGATGGAGGTGCTCCCAAACCAGGCTGTGATGCATCCCAATAATAAGCTTTCTGCGGCGTACCTGTAGAAATTTGTGAGGGTTGTTGGGGACAGGCCAAACTTCCTAAGCCTTCTTCGGAAGTAGAATTGTTGGTGTACTTTCTTGGCCATTGCTTGGATGTGGCTGGTCCAGGAAAAATTGCTGCTGATATATATATACTTTGGGGCCATTAATATATGTACAGGGTGTGTGTATTGCTTCGTTTCTTGATTAAATCATAATCTTATTTGTCTTGCTGAATTAAGGGAACGGTTGGTGTCTTGGCACCAGGTTACAAGGTTCTCAATCTCCTTCCTGTACTCCGTCTCATCATTATTTGATCTCTAGCCCACTATGGTAGTGTCATCCGCAAACTTGTAAATTTAGTTGGATTGGTATTCGGCTGTACAGGAGTGAGTGTGCAAGCAGTATTGTAGGGGGTTCTGTATGCATCCTTGCTGGCCACCGATGTTGAAGATTATTATGGAGGTTGATTTGTCACCTATCCTCACTGATAGCGGTCTGTTGGTCAGGAAGTCAGGATCCAGTTGCAGGGGGGAGTGCTGACTCCAAGTTCCACAAGTCTTGAGATGGACTTGGTTGGGATAACGGTATTGAAAGCAGAACTCTAGTCTGTGAATAGGAGTCTGACATAGGTTTAGGTTTATTATTGTCACGTGTACAGAGATACAGTGAAAAGTTGTTTTGCATGCAATCCAAGTAGACCAGATAATGCTGTACATAAATACAATCAAGTGAAACTCAAGTACAATAGGTATTAGCAAAGGGAAAGATACAGAAAACAGTTCTCAACATTGTAGAGCATCAGTTGCATAAACATAGTCCAACGTCCACATTGGGGTAGAAATGAATTGGACAGTAGCTGAGCTCATGGAAGGACTGTTCAGAAGCCTGATAACTCACAAGCTATTTTGAGTCTGGTGGTGCACATTTCAAGCGTCTGTACCTTCTGCTGGATGGGAGTGGGGAGGAGGAGGAAGAGGAATGACCAGGGTGGGAAAAGTCTTTGATTATGTTGGTTGCTTTACGGGGCAGCGCGAAGTGTAGATGGAGTCAACAGTGGGAAGTCGGATCTGTGCACATCTTCAATTCTAGGCAACTTCTTGGGTAGAGCTGTTTCCAAACCAAGCTGTATGCAATTTGATCGTTTCTAGGGTGCATCTGTTTGCCTTCTAGACTGCCAGAACAATGTGGTTTTCCACAATAGATAGTTGGTAATATTACCAAGGAATCTGAAGCTCTCAACCACTTCCACTGTGGTACATGATTAAGGCATGTATTCACTACACTTCCTGAAGTCAATAACCAGCTCCTTCACCTAGCTGATTTTGAGGAAGAGGTTATTGTCCTGACAACATGTTACTAAGTTCTCTATCGCCTTCCTGTACTCTGTCCTGCAGGGATAAAGGGCAAAGTCAAGTCAAAGTCAAAAGAGTTTATTATCATGTGTCCCTGACAGGACACTGAAATTCTTTCTTTGCTTCAGCACAACAGAACATAGTAGGCATTGACTACAAAACAGATCAGTGTGTCCATATACCATTATATACGTAAATACGCACATGAATAAATAAATTGATAAAGTGCAAATAACAGATAAAGGGGTATTAATGTTCAGAGTTTTGTCCGAGCCAAGTTTAATAGCCTGATAGCTGTGGGGAAGTAGCTATTCCTAAACCTGGTTGTTGCAGTCCTCAGGCTCCTGTACCTTCAGCAGGGGGTTAGGTGCAATCTCCCTCTTGCAGACTCTTCTGGTCAGAAGGACAGCGATTAAAATACCTCCCGAAACATCTGGCTCCTCGCCTTCATTTCTGGATTATTGTCGCGCTACACAGTAGTCATAAACGCTATCTTACTTTTCTTTGGCACCAGTATGATAATGGTCTTCTTGAAGCAGGCAAGGTCCTTATAATGTGGTAGTGAGAGGTTGAAGATGTTTAGTTTAGAGATACAGCGTGGAAACAGGCCCTTCGGCCCACCGCGTCCGCACCAGGTGCAAAATGCATTCTTGGGTGAATTTTTAACCCGAGTGATCCGAGTTTAGTTTAGTTTAGAGATACAGTGCAGAAATAGGCTCTGAGACCACACCGACCAGTGATCCCCTGCACACTAACGCTATCCTATACACTCTAGGCCAATTTACACATACACTAAGCCAATTAACCTACATACCTGTACGTCTTTGGAGTGTGGGCGGAAACCGAAGATCTCGGAGAAACTCACGCGGTCACAGGGAGAACGTTAACTCCGTACAAACAGCATCCGTAGTCGGGATTGAACCCGGGTCACCTGGCACTGCAAGCTGGAAAACACAGGAATCACTGTATTTTGGCACCATTTAAAAACGGCCAAAGTACTGTCCATGTGCTCGATGTATTGGAGTGGCTCCCGATCTAGATGAGCGTCAGGCAGAGACTGGTTCAGCCCGCACACCGACTTCCTTCTCCTCATCCGACGATCTGTGTCCCGGGGGTGCCTCATGCAGTCGACCTTGATGGTGCTGGAGCCAATACTTTCCCTTTCCTACAGGCCCATTCATCATGTAGCCAACAGTTCCTTCCTTCTCAACTCGCCAGTCCGTGGGGCTGAACTCAGCGGCTCCCGAGCTTCCCCGCTGCACGCAGCAACCCCCCCCCCCGGCTCCTTTTTTGTGGGGGCGGGCCAGGCCAGTTGTCACGCTTAGCCGCGGACAGCCCACTAGGTCTTTCTTGTGTATATTCTGTGGCAGATGAAATCTGTGATAGCAGAGGCATGCTCATCTCAGTCCACGACTCCATCGACTCAAAGCAGTCTTGAAGTTTCCTCAGACCACCACTGCACAACTTTTTGTACCGGAACCTCCTGCTTCAGGTGACGAGTGCAGTTCCTCATATGCGGATCCTCTTCGGCCTGGGGTAGGACGTGGACTGTTGTCAGTGACGAGTTTGGTTTTTGCTGTGTAAGTTATTGGAAAATTGCAGCGTTGAGTGGAAAAATGCTGGGTTCTGTTGCAGCTGTGATGACGAAGCTAGTCACTCATTTTGAGGAACCTGATCATTGGTGATAATGTGCGAGTCAATGGTTTGAGTCATTTAACCCGATCATTGGTGATGATAAGATCATGCGCGTGCGAGTCAATTGTCTTTAGGAACCTGACCTTTGCCTTTACACACATACCGTGTCATGATACGATTGAAGGACCAAGAAAGCGTGCCAAATTGCTTCTGTTTATGACTGTTTATATACCTGTACTATACCTATTGTAAATCACTAGCTCTGGGGAACACTTGGAAATCCAAGAGAGTGACAGGTCGTGGACCAGAGTAAGTTCCCCGTGGTGACAAATAAACTTGAAGCAAGAACAGTGTGTTGATTTGGTATATTTACTGAGGGGAAAAGAATCCAGTTTAACATCAGGACTACGGAGGTTAATTCTTGCAGCAGGCAGTACACATCACTGTATGATATTCCAATTCTAGGGAGCTGAAGCTCGCCAGGACTCCCACATCTGAACACCATGTGGAGTTACTTAAAAAGACCCCTCCACCCTTGACACTGCCCAAGGACACCGTGCGATCCATTCGGTGTAGCGTGAAGTCCTCAGGTTTAATGGCACAGTCAGGTAAGGCAGGGGTGTGCCCAGGGTTCCAAATTAGCGGTTGCCTGGGTGCCATTGACCACCCAAATTGCCGCCGGGCAACCTAAACGCCGAGTCATTTTCCCCGGCTTGGCACTACAGATACTGGTTTATACCAAAGATCAACACAAATGGAGTAACTCAGCGGGTCAGGCAGCATCTCTGGAGAAAAGGAACGTGATGTTTCGTGTCGGCGACGGCTGTAGTGCGGGGCAGAGATATTAGGTGCGTGGTGACGAAGGGTCGGAGCGAATGACGGGCCTCGCACAGCGGCTCCATCTCCTACACCTCCCGCACCCCGCCCGCCCTGATAGCGGCCACTGCCTGCCACTCTACCGACGGCGCTTTCCCGCACGCCGAGGCCGTCTAAAGCAGCTGCACCAAAGATCCTATAGCTATAGGATCTTTGAGCTGCACTGCTCGTCCCCGCACCTTGCTGTTGGCTGGCGGAGGAGGGGAGGCGGTGGCGAGGAGATCCCAACCGCCTCCTCCTTTGGCGGTGGCTCTTGGTGTTGGACAGGGACGGCCAAGGCAGCGATGCGATGTTGTCCAAGGAGCGCTGACCTTCCTCCCCACCACCTCTCTCTCTCTCTCTCTACCCACCCCCCCCTTATCCTGAGACCCCCCTCCTCTCCATTCCGCACTGATCCCCATTCCCGCCTCTATTCAGTCCTCACTGACATCCCCTGTGCTTCCCCCCCCCATCCCATATCTATTCCTCCTGCGCTGATCACCTTATCCACCTCACATTGATTCTTCTTCCACCCCCGATCCATCCTACACTGGTCCCCCAATTCATCCTGCACCGATCCCCCCATCCATCATGTAGTGATCTACCCATTCATCTTTTACTGATCTCCCATTCATCTTTTACTGATCCCCCATTCATCTTTTACTGATCCCCTTATCCATCCTGTACTGATCCCCTCATTCATCCTATACTGATCCCCTCATTCATCCTGCAGTGATCCCCATTCATCTTTTACTGAATCCCCCCCATTCATCCTGTACTGATCCCCTCATTCATCCTGTACTGATCCCCTCATTCATCCCGTTCTGATCCCCTCATTCATCCTGTAGTGATCCCTCATTCATCCTGTAGTGATCCCCCATTCATCCTGCACAGACCCTCCGATCCACACTGTACTGACCCCCCGCCCCCATTCATCCTGCGCTGATCACCCCCACATCCATCCTGTACTGTACCCCCCTTCAAGAAGAATGGGGGGAACAGTCTAAAGTAGAGTCTCGACCCGAAACATTGCCTATTTCCTTCGCTCCATGGATGCTGCCTCACCCGCTGAGTTTCTCAGCACTTTTGTCTACCCCCATTCATCATGTACTGATCCCCCCCAATTATCCTGTACAGATAACCCCCATTCATCCTGCGCTGATCCCCCCCACCCATCTGTACTGAGCCCCCCATTCAACACCATTGACATCCCCCGTGCTCTCCACTCACAATTTTACATACGTACTAATTCACCTGCCTCAATCCATCCATTCCGCACACATTGCCTTCTCAACCCCCCCCCCCCCGCCCCGCCATCTATCCATCCCGCACTGACTCTCCCCCCCCCCCCCCCCCCCCCCGACCCCATTGTGCTGGAAATGTCTTCAGAGCGAACATTGACTATGTTTGATAAGGGAATGCAATCAAATGTGTTTTAATTCCCAATGTTATTATTTGTTTTAGTCCATAAAAATGGATTAATTAAATTGTGAACACGTGAAACATTAAAACCGCAGTGTTCGATTGTCACTGCTACCGTTGACACGTTATTACAGAATTCATGTTAACGGCAAATCAATACTCTTAATATGGAAATCAGTGCTGTAGTTATATTATGAGCAACTATACGTTGGATTGATCCAGGTTTTACTTCTACAGTCAGTTATATAACATCATAAATTTGGTCAGGAGATATTTCAGTTGACATTTTAACGTTAATTCTGAAGTGGGAATGATGGAAAAAGCGTTTATCAATATATATTTTTTAATCTAGTGTGTACAAACTTGGTATCTTCATTGCTGTTCACAACACGTACATCTAATCTGACTGTATGGTAATATGGCGTTTTGACTACTTTAAACATATTACCAAAAGAACATTTGCTGAAGTTAGGTCCTTTGGCCATCTCTTGTCAGTTACATAGATGCCAACCCTAAATTTAGTTCACAGTAACATTCAACCCATTTGTCCGTAACAAATGTGGTTAAATGCATTTCTCTCCGTAACATACTCACTTGCTATGCGCCATGTGCACTGGTGCAGATCAGCGGGTCCTTCACATGCGCATGTTTGCATCAACTGGTAGTATGGGCATATATGTTGCGGCACATGCGCACTTGGCAAGGTTGATCGGGTCTGCGCTGAATAATCAACGCACATTTTTGGGTGGGGGTGGAAGTGGAAAGAACTACGGCATAGAAATTGCCATAATTGCAATGTCGCGCGGGCCGCGCGCCCGGGTGGGCGGGCGTGGCTGCGAGCTGCCGGGCTGGCAAAACGGGGGCATGTCATGGCGCCGGCGTTCACCACTTGATTGGGAACACCGGCGCGCGGTGTTCCGTATGTTTGCTGCCGGAACACCTAAAAAGGTTATTTCGCCGGGACAAAATATGAATGCGAACATAATTTCCGGGACACTTGGCATCTCTGCAGTCAGTGTAATGTTTAACCTGCATGCAAGCAGTCTTAAATGACCACCTAAACTGTCATTTGGAAACCTAAAAAGATGCCAAGGTTGCCTGGCTGGTAACAGGAAAAAAAAAGTTAAATGAGAGCCCTGTGTGCCGTGCCTCTGTAAAACAGAGTGCATAGCACTCTCTCAGTTTACTCAGCTAGGCAAGGCCTGGCCGGCTTTCAATAGCTGGACATTTATCCCCAGTATGCTGGGGAGTGGGGACTTGAAACCATGCTGTCTCACTTGCAGTCCAACTCGTCTCCCACTTGACAACATTCGAATGAGTGTGGCATAAGCAAGTCCTTGTCAACCCATGGAAGTCAGGATACACAAGAGACTACAGATGTAGGAATCTTGAGCAAATAAACTGCTGGAGGAATTCAGCGGGTCAGGCAGCATCTGCAGAAAGAATAGACAAACAGCCCAAACAAATCACTCAACTATTTCCCATCACAGATCTTCCTGACCCACTGAGTTCCTCAAGCAGTTTGTTTTCTAAATCAGGAGACAATTGTCCATTGGCTGGAATCATACTTAAATAATGATGCTTTGCGATTGCCAGGAACCAATCTTATCAACTCCAGACCACTGACGCTGATGTTTCTCAAAACAGGCTCAACTATTTCAATAATGAAGTGGGGATCAGTCTGAAGAAGGGTCTCGACCTGAAACTTTGCCCATTCCTTCTCTCCAGAGATGCTGCCTGTCCTGTTGAGTTACTCCAGCTTTTTGAAAATATTCTGCCTCACCAACAGTCTGTCTCGTCCTTTTCATCTTGTTGTTTTTAGTATGTGTTAAATGTATGTTTTAGTGTTCTTTAACTTTGTTTTATGTGGGGGGGGAGAAACTTTTTTAAACCTCTACCTCGACTGAGATGTAATTTTTTTCCGTATCGTATCTCCGTCCGCACTGCGGCTTAACATTGAGGAGCTGGCGGTCTCTTGCTGGATCGACTTTGGAAGCACCAACCACGGGAGCCTGTGGACTTAACATCGTGGAACTGGCGGTCCCTGTCGGGGATCAACCTCGGAGCTCCACCCGCGGGAGCCTGCGGACTTTATATCATGAAGCTCACGGCCCTGGTTAGGGACCGACTTCGGGAGTGCCAGGCCACAGGAGATTCGACCGCACCGATTGCTGGAGCTTCAATTGCCCCGACTGTGGATGGTTCGACTGCCCCGACCACGGGAGAATAAAGAGGGAAGATTAGACTTCATTGCCTTCCATCACAGTGAGGAATGTGGGGAATCTGGTGTGGTGGATGGTTGTTAGCCTTTATGTAATTGTGCCTTGTTGCTTTTTTTTTATAGTGTGGCTGTACAGTAATTCAAGTCTCACTGTACCTTAATTGGTACAAGTGACAATAAAATACCCTTTGACTGATACCATATGAAGTACCCTAAATTGTAACCTCCGACTTTCCTGTGCGCAATCTACAGAACTGGCAGTGCCGTGTACTATCTAGATTTCACTTTGGGTTCCTCTGAAAGAACCTCCCCAACTGATTAACCCGCGAGAAGTAGCAGTGCAGCAAGTACATGAACACCACTATTTGCATGTTCCTCCCCAAGTCACCCCTTCCTTCTTTCCAGAGATGCTGCCTATCCCACTGAAATACTCCAATATTTAGTGTATATCTTCAGTTTAAACCAGCATCTGCACTTCCTTCCTCCACAATGAGGATATTTAGTTCCGAGTAGAACTACCACTTCAGATTCACTACAATCATCCAGGCAAAGAGAATGTATTTCACCACTTCCCTGGTTCGTATCTTGTAGATCAAGGGTTCCCAACCTGGGTTAAATTTACCCCCAGGGGGTAAATTTCACCTACCCAGGGAGTAAATTTGTTGATTCTGGATTTGTACATATTTTTCTCATTGACGGACATTGTTTGGTTCTGGTATACCGTATCTGTTCACCTTTAGTTGTTCATAAATAATTAAAAAAACATTATTATGTGCTATTAAAGTTGCCAGGAGTAAACGGGATGAAAAAGGTTTGGGCACCACTGTTGTAGATGGCAGAATGGCCTTGGGGTGCCTGAAGCACTTATTGTAGCAAACACTGTCTCCAAGGCACTCTTGTAGCTAATCCGCTCATGTGGCCAGTCTAGTTGAGTTGAGTTGCTGGTCCATAGTGATGATCCAAACCGGGGGATATTCACTGAGGGAGGCAGTGCTGGTTATGCCATTGAATATTAAGGGTATGTAGTTGAACTCTCTCTTGGTGGAGACGGCCATCGCCTGACATTTGCAATGAGAACCTAACCACCAGTTTAGAATGCGTGCTTTGCCTGCTTCACTTGTTGAGGAACTGCAAAATGTTCAATTCTATTTATAATCATCCGTAAATCTCATGGTAGAATGAAAGTATTGATGAAGTAGTCCAAGATGATTGTGCCCAAGACAATGCCCTGAAGAATTCCAGCAGCGATGCCTTGAGACTTGGATGACTGAAATCTGACATCAGGGCTGAAATTAGCAGTTGCCCGGGTGCCAATGACCACACAAAGTGCCGCCGGGCAACCTAAATGCAGAGTCATTTTGCCTGGCGTGGCACTGCAGATACTGGTTTATACTGAAGATAGACACAAAAAACTGGAGTAACTCAGCGGGTCAGGCAGCATCTCTGGAGAAAAGGAACGTGACGTTTCGTGTCGGCGGCGGTAACAAGCTGTAGTGCGGGGCAAAGATACTAGGTGCAGCGTGACGGACGGTCGGAGTGAATGGCGAGCCCCGCGGCGGCACTTGGCGGTGGACAGTGACGGCCAAGGCAGCGGGGCGATGATGTCGTCCTTGTCCGATGATCGTTGACCATCCTTCCTCCCCACCTCTCTCATAAGCCCCCCTCCATCCCCCTTATCCTGAGACCCCTCCTCTCCATTCCGCACTGATCCCCATTCCCGCCTCTATTCAGTTCTCACTGACATCCCCTGTGCTCCCCTTCCCATCTACCCCCCGTTCATCCTATTCATCCTGCGCTGATCAACCTATCCACCTCGCATTGATTCTCCTGCCACTCCCCATCCACCCTACACTGGTCCCCCAATTCATCCTGTACTGACCCGCTTTCCCATTCATCCTGCATTTCTCCTCCATCCATCCTGTACTGATCCACCCTCCATTTACCCTGCACCGATCCCCATCCATCCTGTGGCAATCTCCCCATTCACCTTTTACTGATCCCCCCCCCCCCCCAATACAACCTGTCCTGACCCCCTCATTCATCCTGTCCTGACCCCCTCATTCATCCTGGACTGATCCACCCCATCCATCCTGTAGTGATCTCCCCATTCATCCTGCACCATCTCCCATCCATCCTGCACTGATCCCCATTCATCCTGCATTGATCACCCATCCATCCTGTAGCGATCCCCCATTCATCCTGCACAGACCCTCCGATCCACACTGTACTGAACCCCCCCCCCCTCCCATTCATCCTGTACTGAACTCCCATTCATCCTGCGCTGACCACCCCCCCCATTCATCCTGTACCTATCCCACCCGTTCAAGAAGAACGGGGGGGGGGGGGGGGGAAATCAGTCTGAAGAAAGATCTCGACCCGAAACATTGCCTATTTCTTTCACACCATAGATGCTGCCTCACCCGCTGAGCTTTTCCAGCATTTTCGTCTAGCCCCATTCATCCTGTACTGATCCCCCCATTCATTCTGTACAGAGCCCCCCCATCCGTCCTGCACAGTTTCCCCCCCCCGTCCATCTTGTACTGATCCCCCCCCCATTCAACCCCTGACATCCCCCTCACTCTCCCTTACAATTTCATCTACTCACTAATTCCCCTGCCTCAATCCATCCATTCTGCACCGATTGCTCAGAGCTCCAGTGTTCCAGCGGCGGCAACGGCCCGGCTTCGGGGCTTCGGCGCTCCAGCAGTTGCTCCAGCGGTGCTCCAGCAGCGGCCCGGCTTCGGCGCTCCAGCGGCTCTCCAGCGGTGCTCCAGCGGCGGCCCGGCTTCGGGGCTTCGGCTCTCCAGCGGTGCTCCAGCAGCGGCCCGGCTTCGGCTCTCCAGCTGCTCTCCAGCGGTGTTCCAGCGGCAGCCCGGCTTCGGGGCTTCAGCGCTCTAGCGGCTCTCCAGCGGTGCTCCAGCAGCGGCCCGGCTTCGGGGCTTCGGCGCTCCAGCAGTTGCTCCAGCAACGGCCCGGCTTCGGCGCTCCAGAGGCTCTCCAGCGGCGGCCCGGCTTCAGAGCTCCGGCGGCTCCAGCAGTTGCTCCAGCGGCGGCCCGGCTTCAGAGCTCCGGCGCTCCAGCGTTCCCGTGGTCGATCCTGATTGGGAGCTGTGGTGGTGTTCCGGCATTCCGGCAACGGCGGCGGTGACGGCCTGGCTTCGGAGGCTCGGCCGCGGGCCTAGTGGACGATGACATCGAAGGCCTGGATTGCCTCAGTACAGAGAGGGAACAAGTAGGGGAAAAAGACAAAGACTTTAAGACTTTTGCCTTCCACCACAGTGAGGAGGTGCCTGGTGAACTCACTGTGGTGGATGTTAAATATGTGTTTATTGTGTGTTTTGTTTTAATTTATTACATGTTATGACTGCAAGGTAACAAATTTCGTTCAGACCGAAAGGTCTGAATGACAATAAAGGAATCTGAATCTGAATCTGAATTGCCTTCTCAAAACCCCCCAACCTCCCCCCGGAAATGTCTTCAGAGCGAACATTGACTATGTTTGATAACGGAATGCAATCATATGTGTTTTAATTCCCATTGTTATTATTTGTTTTAATCCATAAAGATGGATTCACTAAATGTGAACTCGTGAAACATTAAAACCAGTGTTGGATTGTCACTGCTACCGTTGACACGTTATTACAGAATTAATTTTAACGGCAAATCAATGCTCTTAATATGGAGTATCAGTACTGTAGTTATTTAATGAGCAACATTCACAACTATACGTTGGATTTATCCAGGTTTTACTTCTACAGTCAGTCATATACATCACAAATTTGGTCAGAAGATATTTCAATTGAAATTTTAACGTTAATTCTGAAGTAGGATTGATGGAAACAGTATTCATCAATTATTATTATTATTTTTTTAAATCGGGTGCGTAGAAACTGGGTATCTTCATTGCTGTTCACAGCACATACATCTAATCTGAATGTCCGGTAATGTGGTGTTTTGACACCTTTAAACATATTACCAAAAGAACATTTGCTGCAATTATGTCCTTTGGCCATCTCTTGCCAGTTAGTGTAATGTTTAACGTGTCAGATGGGTATAGTTGGTTTTAACAGCTATTATGGGGTGGAAGATTGCAACCTTCACGTGGTCCGCCCTGTTTTGACTAATGCAATCACCTCGACGTGCACAAATGGAAGATCAAATAGAACAAGTTGTCCTACAACTTTAGGCTGTGCATGCCACACGAAGAGCGATTATCATAAAATGCCTTTAGAAATTTCCTTGCAACCTGAATATTTTGTTCTGGATAAATTATGTGGGAAGCGAGTGTTTCTGTACCAAAAGCAATAACGACGCATGCTATGGCCATGTCATGACAATTTTCGGTCCTTCACAGAAAACATGCTTGCATCAACCTGTGCATGGTTAAGCATATATGTTACTATGGTCCAGGTTTTATTGACACAGGTTGATCATACGCTAAATAATCCAACCACATTTTTGTTTGGAAGTGGAATGAAATAATAGAAATTGCATTCATTGCAATGTGTAAAAAGAGTTGAGCTACTGTATTATAATGTTGCTGCATGTCATTGTGGTATATATCATGTCTTGATTAGTGAATAAGTTTAGTTTGTGACTTTATTTGAAGCAGAAATAATATGTGAATGCTTCATTGAGCATAATTCCGACTGGTAACTACGCACTTCGTCTGAGCACATTATTGCACGCATCATGCAAGCCGTCTTAAATGACTGCCTAAACTGTCATTTGGCAACCTAAAAAGCTGCCAAGGTTGCCCGGCTGACAACAGGGAAAAAAAAGTTAAGTGAGAACCCTGGACATTTCGATGAGATACAACTCCAACCAACTGACTGTTTTCCCTGTAACGCCCCATTGAATTAGTTTTACCAGGGCAACTTGATGGTCTACTCGGTTAAATGTTACCTTAATGCCAGGGCCATCGCTCTCATCTCTTGGTGAGACCAAGCGCAGGCTCGGCGATCATTTAGCTGAACACCTCCGCTCAGTCTGCCTAAACCTACCTGATCTCCCAGTTTCTAAACACTTTAACCCCCTTCCCATTTCCACACCGACCTTCCTGGGCCTCCTCCATTGTCAGAGTGAGGCCCAGCACAAATTGGAGGAACAGCACCTTATATATCGTTTGGGCAGCATACACCCCAGCGTTATTGAATATTGACTTCTCTAGCTTCATAGAACCATTGCTTTCCCTCTCTAGATCCCTCCTCCTTCCCAGTTCTCTGACCAGTCTGACTGTCCCCGATTACATTTTTATCAATTTGCTTTGTTGTTACCTTCTAACAATGATCTACACTTTCCTTGAGATCCACCCCCTTTGATGTCTCGTTCTAACAGGTTACACTTCCGCACCTCTGTATCTCCCCCTCCCCTGACTCAGTCTGAAGGGTCTCGACCCAAAACATCACCCATTCCTTCTCTCTAGAGATGCTGCTTGTCCTGCCGAGTTACTCCAGCATTTTATGCCTCACTTGTCTACTCTCACCTCTTTACTGGCATTCAGCCGACACATATATAGCTAAGATGGCGCCTGGAGTCACGTGGTCCTGAAAGCCACTGTGCATAAGCGAGTAGGTTATTGGTGATGCTGAACAAAACTATTGATGATAGCTTCCATCTTTATGCTGACATTGCAGAATTGAGATTGGGCAGTCATTTGCCAGATATGCTTGTTTTTTTCTTAACAGAATGTACCTGGGAAATATTCTGTATTGTTAGATGGATGACAATTTCATGACTGTACTGAACAGCTTGACTGAAGGCACAGCTAGTTCGACAGTGGTCTTCAGTACGACAGCGGAGATATAGTTTGGCTCAAAAGGTTTTAGCAATATCAAGTCCTCTTGAAAGAGGAAGAAGGGTCCTGACACGAAACGTCACTTATCCATGTTCTCCAGAGATACTGCCTGACCCAGTTACTTCAGCACTTTGTGTCCTTTGCAACTTGCTTCTGCAGCTCCCTGTTTCTACCTCAAGTCCTCAGTTATTTCTTGATATCTTCTGAAGATAATCCAATTTATTGGACACCACCTTCTGTGATGGCTTGGATCTAAATATCTGAAATGGCTACCATCACCAAATCCTCCACTATCAACACCCAGTTAGTCCCCATAGACCAGAATCTTTACTGAATAGACAATGGACATCACCAGGACAGCACGGTGGTGCAGTTGGTAGAGCTGCTGCCTCTCAACACAGGAGAAACTGGTGTGGTCCTGACTTTGGGTGCTACCTGCATGGAGTTTGCACATTCTTCCTGTGACCAACATGGTTTCCCTGGGTGCTCTGGTTTCCTCCCACATCCCAAAGAAGTGCAGATTTTGATTAGCACATGTGTGAGAGGTTATGGGAAGAAGGCAGGAGAATGGGGTTAGGAGGGAGAGATAGATCAGTCATAATTGAATGGTGGAGTAGTTGATGGGCCAAATGACCTAATTCCACTCCTAACACTTATGACCTTATGAGATTTGAGGTTAATTGGTCTCAGTAAATTGCTCCAAGTGTGTTGGGAGTGGATGCAAAAGTGTGATAACATGGAAATAGTGTGAATCGGTGATCGTTGGTCAGCGTAAATCCGATGTGTCGCAGACATGTTTCCATGCTGTACCTTTCAATTAATCAAAACTGTAGATTGGTTATTGCATGTGAACCAATCAGAGTAATGCATTAACATTAACTCCACCTTACTGTACACTTTATATTAACACTCTCTTCCCATAATACGTAGTTGCATTGGAGGTAGAGATGAACTAACGTTATGTACTGCATCACCATGATTGATAATTTAAGCTGACTTTGAACACCAAACTGTCTGTACAATTCTTTATATGTTTACATGTTCTTAACATGTTTACATGGTGTCAGAATAGCTGGAAAGGACCCATTCTGTCTGTTTAGCGGGTTTTATTTGCATTTTATTAGTTTTGTTCTTTTACTACGATGGCTCACTCGTGCCGCAAACCAACCCAGCTCATCTTTGATGCAGACATAGCCGAGCGATGGAGGCTCTTTGAAATTGACTATGAACGCTACATCAATATCGTCCATCGCAACAATCCTGATGAAGTCAAGGCATCGCTCCTGCTCATCCTGGCTGGACCAGAAACTATGATCCATGCGCAAATCTTCGACTTTGCCCCAACTGTGCTTGACGGGAATGGCCAGGTGGTGGTCCCAGCTGAGACGATGCATAACCCTAATGTGCTGCTATGTAAATTCCGTGAGTTATATGACCTGCCCTCTAACCGCATTCTGGAGAGGGCAAAGTTCTTAGCACGGCAACAGCGTCACGATGAACCTGTGGAACGTTTCATTTGTGATTTGAAGTACATGGCCCCGAGATGTCGCTTTGGTGAGATAACTAATGAGTTAATACGTGACAAAATCGTTAGCGGCATGTCTGATCGGAAGCTCAGAACAGAGCTACTCCGAAATGCTGACCTAACTCTTGAACAGGCTGTGCACGCCTGCCGTATGTCGGAGGTTGTAGCCCCACTGGATGATCAGCTTGACGCTAAGAAACATGATGCGAATCTGACTGGTTTCAGTAATCAAAATGCGTCAGCAGCAACTAAAAGATTTGTGAATGAGCCACCGTAGAGGTGCGCTAACTGTAACTATTTCCATAACAGGGGTCGCCAGTTTTGTCCAGCAAACAGCAAATCATGCAATTACTGTAAGAAAAGGAATCACTTTGCCGCATGTTGTCGTTCTCGTGGGAACACTAGTGCAAATTCAAAGTCTAATCTACACCTGCTACAGCAAGACCCAACAGTCCCCGACTCCTTTGAACAGTTTGAAGCCACCCATGAGAACAATTCAATTATCTCAGGCAATAGTTCTGCTGTGCACACTCTCCTCCGCACATCTGGTAAGCCCATGGACCCTGCTGTTACTGTGCACATCAATAACAAGTCTGTTCTTGCTAAAGTGGACACGGGGGCGCGTGTGAATATAATGTCCCTTAAGGTCTACAACAAAAGAAATAATGAGACCTTGATTAAGGACGCCTCCACATTGCATGCCTACGGGGGTGGGGGGGGGAGGTTCTGCAGCCTCTCGGAAAAGCCGATTTCAAGTGTGTAGTGGACAATTTCACGATTTTCTACGTCGTGAAATCAAACTCTGAGACTTTGTTGGGAATCCATGCGTGCCACGACCTGGGTCTAATGTCGTTCGGATGGGCTGTTCACAAGCTATGCCTATCTGATGAACCGACACAACAACTCCTGTCCCTCTATCAGGATTTGTTCAACGACAAATTGGGCAAGTTGCCGATGACTTACAAGATCACTATTGACCCCACTGTTGTTCCAGCAGTCCGTGCCCTCACCGCATACCCTATGCCATGTGTGATAGAATTCAAGCTGAATTGAGACACATGGTGTCCATGGGGGTACTGGCTGAAATAAGTGAACCCACAGACTGGGTCTCCACCATGGTTGTTACAAAAAAGGACAAAGACGAGCTCCGTGTGTGCATTACCCCAAGAGACCTGAACACCGCTGTTAAACTCCCGCACTACCCGATGAGAACCATCGAGGACGTTGCAGCTCAAATCGGTCGTGCCAAGAGCTTGTTTTGGCAGATACCTCTAGATGACACGTCCTCAAACCTTACTACATTTGCCACACCATTTGGCAGATTCAAGTTCCTCAGAATGCCTTTCAGAGAGCTATGGAACAGCTGTTCGCAGGCTACCCATGTGCTATCATTGTTGATGACATTTTGGTGTACGGCCATGACTTAGCGGAGCACGATTCAAATTTTAAAATGATTCTGAACAGGGCACGAGAAATCAACCTAAAGGTCAACCCCATGAAGTGCAAGTTTCGTGTCTCAGAGGTTACCAATGTCGGATATGTGTTCACCAGCGAAGGGTTAAAACCGGACCCCAAGAAGACTGCAGCCATTAGTGAAATGCCTGCTCCCACGGACGTCCGACAGCCTTCAGCGTTTCCTGGGTATGGTTAACTATCTGGGCAAATTCATACCCAACCTCAGCGAAGTTATCTCGCCACTGAGACAGCTCACTCACAAGGACACTGCCTGGACCTGGTACCAGCAACACCAACAAGTCTTTAAAACTTCAGCTATCCAGCGCCCCCACCTTGCCGTATTTCGACCTCAAGCTGCCAGTCACTATCACCTGCGATGCCTCGCAGTACGGTTTAGGCGCAGCCTGCCTGCAAACATCACCTGACGGCACCGTGTTACCTGTTTCATACGCCTCTTGCACCATGACGGAGAGCGAGCAGCACTATGCCCAGATTGAGAAGGAGCTGCAAGTTGGCGTTTTTGCATGTTCCAAATTTAGAGACTTTATCTTTGGGAAAGCTATTACAATTGAAACTGACCACCAACCCCTGGTCACCATCCTGAACAAGCCTATTCACTCATCGCCTACACGTTTGCAGCGCATGATGATGAAGCTCCAGCGTTTTGATTTCCATATTTTTTACAAAAAGAGCAAAGATATGCTCATTGCCGACACTCTCTCTAGCGCCACTGGCGTCCTGCGAACAACATAACTTCGAGTGCGACGAGCTTGCTGTACTTAAAGTCCTACAGAACGACTGCTTCGCCTGGCGGAACACAGCAGCTGACAGAATGCTACAGCTGCTCTCCTCCATTATCAAGAGTGGTTGGCCTGCAAAACAATCCAACACTCCACTGGATGTACAGCCATTCTTCTTAGTTTGCGATGAACTGCAAAACAATCCAACACTCCACTGGATGTACAGCCATTCTTCTTAGTTCGCGATGAACTAACGTTACAAGACGGGATCATTGTCAAGGGTCACAAAGTTGTGATTCCCTCATCCCTGCATGATGAATACTACAAAAAGTCCACAGCGGCCACCCTGGTACTGAGGCTACGCTTGCCCGTGCCCAAAGCATGTTTTACTGGACAGGAATGACCAAATGCATACGTGAAAAAACAGTATCCTGTCCCATTTGCAACTATTCTGGCTCCCCACCAACAGAAACGGCCTCTCCTGCAACAACCCGCTCCAGAACTACCTTGGTCATCCGTCGCTGCGAATATTTTTGAATGGCATGGTAAACACAACCTAGTTCTGGTCGATTTCTATTCCAATTGGTTTGAACTTGATCTGCTGCCTACCATTACGTCTGAGATGGTTATACAAAAGCTTCAGAGGCACTTATCTGAACATGGCGTACCAGTTAGACTGCAAACTGACAACGGAAGACAGTTCACCAGCCAGGCATTTAAAAAAACTTTGCCAGACTTTGGAACTTTCAGCATGTAACCAGCAGCCCTAGAATACCCTCAATCCAACGGCCTCGCTGAGCGTGCTGTCAGGAGCGCAAAACAGTTAATGGAACGTTCGCATCTTGCCAATTTCGACGTCTACCTGGATCTGTTAAACCTGAGAAACATTTCCAGGGATGGTGTTCTAGACTCTCCCGCCCAGAGGCTGATGTCTCGCACGACATGGCCCCAGCTGCACGTCGCCCAGCAACTGCTGAAGCCACAGGTGCTCAAACCAGCTGCAGTCCAGAAGCGCATCCAGGAGAAACACAATCCCATGTCCCAAGCTGCGTTTTCCTTCTCAGATTCTCCACCACCCAGCGCTACGAACTTTTCTGGAACGGAGGGGGAAGGGTTTGTCCGTACGCGTTCGGGGCGGGTTAGCAGACCGCCTGACAGGTACGGCGAGTATATTAACCACGTTTTAACAACTGGTGAATAACTTTTCTCTCTACGGGGAAGGATGTAGATTGGTTATTGCATGTGAACCAATCAGAGTAATGCATTAACGTTAACTCCACCTTACTGTACACTTCATATTAACACTCATACAGCACGGAAACAGGCCCTCTCGGCCCTTCCAGTCCGTGCCAACCATTTGTTTTCCCCTAGTCCCATCTACCTGCACTCAGACCATACCCCTCCATTCCCTTCCCGTTCATATACCTATCCACTTTACTTTTAAATGTTAAAATCGATCTTGCCTCCACCACTTCTGCTGGAAGCTCATTCCACACAGCCACCACTCTCTGAGTAAAGAAGTACCCCCTCACATTACCCCTAAACCTCTGTCCCTTAATTCTCATGCCATGCCCTCTTGTTTGAATCTTCCCTACCTCAATGGGAAAAGCTTATCCACGTCAACTCTGTCTATCCCTTTCATCATTTTAAAGACCTCAATCAAGTCCCTCCTTAACCTTCTGCGCTCCAAAGAATAAAGGCCTAACTTGTTCAACCTTTCTCTGTAACATAGTTGCTGGAACCCAGGCAACATTCTAGTAAATCTCCTCTGTACTCTCTCTATTTTGTTGACATCCTTCCTATAATTAGGCGACCAAAATTGTACACCATACTCCAGAATTGGTCTTACCAATGCCTTGTACAATTTTAACATTACTTCCCTACTCCTATATTCAATGCTCTGATTTATAAAGGCCAGCACACCAAAGGCTTTCTTTACCACCCTATCTACATGTGATTCCACCTTCAGGGAACTATGCACAGTTATTCCTAGATCTCTCTGTTCCACAGCATTCCTCAATTCCCTACCATTTACCATGTACGTCCTATTTTGATTTGTCCTGCCAAGATGTAGCACATCACTTATCAGCATTAAACTCCATCTGCCATCTTTCAGCCCACTTTTCCAAATGGCCCAAATCTCTCTGTAGACTTTGAAAATCTACTTAATTATCCACAACCCCACCTATCTTAGTATCATCTGCATACTTATCCAATTTTCCACCCCATCATCCAGATCATTGATGTACATGACAAACAGCAGTGGACCCAACACAGATCCCTGAAGCACCCCACTGGTCACCGGCTTCCAACCTGACAAACAGCCATCCACCATTACTCTCTGACATCTCCCATTCAGCCACTGTTGAATCCATTTTGCTATTCCGTCATTAACACCCAAAGATTGAACCTTCTTAACCAACCTTCCATGGGGAACCTTGTCAAAGGCCTTACTGAAATCCATATAGACAACGTCCACCGCTTTACCCTCATCAATTTCCCTAGTAACCGCCTCAAAAAATTCAAGAGGTTTGTCAAACATGACCTTCCAGGCACAAATCCATATTGACTGTTCATGATCAGACCCTGTTTATCCAGATGCTTATATATATTATCTCCAAGTATCCTTTCCATTAATTTGCCCACCACTGACGTCAAACTAACAGGTCTATAATTGCTAGGTTTATTCTTTGAACCTTTTTTAAACAATGGAACAACATGCGCAGCACGTCAATCCCTCGGCACTATTCCCATTTCTAATGACATTTGAAATATTTATGTCATAGCTCCTGCTATTTCTACACTAACTTCCCTCAATGTCCTAGGGAATATCCTGTCAGGACCTGGAGACTTATCCACTTTTATATTTTTCAAAAGTGTCAGTACTTCCTCCTCTTTGAATCTCATAGTTTCCATAGCTACTCTACTTTTTTCCCTTAACTCACAGAGTTCAATATCCTTCTCCTTGGTGAATACCGAAGAAAAGAAATTGTTCAATATCTCCCCCATCTCTTTTGGCTCTGCAGATAGCTGTCCATTCTGGCTCTCTAATGGTCAAATTTTATCCCTCGTTATCCTTTTGCTATTAATATAGCTGTAGAAACCCTTTGGATTTACTTTCACCATTCTTGCCAACGCAACCTCATAGCTTCTTTTAGCCTTCCTAATTTCTTTCTTAAGATTCGTTTTACATTCTTTATACTCCTCTAGCACCTCATTTACTCCATGCCTCCTATAATTATTGTAGATCTCTCTTTTTTCGAAACAAGTGTCCAATTTCCCTTGAAAACCATGGCTCTTTCCAATTTTTACTATTTCCTTTCAACCTAACAGGGACATAAAGATTCTGTACTCTTACAATTTCCCCTTTAAATGTCCTCCATTTCTCTTCTACATTCTTCCCATAAAACAAAGTGTCCCAATTCACTCCTTTTAAATCCTTAAGCATTCCCTCAAAGTTAGGCTTTCTCCAATCAACAATTTCCACCCTAGGTCCAGTTCTGACTCTCTCCATAATTATATTGAAACTAATGGTATTGTGATCACTGGTCCCGAAGTGCTCACCAACGCATACCTCCATCACCTGACCCGACTCACTTCCCATATACGTAATTGCACTGGTGATAGAGGTGAACTAACAACGTTATGCACTGCACCACCATGATTGATGATTAAAGCTGACCTTTGAACACCAAAATGTGTCTATACTGTTCTTTACATGTTTACATGTTCTTAACATGTTTACAAAACTATTGCTCCAATATAAATAAAAACAGAGTTTTCCACAGCTACTCTTCCTTCCCTACTCTCTAAAGCTATTGCACCAATTCCAAGACACGTCAGAAAAATAATTAAATGCTTTTCATTAAAACAAGTACAACTTAACTGCATAAAAAGTTTGCTTGTAACCATAAAAAACAATTACTCCAAGCAGCTGATGGTGTATTGTGACTACAATGTGTACTATAAAGTTGTGCAGAATGGAAACATGTCTTTCTGCCCATCCTGCCTGCAAAAAACATCAACAACCCATTTACACAATTCAACTTTAATTCCATTATTTTCACTCTCCTCACATATTCATCAGCTTCCCCTGTATTCTACTGATCACAAATAATCATGAAGCAGTGCTTCTGCTAGTTGTGCCAATGCGTCAACACGCCAACCTATCTACAGCATACAATGCTATGTCACCAAAGTGCCCTTGATGAGGTCCTACAAATCAGTTACATCCACCGCTGAATGAAAACACCATCACTGCAAGTTCCAATTCATAAGGTCATAAGGGATAGGTTTAGAATTTGGCCATCGGCCCATTGTCTACTCCGCCATTCAATCATGGCTGATCTATCTCTCCCTCCTAAACCCTCCGTCTGCCTTCTCCCTATAATCTCTGAAACCTGTACTAATCAAGAGTACCTGTACAATTCATATCACAAACCATCCAATCTTGATAAAAGTTTATTCACCGAGTCTGTGTCAAAATCCCTACCTTTACATGAACTACAGTGGTTTGACACTAATCACCAATGTCTTCTCAAGGATGGTCATGGATGGATATTACCAACTGCACAAGATGAATGAATAAAAACAACTATTTCATAAACTCTGAAGTTCAGTGGCAATTTCTCTGAAGTTGAACATTTTGCAATTCATTGCGTAGTCTCAATATAATGAAGGAGGTACGTTTACCTTCAAGGCACAAACCATTCTGCCAGGATTTCCACCCCGCTTCTTTATTGCTGCTAGGTCAGAATCTACAACCACAGGACTGCTTTAGAAGACCCAACTATCTTCAAGTTTATTCAATAAATTAATGACAAAAGAGGCATGCTTTGGTATGAATGGGGTTCCATTGCCATTATGTCATAATCAAGTTTACCTTTCAGATTGAAATGCTGCATTTAATTATTAGGAAGACTTAAAATGCAATTTACCAAGAACAAAAAGATCACAATTCATTTAATTCAATTTGCTAAGCAAGAAGGATGAGCACAAAGCCACAAGCCAATATCTTCAAAGACTGAGAACACTGCGACTCCGATCATAGATGCCAATTCTTCACAATTACTTAAAAACTATCAAGACTACAAGTGCTATTATTACATACAAATAACATTTAGCAAAAACAAAAATGGTGGTAGATACATAATGAAGTTAAAAAATGAGATTAACAGGCTACATTATACATTCTTTGCTTAGGATAGAATATAGTGCAAAACAAATTGTTAACAACATATCAAGACGCATCAGTTATTACTAAACCTATCTTTAAATACATTTTTCACAAGGATAGCATGAAAGATAGACAGAACATTATCACAAGAAGCAACTTCCACCTTAGAGGAAGCAATAGTTAATTGAAACGGAGTTTCATATCTTTGAGGTGAATACATAAGGTTTCATATATAATGAAAGTATGGCAAGCAGGGCAGCTGTTGCAGGAGACTTCAAAGCATGATTATTCCAACAAAGCTTACTTATAATAGTAATCAACGTCTTCAAAAGAGAACGTTTACAACTAAAGCATATTTTTCATCATAAAATGAGGACTGCAATCAATCCAACAGCAGGTGGCAAATTTATTATAAATTGACAACTTGTTAACCAGTTTTCCATCTTTGGACTTTAGAGGCACAGCGCAGAAACAGGCCCTTCAGCACACCGAGTCCTCGCAGACCAATAATCTCACCGTACAGTAGCACTATCCTACACAATACAACACAAATTTACAATTGTTTTTACCAAAGCCAATTAACCTACAAACTAGTGTGTCTTTGAAGTGTGGGGGGAAACCGGAGCGCCGGGAGAAAGCCCATGTAGTCACTGGGAGAAATTACAAACTCTGTATAGACAGCACCCAGAGTCAGAATTGAACTCGGGTTTCTGGCGCAGAAAGACAGCAACTCTACCAATGCACCACCCCACTTTTATGTGAACACTTTTCTCTTTCAAAACACACATTTTGAACATACAATCTTTTAAGCATTTACCTTAACCTCTTATGTTCCCATGCTCAGCGTAACCTGATTGGCGGAACCACAAAGTTTATAAAACAGCCAAGCAGAATTTAAGATTCCATGTGTTCCTTACATCTGATTGATTAAAACCTTCCTTTTGCTCCAACTCACTATATTTTACAGAAGTCATTTGAAAACTTTGCAAACTCAATTTTCTTTCAATTACCAGAGTAAATGTACTCATCCATTTGACTGTATTGTTGACATACGCAATGGAAGAGAAGACATACTAATTCTGTGGCCACAAATATTTGGTGAAAAATTAACTAATTTAAAACATCAATTGCATTATATTGTGAACACTTTCTAATATTTCAAACAGACAGACCTTGTGGCCAAGAATGTGCTTAATGTATTGAACTATTATTCCAGAATTACTCAAGAATGCTCAAAATGCAAATTAACAGGCATACAACAAAACAATGCACCCATTGGTTCTTTTATCCATTAACATAAAAGAGCTGGGTTCCGGGCAACATATAACCGTATAACTACATCTCAAGGCTTGTGTAAGGAACAAAGTTTTATTAGGAATCATGGGGTTTATGATTAGTTTCCTTAGTAGAGTTTAGAGAGTCAGAGAGATACCCATACGGAAAAACACCATTCAGTCTATGATATTGACATTGACCACCAACTATCCATTCAGTCTAAAGGATCCCGACCCGAAACGCAACCTATCCAACCTTTCAACAGATGCTGTCTGATCTGTGGAATTATTCCAGCACTTTTGCTTGAGATTCCAGCATCTGAGGTTCCTCGTGTCTCCATCGATTTACTCAAATTTTACATTAATCCAACATTCTACTTAACTCCTCCCAGAATCTACCACTCAACTATAAACTTCAGGGAGGGGAGAGACTAACAATAGGCTAGTAATCTATCATACCACACATCTTTGGGATAGAGAGGAAACACACACACAATCTACACGGATACATGCAAACTCCACAATGCCTCTAACCCAAGGTCAGGTTTGAACACTGATGTCGCGTTACGAGTCAGCAGCAACTAACTGTGCCACCGTATTTTGTTCCATTTTTTTTCCTCCTCTGAATTAAACGTATACGAGAACAACCCCTATGCTTACTTTGCAGCGGAGAGTTATTCCACTTGAAACACTAGGCTTCCACGAGCTTCTGCATCGCCGCTCCCCGACACCTCGCAGCTCTTTCCATTGTTTCCGGACCAAGCGCCACCGGCTTTCAAATAAAAACTTTTCGTCTTTTTATTTAAAAAAACAGTTTTTTGAATCTCGTAACAAACAATCTTCCGTTCCACGTGTACTTTGGTGCTGTTTTGACGCACTTCTGCGCCCAGCTGGACAATCCGACCCATCGCGCTTGCCCAAGCGCACACACGACTGTGATGGCATAATGTCCGACATCGCCGTTTGTGTGACCACGCTTACGCGAAAGCCAGCACCGTGCTGTCTGCAAAAACGCCGATGGTGTGGGAGTGTGTCGGAAGGAACTGCGCCGATGCTGGTTTACACCGAAAGATTTGCACCAGGAAAATGCAGGAAGGAAAATGCAACGGGTAACGTCTCGGGTCCACTCACAATCAGACTTCAAGTGTTCTTCAGATGAGTGTGAAGAACGGCCTCGACCCAAAACTTCACCCATTGCTTCTCTCCACAGATGCCGCCTGACCCGCCCGAGTTACTTCCAGCATTTTGTGTCCATCTCCGATAATGGAATTGAGCGGCAGGAATACAAGACATCTAACAGACAAGTTTTCCCCAAGATCTTTGAGCTTTGGGCCATGCAATTCTACAAATAGAAAGAAATCGCCAGTGCCTCAACCTTTGCCAGTGCACATTTGACATCTAGAATCTAAACGGTGATTATGTTAAACGGACTGCAACGCTCTATCAAAGGGGTAAAGGATAATGGAAGAGTTTTGCGGTATTTTAGTACGAAGAATCTCATGTCAATTGTGTCAAAGTGGCTCCATCTTTCATACATTTTGCAATGCATTGTGTTCTATTTCGCCGGTGCAAAATGAATGGGAAGATAATTCCAACCTTCTAATTGTTAGCCGGGAATCAGCTACACAATAAATCTCAGATTTCTTTTGCCTGGGGATGCGGAACAGAAATGCATGCAGTTTGTACACATGCTCACACACCAGCGCGTTGTACACAAACCCATGTGTATCAACACGAACATAAACACGTGCACTACAAATATCGATCTCTCTCTCTCTCTCTCTATATATATATATATATATATATAGAGAGAGAGAGAGAGAGATAGCGAGAGACGTACATATATATATATATACACACACACACATACATATATATATATATATATATATATATATATACACACACACACATACATATCTATACATTTATATCTATAAACAACAAAACTGAAAATGCTGGAAATAGCAGGACGGGCCGCGTCTGTGGAGAGGGGAAACAGTCAACGCTTTAGTTCGATGACCCTTCGTGTTTTGAACTGTTAGGACGACCTCATCTTCGACTTGAAATATTGACTCTGAACCCCTTCCCCACAGACAGGGCCCGATCTGCTGTATTCCCGGCATTTTCTGTTTTTAAATTAGATTTCCCAACATCTGCAGCTTTTAATTTGATTTTTGTAAATATACACATACGTGCGTGCACATGCGCACTATATATATATATATATATATATATATATATATATATATATATACAGAGAGATAAACGCGCATACTTATACGCAAGTGGACGCACACTTTGCAAATATATGCGTTGCAAACATTAGTCGTAGCCTAATGTTGCAGCGGCTGTGTACGGGTGCAAACCCGCAGGTTCATTCATCTACACACATAACCAAGTGGACGCACAATTTTCAAATATATTACACAATTTTTAAACATCAGCTATGGTGTGCGGCTATTGCAGGAGCTCTGCATTGGGGCAAACCCGCGGACTCATTCCTCCACACATATCTATAGTTATGAGCAAGTAGATTCACAATTTGCAAATAGACACATTGCACAAATATTAAACATCAGCTATGGTGCGCGGCTGTTGCAGGGGGCTGTGCACGAGTGCAAACACGCGGACTCATTCCTCCACACACACTCACATATACTTATGAGCAAATGAATGCACAATTTGCAAATATATGCATTGCACAAATATTAGGCATCAGCTATGGTCTGCGAATGTTGCAGGGGATGCGTACGGGTACAAACCAGCGGGCTCATTCCTCCACACACACACACACACACACACGAGCAAGTGACTGCACAATTTGCAAACATATGCATTGCACAAATATTAAACATCGGTTCTGGTGCGCGGCTGTGGCAGGGGTGCAAACCCAGCCGGCTCATTCCTCCACACAACCACACGCTCACTATCGCGGCGCAATGTGGCACCAAGTTTACAAACAGAGAGTTGGGCGGCGCGCAGGCGCAGCTCGCGCCGGCAGCTGTCAGCCCGGGCCGGGGCCAGGCGCGCAGGCGCAGTGCCGCCAGTTGCAGCCGGGCCGGGACAGGAGCCCGATCCCCCCGCCCGCCCCCCTCCACACAAAAACCACTCGCCCGTCAATACCTGCACCCGCCGGCTCCGTTTTCAAACCACCCCCGCGGCTCAAGCTCCGCTAGCTCGACATACACCTCAACAGCCGGCCGCCCGCTAGCCGGTAAGAGCGCGGCGCGGTCATTAAATCACATCAGGGTAAAACCAGCTCTTTCGCCGCCTCACCTCCGCCATATTGTTTCTGTCTCTGCCTGGGAAATCCGAACGCTCGTTCCCGGATGTTAAGTAGCCTGGCGCGAAGAGCGCGGCTGCTGGCGGCGGCCGGGACTGCAGGACAAGCGGGTGTGGCTGGATGGCTGGCTGGCGATGTCCTTAAAGGGACCACACCGTCCCCTCCCCCCCATCCCTGGGGAGCAGCCACGCCCTCCACCTCTATCCACAGAAAGGGTAGACAGTCTGACCCTGAAACACAACCCCATCCCATCCCAGAGTAGAAATGACAAATGTCAATGTCTAGATGGCAGAGATGAGAGGAGGAAAGTTTCAAAGGATACACTCAAAATTCAATCAATCAAAGACTTTATTGTCATTCAAAAGTGCACCAATAAAATGCAAGTCTGAACAAAATTTCGTTGCATCTGGCTCACCGTGCAACATAAAATAACAAAAGGATAAAATAGATAAAAAGATAAAATAGATAAAAAGATAAAATAGATTAAAAAGATAAAATAGATAATAGTGGCAGCATGGAATACAAGAGTCTGATGGCTCGGGGGAATTCTGGAGTAACTCAGCCGGACAGGCAGCATCTCTGGAAAGAAGGGATGGGTGACATTTCTGGTCGAGACTCTTCTTCAGCACAAGGAACTGCAGGTGCTTGTTTACAAACAAACAAACACACAGTGCTGGAGTAATTCAGCCTGGCAGGCAGCACCCCTGGAGAATATGGATAGGTGATGCTTCTGGTTTGGGACGCTTCTTCAGACTGAGATGTGTTGGGCCATTTTTTTTGCAACCAGAGTGTGGGGTGCGTGGAACACACTGTCAGGGGTGGATTCCCATACGTTGGGCAAAAATTGATTAAAAGTGCTTCCACCCTATATATACCCCTCATGATCATATATACTGTACTGTATAAAATACCCCTAATCTTCCTCCGCTCCAAGGAATAAAGACCTTGTCTGCCCAACCTCTCCCTATATCCCTCAAGTTCTGGCAACATCCTCTCTCACATCTTCTAACTTAACAACATCATTCTTGTAGCAGATTGACCAAAACTTACTACAATACTCCAAATGCAACCTCAATAACATCTTGTACAACTGTAACATAACATCCAAACGTCTACGTCCTGACTGATGAAGGCCAACGTAGCAAAAGTATTCTTGACCACCCTGTTTACTTGTGGTGCTACTTTCAAGGAAGTATGCACATGCACTCCTTGATCCCTCTGTTCCACAACACTCCCTGGGGCTCTGTCATTCACTGCGTGGGTCCTGCTCTAGTTTGATTTCCCAAAACGTAATACCTAGCACTTATCTACATTAAACTCCATTCATAATTTCTCAGCCCACTTGACCAACTGATCAAGATCCTGTTGTATTTTGATAACCATTTTTGCTATCTCCAATACCATCCAGTTTAGTGTCATCTACTATCTTACTGATCATGCTTGTACATCCTTACCCATATAATTGATATAAGCACCTAACAACAACTGATACCCGAGGCAGACAACTAGTCACAGGCCTCCAGACCGATAAACAACCTTCAGGCATCACCCTTTGCTTCCTTCCTTGAAGCTAATTCTCTATCCAGTCTGTGAGCTCCCCCTGGATCCCATGCAATCTAACTTCCCGAGCAGCCTACCATGCAGAAACTTATCAAATGCTTTGCTGAAGTCCATATAAACATCATCTACAGATTTGGACTCATCAACCTTTTTTGGATACTTCTTCAAAAAATCAATCAAATTCGCCAGACACAATCTCCCATGTACAAAACCATGCTGATTATCCCTAATCGTCCCATTTATCCAAATGCATTTATATCTTATCCCTCACAATAATCTCCATTAACTGTCTGGAGCTGGAGGCAGACTAACTACTGCAAGGAGGTAAAGTAGTAACATAGTGGCAGTACAATGAACCCTCCCTAAATGACAGCAAGATGAAGGAGCGAGTTATCGACTTCAAGAAGCGTTGTGGAGTACAAGCCCCAATCTGTATCAATGGTGCCGAGTAGAAGTTCCTTAGCGTTCATTTTACCAAAAATCTGCTATGGACCAACCACATTGATCCAGTCATATAATAATCTGCCTTCCTGTTTTTGTCACCAAAGTGCATAACCTCACATTTATCCACATTATATTGTATCTGCCATACATCTGGCCACTTCCTCAACCTGTCCAAGTCACTCTGCATCCTCATGACATCGTTCTCACAGTTCACAATGCCACCAGCTTTGTGTCATCTGCAAATTTGTTATTGTTACTTTTAATCCCTTCTTCTTCGAGTCCGTTGCAATCTCAGACGTTGTTCTGCCAGTATCTGGTGCAGGTCACAGCTCGTCGGGTCGGTTCAGCCAGGTCCTGGGGGCTGCACTGGGGGGCGTCGTCACACTCCAGTAGATGGGACATTGTCTGTACTGCTCCACAGCTGCATGTGTCTTTTGCCTGGTAGTTCCATGCTTTCATAAGTGCTTTGCACCTCCCCTGCTCGGCTCGTAATCTGTTGAGGGTCTTCCAGGTTGGCCATGGGAGGTTGTGCCCGCTGGCGAGGCATTCAGTCAAAGTGATTCCTCTCTCCTTCCAGTCGTGGGCTCGTGTGTGAGCTGGTTCCATTCATCTTTCCAGATGTTGGTCCTTGCTGTTTCTTTGGTTGTCTGGAGAGGTGGGACTGTCTGCAAGAAACTGGCTCTGGATTTCAGTCGGGGTGGAGGTGCTGTGTGTCCGTGCAGGGGGTGCCTTCATCTAATCCCTTCATCTAAATCATTAATATATATTGTAAATATTTGCGGTCCCAGCACCGAGCCTTGTGGATACCCCACTAGTCACTGCCTGCCATTCTGAAAGGGACCCATTTATCCCTATTCTTTGCTTCCTGTCTGCCAACCAATTTTCTATCCATGCCAGCATTCTACCCCCAATACCATGTGCTCTAATTTTGTCCACAAATCTCTTATGTGGGACCTTATCGAATGCTTTCATGTACACTACATCTACTGGCTCACGCTTGTCCATTTTTCTTGTTACATCCTCAAAGAATTCCAGAAGATTAGTCAAGCATGATTTCCCCTTCGCAAATCCATGCTGACTCAGACCGAAACTGCCACTGCTATCCAAATGTGCCGCTATTTCATCTTTTATAATTGAACCAGCATTTCCCCACCACCGATGTCAGGCTAACTGGTCTATCTGATTCCCTGTTTTCTCTCTCCTGCCTTTCTTAAAAAGTGGAATAACATTAGCTACCCTCCAATCCACAGGAACTGATCCTGAATCTAGAGAACATAGGAAAATGATCACCAATGCGTCCACAATTTCTGGAGCCACTTCCTTAAGTACCCTGGGATGCAGACTATCAGGCTCTGGGGATTTATCAGCCTTCAGTCCCATCAGTCTGCCCAACACCATTTCCTGCCTAATGTGAATTTCCTTCAGTTTCTCCATCACCTGAGATCCTCTGGGCACAAGTACATCAGGAAGATTGTTTGTATCTTCCTTAGTGAAGACAGATCCAAAGTACCTGTTCAGCTTGTCTGCCATTTCCTTTTTCAGTCTTCAAGGGTCCAATTTTGGTCTTAACTAATTTTTCCCTCTTCACATACCTAAAGAAGCTTTTACTATCCTCCTTTATATTCTTGGTTAGCTTACCTTCGTATCCCACCTTTTCTCCCCGTATTGCCTTTTTAGTTCTCTTCTGTTGCTCTTTAAAAGTTACCCAATCCTCTGGCTTCCGCTCATCTTTGCTATGTTATACTTCTCTTTTATTTTTATACTGTCCCTGACTTCCATTGTCTTCTACGGTTGCCCCTTACTCCCCTTGGGATCTTTCTTCCTCTTTGGAATGAACTGATCCAGCACCTTCTGTATTATTCCCAGAAATACCTGCTATTGTTGTTCCATTGTCATCCCTGCTAGGATATCTTTCCAGTCAACTTTGGCCAGCTCCTTCCTCATGGCTCCATAGTCCGTTTTGTGCAACTGTAATACTGACACTTCCGATTTTCCCTTCTCTCTCTCAAATTGTAGATTAACACTTATCATATTATGGTCACTACCTCTTAATGGCTCCTTTACCTCGAGTTCCCTTATCAAATCTGGTTCATTACACAACACTAAATCCAGAATTGTCTTCTCCCTGCTAGGCTCCAGTACAAGCTGCTCTAAGAATCCATCACAGAGGCACTCGACAAACTCCCTTTCTTGGGGTCCAGTACTAACCTGATATTCCCAGTCTACCTGCACGGTGAAATCTACCATAACAACCGTAGCATTACCTTTACTACATTCCAATTTTAACTCTTGATTCAACTTGCACCCTGTATCCAGGCTACTGTTTGGGGCTTGTAGATAACTCACATTAGGGTCTTTTTACCCTTACAATTTCTCAGTTGTATCCATACTGACTCTACATTTCTTGATTCTATGTCACCCATCGCAAGGGACTGAATTGCATTCCTCACCAACAGAGCTACCCCACCTCCTCTGCCCACCTGTCTGTCTTTTCAATAGGATGTATTCCATTGAATATTCCGTTCCCAGCCCTGGTCCTCTTGCAGTCATGTCCCTGTAATTCCCACAACATCATACTTGACAATTTCTAACTGAGCCTCAAGCTCATCCACTTTATACTTTGTGCATTCAGATACAACACTTTAACTTGGATATTCTCCTCCCCTCTCATACCGGTTACTATTGGCCCTGACCTTACTCTACGCAATTGGATCCGCGACTTCCTCATTCAAAGACCACAGACTGTTCGTATTGGTGGAAATGTGTCAGCCTCGATAACAATCAGCGCGGGAGCACATCAAGGCTGCGTGCTCAGCCCCCTGCTGTACTCACTCTATACTCATGACTGCGTAGCTGGTCGTAGTGCGAACTCCATCATCAAGTTCGCTGACGACACTACTGTCGTGGGACGTATCACTGATGGGGACTAGTCAGAGTATAGAAGTGAGATCGACCGACTGACAAAATGGTGCAGCACAATAACCTGGCCCTGAATACCAGCAAAACCAAGGAACTGATTGTGGACTTTGGAAGGGGTAGGATGGGGACCCACAGTCCCGTTTATATGAACGGGTCGATGGTGGAGAGTGTCAATAGCTTCAAATTCCTGGGGGTGCATATTTCTGAAGATCTCTCCTGGTCCGAGAACACTGATGCAATTATTAAGAGGCAGAGAATTCCAAAGACTCACAACTCTCTGTGTGGAAAAGTTTCCTCATCTCTGTTCTAAATGGCTTACCTCTTATTCTTAAACTGCGGCTCCTGATTCTGGACCCCCCAATATCTGGAAGATGGCAAGATAAATATCTTGAAAATTAGTTAGATGGGATACTCTTACTCATTGACAGAGAGAAGAAAAAAGGTTTTAAAAAGGGAAAATTAAAGAATGAAAACAAAAGTAAAAAAGTCTTATGTTGATGTGGCATCTCAAATGACTATAGTTTATCTGGACAAAATGTTTCAGATGGAAATGCAGATGCTGGAAATCTTATAGATGCAAGAAAATGTGTCCACCTTATAGTTTATCTAGAAGTTAATTTGTAGTTTATTATGTACCTTGGAAGTGTAGTAATTCATGTAATATGAAAATTATAGAACATAGGGCGTAAAACAGCACAGTGCAGTAACAGGCCAATTGGCCCACAATATATGTACAGAACGTGATGCTTGGAGAAACTAATCCCATCTTCAATGTTCATGTCTCTCAATTCTCTGCATATCAATTTGCACATCTAAAAAAGGTCTGGAAAAAGGAATCGACCCGAAACCCCACCTATACCTTTCCCTCTAATAATACTGCCTGATCCGCTGAGTTACTTCAGCACTTTGTGTCTATCTTTCCCCATCTAAAAAATCTCTTAACTATCATTATTGTATCTGCCTCCATCCCATCTGGCAATGCATTCCAGTTTTCCACCACCCACTGAGTAAAAAAACAAAACATGCCCCACACATCTCCTTTAATCTTTGCCCTTCTCATGTTAAACCTGCGCCTTATAGTCTTTCCACCCTGGGAAAAAGGTTCTAATTATCTACCCTATCTATGCCTCTCATAATTTTCTTTACTTCCACCAGGTCTCCGCTCATTTATCCGGTGCTCAGAGAAAACAATAAAACACTGTCCAACCTCTTCTTGTAGCTAATATTCTCTAATCCAGGCAGCCTTCTGGTAAAACATCTTCTGCACCCTCTCATAAGTCTCCATATTCCTGTAAAGGGGGGGGGTAATCAGAACTGCACACAATATTCCAAATACAGCTGAAGCAAAGTCTTATAGAACTGCCTCATAACTTCCTGACTTGTACACATTGCCCCAACTGATGGAGACACGCATACCACATGTCCTATTCAACACTACCTACTTTTGTTTACCACTTCCAGAGAGCTATGGACTTGGCCTCCAAGATCCCTCTGCACATTAATCAAGTCTTGTCATTAACGGTATACTTTTCCATTACGTTTAATCTTTCAAAGTGCAACACCTTACACATGCTCGGATTAAACTCCATCTTCCATTTCCCTGCCTATTTCTAAAGCTGATCTATATCTCGGTGTATAATTTGACAGCCTTACTCATTGTCTGCAACTCAAGCAAATTTACTAATCTACACCTATGTCCAGGTCATTTATATATATTACTAGACTAAGTGGGATCCGTTGGGTCCCAGCATCACACGGGAGGGCTGGTCCCCCAACGCAATATTCCACCTCTCCACCAATTCCAATATTGGTGGCCAATGGGGAGGGGGGGGGTGGGGGGGGGGGCTTTGTGGAGCGCTAGTATGGGTGTTGTGGGCTAAAGGGACTGGTTTTCTGAGGGCTAGTATGGACATTGTGGGCCGAATGGATTATTGGGCTGGCGGCTCAGTCACTCAAGCCTGTTGTGCTGGCAGCTCACTCACTCACGGCTGGTGGGCTGGCAGTTGACCCTCGGCTAGTCCTTGAATTTCCATTTCAAGCAGGGTGCAAGGCCACCAAATTCAAGTGCAGTTTCTTACCACTTCAAGCAGGGTGCAAGGCCACCAAATTCAAGTGCAGTTTCATACCATTTCAAGCAGGGTGTAAGTCCACTAAAGACAGCGAGTCGTGACCGCTCCCTCCTCCATCTTGCAGAGACTGAGCCACGCCCACACTTCTGGGTTTTATAGTCCCTCCCCCTCCCACCAGAAGGGGCGTGGCCTTCATGGCGTGATTGACAGGGGGAGATAATCTTAACATTTTTAAAACACTAATAACTCTTTTATTTTTCATTGATGGGAAAAGTCCTCGGCACCTGATGAGCGGAAGGGGACTCTGAGTAGGATGGCCAAATATCACAGCCATACGTGGTAGCAATTTTTCTAAAATCAATATAGAGCGCAAACAGGAAGTGGTCAAGATTAGACTTTTAATTATATAGAAGGCAAGGCAATTTTTATTAGGCAAGGCAACTTTAATTAGGTAACACAGCTTTAGCATTTCCAAACCAAAGGCAACACAGCTTTAACATTTCCAAACCAAAGGCAACACAGCTTTAGCACTTCCAAAACCAAAGGCAACACAGCTTTTTAGCTTTAGCATACCAAAGGCAACACAGCTTTAGCATTTCCAAACCAAAGGCAACACAGCTTTAGCATTTCCAAACCAAAGGTAACACAGCTTTAGCATTTCCAAACCAAAGGCAACACAGCTTTAGCGTTTCCAAACTATATTTTCAAACCACATTAAGGGCACTGACAGGTCAGTAAAACCACTCACAGTTTAGTAGACATGCGTTCAGTTCAGCTCAGACTGAGAGACGTGACCCTCTCGCTGCCCCATCTTGCAGAGATTGACTGAGGCACTCAGCACTTCTGGGTTTTATAGGAAGGGGCGTGGCCTTCAGGAGAGAGAATCTCAACATTTTTAAACACTAATAACTCTTTTATTTTTCTTCGATGGGAAAAATCCTCTTGTCCTGCGCAGCGGAGGGGGACTCTGAGTAAGATGGCCAAAAATCACGGCCGTAAGTGGCAGAGATTTTTTCTAAAATCAATATACAGAACAGGAAGTGGTCAAGATCAGACTTTTAGTAATATAGATGACAATTAATTTGGCACTGAATACTCCCACATACAATATTAACTATTTGATTTGAATATCTTAGCTAAAAAACAGAAATCATCCAACTAATCAGGTAGCAGAAACAGAGTTAACATTTCTGGTCATAGATTTTTCATCGGAACTGAGAAAGAAAGAAACGAACAAGTTAATTGTTCGCTGCAATGTGGTGGGGAAGGATGTATAGGACAAGGTAGGATGGGATGGTTCCAGGTTTGTAGAAATCATCCAGTCGATAGATTAATGGGTCATTTAGTGAGAAATTTAGAAAGCCCGCATCACAGATGGATGAAATTTAGTAAGCCCACATCAGCAGCTGAAATGGCCAGTTCTGATACAGACAGAGGAAGTGAATTGTAGAATCCAATAATGAATCTGGAAGTCTGAGGGAAGAGGAGATGTTGGTCCTCAACCTTACATTGCTGTTGGTGGTGGCCCGTCATAGACGACGAGAGCATGGTTGTTCAGTCTCATGTCTTGTGGGATTGAGTGTGGCTCACGAGTCTGATATGCGAGCCACACACGCGGGAGCAGTGGGGGTACGTGAAGACAGCTGTGGGAGGATTTAGGGCTACAGCCTTCCTCCCAACGAGCCGGCTTCAGCGATTGTCTTCGAAACTGCTGACCGCATTCCCAGTGGTTGTACGTCAGCCAGTCCTGCCACATTGCTATGTGTATTGGTTTACTATTGTCACACATGTGCTGAGATGAAAGCTTTTTCTTTGCAAGTCAAAAGCTTTTGTTTCCAGTCAAATCAAATAATTCTATACACAAGTGAATTCATAAATAGTCATCCATACAAAAGCACAATAGGTAATGCAAAAAGAAAAACACTAGAGTGCAGAATACAGTTTTACAGCATTGTGGTGTTACAGTTCCAGGGAAAAGTCTAATTTCTGCAATTAGGTAGGTTGGAAATCGAGACAACACCCCAGTTTATAGGAGGACTGCCTAGTACTCTGATGAAATAAGGAAAATAACTGTTCCTGAATCTGAATGTACATACATTCATTCAGAGAATGAGACCAAATGGATTTCCCTCCAGGGATTTGATGGGTCAAATGGGTTTCTTCTAGTGGTATCATTTCCATGATTGCATTATTCTAAGCAATAGTGCCAATACGACAGTGATTGAAAAAACCTTGAGGTATAGGTACAACCTACCAGTAGGAGCACTTAGTAAATATCTATTTTTTAATAACCAGCCCTTTTCCTTGTGTAGATGGCTGTTCTTCACAAGTGAACCTGAACAACATTGTCAGACTGCTCAACCAGAAGGTAATTACCGTGGAAAATACCCTGTCTTTAAATGTTATACATACACATAATTTTCCATTTGGGGTCACTTTACTGTGATTAGTTGAGGGAATCTTGGCAGACTTATCAACTCTGCACTGCAGCTAACTGTATATTGCATTACATATGTCTCAAAGCATTGCAGGAACATTGGAGATGCCAGGTGGGTAAAGATCGGAGTCCATTAAATTCAACATTCAGGTAATTGCATGACACAAAGAATATGAATTATTGATTAATTCTGCAATCAATGTCAACAGTTTACAGCAGAACATACAACCAGAAAATTTCCATGATTAGCTTTGAAACCAAAAGATCTTCCTACGTTCTACTTACCATGAATTATCCGAAACTATATACACTAATGATTTACATTTGAAAGGATGCACACCCAAATTTAACTCAAACTACAGATTGATATCTTATTATTGAGTACCACATTGGAAGTGTGCTATACTCATCTGCAATTATTTAACCAAATGACCGTTTCAACATACAAAATGTACCTTTGCCCTTCTTTAAATGTGTGCATGTGTGCTAAAGTTGGGCAGCATAAATTCCAACCCTTCTTTAAATAAAAGTGTGGACCAATTGTAGTCATTGTACTGGAACTGTAAAATTGCACACCAATTTGTTTTTATTCATGAATTAGAGGAAATTTAAGTGCAAGGATAAGAGGATTACGATTTTTAAAATGCTATTTAATTAATGCATTTGTCTACATTAGTAATTTATTAGTTCAGCATCAAAAATTATTCATCAAGACTAGCTATATTTTAGATGAATCAGAAATTTAGAGAAGGGATGGAATAACCCCAATAGTTGGTCATAATACAGATTATTAAAGCACAAAGCACACACAAAGCACACAGAAGTGTTTTTTTGCACAATTCACCCAAATTACTACTTGGAATAAATTTGGATCTTCCTGTAAGGAGGGGATAAAATAGCATATAACGTCAGGGTATTTTAACGGTAGCAGGAGGCAATGTTTATTTATGCACAGGGTACACAAAAGACTGGAGAAACTCAGCGGGTGCAGCAGCATCTAAGGAGCGAAGGAGATAGGCGACGTTTCGGGTCGAGACCCTTCTTCAGACTGGTCAGGGATCAGGGAAACGATCCCTGAATAATTTATGCACATATCAGTTGTACCTTGGGTGAGCAATATGTCAGCGAATTATAAGAACATTTCTGCTAGAGTTATATCAGTAGGATTTATGAACAAATTATTTTCACTGTGCCAGGAAAATATATTTTTAGACCTTGTATGTGGCATCAATTAAGCCAATTTCACTGAAATCACTGAAAGCTATCTAAGCACAACACAAATTTAAATAGAATGTTCTACAAATATTAATTGTGAATATTATGAAATTGGAAAGAAGACATTCCATCCATCTCTTTACAATCAGCAAAGATGACATAAAGTAAATCTTGAATGGCTTTTACGAGCAACAACTTTAAGTGGGGTTATTAGGGCTGGGCAAGGATAGATATTGAGTTAGGGCACAGCAACATCTTGGAGCTGCCAAATGCAATACAATCTAGTTCTTAAAATCACTACATTTTTTACACTGTTTTGGACCAACTCAAATTATTTTTCAATGTAACTATATACTGTATAATGCTTAACTTTTTAATGTATTAACCATTGAAAGACAAATAAACACTGCAGAGGCTTATTTGGAAAGATAGAATTTTCCATCACGAAAACTTCATGGTGACAATAAATGTCAGAATTCTCATACATAATTTATGCTTAAATGTGTTGGAAGATGCTGGTTTACACCGAAGATAGACACAAAATGCTGGAGTAACTCAGTGGGCCAGGCAGCATCTCTGGAGAGAAAGAATGGGTGACTTTTTGAATCGAGACCCTTCTTCAGACGCTTACATGTGTTTTACTTTAGCAATACTGCACAGCATTCCAAACGTACAAACGTCCTTGGACCTTGATCCTACAGATGAGCACCAGGCCATAATCTCACAGGCCACTTCTGATTTCATCACTGCTGGCTGTCTGCCTTCCACAGCCTCCAACCTTATCGTTTCCCAGTTGCGCACAGCCCGGTTTTACCTTCTTCCCAAAATCCATAAACACAACTGCCCTGGCAGACCCGTTGTTTCTGCCTGCTCCTGTCCCACTGAAATGATTTCCTCAACTCCATCCTATCCCCTCTGGTCCAATCTCTCCCGACCTATGTCCAAAATACCTCACATGTCCTTTGTCTCATTAATGACTTCTGCTTTCACAGCCCCCACTCCCACATATTTACTGTGGACGTTCAGTCACCTCCATCCCCCACCAGGAAGGCCTTAAAGCCCTCTGTTTCTTCTTTGACCGCAGAACCATCCAATTTTCCTCTACTAACACTCTACGCCGTCTAACCGAGTTGGTCCTCACCCTTAACAATTTCTCCTTCGACTCCTCCCACTTCCTCCAAGGCATAGCTATGGGCTCCTGCATGGGCCCCAACTATGCCTGCCTCTTTGTAGGGTGCATTGAACAATCCCTGTTCCAAGCGTATACTGGCCCTATCCCCGAACTCTATCTCCATTACATTGACGACAGCATCAGTGCTACCTCCTACACCCATGCAGAACACCAACTTCACCACCAATTTCCATCCTGCACTCAAATTTACTGGACCATCTCCGACACCTCCCTCACAGCCTCCATCACAGAAAATAGACTATTGACTGACATCTAATATAAACCCACTGATTCCCACAACTATCGACACTAAACTTCTTCCCATACTGCTTCCTGCAAAGACTATCCCCTACTCCCAATTTCTCCGTCCACGCCGCATCTGCGCCCAAGATGAGGTTTCATACGAGGACATCCGAGATGTCCTCATTCTTTCGGGAATGGGGTTTCCTCTCTCTCATCATAGATGAGGTCCTCACTCATGTCTCCTTGGTAACCCGCAGCTCCACCCTTGCTCCCCCTCCCCCTAGTCGCAACAGAGACAGAGTCCCCCTAGTCCTTACCTTTCACCCCATCAGCCGTCGCTTACAACACATAATCCTCCAAAGTTTTCCCCACCTCCAACGGGAACCCTACACTAGTCACATCTTCTCATCTCCACCCCTTTCCACCGTCCGCAGAGACCATTCCCTCCGCAACTCCCGGGTTAACTTATTCCTTCCCACCCAAACCACTTCCTCTCTACCTACCTTCCCCTGCAACCGCAGAAGATGCAACACCTGCCCCTATACCTCCTCCCTCGACTCTGTCCAGGGATCCCGACAGTTCTTTCAGGTTAGGCAGAGGTTCACATGCACCTTCTCCAACCTCACCTACTGTATCTGTTATTCAAGATGTGGGCTCTTATGGGCCTGTCCCACTTGGACGTCATTTGTGCGTCATTTACGCGACAGGCCGGTAGTGACTCTGTCGCGTGAAAATCATCCAGCATTACGACAGTGCTCTTGAGGACCCTACTTCTTTTGGGAGCCATTTGCGTTCGTACTTAGCCCGATCTCTGTGGCAAGGATTTTCCTAGTGAAAAATTTTCAAAACTACGCGCGCTTTATACCCGGGTGATCATGTGGTGCGGCGCACAAACGGCGTACGGGCAGCGCATGGTTATGGACGTTGATGCACAATGACTCATAATAAATTAGCAGAGGCAATGTTCGTGCATCTCGGTGCGTAACCATGCGTCACCACGCGCTTCACGTACGCTGTCAGTACATCAGCGTACGTCATCAGTACAACAGCGTGCGCAAGGGATACATTGCGCAGGTGGCGCGCGAGGATTTTGAGCATCCCAAAATCCTGGGGCGCCACACGTTACCACGCGTCACTGCATACGCCACCACGCGCACGTCACGACATGCCAACCAATTTTTAGGATTCGCGTAAATGACACGCAAATGACGCCCAAGTGGGACAGGCCCTTTATACATCGGCGAGACCAAACGAAGACTGGGTGATCATTTTGCTGAGGAATCTTCGCTCAGTCCGCCTGAACCTACCTGATTTCCCGGTTGCACTTTCGTTCTCCTTCCCATTTCTACTCGGACCTTTCTGTCCTAGATCTCCTCCATTGTCTGATTTTGAGGCTAAATGCAAATTGGAGAAACAGCATCTCATTTTGCTTGGGCAGCTTACAGGCCAGTGGTACGAATATTGATTTCTCTAACTTCTAGGAATCCCGGCATTCCTTCTCTTCCTATCCCTCCCCCACCCAATGCCGCACCAGCTTCTTGTTTTCACCCAACAAACAGCTAACAATGGCCCGTTTCCTTTATCATCGTTACTTTTTTGCATACAGTGGCTTGCAAAAGTTTTCATACTCCTTGAACTTTTCCACATTTTGTCACATAAAATCCCAATAAAATACATTTACGTTTGTGGTTGTAACGTGACAAAATGTGGAAAAGTTCAAAGGGTATGAAAACGTTTGCAAGCCACTGTATCTTTCATTCATTGTTTATCTCTCTATCTCATTGTCTCTATCTCTCGTTTTCCTCATCCCTAACCAGTGTGAAGAAGGGTCCCAACCCAAAATGACAGCCATACTTTCTCTCCAGAGATGTTGCCTGTTCCGCTGAGTTACTCCAGTTTTTTTGTGTCTATCTTTAGTACAACCATTGTCTAGTTACTGTTGTTTTTGAAATCATTGATCAGAGGCATGATGATATTAATCTGGTAAATGGTGATGGATTTTAGTAAAACAACAGTATGTCCCTGAAAGTGTAGAAAAAATTAACTGCAGATGCTGGTTTACTCAAAAGGACATAAAGTGCAGGAGTAACTTAGTGGGTCAGGCAGCATCTCTGGATAATATAGATAGGTGATGTTTTGGGTCGGGACCCTTCTTCAGACCATTTAGATGCACAGAAACTGGCAATTGTTCAGCTGCCTTTGCTTAATACTGATGAAAAAAAAAAACCCGAACTGAACCCAAAAGGAAAACACAAGACCATAAGAAATATAATAGGCACACTATCACTGATCTTATAGTCTCTTGCGATCTCCGCTCCAAAGACTCAACATTGTCTCACTCCCACCTCTCTTCAGCTTTCTTCCCATTACTCCAATCAGCCTGAAAAAGGATCACAACTAAAAATATTATCTGACTATTCCCTCCACAGAAGCTGTCTGGCCCACTGAGCTCCTCCAAGATTTAGTCTTTTGCTCAAGATTCATATATCGGCAGTTTCTAGTGTCTCCATTAAGAAATAGAAGCTTCAGCAGATTACGTGAGCCCCTTGAGTGTTCTACCTTTTACAAAGGTCATGGTCCACCTGATTTTGCCTCATTTACACTTTTACAGTGGTGCTGGAGTAATTCTTTAAAAGTAGACAAAAATTCTACCTGGGGCGCCGGGGCGATGGCTGCCCTGTCGACAGTCTGTTCGTCTTTTCACTCTTTTTGTTATTTTTTAGTTTGGTATAAGTTTTGTTTTAATGTTCTTCGGTTTGTTTTATGTGGGGGGAGGGGGGAGGGGGGAGGGGGAGGGGGGAGGGGGGAGGGGGAGGGGGGAGGGGGGGAGGGGGGAGGGGATCGGGGGAAACTTTTTTTCAGGTTCTTACCTTCCCGGAGATGTAATCAATTTTTTAGGATCACATTCTCCGGGCTTTGCGCCCTACCATCGATGGAGCTGGAAGCCTCCTCGGACTTTTGTGAGGCCCACCGCGGGGCGTGGACGTAACATCGTAGCTGATCCCTTGCCTGGGATCGCTCCCACCGCGACCAGCGTGGAACCAACACCAAGGGCTCGCAGTCTCAGGTGAGGCCGAGTCGGGAACTCCAACATCGCGGAAGGTTTACCAGTCCAAACGCGAGGTTCGATCGCCTGGCACGGGGGAGCTAACACCTCCCAATACGGGAGCAGATCGCCTCGACGTGGAGGGCCCGAACGCCACCGGCTATGGGAGTCACGATCGTCCCGTCAATGGGGGCTCGAGGCCCACGACCGAGGAAGAACTAAGGGAAGGACTTGAACATTATTTTACCTTCCATCACAGTGAGGAATGTGTAGGTCACTGTGGTGGATGTTCATGTTAAAATGTGTTTTTGAAGTGATCTGTTACTTTTAATTGTATGACTAACCTGGCCAATGAAATTCCTCGTATTTGCAAAACATACTTGGCGAATAAAGTGCGATTCTGATTCTGAAATGCTGGAGAAACTCAGCGGGTGAGGCCGCATCTATGGAGCGAAGGAATAGGTGACGTTTCAGGTTGAGACCCTTCTTCAGACTGATGTGGGGGTGTGGGTGGTGGAAGAAGAAAGGAAAAGGTGGATACAGTAGGCTGTGGGAGAGCTGGGAAGGGGAGGGGAAGGAGGGAGAAAGCAAGGAGTACCTGAAATTGGAGAAGTCAATTGTTCGTACCGCTGGGGTGTAAACTGCCCAAGCAAAATATGAGATGCTGCTCCTCCAATTTGCGGTCGGACTCACTCTGGCCTTGAGGAGGCCCAGGACAGAAAGGTCAGTTTTGGAATGGGAAGGGGAATTGAAGTGCTGAGCAACCGGGAGATCAGGTTGGTTAATGCGAACTGAGTGGAAGTATTGGGCGAAGCGATCGCCAGTCCTGCGCTTGGTCTCACCGATGTAAAGCAATTGACACATAGAACAGCGGATGCAATAGATGAGGTTGGAGGAGGTGCAGGTGAACCTCTGCCTCACCTGGAAAGACTTCAGTGGGTCAATCTGTTCAATCATTACTCCTGCACTTGTGTTCTATGCAAGATTCCAGCATCTACAGTTCCTTTTGTCTACACTTTTGCACTGTTCCCCATACTTCTTGAGTCACACTGGGAAAATGAGCCATTTTCAATTTTGAGCTAAACTGAGTTATTTTAATGAGTGTCTCAGCCTTCACAGCTCTTTTAATGAATACGTTTTGGAGCATGCACAGTGACCGCATTGGTTTTCTCCGCTGCTCCAATTTTCGCCCACATTCCAAAGACATGCAGGTTTGTAGGTTAATTGACGTAAAAATTGTCCCTAGTGTGTAGGATATAAGTAGTGTACAGGTGATCACTGTTGGCGTGGAATGGGTCGGCAAAAGGGCCTGTTTCCATGCTATATCTCTAAAAGTAAAACTAAAATGGTCCTCAGAGAAGGAATTAATCTTCTGTTGTTCTTGAAAAGGCACTGAGAACTTTGAGCATAACACAAACTGCTGTGATAATTTGTTGGGTCAGGCAGCATCTGTGGAGGGAACGGATAAGTAACAGTACGGATCGGCACCATTCTTCAGATAGGACCTAGAGTATGTTTGTCGGGAGAACTTAGAAATACAATGTAAATTACAAAAGTAGCACACAGTCACAGCCTCTATCCACCATTCCAACCTGCCAAACCACTCCTGCCCCATTGGTAGATCACATTGGCCTCAACAACCACCTTAAAACCAAGGAACTGGAATGAGGTAAGTCATCCTCAAACTGAAGGACCACATAATAAGAAGGATTGAATGATAACCTTTTTCTAATTGCATTCTTTTGTCAGAATAATAATAATAATTTTAATCACATTTGCTACTGGTTCATTTACAATCAAGTGCACAGCAATTCATATGGAAAAGAGGTTGGTTCTTTTCACTATGTTCTGGTATATTATAATTATAGATGTTGCAATAGCTTTTAAGCTTTCCAACATAAAACAGCAGTGAGAATAGACATTTTTTGCAATTACTTTAGTATCATGCTAACATAAAAAAGCATCTCACGAGCTGAAGATAGTGGATAGATACAGTGCATATCAGCTTCTGGGCAGGAGCCATTGGCTTTCAATACAACAAGTAAATCAGAAGATACCCAGAAGCCAATGCAGGCTTTTTCATAATCATATACACCAATGTAGAAAAATAAACTTTGACGTAGCATTTTCATGGTGAGGTGGAAGAGCATTAGACCACAGTAATGTGTTGCCATGTGTTCATCTGCGAGAGATGATGGTGCGGGATTGACGTTGGGGAATGTTTCATTTGTGGTTACATTTCCTGCTGCGGCTGACTAGACCCATCCATGACCGACAGACCCTCCCATAGCTTCAGCAGCAGAAGTTGTCTCTGGCCATTGGATTGGGGTGTTTAGCTGTTGCTGCTGACCATTTTGTGGCGTTGGCACCTGGCCTCCAGAGTTTTGAACCACTTGCTGTCATGGTTCTTCATACCTGCTTGGAGGTCCTTTCTCCACCACCCCCAGTCTTCAGCAGCAACTTCCCAGTTGTCATTGACAAAGTAAACATTTGTCAGATCTCGTTTAATCATATCCTGGGTAGCAAAGCTTTGGTCTTCCTCTTGTTCTCCGTGCATTGGCATTCTCCCCGTACAGTAAAACTTTGGGAATATGTCTATTTTGCATCCTGTGTACATGTCCAAGCCAGCAGAGATGCTTCTGCTTGAGGATTGTTAAGTAGGTCAGGGATAGGACAGATTAATTGCTGATTTTCTCCTGCAAAGAAACGTTCAGAATGCGACAAAGCCAATTCCATTCAATTTCCATTCTTGATGTAGATTAGTCGTCCAAGCTACACTGCTGTACAGTAACATGCTCGGCGTGCACTTTGTAGACAGTTGTCTTAATTATGACTTTCCTGTTCTTCCGTGGCCGCTTGGTTATCCTCCCAAAGGTGATTGCTGCCTTTTCTGTAAGTGGATTGATTTCCTCATCCAGAGAAAGACTATTATTCACCGTAGATCCTAGGTTGGTGAATTTGTTAACAATTTCCAGCGGAGTAGCATTTCACGTGTTTTCATGGGGGAGTGAAGTGCCCTGACCCTTGACAACTGTGTTCTTAACGCTGATTGTTAATTGGTATTCATTGCAAACTTGAGACAGTCTATCCATCAGCCCCTGAAATCCTACTTCCATTGGGGCGATAAGTGCAGCATCATCGGTGTACAGGAGTTCCCTTGTAAACACAGTTCTCACCTTTGTGAGCTGTAAAAACATTTACCTATTTCACAGAGCTATCCTTTTGTGACCAGGGTTATTATAACCTTTATGTCTTCTCTGATGCCCAAACCGTTATTTGTGGAAGTTAAAATGCCGCCTAACTCACCATTAGTCCTGACTAAACTGCAAAGGGTACCCCATTCAATACATTGAAAATGCATCCTAAAATAGTCATTCAAAATATGAATTCAAGAACAAAGTGACTTTCGGGTTTATGTCCATAATTCTCCGAAAGTGCCTACACTGGTAGAGAGGGTCGTGAAGAGGTGTATGGTGTGCATGCTTGCCTTCATAGGTTGGGGCACAGAATATAAGGGTTGAGTTGTTGCACCTTTTCAAGACACAAGTTTCATTTGGAGTATTGCGCACATTTCTGGTTGCTGCACTTATGGGGAGGAGGTGCTCAGTTCCCTGCTCTACTCGTTCTACACCCATGACTGTGTAACCAGACACAGTTCCAACGTCATCTTTAAATTTGCAGATGACATCACTTTTGATGGATGAATTATGGGTAATGATGACAATAGACAATAGGTGCAGAAGTAGGCCATTCGCCAGCCTTTGAGCCAGCACCGCCATTCACTGTGATCATGGCTGATCATCCACAATCAGTACCCCGTTCCTGCCTTCTCCCCATATCCCTTCACTCCTCTATCTTTAAGAGATCTATCTAACTCTAATAGACAATTAGACAATTGGGTTGATGGGCCTGTTTCCACGCTGAGTCAGGGTATTGGAGGGAGATTGATAATCTGATTGAATGGTGTCAGAACAACAACCTTACTCTCAACGTCAGGTAGACCAAAGAGTGGATTGTTGACTTTAGAAGAGGGAAGCCAAGGATCCACAACCCTGTCTTAATTGATTGGTTGGTGGTGGAGAGAGTCAAGAACTTCAAATTCCTGGGCGTGCATATCTCTGAAGACCTGTCCTGGACCCAGCACATAGACACAATCATAAAGAAAGCCGAACAATACATCTAGTTCCTGAGAAGATGGATGAGATTTGGTACATTGATGAATACTCTCGTGAAGGGAAGCAGGGCGCACGGTGGCGCAGCGGTACTGACTGGTTAGCTTGCAACAAAAGCTTTTCACTGCATCTCAGTACATATGACAATAACTAAACAAAACTAGAGCTGCTGCTTTATAGTGCCAGATAACTGGGTTCAATCCTGACGATGGGTGCTGTCTGTATGGAATTTGTACATTCTCCCTATGACCGCATGGGTTTTCTCTGGGTGCTCCTGTTTCCTCCCATATTCCAAAGATGTGCAGACTTGTAGGTTAAATGGCTTCTCTAAATTGTTCCTAATGTGTAGGATAGAATTAGTGTATGGGTGATTGCTGGTCGGCACAGACTCATTGGGTTAAGGGGTCTGTTTCCACACTGTATCTCTAAAGTAAACTAAACTTCTTCAGCGATATGGTGGAGAGCATATTTACAGGTTGCATCATGGCCTGGTTGAGCAACTTAAATGTCGAGGAACAAAGGAGATTACAAAAAGTGGCGGACTCCGCCAGATTCATGACGGGTACTGACCTCCCCAGCATCGAAGGAATCTATAGGAGGCACTGCCTCAAAAAGGCAACTATCATCAAAGACCCACATCACACTGGACATTCTTTCATTTCATCCTAGGATTGGGAAGCCTGAAAAACATGAACACCAGGTTCAAGAATAGCTTCTTCCCAACAACCATCAGGCTCTTGAACACTGCACGACACTAACTAAACTATGAAGTATGGACTGTCTGTGGTTACATTAAGGACTTTGTGCTTTTTGCACTAGTACTAGGGTTATGGATTTATTGAATTTGTTTGTTCTATGTTATCTATGAGTATTGTGTTTACAGGCTTGTTATGTTGCAGCAAGTAAGAATTTCTTGATTCACTGGATAAATTCATGAAGATGCTGCCAGTATTAGAGGACTTTAGTTACAGTATAAGAAATGATTGGACAGGTTGGGTTTGTTTTCCCTGGAGTGAAGGAGGCTGAGGGGGCGACCAGATACAATTACTAGGTTTAAAAGACATTTTGATGGTTATGCTTCTGTGCTGCATGGCTCAGAAACATTGTGGAAATGCATTCCACACAGTTAAAAATAGACTAGAAATATTCCTAAATAAATTAATTTATGAGAATCAACATATTGGAGTTCTGTTCACTCTTAGGAAGTACAACCATAGTCATGTAGATGATATCTAATTAGTTAAATAATACTAATGAAAATTATGTGTAAGAAGAAATAATTTAATAAACTATATTAAAAATGTGGACCTGGAGATTATATTTTCTCTTTGATTCCCTGCCAGTTTCTTAGGGTGCTGCATAGAAGAAGAAAGAATAAACATCAAGAGTTGCACAAACAGTCAAGCACAATTCCCTGTCATGTCAGGAGATCTTGCAGTAAACAGTTCTCAACAGGAACTATCCTTTAAAATATGGGCCTGATCCTTTACCTTTCCTGGCAATGACAGGCTTCCTAACTTTGCTGGAGAAACAAGGACCTGCAGAAGCTGGTTTCCAAAAAGAGCCACAAATTGCTGGAATAACTCTGGGTTGGGCAACATCCTCTGAGAACATGGACAGGTGACATTTTGGCGAAGAAGAGTCCCGACATGAAACATCGATATTCCTTGTTCTCTAGAGATGTTGCCTGACCTGCTGAGTTACTCCAGCACCTTGTGTCTTTTTAAAAGTCCTAACTTCACTGATCGGTGATCAGACATTGTTGGGTCAGAGATGGAGTTGCAGGAGAAACATCTCAATAGCTTCTTCCCATCTCCCAACCAAAAGAATGCAGAAAGTTTCATTTATAATGTTGGATTGCATGTGGTTCATCAGAGCAGATTCTACAGTCTTCAATAGTGTGTCCCCAACAGAAGATCAAGTAAGGAGAAATCTTTCAACCAACAATTAATACATCTTCTTCCTCCTATCATGGCCCGCCTTTCCACTCGAGCCCATACTTCATCTACACACAAGTGCACTTCAATCTTGCAGCAACAGCTTCACATGCACAAATAATACTATGCCACGCTGCACAATTAGTGTGGATGGGTGCTTCATGATCAGCATAGACAGAGTGGGTCAAAGGGCTTGATTCTGTACTGTGTAACTTCTGACTCTAGTTAGACAAGTAGATGTGAACATCATTTTGTGATTGATTTTCATAGTCATGAAAAAAATATGCTATCAAATCTCTATTCCATACTACTTATTGCTTATTAATGGAATGACTTCTAAAGCAGCTGAATTTTCAACAAAAATGCAATAATACTGTTATAGATTCAGTGAACATACAGAACAGAGTGAAGTCCTTCAATTTATTGCGCTAGCTCTTTGACGAAATCATCTGAGCACCAGTTCAATGGACTGTTTCTACAATATTTTGTTAAAAGAGAACTACTTGAACTTTTGATGATTTAAATAGCAATATGATCATTTGAAGAAAGTCACCTGAGTGTGATTGATAGCTAGGCTAGTCGTTTTAATGTAGCTTTGAATCACATTTATATTCTCCAACTTTCAATAATGCTCTCATGTACTGATAATATTGGGCATTTAGGTGTCTGACAAAATGGAGGATTTCTGCTTTTGCAAAGCCTGCTTGACATCCTTTACAAAAGCTGCAAAGACCATGAGGATCATGGCTCCAGAGTGTCTAGGTCCTGGGGAGAGGCTGAGTACAGGTTGATGTCCAGATGTCCTTTAATTGATAATATGTATGAGGGTTTTGCAGAGGGAACCAGGTCCTGCTGCAAATGCATGCTCAGGATTGGTAGGGAGATAATGGGTTTATAATAATGTTGATAACTATGTCGCATGGTCTTCGCGCTGTTACTCATGATTGGTCAAGGAGAGGGGCCTTGCCCAAATTGTTTACATTACCTGGTAAAATGTTTCTTTGCTTAATGGAAAACAGTTCAATGTTATGTGATATTTTGTGATTGGGTTAGGGAACTGTCAATTAATATATTTAATCTCTTTAAAGTCCCCCCCCCCCCCCCCCCCCCACAACCCCCCATGTATTTCGTGCCAAAGGTCCATGAGGGTATAAAAGAGGGGAGAACACATGAGAGTGGGCCAATCTTTTGGGGTAGCACTTGGGACCGTGCTGACCTTCTAGAGGTGTTCTATTCGCACGAGGCTGAAGGGCTTCAACAAGTAGAGACAAGGATTGGACCCGCGGTGTTGGATTAGGATCGTATAGGTAGTGTGATTATGTTGGAAAATAAAGTTAGTTGATCCAGTACTTGTATTCAGTGTTTTACTGAACCAGACGAACGGGGCAAGATTAGAACTGGAATTACAGTACCACAGTGTAGTCATCCAAATGTAGGCTGAGTCATTCGTTGTCCAGAATTCAGTCAGGATTATAGTGGCTGAGTGTTGTACACATTTTATCAACAATTATATGCTCATGAACTATTGAATTACACATGTGGAATAATACAACTGAAGAGCTATAATTAACAAGCACATCCCGCAGCTGAAAAAGAACAACTGGATATTTGTCACAAGAATGACAACAGCCACAAATTATATGGGAACTTAATGTATATCATTTAACATGTTAATTTAGCTGTTACATTAATATGCGCATTAACATTTTTAGGTTTAATTGGTTAATATAATGAATGAAGAGATGCCTTTCAAACATGTAAATTGTTCACTTTTTATATACATGTATACATATACCCCCTTGCAAATATTGGACTTTGTCTTTCCAACTAATGCTGAGAACTATATTCTGCACTCTGCACCTTTCCCCTTTGCTCTACCTATTTGACCAGTTTGACTTGGTTGTATTTATGTATAGAGTTATCTGATCTAATTGGATAGCATACAAAGCAAAGATTTTCACTGTACCTCGATACACGTGACAATAATAAACCTAAACCTGAAACTTTTACACCCTGAATGAGATAAATTAAGTTAATGGACATACAAAACAATACAAGAATGATAAATGATAGTAGTTTTCCCGTTTCATACAAATCTGCCAAAGTTTTAATTCTTGCTCTTTCCCATTGTATAAATGTTTTATCTATAATTGAGGGTTTAAACAGAGGGTTTTTAGCGATAGGAGATGGGAGAGATAAGTTTCTTAATTTTAAGTTGTATTTTATTTGTTTCCAAATTCTGATTGTACTATGTATAATTGGATTTTTGTTGTAATTTGTATTATTCACCGTCATTGGTGAGAGAAGGATCGCGCCAATATTAAAAGGGGAGCAGTCCTCTTTCTCCATAATGATTCACTCCGGTTGTTGAGGAGAGTTATCCAACAAATGAATCATATTCCTAATATTTACAGACCAATAGTAATACATAAAATGTATTAGAGTGCTAATCCCCCTACTACTTTGGGTTTATTCAGGTGCGGTCTTTGTATTCTATGGGACTTATAATCCCAAATAAAATTTGTGATATCGGAGTACAATTAAAAAAAAAACTTTTTGGGTTGGTATAATGGGATTGATTGGAACGGGTATAGAATTTGTGGTAAAAAAAAATCATTTTTATAGCATTTATTTGGCCTATTAAGGACATCGGAAGCATTTTCCAGAATTTAATTAAATTATGTAGTTTCTTAAGTACAGGGTTATAGTTTGCATTAAGCATGTCTTGATATCTTCTGGTGATTTCAATACCCAAGTATTTAAATTTTTCCACAGCTATTTTAAAAGGAAATTGTACGAGGTGTGTAGAATCTTTCGGTTTTATTGACATGATTTCACTTTTATTCCAGTTTATTCTGTAACCTGAAAATGAACCGAAATCCTTGATTAAGTTTAGAATATTGGGTATAGTGATATGAGGCTTTGTGATGTACAAAAGTACATCATCAGCGTATAATGATATTTTATTGTTTGAATATTTTGTATTATATCCGTGGATATTCGGATGAATTCTAAATATTTCCGCTAGTGGTTCAATTATGAGGGCAAATAACAATGGTGATAATGAACAGCCTTATCTATTACCCCTTGACAGTTGAAATTTTGTGGATAAGAAGTTATTAGTTAATATTCTGGCCGTTGACATTATATATTAATTTAATCCATAGAATGAAGTTCTCTCCCAGTTGGAATTTTTGCAATACCTTTACCATATACTTCCATTCAACCTGATCGAATGCTTTCTTTGCATCCAGCGAAATAATTGAGAGATTTGGATCTTTAGTTTGGTGTGAGTGCATTATGTTAAGCAGACGTCTCAAATTATTAAATGATTGTCTCTTAGGGATAACCCCTGTTTGATCTGGATGTATTAATTTACTGGCGTACTTACTTAATCTTCTAGCTAATATTTTCGCTGATATTTTTTGATCTGTGTTTAACAACGCAATAGCTCTGTATGATCCGGGTTCCCTACAAGTCTATTTGATAACAACTTAATCTTAACTGGATAGAGGAGCCCAATTTCTCAAACATAGTTTGAGATTTAAACAGTGGATTTTAGCAAATACATAACCAGTGTTTTTGAACTCTGAGTTTTTCGAACAGTTTTTTGAACTCTTTGAATGCTTTCTTGTCATCATTCTGTTATATTGCCTTATCCTAGCAATGCCTCCTCAAATATCCCCCATGATCACTGTAAATGGGAATACACTATAAAATCAATTATTAATCTACCATCTTTCATAATGAACAGGCCACACCTGCCATCAATTGCTACACTGCCATAGACTTGGCATCCCCACTAAGAAGCCTATTCCCATGAAGCAGCCTTAAACAAAGGTACTGCTGGCGCCCATGAAGCAGCCCTGATCAATGGTGCTGCTGGCACGGCCTTTCCCATAGGCCAGTATTTGGAGTAGGGGATGACTGCAGTAGGGGATGACTGCGGTTTGGGAACCGCAATGCTGCTGGATTTCCCCTCCCCGGGAATCCATAAATATATATAGTACTATATATAGTAACCCTCCCAGTACCCGGGCTGACCGTTCAGGTCAGTTTAACCCCATCTCCTGGGGACTACTGCGGTCTGGGAACCGCACATTATTGGGTTTCCCCTCCCCGGGAACCCAGCCTGACCGTTTAGGTCAGTTTTAACCCCATCTCCTGGGGACTACTGCGTTTCTGGAAACCGCATATTATAGGATTTCCCCTCCTCGGGAACCCAGGCTGACCGTTCAGGTCAGTTTAACCCCATATCCTGGGGACTACTGCGGTCCAGGAACCGCATATTATTGGGTTTCCCCTCCCCGGGACCCAACGTCTAGAGTCACTGACCATCTTATCAGTGACTCCGATCGCAAAACCCGACATTCGCCAGCTCCCCGCTTCCGCAGTCGGACCAGGGTTTCCCCACAACCCTTAGCTGGTACCCTCGTCGGCCGTCGCAAAACATCCGGCAAAAACCTCTGAAAACTGAGGTTCCTGCAGGAGACCTAAAACAGGTAAGAAATACCACTTACCTGAAGTTTAAACTTACCGCTGGAGGAGCTCCGCTGCTCCAACCGGTCGAACCTGCATCAATGCGTCTGACGTAATGATGCACGTGCGGCCGGACGGGGTTCTTCACATAGTCACTAACGTGATTCCGAAGTAAAATCAGTACCCTGTTACTGCTTTTTCCCTATATCCCTTGGTTCCTTTAGCCTTAAGAGCTAAATCTAACTCTCTTTTGAAAACATCCAGTGAATTGGCCTCCACTGCCTTGGCAGAGGATTTCACAGATTTACAACTCTCTGGGTGAAAAGGTTTTTCCTCATTTCAATCCTAAATGGGCTACCCCTTATTCTAAAACCGTGATCCCTGATTCTGGACACCCCCAACATGCGGAACATTTTTCCAGCATCTAGCCTGTCCAATCCCTTAAGATTTGTATATGTTTATATGAGATCCCCTCTCATCCTTTTAAATTACAGTGGATACAAGCCCAGTCGACCCATTCTTTCATCATATGTCAGTCCCGCCATTCCGAGAACTAACCTGATGAACCTAGGCTGTACTCCCTCAATAGCAAGAATGTCTTTCCTCAAATTAGGAGACCAAAACTGCACACAATGTTCCTGGTGTGGTCTCACCAGGGCTCTGTACAACTGCAGTAGGGCCTCCTTGCTCCCATACTCAAATCCCCTCACTATGAAGGCCAACATGCCATTTGCTTTCTTCACTATCTGATGCACCTGCATTCATATTTTCAGTGACTGGTGTACAAGGATACCCATGTCACCTGCACCTCCCCTTTTCCTAATCTGACACCATTCAGATTATAATCTGCCTTCTTGTTCTTGCCACCAAAGTGGTTCACCTCACATTTCTCCACATAATACTGCATCTGCCATGCATCTGCCCACTCATCCAACCTATCCAAGTCATCCTGCAGCTTCATAGTGAAAGAGCTAATAGTCAAATCTAAAATGGAGTCGTTCTTCTACAAAAGCATGGACTAGTAGAACAAAAGAATGGCTCGGTGCCGAGTCTGAATGACATTGTAAATTATATGGAACACAATATGGAGGATAGGTTGCCTTTTCAATAAAGACATTAAAATGGCAGCCTGCAGTAATAACACATGTGTCTTCAAGGCCATAAAGAAGCCAAGATTGAAAAAAATAGCTGACGCCCCAGAGATAAGTAATAATCTGTCATTGGACGAGCTTGATTTGGACCCAGCTTCTCTTATATTCTGAAAGGCTACAGAATCTTTCAGTCATGCCATATTCAGAGTTGGCAGGAGTGTTTTACTGATAAGAAAAATGTATAATTGTGCGAACTCTCCATTGTTCTGTGAGTGGGAGCACGAGAAGCACTGAGCAATGTTTGTGCACATTGTAATCTCGCCACTTCCGTCTGAAGAATCAATTAAAGATTGCCATGGTCTACCTTCAACGGTTGTTGCTATCTGCTTTTTAAGAAACGAACATTCACAATAGCATCCTCCTCGCAACTCACACTGCCACCCCGCTTTGTGTCATCCGCAAATTTGGAGATGTTTAATTCCCTCGTTTAAATCGTCAATATATATTGTAAATAACTGTTCTCTATCCATGTCAATACATTACCCCCAATATGATGTGCTCTAATTTTGCACACTAATCTCTTATGTGGGACCTTGTCAAAAGCTTTTTGAAAGTCCAGATACACCACATCCACTAGCTCTCCCTTATCCATTCAACTTGTTACAGCCTCAATAAATTCCAGAAGATTAGTCAAACATGATTTCCCTTTCATAAATCCATGCTGACTTTACCGATCCTGTCACTGCTTTCCAAATGCTATTACATCTTGACCACCGTATCCACCTGTATTGCCACTTTCAAGGAACTATGTACCTGCACTCCTAGATACATCTGCTCTACAACACTTTCCCGAGCCCTGCCATTCATTGTGTAGGTCATGCCCTGGTTTGACTTATCAAAATGCAACACCTGGTACATATCTGTAATAATCTCCATTAATCATTCCTCAGCGCACCTGCCCAATCAATTGAGATTCTGCTACAATTTGTGGTAGCCATTTTTGCTATCTACGATGCCACCCACTTTTATGTCATCTGCCAACTTGCTAATCAGACCTGATTGTACATTCTCATCCAAATCATTGGTATAAACCACAAACAGTGAAGAACCCTGCATGATTCCTAAGGCACATTACTAATCACAGGCCCCTAGTGAGAAAAACAACCTTCTATCAACAGCCTCTGCTTCCTTCCATGAAGCCAATTCTCTATCCAGTCATCTTGCTCTCCGTGGATCCCATGCGATCTAACCGTCCAGTGCAGCCTACCATGCAGAACCTTATCAAATACCTTGCTGAAGTCCATATAGACAGTTAACCTACAGCAAGTAAGAATTTCAAAGTCCGTAATGCACAGTCCATAAAAGATCATAGATGTGGACGTTAGTGTTATGTAGTTTTCAAGAGCCTGATGGTTGCTGGGAAGAAGCTGTTCTTGAACCTGGTGGTCACAGTTTTCAGGCTCCTGTACCTTTCTTCCGATGGCTGTAGTGAAATGAGGCTGTGGTCAGGGTAGTGTGGGTCTTTGATAATATTAGAAGCATTTTTGAGGCAATGCCTACTTTTGATACCTTCGAAAGTGAGGTCAGCATCTATGATGTATTATGCAGTCAGCTATGAAATTAAGTTTACAGCCTACCTTAAAGAAAATCGCCCACAACAATCTGAAAATTCCTGTGAAATGGATTGTTCTTTCTCAAATATTAATTACTCTTTGGAAGTAGTCTATGGGGATTTATGGCATCCAGGTTTTGACTGTGCTCAGCAGCCAATTGTGTTCAAAACGTGTACAGGGAGAGCACAGTAAGAAATAATGAATATAATTTTTAAGTGATTTTTTCAAACGTTGTGCAGTTTGAGGTAAATAAATTTGCAATGGGTTAAGGTAAACGACGAGATTCGTAAACTAAAAATAAAATTGAACATATTAATTATTTCAGAGAGTATAGATCCGAAAATAAGACACAAAGTGCTGGACTAACTCAATGGATCAGGCAGCATGTGGAGAAGATAGAACATGGACATTCGGGTCAGGATCCTTCTGATTTTGAAATATTTCTCTGAGAGAATGATATTCCAATCATTTAAGATCAGCCCCATGGAGGTTCGTACACAGAAATTTTGTTTGAGTCATCCGCGTATCAGCCTTGGGGGATGAGGGAATCACGAGCTGTAGTGTGTAGATTCCTGCATTTAACTATGCACGTGTCTAATCCAGAAGACATGTGGATTTCACCTATTGTAACAGTAAGAACAGGGCAGCATGACTGTTATTTTCATTGCAAGTTACACACCCATGTAATTGTGGTAATGCTTAGTTCCACACCAATTACTGACACACCCTGCTAACCAATTTAACCTCCAAACCGAGAGGAAGTGATCATGACATTCTCCCTGTTCCATTCAGCTGAGCTCAAATGATTTCTACTGCTCACTGCAGGCATTAAAATAGTACATTGACTTAGAGTAAGAATATGATCATTCCTGGGATACAAAAGATATCTATAAAATCTATTAACATATAGTCAATGAATTACCACAGAAGGTAATCTGGATATTGAATGAAGGAAAGTATGCTAACATTGCATTATTTTATATTCTCACTATTTAAACATAAATTAAGTTCCATGTAATGTTAATGCATAAAGCCATTCATATGATTCATTTTTTGTGCCTGTTTGATTTTACTGTTCCAATGAAACAAAATATTAAGAGAAAGTTGTTCTAAATTTAACAGTATGATGCTTGAAAAATACAGTTGTTTCATTCTTTACTGTCCATTTAGATTTCCTTCACAAAGCAGATAAATAGATCATTAATGAAATAGTGTCATGTTATAAGATAGACTTCTAATAGGTCACCCTCATCTAGTCCTGTTCTATGCCATCAACTACACATCAACCATTGTCAATACATATTGCACTCATGACAATAGTAATCATCAACAAACTGTTGAAGACAACTCCACAGATGCTGCCTGACCCATTGAGCTTCTTCAGCACCGAGTTTTGCTCAAGGCTCCAGCATCTTTAGTTTAATTTTGAGATAAATCACGGAAACAGGCTCGTCGGCCTACGGAGACCACGCCGACCTATAATCCCCGTAGACTTACAGTATCACTACACATACTAGGGGCAATTTACAATTTTACCAAGCCAGTTAGCCTGCAAACCTCTACATCTTTGGAGTGTGGGAGGAAACTGGAGATCCCAGAGAAAACCCATGCAGGGCATGGGTAGAATGTACAAACTCCAAACAGACAGCACCCATAGACAGGATTGTAATCGGTTCTTTGGCGCTGTAAGGCAGCAACTCTATCGCTGTGCGACTGTGACACCCTGTATATTTTCTTGTGACTCCATTATACTTCTCAACTGCAAAATCTCTTCAAAGTATACCTACATTGAAGAAGTTTTTTCAAATCCTATCTCATTGCTCTCCCTCTATGATAAGAAGACTCCACAGATGCTGCCTGACCCATTGAATTCCTGCAGCATTTTGTGTTTTGCTCAACTGTTTAAGTTGTTAGGACAATGCTGGGTACTGAAACTGTAGTTATTTTTTCTATTAGCTCAGTGGTAAATTTCACCATATGATATGTTGGGCGGATATAGAGACCATTCCCCACAAAGTCACATCATCCCAGTCTGGAAACAGTCCTTCTTTGCTGGGTCATAATCCTGGAACTCCCTCCCAAACAACACAGATATCAAAGAAAATTATGGATGGGAAATAAATGTTGGCCTTCCCAGAGACACTTGGATCGTGAAAAATGAATGAAAACCAAAAGTTGCAGCTTTGATCCTTGGTTTGTATGGAGTTAAAGAATGTTGAGCAGGTTAACCACAGGCCAAATACATACTACAAGAGAAATGTTTTGCTCTTTCTACTCTTTGAAGTCAGTATCCCTTGGGATCATGGGGGGCTGGGAGGGGGGGGAGAGGGGTGACCCATGGAAATTAATAAAATCAGGACATGACATAGATATAGATTAAGTGAATAGCCACAGTATTTTCCGCAGGATAGGGGAGTCTAAAACTACAGGATTAAGGATGGGTTTCCCATTTTCTAATGTCAGAGAAGGAAGCTATTCAGTCCTCTGAGTCTAAGTTCTAAGTGTATTCCCATCAAACCCATTCCTCCACATATTTCCTTGTAATCTATTCTCTTTCACATGCACCCTCAATGTACCACCACCCACACTAGGGATAAGTTACACTCGCAAATTAGCCAAACAACCTGCAAACATGTTCTGAACACCCCAAGGAAATCCATGCAGGCGCAGGGAGATCATGGATGTACTGCCCCCTAACTTTGAGGGTTATGCTCTGTTTGGTGATTTCTGTACCAAGAACGCAATATATGGTGGCACAGTGGTAGAACTGCTGCCTTACAGCGCCAGAGACCCAGGTTCGATCCTGACTGTGGGTACTGTCTGCACGGAGTTTTACGTTCTCCCCGTGACCTGCGTGGGTCTTCTCCGGGGTGTTCTGGTTTCCTCCTACACTCAAAAGATGTGCAGGTTTATAGGCTAATTGGCTTGGTAGGATTGTAAATTGTCCCTTGTGTGTATAGGATAGTGTTAGTGCGCGGGGATCGCTGGTCGGCGCGGACTCAGTGGGCTAACAAAGAAAAATGGGGAGGTGGACAAACATGCTGGACAAAACTCAGTGGGTGAGGCAGCATCGATGGAGCGAAGGAAATAGGCGACGTTTCAGGTCGAGACCCTTCTTCAGACTGATGTGAGGGAGTGGGGGACGGGAAGATAAATGGGGAGACACTCTAATGAGATGAGGATTAGGTGATAATCAAAAGTTGAGTTTTCTGATGACTTGATTTTTAATCAGCGTAGATAATGCAGCTAATCAACGAAAGCATTGCATTTGTGTGTGCAAAGGTACAAAGAAAGATTCATAGTCATACAATACTGAAATAAGTTTACTGATAAGTCACCAACCACTGAGTAAAGGTAGAAAATAGCTTCTGAAAGTTGAAGTTGTGCAGTGCTAGTCACATCATTACGTTCCTTATTTTGGAAATACTGGGTCAACTATATAGGAAATTGCTGACTATCTAACTTTTGATGTTTAGTCGAGGTTTGGCACGGAGCTGAAGAGAGGGTGGGGTGAGGAGAGTCCAGGAAATGGTCTAAATTGTTTTTTCAATAGTGTGAGATTTACAAATTAATCTGTCTCATCGGGGTTTCTAAAGAAGTTGAGGAAGCATGGCGTGAGCAATGCACAGCAGAATAAAATAGTCAGCAATGAGGCTGAGAGATAGAATCCCCACTACCATGCCAAGTACCTAGATTCAATTCCCAGCTAACACAAAATGGTCTCAGCTGCCAGCCATAACGTTCCGCCTGCCCCTTTGGTTGCGCAGTAACACAGCTGGTAGAAATGTTGCCTCACATTGCCAGAAGCCCAGGTTCAATCTTCACCTTGGCTGGTGTCTGTGTGGAGTTTACACATTCTCCTTGTGACTGTGTGGGTTTCTGCCTTTGATTTCCTCCCATAACCCAAAGACTTGCCAATTGACTGATTCATCGTCTTGTATGTAGGTTGGCGGTAGAATCTGGGGAAAATTAAAGGGTTTGTGGGAACTATAAAAAATGGGATTATGGTTGAATTGGTCTAAATGATGGTTGGCATGGACTAAAGGCCACTTCCTGTTCTGCATTTCTCTTTGAATCTAATAAAATTAGGTGGAAGTTGGTATTTTGTGTTCCAGGTGCAGAAGTCTCCACAAAGAGTAAAAACAAATTCTACTACATTAGTCAGCAGGGTACTGACCCGAAACATCATCTGTCCATTTCCCTCCACAGATGCTGCCTGACCCGCTGTGTTTCTGCAGTATTTTTATTTTACTTCATCTTTCAGAAGCTATTTCCTACCTTACTCAGTGGTTAGCAACTAATTATCAGTTAGCCTATTTATCGCTGTATAAATCTATGAATCTACATACCTTTTCAGTACCTTTGCTCACACAAGTGCAATGATTTCATTGATTAGCTGCACTATCTAAGCTGATGAAAAATCAAATCTCCAGAAAACGTAACTCAAAAGTACCGAGTTCCTCCAACAGTTTGTTTTTAGCTCATGGTTCTGGCATCTGCTGTCTCTTGTGTGTGCAAAATCAAAGGTATGCATTGGCAGTGCAGACTTGGTGTTCAGCATGATGGAAAATCGCACAGAGTGCAAATGACGTCCATGTTCCAATTCCTGATAATCAGTTCCCATTTGTGATACATTGTGCCAGTAATACTAAAGTACTAAAATCTACCACATTCAACCAAAGTACCACATGAGATAAAAGTGCGTGAACACCTAATATGATTGCTTGAGTTTACTTTGTTCTTAATTTTTAATAAAATTGATTTTTAAATATTTAATTGTGACTAAAATCATGTACAATTACACCATTTCTATTTTATTATCTTCACTCCTTAACTTAGCAGAAAGGCAAATGTTGAAAAAAATCGACTATATTTTACCACTGTAATTCATAATTAAGCTGTGTTACAGGAGCAAAAAAGGCTTTCTAAAAACCTGCATGCAGTTATTTAATTGCAATCGTACCCACGGTTTTAAGAACTATCCAAAATACAGCTAATGATATACTGTAAGTTAAGACATTTATCTCAACATTTTTCACTATTCGAAAATTATTTACTGTGGTTTTTACGTTTATACTTCAAGCCGTAAAAATACCTAAGTAGGGATGTTTGATTTTATTGTCCTGACTGCAGAGCATCACAGTTTGGGATCAAGGTAATCATGGATACCTTCCTTTGAGTTCAATTCCCTGCAGCCTACAAGCCAGATACAGTTATACTGTATCAGCAGCTCTCCAAGGAGTAGCGCTTTCCTTTAAATTGGTAATATAATCATAATGTTTACAAAATCATAGGAACAGTCTCTGCAAACAAATGAATAATTATGACATAATAGTTCTTAAAATTATAATCAAACAATGTCCCCAGGGAGCAGTTTTGTGGGAGTGACAGCTGTTTTATTATCATCATCTCACTTGGCACAATTAACACATTTATTGGGTAACAAGCAAATTAGAAGTGAGACTGCACTAGGTTACAACAAAAAACCAAATAATGACAAAGACAAATTGCAATAGAATTCTTTATTTTTATTTTTGGTAGCATTATTTAAAATGCCAAATAAAGGTTTCAATGCCATGCCACTTGTTACATTCACAATCAGCGTTATTGTATGATTATTTCCACCTAATCTTACTCCTGCAGTCTGCTTCATAACATTTGATGGATCTATATTTTACAGATATCCTGTGAACTACCACATTTTGGGGAAATGGATGGCTATAATCTCAAGTAAGAATTTTCAGACATTGCGCTTGCTCTCTCAGTTCTGAATGCATTACCCTAATTATAATTTGTAAGTAATCCCTATTCCTAAAAGGTCTGAGATATTCCATTTAATATTTTACAATGTAAGTTGAAATTTAGAGTTTAAAAAATCATGAATGGTTTAGTTAAAGCAGCAAGAGAGGAAAGCTGTATCCATTTGCAAGTCTATGTTCACTTAAGAAGTTGATAACATCTTTAACATTCTTCATGACACCACTCCTGGAATGAAAATGTGGGTGAAATTGCTGTCTTAGATCTGCATCCGCTGTATCTATTTCCCTTTGACTTCTTCATTGGCAGACCTCAATCTGTGCAGATTGGCAACAACATCTCCCTCTCACTCTCCCGACACACGTGCATCTCAAGGCTATGTGCATAGCCCTCTGCATGCCTCTCTTGACACCCATGTCTGTGTGGTTGTGTAGCTCCAATGCTATCTATAAATTTGCCAATGATACCACTGTTTTTTGGCTGAATCATGGTTGATGTTGCGTCAGCGTACAGGAGAGATAGAACATCTGCTTGAGTGGTGCCGCGACAACAAACTCTCACTCTTAGTGAACAAAACCAAGGAACTAATCATTGACTTTAGAAAGGGGGAATTGGGAGATCAAGTGCCTGCTTTCTTGGTAGGTCGGTGGTGGTGAGAGTTAGCAGTTTCAAATTCCTTGGTGTTAACATCTCGGATGACCTGTCCTGAACCCAGCACATGGATGCATCATAAAGGAGGCGCACCAATGCCTCAACTTTCTTAGCAGTTTAAAAAGATTCAGCATGAAACTGAAAACTCTAACAAACTTATAAAGGATGTATTGTAGAAAGTATCCTGACTGGTTGCGTCATGACCTGGTATGGCAAATCTAATACAAGTGGCTGCAGTGAGTGGTGGACTCAGACCGGTCCTTCAAGAAACAACCCTCTGCAACATAAGAAGCATCTACACAAGGTGCTGCCTCCAGAAGATGGCACGATTTTCCCTTGTACCTGTATCTCACCGTACCTGCGCATATGACAATAAACTCGACTTGACCTACATGGATATGCAAAACCTGCAAAATAAATAGCTATTATACAAGAAATAGAATGAGTGTGCTTATCAACCAATGCAGTGGAAACTCCAATCAACATTAAACCTTGACTTTTCAGACCACAGCTATGCCAGCACACAGTTCTGGTATTGCAGGCCCCCCTCCCATTCGAGGATGTTTCCAATGCTTGAATACTTCAATAGATATATAAACTTCACAGAGAAACGTTTGCAGGAAAAACAGTAAACATTGTGGTAAATGGTAGCAAAATAACCCTGTGCCATGTATCAAATTCATCTCTGTGCAGCCGACAAGGAAACAGAACTCTCGACCTGCGTGCATGCATTCCATCGAATCAACTGGTCAAAAACAAAGAATCTTTATACTTGTTTTATTCTGGTAAACTGCTTAGCAATCCAAACAATTTATCACTGCTTAATCGATCTGCTTCCATTGGATTTCTTCACTTGCTGAACTCAGTTCAAGTTCATCAGTTCCCTATTCTTTGTGGTCTGCAGCGTCCCACCTTGATAACATACATCATTGTGAGAAGCACAGTTGCCAAACCAACGCTGTTCCCTTCCGAGTCAGCTATTTCACAATTTTTCTTCTTTGGAATAAAGGACAATTGTTGGTCTCGTTCGAATTTTGCTTGCCTCAGCTTTATTTGTATGCTCCTACTTAATTAATGCTGATCCACGCTGTGTAATTATTACATAAGTATTAATATTACATCTGAGACCATAGGCAAACAAAGAACAGAGAACAGCAAAGAAACATGGCCCTCAGCCCCACTCAGCTGCATTTCAACTTGGTTTGGCAACAGTTCTGCACAGTACAAGAAATTGCTGAGAGATATGGATCTTGCCCAGTCCATCACCCAGACCAACCTTCCCAATATTGACTCCATCCACACGCCAGGCTGACTCGGAAAAGCAAGCCAGCAGAATCAAGGACCTTTTTCACTCTGGTGATCCTCTCTTCCGTAGGAGAGAAGATATAAAGGCTTGAAAGTATGTACCACCAGACTCAGGAACAGCTTTTTCCTCACAGTTAGCAGACTACTGAACAGTCTTCCCATAAGCTAGGATGTAATCAAGAACATACAACCTATCTCATTGTAGACCTTAGACTTTTGCTCTGTAACTGTAAAGCTAAAATGCTGTAATGTTATATTGTGCACTCTAATATTTTTTCTCTTTGCACTAACTGTTGTACTTGCGTATAGTATGATTTGACTGGATAGCACACAAACTTTCTGCATGTTCATGTGCCTCTCTAAAAGCCTCTTAAACAATGCATGCAACAGTCAGTCTGATGAACCTTTGTTATCTTTATTTCCAAAAATTCCAATTGTGCATAACTTTATTCTTGTCTATTCAGATACAGTTACTTGGTTGCTGTTAAAAGGATTACCACAAACAACATAATAAGAAGACACAGAGTGCTGGAGTTACTCGGCTGGTTTGGCAGCATCTCTGGAGAACACGAATAGGTGATGTTTCGGGTTAGGAACCTTCTTCAGAGTCTGAAGAAAACTCCTGACCAAAAACAACCACTATCCGTGTTCTGTAGAGATGATACCTGACCGTTGAGTTACTCCAGCACTATTCTTCTTGCATATGGCGTGCACAGCCTAAAGTTGTAGGACAACTTGTTCTATTTGATCTTATTTGATTGTGCACACTGGGTTGATTTCATTCGTCGAAACCGGGCGGACCATGTGAAGGTTGCAATCTTCCACCCCACTCCAGCACTTTGTGTGTACTTTTAGAAACCAGCATCTGCGGTTCCTTGTTTCAACGAAATAATAACCTGGTTTCACAATTGCATCCAAACCAAATTTGATAAAACCTTTGTTCAAAGTTTCTATAGTTCAAGTGAGTTTATTGTCATGTGTCCTTGATAGGACAATTAAATTCTTGCTTTGCTTCAGCACAACAGAACATAGTAGGCATTGACTAAAAAACAGATCAGTGTGTCCATACACCATTATATATGTAAATACGCACATGAATAAATAAACTGATAAAGTGCAAATAACAGACAATGGATTATTAATGTTCAGTTTTGGCCGAGCCAGGTTTAATAACCTGATGGCTGTGGGAAAGTAGCTATTCCTGAACCTGGTTGTTGCAGTCTTCAGGCTCCTGTACCTTCTACCTGAAGGCAGCAGGGAGATGAGTGTGTGGCCAGGATAGTGTGGGTCCTTGATGATGCTGCCAGCCTTTTTGAGGCAGCGACTGCGATAAATCCCCTCGATGGAAGGAAGGTCAGAGCCGATGATAGACTGGGCAGTGTTTACTACTTTTTCTCGTCTTTTCCTCTTCAGGGCGCTCAAGTTGCCGAACCAAGCCACGATGCAGCAAGCTCTCTACTGTGCACCTGTAGAAGTTAGGGAGAGTCCTCCTTGACAAACCAACTCTCCGTAATCTTCTCAGGAAGTAGAGGCGCTGATGTGCTTTCTTGATTATAGCATTCTGTTGGGAGGTACTTTGACCTGAAAATTGAGCTCTGCATTTTTTCGTAACAGTTGCCAACTGACGTGCTGGACAGGGTGTTCAATAATGGTGCCCACATGCAGCATGTCTCGCGCACATGAGTGGCGTGTAAACCCTTCATGGCTATAATCAGGCACTCCTAGCTCAAGAGCGGAACTTGCTATCAAAACATGGAGGGGACCGGGGGACAGGGGGGTACGCTATTTTTGGCGGCCGCGCGCGCATGCGCACACTCACACACACATGCACGAGGCTTTAGTTTGCGGGCATTGCTGGTCGGTGTGGACCCAGTGGGTTGAAGAGTCTGTTTCTGCGACCTATGTCTCTAAACTGAACTGAACTCAGATCACTCGGGTTAAAAATTTATCAGTGAATGAATTTTGCATCTGGTCCTACTGCTGAAATATTTGAGGGAATTTTACTCTGGGAAAAACGGAATGAAAAACGGGTGAATGAAAATTTTGCTGAAGAAAATGAGAAGACAAGTTTCCCAATCGGCATTTCTGGAAATTCCCAAGTAGGGAAGGAAAGAAGAAGGATCCCAACCCGAAACATTACCTATCAATGTTCTCCAGGGATGCTGAATTACTCGGGTCCTTTTCCCAATGGGCATTACAGGGCAACATATAAAATATATGCAATGCACCAAACTGCTCAATTGTAGATTAACCTATTTTTTAGTATTACAGTTCAATTTATTTGGAGTTGTGTGATCAGATTTCTAACCCATAAAATCTGAAGCCAACCATAGCCCAATCAACTGAGAATTAATCTGTTCCTGAGGGTCTTTGTGATGTCATATGATATATGATTCCAACAGAAGAGAAATGTGGACATTGCAAATGGCACATAGTCCGTGATTCTTTGTACATGGAGGAGTGTAGACAGCTGCAAAAATCATTCAATGGTTTGCACTCCATGCCCAGTTGTGAGTTTCAACTACACATGCATTAATTTAAGACTTCCCAGTATGAGTTAAGCTTGCCTCATTGTTGGTTTAAGTTGCTAGCCTGAGTAAATTCAGCCCATGGATTCTAGTGCTGGGAGGCTTCTCAGGTAAGTCACATACTTCTCGCTGTGTCTCCCTGCTCTCCCTCTGGCCTCTCGCACCACGAGGTGGACAATATTTCCTAAACCTGTGATCCAGCTTTCCCACATGTGCAATCAGGAGTGTCCACTAACCCGTTCACCTTTCCTTGCCCTCTTCCCATCAATCTACAGTTCCACCTTCACCTAACCCCCAACAACCAGTTACAACAGTCCTCATCCCATTATTTGCTGTTGAAATTAGGGTCCCCATCCCCAAAAGTAATGCCAAGGCAGAATGCCCAAAACAGACGTCTATGTAGGAGTCAGATGGATTGTATGGCATGTAAAACCTTGAACTACATGCACTATAGAAGGCCGATTTTTACAGTGGCAGCTAACTGTTTGTTGGACCAGTGAGCTCTTCTTTATCAATGGGTGTCAGTGGATGCCCTTCAGCTTGTGGGGATCCTGAAATGCAACCTAGCAATAAGCAATTCTGGCTTCCTCTGTAAGAACCATGGTCTTCTCGCTCCATACCTTAAAATTACTCGATCCTAAACTCTGGAGATCGCTCTCTATTTCTCTACCTCTTACCCCTCTTTTAAGATGCTCCTTAAACCCTATCTTTTTGACCGAGCTTTTATTCACTTGCCATGATATCTATTTGTATGATTCAATGCAAATGATGATTAATAATACTCCTTGGAACATTTAATTATGCAAAAGATATTGTGTTATTGCCTGAGCATGCACATGTGATGCAGCTGCAAGCAAGAGTTTCATAGTACCTGTACCTCATGGTATTTCTTCATGTGACAATAAACTCAACTTGACTTGAATCTTTCTGTGCACATTTCCAGCAGGCACTCACTTGGCCATTTTGAACACATTAAACTTGGAGCAAGCAGATAGGTCAGACAATCTTTGTTGGGGTGAATTAAACATTTGTGCAGAAACAATTCTATTGGTTTTGTGCCCTAGCTTGTGATTAAAATTGTTCATCAGCTACTTTACTGCGTTAAAAAAGATTAACATTTACGTACAAGGACCAAAAGTAATAGATCCTACCAAAATGAAATAAAAACTTTCGCCTGTTTTAATGAAATACATTTTACTGTTGCAATTAATTATTCCAATGGCAATCACGCTGTCATGAAATTGTTGCTCTCCATCTCTCATTTGCTCCTCAGATATGCCTCGCGATAATCTATCAAAATAGCTGTCTGCTCATACAGCTTTTAGAGTAAATTTTATGCACTTAAAATTAAGTTTATGTATTCGAGTTTCATTTGGAGCAATAAAATTTCAATCAAACCTGCAGTGCTTTGTGGAGAAAAAAACGCAGCGCATCTGTGAATCCAACCAGCTGAGGAAATATCTGTGTTCAATATAGCTTTGGAAAAAAATTACCATGTTGGACTAATTACCACAATATTGCTAAGTTACACCATTTGCATGACTATGATAATAGACCTTCTTTATGAGTGGCTATATTCAAGATATGGGATTCGTGATTCATAAATCAGATGCTGTGGTATAATTAGACTCCGGTGATTATGCTCAGCATTGTACATGACATCTGCAGGATCTAAGTCCTATCACCTCCTCAGGATGTCTAAACCTGCTATTTAACCATTCTTGTGCTTTTGTAATGCAGGCAATTCAGTTGAGGAGCAAAACCTCATATTCCGACTGGGCAGTTTACAACACAACAGAATTCCCCAATTATAGGTAACTACATGACCTTCCTCCTCTCCCTTCCTCCACATACCTCTTCCTTCTCCACCCATATACCATCCCCTTCCCCTGTGAATTCTTCACAAAGAATAGAATAAACCAAAAACAGAAACTCTTGACAGTGTGTAATTTTAAAGAAACCTCACGCAAATTAATTTTGCTTTGGAGTAAAACATATTGTAAATGTCCTGACAATGAGAGCCATGAGAATCAACAGTAATCTTCCGCAGTGACCCAGCTGGTTGGATGGACAAACAAAAAAATCCTACAAGCCTAGAAGTTTGATCACCGGTCTGCAGTCAGCTGAATTCAGCTTGTGGTGAGAGGGACACAGTAATGAACTTAAGAGCTCATGGGATAAAGAGAGATTGTTTCCCAATAACTACTTTCCGCATTGATTGCTGGGTTTGTCACATGAGGAAATATTAAGCAAACCGAAGTAGAATAAGAAGATGCAAACTCATAAAAATAGACACAATTCTCATCTGGCTTGCTTGATTGGGAGTAGGCAGGTATGATGTTTCCCATGGCTGGGGCATCTAAACCAGGGTTCACACTCTCAAAATAAGGGGCGAGCCATTCAGGACTGAGATAAGAAGAAATCATAGAGCCGTACAGCACGAAAACAGGCCATTTGACCACTTTATTCATGCTGACCAAGTTAGCGTATATGCTTAGCTCTAAAGCCCTATAAACAAATTCTATCCATATATCTGTCCAAATGTCCTTTAAAATAGTATAGCATTCTCTGCTTCATAAAATCATTTGCATTCTCTGCTTAAAGGGTTGTCATTGAATATATTTAAGACAGCTACTGATAGATTATTTGCTGTGAAGGGAATTAAGGCATATGAGATTGGTGCAAATGAATGATCTTATTGAATGACAGAACATGCACAAGGATAAGAATGGCTTCTCCCTGCTTCCCCTTCGTATGTTCTGATCACCAGCCTTAGGTCTTAGTGGACAGTTAAAATGTGTTCACTAAAAAAAAAAAAAATAAATAAAAAAAAAAAAAAAAATGTCCAAAAAAAAAATGTCCAAAAAAAAAAAAAAAAAAAAAATGTGTTCATTTTGATGGAGCACAAAGGTGAGATGTCTCTTGTAGTTGATAAATGCACCCTCTCTGACTGTTGACATGGGTGGAGTCCCTCATTGTGGTGGAGCTGATGCATGTAGAACTGTAACAAAATGATTCTAGTGAGAGAGCAGAGGAAAGGTGAAAATGGGCATGAACAATTAACAAGGCAGAAAATGTGGCAGTCATTAATTGACAAGTCCGTGTTGGTTATAGAGCCATCATAGTAAAAGTGAATCCAATTCATGATTACATCCGGAATTGTAGTTTCTGGAATCTTAAGCAAAACACAAAATGCTGTAATAACTCAGTAAGTCAGGCAGCCATCTGTGGAAGGTATGGACAGACAACATTTCAGATCAGGAGCCTTCTTCAGACTGATTGAAGAAGGTTCTTGACCCAAAACGTCGCTTGTCCATTCCCTCCACAAATGCTACCTAACCTGCTGAGTTCCTCCAGCAGTCTGCATATTGTTCAATTCACGGTTAAATTTCATCATGTGCACTACACAACTAGTGGATGTGATTCCTCATGAGATTGACTATGGAAAGGTAGAATACAGGTTTATATTTAATTTTCCCTTCTATCAATTCTGAGCTGAGATAGCTGAGCTATCACTTTTAATTACCCTGTTCGAAGCAGTCTCGAAGTACATTGGATAGATTTCCCAAGGAAGAGATTGAGTGTTGGAGCAACTATTACCGAGAGTGTAGTCATGGATTAACTAATATGCAAATTAATGAATAATATTGTTAAGGGGTGGCACAGTGGCACAGCAGTACAGCAACAGAGACCCGGGTTTGATTCTGACTACGGGTGCTGTCTGTTCAGAGTTTGTCCATTCATCCTGTGACTGCATGGGTTTTCTATGGATGCTCCAGTTTCCTCCTACATCCCAAAGACATATAGGTTTGTAGGTTAATTGGCTATGATAAAATTGTAAATTGTCCCTAGTGCGTAGGATAGAACTAGTGTGTAGGTGATCGCTGGTCGGCGCGGACTTGGTGCGCCAAAGGTCATGTTTCCAAGCTGTATCTCTGAAGTCTAAAGTAAAGTCTTAAGGTGTTAGAAAATAGGGCATAGTGGACTCTAGTGCAGCTTGGAATCTAGTCCTTCGGCCCAACTCATCCATGCCAACCAAGAAGCCACATCTGCGCTAGTCCCATTTGCCTGCATTTGTCTCATATCCCTCAGCATCAACCAAGATAGTACAAGACGCCCTGTGGCTAGAGAGAAAACACTCAAAAATATTGTTGAGGGCTCAGTGAATTGAGTCAGCAGGAAGCTGAGCCCTGATAACCTCGCTAATCTTCTACTTAAGGGATAGAGTTAAAATAATAAATTAATGCAAAAGCACCGTGCAGTTAAAACCGTTATCATTCTTCCCAAACATCAAACTGCAAAAATGCACCTGTCCCAAATTAACTTTTAACAGTCCTCTTTTCCAAGCATCACCTCGGTTGCAGCATGTCTAATAGCCTCACGTACTGGCAAGAACATTTTTTACACATATCAATAGGTTAGCCATTGTGGTATACAACAGGAAGTATGATCAAAGATTAGCATATTGTCTGAGATGAACCACCACCTCTGCCATTACTGGTAGGGATAATTGAGTCACTAAAGCCCAAATAATATTTCACAATCCCTGACAATGTCTTTGACATTTTAAATACCGATTCCGGAGACGTCGGTATTTAAAACCAAGCGTTTTAATTATGCGTGGCAAAGTTACATTAAATATCTTTTAGGCCTTTAAGTGGAAGATTAAAAATAACATAAAATATTCATGAGAATGAGGATATTTCATTTATATTTCCACCCCAAAGTGCTTATAATAAGATGCTACGTTGTTGTATTTAAATAGTTCTTGTCATGATTATTTTCATCAACGACCTTTTCAGAATCAGTTTAGTTACAGTATGAGAAAGTCCATTCAGCCCATCAAGTTCATGTTTGCTCAATACAAACCAATTCAATGGCTAATTGCAAATAGACCCACTGCCCTGTCCTCTTCCTATTAGCCTGTGATTGTTTTCTTCTTTTCAAGTACCTATCCAGTTCTGAGCAGCATGATTTAATCTATCAGATTTAATCTTACAAATTCTAACCATTTGCTACATTTAAAAAAAAATCCATGCTTAACCTTGGTTTCTTGGCCACTGAACTTTATTCAATGCTGTCAGGTTCTTGCCCCCTCTATCAATGGGAATGGTTGGTCTCTGTTGCGTCTACACCCTTCATGATTTTTAATACCACTATTATATCCCCCTCTTAGCCTGTGTTCCAGGAGCAACAACTATAGCTTCTGTCGTTAACTATGTAGCAAAAGTCTTTCATCTTTGGAGTTAGTGTGGCACAGTGGCAGAGCTGGTAGAGCTGCTGCCTCACAGCGCCAGAGACCCGGGTTCGATCCTGACAAAGGGTGCGGTCTTTGCGGAGTTTGTACGTTCTCCCTGTGACTGCGTGGGTTTTCTCCAGGTGCTCTGGTTTCCTCCCACACTTCGAGGAATTGTAGGTCAATTGACCTCTGCAACTTGCCCTTAGTGAATAGGATGTGATTGTGGGATAAATAGAACTAGTGTACGGATGGCCGTTGGTCGGCATGGTCTCAGTGGGCCGAAATGCCTGTATCCATGCCATATCTCTAAACTAAACTATTCTCACAAACCTCTTCTTCATTTTCTCTGAAGCCTTCACTTCAGTGCTCTAGTTTTGGATTTATTTATTTTTTATAAATGTTCAAAATAATCCCCCTGCCTTTTAAATCTGTGCTTCAGATCTCTCAGGTCCAGGTTTACCACTTATTTAACAATCTGTTCCCTCAAAATATTATGACTGTTGGATTGAGAAGTCCAAAGTGTCACTGCACTGTGCATGTAAACTTGATGTGTCTAATCACTCTTTACAGAGCAAACATGCATCTAAGGAAATGCATCTGGTGATTTTTTATACCACTCCCTCTATTGACACCACATCTTTCTTAGGGTAGAGAGACCAAACCTGTACACAATCATCCAGATACTGTCCCACTGAACTCTATAACTTTAATAAGATGACTTCACTCAGGTCCTTTTGCAGTATAGACTATTTGCTTCTGAAAAGCTTGCCAGGCCTGTTTTTCAGCGTTTACAAAGATACCCAAATTCCTCTGAACACCAACATGTTTTGGTATTCTCACACAAACATTTTCTTCTCTTGTGTTTCTTAGCTCCATCCAAAATAACCTTACCCCAATTGTCTAATCTAATATAATTTCTCTTCACCACATTTACCCCATCCTTACTGTCAGGGCTTTCCCATCTACATTTTATTTTTCGACAATCTCTTCCAAAAGTTAAATATTCTGCAATATTTAATTACCAACATTGATCACTGGCCTGTATCCATTTTTGCCTATTTCTTCTTATAGTTGAGTATTTGGGAATATTTAATCCCAAACTTGACTACCTTTTCGAGACACTGGAGTATCTCAATGGGTTATAGTCATAGAGTCATGGAGTGATACGTGTGGAAATTTGTCCACACCGACCAACATGTCCCATTTACACCAGTCCCACCTGCCTGCATTTGGCCCATATCTCTCTAAACCTATCCTATCCATGTACCTGTCTAAATATTTCTTAAATGTTGTGATAGTGCCTGCCTCAACTACCTCCACTGGCAGCTCGTTCCATACACCCACGACCCTTTGCATAGATAAGTTACCCCTCGGGTTCCCCCCTCACCTTAAACCTATGTCTTCTGGTTCTCAAGAGCACACACTCAAGACATTGTCTCAATACAGTTTTAATTTTGAAAGCATTTAATAGAAGGTTTATATAGTCAGCTATTATGAATGCGAGTTTCACTTTTTGACCAATATAAGAAGCTGCACATTTAATCTGATCCAAGGATTTCAGTGTCTCACCAATATACAGATTCAGTGAGCATTTTAATGTCTCTGAGCTGGACTTCTTGATGCTTATATTCCCTATCAGTAATTGTATTGATATTCAAATCAAAACATAATCATTAACTTTCACTCCCTTCCTTATATCGCTGAATTTTCCATTTATTCCACACGCTTATTTATATTGTTTAAGCTCTGCTCTTCAGGGTGCACATGGACTTCAATATTATACAAGCCCATTTTTTCTGTTATCATGTAGGGATCTGCTTGGCTGACGTTATTCTAGCTTGCAGTCATGGATCTGGTTTAAAACCATAAAGATGTATGTCCTATTTTTGTAAATGAAGCACTGCACTGGTCTAAATGTAAATACTTGTTAAGGATGATCATTGCAATTTGCTTTGCTTCACACATTTGCCTCTTTGCCAAACTCACATGTTTAGTATCAATGCTCCTGCCTTAGCTATTGTTGCTTGCCTATAGAGCAAAAAGCATAGAAAAGTACAGCACAGGAACAGGCCTTTCAGCCCACAATGTCTGTGACAAACATAATGCACTAATCTCAAACGCAAGAGTCATAAAAGTCAAGAGTATTTTATTGTCATTTGTCTCAAAACGGGGTAACAAAATTCTTACTTGCAGCAGCAAGATATGTAAACATGGTAGTCTGCAAACACCATAATAAACAACAACAAAGATGTTCGTTCAGTATATATTGCAAAGGCAAAAACAATGCTACTCCTGATCCTGGACGGATTTCAGGCTCCTATACTTTCTTCCCAATGGAAGGAGTGAATTGAGAGTGTGGCAAGGGTGGTGTGGGTTTCTGGTGATGCTGGCTGCTTTTCGAGGCGGCAACTCCTGTAGATCTTTTCGAAGGTGGGGAGGAAAGTACCCAAGGTATGAGGGTCTTCTGTACACTTGTAGAAGTTCAAGAGAGTATTCGTTGACATACCGAATTTCCTCAGTCTTCTAAAGAAGTAGAGACCTTGATTATGAAATGTTCTTTAGGACTGCTTCAATGTGCTGGGTTGAGGACAGATCTTCAGAGATATGCACGTCCCAGGAATCCTCTCTCCACTACTGTCCCCTCGATAATCACAGGTTTGTGGATCTTCAGCCTTCTTCTTCCAAAGTCAACAATCAGTTTCTTGGTTTTACTGATGTTGAGAACAGGGTGGTTATCCTGGCACCATTCGGTCAGTCGATCGATCTCACTCCTGTACTCTGACTCATCGACATCTGTAATTCGTCCAACAACAGTTGTGTCGTCAGCAAATTTGAAGATGGAATTGGTACTGTGTTCAGCTACACAGTCATGATTATAGAGTGAGTAGAACAGGGGACTGAGCACACAGCCTTGAGTTGCCCATGTGCTGATGGTTATCGAGGAGGAAGTGTTGCTGCCAGTTCGTACTGATTGTGATCGTTTATGAGAATGTCGAGGATCAAGTTGCAGAAGAATGCGCAAGGAAGCAAGTTCGGTGAGTTTGGTAACAGTTTGGATGGGATGATGGTGTTGAATGCCAAGCTGTTGTCTATGAACAACAGCCTGACATATGTGGTTTTATTATCCAAGTGGTCCAGTGCAGAGTGGAGAGCCAGCGGTGTGCCAGTTCATGCCATATCCATGTCCCTATCTAAAAGCCTCAATGCCACGATCATATCTGCCTTCACTACCAACCTTGGCAGCACGTTCCTGGCCCCCACCACCTGCTGCGTAAGAAAACTTGCAATTAAATTTTGCCCTTCTCACCCTAAAGCTACTGTATGTCCTCTAGCTTTGACATTTCCACCCTGGGAGAAAGATTCTGACTGTCTACCCTATCTATGCCTCTCATCATTTTATATAATTCTTTCAGTTCTCCCCTCAACCTTCGGTGTTCCATATAGAACAATCCAAGTTTGTCCAGTAGACTACCTTAATGCTGACATTAATCACCAGCCAAGATTCTGCAATGTCTTTGAAAACCACCTCTGTTGATGCAGAAATTGTACATGCATGGGCAAATGAAATGAAATGAAAATTAAAAATAGGTTTGAATTGGATCGTCTGTTAAACTAACTATGAACTTGTCCCATAGTGATCATTTTCAGAAAACTTCTTCAACATAATTGTCTAATCACGTGTTATCATCTGACGCTTGGATTTTGGTTCTGAGCTTGTAGTTTATCTCTGAGGGTGTCAATTAAAGTGGATCTTCAATGGTTTTCATCTTCAGTACAAATTCAGTACTTTTCATGTTGTTTCATTTCTGGAGATCTGTCAAAGCGGCATATGTTTTTCAACTGAAGATAGACACAAAAAGCTGGAGTAACTTAGCGGGACAGGCAACATCCATGGAGAGAAGGAATGGGAGCTGTTTCGGGTCGAGACTCTTCTTCAGACTGGTTAGGGATAAGGGAAATGAGAGATGTAGAGAGATAAACAGCAATGACTGAAAGATATGCAAAAAAGTAACGATGATAAAGGAAGCAGACCATTGTTAGCTGTTTGTTGGGTGAAAACGAGAAGCTAGTGCGACTTGGCTGTTCCTCCAATTTAGCCTCACTCTGACAATGGAGGAGACCTGGGACAGAAAGGGCTATGTGGAAATGGGAAGGAGAATTAAAGTGTTCAGCAACCGGGAGGTCAGGTAGGTTCAGGTGGACTGAGCAAAGGTGTTCAGCGAAATGATCACCCAGTCTACGTTTGGTCTCGCCGATATTTGAACCTATCACATTTAAGATTACATTTATTTCATTCGACTATGGCTTTATTTTATATAGGCACTCTTTTCCACTCAACAATTTTATTGAAGAAATAAGGAACTACAGATGCTGGTTTACACGAGAGGATACAAAGTACTGGAGCAACTCAGCGGGTTAGGCAGCTCTGGAAAACATGGATAGGTGACGTTTTGGGTTGAGACCGTTCTTCAGCCTGATTGTAGATGGGTAGAAGGGAGGAGGGGGGGGGGGGTGGAGAAAGCTGCGAGAGAGCTGAGGCAGGACAAAGCATGGCAGGTAAAAGGTGGACAGAGGCCAGAGTTTCAAGCAGAAGGTTTGCAACAATTTTAACAATACAATTTACCCTGAAGAACATCTCTATTCCCTTACATGATAACTAAAGATCCCACAAAATTTATCATAACTATCAAGGTTTTTAATAGAGCCGGAGTAGGTTTGCGCCGCCATTTTGCATTGTTCCCACTGTAAATACTATAAAGCTTATACTCTCAATGATCAGCATTATCTACCCTGAATTTCTCTGCACTCAACTCTAAATTCAGGGCCTGTTGCTTCACGTCTGCCCATTGAAACACCATAACTACTGTAATGATGAATCTTCCAACTCCATGCTATCACAAGTTTTTTGATATATTGAAACAACTTTCTTACTTTGGACAGCTTGAGTTCTTATACCTTCCTCATAAACAGTGTATTATATATGTATGTTTCGGTTCCTAACCTTGAGAGTATGGAGAGTAAAGTGTGAGGAAAATGAAGAGTTCCAAGAGATATGAGTGTCTTGGTTATTCAAGATTTGTTGAAGATTGTGTTTTTGGTACATAATAATACACTTTTGATCAGTTTTTTCACATTTGTTTTTTCACTATCAGGGCATTAATGACAAGAACAGCAACAGTCTATACCCAGTTACCCTTCAGTAGTGGTGATGAGCCTCCTTGATGAATATTAGGTCTTTTTGACGAAAGGACACCCACATTTAGACTTAGTGATAACAAAGGTATTTCCAGAACAAGTATGTTGCTTGACGTGTCTGAGGTGGTATTCCCAAGATCCTTCTGCCCCAGGCAATTTTTGTGGTACTGGTCATGAGTTTGTGAGGTGCCTTTGGGGTAGGTTGGACAAGCAACTCTGGCACATTTTGTGGATGGCATGAACTACAGTCAATGTATACTGGAAATGGAGAGAATTAATGTTTAAGGTGGTGGATGGGACTTCAAACAAACCGGTTGCTTTGACTTGTGCAGGCAAGAACTGCAGATGCTGGTTTTCTGTGGGGTTTGATGATAGACCACCTTTGTGTGAAGTATGAATCTAAAACTGTGCAGGGTTCTGGTGCAAGGAAGTGTTTGTGAAATCCCAACCAGGAATTGGTGAGCAAGTTATTGGTAAGTTCCTGTCAAAAGCAACTTCCACTACTTGGCTGATAATTGAGAGTAGAGTGATTGGTAGTAATTAGCTGGATTGGATTCTCCCTTGTCTTGTGAGCAGCGAATAACTGGGCAATTTACCATCTGGCCAGAGTTGTAACTGCATTGGGAGCAAAACACAGAAAACACCTGAACTCCACCCGCAAATGAACTTGATCCTTCAAGTATTGTTAAACCATGTTTTATGGCAAATATCTAACCCCCATATGTTCCAGTTATTTGGAAAATATATTTTTGGAATATGTATTTTATAAACAGCATTCTGTTAGGTTTGATTATACTCTGTACTTATTCAATACGTTTTAATGATCCACGTACAGAGACTCTCAAATGTCTTTGAACATACACTTCACTGTTAAAATAATTCTCCACTCAAGCTATTATACATTCAAAATAAATAGCCCACATTTACCTGCACTGAAATCCATAGGCCACAGTTATAGAGAGCAATAGGAAAACAGGCCACTCGGCTCACTTTGTCCATGTCGATCAAGAAGACATATTGGGCCAGTCCCATTTGCATGCATTTGGTCTCTATCCCGCCAGATTATCCATACACCTGTCCAAATAAATCTGTCCAAATATATGTTTTAATTCAGTTTAATCTACGAATGGCTTTGTTGTTTAATGCTTCCATTCACATTGCTTACAAGTGGTATAATTTTGTTTTAATGGCAAATTTGTTTCTTCACATCAGCCAAGTCATTTGGAAATATGTCGTTCAGTTGTATCACCAATGCAAATCATGTGGGATACGACAGCCTGCCACTTTGTAAACCTGCCTACACTTCATATTCTGTCCCCTGCTGTTTGGCCAGTGTCCTAGCTAGTTAATAATTAGCCTTCGGTTCCGTGAGCTTCATCTAGTATCTTAAGTGAGACTCTATTAAATGATTGTATGAATAATAATGAAATATTATTAACTAAATAACATTCATAAACATGCTACTGACCGCCATTTTACACTCTTCAAAAAAATCAATTAGGTTCACTGGACATGCCCTATTATTTACAAACATAGCAACAGAAAATTCTTAATTATGCAGGAATTAGGGTTACTGATTATGTCCCTTATAATTAGTTATCCCAATATCATTCTAATGAAGAATATTCAGTTGATTACTTTCAATTGTGTTATTGTGTACTAGACTAAGTGGGACCCGTTGGGTGCCAGTCACACGGGAGGCCTGGTCCCCCAACGCAATCCATTCCCCAACGCAATATTCCACCACTCACCCGTTCCCCAATGCAATATTCCACCACTCATCCATAGCCCATAACTGCACAGACGCGGCTCATTTCCCCTCACACCCCAGCATTCCCTCCCCCTCATCTTCTTGTGTGGAAGGGGAGGGAAGTTGGCAGTGCGGCGGGGGGGAGGGGGTCGTGTGTGGGCAGGGAGGTGTCGGGGGAGAGGGTGGTATGGGAGAGGGGAAGTGTGTGGTGGGGGGTTGTGGGCGTGGTGTTTGTGGGGGGGAGGGGGTATGGAGACGAGGGGGGGTTTGGGTGGAGGGGGGCTGTGTGCGGGGGAGGTGTTGGAGGGGGGTGTGTGTGGGCGAGGTGTGTGGGGGGCAGTGTGGGCAGGGGGAAGGGGGGGAAGATGGGGGAGAGAGCTCAGAGAAAAGACAGGGAAGAGCCATGGGGGAGAAGGGAGTATCACGGGGGAGGGGGGCAGGAGCCAGTGAGGGGGACCAGAGAGGAAGAGGCTGGAGCTGGCGGTGCGATGGGGACTCACAGTGGGTGCTGGTTGCTGGTCGTTCTCCTCTGCCGGGATCAGAGTCTCTGCTTTCCGTTTGGCGACATCTCTGACTCCGTGCCGGGCCGCTTCCAGTCCCTCCGAAAATTGTGTCCGGTTAGAAACCTCGGCCGGCCATCCAGAGCGTCTCTCATCTCCAGTAAAGATGCAACGGTGCAGGAAGGGGCGGACCGTCCCGCGTAGTGACAGGAGAAAGGACTAATCCACGTGGCACTGACTGGCAGGAGAGATCGTTCTGCGCACGCGAGGTTTTTAAGATTTTTAAGCCTCGTTAACTTTTATATTATGCCTCTGATCGGAACGAAACTTGGTGCACTCACAGTACAGGAGAACGGTGAGTGAGCTGGCGAAAAATTGTAGAGCTATCACATACCGTTTTTGCGCAAATAGAAAAAACGCGCAAACCGGAAGATAACAAGATCAGAGTTTTAGAGACGGACAAACAGACAGACATACAGGTACCTATAGTATAGGGAATATTAAACCATGATTAAAAGTCTTATCAAAAACCTTAATAAAATTTGTGTATGCAACATCCACTGCCCTACCTTCATTAATCTCCTCTCTCTATCTTCTGTCTCTCAACCTTCTCTCCCTCTCTTCGCAAGCATATTGCAGCTATTATTCTAGGCTTTGCAACCGCGACCCATGCACTTCTGCAGTTGTTCCTACACTGGATAGGTTCATAAGGTTGAGGAGGCTTGTGGCATTGTGGATATAAATTCATCTTGCTTTTCACTCCACGGTCTCTTAAGCCAGCTCATTTAATTGCAGAGCAGATAATGTGTTTCTCCAAAGAGTCACGTTGAGGAAATTCCAGACTTGTAAGTGGAATTCATTGGAGACCCGTTACAGTGTGACCCTGGTTATGCAACCATCAAGGTTTTATTAGCCTTAACAAGCTTGAAATCAAAGAGAGGAGATCACCTGGAAACCAATAGAGAGATCTAACTTCTAATTACTGCTGCTGTTCCACTTCTAATGGTCACCATGGAACTCAGAGTGACCGATTTTATTTCTGTTTAAAAATGACAAGCAAAGAGAAAGCGAAATAGTAAAAAATAGTTGGTGCGGCACGGTGGCGCAGCAGTAGAGTTGCTGCCTTACAGCGCTTGCAGCACCGGAGACCCAGGTTTGATCTTGACTACGGGTGCTGTCTGTATGGAGTTTGTACGTTCTCCCCGTGACCGCGTGGGTTTTCTCCAAGATCTTCGGTTTGCTCCCACACTCCAAAGACGTACAGGTATGTAGGTGATTGGCTTGGTGTATATGTAAAATTGTCCCTGGGTGTAGGATAATGTAAGTGTGCAGGGATCACTGGTCGATGCGGTCTAGTTGGGCTGAAGGGCCTGTTTCCACGCTGTATCACTAAACTAAACTAAATGTCCCAGCGATGTTCACATGTTTCAAAGAACAATTAACGTACTCTTAATTGCATAAAACTATGCACAACAATGAGGCTTGCTGCTTTAAAAAAAATAGAACATGACACATACACTTAGACTAGGAAAACAAAATAACTTAGACACAAGGGACTGCAGATGTTGATTAACAAAAAAAGGACACAAAGTGAGGGAGTAACTAAGTGAGTCAGGCAGCATCTTTGAAGGATATGAATAGGTGATGTTTTGCAAAATCGGGCCTTTCAACCCTCATCTTACCTTTTCATACCTATAGTTTCCCTCTCCCCTGACTCTCAATCTGAAGAAGGGTCTGAATATGATATAGTTGGGATCACGGAGACATGGCTCCAGGGTGACCAAGGCTGGGAGCTGAACATCCAGGGATATTCAATATTCAGGAGGGATAGACAGAAAGGAAAAGGAGGTGGAGTAGCGTTGCTGGTTAGAGAGGAGATTAATGCAATAGAAAGGAAGAACATTAGCTTGGAGGATGTGGAATCGATATGGGTAGCGCTGTGAAACACTAAGGGGCAGAAAATGCTAGTGGGAGTTGTGTACAGGCCACCTAACAGTCGTAGTGGAGTTGGGGATGGCATCAAACATGAAATTAGAAATGCGTGCAACAAAGGTAAAACAGTTATAATGGGTGACTTCAATCTACATATAGATTGGGTGAATCAAATTGGCAGGGGTGCTGAGGAAGAGGATTTCTTGGAATGTATGCGGAATAGTTTTCTAAACCAACATGTAGAGGAACTAACGAGAGAGAAGGCTATTCTAGACTGGGTACTGAGTAATGAGGAAGGGTTAGTTAACAGTCTTGTTGTGCGTGGCCCCTTGGGCAAGAGTGACCATAATATGGTTGAGTTCTTCATTAGGATGGAGAGTGACATTGTTAATTCAGAAACAAGGGTTCTGAACTTAAAGAAAGGTAACTTTGAGGGTATGAGACGTGAATTGGCCAAGATAGACTGGCAAGTGATTCTTAAAGGGTTGACGGTGGATATGCAATGGAAGGCATTTGAAGACTGCATGGATGAACTTCAACAATTGTTCATCCCAGTTTGGCAAAAGAATAAATCAGGGAAGGTAGTGCATCCATGGATAACAAGGGAAATCAGGGATAGTATCAAAACTAAAGATGAAGCATACAAATTATCCAGAAAAAGCAGCCTTCCAGAGGACTGGGAGAAATTCAGTCCAGCAGAGGAGGACAAAGGGCTTAATTAGGAAAGGGAAAATAGATTATGAAAGAAAACTGGCAGGGAACATAAAAACGGACTGCAAAAGTTTTTATAGATATGTGAAGAGAAAAAGGTTAGTTAAAACAAATGTAGGTCCCTTGCAGTCAGAAACTGGTGAATTGATCATGGGGAACAAGGACATGGCAGACCAATTGAATAACTACTTTGGTTCTGTCTTCACTAAGGAAGACATAAATAATCTGCCGGAAATAGCAGGGGACCGGGGGTCAAATAAGATGGAGGAACTGAGTGAAATCCAGGTTAGCCAGGAAGTGGTGTTAGGTAAATTGAATGGATTAAAGGCTGATAAATCCCCAGGGCCAGATAGGCTGCATCCCAGAGTACTTAAGGAAGTAGCCCCAGAAATAGTGGATGCATTAGTGATAATTTTTAAAAACTCTTTAGATTCTGGAGTAGTTCCTGAGGGTTGGAGGGTAGCTAATGTAACCCCACTTTTTAAAAAGGGAGGGAGAGAGAAAACGGGGAATTACAGACCAGTTAGTCTAACATTGGTAGTGGGGAAAATGCTAGGGTCAGTTATTAAAGATGGGATAGCAGCACATTTGGAAAGTGGTGAAATCATTGGACAAAGTCAACATGGATTTATGAAAGGTAAATCATGTCTGACGAATCTTACAGAATTTTTCGAGGATGTAACTAGTAGAGTGGATAAGGGAGAATCTGTGGATGTGTTATATCTGGACTTTCAGAAGCTTTCGACAAGGTCCCACATAAGAGATTAGCATTCAAACTTAAAGCACACGGTATTGGGGGTTCAGTGTTGATGTGCACAGAGAACTGGCTGGCAGACAGGAAGCAAAGAGTAGGAGTAAATGGGTCATTTTCAGAATGGCAGGCAGTGACTAGTGGGGTACCGCAGGGCTCAGTGCTGGGACCCCAGCTATTTACAATATATATTAATGATCTGGACGAGGGAATTGAATGCAACTTCTCCAAGTTTGCAGATGACATGAAGCTGGGGGGCAGTGTTAGCTGTGAGGAGGATGCTAGGAGGCTGCAAGGTGACTTGGATAGGTTGGGTGAGTGGGCAAATGCATGGCAGATGCAATATAATGTGGATAAATGTGAGGTTATCCACTTTGGCGGCAAAAACAGGAGGGTAGACTATTATCTGAATGGTGGCCGATTAGGAAAAGGGGAGATGCAACGAGACCTGGGTGTCATGGTACACCAGTCATTGAAAGTAGGCATGCAGGTGCAGCAGGCAGTGAAGAAAGCGAATGGTATGTTGGCATTCATAGCAAAAGGATTTGAGTACAAGAGCAGGGAGGTTCTACTGCAGTTGTACAGGGTCTTGGTGAGACCACACCTGGAGTATTGATTACAGTTTTGGTCTCCTAATCTGAGGAAAGACATTCTTGCCATAGAGGGATACAGAGAAGGTTCACCAGACTGATTCCTGGGATGGCAGGACTTTCATATGAAGAAAGACTGGATAGACTCGGCTTGTACTCGCTGGAATTTAGGAGATTGAGGCGGGATCTTATAGAGACAGGCTAGATGCAGGAAGATTGTTCCCGATGTTGGGGAACTCCAGAACAAGGGGTCACAGTTTAAGGATAAGGGGGAAGTCTTTTAGGACCGAGATGAGAAGATCATTTTTCACATAGAGAGTGGTGAGTCTGTGGAATTCTCTGTCACAGAAGGTAGTTGAGGCCAGTTCATTGGCTATATTTAAGGGGAGTTAGATGTGGCCCTTGCGGCTAAAGGGATCAGGGGGTATGGAGAGAAGGCAGTTACAGGATCCTGAGTTGGATGATCAGCCATGATCATATTGAATGGCGGTGCAGGCTCGAAGGGCCGAATGGCCTACTCCTGCACCTACTTTCTATGATTCTATGACACGAAACGTCACCTACTCCTTTTCTCCAGAGATGTGCCTGACTGCTGAGTTACTCCAGCATTTGCATCTATCTACCCTTATCATCCTATGTATTGGAAATTGTAACACATTGTGGACTTTTTTTTACACGCTACGTAGTAGCATTTCCCGCACACACCTTTTAAAACCCAATCGTTAATTGACATTGTAAAATTAGTTTACAGTTCTCCATGTAGGCAATGCTTAAACACACAGGTTGCAAGGTGTATAACAATCAATGGGCAAGAGTAGCTTGTCATGAAACTTCTGCAAATATTCTCCTTTTGTGCCACACAAGAGTCATTCTGCTTCAAGAGTTCTTGCATCCTGTAGTAAGATCACTGCACAGACCAATTGGCCATTTGAGTCTGTGCTACTTCACGCAGAACAATCACGACGGTCCCATTAGCCTGGTGCTCATCTGTGGGATTATGGTCCACGGATAAGTAGGAGGTGTCTGACAGTTGGCGCCTTGCCTGGTAGAGGTCAGCGCACCAGACTACCATTGCACCTGCCTTGTCGGCGTGTTTGATTATAATGTCAGGGTTGCTGCAGAGTGAGCGGAGGGTTGTACGTTCAGAGAGGGAGAGGTTAGAGTACGTAAGGGGAGTGGAAAAGATGAGGCGGTTGATGTCATGCCGGTAGTTAGAAATTAAAAGATCTAAAGAGGGTAGAAGGTCACTCAATCTGATGAAGGGTCTCGACCCGGAACGTCACCTATTCCGTCTATCCAGAGATGCTGCCTGTCCCACTGAGTTACTCCAGCAGTTTGTGTCTATCTTTGGTTTAACCCAGCATCTGCAACTTTCCTACTTGTTACTTTGCAGCTAATGCAGGCTTAAAGCATTACAGTAAACCCTCGTTATAATGCTCCATGGGGGGGGGGGGGGGGGGGTAGGGGTAGGGGTAGAATGATGTCCGTTATTGCCAATTGACCGCTATAACTGAGTAAGGTATAATTGAATAAGTAGTAGAAACAAACAATTGCAGTTGCTGGTTAATACGCAAAAGTGCTGGAGTAACTCAGCAGGTCAGGAAGCACCTCTGGGTAACAGCGATAGATGACGTTTTGGGTCAAGACCCTTCTTCAGACTCTCAGTCTAGAACTGGAACTGGTTCAACTTGGCGAAACGGGCCGTGATGCAACCAGTCAGGATGTTCGTTACTGTGAAACTGAAGAATGATGGTTCCCTAAGTGGGTATTACTGCCCCCTGTGGTCTAGGATTATCCTTGGGGGGGGGGGGGGGGGCTAAGAGGCAAGGTGGTGGCAGGGGAGCGCCGGAGGCGGAGAAGCTCCTTGTTGCATTTCCAACTCCATATTTGGTAGAACGTGGTTTTTAGTTTAGTTTAGAGATTCAGGTCCTTTAGCCCACTGAGTGCGCCGACCAGCGATCCTTCCATTACACTAGCACACACTAGACAACTCACATTACACGCTAGGGACTATTTACAATTTTTACTGAAGCCAATTAACCTACAAACCTGTGCATCTTTGGAGTGCGGGAGGAAACCAGAGCACCCGGGGAAAACCCACACGGTCACAGGGAGAACGTACAAACTCTGTACAAATACCTGTAGTCAAGATCGAACCCCGGTCTCTGGTGATGTAAGGCAGCATCTCTACCGCTGCGCCACCATGCCAGCCTTTAGTGTGGCCACCCAACATCTCTCCAAGCAAAGAAATCAACTCCTGATCACTGAACATGGGAATTAAGACTCCTGCTAAGTGATATTAAACCAGACATTGGGAAACTGGTATCACTTCATCAATCCCAACCATCGTATTGAGAATTTACTGAACAATGAAGTAGGTACTTAATGCAATACCTGAGGCTCTTGAAAATTACTATCAGGCTTTGAAAAGCTGATATCACTGGATCAAGTTCATCAACTCTGTTAAAAAATAATTAAACTAAAAAGTTAAAATTGGATTTTGAATAAATGTGCAATTAACTGTTACTGCTTTTAATTATATTGTTATTTTCTTCCTAGTTCATCGTGAGAACCAGCTATTGTAAACAATGTTTTTACAGGGTTGGGTTGGGTAGGTTCGGGTCACTGGGGCCAAAGTTATGGAGTCAAGGGTTGGTGGTGGCCAGGGAAAGTTTGGGAACCACTGGTAGAAGTTTGATAGAGTATTTGTTGACATTCTGAATCTCTTCAATCTTCCGAAGAAGTAGAGGCTGTCTTTGTGATTTTTAGCATATTTGTAAATCATGAAACAAAGTAAAAGTTGTCACATTGATTTGTGTAATGCTCATCTGTCACCAGTCACAGTCACAGCAGATTACAGGATTGCTTCCAATACTATGTTTACTTCTATAAATTAAATTTAAGAATTGACAAATCTGAGTACACCATTTGCTCATCTGTAATTCTGAATCATCTTAAAAGACTCTCATTAAATAACATTTACTCCACAGCAAATGTTTCTCTAACTGCAGCAAGCAGTAGCAGGGGACGGACCTGTTAAAAACTGAGTTAGGTGTGACAACACTGCCAAGGAAGATGTTATAAATGAACAACATTTGAAAAGCAGAAACACAGCAGGTGCTGAACATCTGAAGTAAAGGGATATTCTGGAAATACTCCACATCTGTGGAGAGGAAAACAGATAGCGGCTCAGGACGGATCTGAAACAATGGTTTCTTTCACCAGCAATGCCAATTGCCCTGCAGTGTATTTTCAGGATTTTCTATTTATATTGCTGAAAGGACACTTTGTTTTGGCTTGCTACGGCAACTTGAATGCCCAGGAATGAAGGAGACGATGGAGAGTGGTAGACATTCCCCAGTCCATCACGGGTACCAACCTCCCACCATTGAAGGGATCAATAGGAGAAGCTGCCTCAAAAAGGCAGTCAATGCCGTTAAACACTTACACCACCATGACCACACTCTCTTGTCACAACTACCATTAAGAAGAAGGTACAGGAGTGGAAATCACAACCAGCAGGTTTAAGCATAGCTTCTTCCCAGCAACCATCAAGCTCTTGAATACTGCTTTCAGCAACCATGATCTTTTAAGGATTATGTCTTTGAATGCACCGTTGTTACTTTGCATTCTGATTATTAATTTATTGTATTATTAATTATTATATTTTGGAGGCATGAAGAGAAGGTAGTTATGATGTTCAATGTAAGTGAGCAATGAGCTCTATGTCATACGATGGAACCCCAAATAATTTCACATCATGGTCAAAGTAAATGAGTGCATCTACAAAGGTCAATCACCAACTGCACCAACTGCACCACTAACCTCCAACTCCACGATGTTAAAGTCCGCAGGCTCCTGTGGTTGGAGCTCCCCAGGTCGGTCTCCAGCGGAGTCCACCAGCTCCTCGACGTTGGGCCACAGTGTAAACGGAGATACGATACGGAAAAAAATTGCATCTCCGTCGAGGTACGAAATTTAAAAAAAGTTTCCCCCAACCCCTACCCCCCATATATAACAAGCTAAATAACAATAAGACATACATACAATACATACTAAAAAACAACACAGAAGGAAGGGACGAGACAGACTGTTGGCGAGGCGGCCATTGCAGGCGCCACTCAGACAAGTTGATGAGATCACAATTGCTGGTTGAACAGAAACTCCTGAGTTACATAGAAACATAGAAAATAGGTGCAGGAGGAGGTCATTTGGCCCTTCGAGCCAGCACTGGCATTCATTGTGATCATGGCTGATCGTCCCAAATCAATAACCCGTGCCTGCCTTCTCCCCATATCCCTTGATTCCACTAGCCCCTAGAGCTCTATCTAACTCTCTCTTAAATCCATCCATTGATTTGGCCTCCACTGCCCTCTGTGGCAGGGAATTCCACAAATTCACAACTCTCTGGGTGAAAAAGTTTTTTCTTACCTCCGTCTTAAATGGCCTCCTCTTTATTCTAAGACTGTGACCCCTGGTTCTGGACTCGCCCAACATTGGGAACATTTTTCCTGCATCTAGCTTGTCCAGTCCTTTTATAATTTTATATGTTTCTATAAGATCCCTCCTCATCCTTCTAAACTCCAGTGAATACAAGCCTAGTCTTTTCAATCTTTCCTCATATGACAGTTCCGCCATCCCAGGGATCAATCTCGTGAACCTACGCTGCACTGCTTCAATCACAAGGATGGCCTTCTTCAAATTAAGGAGACCAAAACTGCACACCATACTCCAATGTGATCTTACCAGAGCCCTATACAACTGTAGAAGAACCTCTTTTCTCCTGTACTGAAATCCTCTTGTTATGAAGGCCAACATTTCATTAGCTTTTTCACTGCCTGCTGTACCTGCACGCCAACTTTCAGTGACCGGTGTACAAGGACACCCAGGTCTCAGTCTACCTCCCCCTTACCTAACCTAACCCCATTGAGATAATAATCTGCCCCCTTGTTTTTGCCGCCAAAGTGGATAACCTCACATTTATCTATATTATACTGCATCTGCCACGCATCTGCCCACTCACTCAACCTGTCCAGGTCACCCTGCAACCTCCTAACATCCTCTTCACAGTTCACACTGCCACCCAGCTTTGTGTCATCCGCAAACTTGCTAGTGTTGTTCCTAATTCCCTCTTCCAAATCATTAATGTATATGGTAAACAGTTGAGGCCTAAACACCGAGCCTAGCGGCGCTCCACTTGCCACTGCCTGCTATTCGCAAAAGGACCCGTTCACTCCTACTCTTTGCTTCTTGTCTGCCAACCAATTTTCTATCCATGTCAACACCCTACCCCCAATACCATGTGCTCTAATTTTAGTCACCAGTCTCCCATGCGGGACCTCATCTAGGCTTTCTGAAAGTCTAGCTACTCTACAACCACTGGCTCCCCTTCATCCATTTTACTTGCCACATCCTCAAAAAATCTTCGGGAGTTGATCCCGAACACAACTGACGTTGGCAAATCAGGAGTCTATGCCCCAGATTCTACTGGAGCTTTACAGGCAAATTCCTGCACATAGGTTTAAACACCAGTCCTTATCTGCTGACTGCAAGTTCCAGATCAATAGTCTCTTATGTGGAGAAACAAGGAACTGCAGATGCTGCTTTACAAAAAAAGAAACACAAAGTGCTGGAGGAACTCAGCGGGTTATAAGTTCATGATGTCAAAAGAGATAGGAGTACAATTAGGCCATTCAGCCCATCTAGTCTACTCCGCCATTCATGGCTGATCTATCTCTCCCTCCTAACCCCATTCTCCTGCTTTCTCCCCATAACCTCTGACACCCATCCGAATAAAAAAAATACCTATTTCTGCCTTAATAAGATCCACTGAGTTGGCCTCTACAGTCTTCTGTGGCTAAGAATTCCACAGATTCATCAACCTCCGAATATTAATATGGGTGTGCCAAAGGTAAGGTTGAATGTAACTCAAGTCATTGGGTAACAGAGTGGTTTTCATTAACAGGGAATTCTAGCTTCTTATGTTGACAGTCCTACATAAAGAGACATTGCGCAAGGTAATATTGCCTTCAGATTATTGTTAAACATTCCCATTAGTTGGACTTTGCCACATTCAGCTTGCTCTGTTCATAGAAGTTTAACTAAATGTACAATGGGTGTACTTGTCTTGGATCACTGCCCAATTTCCCACATGGATATACAAGTAAAGCTATAATTCAGTGTCATGTCTCACACATGCATAATATTCACATTTAAAAAATAAACAAAAGATACTCTAGCAAAGTGTCATTTCTCTCCGGAGAATATCAAATGGGAAATAATATTCTTATTTTCCAAATATCAGTGTTTTATTTTCTCTTTTAAAATAAATGCAGATGAGAGACCTGGCTTGATTTTTTTAATTCACATTTTGAAGTTATTAAACTTTATTCTTCATTTATATCTGTATCTGATTTCCTTTTTTAAACATAATCCATAATTCTTTGGAAAAGTACCATGTTTCATGAACCATTTGCTCTGCGACCAGGGTGCAGATTTATACTTTGCAGCTCTGTGGTTTGATATCAGAAGGCTGAGGAGGCAAAGTCAGTGGATATATTTTAGGCAGCAATCGATTCTTGATTAGTACGGGTGTCAGAGGTTATGGGGAGAAGGCATGAGAATGGGGTTGGGAGGGAGAGATAGATCAGCCATGATTGAATGGCAGCGTAGACTTGATGGGCCGAATGGCCTAATTCTGCTCCTATCGCTTATGATTTTACAATTATCTTGGATTATCTTACCAACAAATGACGTGGGTAGAACTCCTTTTTCCAACCACTTACGCTGCACAGGAGAGTTTTTCATCTACATCAGAGGTCGAGCTGCTGCACCATGTTTAGCATGAAATATAAAAGAATTTTATGAAATTCAATGCGGTTGATAAAAGATGAAAATCTATCCATGCTGCCACAATGGTATTTAAAGCGAGAAAACGAAACTCAGCTGCAACAAATCCTAAATTGAGAAAAAGCCAGTCTCACCACTTTCGGCAACTTGTGTCATAGTCGTAGAGAAATACAGCATGGAACAAGCCCTTTGGCCCAACAAGTCCATGCCGACCATCAAAAAACTTACAGAAAACCTTGTTTGTCTGCGTCATTTTTGAGACATTCAGAAACGGAGATTACGCGATATTGTTTAATGTTTGTACAAGCAAATTTCCATTCTTAATACTCACCCTCAACTAGGTAGTACAATTTGTTGGCATATTTGGCATTTTAAATTTTTCTGTCAGGCATTCTGTTATTCTGTGGTTTTCGTGTGTTGTTCAGAGACATGATGCCTCTTTAATTGCGTTATTTGTCAGAGGAGACATTCAACTAAGGTGCTATCCATATGAATGCTAACCAGCTGGTATTGCTATTGATCTTGGTTTATTATTGTCACATATACTGAAATATAGTGAAAAATACTTTGTTTGCGTGCTAGCCTGTCAAATCAAATCTTACCACACATAAGTACAATCAAGCTATACATATGTACAACGGATAGTGCAAAGTGAAAAATGCCAGAGTGCAGAATATAGTCTTACAGCATTGTATCGTTACTGTTCCAGATAAAATTTCCAGTGTCCACAATGAGGTAGGTTGGAAGATCGGGACCATACCCTAGCTTATGGGAGAACCATTCAGTAGTCTGAATATAGAGTAGGAGAAGTTGTTCTTGAATCTAGTGACATATGCTTTCAAGTTTTTTTTATCTTTTGCCCAAAGGGAAAAGGGAGGAGAGAGAATGACTGGGGTGAAACAGGCTCTTGATTATGTTGGCTGCTTTCCCGAGGCCACGTGAAGTGTTTATGGTGGTCGATGGTGGGAGGTCTGATCTGTGTGATTGACTGGGCTATATCCACAACTAACTTAAGCTGCAAGCTTTCTGCATGCCTTGCCAACATTCCTCATTTAGTCACCACCACTAAATTTCATGGCTCTTTGAGCGTTCTTGTTTCATCCACGATGGTTCTTGTGTGTCCACCGACAATGATAGTCAGTTCAGTGGGAATCATGTCACTCACTGACATGTCTCAGAGGCTCAGTGAGTTTATCATCTCATGTCAATGTAGTTCAGCCCAGGTAACATCAGGGGAACTCATCAGCTCATGATTCTTACACAACAGCTTTTAAAAGCTTTGAGGGATAAAGACGTTGGAGAGGCAATATCCTGCCACATCTTTCTCTAACTCATCAGGTGGCATTGAATGGCTGGGAAAAGAGTCATAAATAATCCAGCTAAATAAAGGATTCACATCCAAAACCCGCCACAACACAAAAGGACGATCACATCAACCTGCCTTTTATTTTGACTATCAGAACAATCTGTCTGTTTCACTGAATTTTTCAACCCGTACTCTCCTCATCTTCAAGGATCAGATTACACTACTACTCATGCCTGACCGATTTTTCCCAGCTGAGAGCCGGACCACGTTCATTCGCGGTGCGAGATACATTACTTCATTTTTAGTGAAAACCAGTTGAAGTGATTCACTGCAGCAAAGTAACACCCACATGTCGTCTCACCATAGAAACCAAGTCAGTGGTTAGTCAGAAATGACGTCAAGCCATTCTGTGGCCATCCCTCAGCATTTACACGTAAACCGCACCAAAAAAAATGTAGCAGTTCATTTCATTTCTTGGACTCAGCCACATCTCCTTGCAGAGAGAGCGAGAAAAGAAAAGGTTATTTAAATTTATGACTGGTGTGATTCACATTGATCCACCAGTAAGTCTGTGGCAAATCTTAGATTAGCTTTGACATTATTCACTCTTTAAATTATGAATGGTCAAAATTTGCAGTCAGTATCCTCAAGAGGTTAATAGTGTTCCTCTTATTTAAGCATAAGTACCAAAGCAACAGCAAGTGAGGGACAGATGTGTTGTCAATGATATCTATTTCACTGCAAACATCCACTGAGAAGGTGCAATTCTTGTAAGGGATTAATTGTGAATATCAGAAGCCAAAGTTCATTATTTCAAGTCTATTTACTGTATAATATTGTGGTTGGTTCATAAGTTCATTAGTGATGGGAATGGAATTAGGCCATTCGGCCCATCATCTACACCATTCAATCATGACTAATCTCACTCTCCCTCCTAACATTCTCCTGCTTTATACCCATAACCCCTGACACCCATACTAATCAAGAATCTATCTATCTTTGCCTTAAAAATAACCATTGACGGCCTCCACAGTCTTCTGTGGTACTGAATTCCACAGATTCACTACCCTCTGACTAAAGAACGTCCTTTAATTCTGAGGCTATGACCTTTAGTCTCTCCCACTAGCGGAAACATCCTCTCCACATCCACACTATCCAGGCCTTTCACTATTCGGTAAGGTTCAATGAGGTCCGCCCTCCCTCATCCTTCTCAACTCCAGCGAGTACAGGCCCGGAGCTATCAAACGCTCATCATATGTTAACCCACTCATTCCTGGGATCATTCTCGTAAACTTCCTGTGGATCCTCTCCAGAGCCAACAAGTCTTTCCTCAGAAATTACTTACTTATGGCTCTGTCCCACTGTATGAGCTCATTCAAGAACCCTCTGGAGTTTAAAAAAAAATCAAACTCGTTGAAGCACGTAAAATGTACGTAGCAGGTACGTTAGAGCTCGGGTCTTTTTTAGTGGCTCATAACGCTAACGGCAGGTGCTCGGGAAGACACGTGAAGATTTCTCAACATGTTCAAAAATATCCACGAGAGCCCCGAGTACCTTCTAGCGGCCATTACCATAAATCTCCGAGTTCAAATCAGGGCAAACTCAGGAGAACTCTTGAATGAACACGTACAGTGGGACAGGGCCATTAGACTTAGCCACTCCCACACTGTTGAGTGCATTGGGCAGCAAGCTTTTGTCATTCTGTTCGGTCATGTGCAAAGTCTTCCACCCTCGATAGGTTAGCGTCCCGGCCTTCCAAATCCTTCTGGAATGTTCGCCTGCATGTGAGTTTTTGTCGGCCTCTTTTCCTTCTTCCAACAGGTTGCCATCTATGTCATTGCTATCTTAGGTGCACGTTCTGGTGAAATTCTGAGTACATGTCCTGCAAATTTCATCCTTTGTACTTCTATGTCCTGACTGAGAGGCTTTGTTGCAGTTTCCCGGTATTGCTCCTCGTTTGTGATGTGGTCTCTGTAGCTAGTCTTCAGAATCTTCCTCAAGCAGCGCTGTTGGAATGCATCCAATTTATTTTTCATCTTCACATTGATTTTCCATGTCTCATTGGCATAAAGGGCTGTAGGGAGGACTACGGACTGGAGGAGCCTTGACTTTTAGCATCTTGGATATCCCGCCACTAGACCATATTGACTGCATTCGTCTGAAGACTGATGCAGCGCAACCAATTCGGGAGTTGATGTCGATCACTACATCTCCATCTGCTGTGAACATGCAGGCAGGTCGAGGTGAACCTCCACCTCGACCTGCAGTCCACACTATCTCGGCCACTCATAATTTTATATACTTTTATCAGGTCCCCCGCAACCTCCGGCATTCCAGATCCAAGTCTGTCCAACCACTCCCTCTAGCTAATACCCCCTAATCCAGGCATCATTCTGGTAAACCTCCTCTTCACCCTTTCCAAAGCCTCCACATCCTTCCTGTGATGGAACAAATTGAACTGCACTCAATCCTCCAAATGCGGCCCAACCAAGCTGCATCATGACTTCCTGACTCTTTTACTCAATCCATCGACCAATGAAAGCAAGCATACCAAATGCCTTCTTAAACACTCTATCTACTTTGATTGCCTTTTTTTAGGGAGTTATGGACTTGGATCCCAAGATCCCTCTGTACATCATTCCATTAAATGTATATTTTCCACTTACATTTGACCACCCAAAGTGCAACAACTCACACTTGCTCGTAACAAACTCCATCTGCCATTTCTCCAGCCATTTCAGTACAGCCATTCAATGTGATCATGGCTGATCATCCACAATCAGTATCCCGTTCCTGCCTCCTCCCCATATCCCCTGATTCCGCTATCTTTAAGAGCCCTATCTAGCTCTCTCTTGAAAGTCTCCAGAGAACCGGCCTCCACCACCCTCTGAGGCAGAGAATTCCACAGACTCACAACTCTCTCTGTGAAAGTGTTTCCTCATCTCCGTTCTAAATGGATTACACCTTATTCTTAAACTGTGGCCCTTGGCTCTGGACTCCGCCAACATCGGAAACATGTTTCTTGCCCCTAGCGTGTCGAAACCCTTAATAATCTTATATGTTTCAATAAGATTCCCTCTCATCTTTCTAAATTCCAGGGTGTACAAGCCCAGCCGCTCGATTCTCTCAGCATTTGACAGCGTCAAAAATGACACCATTTAGATAATAATCTGCCTTCCTGTTTTTGCTACCAATGTCGCACACCTCACATTTATCCACAATAAACTGCATCTGCCATGCATCTGCCCACACACCCAGCCTGTCCATGTCACCCAGCATTCTCATAGCATCCTCCTCACAGTTCACACTGCCACCCAGCATTGTGTCATCTGCAAATTTGCTAATGTTACGAAATCCCTTCATCTAAATCATTGATATATAAGGGACCCGTTAATCCCTACTCTTTGTTTCCAGTCTGCCAACCAATTTTCTATCCATGTCAGCACTCTACCCACAATACCATGTGCCCTAATTTTGCCCACTTATCTCCTATGTGGGACCTTATTGAATGCTTTCTGAAAGTTAGTGCTGGCTCGAAGTTAGTGCTGCATTATCAACAATTACAACGATCAAAGGAACAGGCACTGAGAATACAAAGGGGCCATTTTGATAGGCCTATGCAGTTGTCAGCTGGGGCGATTGCTGACATACAATGGTGGATAGTACATGTTTTAAAAAGTTTTAGGAAGGTTTTGGTGGAACCACCATCACTGATATTACAGACTGATGTAAGTGCACTGGGTTGGGGTGCAACAGATATGTCTTCTAGTTGTGGAGGCAGATGGAATGTGGATGAGACATCGCTTCTTCAACTAAGAGGGATTAATTATTTAGAGTTGTTGGGCACCTGGTATGGGCTCAAAGCTTATTGTTTTACAAGCAGGGACTTGCATGTACAGGTCATATGTAAACCACATGGGTGGAGTTAAGTCACAGTCTTGTGACAGACTGGCTAACCAGATTTGGAGCTGGTGTATTGACCAAAATATCTGGCTTTCAGCACTTTATTTGCCAGGAAGATTCAACACTGTAGCTGACACTAGGTCACGTCAGTTTAATGACAACATTGAATGGATGTTAAATCAGGATGTATTTAACCAAATGATTGTTCAGTATGGATTGCCAGATATTGACTTGTTTGCATCTCGATTAAATCATCAGTTACCTAGATATGTTTCATGGGAACCAGATCTTGAGGCAGTAGCAGTGGATGCGTTTTCGCTGCATTGGGGCGGAATGTTTGTGTATGTATTTCCTCCATTCTGTCTCATCAGCAGATGTTTGCAAAAGATCAAGGAGGACTTCGCTTCCAGGGTATTGGTAGTGCCAGATTGGCCTACACAAGCATGGTTTCCTGTTGTATTACAAATGGCTAGGGAGCCTTACATGATTATTCAAAGAATAAAAATCTACTGGTAAATCCAGTCACTGGGGATCAACATCCTTTACATGATCGTATTGATCTGTTAATTTGCAGATTTTAAGGAAGCCATACCTGGGGAGAGGACTGTCTCATCGGACTGTGGATGTTCTCACGTCGGCCTGCATGGATAGTACACAACAGCAATATATCACCTATATAAGGAAGTGGGAGCAATTCTGCCTACAGCAGAATATTGTATATCACACTGCAGGGATCACGGACGTATTTGTCAACTCTTTATTTTGACCAAAAATTAAGTTACAGTGAGATCAATTCAGCCAGAAGTGCTCTGTCTTCTTATTTACCTATGAATGCAGAATTACATACAGTAGGGACACATCCGTTAGTTTCACGATTCATGAAGGGAGTTTTCAATTCTAATCCTCCTAAACCCAGGTATGCTGGTATTTGGAATGTGAGTGAGGTTCTTATGGTTCTTCGCCAGTGTGCTCCGGTTACAAGCCTATCTTTTGCCAAATTAACTATTAAGGTGGTCATGCTTATGGCGTTGGTTTCAGCCCAACGTGTACAAACGTTGCAAAAGCTACGGCTAGATAGAATGCATGTGTCGGCAGATGCCATTATATTTTATGTCTATGATTTGCTTAAACATAATAGAAGAGGCATGACAGGATGTAAGATTGTGTTTTCAGCATACCCCGCAGATGATCGCTTGTGTGTAGTTTCACATTTATCTCATTACATTGAGATTACTAAACCTCTGAGAGGAACAGAGTTGGCTTTGTTTATTAGTCACAAAAAAACACACAGTAAGGTGTCGGTGCAAACAATTTCAAGGTGGCTAAAGCAGGTCCTGGCAAGTGCTGGAATTGATACTGATAAATTCAAATCTCATTCCACCAGGACGGCATCAACTTCCGCGGCAAGGGCGATGGACTTGCCAATAGACCATATCCTCGCGGCCGCAGGATGGTCCAGTGAGCTAACTTTTCAGAGGTTTTATCACTAGCCGATTTCAAGGCTCGGGGTGTTTGCTGATTCTGTTTTCAGTACTGTTATAGTTTCCCCTGAGTTAGAGGGGTTTCTTATGATTTTGTTTGTAAATAAACTGTTATTCATTTAACAAATGTTATTATTGATGCATGATTGATTGCTAACGACTTTGAGTCAATCCAGGCAGTGTGAACGTCGGATTTGGGTCTGCGGCGTGAATTCACAGTGCTTTGAAATCTTCACGTAGCCACCCACGTGACTCCGAAGTAAAATAGTAAGATTAAACGATAACTTATCTGTTTGAAGTTTGATCTTTATTTTATGAGGAGTCGAGTTGAGGGACTACGTGAATAGAAGCCCGTACAGCCGTTGGTGCGTCAATCTTCAAAGCAGCGGAGTGAATTCACAGCTAACAATGACTGAAGTATAATGGTAAGATGATAAAACTATAACTACCAGGTGAGATCTATGAGGGTGGGAGCGGAGGGCACGTAGTCCCTCAACTCGACTCCTCATAAAATAAAGATCAAACTTCAAACTGTTAAGTTCTCGTTTAATCTTACTATTCACTGATTGATGAAGGTCAGCATGCCAAAAGCCTTCTTCAACTGTGTTGCCACTCTTTTTTTTTGTTAAATATTTTTATTGTAGAAACATATTAATGAAAAGTACATTATTATACAATAATGAAAATACATCATTAGATACTTTCATAAAATTATTAATATTAATATTAATATTCAGATTTAAGACTGGAAGGGCCGAGAGGGCCTGTTTCCATGCTGTAATTGTTATATGGTTATATGCTTCTATACACTTTTTTAAATTTTTTTATAAAGTAAGAAAAGATAGAGAAAGATAATATAGAAAATATGAAAGCGAATGGAGCATTAATCATTAATCCGTCGTTGGAGATATAAGCATGATTTATTATGTATACTTCATCCATTTTATTATTCAGGCCTCAGTCAAGCCCTCGTACTGAGCCACTTTGACCCTGTAAATATTCAATATATGGAGACCATATCCCTCTGAAGAGATCCAACCTGTCCATTAGGACAAGCCTCAATCTCTCCAGATGGAGTGTCTCCGACATTTCTGTATTCCACATTTTGATTGTGGGGGATGTAGGGCCTTTCCAGAATTTTAGTATTAATTTTTTCCCAATTATTAAACCGTAATCAATAAAGGTTCTTTGATTCGTTGTTATTAATTGGTCTGTTTCCAGTATTCCTAGTATTATTAACTTTGAATCAGGGGTCAAAGTTATATTAACAACATTCGAAATTATCCTAAATATTTCTATCCAGAATTTTGTAATTTTTACACAGTTTGTAAATGAATGTGACAGATTAGCTTCTAAATGTTGACATTTATCACATATGGGAGATACTTTTGGAAAGATGTTATGTAGTTTGGATTTGAATAATGTAGTCTATGTAGTATTTTGAACTGTATAAGAGAGTGTTTAACATTTAACAAACAATGGTGTATATGTTGTAAACTTTCGTCCTATACTTCTGGTCTAATAATTTGACCTAGTTCGTTTTCCCAAGATTGTCTATATATTTCTGTTGACGGGACATCACTTTCCAATAAGATGTTATATATATATATATATATATATATATGAAATCATTTTTTCTGTGTTCGGATGTTTATTTAAGCATTCATCTAAAATTTCTATCTTTCTATTTCTAAGTTCCTGTGTGTTTGCTTTAACATAGTCTCTGATTTGTAAATATCTAAAATAATCTTTAGAGTGTAGTCCATAAATTTGTTGTAAATCTTGAAATGAAAGGAAAGAGTTTTCCTTATAGAGATCACCCATCTTAATAATTCCCTTGTTTTTCCATTGTAAAAAGCCTTTATCCATCTTTGAAGGTTTAAATGTAACGTTATTTACAATGGTAAGGGATAGTGGTATAGATTTCAGTTTTAATGTTTTCTTTATTTGTTTCCAAATACGTATTCCACTTTCTATTATCTGGTTTTCACTATAGATTTTCTTAGCTAAATTAATATTAGCAAATATTATAGAACTAATTTCAAAAGGAGAACAATCTTCTTTTTCCATATTTAACCAAATTGGTTGGTTATCTGTCTCTTCTAACCAAAAATTCATATTTTTAATATTAACTGCCCAGTAATAAAACATAAAATTTGATAGTGCTAAACCTCCATTTATTTTTGATTTACATAAATGTTTTTTATTTATTCTATGGCTCTTATAATCCCAAATGAAGTTAGTAATTAGGGAGTCCACGTTTTTAAAGAAATTTTTAGGGAGATATATCGGAATTAATTGGAAAAGATGTAATAATTGTGGAAGAAAAATCATTTTTATCATATTAATTTTACCTAACATTGAAATAGGTAAAGTTTTCCAATATAAAATATTCTTATTTAATTTATTCAATAATGGTGGGAAGTTAGATTTAAATAAAGAATCAAATCTTTTTGTTACGTAAATTCCAAGATATTTAATTTTTTCATTTGTTATCTTAAAAGGGAATTGTTCTAATATGTGTAAGTTATTTACCGTTATTGGCATAAGTTCACTTTTATTCCAATTGATACTATATCCTGATAAGGATCCAAATTCAGTTATTAATTTTAACAAATTTTGTATACTAATTTCTGGTTTTGTGATGTAAAGTAATACGTCATCCGCATATAAGGAAATTTTATTTTTAGTATCTCTTGTATTGTATCCATATATTTCCGGATGTAATCTCACCTTCTGAGCTAACGGTTCTATTGCAAGTGCAAACAGTAGGGGGGATAAAGGACAACCTTGTCTACAGCCTCGAGATAAATTGAATTTAGTTGATAACATTCGATTTGTTGTTATTCTAGCTGTCGGATTTGTATATAACAATTTGATCCAAGTAATGAACTTCTCTCCCAGTTTGAAAGCTTCCATAACCGAAAACAAATAAGGCCATTCCACCTGATCGAAGGCTTTCTCTGCATCTAACGAAATAACTACTAGATCTTTTTTAATACCTCTTTTCGAATATATAATATTGAATAACCGTCTCAAATTGTATGAGGAATATCGTTTTGGTATAAATCCTGTTTGATCGGGGTGAATTCTCATTAATAACTGTGCTTAACCTTTGTGCTAATATTTTGGTTAATATCTTTTGATCAATATTTAAAAGAGCTATTGCTCTAAATGATCCTGGTTCATCCAGGTCTTTGTTTATTTTAGGTATAAGTGTTATGGTAGATTCATTTAACGTCTCTGGTAATTTCTGCTGTGTGTGTATATATATATTCATATAATGATTACAGACGTGGTACAATCTGATCATAAAATGTTTTATAAAATTCCGAGCCAATACTATCTGGTCCAGGTGTTTTACCATTTTTTAATTATCTAATAGATTCTTGGATTTCTTTTATTGAGATATCAGCGTTTAGTGATTCTCTATTTTGTAAGTCCAACCCTTTCAGGTTACATTTTTTTTTAAATGCTTCTATTCCTATTTTATTTTCTGTTGTTTTAGCAGTGTATAAGTTTTTGTAGTATTGCATAAATCTTTCATTAATATCTTTAGGTTGTATTAGCAGTTCGCCATTATGTGATTTAATCCTATGGATTATTTTTTCGGCTTCCATTTTCCTTAGTTGGCGAGCCAATAGTTTTTGAGGTTTATCTCCGTATTCAAACTGTAATTGTTTAGTATGTTGATAAAGTTTTACAACTTGATCTGTATATATTTTATTTAATTTATATTTCAATGCTGCAATTTTATTATGTAATATTATAGATGGATTCGCTGCATTCTCTATATCTAATTGTTTAATCTCCTTTTCCAGTTCTTGTTGATTCTTTTCTTTACGATTCTTTTTATTATAAAATGCTCGGGAGGAAATCATGATTCCCCGGAGATATGCTTTAAATGTTTCCCATAGTAAGGAACAAGATATTTCCGGTTTATCATTTGTTTCAAAAAAAATCTTAATTTGTGCTGTAATATATTCCTGAGTTATTTTATTTTTTAAAACTTGTGGGTTAAATCTCCACTGTCCCGATTTTTCTGTTTTACCATTTATTTTAATCTTAAATGTTAACGGTGCATGATCTGAAATTATAATATCGTGATATTTGGAATTATAAGTGAGTGAAATAAGTTTGGCATCAACCAAAAATAATCTATTCTTGAGTAGGTTTTATGTACTGATGAATAAAAGGAATATTCTCGTCCGGTAGGATTTTCTACTCTCCAAACATCTTTGATATTAGTGGTTTCCATATATGCATTTAATAAGTCACTAGAATGTGATTTAGTTTTCCTTTGCCTTGTAGATCTGTCTAGGTAAGAGTCTAGTGTACAATTAAAATCTCCTCCAATTATTAGATTGTATTGTGTTAATTCCGGGATATTGTTAAATATTTTCTTCAAAAACAATGGACTATCAATTTGGTCCATATACATTAACAAAAATCATTTTTTGTGTATTTAATTCTCCTATCACAATGATGTATCTGCCATCGTTATCAGTTATAGTTGATGTATGTTTAAATAAAATGCCTTTACGAAATAATATTGCTACGCCTCTTGATTTATGCATAAAAGAAGAATGGTACATTTTATCTATCCATTTAGCTTTCAACCTATGTTCAGCATCATTTTTTTAAGTGGGTTTCTTGAATGAAAATTACATCAGCTTTAATTGCTTTTAAATGTGCTAATACTTTTCCTCTCTTAATCGATTCATTAATACCTTTAACATTCCAACTACAAAATGTTATTCCCTCATTCCCCATATTCATTTTTGAGTCTTGCATCTTTTGTCTATGGAGGTCTGCAATAGGGTCTATGGTTCAGCCCGACAGACCCGACCTTACACCCGAACATCGAATAGATGAATTTTAAGTCTCGTGAATGTCTCTCACGTATATATCTCCTTTGGTCCAATGTATAACTCCATTCAAACTGAAAAAAACAATTATAGTTTATTAAAAAAAGCTGCGGCCCGACTCCGGAGCTCCGGCTGCGGCCTGGCTCCGGAGCTCCAGCTCCAGCCCGACTCCGTGGCTCCAGCTCCAGCCCGACTCCGGGGCTCCAGCTCCAGCCAGACTCCGGAGCTCCGGCTGCGACCTGACTCCGGGGCTCCAGCTCCAGCCCGACTCCTGAGCTCCAGCTCCAGCCCGACTCCGGGGCTCCAGCTCCAGCCAGACTCCGGAGCTCCGGCTGCGACCTGACTCCGGGGCTCCAGCTCCAGCTCCAGCTCCAGCTCCAGCTCCAGCTCCAGCTCGACTCCGGAGCTCCAGCTGCAGCCCGACTCCGGGGCTCCAGCTCCAGCTCCAGCTCCAGCTGCGGCCCGACTCCGGAGCTCCGGCTGCGGCCTGACTCCGGAGCTCCAGCTCCAGCTCCAGCTGCGGCCCGACTCCGGAGCTGCAGCTGCGGATTACTACCGGTGGACTATCGGGATATCGGGAGCTCGCGGCTCTGGGTGAGAGACCGCTCTTCGGAGCTCCCGCAACGCGGCTTCTCCTGCCCGTGTCGTGGGGTTGGAACGACCTGGAGCGGGGCTGTACATCGCCCCGCGCGGCTTTAATGGCCGCGGGACATTCCAGCGCCCGCCGGGGGCTCCAACGTTGTGACTTTTGGGCCTAGAGCGGGGCCGTACATCGCCCGGCGCGGCCTCAATGGCCGTGGGACTTAACATCGCCCGCCTGGGGCTTCGACATCGGGGGAGAAATGGTGCGGGGGAGAGTGAAGAACTTTGCCTTCCATCACAGTGAGGGGGAGACTCACTGTGATGGATGTTTGTGTGAATTGAATTGTTTGTGTGTGTTTTTTTATGAATTGCTCTGTATGGTTTGTAGGAACAGAATTTCGTTCGAGCCTCTCTGAGGTGCGAATGACAAGTAATAAAATCTAATCTAATCTAATCTAAAAGAAGAACAAGGGATAGATTAAGGAGTTAATATTGTGCATAAAGAAAGAAAAAAACTACATCTAGAATTGTTGCAGTTAGTGCTAGCCATATTAGCATGGCTAACCATCTACCGACTTCCGTCATTGATGTTAGTAACTTAACCAGCTCCCAGGTTTTTGGAATTATTATTCCATAATAATATTTTACCGGGGGTATAACATTAAAAAAAGAAAGGGAAAAAAAAAGCAAAAAAAAAAAAATTCAAATTATAATAATTAAAGATATTGAAATACATATATTTAAAACATTTAAAAATCTAATTAATATAAAAAAAAGGGCAAAAAAGAAAAAAAAAACATAAAACAAAAGGAAAACAAGAAGAAAAATGAAAATTGCTGGTGTAAAAGAAAAGTCTCCAAATGAAATCCATCTCTATTTGACTCTAATCATTCCAACATAGATAAACATTAATTATTAGAAACAATGATTAATTTTAATTAGTAAAAGTGATACTGATAAAGATACCACAGTGTGACTTTAATATATGTTAGTTATTTATATTAGTAATGTGATTATACTAATTATTAGTATCCACGTGAGGTTTTCCAATCCGCATCTTTCTCCAGCTTCCATCCAACGTTGTCCAATTCCATCCAGTCCTGCGTTGTCTTATAAAGTCTTGCAGAGTCTTAACGATTCTTGTAAAGTCCATAAAAGTCAGTATATTCGATGGTAGGGGCTTCTCAGGTCTTAATCTGCCGGGCAAAGTCCAGTGCTTCCGCTGGATTGGAGAAGAAGTATTCCTTGTTGTTGAAAGTAACTCTTAAAGTAGCTGGGTAAGTCAGGCCGTATTTCAAATTTTCCACTCCCCTCAGAAGACTTTTAGCCTCATTAAATGCTTTCCGTTTCCTGGAAACTTCTGCTGGGTAATCTCGGTAGATACTGATCCTTTGTCCTTCAAATACCAAGTTTCTGTTTCTCGAGGTTTTTCGCATTATCTCCTCCAAGACGTAGTCATATCGTACCTTTATAATCATTTGTCTTGGGGGGGGCGTTTAGTCTTGGCTGACGTCTCCTCACTCTATGTGCACGCGCTAATAAAGGCTTATGTTCCAGAGATAAAACATGTTGCAGTAGGTTCGCAGTAAATTCTCGAGGATCTTCATCTTTCTCTCATCCTTCGGGAATACCCCGCGATTCTTAGGTTTTGTCTTCTCTGGCGACCTTCTAGCTCAGTACATTTCTCGGTTATTTCAGTCAGTAAATCCGTTAGACGTTCATTTTCTGTAACCAGCTTTGCCGTAGTCCCAGCACTTGTCAGCTAGTTCTTCAAGGCTTTTTATACCAGCCGTCTGTTGGTCCAGTACCTTCTCCACAGGATTCAGCCTTTTTACAAAATCAGTTTTGACCTTTTCAATTTTATCGTTCATCTCCTTTGACATTTCGTTCATCATTTCTGTGATTTCTTTCTTCAGATCTTCCGATATTTTCTTAGCCTTATTATTAATATTGGAATTAGTTTCCAGTTGTAATTCTTTCATTTGATTATTCATCTGGTTTATTTCCTCCTTTAAACCAGCTATTTCATGTGAAATAAAAGTTTTCAGCTCTTCACTTTCAGTTTTTTTCCCTGTTCTTTTCGATACATCTTCCTGGGATGAGGTCCTACCTGAGTCCGAGGCTTCAGTCAGGCCTTCTCCCGGTCTCTGCCTGGTTGGTGGACTTTTCGATTTTTTGGTAGGGCTGCGCGTTGTAGACATAACTAGTCGCGCGCCTGATGACGTCACTCACAACAATCGGTGCAGAAACGGCAGGCAGCAGGCAGCATGTAGGTCCGTTAATTCCCCATTTTTTCCCGTTTTTTTTCATGGAGCTGGCTGGCGTTATCCTCTAGCCCTCCATAGCGCCACCGGAAGTGCGTTGTCACTTTCAGGGAACTATGTACTTATACTCCAAAATCCCCCTGCTCCACGCAACCTCCAGGTCCTTACCATTCACTGTGAAGGTCCTGCCATCGTTTAACTTCCCAAAGTGAAACACTTCACATTCATCTGTATTAAACTCAATTTGCCATTCCTTGTCCACTTTCCCTGCTGATCAAGGTCCCACCCAGTCCGCCAAGGCCTGCTGGAGCTCCCAGTTATTAGCTGTTTTAATTCCTCTTTCCATACCCATACTGACTTCCCTGTCCTTGGCCTCGTCTATTGCCAGAGGGAGGCTACACATAAACTTCAAGTAATATCCTCTCTTTCTCCCCGCCCCCCCAAAAAAAACTCCAATATGCACTCTCTACCATCATCAACTATTACCCCATTATGCTCATCTCCCATCCCCAAGTTACATATTTCCCATTATTCCCCCCTCTCCCTGTTTCCTTCCACCCATATTCCTCGCTCTTGCTTTACATTTCTCTCCTCTTCTCTCCTTATCTGACACTCTTTTGTCTCCCTTTCACCTCTAGCCTTTGTAATTTAATCCACCTATCAGCTTATTGCACCGTTCACCTGTAACCACCTATCACTTGTGTGGTTTGTTTGCCACCTGTACATCTCGCTTTCAGCTTTCTGCCCCCTATTCCATCACTGAAGAGGGGTCCCGACATTAAACATTCGCTGCCTATTCACTTCATAGATGCTGCCTGACCTGCTGAGTTCATCCAGCAATTGGTGTTATTCTCTAGATTCCAGCATCTGAGGTTTCTGCTGTCTCCATTTGTTTCTGCATCTATGTGCCTGTAATGCTGTTGTAAGCAAGATTTGCATTGTACTTATTCTTCACCGTAGTTATCCATATGACAATAAACTCAACCTGACTTCAATTGAGAAACACCGTGTGGCTTTAACCTTCGCTCCATTGATGCTGCCTCAGCCGCTGAGTTTCTCCAGCATTTTTATCTACTTTGGATTTAATGATTGTACATTTTCACCAATATTATAAATCACTCAAAAGTAATGAAAAATCAAACATGCTGATACAAAGTTAACAAGTTTGAGAATAATTCAGAAAATCAACAAAAATCTTAAAGCACTGGGAGACACATAAAACCATTCAAACCAAAACAAAAACTACCGGACGAACTCAGCAAATCAAGCAGCATCTGTGAAGGCAAAGTGATAGTCAACATTTCAGGTCGACATCTGGCATCAAGACTACGTTTAGATTTAAGTTTATTATTGTCATGTGTACCGATGTACAGTAAAAAGCTTTGATTGGCATGCCATCCAAACAGATCGAATATACTATACATAAATACAATCGTGTCAAACTCAAGTATAAAAGATAGAGCAAAGGGAAAGCTACAGAATGCAAAATACAGTTCTCAGCGTTGTAGCACATTGTAGAACATCAGTTCCATAGACAAAGTAAAATGTATGGAATGGTGTAGAGGTGAATCAGACAGAACCCTAGCTTATGGAAGGACCATTCAGAAGCTGAAGGGGGAGGAAGAAGTTGTTCCTGTGTCTGGTGGTGCACACCTTCAAGCTTCTATACCTTCTGCTAGATCTGCAGCGAGAAGGAATGACCAGGGTGAGTCTTTGATTATGTTGGCTGTTTTTCCGAGGCAGCTTGAAGTGTACTGTATATGGAATCAATGGCGTGAAGAATCCTGATGTAGGTTTTGACTCAAACAGTGTCCAAGTTTCTGCCTCCAGAGATGCTGCTTGACCTACTGAGTTCTTCCAGCAGGTTGTCTTTTCTCTAGATTCCTGCATCAACAGTCCCCTGTGTTTCTAAAATACTTAAATACTTATTAATTAAGGCACATTAAAAAAAAAAGTTAATTACCAGAGACTTACTGTTCTACCTCATAGCAGTTTCCTTTGCTGCAAATTGAATGAAGTCACTGGACTTGTATTGAGTTTAAGCAAGCACTTAAATAGGTAGATTTCTCAGTATAAAGATGGGAAGCTGCAGAGTGTTCCCACTCCTGTACTAACTTAGTCAAATCAGGGCAGGACCTACACAGTTAATGGCAGAGCTCTGGGGAGTGTTGTGGAACAGAGTGCATGAACATGGTTCCTTGAACGTGGCGTCACAGGAAGATTGGGTGGTCAAGAAGGCTTTCAGCACATTGGCCTCTATCAGAGTATTGAGTATAGAAATTGGGAGATTATGTTGCAGTAGTACAAGACATTAATGAGGCCACATTTGGAGTATTGTGTTTAATTTTGGTCACCCTGTTGTAGGAAAGATGCTGTTGAGCTGGAAAGGGTGCAGAGAAGATTTACAAGGATGTTGTCAGGAATCGAGGGCCTGAGCTACAGGGAGAGGTTGAGCAGGTTAGGACTTTATTTCTTGGAGTGCAGGAGGATGAACAAGGATCTTATCGAAGTATCTAATATCATGAGAGGAATAGATAGGGTAAATACACAGTCTTTTAACTAGAGTCGGGGAGTTAAGAACCAAAGGACTTAGCTTTAAGGTGAGGGGGATAAACTTAATAGAAACATGAGTGGCAATTTTTTACACAAATGATGGTGGGTTTATGGAACAAGTTGCTAGAGGAGGTAGTTGAAGAAGGTGCTATCACACCATTTAAAAGATATTTGGACAGTTACACCGTTTAAAAGATATTTGGATAGGATAGGGATATGGACCGCAGGCAGATGGGACTCGCGTTGATTAGGTAAGTTGGTCGGTGTGGGCAAGTTGGGTCTATTTTCATGTTGTATGACATTATGACTCCACTAGAGTCCACGTGGACTCCAGGGAATGGTAGTGGTAAAGACTTGTTAGGAATTTGCAGGGAATCCAAAATTACCCAGATATTGATTGCAAACTACCTGCATTTATCCTATCAAGGAAGTTCATAATTTTGAAAACTGCTATTCTGCTGCCTCTCAGAATTATTTTTTCTTTGCTTCTTCAGTTTTTCTTGAACTATGAAAGAATGCAAATGGCTTCAAGGGAATATAGACGGGCTAACTAAATGGGCAAGAGTGTGCTGGGTGGGATATAATGCCCAAGAATAAGAATAGAAAGATAAAATATTTCTTAATGGTGAGAGATTGAAAGATACTGGTGTTTAGAGAGACTTAATTTGCTTAACTTTACACATAAAATTAAAAATGTTAATGTGTAGGTACAGCAAATAGTTAGGAAGACTAGCAGTATGATAAGAAGTTTTGTGGACAAGAGCGGGGACATCGTGTTTGAATTACAGAGGAGAGACTTGTTACGTAAGGAATTGTAAATCTGTGAAAGATGAAGTGTGGAGAAGCTTTACAGTGGCTTGCAAAAGTATTCATACCCCTTGAACTTTTCCACATTTTGTCACGTTACAACCACAAACGTAAATGTATTTTATTAGGATTGTATGTGATAGACCAACACAAAGTGGCACATAATTGTGAAGTGGAAGGAAAATGATACATGATTTTCCAATCTTTTTACAAATAAAAAACTGAAAAGTGTGGCGTGCAAAAGTATTCGGCCCCCTTTACTCTGATACCACTAAATAAAATCCAGTGCAACCAATGCCTGTCTGTGAAGGCTCAGAGGTTTGTTAGAGAACATTAGTGAACAAACAATGTTCCTTGGGCATCATGAAGCCCAAGGAACACACCAGACAGGTCAGGGATAAAGTTGTGGAGAAGTTTAAAGCAGGGTTAGCTTATAAGAAAATATCCCATCTCATGGAGCACTGTTCAGTCCGAAAATGGAAAGAGTATGGCACAACTGCAAACCTACCAAGACATGGCCGTCCACCCAAACTGACAGGCCGGGCAAGGAGAGCATTGATCAGAGAAGCAGCCAAGAGGCCCATGGTAATTCTGGAGGAGCTGCAGAGATCCACAGCTCAGGTGGGAGATTCTGTCCACAGGACAACTATTAGTCGTGCACTTCACAAATCGGGTCTTTATGGAAGAGTGGCAAGAAGAAAGCCATTGTTGAAACAAAGCCATAAGAAGTCCCGTTTGCAGTTTGCCACAAGCCAAGTGGGGGACACAGCAAACATGTCGAGGAAGGTGCTCTGGTCTGATGAGACCAAAATTAAAGTTTTTGGCATAAATGCAAAACGCTATGTGTGGTGGAAAACTAACACTGCACATCACCCTGAACACACCTTCCCCACTGTGAAACATGGTGGTGGCAGCATCATGCTGTGGGGATGCTTTTCTTCAGCAGGGACAGGGAAGCTGGTCAGAGGTGATGGAAGATGGATGGTGCCAAATACAGGTCAATCTTGGAAAAAACCTGTTAGAGTCTGCAAAAGACTTGAGACTGGGGCGGAGGTTCACCTTCCAGCAGGACAACAACCCTAAACATACAGCCAGAGCTACAATGGAATGGTTTAGATCAAAGCATATTCATGTGTTAGAATGGCCCAGTCAAAGTCCAGACCTAAATCCAATTGAGAATCTCTGGCAAGACTTGAAAATTGCTGTTCACAGACACTCTCCATCCAATCTGACTGAGCTTGAGCTGTTTTGCAAAGAAGAATGGGCAAAAATTTCAGTCTCTAGATGTGCAAAGCTGGTAGAGACATACCCCAAAAGACTTACAGCTGTAATTGCAGCGAAAGGTGGTTCTACAAAGTATTGACTCTGGGGGGCTGAATACTTTTGCACGCCACACTTTTCAGTTTTTTATTTGTAATAAAATTTGGAAACCATGTATAATTTTCCTTCCACTTCACAATTATGCACCACTTTGTGTTGGTCTATCACATAAAATCCCAATAAAATACATTTACGTTTGTGGTTGTACCGTGACAAAATGTGGAAAAGTTCAAGGGGTATGAATACTTTTGCAAGCCACTGTATCACATTGATTTCTAGATGGGGGGTCTGCAAATCTATATAATTAAATGTCTCATCTTGACCACTTCCTGTTTGCACTGCATATTGATTTTAGAAAAAATGCTACCACTGTGATTTTTGATCATCTTATTCAGTTCCCCTCCGCTGCGCAGGACAAGAGGATTTTTCCCATTGATGCATAATAAAAGAGTTATTAGTGTTTTAAAAATGTCGACATTCTTCTGTCAATCACCACCATGACGGCCACGCCCCTTCCTGTGGGTGGGGGCGGGGCTATAACATAGAAATATAGAACATAGAAATTAGGTGCAGGAGTAGGCAATTCGGCCCTTCGATATGATCATGGCTGATCATCCAACTCAGTATCCCGTACCTGCCTTCTCTCCATACCCCCTGATCCCCTTAGCCACAACGGCCACATCTAACTCCCTCTTAAATATAGCCAATGAACTGGCCTCAACTACCCTCAGTGGCAGAGAGTTCCAGAGTCTCCCACTCTCTGTGTGAAAAAAGTCTTTCTCATCTCGGTCTTAAAGGATTTCCCCCTTATCCTTAAGCTGTGACCCCTTGTCCTGGACTTCCCCAACATCGGGAACAATCTTCCTGCATCTAGCCTGTCCAACCCCTTAAGAATTTTTGTAAGTTTCTATAAGATCCCCTCTCAATCTCCTATATTCTAGAGAGTATAAACCAAGTATATCCAGTCTTTCTTCATAAGACAGTCCTGACATCCCAGGAATCAGTCTGGTGAACCTTCTCTGCACTCCCTCTATGGCAAGAATGTCCTTCCTCAGATTTGGAGACCAGAACTATACGCAATACTCCAGGTGTGGTCTCACCAAGACCCTATACAACTGAAGTAGAACCTCCCTGCCTTCTTTCCATACCCTCTCATCCCCTTACTCAAATCCTTTTGCTATGAAAGCTAACATACCATTCGCTTTCTTCACTGCCTGCTGCACCTGCATGCCTACTTTCAATGACTGGTGTACCATGACACCCAGGTCTCGCTGCATCTCCCCTTTTCCTAATCAGCCACCATTTAGATAATAGTGTGCTTTCCTGTTTTTGCCACCAAACCCGGTGGCAAAAACCGGGTTTGCAAAAACCCGGAAGTGTGAGCGTGGCTCAGTCTCTGCAAGATATGTGAGGGAGAGGTCACCTTGGTGGCCTTGCACCCTGCTTGAAATGGCAGGAAACTGCTTTAGAATTTGGTGGCCTTGCACCCTGCTTGAAATGGTATGAAACTGCTTTTGAATTTGGTGACATTGCACCCTACTTGAAATGGTAGGAAACTGCATTTGAATTTGGTGACCTTGCTCCCTGCTTGAAATGGTAGGAAACTACATTTGAATTTGGTGGCCTTGTACCCTGCTTGAAATGGTAGAAAACTTCATTTAAATTTGGTGGTCTGCACTTTGCTTGAAATTGAATTTCAAGGAATAACCGTGTCAACTGCCAGCCCACCAGCCCTGAGTGAGTGAGCTGCCAGCACACCAGGCTTGAGCGACTCAGCTGCCAGCCCAAGAATCCATTCGGCCAACAATGTCCATACTAGCCCTCTGGAAACCAGTCCCTTCAGCCCACAACACCCATACTAGCGCTCCAGAAAATTCCACCCCCCCACCAGCTCTATGTTATCCTTCTTTCATATCCACTCCCTAAGCACCAAGGGCGCGCTTGTTGTGCATTACGCAAGCATGGTGCGCATTACGCGCGCATGGTGTGTGGTGATGTAGGCAGTGATGCACGGTCGCGCGCGGCGCCCCAGGATTTTGGAATGTACAAAATCTTTGTGCGCCATCTGCGTGACGCGCAAATGACGCCCAAGTGGGACAGGCCCTTAAAAGATTTCCAGTGCTTTTCCACGAGTAGTCTTCCAAATGATTTGGAATTCCAGCACCTCTGAAATGTAAACATTTTTTAACATGTGTTGTTTGTATGCTTTTTAGTTAGTAGTTTATTAGTTTAGAAGTTGATTGGTCACAAAATTAAAACAGAAGAGGGCGTTATATTGATAGAAAAAAATTGGTAAATGTAACTTAATTTTTAACTGATGTGCATCCCGGCATCTTTTTGTCTTAAAAAAAGTTCTGATATGTTTAATATGCAGAGAATCGGATTATGGTGTTGATGCAGGAAAGTGCAGTCCAGAGGGCTGCTCCACCACCGCACAGTGCAGTGCCTACTGTATATATGCAAGGTGCATCACAATAACTCAACAAGACTGCATTAAAAATATCCCCAAACCTTCAGTTCAATCAGTTCAGTGGGAAGAGGCAGCAGGCGCAACCCAATTGTACAAAGGCAAAGGATGCTTTGGAAGGTTTTTTTCAGACAGGAATGAATTTATCCCAACTTCTTGTGCGTCACTTTTCTTGGAATTGGAGTGGCAAGTTGCATCAGTCTTGCTGTTGCAGTAACATTTTTCGCAGCCTCGGAAATTAAGAATGGATTTTCAGTCTTGCTCACTGCAGCATGGGCCTTTGGTTGAGCAAGCCCTTGAATTTTTTCAGTGGCTGAGTAGTTTAATACACTGTCTGGTATCGGTTCCTCCAATGATTTGCCAAAAGCGTAGCCTTCATAGTCTCCCTTGGGCTCTATAAAATATAAAGTATTATATACCGTGTAGAAGGCAAATGAGAAAGACTTGAATGGTTAGGTAGAAATTTTTTTTTTTCAAAATATGTTTCCAAAGTAACTTTTGAGTGATTCTCTGGTTCCCAATAAATATTGCATTATAACCTAACGTAATAAAAAAATAACCGCAGATGCTGGTTTATACCAAAGATTGACAAAAATGCTGGAATAACTCAGCGGGTCAGGCAGCATCTCTGGAAAAACTGACGTTTTGGGACGGGACTCTTCTTCACACCGTCTGAGTTACTCCAGCATTTTGTGTCCATCTTTCACATTAAAATGTATTAGGGTCATGCAACAGACAACGTTTTCCTAGTGTTCAACAATCGTGTTATATCCAATGCACGTTATAGCAGAAGCAGTCAGGCCTACAGCTCCACCACTGATTTTCCGGCAATTGGTGGTCCAGCACCTCCTTTAATCCGGAGAAAATAACAAGCGTGCACTTGAAATCCCCCCTGGAAGTCTCCCCGATAATATGACTCCTAGGCCGGGTGAGGCGGCCGATCTCAACCTCATCGGCACTTGCGTGGTGGTCGAATTTGTCACCTGCGACCAGAGCTCTGGAACTCTGGCCCAGCTCGATCCGGAAGGTCCATTCCCATAGCCAACATCCGCTGCTGACATTTTGGGCCAGTATCTTGCTCATACCCCCCCCCCCCCCCACCTCCCCAACCCCAAGACCTCTGTTGTTCCGGCAAAGCGGATAGTACGACCCGTATATGATATATTCTTACTTGCTAATTTCACAATCCTCTCGGATGCGGAATAGGTCTTAGTTGCCTCACTTATCTCATGGTCCCAGTAGGGATAGTCCCACAGGTAGGTCTCCTTCGTGGGTGGTTTAACATAGGCTTTGGGCTGAGCAAGAAAATCTGTCCGAGGTAAACCTTCAGCATACGGAGGACTCTCGCTGATCTGGCGTGAAAATCACAAGATGAGACTAGGAATTTCTTCAGCAACTTTCACAAGAAAATGTAACATTTTAACACAGATGGAGTCTTATCAAATACAATGTGAAACCAAGCCACATATAAGGGCAAATAATCAAAAACATTTGCAGAGGTGGGGTTTAGTCAACATCTGAAAGGAGGAGAGATAGGTGCAGAGGAAAACAAATCAGAAAGAGGATTCAAGAGTTCAGAGTAGGAGCGTGTGATAAAACTGAACGGTTCAATGGTATTTTGGTACGATGAAATTGTTTATATTTTGCATACAGTGACAATCCTACACATCAGGCATGATCAAGTACGAGAACATAAGATAGTAGACCACACTGAGTCCTTGATGGGATGATCAATAAGCTCAAAAGGAAGAGTGCAGATATCTCAGAGGGACAGCGCCAGAGACCTGGGTTCGATTCTGACTATGTGTGCTGTCTGTACGGAGTTTATACGTTCTGCCTGTGACCACGCGGGTTTTCTCCAGATGCTCCAGTTTCCTCCCACACTCTAAAGACATACATGTTAATTGGCTTCAGTAAAAGTTGTAAATTTTCCCTAGCGTGTAGGATTATGCTAGTGTACGTGGGGATCACTGGTCAGTGTGAATTCAGTGGGCTGAAGGGCCTGTGAACGCGCTGTATTCCTAGAGTGAAGTCAACTAAAGTAATTCCCATCTGCAAATTACTTACAGCCTAACGATCTTCTTTTGTCTATTTCCAATTCTATGAAGGAACTTCGACCGGAAACATTGACTCTGTTTCTCTTTCCATGGACACTGCCTGACCTGCTGACCATTTCCAGAATTCAGCCTGTTTGGTCTGTACTGGGATTATGTAATAATTTTTCAGGAATGCAATAGGTTTCAACGACTGGTGGTCTCAGCCAGGTTCATCATGGGTACAGTCCTGCCCTCCATTAAAAGCATCTACATGAAGTGGTGCCTCAAGAAGGTGGGATTTGTTAGTGAGGATCCCCACCATCCAGTCCATGCCCTTTTCTCACTGCTGTCATCAGGCAGGAGGTACAGAAGCCTGAAGTAACACACCAACAAGCTGAAGAACAGCTACCTTCCTTCATCTGTCAGGTTCTTGAACAAACCTGCACAACTGTAATCCCACCTTGTCAACATAACACTGCTGCCCACCTCTTGCATTCCTATGGACTGCTGTTATTTTCTACATGTACTTTTGCACAAATATTTTTTTTTGCACAGTTTCATTCTTTCAGTATTTCAAGTGTAATTTATGTATACTTTATGATTAATAGTAATATTAAACAAGAACTTACCAGTTTGAAGTTTGATCTTTATTTTATGAGGAGTTACGATGAGGGATTACGTGAAGAGCCCGCCAGCCCGCATGCGTGTCAATCTTCAAAGCAGCGGTGTGAAATCACAGATAACAGTTGTTGAACTGAATACAGGAAGATTCGAGAAACTAGAACTACCAGCTGACCTTTATGAGAGAGGGTTGGGAGTGGAGGGCACGTAATCTCTCATCGTAACTCCTCATAAAATAAAGATCATACTTCAAACTGGTACGTTCTCGTTTAATCTTACCATTTTACTTCGGAGTCACGTGAGTGACTACTTGAAGATTTCAAAGCTCTGCTATTTCATGCCGTGAACACGAGTCCACACAACACAACTGCATCAGTTGACCACAGATGAGTGAACATTAATAACGCATTCAGACTGGACATCGATTTAAACATGCTGATGCTTTTTAAAGAACAAATAATAATAATAGTAACCCCTCTCATCCGGGAGAAAACTATAAAACATAACCTAAAATAGAGTTGGCAAATACCCCCGGTCTGGCAATGGGTTTGTTATAAAATGTTTGGAAAGGTACGTTCGTTTGACCATCCTGCAGCCACTAGGATGTGGTCCAGCAGAACGCCCATATCCCTCGCTGCTGATGTTGTTGCAGCCCTGGTGGAGTGAGATTTGAAAATGTCAGTGTTCACTCCTGCACAAGCCAGAACCCGTTTTAACCACCTGGAGATGGTCTGTACTGATACCTTCTTATGAGGTTTTATGTAACTAACAAACATTGCTAGTTCAGAGCCTCTAAGGCACTTAATGACCTTAACATACTGTTGTAGATGTGTGACCACACACAACCGAAGGTCCATGGGGTATGCCAAAAATCTAGTTTGAGACCTGATGCCCCTGGTCTACTTTGCTTGACTAAGTCATAAACATAAAATGTTATTTTGCCTGCAGATGTAACCATCCTGTCCAGTCACAGCTTATGCAATGACTGGACCCGTTGCGCTGAAAGCAGCGCCATGAGCATAACCAGTTTGACCAAGGACAGAGATGTAGCTGGAGCCCACCGGCGAAGTAGTGCTAACACAATGTTAATATCGCATACTTCCATGTACCTGGGCCTGAGGGAATTTGTGTTAAAGATATCCTTCATAAATCTGGATATCAGAGGGTGAGACCCGACAGAGTGGGTCCCGATCCCTGCAGAAAATATGATGAGAAGGCACGTTTGGCACAGTTAATGGCACTATAACTTAATTGTTTGTCAAAGACCCATTTGAAAATGAACTCCAAGACGTCAGTTATCCGTGCCATATTATATATAATATTAGCATTTAAACAAAACACTTCACATCTCCTGATGAGGAAATGTACTGCTTTTTTGGTGCTATCCCTGCAATTTGCAGAGCACGTCCATGGTTGGTCTGAGAACCCGAGCCGCAGGAACGGTCTTCTCAGAGTCTGCAAGTCAATGAATTGATTTTATCATGCAGAGGATTTAAATGTTTGTGTTTAGAAATGACCATATAAGGTTCTATTATCATTCCCAACATCACCGGGAATCATGGCTGCATAGGCCAGTCAGGCACTTAGAAAATGCCTGAAGCGGGATCTTGCTGAATTTTTTGCAGGACCCGACTGATGAGGCAGAATGGCGGAAAGACATAAAAGAACATTCCTCCCCAGTGTAGCGAGAATGCATCTATCGCCTCTGCCCCTGGATGTGGCTGCCATGCCACATATTTTTGCAACTGGTGATTGAGCCTGGATGCAAACAAATCGCTATTCAGTGTTCCATCGAGCCACAATGTCATTAAATACTTTGTGATCCAACATCCATTCCGTGTTGTCATTGATTTTACGTGATGATACACCGGCGCCAAATTAGGTTAGGTAAACTGTCACAGGATACTGACTTGATTGCACCCATGTGATTAACATATGCCACCACCGTAGTGTATCAACTTGGAGTTGAGCATGCAGATTATGCATATTCGCACAATAAACTTTAACCCATAGAATGAGTGTCTATAGGTAGTTGATACCATATAACTGAAGAATTGGATGCAAATCCCATCCGCCTCCGTAACTAGAGATGGTATTAGTCATTTTCCATCTTTGAGCACGAGCATCCTGACCAAAAAAAGTTACTGGAGCAATGCTGAATACTGTTCGTCCACCATGACTTTGATAGCTTCAGCTGGTAATAGCATAGATCTAACAATGACCTACATGGTACTAGCTTGCTCCTTTGCACGTTGTAAGATAATGCCAAATGAAAACACAGCCACTAAATTTCCAATTAAACTGGCCACTTTGAAGAATAGAAGGCTGCTTCATAACAATAAGGTTGTTACAGGCTTCTATTAATCCTTGCCCCAGGGCGGAGTCACAGACAAATTAATAGAGTTAAAGGTAAATCCCAATAAGCAATAACTCTAGTTGGTATCAACTTAAATTTAACTGGATGGATGAGAAACCCCAATTTCTCAAATATAGTTTTGCGGCTGACACAGCTAATTTAGCAAAATATAGCGTTTTAGAATATCATCCAGATAGGCCATAACAAGTATTTTTGAGCTCTGAGCAGCCCAAGCACCGGCTTTTTAGTCCCATTTTGCCACGCTTTAACTGCTATCGTTGCCCCATCCAGCTAAATTTCAAATATCTCCGGTGATCCCCGTGAATGGGAACTGAATAGTGTGCATCTTTGAGATCAATGCATGCCATAAAGCATCCTATGGAAATCAGTTGTTAGACAGTAACGAAGTTTCCCATTCTAAAATGTCTATTCTGCACATATGAGTTAAATCAAGGACGAACCGATATCCTGCATCTTTCACAATGAACAGGCCATGCCTGCCATAATTCCGAGCCTGCCTCGGAAGGCAACTCCGGCCATAATTCTGAGCCTGCCTCGAAAGACAACTCTGGCCACAATTCCAAGCCTGCTTGGAACCCTTGTATAGTGTGCGGTATAAACTGATCTTATGTTATCATTTTTAGTTTATAAACGGATCTGAATCTCATGTTGTCATAGTTATCCATTGTCATTTGTACAAAAAACAAGTGTAAACTATTACCAACTTGTAAATGGTCCACATACCCCATGTTTCGGAAAGAACCGGACCCACGTACCTCCATGGTTACTAGTGGTCTTATGGTAAGCCCAAAGGCCCCTGATGCGGTTCTATTTCCGTCCTTGATTTGGACAGCAGGACTGCTGGGGTGCATGGCTTGCATATTTTCCCCCGAGGGCCGGCTTGGGCCTCGGCCTGAAAAACCTCTGCCCAGCTTTCAAGCTGCCACCAGCTTCAGTGAACCGCTTACTGCCGATGGAGGCGTGGGGGTGTTGTCCCGAAACAATGAAGTTTTGCTCGTCGTTGGTACCTTGATTGGTTCGACAGCTTTTGCTTCCTCATCCAGGTCTTACCTGTTTGGATAGGTCTTCCCCAAAGAAATGATTTGGCGGCTGGACATTGCTGGCCTTACATAAGCCTGCAAATGTGGGTTTTAAAGCAGGTCTGATGGCGTTCTTTAGAAAGCAGTTCATTTCGAAGTGTGCGCTGCACATCAACGCCAGGGCATCCAGCTGGACGTCCGATAGCCCGCTACCCACAGATTTGGCAAATGCCGTGATGCCTGAGGCCTGTAATTTTTAAAATTTGTTGGAGTTTCATTTCCTGGGTTTTGATGCCCCCTCCAATGTCACCCCAGATAGCGCTGTTCACTGCCGGCACTTTCAGGAATAAAAATGTACAGGTGTATGGTATCTTACAGCCTTCACCTGTTCCTGTAATGATGTGACGTGAGGTAGTTGATGCTTGCAAAGCTTGTAACGTGAGGGTAACTCTGGCCCCCTCCGGGTTTTCTGCCAATGGCTGGAAGCCAACTCTTCCTGCAGTGGCTCCTTTGTTTGCGAGGATATCGCAACCCTTGATGCTTTGACAGACAAGTCTTGAACCTCACGCATGTACTCCAGTATGTTCCACGGACATACTTCCGAGTCACACACTGACCCCTCGCACTCCCCTCCACCGAGAGGGAGATTTGTAAGCAGCCCTGAAACAGGCGCTGCCACAGGCCCCGAGACCTACGCTGATATGGCCCCGTTTCCTGGACCATATCAGGATGGAGCATTACGTTTGTGGGATGAACACCCGAGGACGCTATCCATGCTCCATCTGAGTTAAACGCCCGAGGACGTACCCATGTATGTCGGAGGGGAACCCTCCTGGCCTGGCTTGTCCCAGCCCAGGTCTCTCTCCTTTTGGGGCTGCCGAAGTCGGAAGTTGCTGACCGCACTGTCAGCAACTTGGTTAGCGAACCCGATGGCCGCCGGCTACCCGCACTACCGCGGTCCATAGCCGTTTTTTTCCCACGGTCCGTGGATTTCGCCCCGTATTTCCATATCCAGCAGGAAACGCTGTAAAAGAGATTCCTGCAAGCAAAAAACAGAACCTGAAAATAAGTTCAAAAACTTACCTGCAGGATTTGAAACTTACCGCTGGAGGAGCAGCGTGCCTGCCAGCCAGTCGTGTGCCATGCGTTAGACGATAATGACGCGCATGCGGGCTGGCGGGCTCTTCACGTAGTCACTCATGTGAATCCGAAGTAAAATTTGTTTTTGTGTGTTTGAGTCTTTGTGCCTGTGATGCTGCTGCAAGTAAGATTTTTAATTGTACCAGCACCTCACCATACTCTGCATATGAAAATAAACTTGAACCTGAACCTGAACCTGGAACATTAGAGCAATTACAAGTCTATTCTCCAATAGCCCCACAAATGCTTTCCTTCCAGATACTTTGCATTTGAGCACTATAATTGAAGTAGCCTAAACCAATACCTCAGTCAAAACATTTCACACCCCAACCAGTTGCTGTTTCATTATTTTTCTTCCTGTCACCATTTTATTATTAAAGGGAACAGTTTCTCCTTATCCATCCCTTCTACTATTGTCCCCACTAGATGTCTCTCCTGATTTTTCCCAGCAAAGTTTAACACTTTACATTTTTTAACATTCAATTTAATCTGCCAGATATTTGTCCATTCCACTAGCACCTTGTACAATGCCTTAAAGTTAATTACTGCTAGGGACTGTTACATATCAGAAGACATCCTTCAGTAATTATATGGAGAGCAGGCATTAATATAAATAAAAAAGAAAACCTGTTCAAATTTAAACTACAAGCATTAATCAGTTTTAATAGCTCTGTAAACGGGTCATGTATATCGAATTTAAGCTACCAGCCCACCGCAAGAGACCGCTCAAGAGATACAGTTCAGAAAATGACATGATTCTGAGATGAAAGGACACTAAATGGTGGAGTAACTCAGCGGGTCAGGCAGCATCTCTGAAGAACATGGATAGGTGACGTTTCAGGTCACAATGACTATGAGATGTATATATCAAACAAAGATGAACTAATGGGGTTATGTTAATTGGGGGGGGGAGAACAAAAGGAGGAGCTGGCATGCTTTGTAACCTTGTCAACACCGTAGGTGGCCGTTATTTGTATACATTGGGTGTGCAAGCAAAGAATTTCACTGTGCCTAGTCACAGGTGACAATAACGTATTCAATTCCAGTCCATTATCCTACGTAAAACCAGGCATCAGATACCTTTACAAAGTGCTGGAAGAACTCAACAGGTCAGGCAGCATCTGTGGAGGGAATGGATTGGCAATGTTTCGGGTCGAGACGAATATGAGATGTACGCAGCAACCAAAGGTAAAATAATAGGGTTATGTTAATTACCCTACATAAAACCAAGAATCAGACACCTTCACAAAGTACTGGAGGAACTCAGCGGGTAGGGCAGCATCTGTGCTGGGAATGAATAGGTGACATTTCCAGTCGGGACTTTTGTTTTGGTCAAAATAATAATAATAACTTTATTACAGACTCAAGGTCCAGACAAGGGGCAACATTACATTAAAAAATGCATTGCATCTCAAATATCATAAATATATATAAAATCATGGTAAATCACATAAAAACATCATAATTTATATCTATTAAAAAAACAACCCACAATACTTAAGTTAAATATCCAGAGTAAAAAATGATCAATGTCGTACAACGAGACAACGATACCAGTGTCTCCACAACTGGGATTCGTAGCGTGTAGTGCTAACCCTTATGTTTGTCAAGGCCACAATAAGCACATTTTTAGAGTCATTTATCCTGCAAATGAATTTATACATGTGTTGTCTTAGGATAGCTTCTAGAGTACTGACTCCTGCAGCCACAAACATATTACTGGCACTACACCATCTTGGTTGCCTTAGCAGTGTTCTCATGGCATCGTTATATGCAACCTTTAGTCTCTGCATACTTGTCTTTAAATAGTGTATCGATGTGAATTACTTCGTACCAACAAAGGTATTTGAAAACTCAGGAATGTTAGTTAGTGGGCTCAAGTATGTAAGTATGTAATTTGCTGGAATTGTTTGTTGGACTCAAAATATTGAAGTAAACAATCATAGCAATTGAAATTATATTGAATCAAGTTGTTATCTTTGATCTTTAGCGTAGTTAACATCAATGTTCTTTGCGTTTGGAGTGATTCGAACAGAGTGTCTCCAAGAAAATGCCTGCTTGTTGCAATGAATAAAAGCCTTGCACATCCACCAGCTCAGGTCTGCAGTGGCTCAGTCACAGTCACAACAATTATCTTCCCATTTACCAACCCTCCTAGTGTTTTGTCATCTGCAGATTTGGAAATTGTAAACCCATGTCTAAACCATTAATATATACAAAATAAATCAGTAGTTCTGGCACTAACCCTTAGGGAATTCCACTATACACATTCATCCAGTTTTTAAAACACCAGCGATCACCCCGTACACTAATGCTATCCAACACCCGAGGGACATTTATAATTTTTACCGAAGCCAATTAAGTGAGAAACATCTTTGGAGTGTGGGAGGAAACCGGAGTACCCAGAGAAAACACATGCAGTCATAGGGGGAACATACAAACTCCGTACAGACAACACAGTCATGATCGAACCCGGGTCTCTGGGCGCTGTAAGGCAGCAACTCTACTGCTACACCATCGTGTGGCCTTCACTGAAGTACATGGAGTGGTTTGCAGATTACTGCCTTTGCAATCTTGCTTTTCATTCTCTGTGAAAGCTACTTAAAATCTTCCAGCAAGATCTCAATATATTTTACTATCTTGGTCATTGGTACTAATATGGACCCCAACCTCTGACTGTTCATCTTCGCCCTCAAGATTCTCCAGCATTCAGAGATATCCTTAACATTGGCACCAGGGAGATCACATGACATCCTGGAAACAGTTCTGCAACTGCAGATATGTCTGCAGAATCTACTGTAGAATCCCCCATAACTATTGCTCTCTTGACCTTTCTCCTCCTTGCTTGTACAGCTGTTCCGCTCATGGTGTTATAGAATGGGCTGTGGTTGTACTCTCCAGGATAGTCTTTCCCATCAATATTCAGCAATGAATGCATGTTACAGAGTACGATGACCCGAGGAGTTTACTGGACTACCTTTCTCCCGTTTCTCTGCTTGGCAGTCATCTATTCCTTCTCTGTCAGCTTTCTCTTCACCTGCAGTGTGTTCACCTCATGAAACATCCCACTAAGAAACATTCAATCTCCAGTGATGTCATCTCCAACCTCCAGTGATGTCATCTCTATCCTCCAGTGATGTAATCTCCATCATCCAGTGATGTTATCACCAGCTTCCAGTGATGTAATCCCCAACCTCCAGTGATGTCATCTCCAACCTCCAGTGATGTAATCTCCATCCAGTGGTGTAATCTCCAACATCCAGCAACATCTCCAACATCTGATGATGTCATCTCCAGCCTCCAACCTCCGGTGATGTCATCTCCAACCTCCAGTGATGTCTTCAACCTCCCGTGATATCATCCCCTCAAGGTGATGACACTTCTTGCATGTATTGTCTTGCATATGGAAAGATCCCACGTTACCCACATATGTGCTTTCATATGCCTGAAGTGCTCTGATATGCCTCTTCTTTTTAAATTAACTCAATTAAGAGAAAGAATATACTCAAAATACAATTACTGGTGTTATTTACTATTTTACTTATCCTGAAGGAACTTTTTAATTTGTTAGACTTTATATAAACCAAATGCTTGTTTAAACTCCCCAGCACTCTTTCCTGCATCACTTTTATTCATTAGTCATTTCTTTCCTGAGCCTTATTAATATTGGCTTCTGTTTCCCACTCTTTTTAAATTCCCTCTTTTTAAACTCAATCTGTTAATCAAGTAACTTTTATGAGTAGCAATAACTTTTTTAAAGGCGAAAGACATACATTTAACTGGCCTATTTCATGATGTCAAAGTGCCCTGAAGTGTCTTTAGGCCAATTTACAGTTCAAAAAGCTCCTACAAAAATAAAACCTAAAATAGCTTTTAGTGATGCTCGTTAAAAGAGAAATATTGGACTGAAATCACACATGCAATCATTTTTATATCCAAATGCGGCATTACTAATATGTCTGGCCTAAAAAATGTTCACCTCTGAGAATGCAGTGGTGTTGAGCTTAATGCGCAAAAGGACCCAAAGTGCTGGAGTAAAGCCACTGTCCCACTTGGGTGACCTCCACCGCGATCTCTGGTGAGTTTCCCTGCGACCCATAGTCGCGGCAAGGTTGCCACGGGGTCGTAGGAGGTCTTCGTCACTCTCCTTCATGGTCAAGAGTGGTCTCCACGTAGTCGAGGCTTCAGCTAGGTCGCCGTGGGAAAAATTGATATTTTTTTAGTCGTAGGTTTAGTCGAAGCCAGTCATAGTAGGTTGTGATGCTAGTCGTAGGTAGTCGAAAGTAATAGCTCCGGGGTGAAAAAAGCTCAGTAGGAAAAAAAGGTAATTTAAACAGCAGAACGTCACCTCTTTCACTCCAAGGCATGTTCATTCATAGCTGGAGAGTCTTTTGGAGAGGAGACTTGTGTTTTAGAGATGGCACCACAAAGGCAGCAGTGCAAGGGGAGGGCACAACCCTAAAAAAAAAACGCCATGCAGGTGCTGCCCATCCAGGAGGAGGAGTGGCAGGAGGTGATGCCGCAGGAGGTGATGCCACAGGAGGTGATAGTGCAGGAGGAGGTAGCCCTGCATGAGAGATCCCTGGAGAAGACCAGGGTGGCAGTATATGTCCCCACCACCACCCCATCCTTCACTGCCTCATTTGAAGGCAGCAAAGCACCCTTTCCCCTGTGTCTGACACAGCATCAGAGGCAGATGCCCCATTGGTGGTGAGGGAGGGCTTGAGGAAGGTTATGCCCTACACCTTCACCAGGCAGCAGGAGGGGGACCTTGAGGAATGGTTCCAGCAGAATGCCATCCTGTACGAAAAGGAAAATGAGGTGTACAGGACAAGAATGGCATGCTTGCCATCCACTGCCCCACATGTGTGCTTAAAGTTCCAACTTTCGTCAAAGCCCAGCACCACTCTCTTCCAGTCATCTGGTGTACTGGGACAGTCCATCACATCATCTCCATTCACCCATTGAGACCTCTTCTTGTGCTTCCTCTTCACCCTTGTTCTTCCCCTTCTGCCATTCTTTAAAGGCTGCTGAAGCAAAAGGGCTACTGCAAACAGCAGTAGTTGTATTTTTATTAACATCCTCCAAACTAGTTCCTTCCTTGCTTGCATGGTTCAGAATGATTTTTAAAAAAAACCTGGGAGGCATTTTTTAGTGAGAAAAAAATGCAACCATGACATCATTTTATCAGGTGATCATTTGAGCTGTAGACACTCGTCACTGGTCATTGGTGGTTTTTGGTATGGTCCTCTGAGGTGGAAGGGGGTCGTGCTCATTCACGGACCAATTTGTCAGGGACCATCCTCAAGTAAAACGTACATGGTCGAAGCCAGTCTTCAACATAGTCAAAGGAGGTCTTCTTCATAGTCGAGGGAGGTCTTCAACATGGTCGTAGGAGATCGTACACATAGTTGAGGAAGGCTGTAGGAGGTCATAGGTCACCGCGACCTTGATTTTAATTATAGTCACTTAAGATCGGCAGAGGTCGTGGTGAAGGTCTCCCAAGTGGGACAGGCTCTTAACACAGCAGTCAGGCAGCATCTCTGGATAGGTGACATGTCGGGTCAAGACCCATTTTCAGGTGGTTGCTGGGGGGTGGAGAAGATAGCTGGAACAGGGGAGAGGTAGAACAAAACATGGTAAGTCACAGGCAAGTATTTTTGACAGGCAGATGGTTGGAACCAAGGTCAGAGATAAGAACAGTAGGTGTGAGACAGGTGAGAAAAATTGTGAATTATGAAGCCAGGGGGAGTAAATTAGTTGTGTGGGGCGGGGGGGGGGGGGGGGGGAGAAATAGGTGGGTAGAAATAGCTGTATCAGCAAGTGGGGCACAGGGGACAGAAAGGGGTGGGGGGAGCATAAGGGGGTTTGTGCAGGGGAAAGGGAGAGTTAGAGGTTATGTAAAATTGGAGAATTCAACGGTTCATACTGTTGGGTTGTAAGCTACCCAAGTGTATTATCAGGTGCTGTTCCTCCAGTTTGCGTGTGGCCTCACTCTGACAGTGGACGAGGCCTAGGATAGAAAGATCAGTGTGGGATTGCGAAGGGGCATTAAAATGGTTCGCAACCGGGAGATCCAATGGCGGACCAAGCGCAGGTGTTCAGCGAAACGGTCACCAAGTCAGAACTTAACTAAACTGAAGGGATGCAAAAAGCTTCATTTTAAAGTTCTAGATTACGCAAGTAGAAAATGATAAATATTGCAAAAGTTGAGCAGAAAGTTCAAGTTGCAATTTAAAGTGTATGATCAGTGAAGCTTGGAAATCTTCGAGCTTTGTACCCTCAGTTCATATGTGATAAAGATTTAAAAACAAAAGGTGCTCAGCCGGTTTCGTTACGTGCAATTTACAATTGTCCCTCGCCAATTTCACAGTGCTAGCTAAGTAAAGATCCCACAATTCATTGTGTCGGAAGGAACTGCAGATCTCTGGAGAAAAGGAAAAGGTGACGTTTCGGGTCGAGTCATTCTCAGTCTGAAAAAGGGTCTTGACCCGAAACGTTTCTCCAGGGATGCTGTCTGGCCTGCTGAGTTACTCCAGCATTTTGTGTCTATCGTCCCACAGTTCATTACTGCATTTGATATTTTCATGTTGGGCACACAGATGGGCATTTCTTCCGAATAGTTAAAAACCTGCGCAAAAATGACTGTTGTAGCAGGAAATAGTATAAGGAAGTGAAGATACTTCAATTATCTGCCTTAGATCACCCTTTCATGATGAAGCAGGAAGGTTTGTGGTAGAATTGCACAACATAAGCTACTTATTTTCAATTTTAGATTAATTTTGGTCTCAATTTACATGCTAATAATGTTTTACAGCACGACCAACTCACTTGGGTCTATAATCATTAACCTTATTAGTCACAGTTTCTTGTGCAAAGTCTTTGAAATAATCATGTCTGACTCTTGCGTGTCCATTATTTTGGTGACTCATCAATACATTGATGGTGTTTTTATACAAAGTGAAATTGACTGTTCTATGGTTCAGATAATCATCACTGTTATGCATTCCAAATTTTCAACTAATTTTCAAGGCACTACCTCCAGAGCGAGATTTAAAATGTTCAAGTTCAAGAACAGCTTCATCCCGGCAACCGCCAAGGCTCTTGAACACTACACAACACTAGCCTCAGCAACTATGATCTACTATGTGTCTTTGGTTGCACTACAGACGTATAGCAACAATTGTTTTTTTAGCTCTTCAGTTCTAGAGATACAGTGTGGAAACAGGCCCTTCGGCCCACCGAGTCTGCACCAGCCAACAATCACCCCATACACTAGTTCCATCCTACACACCAGGGACAATTTACAGAATCCAATTAACCTACAAACCTACACGTCTTTGAAATGTGGGAGGAAACCAGAGCATCCAAAGAGAACCACACGGTCACAGGGAGAACGTGCACTAATTGCAGAAAGCACCCGTAGTCAGGATCAAACCTGGGTCTTTGGTGCTGTAAAGAAAAACTCTACCGCTGCACCATTGTGTTGCCTTTACTTTATCAGATCAACTATATTGGCAGTTTGAGCCATGAGAGACTGCAGATACTGGAATCTGGAGCAACAACTGCGAAAGGACCTCAGTGGGTCAGGTTGCATCTGTGGTGGGAAATGGACAGACAATGTTTTGGGTCGGGATCCTTCGAGTATCCAGAAACCTTGACTGTCCTTTTCCCTCAACAGACCCTGCCTGACTCGCTGACATCTTCCAGCAGACTGTTGAATTAAGTAGGACTTTCTAGAAATGCAGTGTTCAGAGCAAAATGGAACACGTCAAAGGGAATACCAGACAGACAACCCTTATTAAATTTTCAACTTGATTTTTTTCCCTTATAGAATGTTAGTCAGACTGACAATTTATCTGCTCTATACCACGGATGCTAAGATGAGTTTTACCCAAACATATCTGGCAGCTTTACTCCATGTTTCACAAGGGATAACCATTAAAAAAAATTAAAAAATGGAAAGGTGCTCTTCTTCGAACCTCAGGCTGAAACTTCACAGTCTGGTAACAAAGAGGCTCTCTATCATCAACACTAAGTGCAGAAAGTTTATGTCTGTATGAGAAAGGATTTATCAAAGATTTTGACATTATTTTCAAGAGTATTTAGCCTTGTTTAGTATTGTCACGTGTACCGAGGTACAGTGAAAAGCTTTTGTTTGCGTGCTGTTCAGTCAAAGAAAAGACTATCCATGAATACAATCAAGCTGTCCATGGTGCACAGGTAAAGCCTGAAGGATACAACATTTAATGCAAGATAAAACTTCACTAAGTTCAATTAAAGATAGTTCAAACATCTCCAATGAGGTAAATTGGAGGTCAGGGCCACACACTGGCTGATGAGAGGTCTGTTCAGTTGCCTGATAACAGCTGGGAAGAAATTGTTCCTTAATCTGGAGCTGATGTGTTTTCAAACATCTGTACCTCTTGCCTTGTGGGAGAGGGGAGAAGAGGGACTGACCAGGGTGAGACTGGTCCGTGATTATACTGGTGGCCTTGCGAGGCAGCGTGAAGTGTAGATGTGTAACGATAAAATATTATTCACCATTCACACAACTATTTGTTGAACTTGTCTACATGAGTGTTTACAAACTTTGCATGAGATTCACAAAATGAATGTGACCATCCTCCACGAGAGATCACTATTTATGTTTAGTGTTTTCATGAGACCTAGTTACCATTTGATGCCATGTATTATTCTCCTATTAATTAAAGGATTATGGAAACTGATGGGAATCACTTGAAGACATGAACTCAGACTCTCTTGTTGTTGACAGGGATTTGGTCCTATCAACAGCAGCCTGCTACTCACTGCCCTGGTAATTCATAAGCAAAACCCATCAACAGATATATTAAAGCTGACTGAAGAAAGCACACTTAACTCCATGTCATTAGTACGGCAAAGAGTTTCCTCCACTTTCCTCCATCCTGGCTGACCTGAAATTCAGGACATCAAATGACCCAAATTGACATTTTGTCAAATATTATGTTTTATTAATTACAAAGCATGTGGCCCTCAGGCAGGCTCGCATTGAAACTTTGGTGCGTATTAAGGATTTATAATAATTCAAACTTTGGTTGAAACTTCTTCCTTTTGAAAGATGCACATTTATCACATTGTTTTGCTGCTTTATTTGGTGGTCTAGATATGGGTGAAGACATGATGGAGGATAGTCTACTTAAATGCTATCACATTTCCATCATGTATAATATAGTACAGATGATCAATAGAAATGGAACAGCATATCATATTTTACTTGGGCAGTTTAACCCAGTGTTATGATTATTGATTTATCTAACTTCAAGTAACCCCTGCATTCCCTCTCTCTCCATCCCTCCCCCACCCAAGTCGCACCAGCTTCTCGTTCTCATCGAGCAAACAGCTACCAATGGCCTGTTTCCTTTACCATCGTTATTTTTTTGCATATTTTTCATTCATTTGTTCTATATCTCTCTACTCCACCGTCTATATCTCTCATTTCCATTTCCCCCAGCTCTCAGTCTGAAGGAGGGTCTTGACCCGAAACGTCACCTATTCCTTCGCTTCATAGATGCTGCCTCACCCGCTGAGTTTCTCCAGCATTTTTAGACAAGCCTTCCACATAGATTTAAGTAGAAAGAGGGATATTCAATGTACAGAAGAATTTCTTCCAATTTAAGATTTGTAATGTCCATGCAGCAGAGCCTGGTTCACTGCCAGCCCATGAAGGTGGTAGTTTGGTGTATAATAATTACCATTGTTCATTCTGTTACAATGGGCAGTGCACTTTTAATCTCTCTCTTCCGCACACTTCCCATTCATTAGGAAGCTGATGCACCACTTGGATGGTTTGTGCAGTAGACGGCTTTGTTTTGCATCATTTTTTTCTTGCCAATAATGGGAATCTGTTTTCTCCATTAGGCCCAAAAAATGGTGCCAATTTGATTGGTTCCGGAATATTCTTTTATGCTTACTGCCCTCGACAGTAGTATTCATTTCTTCAGACATGAAATTCTTTGTAATTGGTGATAAAATGGTTTTGCATTGATCATAAATCCTTATCTTGCTTGCTTTTGAATTCCACTTCTTTGAAATGATTGGCTTTCAGGCATAGTTTTTTAAAGTTTTTTATTCCTGAGAAATTCTTTGATAGTAAAAGATCCAGAGTACACAATTTTAAAATTAAATACACTTCATGGTATTTTCACCATTATTTCTAATTCTCCATGTTAAGATACTTTCTTATTTCCTTTCAAACTCATGATATCTTTGTCTTTTCAGACCAGTGGCATTGTCTTGAATTACATCTCCACTCAAGGTCTTCATCCGCTGCTTATGATCTGTCACTGGTGTTCATAGCTCTTCGTTATGCTTTTCAGATCCTCACAGAAATGATTCAAGCCATCCTACTGAACAGACTGTTAATATTACAAAAGATAAAGGTTAGAGCTCTGTTGATGTTCTGCTAACTGGAACATTTAGTACAGCATACTTTTGAAATTACTCCATGGATTAAGTCTGTACTAATCTGATGATTTGCCATTGAAATAGAACACTAAAATAAATTCATTCATTATACCGGAGTTGCTTCTGTGCCTGAACTGATTATGTACACATTAGCACATAGGCCTTGTTTAATATTTTTAAATGCCACTCCCAGACATCCCAATTTGCAGTTATGATATTCATCATATTCCTGATATACATGGTTGTTTTCATCCTCTTCACCACCCTGGCCACACTCTCATTTTGTTACTATTGGGAAAAGGTATACGAGTCTAAAACGGGGGCCACATGTTCAAGAAGAGGTTCTTCCCACTAATCATCAAGCTCTTGAACACTGCACAACACTAAGCTCAGATCATGATCTTCTTTGGAATGTGTCTTTGGTTGCACAACCGACTTTGGTCTTTGCTCTATTATGGTTATCTAATCTTATAGTTATTAATTTTACTGTATTTTTTATTCTTATATATTATCTCTGCGTCACTGCGTTTATTGGCCTGTAGAGCTACAGCAAGTAAGAATTTCATTGTTATGCTGTCGGTACATATGACAATTAAACACTCCCTCTTGACTCTTGGGACTGGTAGTTTGCACTGGTGGCACTATGACTTTGACATCAGCAGATCCTAATCCAGAAAACTTGCCGTGCTTTGCTTTCCCTCCATGTCACATGGTAATTGAAGACTCCAGATATAGATATGCTAATATTTATGATAGACATATTCCTCTAAGCTGCTAAAGCATAAATTCTTCAGCAATTTTTTTTTTTAATGATATTGTTATTAGAAGTAATCCATCATAACAACGGTATAACAACTTTTCAAATACACAACCAACTTATTCCAATAAGTATACGGATGTTACAAATAATTCTTATAAACTTCTATTTTTTAGAAAGTAGAAAAAGAAAAGAATAGATTTTAATCAATAAGAATAGTGATTAAATAATAATTTTGATTATATCGAGAGAGAAAGAGAAGAGAAAAAAAAAAGAAAAAAAGATTATAGTATACATCTTAATAGTGAATAACACAATTTCAAATAATGATATCAATAGAGACATGCATACAAATCCAAAAAAAAAAAAAAGAATTGTTTTCATCTAATCCTGCCGGGTACCCATTGAGTTGTGATGCCAAGAACAGCTACCCCTTCAAATATTCTGTATATGGAGACCATATCTGTTCAAAGAGTTCATATTTGTCCATTAGGACAAATCTGATTCTTTCCAAATGCAACGTCTCCAACATTTCCACTGTCCACATTTTAATTGTGGGGGATAATGTTCCCTTCCAAAATTTCAATATTAATTTTTTCCCTACTATCAAATAGTAATTCAAGAAATTTCTTTGGTTTACTGTTAATATTAAATTTGAATCCGGAACACCTAATATTATTAATTTTGGATCTGGGTCCAGTTTAATTTTAAGAACTTCAGAGATAACTCTAAAGATTTCTGTCCAATAATAGTTGAGTTTTATACATGTTACAAAACTATACGTTAAGTTAGCTTCCAAGTTCTGACATTTATCACAAAAAGAAGAAATGTTAGGATAAATTCTATTTAATTTCGTTTTTGAAATTAAACACTCCCTCTTGACTCTTTGAACTGGTAGTTTGCACTGGTGGCACTATGACTTTGACATCAGCAGATCCTAATCCAGAAAACTTGCCGTGCTTTGCTTTCCCTCCATGTCACATGGTAATTGAAGACTCCAGATATGGATATGCTAATGTTTATAATGGACATATTCCTCTAAGCTGCTAAAGCATAAATTCTTCAGCAAATTTTGACTAGCTATTTAGATAGGCACTTCATTTTAGTTACATTGCCAGGCATTTGAGCTACTAGGAATATAATTGGGCAACATGTGAATGTGTCAACAATGTTTTAATTTCCAATTAACATCTTCAGAATTCAGAATTCTCTGTCTCAGAGAAGGGTGAAAACCCAGCCAGTGAATGCATTCATCATAGTGAAAGCAATAGATGGGTGCAAAGGAACTGCAGATGCTGGTATATACCAAAGGTAGACACAAAGTGCTGGAGTAACTCAGCAGGTCAGGCATCATCTCTGGAGAAAAAAAGATGGGTGACATTTTGCATCAGGTAAAGGGTGGGGAAGCGAAAAGGGAAAAAAAAAGGAATGACTATAATAAGGCAGAAAGCCAGATAAATAAATAATGACAGAAGACATGACAGAGATGCTTGTCTGTAGGGAGTTTGCACGTTCTCCCACGACCTATGTGGGTTTTCTCCCACACTGTAAGAGACATACAGGTTTGTAGGTTAATTGGTTTGGTATAATTGTACATTGTCCATACTATGTGGAGGAAAGTGTTGCTGTGCGGGTCACACTGGTCGCTGAGGACATGGTGGGCCGAAGGGCCTGTTTCTGTGTTGTAACTCCACACTGAACTAAACCAAAAGTTGGATGAGGGATTGATAAAAGCAATAGTGAATAATAAAAAATTGGTCTGGAAGAGGTGTCAATAGGAGAACATGAGTAAATATGTGAAATTACCAGAAGAGACGCAAATAAAGTAAAGATGCTGGAACTGTAGTTCAAAGTCTGGAGTGCTGAAGGAGAGTGATGTTTGTGCATAATAAAAACCTGGTGCATTTGCAGATCTGCCTGTTAGTCTGTGAGTAATGTTAGAAATGTGGAGGAGATCAGCACTTACGTCCCACAGGGTTTGCTGAAGAGCTTGGAATCGATCCTTTTCAACATGTAAATGGTGTTAAAAAGTACAAATGTAATTGCGATTTCAAATATGCAGCGGCTGATGGACAATGTTTCTGCTTCCAAGGCAGCACAAGCAGAAGTCATTACGCATTTAGTGGTGCAGTAGAGACTTAGACTGACTACACTGACTATTAACCACACTTTTACACTAATTCTTCGCTAATATAATCCAATTTTTATTCACTTAAAATTATTATCAATTCCCCCCAAATTCTACCATTCACCCACACAGAAGTCACTTTGCCTATCAATCCATACATCTTTTGGGATGTGGAAGGAAACCGGAGCACCTGGAGGAAATCCACGTTGTCACAGGGAGAACGTGTAAACTCCACACAGACAAAACTCAAGATCAGGATTGAACCCTGGTCTCTGGCATTATGAAGCAGCGGCGTTACCAGTTGTGTCACTGTGCCACCCTAACAAATAACAAAATTAACAAAAGTAATTCAGAGGACAAATTCATGGAATACATTGAAGTAACACTCCGAGAACAAATTAGATTCAAAGGTGTAATGGTACATCATAAAATAATTCTCAGCAAATGTGTTTTACATTGGGAAATAAACCATCACAGGAAATGATCCATCTGTAGCTGACTAATGAGGTCAGGTATAGCATTAGATTAAATTACTTTTATTTTCACTTATTTTCACATGAGGATTGCATGGGTTTTGGATATCAATAAAAGTCGCCATAAAGATAGGATAGAGTAGAAGAAAATGCATATATTTGGAATTTCAAGAGGCATTCAATAATGTGCTACAAAAAAAGGTTGCTTAATAAAATGTATCATGGACACTAAATTAGCAGTAATCGGGATTGGTAAAGTCAGAGAAAAAATAAATTGATAATTTCCAGTTTGGCAGGCTTTTCTCTGAGGAGTAACACTCTGCTAAGTGGTCTTATATATTGAAGTCAATAATATTGATTGTAATAGATTGAGGTTATTATGTCCAAGATTGCTGACAGTACAAAATTAAGTGGGAAAGTAAGCCAAAGAGATATAGACAGGATAGGTTTGTTAAAGAAGATGTCCAATGGAATACTATGTCGAGAAAAGTAAAGCCATTCACTTTGAAATAAATAATTTTAAAATATTAGAATGGATTAACTCTGGCATTCAGATACAGAGCTGCATATACAAACACAAAACACTGTGGCATCACAGTGCCAGAGACCCGTGCTGTCCATGTGTAGTTCTCCCTGTGACCGTGTGGGTTTACTCTGGGTGCTACCATTTGATTCCCACATACCAAAGACTTGCAGATTTGTGGGTAAATTGGCCTCTGTAAATTGCCCCTAGTGTGCAATCAGTGGATGAGAAAGTGGGATAACATTGTATTAGTGTTAACAGGTGATTGATGGCCGATGTAGACTTGATGGGCTGAAGGGCCTGTTTCCATGCTGTACCTCTAAACTCTATCTGGAATATGAGGAAGATAAGTTTGCTTTTATTGCAAGGGGATTGTATTATGGATACTTTTGGTACCCTTACCAAAGTCAGGAAATCTCTGCCTAATAGGCAGAGCAATAAAGACTATCAAAAAGTGATTGGTAAGATGAAGGGGTCGACACTAACAAATGGAATGCTATTCCCTTGGCGCCCATTGGGTTCAGTTCTACCAGAGGTTCTCGATGCCCCTTTCATTCAAAGGATACCTTGATGTCAACGGAAGAACATGCTCTAAAACAGGAGCATGTGCTGGCTACTCAGCCCTCAAGCCTGCACCACCATTCAATATTTATTTTAGAGATACAGTGTGAAAACAGGCCCTGTGGTCCACTTAATCTGCGCCGACCGACGATCACCCCATACAATAACATTATCCTACGCACTAGAGACAATTTACAATTTAGTCAATTAATCTGCAATCCTGTAAGTCTTTAGAATGTGGGAGGCAATCGGAGCACCCAAAGAAAACCCACATGGTGACAGGAAGAATGTACAAACTCCGTACAGACCTGAATCGAACCCAGATCTCTGATGCTGTAAGGCAGCAACTCTACTGCCGCGCCACAGTGCCGCCCTAAATCTGCCCGCGGTCTCTTCATTTACTTACTTACTTACTGCCTATTATGCCTCCTGGAATGTAGGGCAGCAACAAAGGTCCTCCACTCAGCAGTGTTGATTCCTTCAGTTGCTGTTTCTGTAATATGTTTGTTTTACGAGACAGGGTTGTTAGCCCTGTGCTCAACCCCCAACCTGGAGGACTAGTGAATCGCTCTTCGTCTCGCCTCTACCCTTCGACCTGTCCAGCATGGGAGACCCTAACAGGAAACAAATCTCCCGCTGGCATAGCTCTCGATACCCCCTCACTGAGACACAAAAGTTCCCCGACCACTGATCTTCAAATATTTATCTACTTTCCAAATTGCCAAAATGATTTAAGATTCTAGGGGAGAGAATTCCAGATATTCTGCCCTGGATGCGTCAAGGACAGTCTCTCTCACATCACCTCTGGGTTTTACTTTAATCTGAACCATAACTATTGCCCTGGTTCCAATGCTGAGTAACTGGTGCTTGATAGAATTGTGGACCATGGCTTCCAGTGTTTAGCTGATGATTGAGAGTTGACCGATTGGATGAGAATAAGTTAGACTCAAATTGTCCTGCTTTTTTGTAAACGGTACATATTTGGGAAATTTTCCACATGGTCAGGTACACTTATAATAACTTATACGACAACGTTCAAAGCACTTCATGGTTATTGTATATTCAGCAGTTGTGATAAAATTAAATCAAGATGTGTGCACGTACCGATGTATGGGAAGGTCGATCGGCCTTCCAATCCTTGTGGAGTTGTTTTGGTTTCGCTAATTCACTGATTCTGGATGAAGGTCTAGCTTTCAGTGTCGAAGGTTTCAGATGCCACTCTGGTGTTGATCTACGTCATAAACACGTGTTAGTTTGTGTATAACATAACATATTTAAATCTTTATAGATCGTTGGTGGAATGGACATGGTTTCCAGAAAACATTGGATAAATCAGCCGTTATTCTTGATTTCTCTCCTAGGTGTGCTCCCAGGGTTAAGGATGACTTGCCTCTACTCCAGATCTGACCAGGAGATGTTTGTGCACATATTCCTTTAGCATGTGGTGGCCATTGCCACTCTGTGACCATTAACCATGCTTGAGGTCTTGTTTTATGATGTTTGGAGGCCAAGTTCTTCTGCATGGACTAAACACATACGCATGTGTAAGAAGGAACTGCAGATGCTGGTTTAAACCGAAAATAGACACAAAAAGCTGGAGTAACTCAGTGGGACAGGCAGCATCTCTGGAGAGGAATGAGAGACATTTCGGGTCGAGACTGAAGAAGGGCCTCATCATCCCTCAGGGCCTTCCCATAATCTTGAGTCCTCCAGCTCACTACCTTAAACAAGCTCCCTCACACCCTATTTCTGGCAGTTCACCTCCATTAATTTTCTTTGATTGCTCCCTCTCCCACTGACCCCTCTCCAACCCCATTCCACATTCCGTATTCTAATCCCCATCCCACATTCCTCTGCCCTATTTCCGCTCGCTCTAACTCTTCTCCTAATTCTCATCCTTCCGTTCCATCTCCAATCCTGCCAACTTTTAGTTTTAGAGCCTTTTTAAGTTGTTTCCAGATTCGTATACCACTATATATTATAGGGTTTTCCCCATAAATCTTTTTGTGCAATTTTGTTGGTGCAAATATAATCAAACCGATTTTAAAAGGTAGACAGTCCTCCTTTTCCATCCTTAACCATTCTGGTTGTTGATCCATTTCTTCCAGCCAAAAATTCATGTTTTTAATATAAACTGCCCAGAAATAGAACAAAAAGTTTGGTAGAGCTAAACCTCCATTAATCTTTGATTTACATAAATGTTTTTTATTTATTCTATGATTCTTGTAGTCCCAGATGAAACTTGTAACAGTGGAGTCTACTTTTTAAAAAAAAAGATTTGGAATATATATCGGGATGGATTGAAATAGGTACAATAATTGCGGTAGAAAAATCATTTTTATAGCATTAATTCTACCGAACATTGAGATAGGAAGTGTTTTCCAGTATTGAATATTCTTATTTAGTTTATTCATTAAAGGTTTAAAATTTGATTTAAATAAAGAGCTATACCCCTTAGTTACATAAATACCTAAATATTTAAATTTTTCGTCAACTATTTTAAAAGGTGATTGTTGTAGTATATGTATATTATGTTCCGTTATTGACATGATTTCGCTTTTATTCCAATTAATTCTATATCCTGAGAAATGACCGAATTGAGTTATTAGATTTAATAAATTTGGAATGCTAATTTCCGGCTTTGTAATATATATTAGTACATCATCTGCATATAGAGAAATTTTATTTGTTGTATCTTTAGTATTGTACCCATGTATTTCTGGATTAGATCTGACATTTTCTGCAAGCGGTTCAATTGCTAAAGCGAATAATAATGGAGATAACGAACATCCTTGTCTACAACCTCTGGAAAGATTAAATTTAGTTGATAACATTTGATTTGTTAGTATTCTAGCTGTTGGGTTAATATATAACAGTTTAACCCATGCGCAGTACTTCTCTCCCAATTGAAATTTTTCCATCACTGAAAATAAATATGGCCATGCTACTTGATCAAAGGCTTTTTCAGCATCTAGTGATATAATTGCTAGATCTTCATTAGCAATTCTGTTTGAATATATAATATTAAACAATCGTCTAAGGTTATAAAATGAGTGACGTTTAGGGATAAAACCTGTTTCATCAGGATGTATTAATTTGTTAATTACTTTTTTTTTTTTGTAAGATATTTTTATTAGAAGTAATTACATATTAAGAAGAAATATAAAATCCAATTAAAACAAAAGAAAGTATTAACGTCACATACATTCTTAATATTTTTTAAATTAACAATCAATCTTATTTGTACTTCTATAATTTTCTTTTTTATTTTATAGCAGTAGGAAATAAGAAAGAGAAAAAGAAAAGGAAAAAAAAGAGAGAGATAAACTGATTGAGTGGAATATTAAACAAGATATTTTTCAATGGAGATATATTTATGATCTATTGTCTATAATTCTTCATCCATTCATACATTCAGGCTTCCGTCATGGCTTCGAACCGGACCATATTGACCCTTTAAATATTCAATAAATGGAGACCATATTCCTCTGAACTGGTCCAGCCTGTCCATCAGGGCAAGCCTTAATCGTTCCAAGTGTAACGTCTCCGACATTTCTGTAATCCACATTTTAGTTGTGGGGGAAGTAGGACCTTTCCAAAATCTTAGTATTAATTTTTTACCAATTATTAAACTATAACCGATAAAAATTATTTGTTGTGTTGTTAATATCTGATTTGTTTCCAGTATTCCCAATATAATTAGTTTTGAGTCTGGAGTTAACTTTGCATTAACTACAATTGAGATTATCTTAAAAATTTCTATCCAAAAATTAGTGATTTTTATACATTTTGTGAATGAATGCGTTAAATTAGCTTCTAATTGTTGACACTTATCACATATTGCAGACACATTAGAGAAAATTCTATTTAATTTGGACTTTGAGAGATGTAATCTATGTATAACTTTAAATTGTATCAAGGAGTGTCTAGCATTTAATGAACAATGATGTATATATTGTAAACTTTCATTCCATACTTCTCTACTGATTACTTGACCTAGTTCATTTTCCCATGCTTGTCTATATTTATCCGTATTTGGTAAATCATTTTCCAATAAAATATTATAAATATATGATATTAATTTCTCTGTATTCGGATGTTTATTTAAACATTCATCTAAAATTTCTGTCTTTCTATTCCTAAAATCCAGTGTATTTAATTTAACATAATCTCTAATTTGTAGATATCGAAAATATTCTTTAAAATGTAATCCATAATTTTGTTGTAATTCCTGAAATGAGAGAAATAAGTTTTCCCTATAAAGATCACCGATCTTATTTATTCCATAGTTCTTCCATTTTAAGAAACCTTTGTCCATCAATGAAGGTTTAAAAGAAATATTGTTTACTATTGGAAGAGCTAATGGTACATTCCGTAATTGTAATGTTTTTTTTAATTGTTTCCAAATACGTATTCCACTTTCTATTAATGGGTTTTCTTTATAAATTTTCTTATGTATTGGAGTATTACCAAATAAAATCGAACTAATTTCAAAAGGGGTACAGTCTTCTTTTTCCATCTTTAACCAATTTGGTTGTTTATCTAGTTCACCCAACCAAAAATTCATATTTTTTATATTAACTGCCCAATAATAAAACATAAAAATTAGGCAGTGCAAAGCCACCATTTATTTTTGATTTACATAGATGCTTTTTAATTATTCTATGATTCTTATAATCCAAAATAAAATTAGTAACCATGGAGTCCACTTTCTTAAAGAAATTTTTAGGAAGATATATCGGGATCATTTGAAACAAATATAGTAATTGTGGAAGAAAAATCATTTTTATCGCGTTAATCTTACCTAACATTGAAATAGGTAATGTTTTCCAATATTGAATATTCTTAAATAGTTTATTCAATAAGGGTAAAAAATTAGATTTAAATAATGAATTATATCTTTTTGTTACATAAATTCCAAGATATTTAATTTTTTCATTTGCAATCTTAAAAGGGTATTGTTGTAATATATGTAAATTATTTCCCATTATTGGCATAAGTTCACTTTTATTCCAATTAATTCTATATCCTGAAAACAATCCAAATTGAGTTATTAAATCTAACAAGTTAGGAAGACTAATTTCTGGTTTTGTGATATAAAGTAATACATCATCTGCATACAATGAGATTTTATTTTCAGTTTCTTTAGTTTCATAGCCATATATTTCAGGGTTTGATCTCACAGATTTTGCTAATGGTTCTATTGCAATTGCAAACAGTAGTGGAGATAAAGGGCAGCCTTGTCTACAACCTCGGAATAAGTTAAATTTAGTTGTTAACACTTGGTTAATTAATATTCTAGCTGTTGGTCTAGTATATAGTAATTTAACCCAAGTTATAAACTTCTCTCCCAATTGAAAAAATTCCATAACCGAAAATAAGTAAGACCATTCAATCTGATCAAAAGCTTTCTCTGCGTCCAACGAGATAATTGATAAATCCTTAGTGATATTTCTTTTCGAGTATATAATATTAAATAATCTTCTCAGATTATTTGAAGAATATCGTTTTGGTATAAATCCCGTTTGATCTGAATGAATTAGTTTATTAATCACTTTGTTTAGTCTTTGTGCTAATATTTTTGTTAATATTTTTTGATCAGTATTTAAAAGAGATATAGCTCTATATGACCCTGGGTCATCGAGATTTTTATCTAATTTAGGTATAAGGGTTATAATAGATTCATTTAATGTATCTGGTAATTTCTGTTGTGTATAAATGTGTTCATATAGTGTCTTCAAACGTGGGGCTACCATATCATAAAATATTTTATAAAATTCTGCTCCAATACCATCTGGTCCTGGGGTTTTACCATTTTTTAATGATCTAATAGTTTCTTCAATTTCTTTAGTAGTTATTTCGACATTTAATAATTCCCTATCTTCTAAATCTAGTCCATTTAGATTACAATTTTTTAGAAATGTTTCTACTCCTATACGATTTTCTTTTGTTTTAGCTGAGTATAAATTTTTATAATATTGCAAAAATCTCTCGTTTATATCTTTAGTTTTTGTTAGTAATTCTCCATTATCTGATTTGATCCTATATATTAATTTTTCTCCTTCCAATTTTCTTAACTGACGAGCCAATAGTTTATGTGGTTTATCACCGAATTCAAATTGTATTTGTTTGGTATATTGGTATAGTTTTACAACTTGATCTGACTATTTTATTTAGTTTATATTTCAATGCCAAAATTTTATTATGTTTTGTCGTAGTTGGGTTAATGGCGTTCTCTGTATCTAATTGTTTAATCTCTCTTTCCAATGCCTGTTGAAGCTTCCTATTCTCTTTATTATAAAATACTTGAGAAGATATCATAATTCCCCGAACATAGGCCTTAAAAGTTTCCCATAAGAGGGATGATGATATTTCTGGTGTATCATTTGTTTCAAAGAAGATCTTGATCTGTTTTGTAATATATTCTTGAGTTATTTTGTCCTTCAAAATTTGTGGATTAAATCTCCATTGATCTTGTTTTTTCCATTTTACCCGTTAGTTTCATCTTAAAAGTTAATGGTGCATGATCTGAAATTATAATATTATGATATTTTGAATTATACGTAAGTGGAATAAGTTTTAAATCTACCATAAAATAATCTATTCTTGAATAAGTTTTATGCACGGCTGAGTAAAATGAGTATTCGCGTCCTGTTGGATTTTGCAATCTCCATACATCTTTAATATTACTGGTGTCTATATATGCATTTATTAACTCACTGGAGTGTGATTTAAGTTTTCGTTGTTTTGATGATCTATCCAAATAAGGGTCAAGTGTGCAATTTAAATCTCCTCCAATTATTAGATTATGTTGTGATAATTCAGGGATTGTATTAAATAAATTTTTTTTAAATCGCGGGCTATCAAAATTTGGGCCATATATATTAACAAAAATGACTTTATGTGTATATAATTCTCCTATTACAATAATATATCTACCGTCACTATCTGTTATTATTGAAGTATGTTTAAATGCAGTACCTTTACGAATTAATATTGCTACACCTCTAGATTTGTGTGTAAAAGAAGAGTGATATACTTTATCAATCCATTTGGCTTTTAGTCTATGTTCTGCCTCTTTTTTCAAATGTGTCTCTTGGATAAACGCAACATCTATTTTAAGTGCTTTTAAATATGCTAATACCTTACCCCTCTTAATTGGTTCGTTAATACCTTTAACATTCCAGCTACAAAACGTTATTCCTCCATTCCCCATATTTGTATGTAGGTCTTGCATCATTTATCTAAAGGGATGTATACCAGAACAAATGGTACAGCTCGACACACCAGACCCAACACCTGAACCCTGACAGACGAATTTCAAGACTCTTGATTTTCTCTCATATATATATCTCCTTTGTATTAATTGATGATTCCACTTAGATATAAAGTAATAATAGTAATAATTAGAAATGGTAGTAAAAAAGGGATAGATTAAGAGATTAGTAAAGTGCTCAAAGAAAGAAAAAACTACATCTAGTATGTGTGTAGTTAGTGTTAGCCATACTAACATGGCTAGCAGTCTAAGGACTTCCGTGTTGAATGTTAAATGTTATCCATCTCCATGATTCAGTAAATTAATATTACAAAGAAAAATAGATTATTGTTAAAACCGGGGATATTAAACTATGATATATAAAAAGTTCATAGTCAGGTATAATGGTATATATACGTAGTACTTAATAGAAAATTATAATAATATAAACATATAAAAAAGAGAAAGGAAAAAAAAAGTCTAAAGTTAAAATAAGATATATATTTATATTTACTATTTACTTAATTCTAGGTTAGTCGGTTATAATTAATTATTAATTATCAATCAATGATCAACAATCAGTAGTCAACAGTCAACAATCAATAGTCAATAGTCAACAATTATTAGCTCTAATTGTTAACAATACCAGTGTGTTAGATTTAATATATGTTTATGTATGTTAATATATGTTAATTATTAGGTTAGTAGTATTACTATTCTAAATATTAGTATTCATGGAACAGTCTTCAATCCAAATCTCCTTGATTCTCCCATCCGTCTCCTTCTCCGTCTTCTTTGGATGAAATAAGTCCATAGTTTATTATAATCTTCAGCCAATCTTGAAAATGCAGTTTAATTGTTCCTTTAATTCAACTGTGAAGGTTTCCTCGCTGGCCTTAATCCTTTGGGCAAATTTCAATGCGTCTTCTGGATTTTTGAAGTGATGCTCTTCCTGATTGTAAGTGACTCTCAGTGTTGCTGGGTATCTCAAAGTATACTTCAGATTCTTCACTTGCCTCAGGATGCTTTTGGTTTCATTAAAGTCATTCCGTTTCTTAGAGACCACTTCTGGATAGTCTCGGTAGATACTGATTGAGTCTTCTTCGTATTTAAGATTTCTGCTTTTTACCACTTTTTTCATCATATCTTCCAAAACATAATCGTATTGGACTTTGACTATCATTTGTCTTGGAGGATCACCGTGCTTTGTATAACGTCTCATAACTCTGTGTGCTCGGGCTATCAAAGGCTTTTCTTCCAAAGATAAAACCTTTTGTAATAAGATTGCAGTAAATTCTCGGGTATCTTGATTTTTTTCTCTCCCTTCTCGAATACCCACGATCCTTAGATTCTGCCTTCTCTGGCGTCCTTCCAGCTCAGTACACTTATCAGTAACTTTAGCCAGTAAGTCAGATAGTCGTTGACTTTCTTTGACGATAGTTTTCATAGTCTGAGTATTTGTTTGGACTGTTACCTCAAGGTCTTTTATGGTTGTTGATTGTAACACCATTTCTTCCAGCACTGATTCCATTTCTTTTTCCACTTTTGTTTCAATTTTTTCATGCAGCTCTTCCATTATACTTGCAAGTTTTTCAGTCACAACTTCAGTAATTTCCTTTCGGAGCTTCTCTGATAAATCCGTGGCCAAGAGATTAATTTCAGATTTTAACTCCTTCATCTGGATCTTAATTTTCTTTATTTCTTCCATAAAGTTCATTTTTTCCAGTTCCACCTTTAATTCAGACTTCACTTCTTTCAGTTCTTTCTTTAATTCTGCCATTTCTTGCATAAAAAAAAATTTAAGTTCTTCCAGTTCCGATTTTTTTTCCCCCGATTTTTTGAACACATCTTCAAGGGACTGTGTCCTACCTGAGGCCGAGGCTTCAGTCGGGCCTTGTTCTGGTTCAGCCATTTTTAAAAAAAATCGGAGCCTGGATTTCTCCGGTGGTGGGCTGCGCTGTGTTGACATTACGGTCGCAGGGCTGATGACGTCACTCACGGCAGCCGGTGCAGAAGCAGCAGATGCAGAAACAGCAGAAGCAGCAGGTAGGTTTTTTCAGCGTTTTCTCCCCGGTTTTTTCCCCGTTTCTTCACGGAGGTGGCTGGCGTTGCCTTCTACTCCTCCATAGCGCCACCGGAAGTCCATTAATTTGTTAATTACTAAGCTCAATCTATTAGATAGGATCTTAGTTAATATTTTCTGATCAGTATTTAATAGAGCTATTGCTCTATATGAGGCCGGGTCTTCTAGATCCTTATCAATTTTAGGTATCAGTATTATTGTAGATTCATTTAAAGTTTCCGGGAGTTGCTGTTGAGTATAAACATGTTTATACAGTTGCAGATGCTGGTTTAAACCGAAAATAGACACAAAAAGCTGGAGTAACTCAGTGGGACAGGCAGCATCTCTGGAGAGGAATGAGAGACATTTCGGGTCGAGACTGAAGAAGGGCCTCATCATCCCTCAGGGCCTTCCCATAATCTTGAGTCCTCCAGCTCACTACCTTAAACAAGCTCCCTCACACCCTATTTCTGGCAGTTCACCTCCATTAATTTTCTTTGATTGCTCCCTCTCCCACTGACCCCTCTCCAACCCCATTCCACATTCCGTATTCTAATCCCCATCCCACATTCCTCTGCCCTATTTCCGCTCGCTCTAACTCTTCTCCTAATTCACATCCAAGGCAGACTCTCATCCTTCCGTTCCATCTCCAATCCTGCCAACTACATATCCCACATTCCTCTGCACTATTTCCGCTCACTCTAACTCTTCTCCTAATTCACATCCAAGGCAGACTCTCATCCTTCCATTCCATCTCCAATCCTGCCAACTACATACACTCCACCATTTGATGGTTGCTCACTCTTTCCTTGGTAGATATCAAACCCTCCTGTCCCTGTTCACCAGCCCCACCTCCCTTCAGCTGCATAATCTGGGGCCTATGGTCCGACATGGACTCTCTGAACCTCCACACTGCAGCTTACGAAATTTAGCTTCCTGCAAACTAAGGTCATTGTTGCAATGTAAATGGCACATTTTTTAATTTGCAAACACCAAACCTCCGTGAGTAGCAACGTTCGTGTTTGTGTCAAAGTGGTCCTGTGGAAGTTTAATGATTAAGGGATGAATTTTGGTCCCAGATATATGTTGACAAAAAGTGTTATGAAGATGGGTTAAACCACATTTGCACTCCCACATGACCATGTGTTCATCATCATCATCGTTAATGATTTGGTTGTGCATATATGAGTGAGTACTCAGATGGTGTACAAGCAATGGGAATCTATACTTGAGCAATATTTGTAGATTAATTTAAGTACATTAGAAACAAGGAACTGCAGATGCTGGTTTAGAAAAGAAGACACAGTGCTGGAGTAACTCAGCAAGTCATGCAGGATCTAGGCAGAACATGGATAAGTGGCGTGCCGGGTCTGAAGAAGGGTCCCTAATCAAAAATAATATTATAAATGGAACACAATGTATTTTGAGTGCAAAAAGGTGGATACAATTTGATGACACTGATGATACACCAGTACCACTGGAGAGTTGCTAAAATAAAGAGAAACTGCAGATGCTGGAATCATGGACAAAACAAAAAAAGCTGGAGGAGCTCAATGGGTCAGACAGCATCTGTGGTGGGAATGGAGAGATGGTGTTTCGGGTAAGGAGCCTTCTGGTGGAAAACTTCTTCAAAGTAGGCATACATTGAGGAGATTTTGCAGTGGAGCAGAAAAATGGAGACACAAAGAACAGCAGTTACTGGTATCTTGAGTAAATCACAAAGTTTGGTGGAACTCAGCAGGTCAGGCAGCAGATGTGGAGGGAGTGCACAATTAACCCTTCTAAACACAAATCACTGCAGGTGCTGGTATCTTGAGCAAATCACAAAGTTCGATAGAACTCAGCAGGTCCAGCAACAAATGTGGAAGAAATGGACGAATAGTGTTTTGGGTCAGATGACCCTTCTCACACTGCAAGTGTCTGAAAATGCAGATGCTGGAATTAGGTATGTTACAAAACTTACCTTTAGGGGTGCTGAAGTTCTGTCGCTGGCCCTGTGCGCGACTTTGGCGCCTTTAAGGGGGGGGGGGGGGGCGGGGTTAAAATGCGGTTTTTCCCTTGCCATCTAGAGCTTTCTTTTGTCGGAGTGCGATCTATTACTGGAGATTCGTTCCGACTGCCGGTAAGTTAATTTTTTTAAATAAATAGCCCGACTATTTCATCGCTGCAGTAAAATAAAAATTAGCTCCTAATGCCGTGAACGTCGACAACGGGGACCGATTTTACGTAGGGGACAGATAAGTGAAAGCTGTTTATTTTTACATATAAACCTGCTTTTTTAGATGAGTTTAATCAATATTTCAGGTTGTGAAATGGTGATTTAGTCCCCAAAAGAACCGGCAGAATTTTTCCTGCTGATATGGGGTTTAAATTCACTGCAACCGCAACGTTCCAATACATCGCGTTCCATAAAATCCCACTCGCAAGCTGATTTAAATGGCCATTAATTTATGGGCATTAAACACTGAATTCCTTCAATTTGGCCTATAAATTAATGACAATTAGATTTAAAAATCATGTTATATTGTGAATTATTGTGTGAATGTTAATTGGACACTTAGGCTTTAACATTTTTTTTATTTTTTTCTTAAGAAATGGATAGATGTTTAGATCTAGTAATTGAATTTTGTAATTAGCTACAATTGGGTAACTAGCTAATTATATGCTTTAATTTCAGGTCATCCAAGTAAGATTCTTTCATATTTGTTTCAGAATACTTCAATCTATAATAACTGAACATTTCTTTCAGTTCTCTTAATTTTTAAGAAAGTTTTATACTTATATGCTTTTGACTGTCCTCGATCACAACTTTTGTGTTGTCAATAGAAAAGCAACAGGAAGCAAGTTGCTAATTTCCGAGTATGAAAATGGCCATAACTTTTTTAATACTGAAGATATGAATGTGAATTAGGTGTCAAATTAAACTTCTTTGATGCTTTATCTGATGGGATAAATTGCAGACTTGATTTTTAAAATCTCAAAATTTCCACTGCTACTGGAATTGGGGAAAGCTTTGGATGGGTCCTGACCAAAATCGTTGCTAGCCCATGCACTTCACAGATGCTGCCTGACCTGTTGGATTCATCCATCATTGTAGATAGCTGACAAGATTGATTCAGAAATAATCAGAACCAGGAACTACCATTTCCTTCTAAACGATTGAAAGACATACCTGTTTTCAATGTAATGAGTAGTGAGCTTCTTGGGTTCACTGAGACTAATGAATCTTGGTACATCCGCTGAAGGAAATAAAATGATACAATTATGTGAAAATAACAGGCTTTCACTCCTGCCATTCCAGTTCATTCAACATTATTTACATAATACCAAGTGATTGAAATTGGCCCTGGTTGTTGAATGGTTTATATGCTATTAGTCTTTTTGTGCTTTCATAATAAACTCCTTCGCTTTTATCTTCTGGCTTAGCTCAACCATGGTAGAGCTCGAAATTAACGGTTGCCCGGGTGCCAGTGGCCAGCTAACGTCTTGCCGGGCAACCTAAATGCCGTGCCATTTTGCCCGGCTTGGCAATCACCCGGGACACTTGCCGTTCAACTCTGAGCAAGCCACCCCTCTATCTCTCTCTCTGTCACTCTCCGTCTCCGCCCGCCATCCGTATCCGTGTCCGGGCTGCCGGTTCTCCGCTCTCTGGCTGCTCCTCATCCACTGGCATGGCTGGCGCACATGCACATGTGCACAACCACGGCCAGCACATCATCGTCCGCCCTGCGCATGCACACTGTCACGGCAACTGGTCGGGCACTTTCTCTCTCCCTTTGCATTGTGGGAGATCTTGCCGCCATTGCTGTCCGGTCGCCGCCTCACTGCGACTGCTGAAAACCAACACAGAATCACTCCTGTGCAGCTGGAGAACAGTGGCTTGCAAAAGTTTTCATATCCCTTGAACTTTTCCACCGAATCAATACTTTGTAGAACTACCTTTCACTGCAATTATAGCTGCAAGTCTTTTGGGGTATGTCTCTACCAGCTTTGCACATCTAGAGACTGAAATTTTAGCCCATTCTTCTTTGCAAGATAGCTCAAGCTCAGTTAGATTGGATGGGGAGCGTCTGTGAACAGCAATTTTCAAGTCTTGCCAGAGATTCTCAATTGCATTTAGGTCTGGACTTTGACTGGGCCATTCTAACACATGAATATGCTTTGACATAAACCATTCCATTGTAGCTCTGGCTGTATGTTTAGGGTTGTTGTCCTGCTGGAAGGTGAACCTCCGCCCCAGTCTCAAGTCTTTTGCAGACTCTAACAGGTTTTCTTCCAAGATTGCCCTGTAATTGGCTCCATCCATCTTTCCATCAACTCTGACCAGCTTCCCTGTCCCTGCTGAAGAAAAGCATCCCCACAGCATGATGCTGCCACCACCCATGTTTCACAGTTGGGATGGTGTGTTCAGGGTGATGTGCAGTGTTAGTTTTCCGCCACACATAGCGTTTTGCATTTAGGCCAAAAACTTCAATTTTGGTCTCATCAGACCAGAGCACCATCCTCCACATGTTTGCTGTGTCCCCCACATGGCTTGTGGCAAACTGCAAACGGGACTTCTTATGGCTTTGTTTCAACAACGGCTTTCTTCTTGCCACTCTTCCATAAAGGCCCGATTTGTGGAGTGCATGACTAATAGTTGTCCTGTGGACAGATTCTCCCACCTGAGCTGTGGATCTCTGCAGCTCCTCCAGAGTTACCATGGGCCTCTTGGCTGCTTCTCTGATCAATGCTCTCCTTGCCCGGCCTGTCAGTTTAGGTAGGTGGCCATGTCTTGGTAAGTTTGCAGTTGTGCCATACTCTTTCCATTTTCGGATGATGGATTGAACAGTACTCCGTGAGATGTTCAAAGCTTGGTATATTTTTTTATAACCTAACCCTGCTTTAAACTTCTCAACAACTTTATCCCTGACCTGTCTGGTGTGTTCCTTGGGCTTCATGATGCTGTTTGTTCACTAATGTTCTCTAACAAACCTCTGAGGCCTTCACAGAACAGCTGTATTTATACTGAGATTAGATTACACACAAGTAGACTCTATTTACTAATTAGCTGACTTCTGAAAGCAATTGGTTGCACTGGATTTTATTTAGGGGTATCAGAGTAAAGGGGGCTGAATACTTTTGCATGCCACACTTTTCAGTTTTTTTATTTGTAAAAAAATTTGAAAACCATGTATCATTTTCCTTCCACTTCACAATTATGCACCACTTTGTGTTGGTCTATCACATGAAATCCCAATAAAATACATTTACGTTTGTGGTTGTAACGTGACAAAATGTGGAAATGTTCAAGGGGTATGAATACTTTTGCAAGCCACTGTAACTCCCTGGAGTAAGTCTTGCTTCTTGGTTTCCTGCTCCTCCAAAAATATTCTAAATGGAATTTAAACTGAAGGTGGTGGAGGGTCCATCACCAAACTCCAAACTGAACAATAACAGACTATTGCACTGTATCTGTTTAATTATTGTGTGTATATATATATATATATATTATATGTATATATATATATATATATATATATGGTCTACGGTATATAAACACACTGAACTTTTACCTCCTGTTCTGTATTATGTTTACATATTCTGTTGTGCTGCAGCAAGCAAGAATTTCATTGTCCTATCTGGGACACATGACAATAAAACTCTCTTGACTTGGACTTAAGCAAAAAAGGGTTCTTGGGGAAAAAAGAGCTACCTTAAATTTAGTTGCGTCTGGTTGGGTAACTATGGTAGGGTGAAGACTATTCCATGCTTTAATTGTGTGGGGAAACTCCATGGAGCAGCCAGCATCTCTGGATAAAAGAAATTGGGTGACGTTTCGGGTAGAGACCCTTCTTTAGACCCCCTCAGGGTTTAGTGTTTTTAGTTTAATTTAGATGGAAACAGGCCCTTCGGCCCACCCAGTCCACGCCAACCACCCGTACACTAGTTCTATTCCACACATTAGCGCCGTAAGTCAAGGGTGTTTTATTCTCTCACGTCCCAGTTAGAACAATGACATCCTTACTTGCAGCAGCACAACAGAATATGTAAACATAGTACTCTGTAAACAATGTTATAAATGAGAAAACAACTGTATATTTATATATTAATATATAACTATATAAATATATGTGTGTGTGTGTGTGTGTGTGTATAAATACACACACACACACACACACACACACACACACACAATTTCCCTCCTGGGATTAATAAAGTTCTATCGTATAGTATTGTGTGTGTAGGAAGGAACTGCAGATGCTGGTTTAAACTGAAGAATGACACAAAAAGATGGAATAACTCAACAGGTCAGATAGAATCTTGGGACAAAAGAAAAATATTACGTTTTGGGTTTGGTCTGAAATATGTTCCTGCACACCTATGGAATGTGGAAGGAAACAAGAGCACCCTGAATTAAAGCAGAAAAGTTTCCTTAGAGATTTAGATGAAATGGATTGTTGTCAACTTACAATTTTGTGTGTGTTGGAAAACAAAATATAGTGGTTTTGCTGCCTCACATGCCAGAGATCTGTGTTCAATCCTGTCCTCGGGCACTGTCTGTGTTGAATTTGCACATTCTCCCTGCAAGCGTGTGGGTTTCATCCCACATCCCAAAGACGCATTGGCTTTGTAGGTTAACTGTAATGTCTATTGTCCCCAATGTGTAGGGAGTGGGTGATTTTTCTTCGGAGTCACGTGAGTGACTACGTGAAGAGCCCGTCAGCCCGCATGCGTGTCATTACGTCTAACGCATTGGCGCACGACTGGGTGGCAGGCGCATCGCTCATCCAGCGGTAAGTTTCAAACCCTGAAGGTAAGTTTCAAACTTATTTTTCAGGTTGTGCTTTTTCCTTGCAGGAAGCTCTTTTACAGAGGAAACCGCGGGGAATCCCCGCTCCGCGAGGGGAAAACCGGCTCAGGGAAACACGGCTACGGAGAACGCGGGGAATCCCGGCTCCGTGGGGAGACCCAGCTCGGCGGGAGCACCCGGCTCAGAGAAACCCGGCTACGAAAGCCGTGGAGAATCCCGGCTCCGGGGGAGACGGGCAGCCGACAGCGGTCGGGTTCGCGACTCCAGACTCCAGCAGCCCCGAGAGGCTGTGCAGCAGAATGGAGTCCGAGAAGCCTGGACTGGAACAAGTCAGGCTGGGAGGGTGCCCCTCCATGGGTACATCCTCGGACGTTTACCAGGTGGAGCATGGATGCGTCCGCAGGGCGTCCATCCCACTGAGGAGATGCTCCATCCTGATATGGTTCGTGGACGGGGCCATATCAGCGCAGGTCTTGTCGGGGACCTGCAGCAGCGCCTGTTGCAAGGCTGCTTACAAATCAAAAGGGGAGTGCGAGGAGTCAGTGTGTGACTGACTCCCAACTCTGAAGTATGTCTGAGAAACATACTTTCATGGAGTGCATGCGTGAGGTTCAAGAATTCTGTCATGGAATGAAGGGTGGCGATATCCACGCAAACGGAGGAGCCGCTGCAAGGAAGAGTTGGCTTCCAGCCTATGGCAGAAAACCCGGGGGAGGGGGCAGAGTTTCCCCTCACGTCACAAGTTTCGTGAACAGCTCTATCTGGGGAGACTATGCATGGTGAGCCCAGCAATGTCCAGCCGCCGAATCTTCTCCTTGGAGAAGACCTAGCCAAACAGGTAAAAAAACTGGATGAGGAAGTAAAACTGTCGGACCAGTCAAGGTACCTACGACCAGCAAAAGCCTCACCGTTTTGGCGACAATACCCCTACGGGCCCTGAGGCCAGGTCAGTGGTGGATAGAGCATCTCATGGAAAAGATGCTCCACCATGATATACTCCAAGGAAAGGAGTCATGCCAGCGCGGGTCTCGAGGGCCCGCGGAAGCACCTGGTGCAGGGCTGCATTATATCTCCCTCTCTGCACAAGGCAATCAGTCTTGGCATTAGAACCTGAGGATGGAAATAGAACCCACATCAGGGGCCTTTGGGCTTACCATAAGACCACCGGTAACCATGGAGGTAGGTGGGTCTGGATCTTTCCGATGCACGGGGTGTGTGGACTAGTTACGAGTTGGTAATAGTTACACTTGTTTTTGCATGAATGTCGACGGATAACTTCAGATCCGTTTATAACTGAAAAGATAACATCAGATCAGTTTATGTTGCACAGTATACAATGATTCCAAATTGAATTTCCCTTAACTCATTGCCACCCATACAACATACACCAAATTGGACATCTATTCATTCCAAACAAAAAGGTTTGGGTATACAAGCAGATATCCAAACAAGCAAAAGATGGATAATGTCGGATCACCCTTGATTAACTCACAGTCACATGTGCAGTATAGACTTTTTAGAATAGAAAACTTTGTTACTGTCTAACAACTGATTTCCATGGGATACTTTATGGCATGCATCGATCTCAAAGATGCATACTATTCGGTTCCCATTAACAGGGTTCACCGTAGATATTTGAAATTTAGCTGGATGGGCAACGATAGCAGTTAAAGTGTTGCGAAATGGGCTAACTTCAGCTCCCAGGTTATTTACCAAATTACCAAGCCAGTGCTTGGGCTGCTCAAAGCTCAAAAATACATATTTTTGACCTATCTGGATGATATTCTAAAAACGCTGAATCTTGCTACATTAGCTGTTCAGCCGCAAAACTAATATTTGAGAAATTGGGGTTTCTCATCCATCCAGTTAACTTTAAGTTGATACCAACTAGCATTATAGATTGTGATTTACCTTTAACTCTATTAATTGTCTGTGACTCCGCCCTGGGGCAAGAGATTAGAATTAATGGAAGCTTGTAACAATCTTGTTGTTTATTCATCAAGTGATCAGTGTAATTGGCAATTTAGTAGCTGTTTTCTCAGCTGCGTAATTGGGGCCTTTGCATTATCGAATTTACATTGTGCAAAGGAGCAAGCTCTCAAGTACCATGTAGGTCATTGTTAACAGACCTATGCTATTACCAGCTGAAGCTATGAAGTCACAATGATGGACAAACAGTATTCAGCATTACTCCAGTACGTTTGGTCATTAAACCTTCAGTTATATTACAAACTGATGCTAGTGCTCAAAGATGGTAAATTACTATCCCATCTCTAGTCACAGAGGTGGAGGGATGTGCATGAGTTACCCTCAGTTATATGGTATCAACTACCTAAAGTCACTAGGTGCGTTCTATGGGTTAAAGGCTTATTGTGCAAATATGCATATCAGCATGCTCAACTACAAGTTGACACACTACGGTGGTGGCATATATTAATCACATGGGTGCAATCAAGTCAATATCCTGTGATAGTTTACCTAACCTCATTTGGCGCTGGTGGATCATCACGTAAATCAATGACAACACAGAATGGATGTTGGATCACAAAGTATTTAAGGACATTGTGGCTCGATGAAACACCAAATATCATTTTGTTTGCATCTAGTCTCAATCACCAGTTGCGAAAATATCTGGCATGGAGGCCATTCTCAGGGGCAGTGGCGCTGGATGCATTCTCGCTACATTGGGGAGGAATGTTCTTTATGTCTTTCCTCCATTTTGCCTCATCAGTCGGGGCTTGCTTAAAATCCAGCAAGACTCCGCCTCAGGCTTTTGATAGTGCCTGACTGGCCTACACAGCCATGGGTCCTCTCATACTGGGAATGATAACAGAGCCTTTATGGCTGTTCCCAATTGCAGAAATCTGCTGGTTTACCCCGTGACTGGGGAGAACTATCCTCTGCTTGAGCGAATCAAATTGTTGGTTTGCAGACTATGAGAAGACCTTTCCTGGGGTACGGACTGTCAGGTTGTACCGTGGATGTAATTACTGCGGCCGGAAGATATAGTACCAAGAAACAGTACATCTCCTATATCAAGGAATGGGAAGTGTTCTGTTTACAGTCCAATATATATCGTATGACACGGTACGTATAACAGATGTCTTGGAATTCCTCTGAAAGCTATATCTCACGAGAGATGGAGTTATAGTGCTATAAATTGTGCCAGAAGTGCCTTGTCGTCATACTTCCTGCTGGGGTCGGGACTCCACGCTGTCGGGTCTCGACCTCTGATATCCAGATTTATGAAGGGTATCTTCAACTCAAATTCCCCCAGACCCAGGTACTCGGAGATAAGGGACGTTAACGTCCTGCTGACGCTGCGTCGCTGGTGGGCTCCAGCTACATCCCTGTCCTCGCTCTAAATCACTTACAAAGTGATTATCCTCATGGCGCTGGGTTCAGCGCAACAGGTCCAGTCGTTGCACAAGCTACGACTGGACAGGATGGTTACATCTGCAAATAATATGATATTTTATGTTCATGACTTAGCCTTGCAGAGTAGACCAGGGGTGTCAGGTCTCAAACTAGTTTTCATGGCATACCCCATGGACCTTTGGTTGTGTGTGCGGTCGCACATCTAGAACAGTACATTATGTCACCTGGAGTCTTAGAGGCTCTGAACTAGCAATGTTTGTTAGTTACAAAAAACCTCATACGTAGGTATCAGTATAAACCATCCCCAGGTGATTAAAATGGGTTTTGGCTTATGCAGGAGTGAACACTGAAGTTTTCAAATCTCACTCCACCAGGGCTGCAACAACATCAGCATCGAGGGTTATGGATGTTCCGCTGGACCACACACATCCTAGCGGCTGCAGGATGGTCAAACAAGTGAATTTCCAAATGTGTTATAACAAACCCATTGCCAGACTGGAAGTATTTGCCAACTCTATTTTTAGGTTCTGTTTTATAATTCCTCCTGGATGAGTGGGATTACTATAATTATCATTTTGTCATTAAAAAGCATCAGCATGTTTAAATCTATGTCATGCTTTATTAAATTTCACTCATCCCTGGTCAATTGATGCAGTGTGTGACGCATGGACTCGTGTCTATGACATGAAATCACAGAGCTTGTTTGATCTTTATTTTATGAGGAGTTACGATGAGGGATTACGTGCCCTCCACTCCCAACCCTCTCTCATAAAGGTCAGCTGTTAGTTCTAGTTTCTCGAATCTTACTATATTCAATTCAACAACTGTTATCTGCGATTTCACACTGCTGCTTTGAAGATTGACGCGCATGCAGGCTGGCGGGCTCTTTACGTAATCCCTCATCGTAACGCCTCATAAAATAAAGATCAAACTTCAAAATGGTAAATTCTCCTTTAATCTTACTAGCAAAGTGGGATAACAGAACTTGTGTAAATGGGTAGACAAAAATGCTGGAGAAACTCAGCAGGTGAGGCAACATCTATGGAGCGAAGGAAATAGGTGACGTTTCGGGTCGAGACCCTTCTTCACACTGATGTGAGGGTGGGGGCGTGGGACGGGAAGAAGAAAGGAAGAGGCGGAGACAGTAGGCTGAGGGAGAGCTGGGAAGGGGAGGAGAAAGCAGGGACTACCTGAAATTGGAGAAGTCATTGTTCATACCGCTGGGGTGTAAATTGCCCAAGCGAAATATGAAGTGCTGCTCTTACAATTTACGGTGGGCCTCACTCTGGCCATGGAGGAGGCCCAGGACAGAAAGGTCGGATTCGGAATGGGAGGGGGAGTTGAAGTGTTGAGCCACCGGGAGATCAGGTTGGTTATTGCGAACTGGAGGTGTTGTGCGAAGCGATCGCCAAGCCTATGCTTGGTCTCACCAAGGTCGATCATACGCTGAATAATCCAACCACATTTTTGTTTGGGAGTAGAAAGAAATAATAGAAATTGCATTCATTGCAACGTGTACAAAGAGTCGAGATACTGTATTATAATTTACAGTTTATAATTTAGTGGGGGTATATATCATGTCTTGATTGGTGAATATGTTTAGTTTGTGACTTTATTTGAAGCAGAAATAATATGTAAATGCTTCATTAAGCATAATTCCTACTGGTAACTACGCACTTCGTCCGAGCACATTATCACATGCTTCATGCAAGCCGTCTCAAATGACCACCTAAACTGTCATTTGGCAACCTAAAAAGCTGCCAAGGTTGCCCGGCTGACAACAGAAAAAAAAAGTTAAGTGAAAGCCCTGCATGGTCTTTTCATGAATCATGCTGGTTTAAATTTTTTGCCTAAAATGATAGTCATGGAATCGGATAGCACAGAAATAGGCCCTTCAGCCCAATTTGTCAATGTCGATCGTGATGGCCCATCTAATCTAGTCCCATTTGTCTGTCTTCGGTCCATATCCCTGCAAACTTTTCCCATCCATCTACCTGTCTAAATGCATTTTAAACCTGCCTCAACTACCTTATCCAGCAGTTCAATCCATGCACCCATCACCCACCATGTGAAAAAGTTGCCCTTTTAAATCTTTCCTCTCTCACCTTAAATCTGTGCCCTCCAGTTTTTGATTCTTCTATCCTGGGGAAAAGACTCCTGTGCATTCACCCTGTTTATTCTCTTGGTCTCCAACCTACCATGGATATTTATTTTCTTCTGTCCCCCTCTCTCTGGATCTTAAACCTTCCCTGTTTTCTAACATTTCCTCGTTTTGAAGAAAGACCGTTGAGCTGAAACATTGTGTTTCTTCCTGCACACATGCTGCCTGACCTGCTGATTATTTTAAATATTTTCTGTTTTTGTTTCACTTGCATAAATTATTGAGTACCAAAAAGAGAAGAAAAAAGTTTTCACTTTGTCTCTGAGTCAAAGGTCATGTGGAGAAGGTAGGAGAATGGGGTTGAGAGGGAAAATAGATCAGCCATAATTGAATGGCCGAGCAGATTTTACCTTATATTGTGTTTTTCTACAAGTTCTCTTCACTCCGCCACTGATACTTTCAATGTGATGACCCTTCTCCTGATTCACCAAAATATAACTTTTTTATTTAACTTGGCTCATCAAAATGTCTCTCAAATAAAAAACTATCTGTTTTCTATGCTGGCATGTTTGTTGCTCATAGAGTCTCTATGAGCAACATAGTGTTATACCACACAGAAATGGTGCATGCCACCCATTTTGCACATTTATATTAGTCTAATTTGCCTGCATTACGTCCGTATCCTTCATCCTATTCATATTTAAGTGCCTACCTCTCAAATGTAGTGAATCCACTGCCTCCTCAGGCAACATGTTCCAGATATCAACATCTCTGTGTAAAACACTTACCCCTCAGCTCTCCTTTAAAATTTCTTCCACTCACTTACGTGCTCTTTTATTATAAACCATGGGAAACTGATTTTGACTATCCACCTTATCTATGCTTTTCATAATATTGTGTATTTCTATCAGATCACCCCTGGCCTCTGTCACTCCAGAAGAAATAAGCCTGGCTTATTCAATCTTTCCATGTAACTAAAGTCTACCAATCCAGACGATGTCCTGGTGAATCAAAATAGTCTCATAATCTTTGTAGCTGAAAGTCATTATCTCTGGCACATCTGTTTCAATCCATGCAGCATCTTGCTTATGATTATCTTATCATTGCTTGCAGAAGGCTTTGCAACCTTTCAGGTTTCTCTTTGCTAGCATACCGTAAATGACAGGCTCCTTTTTGTGTCCTGCCGATTTGTCTTTTGCATTTTTCCTGTACAAAATAGGATTCAGATTTTAAAGTTGTAAAGTTTGTAACCATATCTATTCAATATAGAAAACAACTATGGTAACTCTGATAACCTTGACCAATGCTTGCTAAGAAACTGTGGGAGGTGAGGTGGGATTGATATTATCCATATCCCTCCAATCCTTGCATATCAATGTTCCTATCCAAAAGCCTCTTAAATATCATTATTATACACGACACACTACCACAACACAGAGAATGAAAGGCCTCTTTCTAATTGCTCTCTGCAGCCCGTCGATGACTTGCTGACTGCATTTACTTCCTTCTTAGTTGCTTGTTGGATCTGTCTGCTAACTGGACCTCAAACACAAAGAGACCTCTGCACTTTCAGAGGGAAAAATTGTTTCAGATAACATAGTCTAGTCAAGAGTCAAGAGTGTTTTACTGTCATATGTCCCAGAAAGAACAATGATATTCTTACTTGCAGCAGCACAATAGAACAATGTAAACTGTATATGTAAATTGTGGACCTACAATGGAGGCTTTCTGCTTGTGGCTTCATCATAGAATGATTATCTTGGAGCAACACAGTGGCTTAGACACAGAGCTGCTGCCTTACAATGCCAGAGTCCCAGGTTCAATCCTTACTGCGGGTGCTGTATGTAGAGAGTTTGTATGTTCTCCCTGTGACTGCGTGGGTTTTCTCCGGGAGCTCTAAATTCCTCCCACACTCCAAAGACTTATAGGTTTGGAGGTTAATTAGTTTCGGTAAAAATGTAAATTGTCCCTAGTGTGTAGGGCAGTGTTAGTGTAAGGAGTGATAGTTGGTTGGCGTGGTCTAAGTGAGCTAAAAGGCCTGTTTCTGTGCTGTATCTCTAAAGTCTAAAGTAAAATCCATCATATACATTAGCATTGTGTTTACAACAATACCTTTTTCCTATCCTGTTTTATAGGCATAGGAAAAATTTAGGAAAATATATCTTTTCCCGGACCATATTACCCGAGTTTTTAGTCTAGAAACTCACACATAGTAAACAAATGATATGTTAACTGATATGTGTACAATTCCATTTCCAAAATTTGGTTACATTGATTTCAAAGTTCAGAAATTACACAAATGGTATCATGCATTTAGTGTTTGTAACTAAGTGAGATTTCAAATTTCATCTTTGACGGGTCTTTCATATAATCCACCTCCAGTTCGTTTGGCTACCGTTACAATTTGGCATCCTAAACGACCTTGCTAAATAGATTCATAGAATCATACAGCATGGAAACAGTCCATTCAACCTAACTCGTCCATGTTGAATATGATGTTCAACCAAAGCTAGTTCCATTTGCCTGTGTTCGATCCATATCCCTCTAGACCTTTCCTACCCATGTACCTGTCCAAATGTATTTGAATGTTGTTATTGTACCCGTCTCAATTATTTCTTCTGACAGCTCGTTCCATATATCCATCACCCTCTGTGTGAATAAATTGCCCCTCAGTTTCCTTCTAAATCTTTCTCTCACCTATTCCCTCAATCATGTTTTTAATTCCTCAATCATGGGAAATTACTACACATTCACCCTAACTATTCCCCTCATAATTTTATGCAAGATCACCCCTCAACCTCCTGTGCTCCAAAGAATAAAGTCCTAGTCTGCCCAACGTCTCACTGCAGCTCAGGCCCTTGAACCCTGGCAATATCCTTGTGAATTTTCTCTACACTCTTTACAGGCCAATGGCTTCTTTCCTATATAGCCGGGTGACCCAAACTGAACACAATACTCCAATGAGGTGTGTTTGCACAATACCCCAACACTCCAAGTGCAAGATTGAAGTATTAATTGAACTCCAATATATTTAACTTCAAATGTATATGTGTGTATATATATATATTATATATAATATATTATATATATAATATATATATAATATATATACACACAAATGTATATAAAACTAATAATATACTGATAATGTACTGAATATATACACTATGAAAGAAAATAATTCCTACCTGCCAGCTGTCTTCGACTTGCCCTGGAAAATAATTGTAAATTTAGTTAACAACTGAAGCAAATGCAACTGGTAGAACTGCTGCCTAACTGCATCCGATACCTAGGTTCAATTCTGACCTTGGCTACTGCTGCGTAGAGTTTGGTGGGGTTCCTCTGGGTTCGCTGGTTTCCTCACACATACCAAAGCATGCAGATTTGCAGGTAAATTGGCCTCTGTAAAATGCCCCTAGTGTGCAGGGAGTGAATGACATCATGTGCGATGCCATTAAGCTAGTGTGAACGGCTGATCCATGGTCCCATGGACTTGGTGCGCCAAAGAGCCTGTTCCTTTCAGTCAATCAAAAAAGACCAGTCAAGAGGGTTTCATTGTCACTGTACTGACCATGGAACAATGAAATTCCTACTTGCAGCAGCATAACAGGCCTGTAAACACAATACTCATAGAAAGCATACAATAAACAAATCAAAAATCAATTAATAATCCCAATACAGGTGCAAAAAAAGTCCAAAATCCTGTGAAACCAAGACAGTCCATACTTCATAGCTTTGTGTTTTGTAGTGTTCAAGAGTCTAATGGTTATTGCATAGAAATGAACACTGACCAACCTGTGCCAACTGACTTGGCAACTGCCAGGTATAGGGAACTGAATCTGTTCATTATCCCTGTGGCTGAACTCCCCTTGCAGTCCTACCTAATTGAATATATTCATGGGGAAGTCAATCGTATGTAACTGAGGCCAATGGAACATAAATATTCTCATTACCTACTCATCCAAGGGACTTACTGCATATATTTATTTCCCCTTTATTTCTGCTCACAATGCAAAGTACATGGAATGGAATGGAATACTTCATTGTCACATGTGACAAGGCACAGTGAAATTATTTTCTTGCTTACCCAAGGTATACACACAGCGGCCACCTATGGCGCTGACATAGTTACAAAGTACGCCGGCTCCTCCTATGTTCTTCCACCCTCCCCACCCCTCCCCCACAGCAGATCCCCACGCCGAGTCCTCCATTGTTCTTCCCCCTCACCCCATCCCTCCCCATTGTCCATTGTTCTCCTTCCTCCCCTCACGGCAGTCCCCCCACGCTTTCCATCGACCGCACGTCAACCCGCGCGGCTTCGCCGCTGCCGCTGGGCTTCATCGCCGCCGAGGCCCCATCTTGACATTTGATGGTTGCATCTACTTGCCAAGTCTTTTTTTTTTCCTCATTATTAAATTTACATCTAAGATTTCCTTCAGAAATTAAACCTTAAGTTACTGTTCCTGGTTAATTCTCGTTCACTCATTCCAAATCTTTGAGATAGTAGCCCTATGAAATGAATCTTCAAATTCCAAATTAATCTAATTAATAACCATAAAATAATTTGATTTGATGATAAGCTCAAGCAATGATTGCTTTGGAAGAGAGGATGGGTCAGGGCCAGAGAGGGAGATAAATGACTTGTTTCAGGATGAGCTGGTTTAATACATTAACCCTTTTATTAGATAACTCTGAAATGCATGCCAGAAATTCATAAGCCTGTCCGATAATATTTTGCATATATTTGTCTCATATTTTAGTTCCTGAAGGATTATTTGGATATTAGACATTACACAATAGATACAGGAGTAGGCCATTCAGTCTTTCGAGCCAGCGCTGTCATTCAACGTGATCATGGCTGATCATCCCCAATCAGTACCCCATTCCTGCCTTCTCCCCATATCCCCAGACTCCGATATTGATAATATTGTACCATTAACCCATTGCAATCCTTATTTTTTATGCTTCTAAAAGGAGCATTTTGTCCGAACATACTCTGAGAAGAATAACGGGCAGAATTTTGAAAACTGGGCTAAATGTTTTAGACTTTCAAACTCTGTACAAAATGGCCCTGACCAATCCTCCCTTCCAAACACGATCATTCCTTGAGCTTATCATCAAATCAAATTATTTTAAGGTTATTAATTAGATTATGACTCTCCTTAGTTTGTGTTTTGCTCAAGATTCCCCCATCTTCAGTTTCTTGTGCCACTATTACGATAGAGAAATGTTCTACTTCTATTGGTCTCTGCTGCCCTATCTGTGGTTTACATATTTCAACTAATGTTCCATCATCTTATTAAAGGCTAACAAATTGCAAAAGCAGCAAGGCGATTAGTGGAGACTCTTAGCACAGAAACTGAGAACTTTCCCTCGTTCCAAAATGATATAATTGAAAATATTAACCGTTTAAAATCTATAGAGAAAATGCAGGCCACCATTTATTGGGAGACAGTGTTTCAGGTTGAAGTTCTTTCACTACAATGAATCAGGGAAATAGTTGTTCTTGAACCTGGAGGTTATTGGTTTCACGATTCTGTACCGTCTTCCCACTGGTGGTAATGAAATAGGAGCTTGGTCAGCGTGGTTTGGGTCCTTGAAGATATTGGTAGCCTTTTTTTGAGACAGAAGGTCCAGTAGATCCCTTCAGTGGTAGGGAATGGACTTTTTTTTTTTTTTTTAAAGAAGGAACTGCAGATGCTGGAGAATCGAGGGTACACAAAAAGCTGGAGAAACTCAGCGGGTGCAGCAGCATCTAAGGAGCGAAGGAGATAGGCGACGTTTTGGGTCGAGACCCTTCTTCAGACTGGTCAGGGATCAGGGAAACGAGAGATATAGACGGTGATGTGGAGAGATAAGGAACAATGAGTGAAAGATATGCAAAAAAGTATCGGTGATAAAGGGAACAAGCCATTGTAAGCTGTTTGTGGTGTGAAAATGAGAAGCTGGTGCGACTGGGGTGGGGGAGGGAGATAGAGATAGAGGGAATGTCAGGGCCCGAGGGCTGAGGGAGAGGTGGGAAGGGGAGGAGACAGCAAGGGTTAACAGAATTGAGAAAATTCAATATTCAAGCCCAAAGGATGCAGACTCCCCAAGCGGAATATGAGGTGCTGTTCCTCCAGCTTGCGGTGTTGCTCACTCTGGCCGTGGAGGAGGCCCAGGACCGAGAGGTCGGATGTGGAATGGGAGGGGGAGTTGAAGTGCTGAGCCACCGGGAGGTCGGGTTGGTTATTGCGGACCGAGCGGAGGTGTTCGGCGAAGCGATCGCCAAGCCTCCGCTTGGTCTCACCGATATAGATCATCTGGCATCTGGAGCAGCGGATGCAGTAGATGAGGTTGGAGGAGGTGCAGGTGAACCTCTGTCGGACCTGGAAGGACTGCTTGGGTCCCTGAAAGGAGTGGAGGGGGGAGGTGAAGGGACAAGTGTTGCATTTCTTGCGGTTGCAAGGGAAAGTGCCCGGGGAAGGGGTAGAGTGGGAGGGGAGGGAAGAATGGACAAGGGAGTTGCGGAGGGAGCGGTCTTTGCGGAAGGCAGACAGGGGGGGAGATGGGAAGATGTGGCGGATGGAGGGGTCACGTTGGAGGTGGCGAAACTGGCGGAGGACTATATGTTGTATTTGCCGGCTGGTGGGGTGAAAGGTGAGGACCAGGGGGACTCTGCCCTGTTTGCGAGTGGGGGAATGGGGAGCGAGGGCAGTGTTGCGGGGTATGGAGGAGACCCTGGTGCGAGCCTCATCAATAGTGGGGGAGGGGAATCCCCGTTCTCTGAAGAATGAGGCCATTTGTGATGACCTGGTGTGGAACACCTCATCCTGGGAGCAGATGCGGCGTAGACGGAGGCATTGGGAATAGGGGATGGAGTCCTTACAGGAAGCAGGGTGGGAGGAAGAGTAGTCCAGGTAGCTGTGGGAGTCAGTAGGTTTGTAGTGGATGTCGGTCAGGAGCGTATCACCTGCAATAGAGATGGTGAGGTCAAGGAATGGTAGGGAAGTGTCGGAAATGGTCCAAGTGTATTTGAGTGCCGGATGGAAGTTGGTGGTGAAATGAATGAAGTCAGTCAGTTGTGTGTGGGTGCAGGAGGTGACACCAAAGCAGTCGTCGATGTAACGGAGGTAGAGGTTGGGGATGGGGCCCTGGTACGCCGAGAACAAGGATTGTTCGACGTACCCAACAAAGAGGCAAGCGTAGCTGGGGCCCATGCGTGTCTCCATAGCTACGCCTTGTGTTTGGAGGAAATGGGAGGAATCAAAAGAGAAGTTATTGAGGGTGAGGACCAACTCTGCTAGGCGGAGGAGGGTGTCAGTGGACGGGTATGGGTTGCTCCTCTGGTCGAGGAAGAACCGGAGGGCTTTGAGACCGTCCTGGTGGGGGATGGAGGTGTAGAAACATAGAAACATAGAAACATAGAAATTAGGTGCAGGAGTAGGCCATTCAGCCCTTCGAGCCTGCACCGCCATTCAATATGATCATGGCTGATCATCCAACTCAGTATCCCGTACCTGCCTTCTCTCCATACCCTCTGATCCCCTTAGCCACAAGGGCCACATCCAACTCACTCTTAAATATAGCCAATGAACTGGCCTCAACTACCCTCTGTGGCAGAGAGTTCCAGAGACTCACCACTCTCTGTGTGAAAAAAGTCTTTCTCATCTCGGTCTTAAAGGATTTCCCCCTTATCCTTAAGCTGTGACCCCTTGTCCTGGACTTCCCCAACATCGGGAACAATCTTCCTGCATCTAGCCTGTCCAACCCCTTAAGAATTTTGTAAGTTTCTATAAGATCCCCTCTCAATCTCCTAAATTCCAGAGAGTATAAACCGAGTCTATCCAGTCTTTCTTCATAAGACAGTCCTGACATCCCAGGAATCAGTCTGGTGAACCTTCTCTGCACTCCCTCTATGGCAATAATGTCCTTCCTCAGATTTGGAGACCAAAACTGTACGCAATACTCCAGGTGTGGTCTCACCAAGACCCTGTACAACTGAAGTAGAACCTCCCTGCTCCTGTACTCAAATCCTTTTGCTATGAAAGCTAACATACCATTCGCTTTTTTCACTGCCTGCTGCACCTGCATGCCTACTTTCAATGACTGGTGTACCATGACACCCAGGTCTCGCTGCATCTCCCCTTTTCCTAATCGGCCACCATTTAAATAATAGTCTGCTTTCCTGTTTTTGCCACCAAAGTGGATAACCTCACATTTATCCACATTATACTGCATCTGCCAAACATTTGCCCACTCACCCAGCCTATCCAAGTCACCTTGCAGTCTCCTAGCATCCTCCTCACAGCGAACACTGCCCCCCAGCTTAGTGTCATCCACAAACTTGGAGATATTGCCTTCAATTCCCTCATCCAGATCATTAATATATATTGTAAATAGCTGGGGTCCCAGCACTGTGCCCTGCGGTACCCCACTAGTTACTGCCTGCCATTGTGAAAAGGACCCGTTTACTCCTACTCTTTGCTTCCTGTTTGCCAGCCAGTTCTCTATCCACATCAATACTGAACCCCTAATACCGTATGCTTTAGAGTGACTGGACGTCCATGGTAAAGATGAGAGGATGGGGGCCTGGAGAATGGAATGCACGGAGCCGACGGAGAGTGTCTGAGGTGTCTTGAACATAGGTGGGGAGGGATTTAACAAAGGGGGATAGGATGGCGTCAAGGTATGTGGAAATGTGTTCGGTGGGGCACGAACAGGCAGAGGCAATGGGTCTGCCAGGGCAGTCGGGTTTGTGGATTTTGGGGAGAAGGTAAAATCGGGCCATGCGGGGCTGGGAAACGATGAGGTCGGAGGCTCGGTGGGGTAGGGAGCCCGAGCTGATGAAGTAGGTTATGGTGCTCGAGATGGTGGCCTGGTGTTCGTCAGTGGGGTCATGGTCCAGGGGTAAGTAGGAGGAGGTGTCCGAGAGTTGGCGCGCGGCCTCCGCTTTGTAGAGATCGACGCGCCAGACTACCACGGCACCTCCCTTATCGGCGGGTTTGATAACCCAGTCTGGGTTGTTACGGAGTGAGTCGATGGCAGTACGTTTAGGGCTGGAGAGATTGGAGTGAGACAGGGGGGTGGAGAAGTCGAGGCGGTTGATGTCCCGACGGCAGTTCTGGATAAATAGTTCTACAGCCGGAAGGCTACGAGGGGGGGTCCAAGTGGAGGCGGTGCGTGGGAGACAGGAAAAGGGATCATCAGTGGGGGGCGAGGGCTTCTTCCCGTGGAAGAACGCTGTGAGGCGGAGGCGACGGTAGAAGAGCTCCAAGTCGTGGTGGGCGCGGAACTCATTGAGGTGGGGACGGAGGGGGACAAAGGTGAGACCTCTGCTGAGGACAGACCGTTCGATGTCGGAGAGGGGGAGGTCCGGGGGGATGGTGAACACGCGGCATGGATGGGGGTTGAGGCCGGGGGAAGGCAGGTGAGTGGACTGAGGACGAAGCGTGGTGTGGTGGGGGGGTGGAGGGTGGTCAGGCGGTGGGGGGGTATGGGGGCTGTGGTGTGGGTGGGGAAGAGCAGGGGTTACATGGTAGGGGGGGGATGGGGAAGACCCATTGGAATAGCCACTAAGGTTACTGGGGCTGGGGAGACGGGAACTAGGACCCAGTGCCGTTAAAGACAGAGTGGTGGGAGGAGTTAGCAACGTGGAGGCTTCAGGCCCACTGCAGAGTCCAGTCTGCAGGTGAGACGACAGCCGCAGGCTGCTGGAGGGCGGTGGAGAGTCGTGGGTCGGCGGACCCGAAGGTAGGAGTCCGCGGGCAGTGGAGTCGGGGTCGGCGGGCGATGCGTTGGAGGTCCCGGTGGGCGGGTGGTCGGTCCGACCGGTGAGGCGGCGAGATGAGTGGGGTGCGGTGCGGCGGCCGTGTTCGGGCAGCCCCGGTCCGGCGGCGATGCAAGGTGAGACGGGTGCGGCTGTGGTCTTCGGCGGGCCCAGTACACTGGCGATGCTGGATGGGCCCGGTGTGGCGATGGAGTTAGGTGGTCCCGGGGGACGGCGAGGTTCGGCAGTCGCGTTGCGCTGGTGATGGGCGGTGGAATCGGGTTGGGGGAGATAAGCAGAGTTACCGGGCAGGCAGCGGGGCTGGGCATCATCAGTAGGCAGGTGGAGGTCGGCGGCAGATTCGGCGTGAAGGTCGGTGAAGGTGGCGTCCTGGTGAGTCCTGGAGGCGCTCCTCGTGGCCAAGATGGCGTCGGGGGACTCAGGCTGGTGGCTCGGGCCAGAGTTGGGGCCCGGGACCTGCGGGCGGTCAAGTCGGGGATTGTCGATGGCTGGAACGGCCTGGAGGCGGGCTAATTTCAGGTCCTTGGTGGAGGTAAGGTGGGATAGGAATTGTTGATTGAAGCGGTGGATCTTCCGGAGGATGTAGTGTAGTTGGGGTCCGTTGCAGGTCTGGGTGAGTGAGGCCCGAAGTTTCGGGAGCGTCAATGCGAGGTCCTGCTGGTGTCGGCGCATTGCAACCAGGGTGGATTTTAGTGCCCGGTTGGAGAATTGTACTTGTTGGGAATGGACTGGTTAGTGTCTACCACTTTTGGTAATCGCCTTTGTTTCTGGGCATTTAAAACAGGCTGCGATGTAATATGTCTCAACCGTACACCTGAAGTTTGAAGGAGTATTCATCAACACACCAAATCTCTTAATTCTTTGACCAAAGTTGGAAGTTCAGCTTAGTGGGCAAATAGGAAACTAACATTTTAACAAATCTAGCAGTGAAAATGGGTGGAACTGTAAGGTGAGAACTGATTTAATCATATATGATAACTTAGTATGGGCATGGGGTGGAAGATTGCAACCATCACGTGGTCCGCCCCGTTTCGACTAATGCAGTCAACTCGACATGCACAAACGGAAGATCAAATAGAACAAGTTGTCCTACAACTTTAGGCTGTGCACACCACACGAAAGAAGAAGTATGGGCATACAAGCCCTGAGTCCACATTTAACTGCACATACTATAGACTGAAATACTTATAGTCTGTCAATACTGCAAAGAAATCTTAACAAGAATATTTCCAATCTTTCCATAACAGGACAAATGTGTGAGTTTGCTCTTATCGCTCAAGGTCAGCCACCTATCCAATTCATTTATCCAATTCACCTGTCATAATTAATGCACTCCTAAGAGAACCTTGTTCTCTATTTCCTTCACACTGGGTGATTCTCCTGCTATTCTCTGGAGCAGCAACATCCCAAACTTGTTTGTGTAGGAAGGAACGGCAGATGCTCACTTATACCTAAGATAGACACAAAATGTTGGTGTAATTCAGCGGGTCAGGCGGCATCTCTGGAGAAAAGAAATAGATGACATTTCGGATCGGAACCTTTCTTCAGACTGAATCTTTTTGCCAATTTTCTGCTTACATTTGGGAAATAACAAGGCTGTCAACAGGGCATCTTTTACTGAAGGAGATAACTTTCTAGTCATCAATTTATCAACCTTATGGCACATTCATTCATAAATATATAATTTATATTACAACACTTACAAAAGACTGTTGATTAGTAACTTTTTTTTCTGCATGCTGAGTGAGAAGTTAAGGTAAGCAATCAAACAAACAGCATTGAGCATCTAAGTGTTTGTGAATAATGTTGATGGCTTTGGAAACATTTACACACTTCAACCAGATCCGAATTGTTTACAATGAGCAAAATAAAACTGCATGTATTTACCTCAGATTCTCCACGCTTGATATCATCATAACTTGGTTTTGGCTTAGCTAGTTCATGAATTCTGGGTGTAGGTTCAGCCCTCATTGCAGCAGGTTTCACGGGCCACATGGCTGGTCTGTATTGCAAGTGAAAATGTCTGTTTTAACTGCAGTGCTGTGAAACCTCTAAAGAGTAAAGTATGCACAATTCCTTTCCACAACAAAACCACTGCATTAATTGATACCATGAAAATCTTAAACAAATTTGCACTGTGTTGACAAAATTAATACAATTATGCCAGTTAGTATCGATTTCAAAATCATTAAGCTTGAAGTGAATTATTTAATTAAGAATAATAGGAAGGGAACGTATACCTTGGAAAATAAGAGCCTAACTGTGGTAGAGGAGCTTGGGTTACGAAGTACAGATAACGAATCATTAAAACTGCAAACACTTCAGTGCTTATGTGCCGGCTGGCATAACTTTTTGTTATCTATGTTACAGATACCAGGCTGTTTTCTCTCGAAAGCTGTGGGAAACAATTCAATTTCATGTCAACTTACAATTTATAAATGTGCCATACATGACAAGGTAATTGACCGTTTACTGTGCCCTGCATTTAGCTTTCATTGATTCTTTAAAGCAGCAGAAAGAGGAACATTGCCTGTAAAATTGTTCTTGTTGAAACGGAGATGCAGTTTCATGTTAACAGATGTCATCTGTTGTAGCATAAACAATAGACCATCATTCATTACAGACTTATCCCACCACCTGGATGAATAGTACCTCAGAAAAACTGTGCTTTCTACCTAGTTAAATTACAGATCAATGAAGGGCAGAAGGCATTCATTTACGGCTGCCTTGTTAGAACAAGAAAAGAAGTCCATTTTATTTACTGAGTCTGTTCACAGGGTTGACAGCAAATTATATTGGCTGAAAGAACGTTTTTTATAATGATCAAAACAGTCACGATACACTTGGTGTAAAGTCATATCACAGTCTGAATCAAGTACAATTACCCGTACCAAATCCAACAGACCCATACCTATCGCATTGATGACTACTTTCCTTCCTTCAACTGGCTGCAAATCGCTAAACTAAACTGATTTGGTCATGTTCCGTCCATGGAAATGTAGGCTTTTGACCTCTATTTGGTCCCATTACATTTCTAGAGCATGTCCATCGTGCACCTTGTAGCTCAGAATGCCTCACAGAGATTATTGATTAAAATATCCTCTAAATGATCTTATTGACTATTTCAGCATTATCTGATTTCACATTACATTCTCATTTGTAAAAATACTTTAGCAATTATTATAGTAGACAAAAATGCTGGAGAAACTCAGCGGGTGGGGCAGCATCTATAGAGCGAAGGAAATAGGAAACATTTCGGGTCGAAACCCTTCTTCAGACATCTGCAGCTCCTTCTTAGACATTTTGTCAGCAATTATTCTAACCATCTTGAAGGATCTCCAAAGCTTTTTGAAATGTTTCACTGTCAGCAGTTGACAATTCCTTCATTGCAGTGCTGAGGAAAGGTATTGTCTTCTTGACATAATTTCCTATTTCTCTCTGAGCTTACCTTTTGATTTCAACAAATTATGTACCATTTATTTTAATTTATTTATGGCAGCAGTTTTTAATATGTCATATTTCCATATTACCTCCAGATATTGGAGGCCACTTGCCCATCAATCTATGCCTGCTCTCTGAGTAATCCTATCAATTCCTTTCCCCGCTTATTTCGTACAATCCATACTCTCACGTTTAGTTTAGAGATACAACGTGGAAACAGGCCCTTCTGCGCACCTATTCCGCGCCGGCCAGTGATCCTCGCACACTAACACTATCCTCCACATACTAGGGACAAATTACAAATTTACAAAGCCAATTAGCGTACAAACCTGTACGTCTTTGGAGTGTGGGAGCACCCAAAGAAAAACCTTGCAGGTCACGGGGAGAACATCCAAACTCCATAAAGACAGCACCATAGTCAGGATTGAACACAGGTCTCTGGTGCTGTAAAGCAGCAACTCTTCTGCTGCGCCACTGTGCCACCCACGTGAGCCCACTAACACCCATCACCATCCTCCGATTTCCTCCACCAGCCCCATGCTGGTGGCCAATTAGCCTAACCATCAGCATGCCTTTTGGGATGCGGTAGTAAGCCCAATCACCCGGAGGAAACCCAGGTGGTCACAGGGAGAACCTGCAAATACTATATTGAGAGAATCGAAAGTTCAGGTTACTGGATCTTTGAGACATTGCTACCTTGCCAATTCTGGACTCGAGAGTTATTTACAGATCCTTTTACAAAACCTCACGCTCCTGTCGATATCTGTTTTGTCTTGCCAGCGTTCAACCTTACACTTCCTTTCATAAGTCTTTGTAACTTTGAAAATTCACAAATTTCAATTTTAACAATCAGAAAAACCACCAACTCATTTACACTGTCCTATGAACTGAATCCAGTCAAGGTAAAATGTGACACTTAAATCAGTGTGAAGAAACGTCCTGACCCTAAACGCCATTGGTCCATTCCCTCCATACATGCTGCCTCACCCACTGAGATTTTCCAGCACTTTGTTTTTGGTGTACACAGTGGAAAGATTAGAAACATATTAACATTTTTTTCTCAAAATAAAACTCTCAAGAACCACATTTAGACTTCATGGTACCTTGAGCTGTGCAATTTGTTGTATTTGACATGTGGTGCGGTAATGCTGGATTATTGCAGTTAATCTGCAGTAGAACCCAGGGAGTCATGGGTTTAGTATAATAAAATAAGGGTGGCTACAGATAGATGACCAAGCATACAGTACGCCAATCTTTCCACCCCTTGATTCCATGTGGAATTCAATAATGGTGCAGTGTCAGAGAGGCACTGGCTCATCTACACCTGGATTTACAGCGAAACTATGTAAGTCTGGGATGTACTTGTATGTGGGCAGCTGAGCAGTGCTGATTCACTTCCGAAACATTAGCCACGGCCAATAACAGTCAGCTCGTATATAATTGTACGCATTTAATTCCAAGGCAATGTTTTTGACATTAGTGTTCACGGAGCCTTACTCTAACATCTCTCTCTCATTGTAACATCATGGATGATCCATAAAAAAGTGAGTGATATGATATAATTCACCAAAAATCAAAGTACTGGAGTAACTCAGAATGTCAGGCACACCTGTGGAAGGAATCGACAGATGATGTTTTGGGTCATTCTGACGGATTAAAAAGAGAGGTGGGGATGGGAGGAGGCCTGGCAAGAGGTAGGTGGATACAGGTGAGGGGGGAGTGAGTAATTGGCAGATCAGCGGTATAAACGACCATTTAGATCGGATCCTTTACTGGTCATGATAGATATTTCAAAGAATCCCAATGGAAATCCAGTGATCCATGCTCCTATCATCAACATTTCTTATTATGTTCATGAAAAATTAACAATTTGGGATGAATATCAGCCGCAATGAGTGCCACATCCTGTCTCATTCATTACCTTTCTGTAAGCTTTAAATATATCAAGAACCCACATCCTTAAATCTGCTTATATTACCACTGATGTTACCTCAGTACTACTTGCATTTTCCCTTTTACAGTTAAGTATTTACCTGTTTGGTTGAAACTTTTTATTGGGTTTTTTGTATTCGCTGAGTTTGACGAATCTTGGTACATTGCCTGAAGAAAATTAAATTGTTAACATCGGCAAAACCCTGGTGTGTTTTTATTAAGTAAGAAACTGTAAAGCTTGGTTATGTGATTCATTGGAATGTGGCATTGGAGGTTTCAGCCACACTTTCACTCAAACACTGCAGTGAAGCTGGAGTATCTGCCAGGACATTTCTAACAATACTCACCATCCAGAGATGCCTCAGGCAAAATATACTTTGTGAACATTTAATTGATGAGATGATGGGGCTTTTCAAAAAGAAATTTGTTGGAAGTAGTTAATGGGGGGAGAGATGGAATGGAATAGTGGGTACCCATGGGATTAAAGGGAGCGTGGGAACAGGACCCCAGTAAGATTAAACCTTAGGGTGGCACGATGGCGCAGCAATAGAGTTGTTGCCTCACAGCACCAGAGACCCGAGTTCAATCCTGACTACGGCTGATGTCTGTATGGAATTTGTGCATTCTCCCTGTGACCCGCGTGGGTATTCTCTGGGAGCTCCGATTTCTTCTCACACTCCAAAGACGTACAGGTTTGTAGGTTAATTGGCTTAATAAAATTGTAAATCGTCCCTAGTATGTGTAGGACAGTGTTAGTGAATGAGGATCGCTGGCCGGCGTGGACTCAGTGGACTGATGGACCTGTTTCCACGCTGTATTTCTAAACTAAACTAAATTAAACCAAAGATAGACACAAAAAGCTGGAGTAACTCAACGGGACAGGCAGCATCTCTGGAGAGAAGGAATGGGTGACGTTTCGGGTCGAGACCCTTCTTCAGACTGGTTAGGGATAAGGGAAGCAAGAGATATAGACGGTGATGTGGAGAGATAAAGAACAATGAATGAAAGATATGGAAAAAGGTAACGATGATAAAGGAAACAGGCCATGGTAAGCTGTTTGTAGAGTGAAAATGAGAAGCTAGTGCGACTTGGGTGGGGGAGGGATAGAGAGAGAGGGACCAACTCCAACTAAACCAAACTCCACAGGGAATATTTGTGATATAGATGACTAAAACTGATCAAAAAGATCAAGGGAACTCAAATTTGGTTTGTTGATATCATGTGGATGCTTTTATGCAACTTTTAGAAAATAGAACACATCACCTCCCCTCCCAGTGCATTCCAAGCACCCACCACCTCTGTGTAAAGACTTTCCCTGCACTTCTCCTTGAAACTTTGTCCCCATCAACTTAAAGCTATGCTCTCTGGTCTTAGACATTTTAACCCTGGGAAAAAGGTTCTTACTGTCTACACATACTGTGTACGTCTCTGATAATTTTATATTATTCTATCAGGTCTCCTGACAACCTCTGGCATTCCAGAGAAAACAATGCAAGTTTGTCCAACTCCTCCTTACAGCTAATATCCTCTAATCCAGGAAGCATTCTGGTAGACCTCTTAGGCCCTTTCCAAAGCCTCCACAGTCTTCCGACAATGGGGGCAACCAGATCTGCATGCAATTCCCTAAATGCAGCCTAATGAAAGTCATATGAAGCTGTATCAATTGATTTTTATTTGAGAAACCGAGGCTAACTTCAAATGCAGGATGCTATCATGTCTGTGAAGGACACAATGGAACAGGCTACATATTATATGAATGCTTGCTAATAAAGAAGAATTAGCAAAAGTGGGAAAAGTGTGTTTAATTTTAATTCACTTGGGCCCTGTTTCCCTCATTCTCTTTAATCTCCCCACTGCCATTTCCAACACTCCCTTTCATTTCACCAGGGCCCAGTTTCCCACATTTTCTTTCATCTCGCTGGATCCTATTTTGTGCTCCCTCTAACCTCATTGAGGCCCGATTTCCCGCACTTCCTAAAGATAGAGTACAAATAGGCAAGATATTGATGTTTTTTTTCTATGCTTACGGCACTTTGAAGGGCCAATATCCAATATCATCATTTCTAGGAAGACTGGATGTTTTTTCTCAATTTGTGCTTTCCTTGCTTGCCAGTCTTCAAGCAGAGACATTTACTTTAACTGTCACAAATTGTGTTTTAAATTGCCAAATTAAAGATGTCTTACCTTGTTCACCAGGCGCCCCACATGGCACGTAGAATTCTGTGTTAAAAATAACAAAACTATATGATTAGTTCCAACAAAACACAAAGTGCTGTGGGAAAGAGGGGGAATAAAAGGAAGTATGGGACATGGAGATGGGAGATGAGCGTACAAAGGGGAACAGGGAGACTGAGGTGGTGAAGATGATGGGAGAAATGGGTGCGTGCGGCCGGGGTGGGGGGTCAGGAAAAAGAGAGGGGGGGAGGGGAAGGAGATGGATATACAAAGGGGAAAAGAACAGAGTGACTGGAGTGGTGGAAAATGGTTGGTGAAATGGGAGCGCACCAGAGTGGCAGGGAGCACAGGAAAGAGGTGTGGGGGGTATTATTTGAAATCGGAGAATTCAATGTTTATGCCATGGGATTGTAATTACTTCCAATCCCGGGACATTCCATTGAACATGTGCTGACTACGTTGCACCGTTGGGGTTAAGGCAAATGGTTCTGTGTGCGTGACTATTCACTTATAGGGCCAAAATTGGACTTATGGTGTCCCCACTTTATGGGAGTTGAATGGGCGCAATAACAGTCTTTCAGAGTAAAATTTTTTTTTGCACACCACCTAACTGGCCATTTGCTCAGGGAGACTCAGTAATGTGTGAAGGCATGTGAGTGAGTTTGTTGCCATAGAATTCCAATGCCTGGCATTAAAAGTCTGCCGTGAACCAAATGGCTGCAATAAATTCCACCATGCTGGCAGAATGAATTGATAACATTTTCATCTGGGTTATGTGTGCCCTTCTGCTTGTTGTCCTGCAGATTAACAGGAGTTCTGAGCTGCTGCCAAACACCAGAGATAGTTGTGAATGGAATATGCAGCCACTCTCTTCAACCGATCAAAAAGCCAACAGGCAGACACAAAATACTGGAGTAACTCAGTGGGTCAGGCAGCATCTCTGAAGAAAATTAATAGGTGATGTTTCAGGTCAGAACCCTTCTTGCTGGCCTGACCCGCTGAGCTACTCCGGAATTTTGTTACTATTTTCAGCGTAAACCAGCATCTGCAGTTCTTTCCTACACAGAAAGGCGGGCACAGTGATGCAGCGGTAGAGCTGCTGCCTTACAGCGCTTGCAGCACCGGAGACCCACGTTCTATCCTGACTGCGAGTGCTGTCTGTATCAAATTTGTATGTTCTCCTCGTGAAGGTGTGAGTTTTCGCCGAGATCTTCGGTTTCCTCCCACACTCCAAAGACGTACAGGTTTGCAGGTTAATTGGCTTGGGTTTGTATACTTGGTATAAGTGTAAATTGCCCCTAGTGTGTGTCGGCTTGTGTTAATGTGTGGGGGATCGCTGGTTGGTGCGGACTCGGTGGGCTGAAGGGCCTGTTTCCACACTGTATCTCTAAAGCTAAACTAAAAGGATAGCCTTGTAAATGTCCAGTATATGGCAAGTTACTACAATCTTTAACTCCCAGACTTTTAACATGTTACTGCCTCTCCCCGAGCTTTGCCTCTCGAAAAATTTATAAATATTTTAATCTAAAACTTCAGTTAGATATTCCAATTATATGCTTTCAAAATAGTTCAAAACAGAAGTTTTAAACAGAAGCAAAATAAGGCATGGATGAAATTGTAGACCTTAAACATTATCTCCGTTTCACTCTGCATAGATTCAGCCTGACCTGTATTCTGTTTTTTATTCCGGATTTTACAGCAGAAATATTCAGAAATATTTAGAATCAGATATGCAGTTTTAAAATTTAAATCAAGCAGTCTTGTGACACGTACCAGTATTCCTGGATGTTTTTTTCTTGCCTCTTCGATTTGAATGTCTGTCAAAAGAATAGTACAAATTTTAGTTGATAAAAATCACTTTGCCATCAAATATCAGATATTTGTCTTTAAAAATAAACTTAGGCAAGCTGACATAAAAATTAATGATACTCAAAATGCAGGAGTAACTCAGCGGGTCAGGCAGCATCACTGGAGAATATGGATAAGTGATGTTTCGGGTCTGACCCTTCTTCAGACTTTGCCCTATCCCCACCTCTCTTTTCCAGCTTTCTCCCCTCCATTCCATCAGTCATTCAAGCATTTTGTGTCCATATTTGGTATAAACCATCATCTGCAGTTCGTTTTTATATGCATGGGACATTGAATATTTAAAAATGAATGTTATCCTATTTATTTTAACCTCTTGGTAAAGCAGTAAACAATTACACAGGTTGATCAAACATCGTCTGTCCATTCTCTCCACAGATGCACCTGATCCCCTGTTCCTCCAGCACTTTGATTTTCACTCGGTATTCCAGCACCTGCAATCTCTTGTGTCTCCAACACAGGTTAAATGTTAATTTGTCACTATCACTAGCAGATTTTTCAAAAATATGAGAGTTCTGGTTGCGCCATTATAGAAAGTATGTGGAGGCTTTGGAGAGAGTACAGTAGGTTTACCAGAATACTGCCTAGATTATAGGGTATTAGTTATTAGAACCGATTGGAAAAACTTTGCTTTCTCCAGAGCATTCAAAGCTGAGGAGAAGCCCGATAGAAGTTCATAAAATTATGAAGGCTTAGTTTGGGTAGAATTTTAAAGGAAGAACTTTTTTCCCAGGGTAGAAATGTCAAAAACTGGACAGCATAGCTCCAATGTGAGAGGGAGAAAGTTTAAAGGAGATATATGAGGCATATTCTATTTATACAGAGAGTGGTCTCTTCTTCTTGTGTATGGTGTGCACAGCCTAAAGTTGATTGTGCACACCCGGTTGATTGCATTCGTCGAAACAGGGCGGACCATGTGAAGGTTGCAATCTCCCACCCACAGAGAGTGGTAGGTGTCTGGAACATGCTGCCAGGGCCATATGATGGAAACAAACACTAAAGTGATGTTTAAGAGGTATTTAGATAGGGGCACAAACACAGAGGGAATAGAGGGATATGGATTATGTACTGGCTAATGGGCATCAAGTAGACAAGGAACTGTCGAAGCTGGTTCAGAAAAAAATACACCAACTGCTGGAGTAACTTAGCGGGTCAGGCAACATCTCCGATGAGTATGGTTAGGCAATGTTTCCGTTCTGAACCCTTCTTCAGGACTGGATATCAGCACTGAAACTGTTCCATATTGATATCCTAGTTTGCTTTAAAAATCAGTCCATACCCCTTTGAATGTCTCAAATGTTAATGGTTTGAAACCTTCAGAACTATTTCTACTCTCAATGCAACGTGAAGGTGATGAAATTGTCATCACATTACAATCGTGTATGAAGAAATAAAATGGAGACATAAGAAACTGCAGGTGCTGGAATCTTGGGCAAAACACTAAGTGGTGGAGGAACCCGACCGGTCAGGCAGCATCTGTGGAGGAAATGGACAGACAACGTTTCAAGTCCCTTTTTTGGTCTGGGGATGGGGGTGTGGGGAAAACTGGAAAGGAGAGTTTGTGGTGAGACAAAGCCTGGCAAGTGATAGGTGGATGCAGGTGAGGGGAGGCGATTGGCAGATGGGTGGAGATAATGGCATAGACTGAAGAAAAGGAGACAAAAGGGCATCAGATAAGGAAAGAAGAGGAAGACTGAAATGTAAAGTCAGAGAGAGGGATATGGGCTGAAGGGAACAGGGGGAGGAAAAGGGGGATACAAGCGAAATGTGGATGGGAGATATGACCCAAAATATATCAGATTAAATAGACAGTTTTCTAATAATTGACAAACTGATTGATGCTTTTCAAATTTGGACACGGTAGGACATAAAATCACAGGACAAATAAGCAAGCAGAAAACACGTTAGTTACTATTGGTTCAGTATTTGGATGCCTTGCAGTACTGTATCACCGATCGCTGAAATAAGAGCCTCTATTTCGCATCGCACTACAGCTCTAGTGCGATTAATTGTGGCAACTTGCTAGAAAAGAAACCAGAAGGTCGCTTTCTGTATTCGAAGTTGAGGGGGGGTGGGGGGAACTAAATTCGAATATAACCCCATCCTATATTTTTCAATCAATGCAAGCAGGTCCTTTTCATCTTACATGCATGCTTTTTATTTATGCATTTATTCGTGTTTATTTATTATTATTATTATATATTATTTAAAATATATATTACATTTATCAACATAAATGATATTTATTCATGCTATTTTATAAATCTTTGCTATCCTGAAGGTGCGATAAGGGGGTGCCAAAATTCATCCTACCCATAGCCGGTCGCCGGGCAAACTGGGCCTTCGCTCCGAGTGTTCATTTGGGGCCGGTGGGGTGAGTGCAAGGAGCGGGCACGGTTGGAGCGAGTGCGGACAGCCGGGTGGGTGGGACTGGGTGGGTCACGCTGCGCGGAGGTGCAGCCCTGTCCGCCGCTTCCCGGGGACTGAGGGCGGCGGGGGCAGCGCGGCCGCTGCTACATGCGCTGCCTAGCAACGGGGCAGACGCACCCGGGCTTGTTGCCGGGCGATGGACCCTGGACAGGACAGGACAGGACAGGACACCCGCGTCAGGTGTCGCCGCTTGTGCATATGGATGGGCTGTGGAGGCAGGCGCACGTTTGGGTTGCAGTCGTGGAGGACCAGCCAAAACAAAAAAAAAGGTCTAGTTTGCAGCTCTGAAGAAGTGCTTCCCCTTTCTTCTCTCCAGAGATGTCGCCTGTCCCACTGAGTTCCTCCAGCAAGTAGTTTCTGTCCAAGGAAGGGAAATGAGATTGTCTCCTCTTGAGCCCGAAGGAGAAAGCACTCTGCCTTTCTCGCTAAAGATAGGCATAAAATGCTGGAGTAAATGGTCTGAAGAAGGGTCTCGACCCGAAACGTCACCCATTTCTTCTCTCCAGAGATGCTGCCTGCGCCGCTGAATTATACCCGCATTTTGTACAGCATACAGTAAACGAAGGCCAGGCATGTAGGGTTAACATTGCATTTTCTATATGTATTTGCAAATAATAAAAATAGCGAGAACGTCAGTGTATGAAGGAACTCCAGATGTTGGTTTAAACCGGATAGAAACTAAATTCTGGAGTAACTCCGCGGGACAGGCTGCATCTCTGGATAGAAGGAATGGGTGACGTTTTGGGTCGAGGCGCTTCAGAACATTTACTCCAACATTTTGTGTCCATCTTCAGTGAGAAAGACAGAGTGCTTTCTCCTTCTGATTCAATAGGAGAACATCCCATTTCCGTTCCTAAGATAGACACAACATGCTGGAGTAACTCAGCGAGTCCGGCAGCATCTCAGGAGAGGAGGAATGGGTGACGTGCGCTTCGGGTCTGAAGAAGGTTATCGACCCGAAACGTCACCCATCCCTTCTCCCCAGAAATGCTGCCTGTCCCGCTGAGTTACTCCAGCATTTTGTGTCTATCTTCGTAAGAAAGCTTGAACCTGGTAGTCATGGTGTTCAGACTGGAGAAGGTTTGGAAACGAGGGACTCTGGGGGTTAGTGCTGGCTCCACACATGTTCTGGATATATAAAATTAGGTTTACGTTTGTACACAAGTAAGTGAGGTTCATAATAAAGCCTAAGGAGCAGTGTCCAGTGGCAAACCTATATTTTGGGGGCCTGAAGCTTGAACTGTTATAGGGGCCCCTTCGCAACCAGCAACGAGGTCTGTTATCTTCTTCAATCTTGTTCCACGACAGATCACCACAAATTTTAATTTCTGCCATAAATGTTAATAGTGTTTTAAATTATTTATAATTATTTTATATTATATATATTTAGAATTAAACATCCTTAATTTGAATGTTTTTTCGTTTACGGCTAGCCTACATGATACTTTAATAACCTATTTTTAATTTTAATATTATTTTGTATTGAATGACACTATTATTAACATTTTTTTTTAAACTGCTTCTCATAGAAAAAAAGTAGGAAGTATTGGCCGGGTGTCCAGAAGGTTGGCTAGGCCCCCGGCGGGGTCAAGGTAGCAATGCCTTCTGAAGCTCTTGCATTTTCAATAAATTGAAAGTGATTCTCAAGCTTTCAGTTGGTAGCTTAAATTTTTTCTGACACATATCTGTTGGGGGTTATTTTATTGCTTATATTTCAGGAAATAGACACTAGGTGCAGGAGTATGCTGTTCAGCCCTTCGAGCCAGCACCGCCATTCACTGTGATCATGGCTGATCATCCACAATCAGTACCCCATTCCTGCCATCTCCCTATATCCCTTGACTCTGCTATCTTTAAGAGCCCTATCTAGCTCTCTCTTGAAAGCCTCCAGAAAACCGCCCTACGAGGCAGAGAAATCCACAGATTCACAACCCTCTGTGTGAAAATGTCTTTCCTCATCTCCGTTCTAAATGCCCTACTTAAACTGTGGCCCCTGGTTCTGAACTCGCCCAGCATTGGAAACATGTTCAAACACTTAATAATCTTACATGTTTCAATAATGGCATCATACAGCTAAAAAAACTTTACAAAAAATATGTTACCTGAAATGTTTCTTTGCGTGGCACTGAGATGAGAAAAAACGTTTTCACCGGAGTTGGGGAATTCTCTGCCACAGCAGGCAGTGTTCTCGTCTCCTTCAGCAGCACCTCACTCTCCCTTCCTGAGCTCAGACACCCACCTCCTCACCTCACCTACGCTCACTTTCCCTCACCTACCTACCAGGCATGTGCCGTCAGGGTAGGCAAGGTAGGCACTGCCTACGCTGACTAAAATTATGAAATGGCAATTATTAAATATAAATAGTAAAGACATGGGAGAATTATGCCTATCTAAGAGATCGATCTCTTAGGTAGGCATAATTCTCCGTGCCTTTCAACCGCAGCATTTGTAACATGGGAATCTCTGTGTAGCCCACGGACCGTCAGCGCTGCCTGAGCCGTCAGTTTCAAGGGAAGCTGAAGGCAGCAGAAATTCTGCCTTTGCAGCACTGCGCATGTGCTGCAGCCTACTGCGCAGGCGCAGTGCGAGTTTCTTGGCGGGTTTTTCAAATATGGATTGCCATTATTTTAAGAGTATCTTCGGAAACAAAGAGTGAAGAATCGAGTTCATGTGGTAAGTACATTTCTTAGTGCTTTATGTTTTTAAATACTGTATTTCCCGGGATGGGTGGGGAGAGCTCCTTTCACAGTGTTTGGGGAGTCTGGCCCGGGGTAAAGTTGCGGGGAGGGCAGGAGCGTTGTGAAGGAGGGGATCGGGGCCAGTAACCCACTTGCGACGCTCTGGGCACAGAGCCACCGCATTGTGGCCGGGGAGTGAAGTAGCTCGGGTGGCTGCGAGTGGCCGCCAGGACCAGACAACCCTTTCTACCCCTCTGGCAGTGCTCTCCGTCTGAAAACCTCTCTCCTGCCGCTCGCCGGCTTCGCTCATATCAGCCGCTTCCCGCAAATCCTTAAATTCAGACAGCGCACTCAAGGGACCAATTGAGGTTACTCGGCTGTTGGAATTTAAGGATTTGCGGGAAGAGACTGATATGAGCGAAGGGGTTGTCTGGTCCCGGCGGCCACTTGCAGCCACCTGAGCTAATTCACTCCCCGGCCACAATGCAGTGGCTCCGTGCCCGGAGCGTCGCAAGTGGGTTACATAAGAGCGAAGCCGGCGAGCGGCAGGTGAGAGGTGTTCAGACGGAGGGCACTGCCAGAGGTGAGCGGGCGCTGAAGTGGCAGCCGGTTCTGCTGTCGGGTCCCGTCGGCCACTCGCAGTCACCCGAGCTGCTTCCTTCCCCGGAAGTGGCGGCCAGTTCTGCTGTCCGTGCCCGGAGCGCTGCGGCAGCGGTGAGTGAGTCTGACATGATCTCCAACCTAGAAGGTAGACAAAAGTGCTGGAGAAACTCAGCGGACGCAGTAGCATCTTTGGAGCGAAGGAAATAGGCAACGTTTCGGGCCGAAACCCTTCTTCAGATTGATCTCCTTCTCATCACTCCTGCCCTCCCCGCTTCTTTAACCCCTGGCACAGACTCTCCACATGCTGTGAAAGGAACTCTCCCTTCAATTGGACCCTTGAATTAGTATTGTCATTCAATAAGATGACAACTGATTCAACGTCCCGGTGTGCTCCCGTTTTTCCCACCATCTCTCCACCTGCCTTCATCCTCCGTCCCCCACCCATTCAGTAAATAAAAAATGAAGGAGATTTAGAAGTATTGGGAAAATTGAACTGTTACTTATTTTTATTTTTTACAGAGAGAACAATCTGCGCACGTGCGGTTTAAGATTGTTTTTTTTTAAAGCCGGCTGACTGCCTACCTTTAGTAATTACTCACAGCACGTGCCTGCTACTCACCTACACCTCAACTAATCCCCTCACCTCACTAAACCTCTCGCCTCGACGATACCTCACTACCAAACTTCTCCTCACACATAAACCTCGCTTTGACTAAACCTCGCCCCTCAAATAAATCTCACACCTTAGCCCCACCTCAACTCAACAAAACCTCACACCTAATTGCCACCGTTCTCCCGCTCCTGCTATTTATAGCCCCCCCCCCCCTATTTACAGCCCCCCCCCCGGCCATTGGCGGCCCCTCACGTGAGCGGAACGGCTCCAACCAGGGGAGCGGCGCAGGCACATTGCCCGAGAGAGCATGTGGGAGGGGAGGGGCGCACGCGCGCTGACGTCGACGTCGAGCCCGAGCTCCGCCCCCCGCCCCCCGCCCTCGGCGGCCGTAGACCCTCCCCATGGGAGCAGGAGAGAGGCGCCGATTAGTCGAGGCGCGGATTATGTGTGAGATGGGAGGTTTAGTCGACGCGAGGTTTGGTGAGTTGAGGTTTAAGTGTGAGATGGTTTAGTGAAGGCAAGGGGCTTATTGAGATGAAGAATCTGATACATTTCTAGGAAAAGAAACAAATCGGAATTCCAATTTAAATCAGAAGAATATCTGGACTAAAATAGACTGGGAAACACATTCTGTAAATGGGCTGGATGGTTTGGAGTTTGTAAAATGTGTGCAGGATAGCTTTTTGCAGCAGTACATAGAGGTATCAACCAGAGAAGGGGCAGTGCTGGACCTCCTGTTAGGAAATGAGGCAGGTCAGGTGACGGAGGTATGCGTTGGTGAGCACTTCGGGACAAGTGATCACAATACCATTAGTTTCAATATAATTATGGAGAGAATCAGAACTGGACCTTGGGTGGAGATTTTTGATTGGAGAAAGGCTCACTTTGAGGGAATGCGTAAGGATTTAAAAGGAGTGAATTGGGACACTCTGTTTTATGGGAAGGATGTAGAAGAGAAATGGAGGACATTTAAAGGGGAAATTGTAAGAGTACAGAATCTTTATGTCCCTGTTAGGGTGAAAGGAAATAGTAAAAATTGGAAAGAGCCATGGTTTTCAAGGGAAATTGGACATTTGTTTCGAAAAAAGAGAGATATCTACAATAATTATAGGAGGCATGGAGTAAATGAGGTGCTAGAGGAGTATAAAGAATGTATAAAGAATCTTAAGAAAGAAATTAGGAAGGCTAAAAGAAGATATGAGGTTGCTTTGGCAAGAAAGGTGAAAGTAAATCCAAAGGGTTTCTACAGCTATATTAATAGCAAAAGGATAACGAGGGATAAAATTGGACCATTAGAGAGACAGAATGGACAGCTATCTGCAGAGCCAAAAGAGATGGGGGAGATATTGAACAATTTATTTTCTTCGGCATTCACCAAGGAGAAGGATATTGAACTATGTGAGGTAAGGGAAAAAAGTAGAGTAGCTATGGAAACTATGAGATTCAAAGAGGAGGAAGTACTAACACTTTTGAAAAATATAAAAGTGGATAAGTCTCCAGGTCCTGACAGGATATTCCCTAGGACATTGAGGGAAGTTAGTGTAGAAATAGCAGGAGCTATGACAGAAATATTTCAAATGTCATTAGAAACGGGAATAGTGCCGGAGGATTGGCGTACTGCGCATGTTGTTCCATTGTTTAAAAAGGGTTCAAAGAATAAACCTAGCAATTATAGACCTGTTAGTTTGACGTCAGTGGTGGGTAAATTAATGGAAAGGATACTTAGAGATAAAATATATAATTTATTGATTTTTTTTAGGATGTAACTAGTAGAGTGGATAAGGGAGAAGCAGTGGATGTGTTGTATCTGGACTTTCAGAAGGCTTTCGACAAGGTCCCACACAAGAGATTGGTATACAAACTTGAAGCACACGGTATTGGTGGTTCAGTATTGATGTGGATAGAGAACTGGCTGGCAGACAGGAAGAAAAGAGTAGGAGTGAACGGGTCCTTTTCAGGATGGCAGACAGTGACTAGTGGGGTGCCGCAAGGCCCCCCAGCTATTTACAATATACATTAATGATTTGGACGAGGGAATTAAATGCAACATCTCGAAGTTTGCGCATGACACGAAGCTGGGGGGCAGTGTTAGCTGTGAGGAGGATGCTAGGAGGCTGCAGGATGACTTGGATAGACTGGGTGAGTGGGCAAATGCATGGCAGATGCAGTATAATGTGGATAAATGTGAGGTTATCCACTTTGGTGGCAAAAACAGGAAGGTAGACTATTATTTGAATGGTGACCGATTAGGAAAAGGGGAGATGCAGCGAGACCTGGGTGTCATGGTACACCAGTCATTGAAAGTAGGCATGCAGGTGCAGCAGGCTGTGAAGAAAGCGAATGGTATGTTGGCATTCATAGCAAAAGGATTTGAGTACAAGAGCAGGGAGGTTCTACTGCGGTTGTACAGGGTCTTGGTGAGGCCACACTTGGAGTATTGCGTACAGTTTTGGTCTCCTAATCTGAGAAAGGACATTCTTGCCATAGAGGGAGTACAGAGAAGGCTCACCAGACTGATTCCTGGGATGGCACGACTTCCATATGAAGAAAGACTGGATAGACTCGGCTTGTACTCGCTGGAATTTAGAAGATTGAGGGGTGATCTCATAGAGACTTACAAAATTCTTAAGGGGTTGGACAGCTAGATGCAGGAAGATTGTTCCCGATGTTGGGGAAGTCCAGGACAAGGGGTCACAGTTTAAGGATAAGGGGGAAGTCTTTTAGGACTGAGATGAGAAAATCGTTTTTCACACAGAGAGTGGTGAATCTGTGGAAGTCTCTGCCACAGAAGGTAGTTGAGGCCAGTTCGTTGGCCATATTTAAGAGGGAGTTGGATGTGGCCCTTGTGGCTGAAGGGATCAGGGGGTATGGAGAGAAGGCAGGTACAGGATACTGAGTTGGATGATCAGCCATGATCATATTGAATGGCGGTGCAGGCTCGAAGGGCCGAATGGCCTGCTCCTGCACCTAATTTCTATGTTTCTATGTTTCTATAAGCATCTGGATAAACAGGGTCTGATCAGGAACAGTCAACATGGATTTGTGCCTGGAAGGTCATGTTTGACAACCCTTCTTGAATTTTTTGAAGCGGTTACTAGGGAAATTGATGAGGGTAAAGCAGTGGATGTTGTCTATATGGATTTCAGTAAGGCTGACAAGGTTCCCCATGGAAGGTTGGTTAAGAAGGTTCAATCTTTGGGTGTTAATGGCGGAGTAGCAAGATGGATTCAACAGTGGCTGAATGGGAGATGTCAGAGAGTAATGGTGGATGGCTGTTTGTCAGGTTGGAAGCCGGTGACCAGTGGGGTGCCTCAGGGATCTGTGTTGGGTCCACTGTTGTTTGTCATGTACATCAATGATCTGGATGATGGGGTGGAAAATTGGATAAGTAAGTATGCAGATGATACTAAGATAGGTGGTGTTGTGGATAATGAAGTAGATTTTCAAAGTCTACAGAGAGATTTGGGCCATATGGAAAAATGGGCTGAAAGATGGCAGATGGAGTTTAATGCTGATAAGTGTGAAGTGCTACATCTTGGCAGGAGAAATCAAAATAGGACGTACATGGTAAATGGTAGGGAATTGAGGAATGCTGTGGAACAGAGGGATCTAGGAATAACTGTGCATAGTTCCCTGAAGGTGGAATCGCATGTAGATGGGGCGGTAAAGAAAGCCTTTGGTATGCTGGCCTTTATAATTCAGAGCATTGAATATAGGAGTAGGGAAGTAATGTTAAAATTGTACAAGGCATTGGTAAGACCAATTCTGGAGTATGGTGTACAATTTTGGTTGCCTAATTATAGGAAGGATGTCAACAAAATAGAGAGAGTACAGAGGAGATTTACTAGAATGTTGCCTGGGTTCCAGCAACTATGTTACAGAGAAAGGTTGAACAAGTTAGGTCTTTATTCTTTGGAGCACAGAAGGTTAAGGGGGAACTTGATTAAGGTCTTTAAAATGATGAAAGGGATAGACAGAGTTGACGTGGATCAGCTTTTCCCATTGAGGGTAGGGAGGATTCAAACAAGAGGGCATGACATGCGAATTAAGGGACGGAAGTTTAGGGGTAACGTGAGGGGGAACTTCTTTACTCAGAGGGTGGTGGCTGTGTGGAATGAGCTTCCAGCAGAAGTAGTGGAGGCAGGATCGATTTTAACATTTAAAAGTAAAGTGGATAGGTATATGGACGGGAAGGGAATGGAGGGGTATGGTCTGAGTGCAGGTAGATGGGACTAGGGGAAAACAAATGATCGGCACAGACTGGAAAGGCCGAGAGGGCCTGTTTCCGTGCTGTAATTGTTATATGGTTATAAAGTCGCTTCTGGGGTCCCTCCAGGATGAGGGGCCCTGAGGCTTAAGCTTCATTAGTTTCATAGTAGATCCGCCTCTGGCAGTATCCTAAACATTATTAGCAAGTGCTATCAAGCAGCCCGGTTAAAGTTTGAGAAGCTTTGGACAGTTAAAGGGAATGGAAAAAGCTAAAAGATGCCATTTAGTGTGGCTGAGTAGATACAAAACAAGTACAAGGGGGGTTTCAGGGCGAGACCATTCTTCAGGCCCAGGATCGGCAGTTCCTTCCTACACAAGCTTTCTTACATTCCTTAAAAACTATTTGCTGAATTCATCTTGGGTTTCTTCAATTTATTCATTCAGTTCTTAATGCTCATTAAATTTATATGGTATTAAATTATTTGGCCTATTCTTCTGTTCCTTCTTAAGCAAAGTTCAGGGACCTATAGGGAGAGGTTGGATAACCTTGGATTTTTTTTTCTTTAGAGCATAGGAGGATGAGAGGTAACCATTTAATATCTTTCAGTATATCCAGTATTTTTACCATTCTTAACATTTCTTTCTTGTTCATTTACAATTGCTACAAGCCAGGAACTGAACTGCACTTGCGACCATCTTTTTAGCCCGTGAATTAACCTAGAATTAATCCCTCAGAATCATATATACTTATCCTTGTTGAACATAACTAGAGCAACAACTTGTGCACCAGCTAATTTCATCTAAATAACTTTATTTCAAATAATTGGGGTGCAAACAGTATCATAAAGGTTTTTGTTTCCCCATCAGAAACCGTAAATTGCAAAAAGAATGTGCAGGCAAAATGCTGACAACTTTCGAGAGACTAAACCAGTCAAGAGAAGGTGTGAAAAATCTGGTTAAAATGCACATTGTGTACAAATAAGATTGACATTTGAGATTAGCTTTACAACTGTGTTGAAGCATAATAACTGTGGTGGTTCTGTCAAAACTACTGTCAGGATAATTGCTGTGGCAGTGTGGGAATCGTGGTGAACAATCATCTCTGGAAACTGTGAAGGAGTTTGGGGTCAGAGATTACCTAGGCCTGACGTATGAGTGATACACACACAACCACTGATAAATATGTCTTGGCAGAGGTGAAAGGCACTAACAAGAGGTCACAAGGCCAGATAATTGAGCAACAAAGAGATGTCACTCCTCACTGAAGGAATTTAAGGTCCACACAATGGCGCAGCAGTAGAGTTGCTGCCTTACAGTACTAGTGACCCGGGATCGACTGAAGAAGGGTTTCGGCCCGAACCGTTGCCTATTTCCTTCGCTCCATAGATGCTGCTGCACCTGCTGAGTTTCTCCAGCACATTTGTCTACCTTCGATTTTCCAGCATCTGCAGTTCCTTCTTAAAGACCCGGGTTCGATCCTGACTATGGGTACTGTCTGTATGGAGTTGGTTTGTTTTCCCTGTCTCTATGTGGGTTTACTCTGGGTGATCAGTTTCCTCATTCCAAAGACGTGCAGGTTCGTACGTAAATTGGCTTCTGTAAACTGCCTCTAGGGATTAGGATAGAAGAAGTGTATGGGTGATCGCTGGTGAACATGGACTGGGTGGACCGAAGAGCCTGTTTCCACACTGTATCTCTAAAAATAGCAAAATAAAATAAATTGGGGCCCATCACAGTACCATGAAAGGAACCAAGACAAAGGGGCAGAGTGGTTTGAAGAAAAAGTATGGGAAATCGAGAATAAAGTTAAGTATATAGGTCCTGCTGGAAGATATAAAGAATTTAAGATATGGATAGAGCTTCTACAGTATATAACTTTACATTTGTGGTTCTTGACAAGAAACTCGTCATAATGTGTAGGTTCAATCATACAAGGCCACATCACATACAAGTCATGCTAATATGTAATCTAATAATAACTTGACTTCTAACCTCAGCTCATCCTAAATGCTAAACTGCATAGTATGTCTATGAAAGGTAGACAAAAATGCTGGAGAAACTCAGCGGGTGAGGCAGCATCTATGGAGCGAAGGAAATAGGCGACGTTTCAGGTCGTGACCCTTCTGCTGCCTCACCCGCTGAGTTTCTCCAGCATTTTTGTCTACCTTCGATTTTCCAGCATCTGCATCTCCTTCTTAAACAGTATGTCTATGAATGTCACTATTGAAGAATGTTAACACTGATTTTATCGTTTTAAATTGTTCATAAATTCATATTCAAATCCTTGCGTTATTTTCAATTATACTCTCGTGAGACATTAGCGTAAAATCGGGTACAAAATAAGCATTGCAAATCTGTTCAAATGAGAAAGTCAGATGAGTTTTAAACTGATTTGGAATCAGATTAGTGATTAGTGACAGCTCATAATGAAGTTCCATTGTGTCATGGATCTTTAACGTACATATGTAGCATTTTTGAAGGTCAGCACTTTCAATATTGCAGTATTCCCTCAGTAAGATATTGGAGTGTTAATCCGGATAAGGTAGCAGTGACCTGGAGTTGGATTGGAGTCTACATCCTTCTGGTTCATGCTTGAAGATGTCACAAATTAGTTGCAATCTTAAAAAAGAGGCAGTGTATTTCAAGGAATGAATACAGACAGATGGAGTCATAGAGTTTTACAGCAAAGTTCACATATTGGGCTAATATCATTTCCCTGTATTTGGGCCATGGCCCTCTAAATCTTTCCTTTCCATATACCTGTCCAAATGTCTTTTTAAAGTCATAACTGTATTCGCTTCTGTTGGTTCTTCTGGCTCATTCCAGATATGGACCACCCTCTGAGTGAAAAAGGTGCTCTGAGGACCTCTCTTAAATCTCCCTATTATGCCCTCTGGCTTTAGAATGCTTTTGCCATAATATTCCATGGGAAGAATATTTTAAGTGTCACTTTACCCGTGCACCTCTTGTTGTAGCACATTTCTTTAAGATTACCCCTCGGCCTCCTAAGCTCCAAAGAAAAAAAGTCCCAGCCTATCCAATCTCTCTGTATAACTCAAGGCTGCAAGACCAGGCAACATCCTGGTGAATCGCTTCTGCATCATTTTCAACAATGACATCCTTCTTGCAGCAGGGTGACAGGAGGTGCGCACAGTATTCCAAGTGTGGTCTCACCAACGACTTGCACAACTATATCACGATGTCCCAACTTTTGTACTCAATACCTTTTCCAATGAAGGCAAGCGTGTCAAATGCCCCCTTCAACATTCTGTCACCCTGACTTGCTAATTTTAGGAAACCATAGACCAGTACTCTCAGATCTCACTGTTCACCAACATTCTTCAGGGCTCTGTCATTTACTGTGTAAGTCCTGCTTTGGTTTGACATGTCAAAATATGTCACCTTAAACATCTGATATATTAGAAAGAATGCAGGGCAATACCAGTGTACTTCAGATACCTTTGAAAGACTGAATATCCCTTCATTGGCAGACTGCATTGTCCTGGTTGAATTTCTTGTGTTACATCATTATTTACACGAGCAAGAATATTTATTTGAGCTACTTCAAACAGATTTTGACACCTTTTGATGATTTTTCACGGAACACCTGATCTCCAGCTCATCATTGTGGAAACCTAATGAACTAAAGCAAAGCTGTCTTTATCTACAGTCTGAGATGCCTTTGAGTACAAAGCTGTCAATCGCCTAATTTTGGAGACCCAGGAGCTGCTTCTGAGATGTCATTTTCGAAGCAAATTCTCACACCTCAAAGACAATGTAAATCTGCTGCTGTTGACAAGAATATTACTACTGGGACAATGTCTGATGGTTCGGCCGTAGTAAATAGTAGATTTGTCATGGTTACAAACATGTAACACGGTTCAAGGAAATAATTAGACCTGAATTTGGGTTATGAATGCTGCCGTACAGAAAAATATAGAAACCAGAAAAAGATGTTCTGTTTGACAATTGATCTCTGTTCCAGATAGACCAGTATCAATTACTTTATGCATGCCCTTTTGATGTATCCTGCCCATCGGAACTGAGCCAGTGTAGATAGGACCTTAGCACTGAGGATGTGGGAACAGCAAGAGTCAAGAGTGTTTAATTGTCATTTGTACTGACAATGGTACAGTGCAATTCTTACTTGCTGCAGGTTAAAATATCCGAAAACGCAATAACACATGGATACTATGTAACAATCAAAAAATCAATAACTTAATCATCTTAACACTGGTTATCTGTGGTACAACCGAAGACAGTACACAGAAGATCATAGTTGCCAAGGTAATTGTTGCGTTGTGTTCAAAAGCCTGGTGGTTGGTAGGAAGAAGCTGTTCTTGAAGCTGGTGGTCACAGTTTTCAGGTTCCTGTGCTTTCTTCCCAATGGTAGTAACAAAATGAGAATGTGGCCAGGGTGGTGTGGCCTTTGGTCATATAACCTTACCTATTTGAGCAGGGTCTCCTATCGGTCTATTCAATGGTGAGGAGGTCAATACCAGCGGTGTTTACCAATCTTTGTTCCTGGTTGTTGAATTTCCAAGCCGTAATGCAATCAAACTGTAAGCTCTCTATTGTACACCTGTAGACGTTCAATAGGGTATTTGTCAACGTATCGACTCTCCTCAATGTTTAAAGAGGTAGAAGCATTGATGAGCTTTCTATGTGGTTGCATGAATGTGCTGGGCTCAGGACTGATCTTCATAGATATGCACATGTAGGGACTTGAAGCTGCTGATTCCATATTCGTCAAAGTTCACCGCAGTGGTTAAAACTACTCTCTCACTGTTAAAGGGACCAAGGTTTGATCAACACCATGTGTACTATCTGTATGTTATTTGCATGTTTTACTGTTATCTTCTCTGCAGGGCACTCTAATTTCTACTCACATCCCTTACAATTAATTGGCTACTGTAAAAGTTACCCCTTAATGTGTAAATGGCAAAAGAATGACATTGCCAAAAAAGAGCGAATAAGTTGCAATAGTGCCGGGAAATAGGAGAAGGGGAATGGGAATGGAAACACAAGAGACTGTAGATGCTGGAATCTGGAGCATTCATTTGGAACAGTGCTGGAGGAACTCAGCGGGCCAGGCAGCATATGTGGCAGGAATGGACATACAAGGTTTCGGATTGGGCCCCTTCTTCAATTTTCATTCTAACGAATATCTGTTTGACAAATCCATTTATTTTTAATCATTTCTATTACAATAATGAACAGATGGATGCTGTACAATTAGATTGCTTCAGGTTTAGATGCATCTATTGTAATATCCACCAGGGTTCAGTGAAATTCCTTATTTCGCATGAGCATATTTAATTGTGTGCAGACTGGCTTGTCAAATCGGTGCCCCATGATCTCTTCATTATAATGTACATTTCGAGTGAAAACAGAAATTTTAAAGTAAAGTCATAGAGGCAGCTGACGTACAACTGGACAAAACCTATGATAGACACAAAAAGTTGGAGTAACTCAGCGGGTCAGACAGCATCTCTGGAGTAAAAAAAATAGGTGACTTTTCGGGTCGAGACCCTCCTTCAGACTCCGACCCGAAACATGACCTATTCTTTTTCTCCAGCGATGCTGTCTGACCCGCTGAGTTACTGCATCTTTTTGTGTCTATCAGGGTTTCAACCAGCATTTGCAGTTCCTTCCTGGACAAAACCTTTTATCTTTCAGAAACTATTTTAAGTCACTGAACCATTCTGTCGTTGCAGCCTCATTCGTCGTTTTTAAGTCAATTAATGCGTGATGGACACTATACTTGCAAAACAATGCTCGGTATAAAGTGACAGAAACCATCCCTTGATGGTGAGGTTTCATATACCTTACAGTTGCCAAGGTTCATACCTGCCAACTATTCCGTGGGCGGCTTCCGTCCCTGATTTTTTCTCCTCAATATTCCGAATTGGCGAGATGGCATGCGACCCATGCACCGCGCCGCGCCGCTTTGGACACAGTGGATGCAGATGCTGGAGAATCGAGGGTTCCACAAAATGCTGGAGAAACTCAGCGGGTGCAGCAGCATCTAAGGACGAAGGAGATACACAAAATGCTGGAGAAACTCAGTGCAGAAAGTCTGAAGAAGGGTCTCGACCCGAAACGTCCCATCTCCTTCGCTCCTTAGAGCTGCACCCGCTGAGTTTCTCCAGCATTTGTGTAACCCCCCTGAGGTCACTTCACGTACCCCGCCCCTTTGACGTCACGTGCCCCGCCCCTTACTGATGTCACTTGCCCCGCCCCTTACTGACGTCACGTGCCCCGCCCTCACTGACGTCAGACTAATAGGATTCCGATTTTTCAATCTCACAAGTTGGCAGGTATGGTTCACTGTTAAAGAACCTGACAATATTTTTCACTTCAAAGATTTAAACTATTTTAAGTTTAATTTAAAAGGATATCCATTTTCTGTGGTATTTTAATCAAAAATATGTTCCTTTAATAGACAATAGACAATGGGTGCAGGAGTAGGCCATACGGCCCTTCAAGCCAGCATTGCCATTCAATGTGATCATGGCTGATCATCCACAATCAGTACCCCGTTCCTGCCTAAGTTACACTAGTAGAGAAAGGTATTGTTAGTCTTTTGAACACTTTTTTTTAAAAACCACCATATATATTCTTCCCTTCATAGTGTTTGTCACCAAGATCTTTCATGTACAGATATATTATTATTTCAGAGATGAAATTTGGCATCATGTTTGCCACAGACATTGTGGGCCGAAGGGCCTGTTCCTGTGCTGTACTTTTCTATGTTCTATGAAAAGTAAATACCGGCATTGCCTTGGTATTATATTACTTTCTAGCAGTGTCCGTCTGTAACATTTTCTGAAAAGCATGACCATCAGACATTCAGTCAGAGATGTGAATTCTTCCTTTCTTCAACATTTCTTTATTTGCCAAATGCATGCAAAGAGACAATTCATGTTTGCCATTGTCTTGACCTTGGCATTTACAGAGCCATTGTGAAAATTCCTCCCCTCATCTTTCCCTCATACCAAACTTAACTAACAATTCCTCATCTAAATTATAATTCAGCACCCAGCTCTAATGAAATTGATTTAATAATCAGTGACAGGATTGTGATCAGCAGAGGACGCCATACCCTGTCACATGTGGCACTTCTTACTCAAGTAATTAAAAGAAGCTCGATTCACCTCTCTGAGAGTGATAAATATAAATGCCATGCAGACAGAAGGGTATGCCTAGTAATTTGTTCCAATCTTTAACACACACACGCTTCCCTTCCCACTTTGCCTAATATAAATGAGTCTGAACAATGAAGGCGTGATTTAATTTGCTGGTCATATAAAAGTCTGCGTTATATATGTTTATTAATCAGTTTACGGGAATGATTATTTTCATCTGTCAAAAGTAAAGACAGTTCAGCTGAATAGAAGTCTTGATTTACATTTTCTCTAGGGGGCAACTAGAAAGCATAATGGAAGATATGGTAATGAAGTGGGAGGAATGCACCTTAACTTTCAACCACTTCAGAATTGAACTTGAAGTTATCTTATCTTGTTCTTGCTTAGAAAATAGCCATGGGCTGAACTGCGATGGCCAGTGGGTAATAGTTCTGAAGGGACCTAGCAGTGTTTAGCCAGACGGAATTAAATGCAGTGCGTATGCAAGCGTAAAAAAAAGACATGAAGTGCTGGAGTAACTCAGCAGGTCAGGAGCATCTCTGGAGAACATGGATGGGTGACGTTCTGGTTCGGGACCCATCTTCAGACCAGATCCATGTTCTCCAGAGATGCTGCCTGAACCACTGAGCTCCTACAGGACTTTGTGTCCTTTTTTGTCAATCAACATCTGTATTTCCTAGTTTCCACCTGCATACACAAGTGTAATGTGAACCTACACTCCACTGCAGTCAGGTCAGAACTTATGATTTTACAAAATATTAAGAATGAACCACTTTATTTTAAAGTTATTTTTAGCTAAACCATCCACACAGTTATCTGGATTTACCAGGCAACATTGGCATTTAGCTGACGGGTAAAATGTAAAGTGTGTCCATTGCTGCTCTCAATGGTGAGTCTAGGAACAGAGCAAGACATCAGATACACCAGATACACGCCCTCTAATCTCTGGGTCATTTTGGACATACATTTGACCAAGCATGTGTAGCAGTATAAAATATGATGAGCATGAGATGCTGAAAGATGCATAATCCCCTCCCCCTCCCCCTCCCTCCTGCCCTCTTTGCCCCCCCCCCCCCCCCCACCAACCCCCTCTACCCCACCCCTCAGAACCATTATCTGTGACTCAGCTCCTTTTGCCCCATTAATTGACCCGAAGGGCAGCACGGTGGCTCAGTTGTAGAGTTGCTACCTTGCAGCGCCAGAGACCTGGGTTCGATCCTGACTACGGGTACTCTCTGTATGGAGTTTGTATGTTCTCTCAGTGACCTGCATGGGGTTTTCTCCGGGTGCTCCGGTTTCCTCCCACACTCCATAGATGTACAGGTTTGCAGGTTAGTTGGCTTCCATAAAATTGTAAATTCTCCCGAGTGCATATTAGATTGTGTTATATATGGACGGCGTGAACTCGGTGGGCCAAAGGGCCTGTTTTCATGCTGTATCTCTAAACTAAACTAACGAAAAAAATAGTAAGATGAAACAAGAACTTACCAAGTTCAAAGGTTGATCTTTATTTTAAGAGGAGTTGCGGTGAAGACCCTGCCAGCACGCATGCGCGACATTCTTCAAAGCAGCCGTGTGGAAGCACAGAACGCCCCATGACTGGAGATTGTAAGATTAATGACGTAGGACATACCAGTTGACCTAATGATAGAGGGTTGGGAATGGAGGGCACAAAATCCCTCACCGCAACTCCTCACAAAATAAAGATCAACCTTCGAACTTGGTAAGTTCTCGTTTAATCTTACTATTTTATTTCGGAGTCACATGAGTGATTTCGTGAAGATTTCAAAGCTCTGTGATTTCATGCCCTGGACAACGTCCATGCTATCACACTGCCGCAATACTGATGGAGGAAGGTAGTTAATGCATTCCAGACTGAACAGGCTGAAAAATAATGCACAATTATTAACACAAATAATAACAAAGCAAAAGACCCCAAATTCGGGGACAAATCATTCACGGAGCGGCTCCCAGCACGGCTTCCGCAAACGTTGCGGGGGCGACCAACAGCTTGTTGTAGAACCGCTGGAAGGTTGCTTCACTGGCCCAGCCCGCGGTGGCGAGGATGTGGTCCATGGGCACCTCCATGGCCCTCGCCGCTGATGTGGATGCAGCCCTGGTAGAGTGAGATTTTAAAATTTTAATATCTACTCCTGCTGCACCCAACACCGCCCTGAGCCACCTTGCGATAGTCTGCACCGTCACCCGGTGATGTGGTTGTTTGTGGCTGATGAGGAGTCCCTGCTCCATCTTCCGGATGGTTCGTGTTGTTCCGATGTAGTGGCGGAGATGGGTGGCTGTGCAGAGGGTGGCATCAGTGGGGTATGCCCGAAATTCCAACTGCAGCCCAAGAGACCCAGGTCAGTGCTGCTTCAGCAGGTCCCGTACAAAGAAAGTGACTGTAGCAGGGGTGGAGATCATGCTATCCAGCCGCAGCTGCTGTAAGGCCTGGACTCGTTGAGCTGTAGTCAGTGCCATCAGCATCACCACTTTGAGGGTGAGCTTATTGAGTGGTAACTCTGTCATAGGGGACCAGCTCCTCAGTAGGGTCAGGACTACCCTACGTCCCAGGTGATGTTGTATCTGAGTCATGGAGGGTTGGTGTTGAACACACCTCACATGAATTTGGACACCAGGTGGTTTGAACCTACACCTATGTCCAGGTATGAGGACAGCGCACCCCTGGCGCTGTTGATGGCACTGTAGCTGAGGCCCTCATCGTAATGAAGGCCCGCTAGGAATTCCAGGACATCAGGGATCGTGGCTGAGTTGTAGGTCATGTTGGTACGGGAGCAGAAGGTCTCCCACGTCCTGACCTGGGTGAGGTACTGCCTCCTGATTGATGCTCGGCACGACGCTGAGATGAGGTCCATGGCTCAGGGTGAAATGCCTGTAGCAGAATCCAGTTGAATTTTCTGCAATACCCGACTGATGAGGCAGAATGGAGGAAATGCGTAGCAAAACCATTTCCCCCAATGGAGAGACAAAGCATCCATAGCTACTGCCCCAGGGTTCTGGTTCCCAAGACACATACGTTGGTATCTGATGGTTCAACCTGGACGCAAAAAAGGTCTATATCTGGTGTGCCAAAGTTAGCTATAATTTCAGCAAAAAATTGGGGGTTCAACATCCACTCGATGTTATCATTGAACACTCGTGACCTAGTGTCCGCCACTGTGTTGAGCTTCCCTGGTAGATAGGTCGCTGTTATCCAAATATTTCTCTCAATGCACCAGTGCCAGATTGTGTTTGCCAATTCGTCACAAGATAATGACCTGATACCACCCATATGATTTATATATAAGCCACCACCGTGGTGTTATCTTTTTGGAGGCGGACATGTAAATGCTGTAAGTTAGTGCAGTATGCCCGCAGCCCATGGAAAGCCCCTAACATCTCCAGATAGTCTAGCCCTTGTGTCTGGAGGAGGGTAGACTCGTGAGGGTTCCATCTGCCCCCACAACTGGACGTGGTGCCAGTTGCACCCCAGCCTTGTGCGCTTGCGTCAGTCTGTAGCACGACTGATGGGTTGCTAACAATGATGGGTTTGCGACACTCACTAATATTGTCAATCCACCGTTGTAGCTCAGCTTTAGCCTTAATTGGCAGCCGTATCGGTCTGACAAAGGGCCCAGCATTTGCTTTTAACGTTGAGATATTTGCTCTTTGTAAGTTTTGGTAATGTAATGGTTCGAATTGCGCAGCTGAGAATGTAGCTACCAATTTCCCAATTACCTTGGCCGTTTGTCTGATAGTCGGTACCCTGGCACAAGCAAGGCTGTTGCATGCTTCTTGAATGTCTGAAGCTTTGTTGGTCGGGATGGTGATCATCATTCAGTTTGTGTCAATGGTGAAGCCCAGGTAGTCCATAACTTGGGACGGGTTAGTATGGATAGTAGAAACTTCCTGTAAGATTCTATGATAGTGTATAGTATTCTATGATTCTGTATAGTATGCATCTTTTAAATCGATGTAGGCCATAAAGTACCCCTGGTAAAGCAGCTGCTTAGCTGTTTCAAAGGTTTCCATTTTGAAATGGCTATATTGTACAAAAGTGTTCAACTGGGTTAGGTCAATGATAATCTGACACCCACCATCTTTTTTGGTTTTTGTAAAGATGTTGGACACAAACTCAAGGGGTTCGTGTGTCGTTTGACCTATCACCCCTTTGGCTGTTAGCCGTAGAATTTCTGCATGTCCCTCCTTTATCTCGTTTTGAGAGAGCGTAAATGTGTGCAGAGGTTCATGCTGTGTAGGGGGAAGTTTCCCATTAATAACTCAGTTAACCAATCTATAACCTCCTTTATATGGGGTAACAAGGTTCCAAAGGTCAATAAGTGTACTCTCCAAAGAGATCGTGAAGTAGGTGGACTGGGCCTTCCTAGCTTTATTAATTATTACTGGGCATCGAATATCCAAAAGATATTATTCTGGCTCCACCAACCAGATACAGACTGGTGTCTGCTTGAATCACAATCCTGTTACTCCTCGTCTCTCCCAGTTTTAGTATATTCCTCCCTGCCATTGAAACCTTCTAGATTTACATCCAACCCAGTCGTACTATCAACCATCAACATTTTTAACCAATTTTGTTGCCATTATAAGCTTACATCAGCTTCAGTTCTGGGTCCCATTCACAGTAACCATTTATTCCCCCCCTCTACACTTGACTCAACCTTTCGACAGTGGGATTTGAATGGTCTTATGTCCATTAAGGATTTATACACTAACAGCATATTTGATAGTTTCGACTACCTACACAAAAAACATGGCCTCCCACATAATCATTTCTTTAAATATCTTCAGGTTCGCCACTTTGTCATGAAACAATTTCCTTCTTTTCCTGATCTCCCTCCTGTCACAGTGTTGGATAACCTCACTCTTACCTTTGCAAATAAAGGACTGATCTCTGCAGTATATTCTCGATTGATCGATTGATGTATTTAGGAGATCAAAACCTGAACAAAGTTAAAGCTATGTGGGAGGGTGACCTTGGTATGAATCTGTCTGAGGAATGCTGGACAGAAGCGCTGAAAAAAGTCCACTCCTCGTCATCATGTGCTAGATTGGGGCTCATACAATTTAAAGTTTTACACAGGGTTCCTTTAAGCAAAGCCAGGCTTGCTAACATATATCCAGGGACGGACGCTGGCTGTGACAGGTGCTCGTTCTCTCCAGCCAATCTAGCTCATGCATTCTGGTCTTGCCCCAAACTTGTTAACTACTGGGCAGTGGTTTTTAAAACCATCAGTGAAGTCCTTGGGATGACAGTGAGACCTTGCCCGCTTGTAGCTGTATTTGGTGTAGCAGATAAAAACCTTGGGTTTAAATACAACCCAGTCTGATATCATTATATTTACATCACTTTTGGCCCGTAGGAGAATCTTGCTGGTCTGGAAATCTAACACTCCTCCATCTGCCGCTGCTTGGCTGGAAGACGTCATGTTTTTTTTTAAGGTTAGAAAAGATTAAATTCACATTGAGGGGGTCTGTGAAAAAGTTTTATTTGAAATGGGAACCCTTTTTATCATACTTTGAGGTCTAGAGGAACTACCTGTTGACTGAGGGCACTTGACATTAAGTGGGGATCTGCCTTTATTCTGTTTTGTTACTTTATTATTGTTAAAAACTGCATTTGATTTTGTGATATATTTGGATTGTGAAAAAATAAGCTGCCAAGGGGCGTTTAGGGATGGTGGGTTTGGGTTATTTTGTTATTATTATTATTATTATTATTATTATTTATAAAAAACAAAATGGAGGAAAATGTAATGCCATACATCAGATGTACTGTGAAATTTTTTTTCCCCTCTAATAAAAAACTATTAATTAAAAAAAAAATAATAAAAAAAAAAATTCTATGACATAACCGTGAACACTTTGTAGAATAAACGTGTCTGTGGTTATTGCATCCCAAGCACCAGGAAATGCCCGCAACCGTCCCCCTACTTGTGAGGTTATAATTGCTATTTTCTTAGACGAACCAGACCCCCTTACCTCCATGGTCAACGGCGGGTCTTGGTATATGGTGTTTTGGGGGGACGTTGTGTTGCTTGTCGTGGCTGTGGCCGCATCTTCCATGCGGGCCTCTGCAGGCCTAGCTCTAAAAAAAGCCTCTGCTGTTGGGGGACTGGAGGCGGATTGGTCCTTGGTGTCCTATCCGGCTGGCGAGGTTTCCAGGTAGGGTACGGTTGTTGTCTCTGGTACGGGAGTACTTTAGCCAGTGGCGGTGTCATAAGGCCAATGGTCTTGGCCTCCTCGTCCATTTCTTTGACCTGTTTCGGCAGATCTTCCCTGAACAGCTGATGAGTTGGTGGTATTGCAGAGAAGTGCCAGGGCATCCTGCTGCGCACTGGTCACGTTATCCCCATCGAGGGTCTTGGCATATGCCGTAATGCCCGTCGACAGGAGTGTTAGGATGTGCTGGAGGCGTATATCCTGCATCTTGGTGGTGGTACTCAAATTCCCCCAGATATGGGCATGGACCGTCGGGACACTTAAGTAGATGCAGTTTTCGGGCGGCTTGAACTTGGCCATGGTTTTATTGACTATCTGACCCTGAAGCTGGTGTGTGGTCAGATAATTAAAGGTTCCCGCTAGTTTGGGGTGCAACGGCTCCCCGGTGTGGGTAGCTGTGGCAAATTTCCCCACTACGTCCAGCAGGTCCGTACCATGCTCTGGATCTGCGGCCTCCGGCATCCCTGGTTCTTCATCAAAGTCAGCGTCCTGGCAACTTCTGGCACTGCTGGCTGGAGAAGACGAGATGCTGGGCGGTCTCCTGGCGTGGCTTGTGGAGGCCCGAGACTCCCGTTCATCCCGATCCATATCTCGCTGGACTAGTTGCTCCACCGAGCTCCAACCTTACAATACAACCGTCCCCGCTACTCGCGGCGGACAAGCCGAGTTCCCCAGGTTCTGCAATTTTTCTGGGGCTTCCACCAGCGGACCACACCTCCATCAGGTGTAAACTAAGGTCCGGTGGTAGGTCGTCGTGGACAACTGCTCCTGCAGGCCCATATGACTCCCGCACGGACATACCGCTAGTCGGCCTTCGAGCGGACTGTGGCGGTCCACCCTGCCTGGTAGGAAGGCACTGGAGATGAGTCGGCGCCGGCCCCCGGTACCTGGCTCCCCAAAGTCCGTGCAGGCTTACCTCCACTTCTGACATATATCTCCGTGGAGGTGCATGGTCGGCAGCTGCCAGAGCTAAGCTGGTCGACCGTGTACTGCTGCCACCGGCGCCCTTGACCGCAGCCTGACGCGGCGTTGTGTCGGCAGCACCTGCTCCTGCAGGGCTGCTTGACACAGCTGAAGAAGTCTCGACCCGAAACGTCGCTCTGCATCGCTGCCCCGCGGCTCTTTCTCCAGCTTTTTGTGTGCCCTATGGCAGATATCCCCGGCAGCTGTACGTGGCGTGCCGCGGCTGCGGGGCTCCCCTGTAGCGCAGTCGTTACCCGGCTTTGCCCCCGTGGATCCTGAACAACACGGGGTGATGCCGCCGTCGGTGTGCGAGGCACGTTGCCACGTACCTGTTTGCTCCCCCGCTTCCTGGGGGATGGGGGCACAAAGTCAGGGTCTGGCATACCCTGCTCCAGTGCGGACATCCTTTCCGGAGATAAGTTGGGCACTGGTGTCACTGATGCGCCCAACCTCCGCACCATTTCCCCCGGCCGTCCGGATGCTGCCGATGTTTCTCGCAGCTCCGGAGAAAGTGGCCGCTGGCCTGTTGGCACCCGGCGACTCTTGGGAAGCTTCCCCTTCCCTGTACCTTGTCCTTCCATGGCTTGTACCTGCAACCAGCTTAAGGTTAGTGTAGTTACTTTAGCGGTCTTTCTGAAGGAGCTGTGGAGAGAGCACACCCCTCCCCCCCAGCTTGTCGACAGCAAATGCGAGCGACGATATGTTGCGCATGCGTGCTGGCGGGGTCTTCACAAAGTCACTCACGTGACTCCGAAATAAAATTCAATGTAGACACTTTGATTGGCATTATTTTCATCCATGAACTCCAACCCAGGACAAGGTGCCTCCTACAAAGCATACAACATGAAACAGACCCTTCAGCCCAATGCGTACATGCTGACCAAGATGCCCCATCTTAACTAGTACCATGTGGCCGTGTTTGGCACGTATCTCTCTAAACCCTTCCTATCCATGTACCTGCCCAAATGTTTCAAACGTTGTTATTATATCTGCCTCGACTATTTCCTATGGTAACTCACTCCAAGTACTTGATGTGAATGTGAAAGAGAATAGGTTAAAGGGAAAATAAGTGGGGGAATGGGACAAAGGAGATTGCTCTGGGAAGAATAAACTTAATGGTCAGTATGGTATCCACCGATTTTGTCAAATTCCTCCACATGCTTCATGCGGAATGACATCTTCCCATGTATCCCAGGCATGGAAATTGTATCAAATAGAGAAAAAGATATAATGTTTTAATGTAGTTGAAACATTGCTGCTTTCACATCTACTCAAAGTACAGTCTGAAGAAGGGCCCTGACCCGAAACGTCACCAAACCATGTCCTCCAGAGATGCTGCCTGAACCCACTGAGTTACTCCAGCACTTTGTGTTTTACTCAAAGTTCATTAGTGTCTGTCACCAGAGTACACCTGTGAAATTTGAATGTATCCTAAAACAGCAAAGTAATTACTACATCATAGCAGAAAGCTAAAAGGTTTAACATTTGATGTATATTTGAACGCAATGATATCAGGAAGGAAGTTAGACTTGACACTGCACATTGCTGCTTTCTAAATAGTCATTATCATCTTTCATTGTAGCTTATTACCATCTTTTTGCATCCTTCTGGAGTGTTTCAGCTTACTAACTTTTTAACATAACACAGCGAACGACTCGGCAACTATGAGACACTTCATTTCATTCCACGCTGTCAAAGCCTTGACCTAATCTACATCCTTCTCTGAGTGATGGACTGCCCAGGGCAGAGGGCAACCACTTATTTAGTATTACACGTCTGTAAATTGCCATAACCCGCTAGCTAACCATAACCCGGTTGTTCATAGTGTGCAGGGCTTCATCCTTTAGACTGTAGAGATGCAGTGCAGAAACTGGCCCTTCAGCCCACCGAGTCCAAGCCGACCAGCGATCACACCGTACACTAGCGCTATCCTACACCTTAGGGACAATTTACAATTTAACCAAAGCCAATTAACCTACAAACCTGTACGTCTTTTGAGTGTTTGAGGAAACTGGAGATCCTGGAGAAAACCCACGCGGTCACAGGGAGAACATACAAACTCTGTACAAACAGCATCTGTGGTCAGGATTGAACCTCCGCGCCACTGTGCTGCTCCATTCATTCACAATCTGCAGATAATCAGTCCGTAGGAGTAGTTATTTAATTTATGATATGACTACCAGACTCTTCAGCGGAGTGTATCATTTTGTATTGTTACCCACAGCACACCGAGAAATCCTATCTGAGGAAGCAAACTTCAAGGCACACTGGTGAAACAATACGATGGACTATATTATAAAAGCATTTAAAAGGCACTTGGACAAGGATAGAATAAAGTTAGAGAGATATGGGCCAAATGCAGGCAAATGGGATTAGCTTAGATGGGGCATCTTGGTCGGCATGATTTAGTTGGGCCAAAAGTGCTCTTTCTGTGCTGTATAACTATGATTCTCTGAGATATGTACAGCTCAATCAAATTCTTGTAAGAGATTAATAAGGTTAATTGGAAAGAGTGTGTTAATGTAATATGCCTTAAACTGCAAAGTCAACACGCTAACAATAAAAATAGCTGGAAGAACACTGCAAGTAGAGCTGTGGAGAAAAGGGATTGTCAACATTTCAGGACAAGAGCCTGCATCAATTTCTTTCCCCCACAGATACTGCTTGACTCACTGAGTTTCTCCAACATTTCCTTTCTTGAGCCATATTCCAGCGTCTGCAGTCGTTTCCATAATGAAAACGAAGTAATTTAACCATATCTGAAAAGCTAATAAAATTTAAAGAGAGTCAAGAGTAAGTGTGTAGAATTGTCACATGTACCAATGGAACAATAACATTATTGCTGCAGCTTAACAAAATAAAGCATAGATCATATATAATAATGAAAATACAATAAATTAATAACTATGATACTAGGTAACCATAGTCATTCCAAACGAAAGTCTGAATGCAACCAAAAATACAGTCCAAGGAAGATCATAGTTGCCAAGGTTAGTGTGCAGTGTTCAAGAGCCTGATAGTTGCTGGGAAGAAGTTGTTCTTGAACTGTGTGGTCACGGTTTACAGGCTCCTATACCTACGTGGTTTTCAGACTCCTGTACCTTCTTCACAATAACTAGTGAAAGGAGAGTTTGACCAGATTTGTCTGGGTCTTTGGTGGTATTAGATGTTATTGATATACAGTAGTCTAGTGTTTACACCTATAGGCAGGCCGTTCGCTCCATGAGTTTCTATCATGTTAATGATCAGTTTTCTCCCATCCCGTCTTCATCTCACTCTATAAAATCATAGAGTGATACAGTTTGGAAACAGGCCCTTCGGCCCAACTCGCCCACATCGGCCAATAATGTTCCAGCTATCCTAGTCGCAGTTCCCTGCGCTTAGTCCTTATCCCTCCAAACTTGGCCTATCCAAGTACTTGTTTAACTGTTTCCTAAATGGTGGGATAGCCCCAGCCTCAACTACCTCCTCTGGCAGCTTGTTCCATATACCCACCACCCTTTTTGTGAAAAAGTTACCCCTCGGATTCCTATTAAATCATTTCCTCTTCACCTTGAACCTATGTCCTCTGGTCCTCGGTTCCCCTACTCTGGGCAAAAGACTGTCCATCTTTTCTTCTCATGATTTTGTACACCTCTATAAGATCACCACTCATCCTCCTGTGCTCCGTGGAATAGAGACCCAACTACTCAACCTCTCCCTACAGCTCACACCCTCTAGTCCTGGCAACATCCTTGTAAATCTTTTTTGAACACTTTCAAGCTTGACAATATCTTTCCTATAACATGGTGCCCAGAACTGAACACAATATTCTAAATGCGGTCTCACCAACGTCTTATCCAACTGACCTCCCAACTTCCATACTCAACTGACTGATGAAGGCCAAAATGCCAAAAGCCTTTTTGACCACCAGATCTACCTGCAACTTGACCTTCAAGGAACCATGCACCAGTACTCCTGGATCCCTCTGCTCTACAACACTACCCAGAGGCCAACCATTTACTGTGTAGGTCCTGCGTAGGTCAAACAGACGTCCCAAAATGCAACACCTCCCATTTCTCTGTATTAAATTCCATCAACTATTTCTCTGCCACCCGGCCAATTGATCCAGATCCTGCCGCAATCTTCACTATCCTCACTATCTGCAAAACCACTAACTTTTGTATCATCAGCAAACTTGCTAATCTTGCCCTTGTATGTTCTCATCCAAATCATTGATGGAGATGACAAAACAGTAATGCGCCCAGCACCGAACCTTGAAGCACACCACTAGTCACAGGCCTCCAGTCTGGGAAGCAACCTTCCACCATCACCCTCTGCTTCCTTCCAAGAAGCCAATTTGCTATCCATTCGGCTATCTCTCCTTGGAGCCCATGCGATCTAACCTTCCAGAGCAGCCTACCATGCGGATCCTTGTCAAACGCCTTACTGAAGTCCATCTACGTACATCTCTGCCCTTATCAACATTTTTGGTCATGTCTTCAAAAAAATAAATTAGATTTGTGAGACACAACCTCCCATGTACAAAAGCAATGCTGACTATCCCTAATTTGCCCTTTACCATCCAAATGCCTGTATATCCTATCCCTCAGAATACTCTCCAGTAACTTAACAACTACAAATGTTAAGCTCGCCGGCCTATAATTAATTCCAAGCATTTTCCCTGCAGCCCTTCTTGGAAAGAGGCATAACATTTGCCACCCTCCAGACTTCTGGCACCTCTCCTGTATTTAAGAACGACTCGTAAATTTCAACCAGGGCTCCCGCAATTTCCTCTCTAGTTTCCCGCAATGTCCTCGGATATACCTGATCAGGCCCTGGAGATTTGTCTCCCTTCAAACACGACAGTACCTTCAGTACTTTTCAACGGTAACCCTGACTGCTCCCTAGACACTTTCAATAACTACTCCAATTTCCTCCGTCCTCGGTAAATACAGAGGAAAAATACTCATTTAGGACTTGCCCATCTCCTGTGTCTCCACACAGAGGTGACCGCTTTGATTTTCTGAGAGGTCCCACTCTCTCTCGTTACCCTTTTCCCCCTTATGTATTTATAACATCTTTTGAGATTGTCCTTAATACTACCTGCCAGAGCTCTCCTGGCCCCTTTTTGCCCTTTTGATTTCCTTTTTTAGATTACTCCTTATTTCCCGAAATTGCTCCAGGGATGCACTTGATCGCAGCTGCCTATACCTGTCCCATGCATCCTTCTTGTTTTTGACTAACTTCTCAATTTCCCTCGTCAGCCACGATTCCTTACTACGTTTGCCTGCTTTGTCCTTCAATCTAACGGGGTCGCACACATACTGAGCTTTCTTCAGTACACTTAAAAACATCCCACTTGGCTAATATTCCTTTCACCTCAAATAACCTGATCCAGTCAACTTGAGCGAGACCTTCTCTCATACCCTCAAAGTTGGCCTTACCCCAGTTGAACATTTTAACATGTGGATCCCCTCTGTCTCTATCCATCACTATCTTAAATCTAATCAAACTGTGGTGACTTGTCCCAAAAGGCTCATCCACACGCACTTCATTAACTTGCTCTTCCCAATTTTCGGATACTAGATCCAGCGTTGCCCTCTCACATGTGGGGGCCTCCACGTACTGCTTAAGAAAACTCTCCTGAACACTTTTGAGGAATTTCACTCCATCTAAACCCTTCATGCTATGATTTTCCCAGTCTATATTGGGCAAGTTAAAATCTTCTACTACAACAACCTTATTTGACCCGCAGCTATCTGCAATCTCCTGGCACATTTTTTCTTCTAATTCTCGTTGACTATTCGGGGGTCTGTAGTACACCCCCAACAACGTGATCATCCCTTTCTTGTTCCTCAGCTCCATCCATATAGCCTCACTAGACAAACCGTCCGTCGTGCCACCTCTGAACACATCCGTGACATCCTCCTTAACCAACAATGCCACCCCCCTCCTCTTTTTCCCTCACCCCCTGTCTGAAGCTCCTGTACCACGGAACATTGAGCTGCCAGTCCTGCCCATCCCTTAAACAGGTTTCAGTCATGGCTAAAACGTCCCAGTCGCTCGTACCTCTCCATGCCCTGAGCTCATCTGCCTTACCCGTCAGGCCCCTTGCATTAAAATATGTGCAGTTTAAACCAACCCTCCTACCTCACTCTCCGACTTTCACCTGCCTATCCTGTCCACTAACCTTTTCCACACTACCTCCCATACCAACTTCTAGCCTCTCACGTGCCTCTGCCTGCACGAGATCCCACCCCCCTGACAATCTAGTTTAAACCCTCCCATGTAGCATTAGCAAACTTTCCCGCTAGGATGTCGGCCCCCCTCCAGTTTAGATGTAGCTTGTCCCTTTTATACAGGTCACCCCTGCCCCAAAGGATATCCCAATGATCCAGAAATCTGAATCCCTGCCCCCCTGCACCAACTCCTCAGCCACACATTCATTTTTCCTATCTTCCTATTCTTACCTTCACTAGAACGAGGTACTGGAAGAAATCCTGAGATCACTGTCCTGCAGGTCCTGCCTTTCAGTCTTCTTGTTGCAGAACCTCCTTCCTCTTCCTACCTATATCATTTGTGCCAACATGCACAACAACCTCCGGCTGCTCTCCCTCACTCTTGAGGATGCCGTGCAGCCGCTCCGATACGTCCTGGATCCTGGCGCCAGGGAGGCAACACACCATCCTGGAGTTTCGTCTGCTGCCGCAGAATCTCCTGTCTGCACCTCTGACGATGGGGTCTCCCACCACTACGGCTCTGCCTGACGTCACTCTTCCCCGTTGAGCCTCGGCACCAGGGTTGGAATCACAGCCCTGGCTTCCACTCAATCTTGTTGTATCGTCCACTCCAAGAGGGTGCACCTGTTGTCAGTAGGTACAGCCACCGGGGTCTCCTGCATTTCCACGTTTGCTCCTCTTTCTCATAGTCACCCGCCTACGCTCTTCCGGTATCCTCAGTGTGACAACCTCACTGTAGGTGTTGTACAGGAAAATCTTGTTTTCCCGGATGGCCCTGAGGTCATCCAGCTGCTGCTCCTGTTCCCCAACACATTAATTCAGGAGCTGCACCTGGACACAATTTCTGCTGGTGTAGTTGTAGATCTTGTAAGGTTGGGAACATTTGCCACCTTTGCTCTCTTCTACACATATCACACAGTAGAAAGTGGCAGAAATGAACAACTCTGACAACTGGAAAACTGGAATTAAATATAGAGATGTTACAAATGAAGTCCTTCAACAGGATTGATCAGACACAAGTAATCATCCAGAGGGGTGATCGAAACATGAACTGTAATTTACTGTCAGTGTATCTTTGAGAACTGAGGGTACCATGTGATACATTATTGTAAAAGCCAATGCTGTTATTTTGCGATTTGGCTGTCTTCCATTTTGTTGATTGGTCCACCTTTGTTATATGTTATTTTAAAGAGTAAAACGTAAGATAGACAGTAATTGACGATGAGTTTTTTTGTACTGTGCCAGACGATAGTATAATACATTTTCCAGTGAACTCAGTGAGTTTAAAGGGAATCAGAAACAGAGTTCCACTGAGTTTAAATGGAGTGCAGGAAAAAGAAGACTGTGACATTTAGGTTGAATGTGTCACGCTATAGAAGCGCCCAACCCACACTCTGGATCCTGGCCCTTATCACAAACCTTCTGTGCTCCTGATCCCTCGTGTTCCCCTCCGGACCCTGTCTCCGGCTGCAGTAATATACGGCTGATCTGTGAAGAGAAGGTCCAATACTGGATCATTGGAATGTTGTATTCTTCAAAATCAGGGGATTATAGGGTTGACAGTTTGGGTGTGTCCCAGCAAGATTTGGACACGTGTGTACATTATTGGTGGATAACAAATACGATAACCACAACATTATGATGACCTGGGTGAGCTCAGCATGGGAATTTGTGGGTGTAGGGAAACTGGCCATTGGGATTGGTTGGTGTGGTGAAGCTGGCCATGGGGATTGGTTGGTGTGATGAAGCCGGCCATGGGGATTGGTTGGTGTGGGGATTGGTGGGTCTAGGGAAACTGGCCATGGGGATTAGTTGGTCTGGGGAAACCTGCCATTGGGATTGGTTGGCGTGATGAAGCCGGCCATGGTAACTAATGGGTGCTGAGAAGCAAGTCATGGAGATTAATGAGTTGGGTGAGGACAGCCACATTGGGGCGATAAAAAATTGCCATAACTCAAGGCATCTTAAGTCAGGACAACTTGTGCCACTGTCTCAGTTTCTTGCCGGCCTTCAATGTTCCTGCACTGGGATTAAGAGCATGTTCTTCTGGAAGTTCCCTGAATTGGGTGCCCAAGGACAATATGGTTCCAATTCTCCCACAACGCTGCACCAGGAATGCATTATTGCATGCATCCATGATATGGAAATTGTATCAGATTGGCAGAAGTGAATTAAGCTTTGGCCAACAATAGGATTTACTCCAAGTTAAGTTGAATTGTTAACTGTGTGGCTCTGAGATAACCACTGAACTTTAACAAGGTAGTGATGTAAAATTATTTATAAATCCATGGTTATTTCAGGCTTCAGTGATAACACAGTAAGTTACATTAAAGGGAATATAAAATAGCAAAGTGTAAATGAAAATCAATGTCAGTTTTATTTATACAGTATGACGTTTCAGTTTATCATTTCATGATTTTCATTAATAAAAATAAATTAAGGAGAAGCAGAACAAAAGGTTATAGGAACCTTTAGAGAGTGCACAACAGAATTCCTCATGTTGCACGGGAGAAGATTAAATAATCCACCTCCTTGTCAACTGGGCTTATGAGTTGACATAATTGATAACATGCCCTCAGTTGCTGCACACGGTACCTCTTTATGAACTTAATTATCGGAATCCTTTGCTGAAAGGTCCTCACTTTCCTCCCAGCTTCAAAAAACAAATGAGAGGGAGACATAATGAATCCCGGCATGTCCTCATCCCCACTGTGACATGGCGTCTGCCTAGTGAACGGCTGAGATTAACATGTTTATATTAAGAACTGACAATGATAAAATTAGTACAGAACAATAATAAGACGAAATAGATCCTCATGCAAAGTGCCTATTTAGCATTTACCTTTATGATAGAAGCCAATATTTTATCATATTTAAGTGTAGATCCTTGCCCCTGTATTTAATCAGAACACCAGATGAAAGACTAAAGCTCATAAATTTCATTGCCCAATACTTAAAGTAGTTCCTTAATATCCATGTCGCTGTTTTCCTTGTAGGCAAATGAGGAAATATAAAAGGCTTGTTTTGACATTGGACTCGCTTGCCATGTTTTCATTAATAGGCGGTACATGCAGTAGGAACAAGTAAAATGATCAGTTGCTTATTTTCTGTATTTTCCCTAATTACCTGAAGTTGCCTATACTTACCCTACCTATATGTGTATCTGGGACCTATTTTAATCCATGAGCACATCATCTACAATTTGGGGGCTGCCTATATTCCACCAAAGTTGTGAGATTAAGAAAGCATAAAAAATAATTGTTAATTACACAAATCTATGCATTGATACTGATGGATCATTATTAATTATGGTAATAATTATTAATTGAAATAATTATTCATTATAATTAAGTATAGAACTACATGCACCTGACACCTTATATTGTTGTCTACAATTTGAGTACAAGAGCAGGGAGGTTCTACTGCAGTTGTACATGGTCTTGGTGAGGCCACACCTGGAGTATTGCGTACAGTTTTGGTCTCCTAATCTGAGGAAAGACATTCTTGCCATAGAGGGAGTACAGAGAAAGTTCACCAGACTGATTCCTGGGATGGCACGACTTCCATATGGAGAAAGACTGGATAGACTCGGCTTGTACTCGCTGGAATTTAGAAGATTGAGGGGTGATCTCATAGAGACTTACAAAATTCTTAAGGGGTTGGACAGGCTAGATGCAGGAAGATTGTTCCCGATGTTGGGGAAGTCCAGGACAAGGGGTCACAGTTTAAGGATAAGGGGGAAGTCTTTTAGGACCGAGATGAGAAAATCGTTTTTCACACAGAGAGTGGTGAATCTGTGGAATTCTCTGCCACAGAAGGTAATTGAGGCCAGTTCGTTGGCCATATTTAAGAGGAAGTTGGATGTGGCCCTTGTGGCTGAAGGGATCAGGGGGTATGGAGAGAAGGCAGGCACAGGATACGAGTTGGATGATCAGCCATGATCATATTGAATGGCGGTGCAGGCTCGAAGGGCCGAATGGCCTGCTCCTGCACCTAATTTCTATGTTTATGTTTCTATGTCTTACAAATTTCACAGTATTGATAGGAATCAGTGGCAAAAATGAGCAGTTGCAAAATAGTACATGGTAAGTAAATATATGAAACTGCATTATGTGGTTTGAATTGCTAATCATCTTATCTAGGAAAATGTTAAACCAGAATTTTTAAAAAAGAGCTGCACATGCTGGTAATCTGAAAAGTATTTTTAAGGCAGAGATTGACAGCAGAATTAAAGTTTCAGTAGGTTTCGGACCTGTCTAAAACTTGAACTGCAGCTGCCATTCATAAACCAAAGGACAAAAACCACATCCCAAACTCTGACCATGCATTAATCTTTAGCTTTAACTGAGGTTGTAGCACTGATACACAATGAAACCAGAATGTAAAACTTTGTGTAAAGAATGCTGTAGTCACTTTTTTCAGAGGAGAATGAATAGCAAAAATAATCATTGCTTTCAGCCTGTTATCCACACAATGTTTATCATCAGATTACTGATGATTCCAGTGTTACAATGATGCAGTTGGTAGAGGTTTTACCTCACAGTGTCAGAGACCCGGGTTCGATCCTGACCTCGGATGCAGTCTGTGTGGAATTTGCACGTTCTCCCATATGGGTTTCCTCTGTTTGCTCCAGTTTCCATCCACATCCAAAACACATGAACTGGTGTGACTTAATGGGCCAAAGGGCTTCTTTCTATGCTGTATCTCTAAACTAAAACTAAACTCTAAACGAATGCTGGCTAGAAAATACACAGTTTACCATCAGAATCATGTGATCAGTACCATCATGCATTGTCCACTTGGAAGATTCTTACAAAATTATTTAAATCTTGACAATTCTTGATGCATCAGTAAAATAAACAAAAAATGAAATGTTGTGGTACTGTGCCTATTACTCCAATATAGTACTGGTTTACATTGGAAAATTAGTATAACATTTCCCATTCAGACAAGGTTAAGGACCAGGGTGCACAGATGTAATTTTTTTTAAACGACAATGGGGATTTGAGGAGAAATTATTTTTATTGAGAGTACTTATAATTCTGAATTCACTGTCTGCACAAACGTGCAGACAGAATCAATCACTGCTCTCAAAAGGGAATTAGTTTAAGTACTTACAAACAAACGATTTGCAGGAATGTGGGAGAAGTGGGGTAGAATGAGGCTGATAGGATGTTTCAACCAGGAGCTAGCAGAGATTCAATGAACTAAATAGTCTACTTCTTTGTCTGGACAATTCCACTACGGTATTAAATATTTGCTGTAGAATCTTTTAGCAAAATGGATCATTCTACAATTTTAACTTGGTAGATCATCTTACTTTTCAATGTACAATTCTGAGATCTCTAAATTTTACATAAATGTGTACGCCCTCCAGTTCAGGCCGTCTTTGTATTGTGCTCTAAATTTAATAAGAGTATCTGCTGAAAAATGCAATCCTTCTCTGGGTTTGCAAGGATTTCCCCGCCCCTTACAGTTTCACTAATCAAGAGGCGGGACACGGCTATCGACTCTGCAAAACTCCACTGAATGAAAGGGAATCAGGGAGACAGATAGTGAAAGACGGGAGTTTTCAAAATACTCTTGGTATTATTCTGCCAATGCCAGCAAGGTAACCATCGGCTTCTCAGAAAACCAGAGTAACAGCTTCAATGACAACTTCACCTGATACCAGAGAAGGCATACAGGATCTCAATTTAGGGAATATGGGAAAACCTTCTAAAAGTAAGATGCGCTTTTTTTGTTTTCAAAACTGCCATTATTTTATTGCAAACTGAATTTAAAATGTGAATCTAAATACATGCAGCTCTATTTTTCAGATGCAGCGGGGTATATTTTGTAAATGACAGAGATTACACAAGATAATTTTAGCTGTGTTCTGCTAATGAATACTCTCTAGGACATACGTTTTTTCTAACTGTTCTTAATATCCAACAGTCATAAATATGTTTTAGAACTTTTTTTTAAAAATCTCAATACTCGCTTTTCTTGATCCTGATGATGGTTAAAGCTACATATAGTCTTCACCAGGGAGTTATCTCATTTATGTGCATTTAGAATCTGAAAGTAGGAAGTTGTAACAATAAAGACTTGAGTAATTTTATAAATCATATTTTTCTACAAAATATATATTGTACTAATCTGGGAGTGTTGGTAGGTTAGCAGTATGTTTTTAGAGAGCTAGATATTGTTATTCAGTCATGTCAATAAGATTGGAGGAAATATTTATTACTTTGCATCGCCATAGCATCCTGCAACATATTAATTTATCTTTATGCATTGTGATCTATTTAATTTAAAAAAATCTGCTACTAAATGTTAAATGTGTTTAAAGATCTATTTAATTGCAAAAAATTATAATATTTTTATGTTCCAGAGAAATAATCAAAAGTGCTACTGAATGTTAAATGTGTTTAAAGTTTGTAAACATTGGGTTGACATGATGATAAAAAATTTTTAGAACATATTATAGAATTCATTGATTTGTTTTTTGAGATTGAGTTCTGTGACTCTACTTTTCAAATTCATGACCTTTCAAACACCTGATCGGCTTGTTTGTGTGATAAATGACTAATTTAATTTCTATAAGATCTGGTTCAAGGTACACTGGTTAAAAATCTTAGAATTTAAGCCGAACCTCTAAGTATTAAAATCCTAAATAGTTTAAATAGCATGACAACTTCACAGTGCACCAAAACCAAACTTCCATTTTGTACGCACTATTAAAACTAAAACTAAAATTATTGACAATAATTCAATAATTTCTGCTGAGTGGTTTTACTGAATGAGATTATTTTAAATGTATGTACAATATATGGCAAGATAGATATGCATAAGGCAAATTAGGTGAAGCTAAAAACCACTGTCAATTGTCAAGCATCAAGCATCAAGAGTGTTTGTCATATGTACCGTTCATGGAACAATTAAATTCTTCCTGGCTGCAGCTTAAAAGGCCTGTAAATACAATAGTATATAAATGTATAATAATCAATAATACAAGAAAGTAATAACGATAATACCAGGTACCATAACAATGCAAATACAAATAGTAAAAATACCATAGAAGATCATAGTTGCTGAGGTTAGTGTCGTATAGCGTTCAAGAACCTGATGGTTACTAGGCAGAAGCAGTTCTTGAACCTGGAGGTCAGTTTTTCAGGCTCCTGCACTTTCTTCCCAATGATAGTCATAAAATAAAAACATGGGCTGGGAGGGGGGGGGGGGGGGGGGGGGGGGAGGGGGGGGGGGGGGGGGGGGGGGGGGGGGGTGGCGCTACATAACGACATAGACATAATTAGCACATAGTGGGAACCCTTAAGCTCATCATGCATATTCCAATTCCAACCAAAAACAATTGTACTCATGTTTATTCCACTTCCCAGTTTTCAGTCCATGTCCTTATAAACTTTTACATTTCAAGTGCTCACCTGACTGTTTATGTGATGAGCGTTCTTGCCTCCACTATACTTTTAGGCAGTTTGGATGATAAAAACAAGCTCATTTAAGTTCTATAAAATCTGTGTCGTCTAATTATTGACTTCTCTGCCAAGGATTAGAAGTCAATCCCGTTCACCCTTTCCAGATAATCTCTCTATAGTCTCTTTTATTCTAAAGGGACCAGTACCAGCCTTCTTGGTCTCTGCTCATAACTAGAGTTCACCTGCCCTGCAGTATCATTGTAAGTCATTCTTGCACCACTTCTAGTGCTCCCACTTCCTTCCCATGGTGTGGTGATCTAAACCATATATACAACTCCAGCTGTGACCTAGTTTGTGTTATAAAGTTTCAGCCTGACTTTTTTGGTCTCACACCCTAATGTCTCCTTTTCTACTCTAGTTGTTGTCACTTACTCCACCTTCACCTGTATCCACCAATCACTTGTGATGATTTTCCCCTCCCACCCTACCCCCCCCAGCTTTTGCAGCTTTCTGCCCCCCAACTCCATCAGTCTGATGAAGTGTTCTCAGGGCCGGATTTAGATGAAGAGAGGCCCTAGGCTATTCCACTTTTGAGGCCCCTCCCAATCCCCCACCCCCATGACTAGAGGAAGATGGAAGAGTCCACCAGATTGACACCGATGTGCAGTCTAGCGTGGCCAATGAGATAAGGGCTGGAAAACTGCACTTTTTATTTATTGCCAGTGCTAGTGTTGAGTTATCAGCTTAAAACACAATTATTCTGAAAAGGAGGGCAAGGAAAATTACTGAAGTGTTGTTTAGAGACTACAGTGCGTTGTGACAGCATATGTAAGAAAGGCCTATGATAGTGTCAAAAATATTATACATCAGGCCCGTATTAAGCTTTTCAAAAAGGGGGGTGGCATGGCAGGATTATAAAAAGTTTATGTGAAATAAGTGCACGCAGTGCATATCACAAGCTCAAAGCTCAAAGACCCTTGCGGCCGGGGTCCAGGGCCCTTAAGCGGGCCCTGGAAGCTCTGGGGTTTTAGATACTCTCTGGTACATTCTGAGCCTTATTTTGGAGCATTTTTGCACCAAATTTATGACCAATACTTTAGAAATAATTTTGGTTGAGTCAAGAGTAATGAGTGCATCAAGAGTAATGATTGGGGTCATTGTTGTATACATTTTTCAAAATCAAGAATTGAAGCTGTCCTTTTAAATGTTAAAATCGATCCTGCCTCCACCACTTCTGCTGGAAGCTCATTCCCTTTACTCAGAGAGTGGTGGCTGTGTGGAACGAGCTTCCTGCAGAAGTGGTGATCGTAAAAAGTATAAAATTGGTAGGGATGGAGGGGATGGTGACAGGTAGATGGGAGGGGAAAATATTCGGCACCGACTACTAGCAATCTGGTTGACCATGTAGGGTTCCAGCAACTATGTTACAGAGGTTGCAATCTCCCACCCTATCAGATATTAACTATGAAGCTGAAACAATGATTTCACTCATGCCTGAAAATATCAGGTTGAGCCATTATATTCCATTCATGCTCTTTATAGGATAACAAAGTTAGGTCAATTTTGTGAAGTTGGTTTATTCTGCTTGGAAATTCAGCCTCAAGAAGCAGAAGGTTAAAGGGGGGACTTGATTGAGGTCTAGACAAAAATGATGAGGCAGCCATCTATGGAGCGGGATAGGAGTTTCAGGTCGAAACCTTTCTTGACTGATGTGTTCTATGCTATCCCAGAATTCACTCCCTAAACAAGCAAATTTTTAGAAACCCCATGCGGGGAGGAACTGGAGCACCCAGAGGAAACCCATGTTGTAGGGAGACGGATCCCACACAGAACAAGAGGTTCAATAAATGTATTGTAAAATTTTAGGCTTTTAAAACAATTTTTTTTAATTTATTATTTTTTTTTAAGATAGAAAAATAAAGACAGAGAAAAAAACGAATTAAGGGACGGAAGAATAAAACTTTAGGGGTAGGTCCCGTAGGTCAGGGAACATAACTATTCATCTATACCAAGGAAGTCTTTTGGCCCTTTACTCATGAGGGTAAATAATTCTGGTGTCAAATTAAGACAAAATCTGTGTCTCTGGAATGTTTTTCCAAAAATTTAAATAAATTTAAATTTTTCCCCAGCTATACCAGAAATTTCTTTGGTTTATTGTAAGTAGTATTGTTCTGATATGGCTAATATTATTAATTAGGATCGATTTTAACGGAAAATAATTTTAAAAATATCCATAAAAGTTTTAAATGCAACTTACAAAGGTATGGAGCCTCAGGTAATTGACATTTATATATTGGAAAAAATTCTTTTAGGAATATGGGGAAGAAACATTGGTATATGCTGTAGACTTTCATCCCAAATATCTTTCGTTATGGGTTGAACTAATTCATTTTCCTATGCTTGTCTATATAATTCCGTCGACGGAATCTCACTATCTAAAAGAGTATTATAAATGTAAGATATTAATTTGAAGGTGTTGGGGTGCTTATTCAAACATTCATCTAGAATCTCTGGCTCTCTAGTTCTGTATTCTTGTGTATGTGATTTAACATAATCTTTAAGTTGTAAGTATCTAAAATAAAATATTTGAGTGTAATCCATAATTCTGTTGTACCACCTGAAACAAGAGGAACATACCTTTTCTATAAAGATGTCCCATCTTTTTAATTCCATAATTTTTCCATTGTGCAAAACCTTTATCCAATACTGAATGTTTAAATGAAGGGTTATTTGCAATAGGGAGAGAAAGTGATAAATTATCCAATTTTAATGGATTTGTATTTGTTTCCAAATTCGAATACCACTATGTATTATTGGATTTTCACTATAGATTTTTTAATTCAATTTTGTAGGAGTTAACAGAATCGGACCAATTTCAAAAGGCAGACAATCCTCATTTTCCATCTTTAACCAGTCTGGTTGTTGATCCATATCTTCCATCCAGAAATTTATGTTTTTAACATTGACTGCCCAGAAATAAAATAAGAAATTTGGTAAGACTAATCCTCCATTCGTCTTGGGTTTGCATAAGTGTTTTTTGCTTATTCTTTTAATCCCAAATAAAACTTGTTACAATAGAGTCGACTTTTTTAAAGACATTTTTTGGGAGATATATCGGAATTGATTGAAAGAGGTATAGTAGTTGAGGAAGGAAAATAATTTTAATAGCATTAATTCTACCGAGCATTGAAATGATAAGTGTTTTCCAATATTGAATATTCTTATGCAATTTATTAAGTAAAGGCACGAAATTTGATTTGAATAAATAAGTATATTTCTTGGTCACGTAAATTCCTAAGTATTTAAATTTTTTGTTCACTATTTTAAAAGGTGATTGCTGCAATATATAAAAAGCAGGTTCCGTTATTGGCATAATCTCACTCTTATTCCAATTAATTCTGTATCCCGAGAATAAACCAAATTGAGTTATAAGATTTAACAAGTTAGGGATGCTGATTTCTGGATTTGTAATATATAATAATACATCATCTGCATATAGAGAAATTTTGTTAACTGTATTTTTAGTATTATACTCATATATTTCTGAGTGTGCTCTAACTCTTTCTGCTAGTGGTTCAATAGCAAGGGCGAATAGTAATGGGGAGAGCGGGCATCCTTGTCTACAACCTTTAGATAAAACAAATTTTGTTGATAACATTTGATTCGTCATTATTCTAGCTGTTGGGTTGGTATATAAAAGCTTAACCCAAGTACAGAACTTCTCACCCAGCTGAAATTTTTCCATCACCGAAAATAAGTAGGGCCATTCCACTTGATTGAATGCTTTCTCAGCGTCTAACAAGATGACTGCTAAATCTACATTAGCTATTCTATTTGAGTATATAATGTTAAATAATCGTCTCAGATTATAATATGAATAACGTTTTGGAATAAAGCCTGTTTGATCGGGGTGTATTAATTTATGGATCACTAATCTTAATCTATGTGCTAAAATTTTGGTTAAAATTTTCTGATCAGTGTTTAAGAGCAATTGCTCTATATGAACCTGGATCTTCAAGGTCCTTATCCGTTTTTGGTATAAGTATTATTGTTGATCCATTTAAAGTTTCTGGAAGTTTCTGTTGCATGAATGCTTGAGTATATAATGTCTGTAGGCGTGGCGAGGTCAGATCATGAAATTTTTTATAAAATTCGCTATTTAAACCATCTGGGCCAGCGGCCTTTCCATTTTTAAAAGAACTAATAGATTCTTCAATATCTTTTACTGATATTTCAGTTCCTGATAATTCCCTCTCTTTCAGGTCTAAACCTGTAAGATTGCATTTCTGTAAAAATAATTCCATTCCTACTGAGCCCACTGTTGTTTTGGTTGAGTAAAGTGTTTGATAGTAGTGAGAGAATCTATCATTAATATCCTTGGGTAATGTTAATATTTCTCCCCTATCTGATTTAATTTTATATATTGTTTTTTCCCCTTCCTGTTTCCGGAGTTGACGTGCTAGTAATTTTTGTGGTTTATCACCGAATTCAAAATGTAGCTGTTTAGTCTTTTGATAAAGTTTTATGATTTGGTCTGAATATATTTGGTTTAACTTATTTGAGTGCAGCAATTTTATTATGTATTATCATAGAAGGCGCGATTGCATTTTCCATATCTAATTGCCTTATTTCCATTTCCAATACCAGTTGTTTGGCGCAGTTCTCTTTATTACGAAAGGCTTGCGTGGAGATTAATGCTCCTCGTATGAATGCTTTAAATGTTTCCCAAAGAAGGGAGGCAGATATTTCAGGGCAGTCGTTTGTCTCAAAAAACATATTTATCTGTGTGGTAAGATATTCGTAACATGCTTTATCATTTAAAATTTGAGTATTAAGTCTCCATTGTGTCTGCTTATCAGTTATTCCACTTAGTTTGATCATAAATGTTAAAGGAGCATGGTCCGAAATTATAATATTATGATATTTCGAGTTATAAGTAAATGGGATAAGTTTAGTGTCTACTAAAAAGTAATCTATCCTTGAGTAAGTTTTATGTACCGGTGAGTAAAATGAGTATTCCCTTCCAGATGGGTTTTCAATTCTCCAAACATCCTTGAAATTGGTGGTATTAATGTATGAGTTTAGTAATTTGCTTGCCTTAGAATTTACTTTTCTTTGTCTTGATGATCTATCGAGATAAGAATCTAGTGTACAATTTAAATCTCCACCAATTATCAAATAATGTTGTGTGAGCTCCGGGATAGTATTAAGTGTAAATAATAAAGTGTAAGAAGAAAAAATAAACTACATCTAAAGTTAGTGTCGTTGGTGCTAGCCACACTAGCGTGGCTGGCCATCTAAGGACTTCCGTAGATTAAAAAAAAATTATTCCTAGCTCCACGCTTTAAAAAAAAAATTTCAATGCAAGTAATTTACGGGATTAAATTAGGACTATTTTGGTCCAGAATGTTAGTAATCATATAGTGAGAGTCTATTACTCTCTTAGCTAATTATTAGTCAAATGTTAGTCTGATGTAAAAAAAAAACATAGCAAATTCCAATTAATAAGATATCTAAATTATATCTTTTTTATATTTCATATTTTTAACTAATTATTCCAATACCAATAACAAGTGTTCTTAATGATTAGTAATTGTTAGTAAAAATAGTACTAAAATATTAGAATAATGTGTCCATAACAAGGATTGCTCAGCTGCCGTTATCAGCTTTCATTAGTCCTTGAATAAGGCGAATTGAAGTTCCATTTATTCTCAGCAAGATGACGATATTATATGAATGTTATTCAGTCCACACTCGGGCCCACAATCTTCCGAGCATACGCCAATGCTTTCTTGTGATCAGTAAAAAACTGTTCCTTCTCCTGATAAGTGACTCTCAATCTTGCGGGGTACAGCAATCCACATCTCAAGTCTATCTTCTTAAGAATCCCTCTTGTCTCGTTAAATAGCACTCTCCTTCTGACCACCTCTGCAGGGTAATCTCGAAATATGCTTATTTTGGCTCCATCAAGCATAAGATTTCTGGTGCCAGCTATTTTTTTCATGATGTCACCCAAAACATGATCGTATTGCACCTTCACTATTTGCTGCCGTGGGGGGGCATTCGGGTCTGAGCGACGTCCAAGAACTGTGTGCCCGGCCTAATAAGGGCTTTTGATCTAAATTCAATACTTTTTTTAATAAGTCTGCGGCAAAGTCACGGAGATCTTTATTTCCTTCTTTACCCTTTGGAAGCCAACAATTCTTAAATTCTGACGTCTCTGACGGCCCTCCAAGTCAATGCAATTTTTAGTTACTTTATACAGTAAATCTGATAAACACTTGTTCTTGGCAAGGAGTGTCTCTGTAGTGCTTTCCAAATGAGTTATGGCGTCAGCTCGTTGCTCCAATTGTTGATCCATTGTAGTGAAGGCCGCCTCCAGCTTATCATTAAGGTTGGTTTCATTCGACTTAATTTTCTCGTTTACTTCATTGATTTGTAAGTTGAAATTTGCAGACATTTCTTCCTTCGTGGTAGCCAGTTCCATACGGACAAGAGTAGTCATTTTATTTTCAAAATCTGAGAAATCTTCTTTAATCTCTTTTTTAAATTTTTCAGTATTTCTTTAATATTCAATTCATTTTTAAAGCTTATCAATTCTTCTCTTATACTTGCAATTTCCCTTGAGATGAGGTTGCGCAGTTCCTCCATTTCACTTTTCTTTAACTTTGTCTTCTGGGCCTTTGAGATGTCCTCCTGGCACGATGTTAAAACTGAGCCCGAGGCTTCAGTCGGGCCTACTTCCTCCTTCGGTTGTTTCCTCCCTGTAGTTTTTTTTAAACGGTTCCTTTGTGGGGGAACGGGTTACCGACATTAGGTCTCCAGAGTCGCGGTCTGATGACGTCACGCAGGCTGCCGGAGCGATTTCTGCAGGTCAGTTCTTTATTTTACTCCCATTTTTTTCAGCTTTTGCGCATGGAGCTAGCTGGCGCGCACCCTACTCCACCATTAACACCACCAGAATCCAAATTTTAGGTTTTTAATTTTATTCAAAAGAAAAAAAGAAATATTTAAAAAATCAAAAAATGCTGGAAATAATCAGAAAATTAGCAGATTCTGTGGAGAGCAACAGAATTAAAAAAATATACTAGACCAAGTGCAGACCCGTTGGGTCTGTTCCCCCAAAGTGTGGTTGCTGGGGAGGGGGAGAGGGGTGGCATGTGGCATCACACACACTAACTACCCCCACACACACACGCTAACAACCCCCCTTGATAATTTGCTCCTTTTACCCCATAACCGTCCTATCCACTGACGCATAGCCCCCAACTCGCAGGCGCGTCTAGAGAGGGAGGAGGGGGTAGAGAGTGAGAGCAGAGAGAGAATGGGGAGAGACAAAGAGAAAGGGGCAGACAGAAGGGCAAGGGAGAGGGGGAGGAGGGGATGAGGAGAGGGAGGGCGGGGGAGGAGGGGTGAGAGAGATGGGAGGAGAGAGGAAAGGAGAGAGAGGGGCTGAGAGGGGGGAAGGGAAGGGGGGAGGGGGGAAGGAGGGCAGGGAGGGGATGGGGTGGTGGGAAGGGGGTAGGGGAGGAGGGAGGGCAGGAGGGAGATGAAAGTAGAGAGAGAGGGGTAAGAGTGTGGAGGGAGGGGGAGAGGGATATAGGGGAGTGAGAGGAAAGAGTGGGGAGGGAGGAGGAGATGGGGTAGGGGAGGTAGGGTGAGAGGGTAGGGGAGAGAGGGGGAAGAGTGGGGAGGGAGGGGGAGAGGGGGAGGGAGAGGGGTGGGGCAGTCCATCTATTCCCCACTCCCTATCACCCCCACTCCTCTCCCTCTATTCCCACACTCTCCCCCTCTCCTCCCCCATTCCCCCCCTCTCCCTCCCGACTTCCTCCTCTCCCTCAATCCCACCCACTCCCCCACTTCACCTCCCCAGGATCTCGCCTGTCCTCCGGATCTGCAGAACTTGCTCGTTCAGAGAGAGGAATACAGAACAGGAAGGAATCAGAGAGCCAAAGACGTGGGCGGGCAGGTGGGCGGGCGGGCGGGGCGGGCGGGTGGGAGTGGAGCTGTGGGCTTCTGACTTATCTTTTCTCCCTATCTGCAGAGCATTTTGAGAATGGGGGGGGTTGGAGTGAGCGGGCGGGCGATTCAGCTGGGGGAGGCGCGGCGCGTGCGTAGTTGATGGGGAGGAGGAGAGCTGGGCTGCCAAATGAAGAGAGAGAGAGAAGCGGCTTGGATTGGTCGGCACGTGGGATTGTGACGTCAGCAGCTCATGAGTCCCGTTTAGATTTTAAAATGAGTGAGTGTGGGGGGGGAAGGATTTTATTTAAAAATGTGTACATAAAAATGTCTAAATGTAATGAGGAGTGAATGTAAAAGTGTAATGTCTAGCGAAATGGAAAAGATCTCGGAGTTTGAGCATGTGGTTTTGGTGGACCACGGAATCAAAGGCCAAAAATCTGACACAAATAAACACACACACACACACACACACACACACACACACACACACAGAGTTTTAAAAGTATACTAGACCAAGTGCAGACCCGTTGGGTCTGCAGTTGCGGGGGGTGGGGAGCATGTGCCGTCACACACACTAACTACCACCCCGCACACACGCTAACTACCCCCCTTGATATTATATTAATATTATTAATTTGCTCCTTTTACCCCATAGCCGTCCTATCCACTGACGCATAGCCCCCAACTCGCAGGCGCGTGGGGGGGGGGGGGGGTTAGAGAGTGAGGGATGAGAGAGAGAATGGGGAGAGACAGAGAGAGAGGGGCAGAGACAGAAGGGCAAGAGACAGAAGAAGAGGGGGATGGAGGGGAGGAGAGGATGGCTGGTGAGGGTGGGAGGGTGGGGAGGAGGGTGTGGAGGGGTGAGGGAGGGGGGGAGGGGGTGTAAGGGAGGGCAGGGGAGAAGAAGGGGAGAGAGAGAGGGGGAGAGAGAGAGGGAGGGGAGAGATGGGGAGAGAAAGAGAGAGGGTGAGAGAGAGAGAGTGGGTGGGGAGAGAGAGAGAGTGGGGGGAGAGAGAGACGGGGAGAGAGACAGGGGGGAGGGAGAGAGAGAGAGAGGGGGGGAGGGAGGGAGAGGGAGAGATGGGGAGGGAGAGAGGGGGGAGGGGAGAGAGGGGAGAGAGAGAGAGAGAGGGGGGAGGGAGAGAGAGAGGGGGTGAGGGGAGAGAGAGGGGGGTGGAGGAAGGGAGAGGAGAGAGGGGGGGGGGAGAGGAGGGGAGAGAGGAGGGAGAGGGGGGGTGGGGAGGAGGAGAGGGAGGGTGGATGAGGGAGGTGGGTGTGTGGGGGGGAGGGTTGGTGAGGAGGGGAGGAGGGGTGTGAGAGATTGGAGGAGAAAGAGAGAGAGAGGGGGAATGAGAGGGGTGGGGGTGGAGAGAAGGAAAAGAGTGGGGAGGTAGAGTGGGAGGGGAGGGGTAGGGGCGGTCCATCTATTCCCCACTCCCTATCACCCCCAACCCTCTTTCTCTATTCCCACACACGTGATCACGCACTTCAACACAGGCTGCGGGGGGGGGGGGGGGGGGGGACTGGGGCTGGTGCAAGGGCAGATGTAAATGAGATCCATTCCGATTGGACATCTGTGAGCATTGGGCATTGTGACATCACACAATGGAACGTTCACCAACATTCTATCGGTGAGAGCTGTTTGTTTTTTTTAACATTTTGAAATATTGTGGGGTGGGGAAGGATTTTATTAAAAATGTGTACGTAAAAATGTCTAAATGTATTGAGTGCATTAGTGAATGTAAAAGCGTAATGTCTAGCAAAATGGAAAAATCACAGAGTTTGAGCTTCTGCTTTTGGCGGACCATGGAAACAAATGGAATGTGACATACACCCACAAAGCTCACACACACACACACACACACACACACACACACACACACAAACACACACACACACACAGTTTTAAATATAGACTCGACCAAGTTGGCAGACCCATTCGGTCTGTTGCCCCAACATGCGGTAGCAGGGGGGGGGGGGGGGGGGGCAGCATGTGGTGCCACACAAACTACCACCCGCTAACATGCTAACTATCCCCCTTGATATTATATTAATATTATTCATTTGCTCCTTTTACCCCATAACCGCCCTATCCACTGACGCATAGCCCCCAACTCGCAGGTGCGTCTAGAGGAGGGGGGCGGGTTAGAGATTGAGGGCAGAGAGAGAGTGGGAAGAGAGAGAGAGAGGGGCAGAGACAGAAGGGCAAGAGACAGAGGGAGAGGGCGGTGGAGGGGAGGAGGAGAGGATGGGTGGGTGAGGGGGGTGGGTGAGGATGGAGAGAGAGGGAGATGGGGAGAGAGTGGGGAGGGGGAGATGGGGAGAGAGTGGGGAGGGGGAGATGGGGAGAGAGTGGGGAGGGAGGAGGAGGGGAGAGGGAGAAGGGGAGAGAGAGGGGGATGAGGATGGGGGGAGGAGAGCGGGGAGGGTAAAGGAGGGAGACGGGTTAGAGGGAAGGGGGTGGTAGAGGGGGGGAGGGGTGGGAGGAGGAGGTGAGATGAGAGGGGTGGGGAGAAGAAGGGAGGAAAGGGAGAGGGGGAGAGAGTGGAGGGGGAGGGCGAGAGAGAGTAAGGGGAGGGAGAGGAGGTGGGGGAGGGGGAGAGAGAGGGTTAAGAGTGGGGAGTGAGGGAGAGAGAGGGGTAGCAGGGAGTGGTGCAATAAGAGAGGGGAAGGGGATGGGGGGAGGGGGGTGAAGAGGGGGTGGGAAAAGGGAGGAGGGAGGGATGCAGAGAGGGAGGGGTGAAGGGGGGAAGGGGGGAAGGGGGGAGGAGGGGGGAGGGGAGGAGGGAGAGGGGTTGGGGAGGGGGTGAGAGAGGGTTTGGGGAGGGGGTGGGGGAAAGGGAAAGAGAGAGGGAGTGTAGGGGAGGAGGGAGAAGGGGGAAGGGGGAAGGGGAAGGGGAGAGAGGGGGAAGAGTGTGGAGGGAGGGGGAGAGGGGTAGGGAGAGGGGTTAGGGGGAGGGAGAGGGGAAGAGTGGAGGGAGGGGGGTAGTGGTAGGGGGGAGAGTGGGGAGGAGGGTGAGAGCAGAGAGAGGGGGATGAGTGGGGAGGGAGAGGGGAATGGGGGGAGAGAGGGGTGGGTGAGGGCAGATGGAGAGGGGTGGGGATGGGGAGAGAGGTGGAAGAGTGGAGGGGGGAGGGGGATTGTAGGGGAGTAGTGGAAGGAGAGAGGGGTATGGAAAGGGTGGGGGAGCTAGGAGGGAGGGGAGAGAGAGGATGGGGAGGAGAGAGGTGGGGAGTGAGAGGGGTGGGAAGGGGGGAGAAGTGGAAGTGTTAGGGGGGGAGTGGTGGAAAGTGAGATGGGTAGGGTGAGTTGGGGAGGGAGAGGGGTGGGGGGGAGAGAGGGGTAGGGGAAAAGGGGGTGAGATGGGTGGGAGGGTAAGGGGGAGAGAAGTGGAAGAGTTGGAGAGGGAGGGGGAGGGGTAGGGGGAGTGGTGGAAAAGGGACAGGGGTAGGGGTATTTCTTCTCCTCTTTCTTTGGGGGCGGAGAGGGATGGGAGGGTGGCGGGAGAGAGGGAAGGGGGGTGGGAGAGAGATGGATGAGGTGGGAGGAGGAGGGGGAGAGAGGGAGAGGGGTGAGAGGGAGGGGGGAAAGAGAGAGGGATGGGGAGGGGAGGAGAGAGGGGAGGGGGAGAGAGGTGTGAGGCGGGGGAGGGAGATGGGGTAGGGGAGAGAGGGGGAAGAGTGTCTCTCTCTGTCTCTCCCCATTCTCTATCTGCCCTCATCTAGACATGCCTGCGAGTTGGGGGCTATGTGTCAGTGGATAGGGCGGTTATGGGGTAAAAGGAGCAAATTAATAATATTAATATAATATCAAGGGGGGTAGTTAGCATGTGTGCGGGGTGGTAGTTAGTGTGTGTGATGTGACATGCTGCACCCCACCCCACAACCGCACGTTGGGGGACCAGACCCAATGGGTCTGCACTTGGTGTAGTATACTATTAAAATTCTGTGTCTGTGTGCCGGCATTGTGGGTGTCACATTCCCTTTGATTTCATTGTTCACCAAATCCATACTTTCAAACCCCGAGAGATTTTCCATTTTTCTAGACATTACACCTTTACATTCACGGATTCACTCCTCATTACATTTAGACATATTTTAGTGGCCCCCTGCTGGCCACCCACCATAATGGCAGCTGCTGCAGCCCGCTCTCCTCTAAAAACGCCGCCATTTTTTTTCCCCGGGGCCGATTTTCCCTGCAGATTCTGCTCCCGATTTCACTTCCTCCACTCCCCCTCCCCCAGCCCTATCACGATTGCTCAAGACAAAGATCGCTTCTTCCACCGCTGCTTTTCGCCGTGCTCCGAAATACAGCGGGGGAACAGCCGATCTTTGCGTTCAGCCAGCGTGACAGCTGTGCGGCCTGTCAGCCAGAGGGAAAGCAGGAACAATTTCCAATCCAGCAGCAGAGCGGCTCCGTTAATGGATTCATTCCACAGTGAGTTCAGTTCGGTAACAACCCATCCCCCTCCACCTCCCCCTCCCCCCTCCCCCCTTCGACTGAAGCACATTTGGGGACCAGACCCAACGGGTCTGCACTTGGTATAGTATACTTTTAAAACTGTGTGCGTGTGTGTGTGTGCGTGTGTGTGGGGGGGGGGGGGGGGGGGGGGAGGGGGGGATTACGGCCATTTTTGCCTTTGAAACGTATCTCCTTGAAAACCAGACGCATAAACGCAGAGATTTTTACAATTTCGGTAGGGATTTATCTTATGAATTCAGAAATCCACTCCTTGGTCAATTATTTCCCCAGATTTTGAATAAAATTGTTCACAAAACTCACTTAAAAAAAAAAATCGGCGGTTGAGCTACTGACTTACCAATGCTCACATGCCCACCAATCGAGGCCCATCTGCATCCTGGCCCTACCCTCCGCTGCCCGCACACAGCCCAAGTACACTGGCGCCACGCCTCCCCCAGCTGGACTCCCACACCATCCCGCTCCAACCACCCCTCCCCCCCCCCCCCCCCCCCCCCCCCCCCCCCCCCCCCCCCCCCCCCCCCCGTACAGATACGCAGAAAGATCGAGCGTTCAGCCGATTGGGAGCCAACCGGAGGTTACAGGCAGTCAAGGGAGGCCACCGGCTTGCTTCTGAATCCTTTCCATATCCCCTGACCAATGGTAGAACATGGCGGCAACGGTGACCGTTATCGTCGCGCGTGGCACGCGATGAGAAGGCGGCCCTGGTGGCCATTACTCCGTCTGGGAAACTCATCGCGGCGAGTCAAATCGCGCCCCTCCCTCTCTCCTTCCTGCTGCAAACTCAACGTACTGCCAGTCACGCCGTTCGCAAGTCCTTTGATAAAAACCTTGCGACCCCCCCGCTCTCTCTCCCCCTCCTCTCTCTCCCCCCACCTCTTTCTCTCTCCCCCTCCTCTCTCTCTCCCCTACTCTCTCTCTCCCTCTCTCTCTCCTTCACCTCTCTCCCTCTCTCTCTCCCCACCTCTCTCCCCTTCTCTCTCTAACCCCACCTCTCTCTTTCTCCCCCTCATCTGTCTCTCTCCCCCCTTTTCTCTCTCTCTCTCACTCTCTCCATCCCCCCTCCTCTCTCTCTCAATCTCCCCCTCCCCTATCTCTCTCTCTCTCTTTCCCCCACCTCTCTCTCCCCACCTCTCTCTCCCCACCTCTCTCTCTCTCTCTCTCGTCCACCTCTCTGTCTCTCCCCACCTCTCTCTCTCTCTCTTCACCTCTCTCTCTCTCCCTCTCACCCCCTCCCTGTTTCTCCCCCCTCCCTCCCTCTCCCCCCATCCCTCTCCCCTCCCCCCCTCTCCCCCCTCCCCCTCTCCCCCTCTTCTCTCTCTGCCCTCACTCACTATCTTCCCCCTCCCGCTCTAGACACGCCTGCGAGTTGGGGCTATGCGGCAAGTAGATAGAGCAGTTATGGGGTAAAAGGAGCAAATTAATAATATTAATATATTGACAAAGGGGGTAGTTAGTGTGTGCGCGGAGGGGTAGTTAGTGTGTGTGTGGGGGTGGTTAATGTGTGTGACGCCGCATGCCGTCCCCGCAACCGCACGTTGGGGAACAGACCCAACGGGTCTGCACTTCGTCTAGTATGTTACTAAAACTCTCATCTTGACCACTTCCTGTCTGCGTTGTAATTACATTTGCTCAAAAACGATCCCCCATAGCGCTACGATGTTTCGCTACCTTACTCGCCATTCTCCTCTGCTGCAAGTCAAATATGTTTTGTTCTGATCGGTGAAATAGTACAAAGGTTATGAAGGTTTTTGAAGGTTCTCCCCTCCCCACCGACCGTCTCTGCCTCCAAAATAAGTACCGAAAAATAAATTATCATATAAAAATTAGTCTCCCCACAATTATGTGAATTTTTTCGGCGACTTGCAGGCAACCTGTCATAGTTGCAGACATTTTCCGAAAATTTTCAACATGTTAAACATCCAGTGGCGACCAGAAAAAGGTATGACTCTTTTGGGCGATTTCTCACCACCAAAAAGGCATCACATGTCCAAAGAGTCCTTTTTCTGGTCGCCGCTGGATTTTCAACATGTTAAAAATTTTCGGCAATCTGCTGTGACTATGACGGGACTATGACTGCAACTAAGTCGCCGAAAAAAATCGCGTACGTGGGACAGGCCCTTAATTCTTTCATATTCATAAAGTTATGTGTTGGCAATATATTAATCATGCATTTTGCTTTAGCATTGCATCTTTCAAAATGTGAGTATTGCCAATAGCAGTGATTCCCCAAATTTTGATACCCATGTACCCCCTTCGTAAATTTTCGTAAGCATCTTTTACCCCTCGTTAAAACATTGGGAGTACACGTACCCCACTTTGGGAAACACGGGCCTAGAGGAATACTGACCAATTGCATGTGTTTACGAATACATAACAGAATAGTCCATGACGCAATGATTTGCTAACTTACAGTGCAAGAGACCCAAGTTTGATCCTGACTACAGGCGCTGTCCGTACGGAGTTTGTACGTTCTTCCCATGAGTCCGTGACCACGTGGGTTTTCTCAGGGAATTCTGGTTTCCTCCACATTCCAAAGTCGTACAGGTTTGTCTGTTAATTGGCTTCGGTAAGAATTGTAAATAGTCCCTAGTGTGTTGCATAGTGTTAGTGTATGGGGATCACTGGACGGTGCAGACTTGGTGGGCCGAAGGGCTTGTTTCCGAGCTGTATCTCTAAAACTAAACTAAAACTACTGAGGTGATAAGACTTACACAGTAAAAAAGCAGGTAGCAGTGAAAAACTTTCATTGCTATCATTATAAACTTGGTTGCAATGTATCATAAAAACAAAATGTTTATGTGTTTAACCTTTTTTAATAACTGGAAATGCCTCGTTGAATAGCAACATCTTGAATGATACAAGAAATTGTAATAGAATTATGTAAACTCTATGAACAATTTAATAATTCTAGCAGATGACACAAGAGCAGTTACTCACAAATATTTGAAAGTTATATTTCTGGAAAGTTATAGTCTGGATACTGACTTGACTTATTCAGTGTTAGATTTCACCAGGTGCACTTTCCGTGCTGGAAGTTCTATACAGTCAGCACCTTATCATAATTATACTGAGGTATAGTGAGTGAAATGAATATTTCTTCGAAATCTCCAACACTCCTTAACAATGTTCAACATACAGATAACAAAATAACTTGAAATAATTCAAAAATAAAATGAAGAAAATAGGGATTATTAGATAGGGATTATTTACGTGATAGTTCCATTTCAAGGTTCCTCTGACTTTCGTGAATCATTTGATTGAAACATTGTATTCTAATTCACCTATCCACCTATCCATATTGAAACAAAAATATGAAGGATGGGTTGTGGGCAGTGGTGTGATGTAATAAATATCTCTGCAAGTCATGCTGGCTGGGTAACTCAGAAGTAACAATGTCACAGAGTATTATGGCTGGCCTTATGAATGAGGAGATTTGTCATATTAGCCTGTTGGTCAGGGTTTATATGACACGGGTAAGCTATAGAGGAAGTGAAGTCTTGAGTAAGACATCAGAATCACAAAACATTTTCCTGATGACACCGACCAACGTATAGATTGATTTATAAAAAACACAAGTTGATGTGATAAATTGAGATGAACAAGTTCACTCTACCCAACACATCCATCCAAAAGGATGCAAGAATTCTTAACAACCAATCCATCTCAAATCATAGCCTGTGCAACTACTCCAGAAGTCAAATCGTTTTGTTCATACTTTCTTTTGTGAAGAAAGACTTGTTGGATAAAATCCCAATTTTTTTCCCCCTGTTTTGAACTTGTAACATTCATATAATTTTCACTTCTAGCCATTGGCATTTACTCCACCCATCTGCCATTCAAATCCGCCTCATCTGCATCCACTCCGTCCTGCTCATGCCTTTCTTTTTCAGCTTTCTCCCTCCCTACTCCAATTAGTCTGTAGAATGGGTCGCAACTACATAGCATGGTTTGTCCATTCCCTCACAGATGCTGCTGACCCGCTGAGTTCCTCCAACTCTTCATGGTTTGTCCAAGATTCCAGCACCTGTAGTTTCTTGTGTCTTCATGTTATCATTATCATGATTCACTTTGAAGCAAGCATTCCAGGTGTATCTTTCTCTAATGTTCACTAAATCTCAACACTGGCATCTTTAGCTTTCATCCTTAGTAAGATGACAATTCTAAGTTTCTCAACTCCTTTCGTAAAAAGGGAATCAACTTTGGGTTTCACTGGGCTGCCTTAAGGACTTGAATGCCTCCACTGTCCACAGATAACCACAGTGGCAAATAGTTCTCAAGGCATAATCTGAACAGACAACTATACATCTTCATTTCTTCTGAATTGGATTTGACATTTTTACAATATATTTAATAATTCTGTCTACTGTAGCGCTACGTCGACCCCGAAATGAAGGCGAGGAGTCAGGTGCTTCGGGAGATATTTTTAATATATTTATTAACTACTACTACACTGATAACTACATTGAACATCAGGCTCGTGTAAGGGCAGCACAGTGGAGCAACTGGTAGAGCTGCTGCCTCATAGTGCCAGAGACCCGAGTTCGATCCTGACCTCAGGTGCTATGTGTGTGTGTGGCCTTTGTACATTCTTCCTGTGACCATGTGTGTTTTGTCCAGGTGCTTTAGTTTTCTCCTCCAACTCAAAGACTGGTATGCTTGGAGGTTAATTGGTCTCAGTAAACTGCCCCTCGTATGTAGGGAGTGGATACAAAAGTGGGATAACATAGAACTAGTAAGAACAAGTGATCGATGGTCGGCATCATCTCAGTGGGCTGAAGGGCCTGTTTCCATGCTGTATCTTTCAATCAATCGATTCAATCAATCAATAAACCACCAATATCTCTCTCAACCAAATCATAATAATAACTTTAATAATAATAACTTCATTTGTATAGTATTTTCCATACAATTGAATGCAACCCAAAGTGCTTTCCACAAAAACACCGGTCTAAACAAAAATACAATTTAAAACAGTAAGGACATAGGCAGTTAATAGCATAAAGAGCACAGATTTATATAAAAATATAAAATATAAAGTTGAGAGTGTAAAAGGACAAAAAAAAAACACTGAGGTCAAATACAGAGCCATATGCTATATAAGCACACAAGTTGCAGAAGGTATGAAGGTCTGCTGAGATAAATACAGTACAAGAGAATAAAGGTAATTTTTACGTCATCAGAAGAAGTGAAGTCAGTTCAAAGCTTGATTGAAGAGATAAGTTTTTAGCTGCTGTTTAAAAATGTCAACTGAGTGGGCGTCTCTCATAACCCTGGGTAGGGTATTCCACAGCTTAGGGACGTCATTGAAAAAGGATGCTTCACCAATTTTCTTATTGCTGTGGCATTGAGAGACTAACAGGCCAACATCAGAAGACCTGAGTGCTCGAGTAGCGACATAGGGAAGGAGGGACTCTGTAAAATATGCTGCTCCTAAGCCATTTAAGGGGACTTTATAATCTCTCCTGGATCTCACATGGAGCCAATGAAGGGAGTATAATACTGGGTTGAAATGTTCCCTTTTCTTGGTATTTGTTAAAAGCCGGGCTGCGGCATTTTGAATGAGCTGCAACTTGTTGGTGGATTTTGAAGGCAGACCGGTAAGCAAGGCATTACAGTACAGTCTGAAGAAGGGTTTCGACCCGAAACGTTGCCTATTTCCTTCGCTCCATAGATGCTGCCTCACCCGCTGAGTTTCTCCAGCATTTTTGTCTACCTATTACAGTAATCAAGTCTGCTTGATATGAAAGCATGTACGAGTTTTTTACAGTCATGTTGAGTTAAGAAACGCCATACTTTAGCAATATTTCTGAGGTGATAGAAAGCACACTTTGTTACCTTATTTATGTGAGATTAAAAATTAAGATCATTGTCAATTTTTACCCCCAGGCTTGTGACTTCTTGTTTGACATAGGCAGTCAATTTTCCCAGTTTACCGAGTAACATCTCTCTCTTGGGTTTCTGTCTTGTCATCGTTGAGTTTAAGAAATATAACATTCATCCATTTCTTAATGGAAAATGGGCAGGAGGTCAAAGAACTTAAGGCATTTGCATCAGTGGGTTCGACAGAGAGGTATAATTGAGTGTCATCGGCAAAAGTTAGAACATTTACATTTCTAATGTAAATTTAGAAAATTACATTATGCTGTCTGATAACTCTTCCTAGCGGCAGCATAAACAAGGAAAAGAGTAACGGGCCAAGGCAGCTACCTTGTGCTACACCAAAGGGTATATCATACAGCTGTGACCCATAGTCCCCAAGGCTAACAAAGTACTTCCTTCCACTTATATATGATTGGAACCAACTTAGTACCTGATCTGACAGGCCAACCCAGTTTTCGAGGCTATCTATAAGAATACTGTGATCTATGGTGTGAAAACCTGCTGTGAGGTCTAAGAGGACCAGCACTGAGACTGCGTCCTCGTCAGTGCAAACTCTAAGGTCACTGACTATTTTTATCAGGGCAATCTCAGTGCTGTAATTTCCTCTGAAACCAGATTTAAATTTCTCTAAAATGTAATTTTGATTTCAGAATGTAATTTGGTTGAATACCACTTTGTCCAGTACCTTGCTGATAAAGGGTAGATTTGATATGGGTCTGTAATTACTCAGTAGCCCACTGTCTAAATTTGGTTTCTTTAACAGAGGCTTCACGACAGCGGTTTTATAAGTATCTGGGAAAATTCAAGTCTCAAGGAAGATGTTTATAATTGTAAGAACTAAACTGGATAAATTGTTAGAAACATTCTTTAAAACTTTGTAGGAACCACGTCAAAATGACAGGTAGTGGATTTGCTCTCAGCCACATTCTTACAAAGTATGAAACTGCTCATTTTTGCCTGCGCCTTACTAGGTCGGCAGCAGAGGACAGTAGAATCTAAAGGGATACCAGCTATAATAGTCTGAACCTTATCTTTAAAATAATCGGCAAACAGCTCACATTTTTCAGCAGAAGCTTGGCTTCAAAAATCAGGGCTTGAAGCAGAGTTTAGTAATCTCTCAATGGTGGAGAACAAAATCTTACTATTTCCATCACTTTTGCGATAATTTGAGAAAAATTGATCCTCCTTGCAGATCTTACAGCATTATCACTAGCAATGGTTTCTTTATAGATGCCAAGGTATACTTCTAGTCCTGTTTTTCTCCACTTTCTTTCGGATACTCTACATGGTTTTTTTAAACGTATGAACAGAGTTATTTACCCATGGAGTTTTAACCCTTACTTTCCTTTGAATCTTCAGAGGTGCAACTTTAAGTAAGTAAGTAAGTTTATTGGCCAAGTATTCATATACAAGGAATTTGCCTTGGTGCTCCACCCACAAGTAACAACATGACATACAGTGACAGTTACGAATGACTAAGAAAACATTAAATATTAATATTAATAAAACATTAATGATAAAACACCATTGATCAAGCATGTGAACCAACAAAATACCAGATCAAAGGGAGGCTACAGATTTTTGGCTGTTGTGTAGAGCAACTACTCATGGATAAAAATTGTTTTTATGTCTGGCTGTGGCAGCTTTGACAGTCCGGAGTCACCTTCCAGAGGGAAGTGATTCAAAGTGTTTGTGGCCAGGGTGAGAGGGGTCAGAGATGATCTTGCCCACTCGCTTCCTGACCCTTGCAGTGTACAGTTCATCAATGGAGGGAAGGTTGCAGCCAATAACCTTCTCAGCTGATCGGACAATTCGCTGCAGCCTCCAGGTGTCGTGCTTGGTGGCTGAGCCAAACTAGACCATGATGGAGAAGGTGAGAACAGACTCTACGATGGCCATGTAGAATTGGACCATCATTGCCTGTGGCAGATTGTGCTTCCACACCTGCCGTATGATGTACATCCTCTGTTGTGCCTTTTTGACTGTGGAGTCGATGGTAGCCCCCCACTTAAGGTCCTTGGAGATGATGGTTCCCAGGAACTTAAAAGACTCCACAGATGTGACTGTGGTGTTGTTGATGGTGAGTGGGGTGAGGGGAGGAGGAGCTCTCCTAAAGTCTACAATCAATTCCACTGTCTTAAGAGCATTGAGCTCTAGGTTGTTGCGATGGCATCAGGACGCCAGCTGTGACACTTCCTGTCTGTAGGCAGATTCCTCCCCATCCTGGATTGGTGCAATCCAGCAAAAGGTTGTGTCGTCCACAAACTTGAGAAGCTTGACAGAGGTGTCTGTGGAGGTGCAGTCGTTGGTGTAGAGAGAGTAGAGGAGAGGAGAGAGTACGCTACCTTGCGGTGCTCCTATGCTGAGTGTTTGCGGGTCCGAGATGTGCCTTCCCAGCTTCACATGCTGCTTCCCGTCTGTCAGGAAGCTGGTGATCCACCGACAGAGGGGTTCAGGCACAGTCAACTCGGAAAGTTTGGAGCGTAGTAGCTCTGGCACAATGGTGTTGAATGCAGAGCTAAAATCATCAAACAGGATCCTCGCATAGGTCCCCTGGTGGTCTAGGTGCTGTAGGATGAAGTGCTGGCCCAGGTTGACTGCACCATCCACAGATCTATTTGCCCGATATGCAAACTGCATAGGATCCAGCAGGGGGATCGTGATATTTTTCAGCTTGGCCAGCACAAGTCTTTTGAGTGTCTTCATGACTACAGAGGTCAGTGTGACAGGCCTGTAGTCATTAAGACAAGTAATCCTTGCCTTTTGGGTTTAGGGACAATAGTGGAGACTTTGAAGCAGGCAGGGACAGTACATGTTTGCAGGGACTGGTTGAAAATGTCTGTATAGACCGGTGCGAGCTGTTTGGCACAGAGCTTAAGAGTAGAGGGGGAAACATTGTCAGGTCCTGGAGATTTCTGGCTTTTTTGTCTTCTGAAAAGCCTCTCCACCTCCTCTATTTTTATTGTTGATATTGGATAAATGATGTTGTGCAGCACAGAGGGTATGGGTGATTGGGTGTGAAGTGGTAATTGGAGGAGGGTGGGTGTAGAAGGGCCCAGTCTTCACATACTGAGGTCAGGCTGTGAGTGGGTGTGAAGTGTTGGTTGGGGTGGGAAATGGTCCAGTCTTTTCATACTGGAGTCTTGCCTTAAGTAGGTGTGAAGTGGTGAATGGGAAGGCGAGGGTGCAGGGTCCATTCTTTGTAGACTGGGGTCTGGCTGTGTTGTTGGGGGTGGGGGGGGGAGGGATGGTGTACCAGGGTTATGTTTCTGATTTTTAAACCTACAGTAAAACTCATTCAGGTCGTTGGTCAGCTGACGATTGTCCAAAGAGCGGGGGGCTTTCCTCTTGTAGCTGGTAATTTATTGCAAGCCCTTCCAAACTGAAGAAGAGTCACTAGCTGAGAACTTGCTCCTCAACTTCTCAGAGTACCTTTCCTTGGTAGCTCTGATTCCTCTTCTCAGCTTGTAGTTGGCCTGCCTGTAGAGGTCTGCATCCCCGCTCCTGTAGGCCTCCTCTTTAGACCGTCGGAGCTGTCTGAGTTCTGCAGTGAACCAGGGCTTCTTGTTGTTGAACCATGTCCGGTTCTTAGTTGGAATGGAACTGTCCTCACAAAAGCTGACATATGATGATACAGTGTCCGTATACTCATCGAGGCTTGTGGTTGCTTCCCTGAAAACATTCCAATCCTTGCAGTCATTGCAGGATTGTAGGTTCTCAATGCCCTCACTTGTCCACCTTTTTGTTCTGACCACAGGCTTAGCAGCTTTTAGTTTCTGCCTGTACAACTAGCTTCCTCAACTTCTCATGTTAAACCTGTCCAATCCTGAAGTTCCTGCGTGGGAGAGGCTTGGATGAAATCACAGCGATCTGTACACCGATGGGGATCAGAGCAGGTCTATGTTGGCTGTGAGGGAAGTGCGAAAGGATAATGGAGGGAGTGGCCAACATCGGTTTTCAATGTGAAGCAGAGGTCTGGGTTGTTGTCTCTCCTTCATCTGCTTGAGTGGAATGTGCCTGGTTGCTTGGCATCATGGAGGAGGTAGCGATCATTGTTGGATGCCCACATATCCAGTAATTTCCCATTCTCATCATTGGTTGAGTAGCCCCAGGATGAGTGATGAGTGTTAAAGTCCCCGGAATGTACTTTTGGGTGGTGGAAAGTGGGTAGCATGGAGGCAGGCCATGTGACTCCAAGGGGTTTATACACATTTGTGACAGTGATATCCCCAATCTGCACGGTAGCAATGAAGATGTCATTTGATCAAGATTCCTCAAGAACACAGTAATCATGTAGGTCATAACTCAAGTATGGAGCAATGCCGTATATTTTGGGGCTTACAGCAGCAGGTCCAGTGTATTTCCATGTTTGTGAGTGGCCTAATTTACATGTTGAGTGAAGTCGAGGGTGTCAAGTAAGCTCAGAAACTGTTTTCTTGAGGTCTGTGCTGTTTTTACATGAATGTTAAAATTTCCATTTAAAATCACCCTGTCATATCTCAGTATGACCAGTGAGATCAATTCAGAGAATTCTATATGGAACTAGACTAAGTGGGACGTCCAGAGACGTCCACTGCATCCCCACCCTTGAGGGCCTGTCCCACTTGGGCGTCATTTGCGCGTCACGCCGTTGGCGTGCGAAGATTTTGTGAATCCCAAAATCCTGGGGCGCCGCGTGCGACCGTGCGTCGGTGCCTACGTCACCACGCACCATGCGTGTGTAATGCACGCCATGTGCGCATCACGTGCATGTCACGAACGCGCGTTGTGCATCGTGACACGTAAATGATGTCGCGTAAACGACGCGCAAATGACGGCCACGTGGGACAGGCCCTGTAGCCTCAGTGGTGGTCCTGCGCAGTATCTCCCCCGCTATGGCATCAGCCTCTCACGTTGTAGCTCCTACGAAGGCCCGGAGGCGTCCACCCCCTCCTACATGGAGTGCTTCTCAGGTTGTGGTTCCAGCAGGACTCAAGAGACGACCTCCCCCAACAGCAACTTCAGCAGCAGTGGGCCCGAGTTCCTCGCCCCCCTCCTCCAACGTCGCTTATAATTGGTGACTTCATTATGAAAAGCGTGAGGGTGAATGTAACTTACTCTTTCCCTGGTGCTAAAGTCTTGGATGTCTTAGCGCAGATTCCGAGCCTTCTTGATAAATAACCAGATATGAAAAAGGTCATTATCTATGTGCTACTCGGCGCTGTCCCCGACCTGCCCCGTGGGCTCAGGCCCGGCGTCGGGCCCAGGCCATGTGGCAGGCCCAGGGCTCGGCATGCCGCCCTCACCGGTGGGGGCCGGCTTGCTCCAGGAGTCCACTTCGGGCGGCGGCGTTGCCATCAGGCACTTGGTGGTGCCCTGTGTCGGTGGGCTCTGGGGCCAGCGCAGTGAGGCGGAGCCGCCTGATGATGTCCGCCATTTGACAAACTTTGACAGTCATACCATTATTTCATACCCAGTTGCATGGTATTTATGACCCATAATTTTGCAGTCATCTTCATTTGATCCATGTATTTCCTTATTTTGTCCAAATAATGAGTTTTCGCCCAGATTTAAATTCCCTTTCCGAGTATCTATACATTAAATCACTTTACAGAAAGGTTTATCTTCAATTTGTTGATCTCAATTAGAAAGCCATTTGAAATCATATGACAAGCGATATGCCAGTAGATTTTCAATAATTATTTTCATTAATTAAGGGACTGTGAAGAAGAATAACCTTGCATTCATAAAACTCTATTCACATTCTCTGAATGTTCCATGCACTTCGTAGCTGATGAATTATGGTTGAATTCATCATCATTACTGTAAGAAAACCCTGAAATTAATTTGCACTTTTTTTTTCAAATTTATTAACTACAATAACTCACTAATGAAGATATTTAACACATTTGTTTGGTAATTAGAGAAATTAGCAAATGTGCCATTATCCGCCTTGAGCTTTCCCACTGCTCCACCTACATTGCCTCGGCAAACATAACATCCATCTTGCCTTTTATCACTCGTTGTGAATCATTGCAGCTATAGTAAAACCAATGCACATTCATTTAGAATAGAGATACAGCATGGAAATAGGCCCTTCGGCCCACCGGGTCCACAACAACCAGTGATTCCTGCACATTAACACCATCCTACACACACCAGAAACAATTTACACATATACCGAAGCCAATTAACCTACAAACCTGTACATCTCTGGGGTGTGGGTAGAAACCAAAGATCTCGGAGAAAACCCATGGGGAGAACGTACAAACTCCGTACAGACAACACCCGTACCCGGGATCGAACCCAGGTCACCGGCGCTGCCGCCACCGTGAAGTTCTATGGTTCGATCAGCAAAGGTCAGTTTTGGCAAGATATCAAAGCAAGCCACCACCTCAGGCAAAAATACTTTCATGCCACTTGAAGAGGTGCTGCAAATTTCTCCCAATGTCTGACCAAAATGTATTCCTCAACGTTCAAGGTACAAAGAGATAACCAGCCGCTTGATGCAATGACGTCTTAGGGATTTGCAAAATGACAATGTCAAAAGAAATTAATGTACAAGTAAGAATTTCATTGTTCTGTTTGGGACATATGACAATTGACTCGTGACTATACTGTGATTCAAACAGACTTTGAAAGGCTCAAACCACCTTTCTTTCTTATTTTTTTCTCATTATCTATATTACTAAAAGTAAGATCTTGACCGCTTTTGACGCACTGCAATTTGATTTCCGAGAGAACGCCGCCACTTACGGCCGTCATTTTTGGCCACCTCACTCAGAGACCCCCTCCGCCGGACTGGACCAGAGGATTTTACCCATCGATGAAAAAGCAGAGAGATATTAATGTTTTTTTTTAAATGCCATTCTCTTTGCTGCCTCTGCTGGTGGGAGGGGGAGGGATTATAAAACCCAGAAGTGTGGGTGCGGCTCAGTCTCTGCATGATTGGGGAGGGAGAGGTCACAACTCTGTCTGAGCTGTGAATCAACTGAACACACTGAATGTCTACTGAACTGTGAGTGTGGTGTTTTGTGTGGTTTTATGGTGGCTTTTATGGTGGTTTCACCCTGCTTGAAGTGGTATGAAACTGCACTTGAATTTGGTGGCCTGGCACCCTGCTTGAAGTGGTTGGAAACTACACTTTAATTCGGTGGCCTTGCACCCTGCTTGAAGTGGTAGGAAACTGAACCTGAATTTGGTGGCCTTGCACCCTGCTTGAAGAGGTAAGAAACTGCACTTGAATTTGGTGGCCTTGCACCCTGCTTGAAATGGTAGGAAAATGGATTTGAATTTGGTGGCCTTGCACTCTGCTTGAAATGGAATTTCAAGGAATAGCCGTGAGTCAACTGGTAGCCCACCAGACGTGAGTGAGCTACCAGCACATCAGGCTTGAGGGACTGAGCTACCACCCCAAGAATCAATTTGGCCCACAATGTCCATACTAGCCCTCTGGAGACCAGTAGTCCCTGCAGCCAACAACACCCATACCAGTGCTCCAGAGAGCACCCCTCCCACTGGCCACCAATATTGGAATTGGTGGAGGTGGAATATTGCGTCGGGGGACCCGCCCTCCCGTGTGAACATGGGACCCAACGGGTCCCACAATCTAGTCCCACTCATAAAATTCAGACTGACTGCATCCGGTGCTCAGAGATAAATAGAATAATAATCAATAATACAATAAATAATAATAATACAGTAAATAATCAATAATACAATAAATCAATAATAATAATACGAGGCAACCATAGTGCAAAATCGAAGTCTGTAGTGCAACCAAATTACAGTCTGATTTAGTCTGATTTCGCCTGTTAAGTTTAGTTTAGTTTAGTTCAGAGATACAGCATGGAAACAGGCCCATTGGCCCTCCGAGTCCGATTCAACCTGCACACTAGTTCTTTCCTACATACTGGGACCAATTTACATAAGCCAATTAATCTACAAACATGCGTGTCTTTGGAATGTGCGAGGAAACCGGAGTACCCAGAGATAACCGACATGGTCACAGGGAGAACGAGTGTATGGACTGCTCCCGTAGTCAGAATCGAACCCAGGTCTTGCTGTAAGGCAGCAGCTCTACTGCTGCGCCACTGTGCCACCCTTAATATCTCATTTAGTTGGTTAATATCCAGTCTAAATTCATTATGGTTTTTATCTGGGTTGCAGAGGAAGTCCCACTGTCTACCTGTAGGGGCTGTAGTAAACACATTACCGACCCATACATTCTGAGAGTCTACCCTGACCTGGAGTGGCATGCAGCCTGTCTCAAGTGTGTGGAGTGTAACCAGAATCTGGACGAGAGCTGTACTTGCTTCATCAAGGAGGGAAAGATATACTGCAAGACTGACTACTTCAGGTGAGCAATAACATTTGTCCTATCCTTGCTGTCGTTCATACAGTATATATGCATTAAATGTTAATTAGCATGCCATCTGCGACACATGAGAAGTCAAAATCAAATTAAGTCCAAATGGAAATAATGTGAGGACAAAAAGAACTGCAGATGCTGATTTACAAAAAGAAGACGCAAAGTGCTGGAGTAACTCAATGGGTCAGGCATCATCTCAGAGGGTCAGGTAGCATCCCTGTGTCCCACCTGTATTTGCACCCTTTTCTTGCCTTCCCCCTCCACCTATATTCCTTTGTCTAGCTTCATACCATATCCTTATTTCATACTTTTTGTCTTTCCATCCCAAATCCAATGAAAATCCACCTTCGCCTGTATCCACCTATCACTCACGAGGCTTTGTCCTGCCCGCACCACCCTTCCAGTTTCTCCCCACCTCCGACCTCCCACCACCAACAACAATCAGTTTGAATTTTCATACAGTATTCTCACTATCCCGTGGGGTTAGTGCTATATACGGGGGCGACTGCTGGTCAGCATGGACTCAGTGGGCCACAAGGCCCATTTCCACATTGTATCTATAAATTCTAAAGGCTAAGAATTGGAAAATAGGTCGATCACACTGAGTTATAGCGTAATAGTACTCTATTACTGAAATTGCATCAACATATGCTTCTTTATGTAGGTAAATAAATATTGTTCCTTCGATTAGTGCTTACTCCTCACCAGTCAACTATGGTACCGATAAACTATTGGCCTACACCACTGCAAAATAACAGCCATGCAACATCTATTTCTTTTCAGCTATTTCATCGTTTTGATACCCAAAATCAATATTTCTATGATTCACAATGACCACACGATATGGCGTGGGAGATTGCAACCTTCACGTGGTCCACCCTGTCTCAACTAATGCAATCAACCTGGCTTGCACAAACAGAGGATCAAACAGAACAAGTTGTCTTACCACTTTAGGCTGTGCACGCCATACGCAAGAACAAGAAGACCATTTGATAATATGTGCAGCTCAATCTTGTTCATCTGAAACAATTTATCAATGTCCATCATCATCTTGTAAATGTCAATAAGGTCATACCTCATCCTCCTCTGCTCCAAAGAAACAAGTCTCAGCCTATTCAACCTCTTCCGATAAGTTATGCCCATAAGCCCAGGCAACATCCTGGCTGGAAAGGGTGCAGAGAAGTTTTATGAGGGTGCTGCCAGGAAGCAAGGACTTGATCTATTGCGAGAGGTTGGGCAGGCTAGGACTTTATTCATTGATGAGCAGAGGTTGAGGGGTGATCTTATGGAGATGTATAAAATAGTGAGGGGAATAAATTGGGTGAACGCAGAGGTTGGGGCATCACGAACTAGAGGACATAGGTTTAAGGTGGGAAGGGCAAGATTTAATAGGAACCTACACAGAGGGTGGTGGGTATATGAAATGAGCTGCTAGAGGACGTAGTTGAAGCAGACAGAACAACATTTAAAATAATGTTATTTATTTAAATAACAACATTTAAAATATATTTGGGTATCTTGGATAACAAAGGCATATGGATAATTAAACATTATTCTCTTATCATGTATCTGATCAATGCAAATGACTCGATTGTAATCTTGTATTGTCTTTCCACTGACTGGTTAGCATGCAGCAAAAGCTTTTCACAGCACCTCGGTACACATGTTAATAAACTAAACAGATAGGAAAGATTTAGAGCAATGTGGGCCAAATGCAGGCAAACTAGCTTAGATGGGGCATCTTAGTTGAGCTGGATCGCAGGACCTTTTTCCATGCTGTATTACTCTATGATTCTAACAACTTTATTCTCCTGTGCTGTTCCTTAGCAAATTTTTCATGAGATGTGCTCAGTGTCAGACGGGATTGTCACCCTTAGACCTGGTCCTAAGGGCTGGAGACCTCACCTATCACCAACAATGTTTCTGCTGTGTGGCCTGCAGTCGGCAGCTCATGCCTGGCGATGAGTTCACGCTGCGATTTGACGGACCATACTGCATTCAGGATGGTGGGCTTCCAGATTCCAGCTTAAACCACAAGGGTGATTTCAGCCCTCTAGCCAACACCAGCAACTTATATCTGTCAGGTCAGTTGATGCTTGTATTCAAATGCTATCATGCAGGTGAACAATAGCCTACATCTTACATTTCTGGACCAGTATCCAAAGATACAGTGGCTTGCAAAAGTATTCATACCCCTTGAACTTTTCCACATTTTGTCACGTTACAAACACAAACGTAAAAATATTTTATTAGGATTTTATGTGATAGACCAACACAAAGTGGCGCATAATTGTGAAGTGGAAGGAAAATGGTACATGGTTTTCGAATCTTTATACAAATAAAAAAGTGAAAAGTGTGGCATGCAAAAGTATTCAGCCCCCTTTACTATGATACCCCTAAATAAAATCCAGTGCAACCAAATGCCTTCAGAAGTCACCTAATTAGTAAATAGAGTCCACTTGTGTGTAATCTAATCTCAGTATAAACACAGCTGTTCTGTGAAGGCCTCAGAGATTTGTTGGAGAACATTAGTGAACAAACAATGTTCCTTGGGCATCATGAAGCCCAAGGAACACACCAAACAGGTCACGGATAAAGTTGTGGAGAAGTTTAAAGCAGGGTTAGGTTATAAAAAAATATCCCAAGCTTTGAACATCTCACGGAGCACTGTTCAATCCATCATCCGAAAATGGAAAGTGTATGGCACAACTGCAAACCTACCAAGATATGGCCGTCCACCTAAACTGACAAGCCGGGCAAGGAGAGCATTGATCAGAGAAGCAGCCAAGAGGCCCATGGTAACTCTGGAGGAGCTGCAGAGATCCACAGCTCAGGTGGGAGATTCTGTCCACAGGACAACTATTAGTCGTGCACTCCACAAATCGGGTCTTTATGGAAGAGTGGCAAGAAGAAAGCCATTGTTGAAACAAAGCCATAAGAAGTCCCGTTTGCAGTTTGCCACAAGCCATGTGGGGGACACAGCAAACATGTGGAGGAAGGGTGCTCTGGTCTGATGAGACCAAAATTGAAGTTTTTGGCATAAATGCAAAACGCTATGTGTGGTGGAAAACTAACACTGCACATCACCCTGAAACACACCATCCCCACTGTGAAACATGGTGGTGGCAGCATCATGCTGTGGGGATGCTTTTCTTCAGCAGGGACAGGGAAGCTGGTCAGAGTTGATGGGAAGATGGATGGAGCCAAATACAGGGCAATCTTGGAAGAAAACCTGTTAGAGTCTGCAAAAGACTTGAGACTGGGGCGGAGGTTCACCTTCCAGCAGGACAACAACCCTAAACATACATCCAGAGCTACAATGGAATGGTTTAGATCAAAGCATATTCATGTGTTAGAATGGCCCAGTCAAAGTCCAGACCTAAATCCAATTGAGAATCTCTGGCAAGACTTGACAATTGCTGTTCACAGATGCTCTCCATCCAATCCGACTGAGCTTGAGCTATTTTACAAAGAAGAATCAGTCTCTAGATGTGCAAAGCTGGTAGAGACATACCCCAAAAGACTTGCAGCTGTAATTGCAGTGAAAGGTGGTTCTACAAAGTATTGACTCAGGGGGGCTGAATACTTTTGCACGCCACACTTTTCAATTTTTTATTTGTAATAAAATTTGGAAACCATGTATCATTTTCCTTCCTCTTCACAATTATGCACCACTTTGTGTTGGTCTATCACATAAAATCCCAATAAAATACATTTACGTTTGTGGTTGTAACGTGACAAAATGTGGAAAAGTTCAAGGGGTATGAATACTTTTGCAAGCCACTGTATGCGCTGTTTGTTAAGAATTTAGTTTAGTTTAGAGTTTAGTTTAGAGATACAGCATGGAAACATGCCCTTTGAGCTGCCAAGTCCATGCCAACCCATTCACACATGTCCTATGTTATCTCACTTTCACATCCACTCCCCAGGGGGCAGTTTGTAGAGGCCAATTAACCTACAAACCCATATGTGTTTGGGATCTGAGAGGAAACCAGAGCACATGGTGCGGACCCTTATGGTCACAGGGAGAACGTGCAAATTCCATACAAACAGCACCTGAGGCCAGGATTAAACCCAGATCTCTGGCACTGTGAGGAAGTGGCTCTGCTAGCTGGCATGAATACAAGAGACATGTTAAAATTCAAATATGCCAGAGAAGACTTTAAAGTCATTAAATAGAATCATAGTGCTGTCTAGCATGAAAACAGGCCCTTTGGCCCAGCTTGGCCAGGCTGGGTGAAACATTTGCCTACATTTGGTCTCTCTCATCCCATCCTATCCATCTATCTACTCAAATGTCTTTTAAAAGTTGTAGTTGTATCTGCTTCTGTAGCTTTCTCTGTTAGCTTATTCAAGATCCAGGCTTCCGCATGAGTGAAAAAGTTGCCCAAAGTCTTCAAGCACAGGGCTTCCCCACGTTACAAATGACGTGATTTGACCACACAATGAAATTACCACAAACATTCTCTCATTCACTTTTAAAGCAGTTCTTTCAAGCTAGAAATATGAATAATAAAATGTTTCATTGTGTTCTTTAATGACTGAATATTGGTATATATTCTGTTCGTTTAATTATGGTTGGTGTTGGGACGATTTTTATTGTATGTTACCATAGAAAACAATTGTTTCTGACTTAAAGAGAAATCGGCCTTTGGATAAAACTCAGGAATGGTAGCATGACATACAGTGGCTTGCAAAAGTATTCATACCCCTTGAACTTTTCCACATTTTGTCACATTACAACCACAAACGTAAATGTATTTTATTGGGATTTTATGTGATAGACCAACACAAAGTGGTGCATAATTGTGAAGTGGAAGGAAAATGATACATGGTTTCCAAATTTTATTACGAATAAAAAACTGAAAAGTGTGGCGTGCAAAAGTATTCAGCCCCCCTGAGTCAATACTTTGTAGAACCACCTTTCACTGCAATTACAGCTGCAAGTCTTTTGGGGTATGTCTCTACCAGCTTTGCACATCTAGAGACTGAAATCTTTGCACATTCTTCTTTGCAAAATAGCTCAAGCTCAGTCAGACTGGATGGAGAGCGTCTGTGAACAGCAATTTTCAAGTCTTGCCAGAGATTCGCAATTGGATTTAGGTCTGGACTTTGACTGGGCCATTCTAACACATGAATATGCTTTGATCTAAACCATTCCATTGTAGCTCTGGCTGTATGTTTAGGGTCGTTGTCCTGCTGGAAGGTGAACCTCCGCCCCAGTCTCAAGTCTTTTGCAGACTCTAACAGGTTTTTCTTCCAAGATTGCCCTGTATTTGGCTCCATCCATCTTCCCATCAACTCTGACCAGCTTCCCTGTCCTGCTGAAGAAAAGCATCCCCACAGCATGATGCTGCCACCACCATGTTTCACAGTGGGGATGGTGTGTTCAGGGTGATGTGCATGTTAGTATTCCGCCACACATAGCGTTTTGCATTTAGGCCAAAAACTTCAATTTTGGTCTCATCAGAATTTTGGTCACTCCTTCCTCCACATGTTTGCTGTGTCCCCCACAAGGCTTGTGGCAAACTGCAAACGGGACTTCTTATGGCTTTGTTTCAACAAAGGGTTTCTTCTTGCCACTCTTCCATAAAGGCCCGATTTGTGGAGTGCACGACTAATAGTTGTCCTGTGGATAGATTCTCCCACCTGCGCTGTGGATCTCTGCAGCTCCTCCAGAGTTACCATGGGTCTCTTGGCTGCTTCTCTGATCAATGCTCTCCTTGCCCGGCCTGTCAGTTTAGGTGGACGGCCATGGCTTGGTAGGTTTGCAGTTGTGCCATACTCTTTCCATTTTCGGATGATGGATTGAACAGTGCTCCGTGAGATGTTCAAAGCTTGGTATATTTTTTTATAACCTAACCCTGCTTTAAACTTCTCCACAACTTTATCCCTGACCTGTCTGTTGTGATCCTTGGGCTTCATGATGCTGTTTGTTCACTAATGTTCTCTAACAAACCTCTGAGGCCTTCACAGAACAGCTGTATTTATACTGAGATTAGATTACACACAAGTGGACTCTATTTACTAATTAGGTGACTTCTGAAGGCAATTGGTTGCACTGGATTTTATTTAGGGTTATCAGAGTAAAGGGGGCTGAATACTTTTGCACACCACACTTTTCAGTTTTTTATTTGTAAACAAATTTGAAAACCATGTATCATTTTCCTTCCACTTCACAATTATGCGCCACTTTGTGTTGGTCTATCACATGAAATCCCAATAAAATACATTTAAGTTTATGGTTGTAACGTGACAAAATGTGGAAAAGTTCAAGGGGTATGAATAATTTTGCAATCCACTGTAAGCTGCGGACAGCCTCTAATGGTGAACATGAAAGCACTAGATTGTCATTAACACCACACCTGTGTCACCAATGTTTTCAAGCAAAACTTTGTATTTTTTCCTATTCTGGATTATATGTGTGGAGAATTATCAGTCCTGGTCTTAATAAATGACTGAACGAGCATGAAGAACCACATGACCTCACACCACCAGAAACCTGGGATCGTTCTTGACCTCAGATGTTGTCTGTGCAGAGTTTGCATATTCCCCAGGTGGTCTATTTTCCTTCCAAGGACATGTGGGTTTCTAGGACTTCTTGATCCATTCCGAGAGGTCCAACAGTGTTAATAAATCTGTCAAGTGTCATAGAGTCATACAGCTGGAAACAGGTCCCTCGGCCAAACTCGTCCAATGCAGACCAAGGTCTCCATTTAAGCTCATCACATTTGCCCACATTTAGTTCATATCCCTCCGAACACTTTGTTCCCATGTACCTGTCCAAATGGCTTACATTTTTTTTATGTTGAATATTTCTATATCATGGCAGAAAAACTCAAAGCCCACCAGTCAGCAGCGCATGCTGCAAAACACTCGGATAAGATAACACGTGTACGGACGGTGCTGAACGAGCAGCAGTTGCTCACGCTGCGGACATGTTACGCGGCAAATCCGCGGCCAGATGCACTCATGAAGCAGCAACTGATAGAGATGACGGGCCTCAACTCGAGGGTTATCAGGGTCTGGTTTCAGAATAAACGGTGCAAGGACAAAAAGAAGAGTGTTTTGCAGAAACACACAGACCAGCGCCACAGGGACAAAGCAGTAAGTGGATCTTGTCTTAAACTGTGTGCCGTGGAAATGTTTGCATTAATATTCTTTTGGATCCCTCTATTTTTCTCCTGGCTCAGATGCAGTTTCAGTCTTCCAGTAGCTAAACCAAGGATCCCGACCCGAAACGTCACCCATCCTTTCAATAGACAATAAACAATAGGTGCAGGAGTAGGCCATTCGGCCCTTCAAGCCAGCACCGCCATTCAAAGTGTTCATCCACAATCGGTACCCCGTTCATGCCTTCTACCCATATCCCCTGACTCTGCTATCTTCAAGAGTCCTATCTAGCTCTCTCTTGAAGTATCCAGAGAACCAGAATTACTCTCCAGAGATTCTGCCTGACCCGCTGAGTTACTCCAGCACTTAATGTCTATCGTTTATTAATTTAGTTTAGTTTCATTTAGTTTTGTGTAGTTTAGTTTTGTTTAGTTTAGATATACAGTGTGGGCACAGGTTCTATGGCCCATTGAGTCCACACTGACGACCGATCACCGTTCACACCAGTTCTATATTGTCCCACTTTCTCATCCACTCCCGATACAAAGGGGCAATTTACAGAGGCCAATTAACCTACAAACCCACACATCTTTGGAGTTGTGCGAGGAAATCAGAACACCCTGAGGATGCCCACTTGGTAACAGGGAGTACGTGCAAACTCCATACAGACAGCACCTGAGGTCAGGATGGAACCCGGATCTCTAGCTGCTCAACAGTGCTGCCCTGTAACCTTATTTGTTTATCAGATTTGCTGTGATAAATCAGGTATTTGATCTGTGGTTGCTGCATCGGCTTCATCAGCCACCCGCAGAACCCACAGAACCAACCTGGAAGCAAGTCATTCCCAAACCTGAGACACTAACTGAGAAGAAGATGATGATTTGATATTGTTAACTGAATAGAAGAATTGAACATTGTTCCGAGTAATTATATTGGAGCAATCACTTTCCTTCTGCTGTTTCTTAATGGAATGCTTTAAAGCATTTAAAAATAAAAAAAATAGTTGTAGGCTAACTATTGATCAGTTCAGCCTTGACCTGCAGTTTAAGTAAATTGACGGGCAAATGTCTGGTTGTGATGCCTCCCTGCTGAACTGTAGGGCAGCTACAGAACCTAAGAACACTGGAGGATAGGGGAGATGTGGAGAGAGAGGAGGTAGGGAGGGGAGAGGGATGGGGAGAGGTGAGTGCTCAGGGAGGGGAAAGAGGGTACTGCAGGGATAGGTGGGGGTGAGTCGTAGGAGAGGGGAGCAGAGTAGAGAGGGGAGAGCGGGTGGGGAAAGGGAGGGGTTAGGGGAGAGGGAGTATGAGGGGCTGGTGAGGGGAGGGAATGGGAAGGTGAGAGGTTGGAGAGAGAAGAAGGGCTGGGATGGGGGAGTGGGGTAGGGAGGGGAAAGAGGGCAGGGAGGAGGGAGTGGGGTAGGGATGGGAAATCTTTTGATTTCCTTAATATCCAGAACTCCCGCCCTCTCTGTGCTGGGAAAAGTTTCTGACTGTCTACATTATCAATGCCTCTCAAAATTTTATATATTTCCATCTGGTCTCTCCTCAACCTCCAGCATTCCAGGGTAAACAATCCAAGTCTGTCTAAATTCTCCCTGTAGCTAATCCAGGCATCATTCTAGTAAACCTCTGAGGTACCCTCTCCAAAGCCTCCTCATCCTTCCTGTAATTGGGCGACGAGAACTGTCTGTAATATTCCAAATGTGGTAAGGCAAAGGTGCAAAGCTGCACAAAGTACGGTAGTCTAAATGTGATCGAACCAAAGTCCTACAAAGCCACAACATAAGAGACATCCTGACTCTTATACTCAATGACCCAGCCAATGAAGACAAGCATACCATATGTCTTCTTTGCCACACTATTTACTTGTGTTGCCACTTTCAGATAGTTGTGGACTTGATCCATATCCAAGATCCCTCTGTACATCAATGCTGTTAAGGGTCTTGCCAATATTAAGTGTTGAAGAGGAGTGAAAGACCTTGTGGCCTCCATTCCCTCTAACAACCCTTGAGAAAGTGTGTAAACTACAGCCATCCTTCTGGTGAAAAGCATTCTTATAGTGCTGCAGGATCGCAGAATTTTGATCATGAGAATGGCAATGAAAGAATAACGATATGTTTTACAAGTCAGGATGATATGTGACTTGGAAGGAAAGTTACAGGTTTCCTGTAGGGCATCACACTGGCACAGCAGTAGAGTTACTGCCTTACAACACTAAAGACCCGGGTTTGATCCTGACTACAGGTGCTGTCTGTGCGTAGTTTGTATATTCTTCCTATGACCGCATGGGTTTTCTCCCGGTACTTCAGTTTCTCACACTCCAAAGACGTACAGGTTTGCAAGTTAATTGGCTTCGGTAAAATTGTAAATTGTCCCTAGTGTGCGCGATTATGCTAGTTTATGGGGTGATCGCTGGTCGGCGCGGACTTGGTGAGTGAAAGGCCTGATTCTTCCACGTTGTATCTCCAAAGTTTAATGTAGGTGATGTTGCCACCTGCCTGGTGGCCTTTTTTCCAGGAGGTAAAGATTGTGAGTTTGCAAGATATTGACAGAGTGATTCTGAACAAATATGCAATGCATTTTTAAAATTTTGTAAATGAGGCATTGCTCAAGTTTTCTCAAGAAATCTACAGTACGTTTTTCTTTAATTTTTTCAACAGGATATCCGAGGGTTGATTGGAACCTTGATGGTAGCCATGAGCCCACTAACACCGAAACCTGATTTATACTGCAGTCCTATTGAGGTTCACAAATGTCACACACCATGGGAAGATCTAAAGGACTTTACACAGCAGGTAGCCATAACCACAATAACATTACATTTCCCTTGCCTGATTGTTCCCGCAGCAGACATGGTTCTTACGTGTTAACGAAGAAACTGCAGATGCTGGAGAATCGAGGGTTACACAAAATGCTGGAGAAACTCAGCGGGTGCAGCAGCATCTAAGGAGCGAAGGAGATAGGCGACGTTTCGGGTCGAGACCCTTCTTCAGACGTTCTTACGTGTTGTATACTGAGTAGTCCATGAGGCACCAATATCCACAACACTGCCCAACTCTCTCCTCCCTCTGGCATGTGAGCGTCCTTCTTCTCAATGGAGATGGAATCGATCAAACAAAAGTCCAACAAAAAGGATATCTGAGGCGGTGGCACAGCTGGTAGAGCTGCTGCCTTCAAACATCAAAGACCCGGCTTTGATTCTGAACACGTGTGCTGTATGTGTGGAGTTTACATGTTCTCCCTGTGACCACATGGGTTTCCTTAAGTTGATCCAGTTTTCTCATCTATCTGTCTGTCTCATTTCTTTCTTTCTATCGATCTATCTATCCATCTATTCATCTATCCATCCATCTATCCCTCCCTCCCATCCATCTATCCCATCCAATCCATCTATCCCGAAGAACACTTGCCTTGCCAAGGTGGATGAAGGCTTGAATTTTGGAAAATCCTCAAAATTGCAATCTCCTTGGATCTTACATGGTGATTATCTTCCCATCTTCTCCCTTTTCTCCCAAGATACTCTACATCCTATGCCACTTTTCTTCGCAGTATGTTATTTTTCGTGGATATTTTCTTTCTCTATTTTGAGGATGTTTTGTTCCTATTAATAAATATACTCTTTTTTTCTCCACAGGTAGCCTTTTCTGGTGGAAGATGCCACTCAAACTGCAGTAGTAGTGAGGTGTCAGCTCCAAGTTCCCAACTTCCAGACACACTGAACAGCGAAGGATCCCAAGCAACAGATCTCTGACTTTATAACCTGTCATTAACCAAGACTTCATTGGAAAACCAACAAGGATGACTTTCATAAAGACACAATAAACTGCAGTTGATGGAATCTCAAGCAAAAATAGTGCTGCAGGAACATTAGTTGAGGCAGCATCTGTGGAGTGAAACGAACAGACAACGTTTTGGATCGGGACCCAGTCCTGTTTCTATTTGTCATGTTCAGAAAGATGAAGCAAGTTTAGTACTTTTACAGTCGTACACGATGTGGTGAAGCTGCATTTGGTGTATTGTGTTCGGTTTTGGTCACCCTGTTGTTAGAAAAGTACCATTATGGAAGGACAATTCAGAAGCCTGATAACAGAGGGAAAGAAGTACGTAAGGGTTGAATTGTTGTGTTGACTGGCAAATGAATATTGAAATTCTTAAACCCCTGTCTCACGGTGCGAGTTGTCCCACGAGTGACCCTGAGTTATCACTCGCGGTAATCACGTACACTAAACGTAGCGGGAACGTCGGAACTCTTGCGAGCAACTTAGCGACTCGTGGCGCTAACGGCAGGTACCTATGAAACTTGGTAACTCGTGAAAAAAATCAAACATGTTTTATTTTTCCCACGTCAAATTTACAGTTCAAGTTAAAAATTGAAACATTTTAAACTTGTTTATAATGTGGTGGCCCGTGCGTTTACCTTAGTGATTTGTGAGTCTATCGTGGGAACTCTTTTAACTCAGCGGGCAGGCAGCATCTCTGGAGAGAAGGAATGGGATGACATTTCCAAATTTCTCCAGCCCCATGTGTTCACTTTTTTCCAACTAGCATCTGCCCTTTCTTGTGTATGACATTATTTGTATCTACAGTGCCTTGTGTCTTGGCAATTCATGATTCACACACACACAATGCTGGGGTAACTCACACACACACACACACGCAATGCTGGGGTAACTCACACACACACACAATGCTGGAGTAACGCAACACACCAATGCTGGGAGTGACTCACACACACAACACACACACACACAATGCTGGTAAACTCACACACACACACACAATGCTGGGTAACTCACACACACACACACACAATGCTGGAGTAACTCGCACACACGCACACACACAATGCTGGAGTGACTCTCACACACACACACACACACACAATGCTGGGGTAACTCACACACACACACACACAATGCTGGAGTAACTCGCACACACGCACACACAATGCTTGGAGTGACTCTCACACACACACACAATGCTGGGGTAACTCACACACACACACACACACACACACACACACACACACAATGCTGGAGTAACTCGCACACACGCACACTCACAATGCTGGAGTGACTCACACACACACAATGCTGGGGTAACACACACACACACACACACAATGCTGGAGTAACTCGCACACACGCACACACACAATGCTGGAGTAACTCGCACACACACACAATGCTGGGGTGACACACACAATGCTGGGGTAACTCGCACACGCACACACACAATGCTGGTGTAACTCGCACACGCACACACACAATGCTGGTGTAACTCGCACACACACACACAATGCTGGGGTAACTCGCACACGCACACACACAATGCTGGAGTAACTCGCACACACGCACACACACAATGCTGGTGTAACTCGCACACGCACACACACAATGCTGGGGTAACTCGCACACGCACACACACAATGCTGGGGTAACTCGCACACACACACACACACACACAATGCTGGGGTAACTCACACACATACACAATGCTGGGGTAACTCACACACACACACACATACACATACACACACACACACACACACACACAATGCTGGAGTAACTCTCTCACACACACACACGAACAATGCTGGAGTAACTCACACACACACTCACACACACAATGTTGGAGTAACTCGCACACACACACACACACAATGCTAAGGTAACTCACACACACATACACACAATGCTGGAGTAACTCACACACACACACACGAACAATGCTGGAGTAACTCTCACACACACACAATTCTGGAGTAACTCAGCGGGACAGGCAGCATCTCCGGAGAGAAGGAATGATGATGTATCGGGTCGAGACCCTTCCTTAGACCACTACCCAGAGATGCTGCCTGTCCTGCTGAGTTACTCCGGCATTTCGTCTATCTTTAAACCAGCATCTGGACTTCCTTCCCACATAATAACCAATGAGATTCCCCACTAAACTTCTGTGTCCTCATTGTTCCCCTCTCTGTCTTCCCCAGACCTGTGTATATGTATATGTGTATGTGTATTTGTATATGTGTATGTGTATATGTATATGTGTATGTGTATACGTATATATACTTTGCGTGGTTCCTGGGTTGCTTACTGCTGGGTAACTCCGCGAAATATCATCCCTCTGCATTTCAAATCTAAATCTCTCGCCATATATATATATATTTATATATATATATATATATATATATATATATATATATATATATATATATATATATATATATATATATATATATATATAGGATTATATATATATATATATATATATATATATATGTGTGTGTGTATATATATATATATATATGTATATATGTGTGTATATATGTGTGTATATATATATATATATATATATGTGTGTGTGTGTATATATATATATATATATATATATATATATATATATATATATATATATATATATATATATACGTGTGTCTGTGTGTATCTGTGTGTATTTGTATGTGTGTGTGTGTGTGTCTCTCTGTCTGTCTGTGTGTATCTGTGTGTGTGTGTGTCTGCTGTCGGGTCCCGGCGGCCGCTCAAAGTCAGTCACCCGAGCTGCTTCCTTCCTCGGAAGTGTCGGCCAGTTCTGCTGTCCGTGCCCGGAACGCTGCGGCAGCCACCCAAGCTAATTCACTCCCCGGCCACAAGAAAACCATATAGCTATGACAGCACGGAAACAGGCCATCTCTGCCCTTTTACTCCGTGCCGTTTACTGTCACCTAGTCCCATCTACCTGCACTCAGACTGGAGCGTGGCAAGTGGGTTACTGACCCCAATTCCCTCCTTCACAACGCCAGACTCCCCAAATACTATGAACGGAGCTCTCCCCCCACCCCAGGAAATACAGTATTTAAAAACATAAAGCACCAAGAAATGCACTTAACATGTTATTGGTTGCTGGAGGGTGCGCATTTTCCCTTTGTAGGTCGTATCAATAGATGCGGCCGCGCTGAAATAACTCAAAGCCACAGGATGGAGATGTCTTTTAACATTGTTACTTTATTAAAACATACTTTAATTCACGGTTGGCTCAAGAGTAACGGGAGAGGAACTTGGTAACTCGGAGGAGGAACTTGGAACATCGCAGCAATGACATACCCGTGGGAACACTTGAACAGAAACTTGAAGTCTCGTACACAACCACGAGTCTTTCACTCCGGGTACCTCGTGGGTCAACTCGCACCGTGAGACAGGGCCATTTCTTGCTGCAGCTTTACAGGCCCATTAACACAACACAACAAATAAAGGTCATAAAGTACAAGCTGAAGTACATAGTGTAACCTACAAAAAGTCCATAGAGGGCAAAGGAGCAAAGTTCAAAGGAGATGTGTAGGGGCAAGGTTTTTTACACAGAAAATGGTGGGTGCCTGGAACACATTGCCAGAGGTGGTGATGGAGGCAGGTATGATAGTGTTGTTTAAGGAGCTATTAGATCGGCACATGGATATCGAGGGATCTGGATCATGTGTAGGCAGATGAGATTAGTTTATCTTGGCATCATGTTCAGTACAGTCATTGTGGGCCACCGGGCCCATTCATGTGTTATACTGTTCTATGTTCTAAATTCAAAATACGAGAAAAGCAAGAATAGAAGTCATCAAAAAGGAGTTGCAGAACTTTTATGTTAATCCAGTTCAATAAATGCGATCACTGCAATGATGACCTTAAAGAATTCTTCTACCACTTCAGCTTTGAATCAAAGTGCATGATTTAGAAAACCTCTCTTTGAATTTCACTGGCAATCATGATATCAATTGAAACTGGTAACTATGGGCTACTCCCAGATTATGATATTCTCATTATTTGATTTAATCTCATTTTCGTATTTTTTAAATCCTTTAGAGTTGAAATGTTATCAAATATTGTGAAGCCACCCACATTTCAGCAGGTTTGTGTAAGATTCCATGTTTTAATTTTGTGCACTCATCCACCAGAGGAATAATAATCCAAGAGGGACCCACCCAACACATTCATAAAATTCATCTTGACTATTACAGACTCTAGCCCGATAGTTGAGGTTTCAAGTGAGGCAGGAAATGTAACGAAAACTGTCAGACATTTCAACAAACAAAGAACCAAACCAAGATCAAGAAATCCCTATTTTAATGGTACTGGTTTACTATTGTCATGTATATTGAGATACAGTAAAATGCTTTTATTTGCATGCAATCCAGTCAAATCAAATCATACTATCCATAACTACCATCAAGCCATACACAAGTACAGCAGGTAGTGCAAAGAAAAAAACCAGAATGCAGAATATAGTGTGATAGCATTTTTGTCTTACAGTTACAGAGGGAATGTCTAAGATCCACAATGAGGTAGGTTGAATGATCACCTATAGTAGGAGCGTTCAATAGTTTGATAACAGACGGGAAGAAGCTGTTCCTGAAATCAGTAGAAGGTGCTTTCAAGCTTTTTTCCCAATGGGAGAGGGAAGAAGGGGAAACGACTGGATGAAAATTGATTATGTTGGCTACTTCGCAATGTCAACATGAAGTGTAGCCGGAGTCGATGGGGGGGGGGGGGGGGGGGGGGGAAGGCTGGTCTGTAGGCTGGACTGCACTACATCCACACTCTCTGCTCAAATAACCCTTCACATTTTTATTCAACCATTGAAACACGGATGAAACCATTTCATTTATAAGCAAGAACCTGAAATTAGTTTGATCAGATGTAATTTTAGTTTCTTGATGAGTGTAGAATGGATTTAGAGGTAAAACATAGGAACCTAGAAGCACAGGCAAAAGGAAGCAGAAGTATGCCCTTAGGTCATGGAGTCATAAAGACATACAATGTGGAAACAGGCCCATTGGCCCATCTCCACACCAACCAACATGTCCCATTTACTTGTGTTTGGCCCATATCCCTCTAAACCTGTCCTATCCTGGTACATGTCCAAATGTTTCATGAACATTGCAATAGTCCCTGCCTTAACTACCTCCTCCAGCAGCTAGTTCCACACACCCACCACCCTTTGTGTGAACCTTCAGGTCCGTCAGGATCAAGGAAGACACTACAACTGATTTTAGGAACACCTTCCTTCCCTCTGTTATCAAATCTCAATACCATATGCCTTGCGGCCTTTTGCATTGGGAAATCTGTCTCCTCCTTTAGCAAGGTGCAGATGCTTGTTTACACAAAATGAGACATCCTTTAACGTGTTCAGCCACGTGGCCTCCTTAGTTCTCGATGGTGGGAATAGGAAGTTCTGCATCAAATTATTCTGACATCACTAGGATACCTCCTTTCAAATTGGCTAACTTTATAAATTATAGACAAAACTAAATATAATCTTTTAATCACAAGAAATGAATAAGGGATAAAACAAAAAATATATATTTTTGCTTCTCATCTAATTGTTGATGATAATACTGTATACTTCAATAAACATTTATTCAAAATTCATCCATAAATACATTATTAAATTCTGCGTCAATGCAATAAATTCTACTCCTCGTGTACCTTATTCTATGTGTTAGAGAAAAAAAATTACAATTCTTGGAATCAAAAGCTGAAGTTTCATTCTTAATAAGGTGACTGATAGCACGTTACGGAAGTGAGTCATTCCCAGGTTGAACATGATAGTTACCTCCAGAACAGATCTTTAACCACACATTCTTAATCTCAACGTCTGAAGAGCAACCTTTTACAGATTCAATACAAACATTTAATTCTTCACTTCAGGAGCCCCTGTGAGATTGCCAATTTACTTCAAATTAGTTTAGTATTGCAAATATAAATTAGTTTTATATATTGAATATCACTCTATTAGAACAAAACCCAATTCATCTGGAGCATGTTACAGTCTTAACAGATAAAAGGGATTAAGAAAATATCATGTTATGCTGTTTAAAAAGTGCCAATTGAGAGAATCTGATGCTTAAGATACTCTCATCTCTTTCTTGAAACATCTCCTTGGGATATTTTATGTTCACCCGAGTGAACTGACATTTAACATCTCATTTGATGGATGTCATCCTTGGTGAAACCTTAAAGAACTGTGGGCAGACCACAATTGGAGCAATGTATGCAGTTCTGGTCGCCTTACTACAGGAAGGATGAGGGTGCAGAAGTTTACCAAAATGCTGCCCAGATTAGAGGGTATTGGTGATAAAGAGAATTTTGGACAAACTTGGATAGTTTTCACTAGAGTATCAGAGGTGGAGGGGAGACCTAATAGAATAATATAAAATTATGAGAGGCATAGAGAGGGTAGACAGTCAGAATCTTTTTTTTTCCCAGGCTGGTGATGCCAAAGACTAAAGGGCATAGCTATAAGGTGAGGGGCAAACTTCAAAGGAGATGTGTGGTAAAGGGTTTTTTTTCGCAGAGGGTGGTGGGTGTCTGGAATGTGATGCCAGAAGTGGTGGTGGAGAAAGATATGTTAGTGGCATTTAAGAATCTTTTAGATAGGCTAATGGATATGTGAGGTTTAGTTTCGTTTAGAGATACAGTGCGGAAACAGTGTCCTTGGTTGCACTACGGACTTTGGATTTGTTTAGAGTTTAGAGATACAGCAGGGAAACAGGCCCTTCAGCCACTGGGTCATGCGACCATCGATCACCTGTACTCTAGTTCTATGCTATCCCATCCTACACACGAGGGACAATTTTCAGAAGTCAATTAACCTACAAACCTGCACATCTATGGAATGTGGGAGGAAACCGGAACACATGGAGGAAACCCATGCGGCCACAAGGAGCATGTATAAACTGCACGGAGAGCATCCATAGTCAGGATCGAATCCAGGTCTCTGGCACTTTGAGGCAGCAGCTCTATCACTGTGCCTGACTTGCTCTATTATGGTTACCTCATATTACTGTTATTGATTCATTGTATTATTGATTATCATACATTTATTTGTGTGTTATTGAGTTAACAGGCCTGCAAAGCTGCAGCGGTTAAGAATTTCATTGTTCCATTGTCGGTTCATAGGACAATTAAACTCTCGTGACTTGACTTGAATCTGTTGTTACCTGCTCCCTCTAGTGGTCAGACTACAACAAAAATAAACGGCTTGTACAAAGATACAAATTGGGAAATGCCAATGAACTACATGTGCTCTCTGTACAGATTCCACATGGTGGCCAAAAGGGGAACTTGTAATGTCAAAGAACAGGTGTTACAAAGCCCAAGTATGAAGTCTGATTTTGCATTATTTGTTGTTTGTGGTAGGAACCTTTTTCTTTTCAATTATCCTATCTTTCTCTGCCACTTTGCTTTTTATGGTCCTTTTTTTTTTTCATTTATTTCATAGAGCCATAGAGTCATACATCGTGGAAACAGGCCCATTGGCTCAAATTTCCCACACCGACCATCATGTCCCATCTACACTAGTCGCACCTGCCTACCTTTGGCCCATATCCCTCTAAACCTATCCTATCCTGTCTTCTCCCTTCTGGTTCCGTGCATCAATGCTTGATCTCGAAAGAAAATATATAATTAATTTGGAAAGGGTGCAGAAGGACATCCTTTGGTTTATGTTTCATTCGCAAGACGAAGAAGAAGATCATAGCAAGCCAATTAACATACAATCTTGTACGTCTTTGGAGTGTGGGAGGAAACAGAAGATCTCGGAGAAAACCCACGCAGGTCACGGGGAGAACGCACAAGGCACAAACTCCATACAGGCAGCACCCGCAGTTAGGGTAGAACCTGGGTCTCCGGCACTGCAATGGCTGTAAGGCAGCAACTCTACCCCTGCGCCACCGTGGCTTCAGTAAAAATTGTAAATTGTCCCTAGTGTGTAGGATACTGCTAGTGTAAGGGGATCTCTGGTCGGTGCGCACTCAGTGGATTGAAGGGCTTATTTCCATGCTATATCTCTAAACTAAACTAAACTAAACTAAACTATTAGCTGAAATTCACCCCGCATTCCTTTGTTATAAACTTAAATACAAGTTTGCTTCTCATATGTGATACTCTTTCTCATTTGAAAGATCACATTGAACTTAATTTGGCTGATAGAAGAGATGTAGGCTGTGGGCCGAGCATCAAAAATGTGTCTAGAAATCAACTTTCGTGACCCATGTCTCGGAACTACATGAAATTTTGCACAGATTTAGATAAAATATAATTGAGAAGAAAGTCATAACATGTCAATGCCAAAGGTTGTACATTAATTAATTAAACTAATTAGAAAATGAGATCGAAAAAGCAAGCGCCATCTATTGTCCAATGCCCATATTACACCATGGGCAGCCTATTTCCGTATTGTAGTCTCTTTAAACCATATATTATTATACTATATATATAATATATCTATGTATATATGACGTGAATATGACTGTAATCATATATAATTATGTATAATGAGACTGCTGCAGACGTCCTCTTGAACCAGCCTAATTAATGGGTGAGTGCAGTTCCTGAGGGTTCCCCCATTTACTGAACCCCACTGACTGCCAGTGTGCAAAGTGGGGGTCATGGCCATAGTGGGATTGGGGCAGTGCCAGGCTGGGGGAAGGCTATGGCAGGAAAATGCCTAACCCTAACTTACCCCCTTCCAAAGCTGCCCACGGCTGAAGCTGAAGCCGCTTTAGGACCTGCTGCGGGCTCCGTACGTGTGGCCCCGCAGCGCGTCCACCTCGGCCAGCATGCCCTTCTGGATCATCGTGGTGATGATGGTGGGGAGCAGCACTGCCCTGCACACCATCCAGGCCGCCTTCAGCACTCCCATAGCGCCGGCTCCGTCAGACCACCCGCTCGCTTGCTGCAACACCGGCAGCCTGACAGCCCGACCGACCCCTCGCCACACCCACCGATCCTCCACAGCAACCATCGGCCTACTGACAAGCCCAACTGACTGACTCACTGATTGACCGACTGACTGACTGACCCTAACCCTAAATGTACATTTGTCATTTATCACTTTTATTTAACAGTTCACATTATAACTTTATAAAGATAAATCAATTGAGAAACAAAATGAACAGCAAGGTGAGTATTACCTTTATTCCTTGGAAACCTTGTTATTGTTTTGATGTAATGAGGAGGCAGCCATGATCCCAGGGTCCTCGCTGCCTTGCGACCATAAAACAAAGCGCAGGATTGGTCAATTTACGTCCGACCTCAATGTCAAACGTGCATTGATTGGGCAATTACTACTCAGATAATTTGAGTTCTCTAATATTCGTTTGAAATGTGCAGGTTTTGGTCTTGACGTGTTTCAGGTATGATTTATATAATATTTTTTTACACAAAATGTTAAAAATTTAGGTAGTTCCGTGAGTTGGGTCAAGAACCTGAATGAAAAAGCTCCTCGGTCCACAGCCTAATGAGATTTGTTGGCACCCGAGGGAACAATAGGATCTTATTGGAAACACAAGAGGCTACAGTTGCTGGAATCTGGAGCAAAACAATTAAGTGCTGGAGGAACTCAGTAAGTCGGGCAGCATCTGTGGGGGGAAAAGAATGGTCGACATTTTGGGTTTAGACCCTGCATCAGTCCTAATGATAATTCCTTTCCCTCCATAGAAGTGCTTGATCCACTGAGTTCCTCCAGCCGTTTGTTTATGTTCCAGGATGCTCCATATTTCTAAGACGATAGAAGCAGGAAACTCCACCAGTTTCTCAAACTCAGTTCAAGACTCTTAATGCATGGTCTCAACATGAAACATTGACTGTCCTTCTGCCTCCTCAGATGGCACCTGACCTGATAGATATAATATCATATGAAGCATAGATCCTACAAGGAAAGGTTGGACAAATCAGATTTTTTTAAAATGTTGAAATGAGACCTGATAGACGGGGCGGGACGGTGGCAGAGCGGTGGAGTTGCTATCTTACTGCGCCAGATACTCGGCTTCAATGGTTGCTGTCTGAATGGAGTTTGTACATTTTCCCTGTGACCGCAATGTTTCTTCTCCGGGTGCTCCGGTTTCCTACCACACGCCAAAGACCTACAGTTTGGTAAAATTGTAAATTGTCCCTGGTGTGTAGGAGAGTGCTAGTGCACAGGGTGATCGCCGGTCGGCGTGGACTCAGTGGGATCGGCAGGCCTGTTTCCACGCTCTATCTCTGCAGTCTAAGTCTAAAGTTTATAAAGTTGTAAGTGGCACAGATGGGGAAGACAGTCAGAATCTTTTTCCAGGGTGGAAATGTCAAGTCCTAGAGGATATAACTTTAAGGTGAGATGGGAAAAGTTTAAATGAGATGTGCGGAGCAAATTTATTTTTGCAGAGTGGCAGGTGCCTGGAATGTGGTGATGGATGCAGATATGATAGTGGCACTTAAGAGGCTTTTAAATAGGCACATGGATATACAGGGAAAAGCGGGATATGGATCATGTCCAGACAGAAGGAGTGAGTTTAGTTTAGCATCATATTAGGCATGGACATCATGGGCCACAAGGGGCCTGTTCCTGTGTTGTATTGCTCGATGCTTAATGTAATATTTCGATCAGATTAGCTAGCACATTGCTGAAGAAATGACGCAGTAGGGCGGGCTTCAGATTACTGGCCTACTGGATCCAGTTCTGGGATAGGAGGGACTCTTCAAGGTAAAAAATCTGAATCGCAACAAAGCTGTTACATATATCACGATGGATTAACAAATGTTGTGAGTCAGACTTTAAACCAAGTTGGCAAATGATGAAATACTTAAAAGGAAGAAAGAGGAAAATAAACAGCAAAGAGTATTGTAGTAAAGAACAGTTCCAAAATCACAAGGATCAGTCAGGAGGCAATTGTGGCAAGGACTGCATTTTAAGGCCCTAGAGCCATTAGACAATGATGGGTTGTACCCTCTGCATGCTTGATGGGTGCATTTGTGTTTATTACATAGAATTTATTGACTAATATACATTTTTGGATTAGCACTTCATGTGTGCAAATACATGGACTGTGGTAAATATAGTTGCCGAGCCTCACTCACAAGTTGTCACCTGGAACTAAAATAGAATAAAATAAAAGAGAATTGGTTCATATGAGGAGATTTGGGAACTTGGTATTACTGAGCTGAGGGTTATATGGGACTGATAGAAAAGGGCAAACTATCAAAGTAGAGTGGAGCCAGGGATTTATATTAATAAGGGAACTATAACAGAACTGGTCAAGGCTTAACAATGGGATACCCAAAAAGCAGAACCTCTCTGGTTGGAATTGAGGGAATGTGCTATTCACTGTGGGCAACTAACAGCGGGACGGAGATTGAGGAATAAATGTGCTAATTAGAAGAGAATGCAATGATAAGAAAGGATTTCAATTGTTTTTTTATAGACTGAGATAATAACAATGCAGAGGGCAGAAATAATGGATGTGTGAGCAGGAAGAGCCTCGAACAATGTTTTCAACTCAATGAGAAAGGAAGCGATAAAATGGCCGAAAGTAAACCAGAATGTTTCCTGGCTGTTGACTTGAGACTTGTTATTCTTTTCAGGATGTTAAATATATACTTGTAAACTACAGCAGACACAAAACACAGCCATGTCCCAAGTATTGAAGAGGACAGTAACAGACTACAGGCAACTAGGGCGGCATGGTGGCGCAACGGTAGGGTTGCTGCCTTACAGCGCCAGACCCAGGTTCGATCCTGACTATGCGTGCTTGTCTTTATGGAGTTTATACATTCTCCCCGTGAGTGAGTTTTCTCCGGGTGCTCTGGTTTCCTCCCACATTTCAAAGGGGTACAGGTTTGAAGGTTAATTGGCTTGGTGTGATTGTAAATAGTAAGATTAAACGAGAACTTACCAGTTCGAAGTTTGATCTTTATTTTATGAGGAGTAACGATGAGGGATTACGTGAAGAAGGCCCGCCTGGCGCTGAAACGGCATACTTCAAAGCAGCGGCATGAAAAACACAGAACATAATAGCCGGAGTAAGATAGTAAGGCTCATCATAGATTTAGAACTACCAGATGATCATTTACTTTATGAGGGTGTGGAGTGGAGGGCACGTAATCCCTCATCGTTACTCCTCATAAAATAAAGATCAAACTTCGAACTGGTAAGTTCTCGTTTAATCTTTCTATTTTACTTCGGAGTCACGTGAGTGACTACGTGAAGAGTTTGAAGCTTTCTGTGTTTTTCATGTCGTAGAATTTATTCCATACGACAGTCCGGCTCATTTAACACAGTAACGAGCGAATAACACATTTTTCCCCAAACATTGCCTCAAGTTATGTGATAAATTATTTCACATTATAAAGAATAAAAGTAATGCCCTTTCCATTGAAAGGCAAGTATTATCACAAAATACCAATTGATATATATATTTGATGGCATGACAAAGCAACAATTATAGAGAACCCAACACTGCGTGTCCAAAACCTGACACCATGACTGGTTCCTTTTTACTTTAACATTAATTTACACCCTCCTGCGGCCTTGCATCTTTGCTCGAGTGGCTCATCGCGTGCCATTCCTGTGAATGTATCTACCTCATTAACAGAGTGATTTCCACCATTCAGTGTCTAGTTCCACTGAGTGTATCCAATTTCTAACCAATCTAGAATACATTCCTCTAGAACCATCAGTTTTTACTGAACTTAATGTGGTTTTTTATGTGTAATAAAGCAGTCTCATTACCACAGAGACTCTTACCTACTGCAACATATTTCATCAATGTTCACACACACACACACACACACAAACTTAAAGCCGACAGGATATGCTTATAGGTTTACCTTGGTTTCAGCTCTCTTGGTGTGCTTTGTTTGGTAGATTCATAAACATATATGATAATGCAATCTGTATCCACATGCAATTATAACGTAACATTGCAATGTTTGCACTCTTATATTGATACTAAAATCATCAGCATTATTATTTTCCATGGTTAACTTTTTGAATCTTATCTAGAGTTAGAGTCCATTGCCTAAGGCAATTCAGGATTATTTATCTCCTGACTTTATATTTTTTACAATTTTGGACAGATATTATATATACACACACACACACACACACACACACACACACACACTATATATATATATACATATATATATATATATATATATATAATATATATATATATATATATATATATATATATTATACATATACATTATACATATACAATATATATATATATATATATACATAATATATATATATATATATATATATATATATATATATATATATATATATATATAATATATATATATATATATATATACATGTGTTGTGTGTGTGTATATATATATATATATTTATTAATATCTACATATATATCCCTTTCCATATCAGGATATTATGAATGCACCTGATAACTTCTTGGTTAATATATTGTCCGTTAATAGGACGGTAACACTCTGAGCCCTATTATTGGCTCTATCAATTAGATACTCAGAATAATGCAATCCACAAGGAACTCACATATATCTAATATGATAAAATAACTTTACTGTATACACAGACCTCCAATTTCTTATAACAAAATATTGTTTTTTAGACTTATTTCTGCAACGTGCAGGTATAACACTTCTTTTATACATAATTATTTTATTGATATGTTGTTATATTAGTTAACATTCATAGACTTCCTTGACCATCAACTGTTGTAATGGTCTGGTCAACCTGCAGATAGAATCGAAAAATACCGTAACTTATCGAAATGGTCTGGTCAACCTGCAGATAGTCAAATTCATATTTTCATGTCATGGATGCTTTTGTACAACAATAAATTACTGCAGGGTTTCACAAACCTGGAGATCCCAGCGGGTGCAGCAGCATCCAAAGAGCGAAAGGAGACAGGCAACGCCTCGGGTCGAGACCCTTCCTCAGACTTCAATAAATTGCTGCAACTATGAATCATCACAAGTAGTTCAACATCACACAATATTTATGAAACCATGAAGGATCCGTATTAGGCCACCAAAATGCCTCTGGCAGTGTCCTGCTACATTTTCATCAGACACTGCCCTATCAAACAAAATGAGGAACACAAAAGAACATCTTTTCCTCATGTAATTGGGAGAAAAGCATCCACCTTCCCTGTTCTTGGTTTACCCACAAGAAACATTTGAAAGATCGGTGATTTAATCTGTATGCAACCAGATTAATCGTAAGTAATCCATATTAATGACAATATGTTTTTCTCCCAAATTTGTTGTCTCCGATACCATTGTCTCTTCCTTAGAGATAAACAGGTGACTAAACTTAAAATATGCCACATCTGTTTACTCAGATAATCCCATGATTGTTATTTGACTTATCTTGTGTGTTTTAACATATGCCACAGCCGTGGTATTGTTCATCTTGATACGACATGGACACTTCCATAATAAAACAATCAATATTTAATCCATAACTCCTTATACTTCAATAATTAATACAAATGTTTGGAAAATTTCTTAGGACAAACCATTTATGCTCACCTGGTATTATTGTCCGCAGTCCCAACAAAGAGATGTATCAATTAATTCTTATAAGAATAGATAATATTCTTATCTTTACCCAAACATTCACAGAAGCTGTATGTCATCTGTAACACTTGCTTCAGTTTTGCAACAGCTGTTAATCTTATAGTTGAAGCAGCTTGTGAACCTTTTTTACATTACTTTAATAATGATAACGTATCATTTGATATTTGCATAAGCCTCTTCACAAAGGCAATACATATTCTTATAAGCTTCTGTATTCCTTCTTTTGGAACTTTATTTATTCTTTACCTAACCTAATGGAGGGACAAAGCATGACAACAACAATGAGACATATTTGTATCATGGAACAATTTTCCCCCCCTCTTATGGTGCTGAATTACTTCTAAATTCAGAATAGTAATTTATGAATATTTTATTAATGCCTAAGCATACGCTTTATGTAATGGGTCAGGTCCTTGCCTTCCACCAGGTTTATAATTGCAGCACTAATTTGCAGCTGACTCTTATACCTTCCAATTTAAATGTAATCAAGATAACCCATGACATGACCTCATTAGTGCAAGTGCTGATCTTTTATCAGCATAATTGTTCCTTCAGTATTCTGTTTAACAGCCTTGAACTGGTTTAATCCTTTGGACAATGTTTTAACTTGCACAGCTTGACCCACTTTAATTAATTTCAAGCACCTGTAATATTGATTTTACTTCGGAGTCACGTGAGTGACTACGTGAAGAGCCCGCCTGGCGCTGGCAAACGGCATTACGTCGACGCTGACGGCAGAAGCAGGAGCTGCACAGACAGCTCCTCGACAGCGGTAGGTTCGGAACCGGCAGGTAAGTGCTGTTGAAAAATTTTTTAGGACTTGAAAACTCCGTGCCTGGTGGAAAACCAGGATTTAAAGGTTTTAAAAACAAATTAAAAGTCTAAATTGAACAGATATACTCTGTTAAAATAACGGAGTTTTAAAAAGAACGTCCCAGGGGAATACCCAGCGATCGGGACGAGAGATAATTACGGGGCCGGTTCCGATACTGGTACCGTTTAAAATACGGTAGAAAGGTTTAGATGCTCCACAATTTTGGCAGGATATTTTAAAAGTCAGAAAGACTGTATTTAAAAAAAAAAAAAAAGTTAATAAAATTCACGATATGGAGAAAGTACTCCATAATATATAAAAAGGAGACCAGGGTCACAGTACCCAAACAGTTCCCCAAAAAAGACCCTGAGGGGCTTGAATGTACTAAAGACCAGGGTCACAGTACCCAAACAGTTCCCCAAAAAAGACCCTGAGGGGCTTGAATATACAAAATATGGCTATGTGCCAAATTGAGATATAAAAACTCTGACCCTGGATAGGGTGGAGGAAGTCTCTTTGGATATAATTCCAAGTGGATCAGGGCTGCAAAAGACAGACCCTGCAAGTGGTGATGTGAATTATGAAATGCACACCACAAATAAAATAAAAATAAAAGTGAGGCCAGGTGTGCCTGAGATAGCAAAAGTTTTTGCTATATCTAAAGGAAGTGGTGAGGCTATGGGAAAACCTAGCTGCCTACATTAATTATATGGTATCTCACCAACTTCAAGAATACGATAAAAACTTTATGTTTTATTTAAATATCAATGGTTAATCCATTTATAAATATCCATGTCTCAAATATATGAGATATAGAAATACAAATTTCAAAGTTCAAAATGGTGCAAATATGTAAAATATAAAATAAATTGCCATTAGTTGTGGAGCTTAATAGGAAGAAAAATATATAATTTACCGAATCTGCATTTAATAGGGTTGCAGATTAATACAAATCAGCATATATTAAACTCCTGATTATTATAGAATACCTGCCTTATGATTAATCAAAGATATTAATTACAAAATAACAGACCACTGATCTTTAAACTTTGGGAAGAAAAACTATGATCCAATAAACATTTTGATTATGGATCAAAACAAAGACAAAGATCTTTTATTTTACGGTGGAAAAACTATGATACAATGGAAAATTTGATGATGGATCAAAATAAAGGCAGAAGTGGTATTATCCAAACATAGCCTTATCTTAACCTATATAATTGGGGAAAAGAAGGCTTGATGTACGTTGAAGAGGTGCAAACATCTGGTTACAAAATAAGTCATGAAATCTCCAATTATGGGGGATTACAGGTATTATGATGGTTAAAACTTAATATAACTAAGGAGGATTGGTTCACCTGTATTAGGGGAAAACTGATTTCAGGTTTTCACTCAAAAGTAAATTTTAAAAGAAGGGGAACGTACATGTATATTATAAAATTACCTTAGTGTAAAGATTCATGGTATAAACCATACAATAATATCATTATTTACACTTTCACAGTGTAAGAAAATAGGAACATCTAGAACATGGAAAACTGTTGTGATTAACAAAGTGTTAATCAATATTACAGTGCTTGAAATTAATTAAAGTGGGTCAAGCTGTGCAAGTTAAAACTTGTCCAAACAATCAATCAGTTCAAGTTGTTAAACTGAACACTGAAGGAACAATATACTGATAAAAGATCAGCACTTGCACTAATGAGGTACATGGTATGGTTATCTCGATTTACATTTAAATTAGAAGAGATAAAGAGCAGCTGCAAATTAGTGCCTGCCATTATAAACCTGGTGGACTTGACCCATTACATAAAGCATATGCTCAGGGCATTAATAAAATATTTTTTAATTACTATTCTGAATTCAGAAGTAATTAAGCACCATAAGAGTGGGGAGAAATGTTCCATGATACAAATATGTATTATTGTTGTTACATACTTTGTTCCTCCATTAGTTAGGGGAAATAAAATAAAGTTCCAAAAGAAGGAATACAGAAGCTTATAGAATATGTATGCCTTGTGAAGAGGTTTATGCAAAATATCAAATGATACGTTATCATTATTAGTAATGTAAAAAAGGTTCATAAGCTGCTTCAACTATTTAATTACAACTGAAGCAAGATAACAGATGATGTACAGCTTCTGCGAATGTTTGGGGTAAAGATAAGAATATTATCTATTCTTATAACATAATTGATATGTTTTTTGTTAAGCACTGCAGACAATTATACAGGCAAACATAAATGGTTTGTCCTAAGAATTTTCCAAAACATTCGTATTAATTGTGAAGTATAAGGAGTTATGGATAAAAAAGATCGATTGTTTAATTATGGAACTGTCCATGTCGTATTAAGATGAACAATACCACGGTGTGGCATATGTTAACTATGGTCAAATTTGGGAGGAAAATATATTGTCATTATTTCTTGCATAATACGATTAATCTGGTTGTATACAGATTAAATCAACTGATTTTAAATATTTCTTGTGGGTCACAAGATAAGTCAAACAACAATTATGGGATTATCTAAGTAAACAGATGTGTATTTTAAAGTTAGTCCACCTGATTTATCTCTAAGGAAGAGACAATGGTATCGGAAGATAACTAATTTGGTAAGAAAAACATATTGTCATTAATATGGATTACTTACGATTAATCTGATTGCATACAGATTAAATCACTGATTCTTTCGAATATTCTTGTGGTATCTAAGAACAGTGAAGGTGGATGTCTTTTTCTCCAAATTACATGAGGAAAAGATTCTTTGTGTTCCTCTTTTGTGTTTAATAGGGCAGTGTCTGATGAATATGTAGCAGGACACTGCCAGAGGCATTTTGGTGGCCCAATATGGGTCCTTTATGGTTATTTTATATTGTGAGAATTTTGAACTGCTGGTGATGATTCATAATGGCAGTAATTTATTGAAGTCAAAAAAGGGGTCTCGACCTAGGTCGTTGCCTGTCTCCCTTGTTCTTTGGATGCTGCTGTTACCCACTGGGATCTCCAGGTTGAGAAACCCTGCAGTAATTTATTGTTGTACAAAAACCTCCATAAGTGAAAATATGAATTTGACTATCTACAGGTTGACTAGACCATCTCAAACAGCTGATGGTCAAAGAAGTCTATGAATGTAAACCAATATTACGATATATCAATAAATAATTATGTATAAAGAAGTGTTATACCTGCAATTTGCGGAAATAAGTCTAAATAACTATATTTTGTTATAATATATTATTTGGTGCTGTGGTGGGTACTTCATGACCAGCCACCACTATCAGTGCATTTTTAGGGTCAGTTTTTGCATTTTATTTTTCACTGCCCTTGTTTCTCCTGAGTTTTTTCCCCCTCAAGGAGACTACCTTCAGAAAAATCTGAGGTAGATATTCGCACCATATTTCATCATATTTTCCCTTTTTATTGTAAAACCCCCTTAGGGTATTGTTAGGGAATATCCATTATTTTCCGTCTGAAGGCCGGTATTAACTTTTTAAAATACGGCCTTTCTGACTTATTTAAAATTTCCCCCCCTGCAAAGTTTGTGGACATCTTAACTCCCTACCGTATTTTTAACGGTCACCATATCGGAACCGCCCCGTAAGTATCTCCCGTCCCGATCGCTGGGTATTCCCCTGGGACGTTCTTTTTCAAACTCCTTTGTTAACAGAGTATTTCTGTTTCTATTTAATCTTTTACTTTACTTTGTTTTTAAATTCATTTTATATCCTGGTTCAATACACCAGGCACGGAGTTTTCCAGACCCTAAAAGTTTTTCAACTGCACTTACCTGCCGATTCCGTACCTACCGCTGTGGAGGAGCTGCCTCTGCAGCTCCTGCTTCTGCCGTCAGCGTCGACGTAATGCCGTTCCAGCGCCAGGCGGGCCTTCTTCACGTAGTCACTCACGTGATTCCGAAGTAAAATTGTCCTTGGTGTGCGTACAATAACGTTTGTGTGCGGGGATCGCTGGTCGGCGCTGACTTGGTGTGCTAAAGGGCCGGTTTCTGCGCTGTATCTCTGAACTAAACTAAACTAGGCATAGGCAAGATGCAAATTTATTTAACACTGAAGAGAAAGGTGATAGGTACTGAAAGTATTTCACTATATTTATACAACCCATTGGATGCTGTTCTGTGTATTACAGCCTATATATTAAACTAATTGCACGACTAGAGTGTTAACTTTCAATTCTTACCAATTATGCCATTGTTAGAGTGAGTTATTTGGTCACTTAAAGTCATACAACTTTAAATAACTTAAATAACATACAACTTTCAGATTATTTTAAATTTCAGTGATTTATGAGTTATTTGAAGTAAGAAGTTAATGATGGGAAAGCAAATCAACTGTGCGGAATAGTTTGATCTCCGTCATAATGAGGTCTTCAAAATGCACCGACTTGCACAGTGCATTATTCCACACAATATTCCACATTCGCAAAAATGTTGGCACAGTAGAAACATCACGTGCTATTAGATAATTAGATGGATAATTTGTGAATGGTACAAATCTCATTACATGCATTGAGGAAACTTCCCAGAGTCTCGAGCCATTATGCATTGATGATTCTCTTATTATTCTGACACTAATGAATATACAACAGGGCATACCCTTGACCACACAGTTTGACAGCAATTGGAAATCCTGGCTGATTCACTGAAGCCAGACTGAACTGTTTTGTTCAGATGGTACAATAATAAAGATTACGATTTTTTTAAATATGGAACAAACAATGTGGAAATTTGCGAAGATGTAAACCACACAAAGCAGCATCATGTAAGAGACCGTAGCATTAAGGAGTAGTGGTTTAGGACATGGGCATTGCTGAAAAGGCCACAAAAATTAGACAACTAAGCAGTAACATTTGTTCCTTGAGTCTGCCTCAATGATAAATCTGCAGTCAGATCACCCTCAAACCAATATTCTTGAGAGACAGGAAATCGAATGATCTAATATCTATAGCATCCTTGATGACTTAATTGAAGTTAGCTAATATTATCCTGTGTAAAAGTTTCTTGATGAGCAAAGGTTCTGCAACCTCTCAATGGATGGTCTTCTCTGGTGCAGGCTCTAACTGCTTCTTTCCATTTGATAGACACAAAATACTGGAGTAACTCAGCGGGTCACACTGGAGAAAAGAAATAGCAGCTTGATAAGTTCTCTTGTCGAATCCTCTATACCACTGTATTTTTCAGTTCCTGAGACTTTTCTTTAACTTCCTGCTCCAAGGCATTGCCATCCTTCAGGGTAGCAGACCATGTTATTAGAAACTTTCAACCAGAACATTTTTATACTTTGTTGGTGGCGCAGCAGTAGAGTTGCTGCCCTACAGTGCCAAAGACCCAGGTTCGATCCTGACTATGGATGCTGTTTCCATGGATTTTGTACGTTCTCCCTGTGACCTGCGTGGGTTTCCTCTTGCTGCTCCAGTTTCTACCCATGCTCCAAAGACAAACAGATTTGTTGGTCAATTGGCATGGTATAATTGTAAATTGTCCCTCGTGTGTGAAAGATAGTGTTAGAGTGCGGGGATCACTGGTTGGCACGTACTTGGTGGGCCTGTTTCCGTGCTGTATCTCTAAATTAAACTAAACTAGTGCCACACTGTCTGAAATTCACTCCTTCAAAAAACCTCTGGTTCCAAATGATTACTTACTTTAGTTTGCTCTAACTTACGACAGAATGAAAATTTATTTTTCAAAAGAAATACATTTGCCTTTCATGGAATCCGAAATTTCTGAAATACATCTTTTACTCTCTCCTTTTGGTTTAGGTCTATTATTGTCACGTGACCCACGGTATGGTGAAAAGTTTTGTTTTGCATGCTATTTGATCAAATCTGATCTGCCAAGGCCTAATGAATCTCCCGGTTGCTAACCATTTAAACTCCCCTTCCCATTCCCACACTGACCTTTCTGTCTAGCGTCTCCTCCATTGCCTGAATGAGGCCACATGCAAACTGGAGGAACAGCATCTCATATTCCATTTGGGCATCTGACAATTTGGACAGCGTATTCATTTTAAGCAAGATTTAACAACCCCCCTCCCCTTTCTCCCCCACCCTCTCCTTTCATCAACCCCCCTCTCCTGTACTCACCTAGATTCACACATACTTCTCGCCTCCCCCTCCGTCTCCATCTACATTCCTTCCCCATGCTTCACAATTCGCAACTCTACAATGCTTTTGTCTCACACCTTTTTTCATCTCTGGCCTTTGTCCAACCTTCTGCCTATTAAACCCTCCCCCACACCTGTGCTCACCTGCTACCTGCCCCTTCTCTCTTCTAGCTCCCCCCCACCCAACTCCCGACATGGCTTTCTTTATAGAGTGTCATCCAGTCTATACATTCATAGTGAAGTCAATATATTGATATTGTCTTCAAGTTAATACATTCCAAAGCACAAATGTCGCTTATGTGGCCTTATTAAACAGTGCACCCTTAAAGTGTGCACAGGATACAACAGTGTGTAATGACTGCAGGACCTTAAATTGTAGTTCTTCCCACAAAGCCTTTGCATTGGTTGCACCAAGCTTCAGTGTGTTCCTTGGCACGCAACCTGCACACTGGAATGTGTCAGGCAGCAGCATTTGCTTATGAACATCTCATCGCAATGGAAGACCAATGGGTTTCGAGCCGATGATCTCCGGCAGCACTATGCACTATGCACTATGTGTGTCTCTGGCAACAAGCCATACATCAAAGTCCTCCAGTACACAACTGGGGACAAACCTCGACAAGAACCTTTCCGTCCTTTCAACTAATGAGGACAGTATCCATTGCTCGCTGCTGAGCTCAGGTGATGAGGCATTTTGTCAAGTGGTTTTGAAACCATCCCACAATATACATTGTGTCCTTCTCCCACACAGCCCAAAGGGCATTTTGTGCTGATCACTGCCTGGTGGCCATGGTCAAAAGCAGTTTTCTAAAGGCACTTTTCTGCAAAGAACCATCAGTGCATCAAAGTCTCACAGTTTTGGCAACCAAACCAATCTTAAAGTAGCACCTTCATTTGCAGTTAACAGACTCAGCACGCTATACTACTTAGCTAAAAGGGGAATCATTTTCCGTGAAAGCGATATTATCTGGTGTTGTGCATTAGCAGTGATTCCAGCTGAAGAGAATTAAGAGATTGTCTGTATTCTATACAATAGATATATTGGGCTTTAGCGTAACGTTAGAGTTGCTGCCTTACAATGCCAGAGACCCGGGTTCGATCCGGACTACGAATGGTGACTGGGATGCGGAGTTTATTCGTTCACCCTGAGACCACGTAAGTTTTCTCTGGGTGCTCCAGGTCAAAGGTTCAAAGGTCTTTTATTGGCACGTATACCAATTAAGGTACGGTGATATTCGATTTACCATACAGCGGGGTGGGAGATTGCAACCTTCACGTGGTCCGCCCTGTTTCGACGAATGCAATCAACCTGGCGTGCACAATCAAATAAGATCAAATAGAACAAGTTGTCCTACAACTTTAGGCTGTGCACGCCATATGCAAGAAGAAGAACCATACAGCCATACTAAAAAAAGCAACAAGACACACAACTGCATAAAAGTCAACATAAACATCCACCACAGCGGATTCCCCACACTCCCCACTGTGATGGAAGGCAATAAAGTCTAAAATTCTTCCCTCTTTATTCTCCCGCAGTCGGGGCAGTCGAACCATCCGCAGTCGGGGTGATCGAAGCTCCCACAGCTGGAGATCGAATCTCTCGCGTCGGGGCGGTCAAAGCTCCCATGATCGGGGCGGTCAAAGCTCCGATGGCCTGGAGCTCCCAAAGTTGGTCCCTAATCAGGCTCCACGATGTTAAGCTGCAGTGCGGACGGAGATACGGTATGGAAAAAAATCGCATCTCCGTCGAGGTATGAGATTAAAAAAAGGTTCCCCCCAACCCCCGCATAAAACAAGCTAAAGAACACTAAAACATACATTGAACACATACTAAAAACAACAAAGACAGACTGTTGGCGAGGCAGCTATTACGGGCGCCACCTCTCCCACATTTCAAAGTCGCGCAGGTTTGTAGGTTAATTGGTTTCTGTAAATTATCCCTTGTGTGTAGTTTAGAACTGGCCAATGGGTGATTGCCGGTTGACATGGACTCGTTTCTATGCTGTGCCTCCAAACTAAACTAACCAGATATTAAACACACATTTCCAAGAGAGACAATCCTAAAAATAGATGGTTAAATGGGAATCAAAACAGAAACACCAAAAATGGCAACCCAATGTTGGAAGAGAATGGATCCAGATCCAACATGGGTTTCTTTCTACATGGTACGAGAAGCCATCAGATTGGAAGATTATGTGTCCATATTGTGACACCTCCTAAATGGTTGGACTTGCATTGCTTACATGGATGAATATATAATAGGTAAAGCTTTGTATTTTGCATTTTGTAAAATACTTTGTATTTTGTATTTTTGTATTGTATATTGTATTTTGTGTTCTATCTAGGGTAAGGGAAGTATGAGTGCCAGGGCAGCTTACTGTTCTGGATGTCAGAGGTGGGAGGTCATGGAGTCGGGTAGCCGTCCAGAAGTCCACATCTGCACCTGGTGTGTCGAGATGGGGCTCCTAAAGGAGTGTGTTAGGAACCTGGAGCAGCAGCTCGATGACCTCCGTCTGGTCATGGAGAGTGAGGAGGTCATAGAGAGGAGATACAGGGAGGTAGTCTCTCCAAAACCACAGGAGGCAGACAAGTGGGTCACGGTTAGGAGAGGCAAGGGGCAGAGGCGGGCGCTAGAGAGTACACCAGTGGCTATACACCTTGGAAATAAGAAACATTCGAGGAGCCCACATAAACCTCGAAATGACTCAGAGACATTAACACAGCAAGGGTTTCTTTCTCAATGGTGGAGTACCACCTCTGATGGGGATTAAACTTCTTAGAGAAGTACGAAATTGGATGCCCCACCCCATCTGAATCATCCTGTATAAGAACTCCACCAACCCCACGATCACTAGCATCCACTGCCAGCTTAAATGGACGCTCAAAATCAGGTGCCGCAAGCACAGGTGCGCGCACCAGAAGACCTTTAGTATGATCAAAGCACTGTTTGAGTGCTGTTCGGGGGGACAGCCTACCTGGGGGTAGCAACAGCGACCTGGCCTGTGGTACAGACACCGGTCCTGTTGCTCAGAAGGGTAAAGAAAAGAAGAGGAGGGCATTAGTAATAGGGGACTCTATAGTTAGGGAGTCAGATTGGCGATTCTGTGGACGCAGTCCGGAGACCCGGATGGTAGTTTGCCTCCCTGGTGCCAGGGTCCGGGATGTGTCTGAACGTGTCCAAGATATCCTGAAAAGGGAGGGAGAGGAGCCTGAGGTCGTGGTACATATTGGTACCAATGGCATAGGTAAAAAAAGAGAAGAGATCCTGAAAGGAGAATTTAGGGAGTTAGGAAGAGAGTTAAGGAAAAGAACAGCAAACATAACAATCTCAGGATTACTTCCTGTGCCACGCGACAGTAAGAGTAGGAATGGAGCAAGGTGGAGGATAAATGCCTGGCTGAAGGACTGGTGCAGAGGGCAGGGATTCAAGTTTCTGGATCAATGGAACCTCTTTTGGGGAAGGATTGACCTGTATAAAAAGGACGGGTTGCACTTGAACCCGAGGGGGACCAGTATCCTGGCAGGGAAATTTGCAAAGGCTACTGGGGGGACTTTAAACTAGAATGGTTGGGGGAGGGACTCAAATAGAGAAAGCCAGTAGACAGGGTCTGAGGCAGGAGGCAGAGAAGGGAAACACTCAGACCCAACATGTAGGGAAAAAAGAAGAAAAAAATAATAAACAGAAAATAAGAGGTGGTGGGTTTCCAGGGCAAAAATCAAGAGGGACCACTTGTCAACATAATTGTATAAGGAGGAAGAGTGTTGTAAAAACAAGCCTGAAGGCTTTGTGTCTCAATGCAAGGAGCATTCGTAATAAGGTGGACGAGTTGAATGTGCAGATAGCTATTAATGACTATGCTATAGTTGGGATCACGGAGACATGGCTCCAGGGGACCAAGGCTGGGAGCTGAACATCCAGGGATATTCAATATTCAGGGGGGATAGAAAGAAAGTAAAGGGAGGTGCGTTAGCGTTGCTGGTGAGAGAGGAGATTAATGCAATAGAAAGGAAGGACATTAGCTTGGAGGATGTGGAATCGATATGGGTAGAGCTGCGAAATTCTAAGGGGCAGAAAACGCTAGTGGGTGTTGTGTACAGGCCACCTAACAGTGGTAGTGGAGTTGGGGATGACATCAAAGAGGAAATTAGAAATGCGTGCAACAAGGGTAAAACAGTTATAATGGGTGACTTCAATCTACATATAGATTGGGTGAATCAAATGGGCCGGGGTGCTGAGGAAGAGGATTTCTTGGAATATATGCGGGATAGTTTTCTAAACCAACATGTAGAGGAACCAAAGAGAGAGCAGGCTATTCTAGAGTGGGTATTGAGTAATGAGGAAGGGTTAGTTAGCAGTCTTGTTGTGCGGGGCCCCTTGGGCAAGAGTGACCATAATATGGTTGAGTTCTTCATTAGGATGGAGAGTGACATAATTAAGTCAGAAACAAGGGTTCTGAACTTAAACAAAGGTAACTTTGAAGGTATGAGAAGTGAATTGGCCAAGATAGACTGGCAAGTGATTCTTAAAGGGTTGACAGTGGATGTGCAATGGAAGGTATTTAAAGACTGCATGGATGAACTACAACAATTGTTCATCCTAGTTTGGCAAAAGAATAAATCAGGGCAGGTAGTGCATCCATGGATAACAAGGGAAATCAGGGATAGTATAAAAACAAAAGATGAAGCATACAAATTAGCCAGAAAAAGCAGCCTTCCAGAGGACTGGGAGAAATTCAGAGTTCGGCAGAGGATGACAAAGGCCTTAATTAGGAAATGGAAAATAGATTATGAAAGAAAACTGGCAGGGAACATAAAAACTGACTGCAAATGTTTTTATAGATATGTGAAGAGAAAGAGATTAGTTAAAACAAATGTAGATCCCTTGCAGTCAGAAACAGGTGAATTGATCATGGGGAACAAGGACATGGCAGACCAATTGAATAACTACTTTGGTTCTGTCTTCACTAAGGAAGACATAAATAATCTGCCGGAAATAGCAGGGGACCGGGGGTCAAATAAGGTGGAGGAACTGAGTGAAATCCAGGTTAGCCGAGGAGTGGTGTTGGGTAAATTGAATGGATTAAAGGCCGATAAATCCCCAGGGCCAGATAGTCTGCATCCCAGAGTACTCAAGGAAGTAGCCACAGAAATAGTGGATGCATTAGTGATAATTTTTCAAACCTCCTTAGATTCTGGAGTAGTTCCTGAGCACTGGAGGGTAGCTAATGTAACCCCACTTTTTACAAAAAGGAGGGCGAGAGAAAACGGGGAATTACAGACCAGTTAGTCTAACATCGGTAGTGGGGAAACTGCTAGAGTCAGTTATTAAAGATGGGATAGCGGTACATTTGGAAAGTGGTTAAATCATTAGACAAAGTCAGCATTGATTTACGAAAGGTAAGTCATGTCTGACGAATCTTCCAGAATTTTTTGAGGATGTAACTAGCAGAGTGGATAAGGGAGAACCAGTGGATGTGTTATATCTAGACTTTCAGAAGGCTTTCGACAAGGTCCCACATAAGAGATTAGTATACAAACTTAAAGCACACGGTATTGGGGGTTCAGTATTGATGTGGATAGAGAACTGGCTGGCAGACAGGAAGCAAAGAGTAGGAGTAAACGGGTCCTTTTCAGAATGGCAGGCAGTGACTAGTGGGGTACCGCAAGGCTCAGTGCTGGAACCCCAGCTATTTACAATATATATTAATGATTTGGACGAGGGAATTGAATGCAACATCTCCAAGTTTGCGGATGACACTAAGCTGGGGGGTAGTGTTAGGTGTGAGGAGGATGCTAGGAGGCTGCAAGGTGACTTGGATAGGCTGGGTGAGTGGGCAAATGCATGGTAGATGCAGTATAATGTGGATAAATGTGAGGTTATCCACTTTGGTGGCAAAAACTGGAGGGTAGACTATTATCTTAATGGTGGCAAATTAGGAAAAGGGGAGATGCAACGAGACCTGGGTGTCATGGTACACCAATCATTGAAAGTAGGCATGCAGGTGCAGCAGGCAGTGAAGAAAGCAAATGGTATGTTAGCATTCATAGCAAAAGGATTTGAGTATAGGTGCAGGGAGGTTCTACTGCAGTTGTACAGGGTTTTGGTGAGACCACACCTGGAGTATTGCGTACAGTTTTGGTCTCCAAATCTGAGAAAATACATTCTTGCCATAAAAGAGGTACAGAGAAGGTTCACCAGACTGATTACTGGGATGTCAGGACTTTCATATGAGGGAAGACTGGATAGACTTAGCTTGTACTCGAATTTAGAAGACTGAGGGGGGATCTTATAGAAACTTACAAAATTCTTAAGGGGTTGGATAGGCTAGATTGTTCCTGATGGCAGGAAGATTGTTCCCGATGTTGGGGAGGTCCAGAACAAGGGGTCACAGTCTAAGGATAAGGGGGAATTCCTTTAGGACCGAGATGAGGAAAACATTTTTCACGCAGAGTGGTGAGTCTGTGGAATTCTCTGCCACAGAAGGTAGTTGAGGCCAGTTCATTGGCTATATTTAAGAGGGAGTTAGATGTGGCCCTTGTGGCTAAAGGGATCAGGGGGTATGGAGAAGGCAGGTACAAGATACTGAGTTGGATGATCAGCCATGATCATATTGAATGGCGGTGCAGGCTCGAAGGGCCGAATGGCCTACTCCTGCACCTATTTTCTATGTTTCTATGTTTCTAAGCCTGGCATGAACATAGCCACAGATGATAACGTTTGTATCATAGAAGGATTGGGAAAATTGGCTGTTTTTCATTGCCTACAGCTTGGCACTCAATACCAAAATTCCCTCCAAACTCAGGGAACCGGATCTCTGTTCATCTCTTTGCAACTGGATCCAAAACTTCCTCATCGACAAACCACAATCAGTATGAACTTGCAACAATACTTCCTTCTCGATGACAAACAGCACAGGATCACATCCAGGCTGGGTGCTCAGTTCCCTGCTCCACTCACTTTAAACTCATGACTGTGTAACCAGACACAGTTCCAATGCCTTCATTAAATTTGCCAACTGCGCCACAGTTATTGGATGAATAATGAGCAATGATGAGTCAGAGTATAGGAAGGAGATTGTAAATCTGACTGAATGGTGCCAGAACAACAATCTTGCTCTCAACATTGACAAGAGCTGATTGTTGACTTTGGAAGGGTCTGTATCTATGGGTTGGCAGTGGGGAGAATCAACAATTTCAAGTTCCTGGGCCCTCTACACTGAAGCAATCATAAATAAAACTTATCAATTCCTCTACTTCGTTAGAAGACTGAAGGTGATTCAGTATGTCAACGAACACTCGCTTGGTGCACGGTAGAGAGCATATTGTCTGGTAGTATCAGGCCCTGGTTCGGCAACTCAAAATACCCAGAAGCAAAGAAGATTACAAAAAGTGGTACACATTACAGGTTCTGACCTTCCCGCAATTGATGGGATTTATAGGAGGCACTGCCTCATAAAGGTTCTTAACGGAAAAATAAAATTAATTGTATTGTATTGTAGTGTAATCAAAGGCCCACACCATCCTGGCCATGCTCTTTTGGGAATCTGGAAACCATGGCCACCATCTTTAAGAATAGCTTCTTCCCAACTACCATCACTCTTGAAGACTGAAGACCGCACAACACTAACCTCAGCAAAATGTTGCCAGTTTGGCTCGCCAATAGAGTAGGAGGAGCTCTGTGGAATAACCTGTAATCCTTATAAATGCTTCCGTCCTTATGAAATAAAAACAGAAAATGTTAGAAACATTCAGCAGGTCTGGCATCAAAACAGAGCTAATGTTTCGAATTGAAGACCCTTCAGTCCAAAGAATCTTTAACACTCCTGGGATTAAATTCAGGAAGTGATTTGAGGGTCTTTCTGTGAGATTATGCTGCTTATTCCTGATAGCGAAGTGTGATCTTGGCACAAAGTGGGATGACTACGTGTTGGATCCAGAAGCAAGCAGTGCAAGAACTTATCCAAGTAGGTTTAATGAAGATTAAAATGGTAAAACATTCATCCACTTTTACATGCAGAGCAGCCCTCTCACATTTAGTGTGGTATTTCTCTATTGGTTTATTTCTTACAGTTATTTAAAAAAACATAATACATGCTTTCTTTACATTCAGAGGGTAGTCCAGTCTATACAGATCAGTATATTGAGAATATCTTCAAGTTAATACATTCTATGTACAAAGCACCAATGCCACTGATGTAGTTTCATTAAACAATGCACTCTTCAAGCATATAGAGCACAACCCATCAGTGTCCAATGGCTCCAGGAGCTTAAACCCCGTCCCACTTACGTGTCCTTGGCATGTTAATTACACGACAGCCCCGCGAGAGTCGCGCGCATCATCATGCGCCCGCACAGCCGTCTGGAGCGCAAGATGTCATTTGAAGATGGACACAAAATGCAGGAGTAACTCAGCGGGACTGGCAGCATCTCTGGAGAGAAGCATGGGTGATGTTTCGGGTCGAGACCCTTCTTCAGTCTGAAAAAGTCATAGCCCTTTTCACAAAGCTCTTCACCAAGCTTCAATATGTCCCTTGGCTCACAACCTGCAGCCTGGAATGTGCCAGGTAGCAGCATTTACTTATGAACATCTCATCGCAATGGAAGATCAACAAGTTTCAAGCAGACAAAACCATGGCTTTCACGAAGGTGATGAACCTCCGGCAGTACGATATTTCGCTCGGTGTGTGCCTATAGCCCAGAGTGTCCTCTGTTACCCAGCTGCTCAGGACAAACCTCGACAAAGACCTTTGGTCCCGTTGCAACCTATGGGGGCAGAGTGCATTGAGACTCTGACCGTACAGGAAGGGTCGGATGGATAGAGTCCCTCTTACTCCCAGCCGAGCAAAACTCTTGGTGCTTGCTGATGAACTCTGGCAATGAGGCATTTTGCCAAGTGGATTTGACACTTGGGAAACAGTCCCACGAGATGCATTGTGTTCTTCTCCACACGGCTGACAGGACATGCTATGCTGATCACAGCCTTGTGGACATGGTCGCAAGTGTTTCGCTCAAGGCAATTTTCTACAAAGTCTTAATGTTTCAACAACCAAATTTACAACCTTCTCTTGCATGTAGTTTTGCTGTAAGATCTTTGCAGCATTTAGCTTAAAGGGCAATTTTTTAATCATCATCATCATCATTGGCAGTCACTTGAAACGAGTATGACTGTCCTCTCTATGTGGGACGCCTGTGCATGACTTTTTTGTTTAACGTGGGGAGACTGGTGCACAGACAGCCACCACATGGTCCTTGACAGATCTGGGTCAGGATCCAGTGGCATGGAGTCCAGGACGACCGGGGACCCTTTTCTGCTGCAGCCTTCATCCGCCTTCCCAGCCATTGTGACGCTCCACTAAAGTCAGGCATCATCCTCCGCCTGTTCCACCATTGAGGTCTTGGTTGGATTGCTCTTTGTCAGGGACATCCCCCTCGACCTTACCGCCATGGGTGGCCAGGAGCATAGCTGCAGACATCATTGCTCTCAGGATCTCAGGACCACGCAAGCTTTTCCACCACGATGAGGTGACAATATTAACTGGTGATGTGCAAGGGGCAGTCATTCCAGCTGAGTAGAATTAAGAGATTAACTGTACTCTACATAATAGATATAAAGTGCACAATTCCCGGAGAGAGTAATCTGCAAATAGATTGTTAAATGGGAATCTAAAGAGAAACTCCAACAATTGCAACCCTATGCTGGAAGACAATGGCTTGAAAAATAGCAAGATTAAAAGAGTGGTATCTGGTGTTTGTAGTCTGATCTTTATTTTATGAGGAGTTACGATGAGCGATTACGTGAAGAAGAACCCCGCCAGTCGGCATGCGCGTCAATCTTTAAAACAGCGGTGTGAAATCACAGAAGAACACCAATTGAAGTATTATAGTAAGATTATAAACCTTGAACTACCAGATGAGCTTTGTGATATGAGGGTTGGGAGCGGTGAGCACGTAATCGCTCATCGTAACGCCTCATAAAATATAGATCAAACTTCAAACTGGTATGTTCTCGTTTAATCTTACTATTTTACTTCGGAGTCACGTGAGTAATTCCGTGAAGATTTCAAAGGTCTGTGATTTCACGCCGATTCAAAGCCAGGTGTCTCACACTGCAATCAGTTGACTCGGGAGGAGTGAATATCGCAAAACATCAAAACATGATACTGATTAACATGTTAAAGCTTTAATTCACAAATAAACAAATAGTGCATAGCGACCCCTCTCTCCCATGGAGAAGCTATGAAACAGAACTTAAAACAGAATGGGCGAACACCCCGGCTTCAACAAGCGGCTTATTATAAAACCTTTGAAAATTCAATTTATTTGACCATCCTGCGGCCGCGAGGATATCGTCTAGAGGGACGTCCATTGCCCTCGCCGCTGACGTTGATGCCGTCCTGGTTGAGTGAGATTTAAAATTGTCAGTATTAACTCCTGCACTCCCAGCACTTGCTTCAGCCATCGTGAAATGGTCTGAGCTTGCTCAGAGCTTCTAAGGCGCTTCGTGACTTCAATATAACGCCGCAAGTGTGCACCACACACAGCCGTAAATCCGTAGGGAAAGCTGACAGTTCAAGCCTGAACCCGGACACCTGGCCTGCTTTGTTTAATTAGGTCATAGATGTAAAATTTAACATCATTCTGTGAGGACACCATCCTGTCCAGGCACAGTTTATGCAAGGTCTGAAGTCTTTGCGCTGATACAAGCGCTATGAGCATAACCAACTTTAGGGTAATCTTTGTTAAGGGCAAAGAGGTGGCTGTACCCCATTGACGAAGCCGTGTCAGTACCATGCCTACATGCCAGATTTCAGAATACCTAGGCCTGGGAGGATTAGAATTAAAAACACCCTTCATAAATCTGGAAATTAACGGATGAGATCCTAGAGACGGAAGGTCTGACCCCCAGCATAGGTACGAGGATAAAGCGCTCCTGGTACTGTTGATGGCAATATAGCTCAACCCTTCATTGAAATGTAAGTTGGACAGAAATTCGAGCACATCTGGGATGGAGGCTATGTGGTATGTAATGTTTCCCTGTAAACAACATTCCTCCCGTTTCCTGACATGAGAGATGTACTGCCTTTTCGTACTATCCCTCCAGGATGCTGTGATGACATCCACGATCTGATTGGATAGTCCCAGACCCAGATATGGCCTTCATAAAATCTGCAAATCAATAAATTTAGACGATCATACAATGGGTGTTGACCTCCAGTCACAGGGTGCACTAACAGATTATGTCATTTTGGAACCACCATAATAGGCTGTGTACAAATACCCGAAATCAGAGGGAACCATGGCTGTGTAGGCCAGTTGGGTACCACCAAAACCCCTGAAGCGGAGTCCTGTTTGATCTTAGTCAAGCACCGACTGATGAGGCAGAAGGGGGGAAATGCATATAAAAACATTCCGCCCCAGTGCAGCGAGAATGCATTGACTGCAACTGCCCCTAGGTCTGGTTCCCATGAAACATATTTCGGTACCTGGTGATTAAGTCTGGATGCAAACAAATCGATATCTGGTACCCCATACCGGAGAACAATTTCCTTAAATACATCATGATTCAACATCCACTCAGTGTTGTCGTTGAATTTGCGTGACCTGGTGTGTGCCACCATATTGAATCTGCCTGGCAAGTAGACAGCTGAAATCCAAATATTCTTTTTAATGCACCAGTGCCAAATAAGATTAGCCAAGCTGTCACAATATTTCGATTTGATTCCACCCATGTGATTGACATACGCCACTGCCGTGGTGTTGTCAATCTGAAGCTGAACATGTAAATGATGCTTAGTGGTACAATAAGCTTTGAGCCCATAAAATGCTCCTAAAAGCTCTAAATAATTAATTCCATGTGATTGGATATTCAACGCCACATGCATATTCCATCTGCCACCACAGCTAGACAGTGGTGTCAATAGCACCCCAACCTAGGGCACTAACATCAGGCTGCAAAACAACTGAAGATGTTTTGATCAAAATTTTGCTAGAACAATTTGAAATGTTTCTAATCCACACTGTACTTCAGTAATGGCTGCAGATGGTAAGTGCATGGGCCGATTGAAATGACCTGCATGTATTCTCAGTGCATGTACCTTTACCCTCTGTAAATGTTGGTAATGCAAAGGTTTATATGGCACAGCTGGAAAGGCAGCTACCAATTTACCAATTAAGCTGGCCACCTGTTTAATTGAAGGTGATTGCTCCCCCAAGAGCTTGATACAGCCTTCAATTAAATCTAATCTCTTGCCCTTGGGCAGAGTCACACATGTTAATTGAATCTATTGTGAATCCCAAATAGTCAATTGTGTTAACCGGCACCAATTTGGATTTAGCTGGGTGAATAATGAACCCCAACCTCTCAACCTTGATTTTAACAGCTGAAACTGATAATTCGGCTGCCACAAAGGTGTTTCCAATTATTAAGATGTCATCCAAATAGGCTATTAGAATATGGCCCTGTGACCGTAGTAACCCCAGTACTGGTTTTAGCACCTTTGTAAATAAGCAAGGGGCTGAGGTTAACCCATTAGGCAGTGCTCTAAACTGCCATAATTGCCCCTTCCAGCTAAATTTCAAATATCTCCGATACTCTTTATGAACAGGCACTGAATAATATGCATCTTGAAGATCTATACATGCCATATAACACCCTCTGGAAAACAATTGCTTGGCAGTAGCGAACGTGTCCATCTTAAAATGATTATACTGCACAAACGGACAAAAGTCCTGTCAGGTCCAAAACAATCCAACACCCACCATCTTTCTTTGGTCTAGGAAACACATTAGACACAAATTGATGGGTTTGATAAACTGTTTTCTCAATTACACCTTTAAAACATAATTTTGCTATTTCAGCTTGAATCTGCAAATTCTCCAGTTGTGAGAAAATGAGTGCCCGCTCTGGCTTATGCTGGGTGGGTGGGCATAGGTTGGGAATAAATTCAATTTGAAACCCTTGTATACTCTGCAGTATAAACACGTTTGATGTTATTTTACACAATTCTTTCAAAAACCTGTGTAACCTTCCCCCAACTGGTAGGTAATTCTCACTCAATACGTTTCAACCTGAATCAGACCCACCTACCTCCATGGTTACCGGTGGAGTTCTGTGTCCCCTGGCTTTGAATGTAAAAGGCATGTTTGCCCGTACTCCTGCTGGGGTGCGCCAGCTGCGCACATTGAATGGCCGGCTTGGTCCTCGTCCGGACACGTTTTCAGCAAACCGTTTGTAAGGGTACTGTCGCCGAAGGGTTCTGCTGGTCACTGGCCCCTTGATGAGCCTGACGGTTTTTGCCTCTTCGTCGAGCTCCTTTACCCTCTTTGCGAGGTCTTCCCCGAACAATAAGTTCAGGCCCCGGATGTTGCTAGGCTTGCACAGGACAGCGAACCTTGGGTTAATGGTAGGGCGGATGGCGCTCTTCCTAAGGCAGTTAATTTCAAAGTGCACATTGCACATGAGAGCCAGGGCATCCTGCTGAACTTCAGTCAGGAGCCCACCATCCACCGACCTATCAAAAGCCGTAATGCCGGCTGCGAGCAGTTTCAGCACCCGTTGCAGTTTCAACTCCTGCGCTCGGATGCCTAGTCCCATATGGCCCAAAATGGCAAGGTTGACGGCCGGCACTTTGAGCAGAATACAATTTTCTGGGGAGTCATATTTTTTTACCGTTGTGTCCATAGCCAGTTCCTGAAGCTGGTGCGAAGCCAAGTAATTTATACTGGCAGCCAACTTTTCCCCCAGTGGCTCCCCGGAGTCTATTGGGATGGCAAACCTGGCCGCCAGGAACGGGACCTCTGGCTGGTGCCCTTTGTCCCATGGGGCAGCCTCCAATGCTAAGCCCTCAGAGTTGGCGTCGGAATTATACTGACCCGGTACACTCTCCTCCTCCAAGAGGGAGATGCTAGGCAGCCCATTAGGTGCAGCTGGCGTGGGCTCTTGGAGAGGCCGGCGCTCTTGATGGAGCATCCTCTCCAATAGGAGCTCCATCCTGGATACCCGTTCTACGGTATCCATTCTTGTTAAATAATTAAATAATTGTAAATACATATTAATAGAAAATACTTCTTACATACATTCGTAATAATTATTAATATTAACATTTAAGACATTTATATTTCTATACATTTTTTTTTTACAAGTAAGAAAAGATAGAGAAAAATAACATAGTGATAAGAAATCAAAAATAAAGAAGTGAATGGAGTATTAAAACATTATCCATCGTTGGAGATATATCCATGATTTGTTGTACGTATTTCTTCATCTATTCCATTATTTAGGTTTCAGTCAGGCTCTCGCACCGAGCCATTTTGACCCTTTAGATATTCAATGTATGGAGACCATATTCCTCTGAAAAGATCCAACCTGTCCATTAGGACAAGCCTCAATCTTTCCAGATGGAGTGTCTCCGACATTCCTGTAATCCACATTTTAATTGTTGGGGATGTAGGACCTTTCCAGAATTTAAATATTAATTTTTTCCCAATTATTAAACTATAATCAATAAAAAATATTTGATTCGTTGTTATTAATTGATCTGTTTCCAGTATTCCCAGTATTATTAACTTTGAATCAGGAATCAGCTTCATATTAACAACATTCAAAATTATCCTAAATATTTCTATCCAAATTTTTTTAATTTTTACCCAATTTGTAAATGAGTGTGTCAAGTTAGCTTCTTAGTGCTGACATTTATCACATATGGCAGATACATTTGAAAAAAATGTTATGTAGTTTGGATTTTGAGTAATGTAGTCTATGTAATATTTTAAATTGTATAAGAGAGTGTCCAGCATTTAACGAACAGTGGTGTATATGTTGTAAACTTTCATCCCATACTTCTGGTCTAATAATTTGGCCTAATTCATTTTCCCATGATTGTCTATATATTTCTGTCAATGGGACATCCTTTTCCAATAAAATATTATAAATATATGATATCAATTTTTCTGTGTTCGGATGTTTATTTAGACATTCATCTAAAATTTCTGTCTTTCTATTTCTAATTTCCTGTGTGTTTGCTTTTACATAGTCTCTAATTTGTAAGTATCTAAAATAATCTTTTGAATGTAATCCATAAATTTGTTGTAATTCTTGAAATGAAAGGAAAGAATTTTCCCTGTAGAGATCTCCCGTCTTATTAATTCCCTTATTTTTCCATTGTAAAAAGCCTTTGTCCATCATTGAGGGTTTAAATGTAACATTATTTACAATGGTAAGGGCTAGTGGTATACATTCCAATTTTAATGTTTTCTTTATATGTTTCCAGATACGTATTCCACTTTCTATTATAGGGTTTTCACTATAGGTTTTCTTACCTAGATTATTATTGGCAAATATTATCGAACTAATTTCAAAAGGCGAACAATCTCCTTTTTCCATTTTTAACCAAATTGGTTGTTTATCTGTCTCTACTAACCAAAAATTCATATTTTTAATATTAACTGCCCAGTAATAAAACATAAAGTTTGGTAGTGCTAGACCTCCATTTATTTTTGATTTACATAAATGTTTTTTATTTATTCTATGGCTCTTATAATCGCAGATAAAGTTGGTAACTAAAGAGTCCACCTTCCTAAAGAAATTTTTAGGAAGATATATCGGAATCAATTGGAAAAGATATAGTAATTGCGGAAGAAAAATCATTTTTATTGCATTAATTTTACCTAGCATTGATATAGGTAGTGTTTTCCAATATAAAATGTTCTTATTTAATTTATTCAAAAAGAGTGGGAAGTTGGATTTAAATAAAGAATCTTTTTGTTACATAAATTCCAAGATATTTATTTTTTTCGTTTATCTTAAAAGGAAATTGTTGTAATATATGTAAGTTATTTACCATTATTGGCATGAGTTCACTTTTATTCCAATTAATACTATATCCTGAAAAAGATCCAAATTCAGTTATTAATTTTAATACATTTTGGATACTAATTTCCGGTTTTGTAATATAAAGTAATACATCATCTGCATATAAGGAGATTTTATTTTCAGTATCTCTGGTATCATACCCATGTATTTCAGGATGTGATCTCACACGTTGAGCTAATGGTTCTTCTGCAAGTGCAAATAGTAGTGGGGATAAAGGTCAACCTTGTCTGCAGCCTCGAGATAGATTGAATTTAGTTGATAGCATTTGATTTCTTATTATTCTGGCTGTTGGATTAGTGTATAATAATTTGACCCAAGTAATAAACTTCACTCCCAATTTTAAAGTTTCCATAACCGAAAACAAGTAAGACCATTCCACCTGGTCGAAGGCTTTCTCCGCATCTAACGAGATAACTACTAGATCTTTATTAATACCTCTTTTCGAATATATAATATTGAATAAACGTCTCAGGTTATATGAGGAATAACGTTTTGGTATATATCCTGTTTGATCGGGGTGAATTAATTCATTAATAACTGTACTTAGCCTTTGTGCTAATATTTTAGTTAATATCTTTTGATCAGTATTTAAAAGAGCTATAGCTCTAAATGATCCTGGGTCATCAGATCATGTCTATTTTAGGTATAAGTGTTATATTAGATTCATTTAACGTTTCTGGTAGTTTCTGCTGGGTATAAATATATTCATAGAGTGTCTTCAAGCGTGGTGCAATCAGATCATAATATGTTTTATAAAATTCCGAGCCAATACCATCTGGTCCCGGTGTTTTACCATTTTTTAATGATTGATAGATTGTTCAATTTCTTTTACTGAAATTTCAGCATTTAATAATTCTCTATTTTGTGAATCCAACCCATTCAGATTACATTTTTTTTTAAATGCTTCTATTCCTATTCTGGGTACACAAAAGGCTGGAGAAACTCAGCGGGTGCAGCAGCATCTAAGGAGCGAAGGAGATAGGCGACGTTTCGGGTCAAGACCCTTCTTCAGACTGGTCAGGGATTAGGGAAACGAGAGATATAGACGGTGATGTGGAGAGATAAAGAACAATGAATGAAAGATATGCAAAAAAGTATCAATGATAAAGGGAACAAGCGATTATAAGCTGTTTGTGGTGTGAAAATGAGAAGCTGGTGCGACTAGGGTGGGGGAGGGAGATAGAGAGAGAGGGAATGCCAGGGCCCGAGGGCTGAGGGAGAGGTGGGAAGGGGAAACAGCAAGGGTTAACAAAATTGAGAAAATTCAATGTTCAAGCCCAGAGGATGCAGACTCCCCAAGCGGAATATGAGGTGCTGTTCCTCCAACTTGCGGTGTTGCTCACTCTGGCCGTGGAGGAGGCCCAGGACCGAGAGGTCGGATACGGAATGGGAGGGGGAGTTGAAGTGCTGAGCCACCGGGAGGTCGGGTTGGTTAATGCGGACCGAGCAGAGGTTTTCGGCGAAACGATTGCCAAGCCTCCGCTTGGTCTCACCGATATAGATCATCTGGCATCTGGAGCAGCGGATGCAGTAGATGAGGTTGGAGGAGGTGCAGGTGAACCTCTGGCGGACCTGGAAGGACTGCTTGGGTCCCTGAAAGGAGTGGAGGGGGGAGGTGAAGGGACAAGTGTTGCATTTCTTGCGGTTGCAAGGGAAAGTGCCCGGGGAAGGGGTAGAGCGGGAAGGAAGGGAAGAATTGACAAGGGAGTTGCGGAGGGAGCGGTCTTTGTGGAAGGCAGACAGGGGGGCAGATGGGAAGATGTGGCGAGTGGAGGGGTCACGTTGGAGGTGGCGAAACTGGCGGAGGACTATGTGTTGTATTTGCCGGCTGTTGGGGTGAAAGGTGAGGACCAGGGGGACTCTGCCCTGTTTGCGAATGGGGGAATGGGGAGAGAGGGCAGTGTTGCAGGGTATGGAGGAGACCCTGGTGTGAGCCTCATCTATAGTGGGGGAGGGGAATCCCCGTTCTCTGAAGAATGAGGCCATTTGTGATGACCTGGTGTGGACACCTCATCCTGGGAGCAGATGCGGCGTAGGCGGAGGAATTGGGAATAGGGGATGGAGTCCTTACAGGAAGCAGGGTGGGAGGAAGAGTAGTCCAGGTAGCTGTGGGAGTCAGTTGGTTTGTAGTGGATGTCGATTAGGAGTGTATCACCTGCAATAGAGATGGTGAGGTCAAGGAATGGTAGGGAAATGTCGGAAATGGTCCAAGTGTATTTGAGTGCCGGATGGAAGTTGGTGGTGAAATGAATGAAGTCAGTCAGTTGTGTGTGGGTACAGGAGGTGACACCAAAGCAGTCGTCGATGTAACGGAGGTAGAGTTCGGGAATGGGGCCCTGGTACGCCGAGAACAAGGATTGTTCGACGTACCCGACAAAGAGGTAAGCGTAGCTGGGGCCCATGCATGTGCCCATAGCTACGCCTTGTGTTTGGAGGAAATGGGAGGATTCAAAAGAGAAGTTATTGAGGGTGAGGACCAACTCCGGTAGGCGGAGGAGGGTGTCAGTGGATGGGTATGGGTTGCTCCTCTGGTCGAGGAAGAACCGGAGGGCTTTGAGACCGTCCTGGTGGGGGATGGAGGTGTAGAGTGACTGGACGTCCATGGTAAAGATGAGAGGATGGGGGCCTGGAGAATGGAATGTGCGGAGCCGGCGGAGAGTGTCTGAGGTGTCTTGAACATAGGTGGGGAGGGATTTAACAAAGGGAGATAGGATGGCGTCGAGGTATGTGGAAATTTGTTCGATGAGGCACGAACAGGCAGAGACAATGGGTCTGCCAGGGCAGTCGGGTTTGTGGATTTTGGGGAGAAGGTAAAATCGGGCCGTGCGGGGCTGCGAAATAATGAGGTTGGAGGCTTGGGGGGGTAGGGAGCCGGAGCTGATGAAGTCGGTTATGGTGCTCGAGATGGTGGCCTGGTGTTTGTCAGTGGGGTCATGGTCCAGGGGTAAGTAGGAGGAGGTGTCCGATAGTTGGCGCGCGGCCTTTGTTTTGTAGAGATCGACGCACCAGACTACCACGGCACCTCCCTTGTTGGCGGGTTTGATAACCCAGTCTGGGTTGTTGCGGAGTGAGTCGATGGCAGGATCCATCGTCCTATTCCTATCCTGTTTTCTGTCGTTTTAACAGAGTATAAATTTTTATAATATTGCAAAAATCTCTCATTAATATCTTTAGGTTGTACTAGGGGTTCGCCATTATGTGATTTAATCCTATGGATTATTTTTTCTCCCTCCATCTTCCTTAATTGGCGAGCCAATAATTTTTGAGGTTTATCTCCAAATTCAAACTGTAATTGTTCAGTGTATTGATAGAGTTTTACAACTTGATCTGAATATATTTTATTTAATTTATATTTCAGTGCTGCGATTTTATTATGTATTGTTATGGATGGATTAGCTGCATTCTCTGTATCTAATTGTTTAATCTCCTTTTCCAGTTCCTGTTGATCCCTCCGATTCTTTTGATTATAAAATGCTTGAGAAGAAATCATAATTCCATGGACATATGCTTTAAAAGTTTCCCATAATAAGGAAGAAGATATTTCCGGTTTATCATTTATTTCAACGAAAATCTTGATCTGTTCTATAATATATTCCTGAGTTGCTTTGTTTTTTAAAATTTGTGGATTAAATCTCCATTGTCCCTGTTTTTCCATTTTACCATTTATTTTAATCTTAAATGTTAAAGGTGCGTGATCTGAGATTATAATATTATGGTATTTTGAATTATAAGTGAGTGAGATAAGTTTGGCATCGACCAAAAAATAATCTATTCTTGAGTAAGTTTTATGTACAGGTGAATAAAAGGAATATTCTCGTCCAGTTGGATTTTCTACTCTCCAAACATCTTTAATATTACTAGTTTCCATATATGTTGTGGTATTTCCGGGATGTTGTTAAATATTTTCTTGAAAAACAATGGACTATCAAAGTTTGGTCCATATACATTAACAGAAATCATTTTTGTGCATTTAATTCTCCTATTACAATAATGTATCTGCCATCATTATCAGTTATAGTTGATGTATGTTTGAATAAAATGCCTTTACAAAATAATATTGCTACACCTCTTGATTTGTGTGTAAAAGAAGAATGATACGTTTTATCTATCCATTTAGCTTTCAGCCTATGCTCAGCATCTTTTTTTAAATGAGTTTCTTGAATGAAAATCACATCAGCTTTAATTGCTTTTAAATGTGCTAATATTTTACCTCTCTTAATTGGTTCATTAATACCTTTAACATTCCAGCTGCAAAACGTTATTCCTTCATTCCCCGTATTCATTTTTAAGTCTTGCATCTTTTGTCTATGGGGGTCTGTAATAGAGCCAATGGTTCAGTTCGACAGACCCGACCTTACACCCGAACTCCGAATTGACGAATTTTAAGTCCCTTGAATGTCTCTCACGTGTATATCTCCTTTGATCCAATATATAACTCCATTCAAACTGAAAATAACAATAATAGTTTATAATAGAAAAGAAAAGAGGATAGATTAAGTAATTAGTATTCTGCACAAAGAAGGAAAAAACTACATCTAGTATTGGTGTAGTTAGTGCTGGCCATACTAGCATGGCTAACCATCTACCGACTTCCGTAGTTGATGTTACGAACTTAACCTGCTCCCTGGTTTTTGGAATTATTATTCCATAGTGGTATTTTACCGGGGATATTAAATTTAAAATATTCAGGTTATAATAGTCGAAAATATGAGAATACATATATTTAAAACTTATTTGAAAATCTAATTATAAAAAACACACGAAAAGAAAGGAAAATAGAAAATAAAAATGAAAATTACTAGTACAAAAGAAAGGTTTCCAAAGAGGACAAATGGTCAGACTATATTTGACTCTAATCATTCCAATATAAGTAAACATTAGTCATTAGTAATAATGATTAATTCTGATTAGTAAAAATACCACGGTATAATTTTAATATTTACTAGTTAGTATATTAGTAGAGTAGTTAGTGTCATAATGATTAACTCTGATTAGTGAAGATAACACGGTATAAATTTAGTATTTATTAGTTATTTGTATTAGTAGTGTAGTTAGTATTTCTAATTATTAGTATCCATGGGAGGGTTTCCGATCCACATCTTTCTTGAGGGAGAACCCTCCCGACCGGACTCGTCCAAGTCTATCGACCGAACAGACTTTCAAGGGGCCTTACACCCCTGCGGCGTAGCCACGGTGCTCTCGGACACCAAGTCTGTAGTCACTGGTGTCACTAGCAGTGACTCCGTAGATGAGCTAGGCAGCCACCCGCTACCCGCACTCCCGCGGGCATTAGACACTTTTGTTACGGCTCGCCTTGCTGCTAACGACTTCTTCATGCTTGAACTTGCCCTCGTGTAACAAGGATTAACAAGCGCAGAAAATCGACCTCCAACAAGTTTGACACTTACCTGAGGCTTTTTAAACTTACCGCTGGAGAAGCGCTGCTCCTCTGAGCCGGTCGCTGCGCCAAGCGTCAGACGTAATGACGCGCATGCCGACTGGCGGGGTTCTTCTTCACGGAATCACTCACGTGACTCCGAAGTAAAATAACTATTTCCAACAAGACTAGATCCAGAACTAACATGGGTTTCTTTCTAAATGGTATGAGGAGCCTTCAGATTGGAAGATCATGTGTCCATATTATGCCACCCACTGCATGGTTGGACTTGCATTGCTTACATCTATATACCTGGTCATTTTTGTTTGGAGAGAGTGGGTTACATTTGAACGCAAAGTTTCTGATCACCAATTTTAACATCTTCAAATGTTTTTTTTCCAAAGGTGATTAAACGGAGATCTTCAGCAGTGCTTCAGACCCTGTGAATAAAAAACAGAAAATGTTACAGAGATACAGTAGAAATAACATCCAAGGTAAACACTAACAAAATTCACTCCAGCTGGGTGAAATATTTCCCAGTGTCATCCATGTGCCCATTGACACCATCAGTGTGTGGCGCAGCCAATTCTTACTTTAATGACATAAACCAGGATAATCTTTGGTCCCGTATTTGGGGAACATAGGTTTAATTCATAAAAGCAAGCCAGAGATAAGTCTTACATCAACATGAAATTGCCAATTGTTCAAAATGCATAGAGCTTGATTGACAATATCCACAGGCAGGTTGGAGATAAAAGTGATGTATCTAACCAAACTACACTTCATGGTGATGATGATCACATGTTCCAAGTATGGAATTCTGCACAAGGAGTATGAAACTATACTGTTTTAACAATTTATCTAAAGCATGGAGTCCATTTTTCTGCCAGTTCTAAAGCTGGCATTGTGGATCACTTAAACGCAGACAGAAGAAACTGCAAATGCTGGTTTACAAAATAAGACTGAGTGCTGGAGTAACTTAGCAGTAAGGCAGCATCTCGGGAGAACGTGGATTGGTGATGTTTTGAGATGGGGCCCTTCTTTAGACTGATTGCAAAGCTGCTCGAGAAGTGGAGGTGGGACACAGCCTGGAAAGTGATCCTTTATAACTTTCACCTCCATTAAAATCAAGTGTATAATTTGTACCGTGATCTCTTTATTTGTGGTTCATTTTGTGGAATGATCCTTTCATTCTCCTACATTAAATCCCCAAACACCTAAATTTGATTCACATTCTATAATTGGACTCTCAATCCAGCTACATACTCATTAGCCACTGTATGTTGTAAACTAAAGCAGTCCTTTAACTTCTAACACATCTCAGCAAATAAGTAACACATTTTTATTTCCGACCCGAAACGTCACCCATTTCTTCTATCCAGAGACTATAAGGTCATAAGGTCATAGGTGATAGGAGTAGTATGAGGTCATTTGGTTTATCAAGTCTACTCCACCATTCAATCATGGCTGATCTATCTCTCCCTCCTAACCTCATTCTCCTACCTTCTCCCCACAACCTCTGACTAAATAACTAATCGAAAATCTATCTATCTCTGCCTTAAAAATATCCACTGACATGGTCTCTACGGCCTTCTGTAACAATGAATTCGACAGATTCACCACCCTCTGACTAAATAAATTTTTCCTCACCTCCATTGTAAAAGAACGTCCTGTAATTCTAAGACTATGACTAGTCCTAGACTCTCCCACTAGTAGAAACATCTTCTCGTCATCCACTCTATCCAAGCCTTTCACTATTCGGTAAGTTTCAATGACGTTCCCATTCATCCTTCTAAACTCCAGCGAGTACAGACCCAGTGCCGACAAATGCTCGTCATTGGTTACCTACTCATTCCTGGGATCATCCTCCTCTGGACCCTCTTCAGAGCCAGCATATCCTTCCTCAGATGTGGTGCCCAAAAGTTCTCACAATATTCCAAATATGGCCTTACCAGTGCCTTATAGAGCCTCAGCATTACATCACTGTTTTTGTACATAAGCCCTCTTGAAATAAATGCCAGCATTGAGTTTGTTTTCTGTCTGTCCTGCTGAGTTACTCCGGTATTTTGTGTCTATCATCAGTGTAAACCAGCATCTGCAGTTCCTTCCAGCACATTTTTAGAGCCCCTTTAACAGAGCTGGGAATCCAACCATCAGTTAAATCTTGAATTACATTTGTTATCAGTTGAACTAAACAGCTTTAACATCAAAGCAGGGGCACGTGAAACCTTGTGACTTTCTTTTTAATTTGCTCTCAGAACAAAATATCTTTAGGCCAAGCCCACATTGCCGTTTGTAGAGTTAATAGACAATGGGCAATAGATAATAGGTGCAGGAGTAGGCCATTTGGCCCTTTGAGCCAGCACCGCAATTCAATGTTATCAAGGCTGATCATCCCCAATCAGTACCCCGTTCCTGCCTTTTCCCCATATCCCTGACTCCGCTATTTTTAAGAGCCCTATCCAGCTCTCTCTTGAAAGCATCCAGAGAACCTGCCTCCACCGCCCTCTGAGGCAGAGAATTCCACACACTCACAACTCTCTGTGAAAAAAAGTGTTTCCTCGTCTCCGTTCTAAATGGCTTACCCCTTATTCTTAAACTGTGGCCCCTGGTTCTGGACTCCCCCAACATCGGGAACATGTTTCCTGCCTCCAGCGTGTCCAAACCCTTAACAATCATATATGTTTCAATAAGATTCCCTCTCATCCTTCTAAACTCCAGAGTGTACAAGCCCAGCTGCTTCATTTTCTCAGCATATGACAGTCCCGCCATCCCGGGAATTAATCTTGTAAACCTACGCTGCACTCCCTCAATAGCACGATTGTCCTTCCTCAAATTATGGGACCAAAACTTCACACAATACACAAGGTGTGGTCTCACTAGGGCTCTGTACAACTGCAGAAGGACCTCTTTGCTCCTATACCCGGCTCCTCTTGTTATAAAGGCCAACATGCCATTCACTTTCTTCACTGCCTGCTGTACCTGCATGCTTACTTTCATAGACTGATGAACAAGGACCCCCAGATCCCGCTGTACTTCCCCTTTTCCCAACTTGACGCCATTTAGATAGTAATCTGCCTTCCTGTTTTTGTTACCAAAGTGGATAACCTCACATTTCTCCACATTAAATGTCATCTGCCATGCATCCGCCCACTCCCCCAATCTGTCCAAGTCACCCTGCAATCTCATAGCATCCTCCTCACAGTTCACACTGCCACCCAGCTTTGTGTCATCTGTAAATTTGCTAATGTTACTTTGAATCCATTCATCCAAATTATTGATGTGCGGTTCTAGCACCGAGCCTTGCGGTACCCCACTAGTCACTGCATGCCATTCTGAAAGGGACCGGTTAATCCCTACTCTTTGTTTCCTGTCTGCGAACCACTTCTCTATCCATGTCAGCATTCTACCCCCAATACCATGTGCCCTAATTTTGCCCACTAATCTCCTATGTGGGACCTTATCAAATGCTTTCTGTAACTCCAGGTACACTACATCCACTGGCTCTCCCTTGTCCATTTTCCTAGTTACATCTTCAAAAAATTCCAGAAGATTAGTCAAGCATGATTTCCCCTACGTAAATCCATGCTGATTCAGACCGATCCTGTTACTGCTATCCAAATGTTCGGCTATCTCATCTTTTATAATTGACTCCAGCATCTTCCCCACCACCGATGTCAGGCTAACTGGTCTATAATTCCCTGTTTTCTCTCTCCAGCCTTTCTTAAAAAGTGGGATAACATTAGCTACCCTCCAATCCACAGGAACTGATCCTGAGTCCATCGAACATAGGAAAATGATCACTAATGCATCCACGATTTCTAGAGCCACTTCCTTAAGTACCCTGGGATGCAGACCATCAGGCCCTGGGGACTTATCAGCCTTCAGTCCCTTCAGTCTACCCAAAACCATTTCCTGCCTAATGTGGATTTCCTTCAGTTCCTCCGTCACCCCAGATCCTCTGGCCACTACTATATCAGGAAGATTGTTTGTGTCCTCCTTTGTGAAGACGGACGGATCCAAAGTACCTGTTCAACTCATCTGCCATTTCTTTGTTCCCCATAATAAATTCACCTTTTCCGGTCTTCAAGGGTCCAACTTTGGTCTTAACTAATTTTTTTCTCTTCGCATACCTGAAGAAGCTTTTACTATCCTGCTTTATATTCTTGGCTAGCTTACCTTCATACCTCATCTTTTCTCCCTGAAGTGTCTTTTTAGTTATCTTCTGTTGCTCTTTAAAAATTACCCAATCCTCTTGCTTCCCACTCATCTTTGCTACGTGGTACTTTTTCTCTTTTATTTTTATACTGTCCCTGACGTCCCTTGTCAGCCACGGTCGCCCCTTACTCCCCTTGGAATCTTTCTTCCTCCTAGGAATGAACTGATCCTGCACCTTCTGTATTATTCCTAGAAATACCTGCCATTTTTGTTCCACTGCCATGCCAGCTAGTGTATCTTTCCAGTCAACTTTGGCCAGCTCCTCCCTCATGGCCCCATAGTCCCCTTTATTCAACTGTAACACTGACACCTCTGATCTACCCTTCTCCCTCTCCAATTGTAGATTAAACCTGACCATGTTATGGTCACTACTTCCTAATGGCTCATTAACCTCGAGGTCCTTTATCAAATCCAGTTCATTACATAACACTAAATCCAGAATTGCCTTCTCCCTGGTAGGCTCCAATACAAGCTGCTCTATGAATCCATTATGAAGGCACAACAAAGTCCCTTTCTTGGGGTCCAGTACCAACCTGATTTTCCCAGTCTACCTTGAAATCTCCCATTACAACCACAGCATTACTTTTGCTTCATGCCAATTTCAACTCCTGATTCAACTTGCACCCTATGTCCAGGCTTCTGTTTGGGGGCCTGTAGATAAGTTCCATTAGGGTCTTTTTACCCTTACAATTCCTTAGTTATATCCATACTGACTCTACATCTCCTGTTTCAATGTCACCCCTTGCAAGGGACTGAATTTCATTCCTCACCAACAGAGCAACCCCACCCCCTCCCCCCACCTGTCTGTTGATTTAAAGTTAACCTCTTGATTTACAAGGTTAATTCCCGGGATGGCGGGACTGTCATATGCTGAGAGAATGGAGCAGCTTGGCTTGTACACTCTGGAGATTAGAAGGATGAGAGGGAATCTCATTGAAACATACAAGATTGTTAAGGGCTTGGACACCCTAGAGGCAGGAAACATGTTCCCGATGTTGGGGGAGTCCAGAACCAGGGGCCACAGTTTAAGAATAAGGAGTAAGCCATTTAGAACGGAGACGAGGAAACACTTTTTCTCACAGAGAGTGGTGAGTCTGTGAAATTCTCTGCCTCAGAGGGTGGTGGAGGCAGGTCCTCTGGATGCTTTCAAGAGAGAGCTAGGTAGTGCTCTTAAAAATAGCGGAGTCAGGGGATATGGGGAGAAGGCAGGAACGGGGTACTGATTGGGGATGATCAGTCATGATCACATTGAATGGCGGTGCTGGCTCGAAGGGCCAAATGGCCTACTGCACCTATTGTCTATTGTCTATTTAGTAGCCAATTCTTTCCAAAGTTGGCTGATGAATAATTTGTGGAACAAGAGCAATAAAGTGAGACCAAAACTATGGAAAGCCATTAAATTGAATCCAACTATAAATTAATTACATGACATAAGGCTTAGATAGAGTGGATGTGGAGAGGATGTTTCCAGTAGGGGGAGAGCCTAGAACCAGAGGGCACATCCTCAGAATAAAAAGATGTACCCTTAGATTGGAGATGATGAGGAAATTCTTTAACCAGAGGGTGATGAATCTATGGAATTCATTGCCACAGATAGCAGCAGAGCCAAAGTCATTGGGTATTTTTAAATCAGAGATTGATAGGTTTGTGATTAGCAAGGGCATCAAAGGTTACAGGGAGAAGGCAGGAGAATGGGGTTGAGAAGGGAACATACAGTGGATCTGTCGTGATCGAATGGCAGAGCAGACCCAATGGACAGAATGGCCTAATTCTGCCTCGATGTATTATGGTCTCATAGTCTTAATGTAAATACTAATAGTTTATAAAACATTTCATAAAGGTAATAAGTTATCACATCAAAGTCCTTGGCAGTAGGTCACTTAGCATGTCATTAATGTTAGGAGTGATCACTACTCAGAATGACATTAGATTGACTTCTGCATATCAATGGCACAAGATTTTATATCACCTTAACTCTTAACTTGCAAACAAAATAATGGCAGTGATTTACGGACCCTCTGCCTTGTTGAACTTGAGCAAACACATTACGGTGAGTTGTATTCACCTTTGGGAAAATGTGCTGAGATACACAAAATTTAAATCAAGCTGCATATAACCAGTGTGCCTCCTATTCACAATACTCGGGGAGCTGACTCATGGAATCATTTAGCACAGGAGAACACTCAGCCCATTGTGCTGGTGCCAGCTCGTTCAACGAGATACCAATTACTGCAACTAGTGTCCCTTTTCCCATAACTTGCAATTATTTCCTCTCTTCGACTATATATCACACATTTAAATTTACAGGTCAAACATTTAAATTGAAAATAATTATTTCACAAAATAATATTCTTCTTTTCTGTCTGAATCTTAAAAAATATATTTTAAATCTGTTACCTATTACAGAGGACTAGACATGAAGAAACATACACACAGAAACAGGTCTTTCATCTTACTGAGTCCATGTCAACCATTGGACTCAGACTCGGTGGGCCGAAGGACCCGTTTCCACGCTGTATCTCTAAATTAAACTGAACTAAATCAGGCACACATTTACACTCATTTTACAATAAATCTATTTATTCTCTCCACATTTCCATCAACTTCCTGCAGATTTTACCACACACTTAAACGCTAGGGCAAATTTTACAGTTGGTCATTTAACCTACAAAACCACAAGTCTTTGGGATGTGGGAGGAAATCAGAGCAACTGGAGGAAACCCACATGGTCATAGAGAGAATATGTCTACTTCAAACATAGCACCGGACACAGGACTGAACCCGATCGGCTAAAGTTGTGAGGCAGCATTTCTACTAACACTGTCACTGTATTGCTCCAAAGCTCTTGTCCTTAATTCAAGGATGGAGGAGGAACAGATCAGCTGCAACCAAGGCTAGAGTTAGCATTGACATGTAGAACTGCAGGAGACCCATGAGAAGCACTTTAAAGAAATTAATCAAGCAATAGTGTGTATTATTTAGTATATGAGCCGTGAGTTTATTATTTTTAAACTGCATGAACACATTCTCAAGATCATATTTATTTTGAAACTTTAAAATAATTGAGTTCTCAAAGATTTTGTAGTTGGTACCTTCAACAATCAAGCACAGTGCTCGCTTTTTTATTCAGAGATTTTTGGTATAATTCTGCTTAATTTGTGGGGTAGAAAATGCTGGGATGACCCACATTCTTGTGCACAGTTTAGCTGGCAGCATAAGATTATAAAAATACCCTCAACAGCAGGATTTGGTAAATAGTTCAGTCAGTGTATTTGTTGGGCATAATTATCAGCAGTGACTATTCTATTGCAGTTAATATCCCGGAGTCATTAAAAATAATAAAAATGCAAAATAAGAACAGGCGTTAAGGACTAGTTAATCTTCCATGGTGCTGCCAACAGGGATGAGGCCAAGGGCAATATTCAGGTCAAGGCAAGATAACAGAACCCAAACCAGGGTACAGGGTAGGATGAAGCAGAGTGATGGGTGGCACGGTGGTGCAGCTGGTAGAGCTGCTGCCTCACAGCGCCAGAGACACAGGTTCAATCCTGACTTTGGGTGCTGTCGGTGTGGAGTTTGCACATTCTCTTTGTGACTGTGTGGGTTTCCTCCAGGTGCTACGTTTACTCCCACATCCAAAAGACATGCGTGTTTGTAGTTTAATTGGCCTCAGTAAATTGCCCCAAGTGTATAGTAAACGGGAAAGTGGGATAACATAGAATTAGTATGAACGGGTAATCGAAGGTCGGCATGTGCTCGATGGGGCAAAGGTAATAAGGTCCTACGTGATAGGAGTAGAATTAGGCCATTCAGCCCATCAAGTCTGCTCCGCCATTCAATCATGGCTGATCTATCTCTCTCTCCTTGTCCCAAACTCCTGCCTTCTCCCTATAACCTCTGGGATCTGTTCCAATTCCGTATCTCTATCTCTAAACTGATATGGGTAAGAAGGGGTTGAGGTAAATAAGGAGGGCATGTGCTCAGTATGAAGATGGAATGTGGAACATGGAGAGAGAGTGATAATGGAAGAACACTAACTGGAAGGACGTGAAATGGACGGATAGAGGAAAGATGGTGAAAAAGGAGGGGTGGGATAGAGTTGTAGACACGGATTACTTATTACTTAAATATATATTCAGCCTCATAGGCTAGGGCACAGGAGTTCTGGAGACCCATAAGACTGCAAATGCTTACGCAGCATTTTAAAAATTCCGGCCTAACCCTTCCTCAATTGTTGAAACATTAACAATATTATGATGTCTGTCACCTGTGCTTTGATATCCTTCAGTTGATTGACCATATATCCTGGGAGAAAAAGGACAGAACATGGGGTCCTGATTTGAACCCATCAATTTCTTGCCTTCATCTTAATTATGGCAGGTGCATCCATAACCTTCACCATATTTCTGACGTAACAGATAAATCAGCTATTTTTCTTCCTTAGGCTCCAAATTCTACAATCAGCCCCAAATGCCTCACGGCAGGGCATGTTTTGTATTGCTAATCATTAGCCTTTCCCCTCGATCACTGGTTTGTTTGTCTGGCGTTTTGCCTGTTGTGTCTTGGTTTCATTTTGGCCGAAAGTGAGATTGCAAAAAGAAAGCAATCCATCTAAGTTTATCTCAAATAAGCATTACACAGCACAAAATTATGACAACATTTCAATTAAATTGATATTTAATTGGTAAAGAATGGATAAACAGAATAAATATGCTCATTTACACATGCTCTTTTGTTCTTGGGCAGTTCTTCGAGGATGGGTTGTTTTGACTTAGTTCTAAGGCTGATGAATGAACATGGCTGTTGTCATTCATGACACAAAAGAAACAGAGACAGAGTGGCTTAAAGGGATGGGCATGTTTAGGTCTAGGTTTATGATTGTTACTTGTACTGAGGTAAAGTTTATATTTGTCAAATCAGGTAATATTATAAATGAATGCAATCAAGTCAAACACAAATACAAAAGGCAGAGCAAAGAGAAAGATAACAGAGTGCAGAATATAGTTCTCAACATTGTAGTTTAACAGTTCCAGATAAAAAGTCCAATGTCCACGATGAGTCAGGTTGGAGAATCGGGAATGTACCCTAGTTTATAGAAGGGCCGTTCAGAGGTCTACCACAGAACGCCTATGCTGAATTTTGGCTCGTACCTGATGAAGGGACGATGTCTAGTGACATACAAATGCCCCTCCATTTTGAGTTGTTATGCACCAGTTATATATTTTCATTGAATGCTTTGAGAATAATTTCTTCTTCACATTGCAGTCCCTTGTCAGAGTCTTATCTTGGGCTTGCAAATGATATACCTGCCCACTGGAGCCAACTAAGAGTAATTAGAGCCTAGAGGTGAAGAAGTTGGCATTGCTTTTCTTATCCTGCAAATGAATGTGGATAATTTTGCAGATACAGCGTTGATGGCACCTCTCTTACGCTCTTAGGTGCCTTATGTAGAGAACGTTAAGGATCATTGCTGTGGTAGATAATTAGCCTTGTGCTGGAGCTGAGTTTTTTTCAGTTTTAGTTTTAGTTGTAGAGATACAGTATGGAAACAGGCCCTTCGTCCCACGAGTCCGTGCCAACCAGCAATCCCCGTACACTAGTACTAACACTAAGCACAATTAATAATTCTTACCGAACTCAATTAACCTCCAAACCAGTACTTCTTTGTAGTGTGGGAGGAAACCAGAGCACCCAGGGAAAACCCACGCGGTCACGGGGAGAATGCACAAACTCTGTGTGGACAGCACCCGTAGTTAGGATTGAACCTGGGTCTCTGGCAACTCTACTGCTGCGCCACCATGCCCTGAAGAAGTCTTCATCTTCCAATGTCCTTCTCCGCAAACATACTCTGTGAAGCACTGACAGCTGCTTAAAAAGGACTAAAATCGAGTATGCACGTATGAATTTCTGATTGACACTTCCCTTCAAAAATGTAGACTGTGCTCTAAAATGAGCTTTTGTTTACATAATAGGATTGTGGTAATAAGATCCAACACCAAATAGATTTGAATTCAATTGAGGCCCTGTCGACAACAAGCTGCTAACACATAGAAACTTACCATGTGCATTGAAAACAGGCCAAGCTGGTTTTGAAGCTCCTTTGAAGGTTGCCATTCTTCTGTGTAATTGCTCTGATTTAGCTGAGCAAACCATTACACAGTGCAGACTGCACGAGTAAAACATTTTCTCAAGGTATACTTTCCTCCAGCACTGGCTATTAACCCCTACAGTACTACATAGGACCAAGATTGATAGAAAAAGATATGGTTGCTCACCATTTCAACTCCCCATTCCCATTCTGACCTTAGATAGACACAAAAAGCTGGAGTAACTCAGCGGGAGCATCTCTGGAGAGAAGGAATGTGTGACATTTGGAAGTGGAGACCCTTCAGACTGGTTATGGATAAGGGAAGCGAGAGATATAGATGATGATGTAGAGAGGTAATGATCAATGAATGAAAGATATGCAAAAAACTAACAATGATACAGGCCATTGTTAGTTGTTTGTTGGGTGAAAATGAGAAGCTGGTGCAACTTGGGTGGGGGTGGGATAGAGAGGGAATGCTGGGGTTACTTGAAGTTAGATCCCATCCCGCTAAGTCACAGTGCTACTCACTGGCTTCAGAGAACACATTATAAATAAGGCCTGGCCTGTGAATAAGAAGCTCAAGCCTCTTAACAGTAGGAGTCTATCACATTACCTTATTGTACCGAAAATGCCTTGGCCCAAATATTCACTAAAGCTTCTGATCTCTAAGCGATTTGATCTGCAGTATTTTCCACTAGTGGGAGAGTCTAGGACTAGAGGTCATAGTCTCAGAATTAATGGATGTTCCTTTAGGAAGGAGATGAGGATGAATTTATTTTGCCAGAAGGTGGTGAATCTGTGGAATTCATTGCCACAGAAGGCTGTGGAGGCCAAGTCAATGGATATTTTTAAGGCAGAGATAGATAGATTCTTGATTAGTACGAGTGTCTGGGGTTATGGGGAGAAGGCAGGAGAATGGGGTTAGGGAAGAGGAGATAGATCACCCATGATTGAATGGCAGTGTTGAATTGATGGGCCAAATGGCCTAATTCTGCTCCTGTCATTTATGACCTTATGACCTTCTTACCTTCTGACTTTATTTGTGTATAATCCAATCCAGAACAAGAGCCACACAGTTGCACATTGAAAAGCAGAGCTCACAGATCAACAACGTTGTGACAGTTTCTCAACCATTGCACATTGACTTTAATTCTTTACTTATTCAGTTTTATAATTTAAGAACATATTTGGTCAAATGGAAATACAAATTTTCCCTCTGCTGAGTCAACTTTTAACCATTGTTAAAGTTACAAAATCAATTTGAACCGTAACCAGAGAAGTTAATGATAAATTGCACCTATAATCACGAAGGAAGATTTTCTATTCAAATAGATTTTTTTAACAACCCTAAGATGTTTTTCATTAATCTGATAATCTGTTTTTTAGTGATGTTAATTTGGGAATAAATAGTGATTTGGATCCTGAAGGGAACTCTCTTGTTCTCCTGATTCCAGAGTAACGTATAACGTACCAGAACTAACACGTAAGGTTATCGGCACACACCAATCTAACATTTTTAATGAGTTGAAATGTATTGCATCTGAATATTTGATAAAAGTTAATTGACAGTGTGCAGTCTAAAAGCCCTGTCTCACGGTGCGAGTTGACCAATGAGGGACTCCGAATTTTCACTCGCAGTAATCACGTACAATTAACGTAGAGGGAACGTCGGAACTCACGCACGCAACTTAGCGAATCGTGGCGCTAACGGCAGGTACCCGTGAAACTTGTTAACGCGTGAAAAAATTCAAACATGTTTGAGGTTTTCCACGAGTCAAATTTACTGTTCAAGTTAAAAATTGAAACATTTAAACTCGTTGTAATAACGTAGTGGCCCGTGCGTTTACCTTAGTGACTTGTGAGTCTACCGTGGGCACTCTTTAACTCAGCGGGCAGGCAGCATCTCTGGAGAGAAGGAATGGGTGATGGGATGACATTTCCAAATTTTTCCAGCACCATGTGTTCCCTTTTTGTCAACCAGCATCTGCCCTTTCTTGTGTATGACATTATTTGTGTAGGATAGAACTAGTGTCCGGGTGATTGTGGTCAGCATGGGATCGGTGGGCCGAAGGGCCTGTTTCCACACTGTATCTAAATTAAACTGAAGAGTCCCAACCCGAAATGTCAACCATCCATTTTCTCCAGAGATGCTGCCTGACCCGTTGAGTTATTCCAACACTTTGTGACCTTTTGTGATAAGTTAATGCTTCAACCCTTTCTCGAGGAATGGGAATTAGGGGAAGCAGTAGGAAATATGTTGCTTGGCATTTAAAATAAATAGATTAGTCAGTATAGTAATTATTAAGTCAAAGTTACAGTTATGTAAGTGCAACTGCGGTAGAAGTGAGGAGAGGGGTGGGGTAATCAGGGGAACAAATGTATAATTAGCCGATCTGGAAAACGAGCAGAACGACTGGACGAGGGTTTGGTCAATGCCCAACACAAAATGCTGGAGTAACTTGGCGTGTCAGGCAGCAACTCTGGAGGGAAGGAATAGGTGACTTTTTGGGTCGAGATCCGTTGGTCTTCTAACTACGTGATGTGTGTTTCAAACAAATCATAAGTACAGTGGCTTGCAAAAATATAAATACCCCTTGAACTTTTCCACATTTTGTCACGTTTCAACCACAAGCGTAAATGTATTTTATTGGGGTTTTATATGATAGAGCAACACAAAGTGGCACATAATTCTGAAGTGGAAGGAAAATGATACATGGTTTTCAATTTTTTTTACAAATAAAAAACTGAAAAGTGTGGCGTGCAAAAGTATTCAGCCCCCTTTACTCTGATACCCCTAAATAAAATCCAGTGCAACCAATTGCCTTCAGAAGTCACCTAATTGGTAAATAGAGTCCACTTGTGTGTAATCTAATCTCAGTATAAATACAGTTCTGTGAAGGCCTCAGAGGTTTGTTAGAGAACATTAGTGAACAAACAATGTTCCTTGGGCATCATGAAGCCCAAGTAACACACCAGACAGGTCAGGGATAAAGTTGTGGAGAAGTTTAAAGCAGGGTTAGGTTATAAAAAAATATCCCAAGCTTTGCACATCTCACGGAGCACTGTTCAATCCATCATCCGAAAATGGAAAGAGTATGGCACAACTGCAAACCTACCAAGACATGGCCGTCCACCTAAACTGACAGGCCAGGCAAGGAGAGCATTGATCAGAGAAGCAGCCAAGAGTCCCATGGTAACTCTGGAGGAGCTGCAGAGACCCACAGCTCAGGTGGGAGAATCTGTCCACAGGACAACTATTAGTCGTGCACTCCACAAATCGGGCCTTTATGAAAGAGTGGCAAGAAGAAAGCCAGTGTTGAAACAAAGCCATAAGTAGTCCCGTTTGCAGTTTGCCACATGCCATGTGGGGGACACAGCAAACATGTGGAGGAAGGTGTTCTGGTCTGATGAGACAAAAATTGAAGATTTTGGCCTAAATGCAAAACGCTATGTGTGGCGGAAAACTAACACTGCACGTTATCCTGAACACACCATCCCCGCTGTGAAACATGGTGATGGCAGCATCATGCTGTGGGGATGCTTTTCTTCAGCAGGGACAGGGAAGCTGGTCAGGGTTCATGGGAAGATGGATGGAGCCAAATACAGGGCAATCTTGGAAGAAAACATGTTAGAGTTTGTAAAAGACTTGAGACTGGGGCGGCGGTTCACCTTCCAGCAGGCCAACGACCCTAAACATACAGCCAGAGCTACAATGGAATGGTTTAGATCAAAGCATATTCATGTGTTAGAATGGCCCAGACCTAAATCCAATTGAGAATCTCTGGCAAGACTTGAAAATTGCTGTTCACAGATGTTCTCCATCCAATCTGACTGAGCTTGAGCTATTTTGCAAAGAAGAATGGGCAAAAATTTCAGTCTCTAGATGTGCAAAGCTGGTAGAGACATACCCCAAAAGACTTGCAGCTGTAATTGCAGCGAAAGGTGGTTCTACAAAGTATTGACCCATGGGGGCTGAATACTTTTGCACGCCACACTTTTCAGTTTTTCATTCGTAATAAAATTTGGAAACCATGTATCATTTTCCTTCCACTTCACAATTATGCACCACTTTGTGTTGGTCTATCACATAAAATCCCAATAAAATACATTTACATTTGTGGTTGTAACGTGACAAAATGTGGAAATATTCAAGGGGTATGAATACTTTTGCAGGCCACTGTATAACTGCTCTGGCACTGGAGGGTGCGCATTTCCCTTTCTAGGTCATATCAATAGATGCGGCTGCGCTGAATTCTATCTTTTCAACTCAAAGCCGCGGGATGGAGATGTCTTCTTTAACACTGTTGCTTATTAAAACATACATTCACGGTTGGCTCAAGAGTAACGGGAGAGGAACTTGGTAACTCGGGAGGGGAACTTGGAACATCGCAGAAATGACATACCCGTGGGAACTCGGTTAAACACTTGAACATAAACTTGGAATCTCATACATAACCACGAGTCTGTTTTTTTTCTTTCACTTGGGGGTCACACGTGGGTGAACTCGCACCATGAGACAGGGCTTTAAGTAAACTTCAATTAACTTGAAGATCTATACCTGGTCAAGTACATGATCCAGATCTCTATTCTTGAGATTGTTGAAGCTTATAAAAATATTTCGAATCAGCACAATACAAATAGTTTCTGAGTATCACGCATTATAAAAGTATGATTTCCTTCTTCACAGCTCACTTTAAATTTCACAAACAAGATCCACACTTCCCTCAGTACTACATGACAACAGGACACGTTGACGATACAAGATACAAGATACAAGATACATTTATTTGTCACATGTGCCAGATGGCATGGTGAAATGAGATTTCCATACAGCCATACAATAAAAAATAAAGAACACAACACACGATAGAAGATATATGGAAAATAAACATATTTGGCGCAGAAGTACGAATGTTAATATGCATAAGTACAAGTTGATATTTAATACTATGGAGATGGTACAGAGACTAAATTGAATACTTTGGTCAATAAACTAAAGCTCCAGATATGATGCCATTTGTAAATCCCCCAGTCACTAATTGGTTATTAATAGCTTGGGACTTACCGGGCTCTCAAAACGGCATACTGCAAGACAGCAAGAAAAAACTAGCGTGTGGGGTTGAATTCTGTGCTAGAGCAGGTGGCAGAAGTAGGATGAAGAAAATCTACCATACATATCACAGTCCAATAACATGCTATCCAAAAAAGGATTTTCATGCCACTTTCAGCAGCACGGTAGCACAGCTGGTAGAGCTTCTGCCTCACCGCGCCAGAGACTCAAGTTCAATCCTGACCTCAGGTGCTGTGTGGAGTTTGCACGTTCTACCTGTGACTGTGTGGGTTCCTTCTGAGTGTTCTGGTTTACTCCCACATCCCTAAGACCAAGGAGAAGGATATTCAACTATGTGAGGTAAGGGAAAAAAGTAGAGTAGCTATGGAAACTATGAGATTCAAAGAGGAGGAAATACTGACACTTTTGAAAAATATAAAAGTGGATAAGTCTCCAGGTCCTGACAGGATATTCCTTAGGACATTGAGGGAAGTTAGTGTAGAAATAGCAGGAGCTATGACAGAAATATTTCAAATGTCATTAGAAACGGGAATAGTGCCAGAGGATTGGCGTACTGCGCATGTTGTTCCATTGTTTAAAAAGGGTTCAAAGAATAAACCTAGCAATTATAGACCTGTTAGTTTGATGTCAGTGGTGGGCAAAAGGATACTTAGAGATAATATATATAAGCATCTGGATAAACAGGGTCTGATCAGGAACAGTCAACATGGATTTGTGCCCGGAAGGTCATGTTTGACAAACCTTCTTGAATTTTTTGAAGCGGTTACTAGGGAAATTGATGAGGGTAAAGCAGTGGATGGGAGATGTCAGAGAGTAATGGTGGATGGCTGTTTGTCAGGTTGGAAGCCGGTGACCAGTGGGGTGCCTGAGGGATCTGTGTTGGGTCCACTGTTGTTTGTCATGTACATCAATGATCTGGATGATGGGGTGGAAAATTGGATAAGTAAGTATGCAGATGATACTAAGATAGGTGGTGTTGTGGATAATTAAGTAGATTTTCAAAGTCTACAGAGAGATTTGGGCCATATGGAAAAGTGGGCTGAAAGATGGCAGATGGAGTTTAATGCAGATAAGTGTGAAGTGCTACATCTTGGCAGGACAAATCAAAATAGGACGTACATGGTAAATGGTAGGGAATTGAGGAACGCTGTGGATCTAGGAATAACTGTGCATAGTTCCCTGAAGGTGGAATCGCATGTAGATGGGGTGGTAAAGAAAGCCTTTGGTGTGCTGGCCTTTATAAATCAGAGCATTGAATATAGGAGTAGGGAAGTAATGTTAAAATTGTACAAGGCATTGGTAAGACCAATTCTGGAATATGGTGTACAATTTTGGTCGCCTAATTATAGGAAGGATGTCAACAAAATAGAGAGAGTACAGAGGAGATTTACTAGAATGTTGCCTGGGTTCCAGCAACTATGTTACAGAGAAAAGTGAACAAGTTAGGTCTTTATTCTTTGGAGCGCAGAAGGTTAAGGGGGGACTTGATTGAGGTCTTTAAAATGATGAAAGGGATAGACAGAATTGACGTGGATCAGCTTTTCCCATTGAGGGTAGGGAAGATTCAAACAAAAGGGCATGACATGCGAATTAAGGGACGGAAGTTTAGGGGTAACGTGAGGGGGAGCTTCTTTACTCAGAAGGTGGTGGCTGTGTGGAATGAGCTTCCAGCAGAAGTGGTGGAGGCAGGATTGATTTTAACATTTAAAAGCAAAGTGGATCGGTATATGACCGGGAAGGGAATGGAGGGGTATGGTCTGAGTGCAGGTAGATGGGACTAGGGGAAAACAAATGATCGACACAGACTGGAAGGGCCGAGAGGGCCTGTTTCCGTGCTGTAATTGTTATATGGTTATATGTGCAGGTTTGTAGGTTAAATGGCGTCTGTAAATTGCTCCCTAGTGTATCGGGAGTGGATATGAAAGTGGGATAACATAGAACAAGTGGGATTGATGGTTGTCTTGGGTGTGCCGAAGGGCCTGTTTCATGCTGTATCTGTGCTAAGCTGAAAGCTTTAAAAGAATTAGAATATGTGACTTATTCCTATGTCTATTCCAATCACCACACACATAACCATCATGGGTAAAGAAGTCATTCATTGTTACAGTGCATTGTCGAAGCGAATAAATACAAGAGGCTGTCACATGCCGATTGTGAGTGACCGTGTTGCTAAATTTATCATTGCTATTTTAACAATTTATGAGGATTCATGTATTCATCTCATCTAAATGTGAGACTATCAATCATCCATCGTATGGGGGTCAATGCAAAACAATTCCCAAAATTCCCACTCTCTATGCTACTGACCTGAATACGTTAATATTAGGATGGAGAGAACAGCTCTTATTCAAGCCTTGAATTAATTTTGTGAATTAACTAGAATAGGAAAGGAAATGCAAAAGAGCCATTTTATGATTGTTTAAAACGTGATGTTAAATTAGGCAACACAGGAAGACTACAAGATCCAGTTGAGTGCATAAATGTACATCAACACAGCTGTATGGTGTGGAATTATTGGTGAGATCTTTTTCAGCTGTGATGCCAAACAAACATGGCATCTGCTCTTTAATTTGGATGCAAAAGTTCCCATGACAAAATGTTGTAAAAAAACAGGATGTATCCAAAGTTTCCATCCAATACCAATGCCACAATGAAAATGTGTCAGTTGCAAATTGACTGCCACATTTCCAGCATTACGAGATTACGAGACTTCAAGACAATGTTGGCTGTAGAGCACTTTGGGAAAGACCATGGCTGTGAAAGGTGTCGGAAAGTTGGCATATTGTAGTAAAAATGAACTGCAGATGCTAGTTTACACCAGAGATAGACACAAACTGCTGGAGTAACTCTGCGGGTCTAGCAGCATCTCTGGAGAAAATGGATAGATGAAATTTCGTGTCGGGATCCTTCTTCAGACTCAGAATCTGAAGAGGGATCCTGACCCAAAATGTCACGTATCCATTTTCTCCAGAGATGCTGCCAGACTGGCTGAGTTACTCCAGCACTTTGTGTTTATCTTTGGAAAGTTGTGTATACCATGATTCGTCCTGAGCAGGAAGAAATTAGAAACACCCAAACAGAAATATCACATGGAACTGAACTATATATATTTGCATAATATATACTTCTAACAGTGCTTGGCATTATCCCTACCGTGCAGTTCAACAATTCTCAAAATACATAAATAGATCTTAAGGAAACAAAGGTTTGAGTGGTAGAGACTGTTTCCTGTGGCCTGACAGCTGTAACAGCATACCATAGGAAGCTATTCAAGCTGTTGTGTGCAAGCAGTGTTTATACTGCCAAATTAAATTGTAATTGTCGCCTTCAGGTTCTTGGTGCCTTGTGTAGTTCTAAATCAACATGTTTTGGACAAATTTAGCAAGGCTACATCAAAGTAGGGCTGGGGGAAAAAAACAAGAATCCTGAAATTACAATGCACTATTCAGTATATGGGTTAGTACTTTGAAACTTATCTCTTTGCCCATGCTTTTTGTCATACGGGCTAATCTCAGTGTGGTTTAATGTCAGACTTTGCCTTTAAACACGCATTGAAAAGCTTAGGGGTAAATTTATAATATTACAATCACGAAATACATGTGACTGTTAACAGTGAATATATATTTTTTGATCACAACAATACCAATAGAATCTTTCTCACTGCATCCTGTTTTAATGTATTGTGTTTGCATTGAATCTAATACTTGGATAAAGTCATGATGTTGATATAATTCTTTGGTCTTCTTTGTAATTTTCATTGAAACCTTTGTGAACATGATATGCTCAGGTATTATCTGGGAGGTCAATGAGATCCAGCAGATATTCAACCTTTGTGTGCCCATGCCCTTCTTTCACAATGGTGTTGCTAATGAGTATTTTCTTGTTCAGTTCAGAGAGTTTAGAGATAGAGCATGGAAACAGTTTCTTCGGCCCACTGAGTCCACACAGATCATCGAACACGTGTTCACACTAGTTCCGTGTCATCCCACTTTCGCATGCACTTTCTATACATTTGTGGCAATTTACAGAGACCCATTAACCTACAAGCCCGCACATCTTTAGGATGTGGGAAGAAACCGGAGCACTGGCAGGAAATCCATGAGGTCATACGAAGAACATGCATATCCAGACAGAACGTACCAAGGTTTGGATAGTACACGGGTCTCAGGCGCGGTGAGGCAGCAGCTCTACCAGCAATGCCAATGTCGTGCCCTTAAATCCCGAACTATCAAAAAATATGACTAGACTCTTTTAAATTATATCAATAATTTTCATAAACACACAAGGTTGATAAGTCTTTCAGATTCATAGACAAATGCATTCTGTTCCACAAATGTTCTAGTTTTTCAGTAACTAATGTCACATTGTCACATAGCCACAAGCCTATGATTTTGTTTGTGTGGTCCACTCAGATCATGTGCAAGGACGTTTGAGGGGTGACAATGGTTACCTTTAAATTATGAAGGGTTTTGATTTAGTGGATGCGGAGAGAATTGTTTCATTAGGAACAGCATGAATAGAGAGTCAAGTCAGGAGAGAATCAAGAGTGTTTAATTGTGATAGGTACCGGCAACATGAACAGTGAAATTTGTGTTGTAAATTTACAGGCCCATTAAGGCAATAACACACAGATAAATATCCAATAATCAATACAATAAATTAATAATCAGTAATACTAGGTAACCAGACCGTAATATTGCAAATCTGAAGTCCGGAGTGCAACCAAAATGAAGTCCTTGGTGGAGAGAAGTAGAAATCAACATGGTGAGATAATAAACAATAATCCAATGGGGAATTCAAAAAAGGATTATTTACCAAAATAATAATTAGAGTATGGAACTTGCTACCACAAGGAGTGTTTGAAGGGGAAGTTGAACAAGCATAGGAGAGTGAAGAAGGTGGAGGGTCTGCTGATAGCGGTGCCTCACAACTCAAGTGACTCAGATTCCATCCTGGCTTCGAATGACATCTATGGAGAGCTTGCACATGATCGTGCGGGTTTTGTCCGAGTGTTCCTGTTTCCTTCCATATTGCGATGAGCTTGTAGGTTAATTGGTAATTAAATTTCCCCATGAGTGAAGGTAAGTGCAGAATCTGGGGAAGTTTTTGGAAATATGGGAAATTAGTTCATGCTAGGGTTTTCTGGATCATTCTCATAACTCTACAGCTTCCTGTTATATTAACTATCATTGACACCAATCACATGTGTCAACAACAACTACAATTATTTCTCAGTAATGTCAGTTTTCACTCGATTAATATTTATACTAGAAGACAATGGACCTGGTGACCTTGTAAAGAACTCTGCTAACTGTTATTTTACACAGTAGACAGAGAGTCCAATAGTACAGCTTTTACCAGGGGTGGGGAACCTGCGGTCCTAAGGCCACATGCGGCCTTCTAGGCCAATTAAGTGCGGCCTTTTGAATGAATCCAAATTTTGTGGAACAAATCCTTTTATTTTTTATTAATATGTTTTTGTTCGTCTTTTATTATTTTTATTTTAATCTTAAAATGAACGTATTTAAAATACCAAAGAGTAATAGAAGATTCAACGAAATAATCCTCCCCGACTGACGGCCACTATTAAAACATTAGTAAGTCATGAGGGCTATTTTAACACCTGTTTATGCTCATGATTTAGTTCTAATGCGACTCTAGAATGTACGTTAACCTCCCTGCCTGACTGGCGCCACCACCGCCTGAGGCTGGTTGACGCGAGGGAAAATGTCGGGGAGATTCTTCAGTATTCTTCTTCAAAATGAAATTTCGGATGAACATTTTCCCCAGTTCACGAAGGCCATTGATGAGCAGGAGGATTCATGCAAATCATTTGAAGAATACGCAGCTGTTATAGACTTATTAATTAAAGAATACAATTAAAGGTTCATTGACTTTGAGAATCATGACATCACACTCAAATTAGCATTTCAACCTCACCTAGTTGATGTCTCCAAGGCTCCTAAGGAACTACAGATGGAATTGATTGAGCTCTCAGAAGATGACATTTTAAAGTTCTTATTTGACGCTAAGAAATATCCGATTGAAATATGGAAAAATGCAGTAGAATACCCACGTCTTCAGCAACATGCGCGAACAATGCTTTCTTGCTTTTCAACCACTTATTGCTGCAAATCTACATTCTCCTACCTAACCCAAATCAAGACGCCCTTAAGGTCAGAAATGACGGATACCCATCTAGAAGATCAGCTGAAACTGCGTACCTCCATGATGCAACCAAATGTTCAAATGCTTTCTCACAAAAAGCAATCACAACAAAGTCATTAAGATCCACCAAGCGGAGGCTTGGCGATTGTTTCGCCGAACACCTCCGCTCGGTCCGCAAAAACCAACCCGACCTCCCGGTCGCTCAGCACTTCAACTCCCCCTCCCATTCCGTATCCGACCTCTCGGTCCTGGGCCTCCTCCATGGCCAGAGTGAGCAACACCGCAAGTTGGAGGAACAGCACCTCATATTCCGCTTGGGGAGTTTGCATCCTTTGGGCTTGAACATCGAATTTTCTCAATTCTGTTAACCCCTGCTGTCTCCTCCCCCTCCCACCTCTCCCTCAGCCCTCGGGCCCTGGCATTCCCTCTATCTCTATCTCCCTCACCCACCCTAGTCGCACTAGCTTCTCATTTTCACACCACAAACAGCTTACAATGGCTCGTTCCCTTTATCATCGATACTTTTTTGCATATCTTTCATTCATTGTTCTTTATCTCTCACATCACCGTCTATATCTCTCGTTTCCCTGATCCCTGACCAGTCTGAAGAAGGGTCTCGACCCGAAACGTCGCCTATCTCCTTCGCTCCTTAGATGCTGCTGCACCCGCTGAGTTTCTCCAGCATTTTGTGTAACCCTCGATTCTCCAGCATCTGCAGTTTCTTCGTTAACACTTTGTCTACTCCACTGCGATATCTCCTCAAGGTATGCCTACTTTGAAGAAGTTCTCCTCCTCCCTACGGAAACAGTTTCACAACCTCCTCTCTAACTGCTCCCCCTCTGTGATACCCCCTTCCCTCCAACTCTACGACCACATCCTCACCCAGACTCGATACCACAGCCACATCTGCTTCCTCGGGGCTTGCCTGCGCCTCCATCTCATACCCCGTGGATTCCAGCTCCAATTCCCTGCCTCCCAGTTCGGACCCCAGCCGGGCTTCGGTACCGACGGGCTATCTGCCGCCACACTGTACAATTCTCCAACCGGGCACTAAGATCCACCCTGGTTGCAATGCGCCGACACCAGCAGGACCTCGCATTGACTCTCCCGAAACTTCGGGCCTCACTCACCCAGACCTGCAACGGACCTCAACTACACTACATCCTCCGGAAGATCCACCGCTTCAATCAACAATTCCTATCCCACCTTACCTCCACCAAGGACCTGAAATTAGCCCGCCTCCAGGCCGTTCCAGCCACCGACAATCCCCAACTCGACCGCCCGCAGGCCACGGGCCCCAACTCTGGCCCGAGCCGCCGGCCTGAGTCCCCCGACGCCATCTTGTCCACGAGGAGCGCCTCCAGGACTCACCAGGACGCCGCCTTCACCGACCTCCACGCCGATGCTGCCGCCGACCTCCACCTGCCTACCGATGATGCCCAGCCCCGCTGCCTGCCCGGTAACTCTGCTTATCTCCCCACCCCGATTTCCACCGCCCATCACCAGCGCAACGCGACTGCCGAACCTCGCCGCCCCCCGGGACCACCTAACTCCATCGCCGCACCGGGCCCATCCAGCATCGCCAGTGCACTGGGCCCGCCGAAAACCACAGCCGCACCCGCCTCACCTTGCATCGCCGCCGGTCGGGCCTACAGAGCATCGCCGCCGGACCGGGGCTCCCCGAACATGGCCGCCGCACTGCACCCCCACTCATCTCGCCGCCTCACCGGTCGGACCGACCACCCGCCCACCGGGACCGCCAACGCATCGCCCGCCGGCCCGACTCCACTGCCCGCGGACTCCTACCTTCGGGCCCGCCGACCCACGACTCTCCACCGCCCTCCAGCAGCCCGCAGCCGTCGCCTCACCTGCAGACTGGACTCTACAGTGGGCTGAAGCCTCCACGTTGCTAACTCCTCCCACCACAACTGAGTCCTAGTGCCCGTCTCCCCAGCCCCAGTAACCTTAGTGGCTATTCCACTGGATCTTCCCCATCCCCCCCCTACCATGTAACCCCTGCTCTTCCCCACCCACACCACAGCCCCCATACCCCCCCACCCCCTGACCCACCCTCCACCCCCCCACCATACAACGCTCCATCCTCAGTTCACTCACCTGCCTTCCTCCGGCCACAACCCCCATCCTTGCCATTTGTTCACCATCCCCCCGGACCTCCCCCTCTCCGACACCGAACGGTCTGTCCTCAGCAGAGGTCTTACCTTTGTCCCCCTCCGTCCCCACCTCAATGAGTTCCGCGCCCACCACGACTTGGAGCTCTTCTACCGTCGCCTCCGCCTCACAGCGTTCTTCCACGGGAAGAAGTCCTCGCCCCCCACTGATGATCCCTTTTCCTGTCTCCCACGTACCCCCTCCACCTGGACCCCCCCTCGTAGCCTTCCGGCTCTAGAACTATTTATCCACAACTGCCGTCGGGACATCAACCGCCTCGACTTCTCCACTCCCCTGTCTCACTCCAATCTATCCACCCCCAAACGTACTGCCATCGACTCACTCCGTAACAACCCAGACTGGGTTATCAAACCCGCGACAAGGGAGGTGACGTGGTAGTCTGGCGCATCGATCTCTACAAAGCGGAGGCCATGCGCCAACTCTCGGACACCTCCTCCTACCTACCCCTGGACCATGACCCCACTGACGACACCAGGCCACCATCTCGAGCACCATAACCAACTTCATCCAGCTCCGGCTCCTTACCCCCCGAGCTCCGACCTCATCGTTTCCCAGCCCCGCACGGCCCGATTTTACCTTCTCCCCAAAATCCACAAACCCGACTGCCCTGGCAGACCCATTGTCTCTGCCTGTTTGTGCCCCACCGAACACATTTTCCACATACCTTGACTCCATCCTATCCCCCTTTGTTAAATCCCTCCCACCTATTTCAAGACACATCAGACACATCTCCGTCGGCTCCGTGCATTCCATTCTCCAGGCCCCCTCCTCTCATCTTTACCATGGACGTACAGTCACTCATACACCTCCATCCCCCAACCAGGACGGTCTCAAAGCCCTCCGGTTCGTCTCTCATCGACCAGAGGAGCAACCCAGACCCGTCCACAGACAAAAAACCCTACCTCCGCCTAGCGAGTTGGTCCTTACCCTCATAAACTTATTTCTTTTGGATCTCCTCCCATTTCCTCCAAACACAGAGGCGTAGCTATGGGCACACGCTACCATGGGCCCCTAGCTTACCGCTTGCCTCTTTATGATTGGGTACGTTCGAACAATCCTTGTTCTCGGCGTACCAGGGCCCCATCTTACCCCGAGACCTCTAACCTCCGTTACATCGATGACTGCTTGTGGTGTCACCATCCTGCACCCGCACACACACTTGACTGAACCTTATTCATTTCAAACCACCAACATCCATCCGCACTCAAATACTACTCTGATCATTTCCGACATTGCCCTACATATTCTTCGCTCCCCCACAATCTCTTTGCAGTGATACACTTCCATGACGGGACGGACGAATCGACTACCAAACACAACTATGAGTGACACTGTACCCACAGCTACTGGACTACTTCTTCCTCACCACAACCCTGCTTCCTTGTAGAGGACTCCATCCCCTATCTCCCAATTCCTGCGTTCTTACGCCCGCATCTGCTCCCAGGATGAGGTCGTTTCACACCAGTCATACACAAATGGCCTCATCTCATCAGAAGAACGTGGTGATTCCCCCCCCATATTGATGAGGCTTCGCACCAGGGTTCCCTCCATCCACCGCATCATTGCCCCGCTCATCCATTCCCATATTCCCACCACTACTCGCAAACAGGGCAGGAGTCCCCCCTGCGTCATCAACCATTCACCCCCATCCAGCGTCAAATTACAACAGAGATACAGTCCTCCTCCCCAAGCCAGATTTTTTGCACCTCCAACGTGACCCTCCACCTCGCCCAGGATTAACATTTCTTCCCTATGCCTCCGGCCCCCTGCTGCCTTCCGCAGAAACGCGCTCCCTCCGCAACTATCCCTTGTCCACTTTCCCTCCCCAGCTTCCCGCTCTACTCCCTTCCCCGGCAACTTTCCCCTTGTCAACCGCATAGAGCACACACATTTACCCTTCACCTCCCCCTCTCCACTCCTTTCAGGGCCCTAGTCAGTCCTCTCCAGGTCCGACAGAGAGTTTCACCTGCACCTCCTCCAACTCTCTACTGCATCCGCTGCTCCAGATTCCAGATGGATCTATATCGGTTGAGACCCAAGAGTCGGTTTTAAAGGCTTTGGCGATCGTGCCGAACACCTCCGCTCGGTCCGCAAAAACCGACCCTACCTCGGTCGATCCTTCGACGTACCTTTCTTAAACTCCCCTCCCAATCCGTATCCTCCGACCTCTCGGTCCCTGGGCCCTCATGGCGAGTGACAACACCGCAAAGTGGAGGAACAGCACCTTCATGTTCCGCTAGGGAGTTTGCATCCTTTGGGCTTGATACATCGATTTTCTCATTTCTGTTACGCCTCTGTCTCCTCCCCCTCCACCCTTCTCGCCTCAGGCCCTCGGGCCCCTGGCATATCCCTCTTACGCTATCCACCCTCCACCCCCAGCCCGTCGCACTAGCCTTCTCATTTTCACCCACAAACAGCCTTACACATGGCTCGTATCCCTTTTCTGCGAATACATTTTTGCATATCTTTCAATTCAATTGTTTCTTTATACCTCTCACATATCACCGTCTATATCTCTCGTTTCCTGATCCCTGACCAGTCTGAAGAAGGGTCGTCGTGACCCCGAAAAACCGTCGTCCTACTCCTTCGCACCTATAATTGCTTGGCTGCACCCGTGAGTTTCTCCAGATTTCTTGTGTAACCCCAAAAGTCATGTGAAAAGCGTTAGTATAACTTTGTAGAAATTATAAAATATTTTCATTTTCTTGAAGTTAGTACATAGATAGTTAGATTTTGTTACAAAAAAATAATGTACATTTTATAATATCTATGAAAAATGGATGCAGCCTTATTCGATTTCACGAGCTAACTTAATGCGGCATTCCAAAATGAAAGGTTCCACCTCCCAGTTGTTTTTAACCGTTGGTATTTGGGTCGATAGAAAACCCCCCCTCGTGGATTGAAATGTGGCAGCTGGTATAATTTGATGGCTGATCCCAAAATTGATGGATAGTCCCTCGGAAATTTACAAGGGGGTATATTTCAAGGGCGGGGTTGAGAAATTCAGAACATTAAATAGAAATCTTGACACAACTCGTAGTACGCACGACACAGCAGAGCATCTGCGGGAAGAAAACTGATGTTGTGGGAGTCAGAAGAAAAGGAAAGAATAGCAGTATGTGGGAGGTGGGGGTGGGGGTAGAATCCAGACACTGATACTGTGATAGGTGTTGGGTGGTGGAACTAGATGCGGGAGTGGATTTTGTGTGGGAGTAGGTTGAAATAGTGAGAGAAAAGCAATGTGAGGATTGGTCAGTGTGATTGAAGTTAATTCAGAGAGGAGCTGAGTTACCTGGACATTGATATAATAAGTCATGGGTAATACCATTGAATTGTAAGATATGCCAGATATGAAAATAATATAAGAATCTTCTTAATTTGAATAAATTCAGCTCTTTTGAAAGGGGTGTAAATGTTTTCTTACTACCAATTAAGGTATAGTTTATACATATGTAGTGGTAAAATAAAGTGAAGTATTTTCAAAACTAAAGATAGCAATTGTGAATGTATAATTTGCTGAGCACACATTAGAATGGTTGAATGGCAGAAGAGGGGGAATGGGCAGAAGCATACATACTTACCCATCATTATCTTCCTGGCACATATTGCTGGCAAACCTCCTATAATCTGCTATCTAATTATTGTTAATCCTTAAAGTTTTGGGGCAGTTTTTACTCCCTGGGAGCTGCACCGTTCCGTGCTCCCTTTAAACCTTCACCCCTGCCTCTAATCCCATTCGCACCTTATATGTTTACTTTTAAATTTATAGGGGTTTGTACGAAGAAGGAAATTAATGGGATAGATGTGGGGCGGGAAGGAAAAAAAGAAAAAAAAAAAAGGGGAAAAACAAATACCCGGAAGAGAAAAAAAAAACATTTTAATTATCATGGTGGAAGGTGATGTTAATTTTGCATTACAAAATACAAACATGAAACTGCAGAAGCCAATCCATAATTACTCCAACAATGGAATGGATTAGTCTTGTAATCGACAGGGATGCTATAAAAAGTAACGTCTTGGCCCATTTCCAAGCTCTCATCAAACATGCGCTTAATGGCATTGTGATATCAAGAAGGCACGGCAACTTCTTTACCACAAAAGAGGTGATAACAAGAGGGATACAGGGATGCAAACAGTGGAACTGCAGTGATTACTTGAAATTAGAGGAATCAACGTCCATACCGCTTGGGCAGCAGTTCATACCGGGCTCCTCTTGCCCAAGTGAAATATGAGGCTATATATATATTTTGGCCTGTTTATTATCTCTGGTATCTATATTCAATACGTGCACACACCCAGATAGTGCTGGAGTGCTGAAAGGGAAGCAATCTCCCCAAATGGGTGAGAGCTGAGTACATTACTTTTGGCCTTCTGTTTTGTATCCCCCTATTATGTGTTCACCTTGCAAGGCAGGTTCAGTTACCAACTACAGATGCCCATGTATATTACCACATTACATTGCTTGTAACCATAACAAATTTGCATCCTCTAGCCATTTTCAGGATGAAGAGCTGGTCCATCGAGTTCTGGATGAGTTTCCACATATGCAAGATATCTACATTTCAATATAATGCATGATGACACATAATTTCAGAACCAATGGGCATAATTATTCTCTAATTACATCACCACCACGCCACCAGTTCATGCTGATTACAACAAATTTGTATATTAAGTGTCAATTTAGAGGACTGGAACAGTGGAGACAGCAGGCAATTTTTTACTTGTTTTGAAAGATTACAAGGTTGTGGACAAAGGCCCTTCGACCCATCAATTCCATCCACACTAGCAACAAATACAACTGGCTCTATCCTACACAATAATAGACAATTTACCAGAAAAACCAAATAAACCAACAAAAACCCTCACATGCCTTTGCAATGTGGAGGAATTTTGGGTAGCACTCCAAAGAAAATCTACGTGGTCACAGGGAGAACATATACAAAACTCCATTAATAGCCAACACCTGTATGTTAGGATTCAAACCTGGGTCCGATTCAGGCGCTTTTGTACAGGCAGTAACTCTACCACTGCAACCACTGTTGCCCTACCCCACATTTTATTGGGAGTCCTATATAAAGGCATTTACCTTGCAGAGATATATCAGATGGATTATCTCCGTGAGGAATCAAAGATACAGGTGTTTTATAATCTTTAATTAATATTGAAAAGGTCCACTTGGACAGACCACCAGCAAATGTGACCGATGACCATTTTTTTTTGGTGATGCAGGTGTTCTCAGGTCAGTTGCAAGGGACCCATCCATGTCTTCTGCAAATGATTGAGATAGAGGGACCCTTTAGGGTTAAGGTATCTAACATGCTATGAAGAAACGATACAGTTAACTCCTCAAATTGTATGGTGATCCTAATGTCCCGTCCCATCTCAGGACCATGACTACTTCCTACTGATTATTAACCCCATTGATTTATGTTGTGTAGGGTAAAAATTCCCAATTAAATGGTATGTAATCTGAAACATTAACCCGCATTCTCTTTTCACAGATCATTTCTGATCATCATAAAAATGTTTCTCAGCATTTTGGTTTTTGCTTTTAATATGTTGTTCCACATCCAGTCCACAAATATGTTGTAGGATATCTATTATATCTGCACGATGCTGGTGTTAACAGTGCAAGATAGACACAAAATTCTGGAGTAGCTCAGCAGATGAGGCAGCAATCTCTGGTGCGAAGGAAATAGGGTGAAGTTTTGAGTCGGGACACGTTCTCGTCAGGACTGAACTAGTTCACTGACCCCTGAAATGTCCCCCCATTCCTTTCTCCTGTTAAGTTTGCTGCCTGTCCCGCTGATGCTCCCAAGTTTTACTCCAGCATTTGTGTTGTCTATTTCTCCACCGAATTACAGTGGCGCGCGTGATACGATCTTCTGGTGTGATACGGTTACACACTTGGAATTAATTGGTGTGCTCTTGTTTAGAGTTTCAATTTTGGTTGTTACATTGTGTTCAGTAGTCATGGAAGTAAAATGAGGCCATTCAGTCATAATGTCTACTCCACCATTTCAATTCAGGTGGCCGATCTGAGGAGGCGAGGATCCTTTCCCCAATTCGGTTCAATCACCCATTCAAAATGTCTTGCCTTTCTCACTGCCAGCATCCAAATATGGCAGTTTCCTTACTAATTCAAAGAAATCTGGCAACCCTCCACTTTAAAAGAAAAATACCTGGAAAAACTTCTGTGGCAATGAATGTCCACAAGATCATTCACACCCTCTGGCTAAATAAAAGGAAAACACTCCTCATCTCCTATCTAAAGCTTCTCCTTTTAGTCTGAGGCAGTTGCCATTTGGTACTAAACTCGCCCACAGGAATTGGAAAACAATACTCGATAATCCCCATCCCACTCTTATCCCAAGTCCTTTCACATTAAGTTTCAATGAGATTTCCCCCTGTCACTTCCCCCTTCTAAAATCTAGACGAGTACAGGCCAGAGCTTATCAACGCTCATCACAACGTTAACCCAATCAGCTCCAGTCACTCGGATCATTTTTCTCGTAACCTCCCCTGGACCCTCTCCTTCGCGCGATCACTTTCCTCCTCAGATATGGTTCCCAAAAAAACTGCTCACAAACTTCTCCAAATTGATGGTCCTGACCAGTGCCTTATAACAGCCTCATCATTACATTTAGCTCTTTGGCACATCCATCTCTAAACTTGTCCTAATGGTATTATTGCCTACAGCTGCAATCTAAAGCAGCAACAATACCCCTGGACCAATCTGGTACAGTAGAAGACTGCAGATGCTGGAATTGAAACAAAAAAGAAGAGACTAACTGTGGAGGGACATGCGGAGCTCACCGTCAGGTAGCATCTCCCGGTGGAAGCGTAGCCCAGTAGTCAACATAGTTTCAACCATTTCCCTAAGGGCCATGGATTAAATGCAGAGATACGACCTGAAATGAAAACTCCCCGTTTCCGTGTCCGCCTCGCACAGATTGCTTGATCTGCATGAGAGTTCCAGCTCCAGCAGTTTGGTTTCTATTTGGACAAATATATATCTGTTTACTACATATAACAACACAATGACAACCAATTCAAGATTGAATCGTTGCCAGGGGCTAATTTTTAGGAACTCACAATTGAGGTGTAAGTTGGCTGGGTTCATGTTGGGTTTCACACAAATTATAATGCTTGCAATGTCAAAACATATGTCCATTTTGTTATCAATATGAATACAAAATGAAAACAATAAAATTAATAGGTTTTGAAATAGCTATTGTTTTGCATATATAATCAATGTTTTCCCTACAAACACTATCCTCTATGTTTCCTCTTTCGCCCTCTGCTCATGATAACTATATATCATTCAACCAAAGAACATTGAGACAAACTCTTGTGAATTTATTCACAGGCTCATAGGAAAGTTGTCAAAAATCATTTTAAGAATAACTTTTATACTGTTTTCATTTCATCAAATAGGAGTCTTTATCTAAAATATGTAGAAGAGAGAATAATGTGTTGGAATTATTCTGTATTGCCTATATAATATTTTTTCAGCTGTTTCTCAAATAAATATATAATATAAAGTTAAAGACAAGAGTGAACTGTAGATGCTGGAATCTTGAGCTAAACACAATTTGCTGGAGTAGTGTTACTCAAGTATTTTCAGGCAGCATTCTGTGCAGGGAATGGATAGGCAACCTTCTCTATCCTTGCAATGGAATAGGCCAAGGGGCTTTGCAGGGGCTGCAACGAGGGTAGATGGGAGAGATCTGGAATTCATTCATTTGGCATGAGAGGTCTGATTCAGAGAGCCTTGATAACAGCTACAGAAAAGATGCCTAAGCCATTCTTGAATCTTGGTGAAATGTGCTTTAGGGTTTGGTGGTCTGCCCACGTCAGCCCAGTGGGGAGAGGAGAGTAGAGGAAGGGAGGAGGAGAACGGGAAAGAAATGAATGGCTGTGGGGTTGTGAGTAATCCTGATGATTATATTACCAAAGAATAGGTGGCCCAAATCAGGTCATTTGACCCATTAAGATCTGCTCCGCCATTCAGGGCCACAGCTGAATGTATTTTCCCCTAATATAACCCCATTTCCTGCTTCTCGTCGTAACCTTTGATGCTCTTCCTAATTCAGAAACTATCAATCTCCACTTTAAAAGTACTGAATGACTTGGCCTTCACAGCCATCCGTGGCAATGAATTCCACAGATTCACCACCCTCTGGCTGAAGATATTTCTGCTCATCTTCATTTTTTATTCTGAGACTGTGCCCTTCAGATCGTAGAGACTCTCTCCACTTATTAAGAAACATCTGCTCCTCTCATCTGCTCCTATCCGCACTATCTACTTCATTATTCGGTAAGCTTCAATGAGATCCCACCTCATCCTTCTAAACTCCAGTGAGTAGAAAGCCCAAAGCCAATGCTCTTCCTATGTTAACCCAATCATCCCCGTGATTAATTTCGTAAACCTCCTCTCTATGGCAGCATATCCTTCCACAGATATGGGGCCCAAAACGGCTCACAATATTCTAAATGTGGTTTGACCAATGCCTTGTAAAGACTCAGCATTACATCCCTGCCATTGGCTGCTTTCCTGAGGTAGCATGTACAGATGCTGTACAGGATAGGGATGGGAGGTGGGGGGGGGGGGGGGGTGGCTGGTTTGTGTGAGGGACTCGACTGTGTCTATAACTCTCTGCAATGTCTTGTGGTCTTGGGCAGAGCAATAGCCAAACCACTAATTTATTTCCATTAAATCCATATCCTTCTTTGCCTTGCTTATTCACGTGCCTGTCTAATTGTCTCTTAAATGTAGTGATTACATGTGACTCTGGCAAGAATTCCTGGTATCAACTATTATTTGTGTTCAACAAAATCTCCTCAAAACTTCTATAAAAGTCATTCCTCTCATCTTAAACCAGTGCCATATTGTTTTTACCGAAGATAGACACAAAATGCTGGAGTAACTCAGCGGGTCAGGCAGCATCTCTGGAGAAAAGGAATAGGAGACGTTTCGGGTTGATGCCCTTCACCAGACTACCCTCAATGTAAACCACCATCTGCAGTTCCTTCTTACACACGCCCTGTTGTTTTTGATAGCCTTGCTTGCCATGGGAAAAAGTTTGTGTTCACAAAATGAATTTTGGTTGTCAGGTGGCTGCTGCCCAATTGTTTGCCTTGCCTTTTTTTTTAAAGTTTGTGTTCACAAAATGAATTTTGGTTGTCAGGTGGCTGCTGCCCAATTGTTTGCCTCACCTTTTTGTTTAAGTTTGTGTTCCCAAAATGAAGTTTGGTTGTCAAGTGGCTGCTGCCCAATTGTTTGCCTTGCCTTTTTTTTAAAGTTTGTGTTCACAAAATGAATTTTGGTTGTCAGGTGGCTGCTGCCCAATTGTTTGCCTCGCCTTTTTGTTTAAGTTTGTGTTCACAAAATGAAACTTGGTTGTCAAGTGGCTGCTGCCCAATTGTATGCCTTGCCTTTTTTTTAAAGTTTGTGTTCACAAAAAGAATTTTGGTTGTCTAGTTGCTGCTGCCCAATTGTTTGCCTCGCCTTTTAATACGTTTGTGTTCACAAAAAGAATTTTGGTTGTCAGGTGGCTGCTGCCCAATTGTTTGCCTCGCCTTTTAAAACGTTTGTGTTCATGAAAAGAATTTTGGTTGTCAGGTGGCTGCTGTCCAATTGTTTGCCTCGGCTTTTAAAACGTTTGTGTTCACGAAAAAAATTTTGGTTCTCAGATGGCTGCTGCCCAATTGCTTGCCTCGCCTGTTTTTTTTTAAATTTGTGTTCACAAAATGAATTTTGGTTGTCAGGTGGCTGCTGCCCAATTGTTTGCCTCGCCTTTTTTTTTAAAGTCTGTGGTCACAAAATGAATTTTGGGTGTCAGGTGGCTGCTGCCCAATTGTTTGCCTCGCCTTTTAAAAAGTTTGTGTTCACAAAAAGAATTTTGGCTGTCAGTGGCTGCTGCCCAATTGTTTGCCTCGCCTTTTAAAAAGATTCTGTTCACGAAAAGAATTTTGGTTGTCAGGTGGCTGCTGCCCAATTGTTTGCCTCGCCTTTTGAAAAGTTTGTGTTCACGTAAAGAATTTTGGTTGTCATGTGACTGCTGCCCAATTGTTTGCCTCACCTTTTAAAAAGTTTGTGTTCACAAAAAGAATTTTGGTTGTCATGTGGCTGCTGCCTAATTGTTTGCCTCGCCTTTTAAAAAAATTGTGTTCACGAAAAGAATTTTGGTTGTCAAGTGGCTGTTGCCAAATTGTTTGCCTCGCCTTTTAAAAAGTTTGTGTTCACAAAATGAATTTTGGTTGCCAGGTGGCTGCTGCCAAATTGTTTTTAAAATTGTTGCAACAGTTTTCGGATGGATAAAGCTCAAATAAATATTTTATTAGATCAAGACTATGTTTAATTGCAAAATTGGCGCTCATTCCGTAACTTCCACTTAGTGGCAAGATGGCGCCGATGCCGTCATTTCCAGTTAGCATTAGGATAGCACTGACTGCATCATTTCAGGTTCGTGGCAAGATGGAGCTGACTGCAGAAGGCATAGTGAAGACGTTGTTGAATTCAAGAGAGCTTACTGCTCTGTCTATGTTGGACGTCAAAGTATGTTTTTGCTTCACCAGCAGTCACCTCTACAGGAGGCTTTAAACGTTTGAATTATTCGGTTTACACACTGTATGTTCACCACGTTCTGAAGTTACTTGCCATTTTAATATTGGTTGTGAGTCTGTGTGTGAGAGTGTGTGTGTGAGTGAGTCTGTCTGTGTATGTGTGTGTGTGAGAGTGTGTGTGTGAGAGTGTGTGTTTATATATATGTGTGTGTGTGTGTGTGTGTGTGTGTGTGTGTGTGTATATGTGCAATTGTGTGTGTGTGAGAGTGTCTGTGTGTGTGTGAGTGTGTGCGTCTCTGAGTGTCTGTATGTGTAAGAGTCTGTGTATGTGTATGTGAGAGTCTGTGTGTGTGTGTGAGTCTGTGTGTGTGAGAGTGTCTGTGTGAGGTGGAGGTGTGTGTGTGATCAACAAATAACAGATAGTACAAATAATATAGTCTTGCGTAGTTCAGAGCTTATTCGTTATGTTTAATAGCCTGATGGTTGTCAGGAAGAGGCTGTTCCTCAATGTGGATGTTACAGTTTTCAGTTTACAAAAGTCGGACGTGACTCCAGAAGTCGGGCATAAGTCAGTCAGTCCACAAGCCATGATTCAGTCTGTCAGTCCAGAGGCCATGAGTGAGTCAGTCAGTCCAGAGACCATGAGTTAGTCCCAAGGCAGTGAGTCCAGAGGCCATGATTGGGTCGCTCACCGCCACCACCCCCCCCCCCCCCCCCCACACTGGCATCCCCACCTCAAGACGCTGCCCTCCGCCTGGCTATAGGTTGCTCCACCTCCTGAAGCCGCCCCCATCCCCCCGCTGCAGGACACCCCCTCCCTCATCAGCCCACGAGAGCCCCCGCCTGAAGCCATCCCCCTCCCTCTGCTGCAGGACATTTGCCACCTCCGGGATGGAAGATTGCAATCTTCACGTGGTCCGCCCTGTTTCGACTAATGCAATCAACTCGACGTGCACAAACAGAAGATCAAATAGAATAAGTTGTCCTACAACTTTAGGCTGTGCACGCCACAAGAAAGAAGAAGAACCCACCACCCACCCCACCCCGACAGCCCCCGCCTCAAAAACATGTTTTGCACAAATTCTTCAGTGAGTCCAGAGGATTGAGAATTACAACAAATTACAACCGCTCAATCTCTGTACATTAAAATTGTCTCTTTTTTATCAACAGCAAATAGCCATCAAGAGGCAGCGAGCAGCAGAACACAACAAGAGACGTGACAAGAAAGAACTTAATAATTCTCATCTTTAACATTTAATTTGTTCTTATATTTTAAGAGTAATTCACAATTTAAACTTTAATAAATCCTTTTTGCACTTTTCATGCCTGCGTGTTCTTCATTCCTGGTAACCTAATGGGCAAGAATGGCTGCTCTGTGGAAGAGCCACTAAGAATGCATGGGGGGAGATTATGGGGAGAAGAACTGAATGCGTGGGGGGGAGGGGAATGGCAAGGAGCAGAGTGGGGGAATGAAGGGAGGAGGGGTGACTGAATGAACTGCCAGTGTACCAGGCGTGAGTGACTGAACTGCCAGCCTACCAGGTGTGAGTGACTGCACTACCAGCCCACCAGCCGTGAGGAAGTCAACTGCCAGCCCACCAGCTGTAAGGAACTGAGTAAGTGAACTGCCAGCCATCCAGCCATGACTCACTGAACTGCCAGCCCAATAATCCATTCAGTCCACCCTCTCCCCCTTTTCTCTCACACAGTCTGTCACCTGTTTTGGGCACAATTTCTGGCAGTTTCTCAGCTGCCAGCCTGCCAGGTCTGAGTGACTGTACTGCCAGGCCTCGGTGACTGAGCTGCCAGCCCAAGAATCCATTTGGCCCACACTGTCCATACTAGCCCTCTTGAAACCAGACCCTTCGGCCCACAACACCCATACTAGCACAACAGAAAGCCCCCCCCCCCCCCCACTCCCACTGGCCAGCAATATTGCAATTGGTGGAGAGGTTAAATATTGTGTTGGGTGACCAGCCCTCCCGTGTGTCCCGTGGGATCTAACGGGTCCCACTTAGTCTAGTTATATATAAATGTTTGCTTAGATCATCTAAAAACAAAACCCTGGAAATGTATGCAGAGATGAGAATTTACTAGGTTTATTAATGCCTGTTGAATACTGAACTTTACTAAATATGGTTTCACTTAACTGAAAAGCTATTTTTACATTCAAATTAAAAATGTCAACAACACAACATAAAAATGTAGCAACATTTAAATTATTTTGAAAGTCTTACTGTTTTATTAAATGCCAGTCTTTGTTTTCAAAATATTATATGTTCCATACCGTTGATTGCATTCTCTGGCAATTAATGCTACCCTGCCCATTCAATGCTGCGGTTTTTATTAAGCAGTGGAAATGTATTTTTGCTGGAAATGATGAAAGAAAAAATGGGAGAAAGCGTTAAGAAAATCGATGAGTATTTTAATGTGTTGGAAGGAACTGCAGATGCGGGTTTAGACCGAAGATAGACACAAAAACCTGGAGTAACTGGAATAGGTGACGTTTCGGATCGAGACGCGTTACCGACGTGTTTCTAGTTTTGGGTTATGTGCTGCAAACGGAAGTTTAAACGGAAGGGCGCAGTTCCACAATGAGGAGATCCTGGCAAGACAACACTACGCTCGATGACGGTACAGAGGGTGTTGTATGTTGTGTGCGAACACACACGTCAATACAATGCATACGATTATATAACGTCACTGGAGCAGTGACCAAAGTAGTCAACACTGAGTGGAGGAAATGTAAACACAGGACACTGCAGACATTTGAATCTGGAACAAAAACAAAACGAGTTGCTGGTGGAACGCAGTGAGGCGGGATCTGAGGAGGCAAAGGAGCTTTTCACTGAACAACAAAAGCTTTTCACTGTGCCTCGGAACACTGACAATAAACGAGACTGAACTGAGCATCATATATGGAGGCAAAATACCACCCCAATCCCTCCACAGATGCTGCCTGTACCGTTGGGTTTACACAGCGGCTCGTTTTTTTTTGTTTCTGAGGAAACACTGTAATTGAGACATGGTCTGATTTTTTATTACCATATAAAACAGATGGGAAGGATCAAACGTAAACATAATGCTTAAACAAGACAGACAATTTGAGCTATTTTGGGGAATTGGAGCCCTTCTGATGTGTTGTTTCCATACTCTCCCCCTATCCGTTCTGATATAGCAAACTCGTCCTGGGCTAAACTACCACGGGCTCCTGCAGTTTTCTGCAAAATGTACTTTTGGCAAAGGAACGTCAGAAAATATGTTACAGGAGCCAAGCAGAGTCCCGGCACTCAGCAAGGCACAATATTGTTGCACTTCTGTCCATCCCTCTCATTTCTCCCTCCCACCCCCTCTCTACCAAATATTCTGTTTGTAGTTTGTTTGTTTGTTTCTTTGCACAAAGTCCGCGAGCACAAATAAATGTGACGACGACGGAGCATGATCTCCACCGCAAACTCCCTTCCTCTTTCTCTCCACGTCCACTTTCCTGCCCTTCTCCCATATCTCCCTCGCTTCCACACTTTTACATTTGGTGGATGCTGCCTGGTGGCATTTTGTGCGAGGACACTCCACCAAGAGCGCAGGCGGACGGCCCCGCCTCCCGGCCGTCAATCACCGGACGGGCCCGGGTGGGCACGCACGCACGCACGTAGGCAGCGGGGGGAGGGGCGGGGCGGCGCCTGTCCGTGCGCATGCGCGGCGGCGGGGGGTGACCGGTTGGCGTGACCGCCGCGAGCAGCCAAAGGACACGCTCACTTCCCGCGGGCGGCCGAGCCGAGCGGGAGCGAAGAGAAGACGGTCCTCGCACTCTGAGAGACGGGCAATGGCGACCACTACCTCCCTCCTCCTGCTGCTGTTCTTCCTCCACTGCGCCAGCGCATACACCGGTAAACCGCGCCATTTTAAACCCCCTTTAGACGGCTCGGTTAAAACGCTGAACGATTCGGCGTCGTGTTTGCTTTTAAAATTTTAAGGAAAACGGGCACCCCGATCCCAGCGTTCGTGCCCCTCCCGCATCCTCGACGGGTTGTGTTTTTTTAAAAAGAAAAACGTTGTACTTTTACCTCATTCCGAAGTGGAATAGTGGCAGATATGTGTGTAAATAGGTCGGGCCGAAGGAGGGAGGGAGGGAGCGGCGCTGCCGGTTGCCGGGCTGACTGGTCTGAGCCTGTTTCTAGGGACGGCAGCCGAGCGCTACCAAACGTCCCGGGAACAGGCTCGCCTCCGGGGTGGTGAAGGGTGCTGTTGCTCCTGTGGCGTGTGGGTGTCGTACGTGGGGTGGGTGGTGGTAGTGGTGGGGGAGGGTCGCTGACTGCCAGTATAGGGAAAGAGTCCCAATCGACGTGCACTCTCGTTGTCAACAGCAATTTGTAATTGCCCCAACCATCTTAATGATAGTAGCCCTAACACCAGACTTCCACATCGAGGAATTTTTTTTTGCCCACTAAGGTTGACTGGAAGCACAAAGAAACCCCCAAACCTTAATGCGTAAGAGTCTGAAGAAGGGTCTCGACCCGAAACGTCTCACCCATTCCTTCTCTCCAGATATACTGCCTGTCCCGCTGAGTTACTCCAGCCTTTTGTTTCTATTCCCAAACCTTAATATTTCAGGCTCGGATGAAATTCAGCACCTATAATTTAATTTGAAAACACCCCGCGGGAGATTACCGAAGACAATTCGACACGTGGAGTCTAACCTCTGCTCTTGTAAGCCTGTAATTTTATGGCCAATTCATTGCCTTATGGCGGAGCATGTTTTGTCCGCTCTCGGGATACCAAGGGCGCTCGGGATATCAAGCCCTGTAGGCTATAAACCTCGAAGTGGAAGTCTGGTTTTAGGGTTACTGTTATTAAGATGGTTGATACATTTACTTCCTCTTCGCATATTGACCTTTCCGTCCTTGGTCCCTTCCATTGCCAGATTGAGGTCACACGCAAAATGGAAGAACAGCACCTCGTACATGGTAGTTTACACTCAACAGTATGAACACCGAATTCTACAATTTCAACTAAAACTTCCAATAAGCTTCCTCTCAATCACACTGTCTCCAATATTGGTGCACACACATTTCTCCCATCACCCTGGCATTTTACTCCTTTCCCTTCTTTTGTATGTTTATCTCCTATCCCTGAATCCCACATTTCCTTTTACCCATTTTCTTCCCCCTGTCCATTATGCCATTATCTCTCCTTTGAGCTTTACATTTCACTCAAACTGTTTCGTTTTAAACCAGCTTCTTTGGTTGCCCATGTCTCCATTTTACATTTCAGTCTAATCTGGTGTTTTGTCTCCTTTTCAAGCCTTTGTCACTTATATCCCCCGACCATCTGCTAATTACCCCCCCCCCCCCCCCACACATATCCCTGTGCCTCTATCACTTACTTGGCTTTGGCCAACCCCCAGCTCTCTTTGCCAGCCTCCTTCCCCCTAAATCATTCAGTCTGAAGAAAGATCCTGACCTGGAACATTGTCTGTCCATTTGCTCCCAAGATGCTGCATGAGTCCCCCCAGCACTTTGTTTTATTTGATTGTCTGGGCATTTATTTGCTAAATTGTGATTAGGTCTAAGAAACATATTTGCTGCGACATTCTTCTGGAAGGCAGCGTGTTGAAAATAAAAGTGAATTTGTTTTAATTTGTCTAAAATTTGGGATATTTCTCAAAAGGAAACTGAGTGAAACCATCTATTGATGCATTGCCATACAGACACACTCAGAGGAAGTTCTCAAAGCACTCAGTTGCTTCGGGGTGTTTTGCTGACCACTGAATCGGCTGATGCAATTTGGTTTTCCATGGTGATTCTCTTTTAATTTGTCACAATTGCTGTTCTGTGCAGGCAATGTTTTGCACAGAATGTTCTGACTTGTAATCAAAACTAGGTTAATAATAGCTTCAATGCAGGCAGCCGTATTTAGTAATCCCTTTGTGTGAAGGTCCACAGATTATAAACTAGCATTGGAAGCTATAACATCAACCCTCCTTGAATAAAAGGGTTGGAACATTCTGTGCTTGCTGTTGCTTACACTCTTACAAATGGTTACTTTTTAAAATGTTGAGTTGATTTATGAAACCCTTACTGATTTTTGCTTTCATGTGTTGTTGCTTGCTGGGCTTTGAACTCTGACACAGTGTATTGGCCACACAGAATTGTTCTATTTTAGTTTTTGGAAAAATGCATTCTTATTAACCTAACATCAGCTGTGCTTATTCAGTTGTCAAACAATATTGAGTTAAATTTCTCATGAATATCTATGAAAAATACCCAACCTTTATTGATGTGTGTAAGAGAATAGTGTGAGAGATTGTAGTGGTGCTTAGAGTTGATTCACTTGTCAGCTCAGGAATACCCTAATAAGTAACTAGAGGGCAAGTGATATAGTTCTATTTTTGTATTCAGTCCTGATTTGTTATGGTTTTGTTCCTTGTTGGTGAGATTGAATCCCATCACTGTTCGATTTTCAAATATGATAAAATATACTACAATTTGTAAATCTAATGTTAATGATTTAAAGAATCTGGCACTCAGCTTTGACTTGATATGTTGTTCAATATTCATTTAAATTTGCGTTGACTAGTCTGAATGAACGTGGCCTTTTTTAAATCGTATTCTGTTTAGACCATTTATTTAATTTTTCAATATTTGATCATTGATAGCCAGTCTGGCAATTATTGCCTATCCCCAATTGTCCTTCAGAAAGAAGTGGTCTGTCACATTGAACCTATGATGCAGTCTGTTTGGTGAAGCTATTCCTCTGGTGTTGGGGAAAAAAAATCCAGGATTGCACCTAGTGAAGATGGACAGCAATATATTTATAAATCAGATTTTGTCAGTGTTGGAATGGAACGGGCAGGTGCTGCTGTTTCCATATATCTGGTGATGGAAGTTATGGGTTTGTGAGTAACTACACTCCATTTTGTCTCAGTCAAGAGGTGCCAGTGGTGAAAGCAATTAATGTAGAAGGTGATTGCTGGTGTGTCAGTTGAACAGGCATCTTTGTTTGGTCCGACATCGAGCTGCCCGACCATTGGAGTTGAAAGTGAAGTTTATCGTCACACATCTGACTAGTTCCGTTTTACTGCTGGAAAACCTTCGCAGTGTCAGGAAATATTAGTATCGCATTGGTTATTATCATGTGCCACAATTGCATGCTATCCGGTTGAATCATACTATACATGTGTACAAACAAGCTGTACATGTACACCCGTCAGAGGAAAAAAATGAATATCAAATGTTACAGCTGCAGATAAAATACAGATTTACAAAGTCCCCAAGGCCTGCAAAGAGTTAGACTAGGAATAGAAATATAGGAAGATGTTCAAGTCCTGGTAAGTACATTGTTGTTAGTTCAGAGGTCAAGAAGGCTTAGAAACTAAGAACAGGAGTGTGCCCTTGATAGAGAATATAATCAAAGAACTTTATTCAACTTGAGAGATGTTTCAGAAAGGAGGAGTTGAAATGGCTCCTTTTAATGGAGTTGCAGTTGGGAATTGGCAGTATTTGGTCTATTACTGCAAGGCTTGAGTTTTCAGCTTTGATTATCTGTCTTGGCCTGGTTTCGTTAATAAAATTAGTAAATTACCATCAAGTAAGATCATAGAGATTTTGAAATGGAAGACGGACACAAAATGCTCGAGTAACTCAGCGGGACAGGCAGCATCTCTGGAGAGAAGGAATGGTTGACATTTTGGGTCGAGCCCCTTCTTTAGACTGATTGTGAGAGATGACGATATCAAAATGGCTTGATACTGGGAGTACCAGTTTGCGATCGTGGACAAAGTGCATTTTGCTCTGTGAAGTGGTTGCGTAGTCTGCACTTGGGCTCACCAATGGAGAGGAGGTTACTTTGAGAGCACCAAAAGTGATAGACGAGGCTGGAGGATGTGCAAGGTGAATCGCTGTCTTCTCTGGAAGAACTGTTTTGATCATTGGAGGGGGGGTGAGGGAGAAGGTGCAAAGACAGTTGTCCCACTTCTGGATGCTGGGGAAAGTGCTTGAGGAAGGATGAACCGAGCAGGGATTAACAGAGGAAAGCAATAAGGGGGGGGGGGGGGGGGGGGTCATGTGTCTGCCAGAAATGTTACAATATTGTGGCGGATGTAGTGACTGAGGTGAAAGGGAGGGATTGAGATAACTTTAACCCTCTTCTATAGAAGGGAGAAGGCATAGGATACACCGCATAGAACTAAACTATTCTTTCCTGACAAAACTTTACATTTCTAGCTTTTGTAAAAGTGTTTTCTCATACATCATGACTTGGTTTGATTAGTTTACTGACACTAGCATGCTGACACAAACTGAGATAAACAAAGAATACACGTTTTGAACATTGAATAAGTGTTACGTGAATTTGAGTTATGATAACAAATATCTTGAGAGCAGAATTGCTGCAATTCATCATTATATTGACATTTGTGTTGTGTAATTGAATACAGTATTTCAGGTGGGGCAAGATCTTCAGTGGATCATAGGAGCAGGATTTGGGCCATTCATCTCGAAGCCTGGACAACTTTTTACCTTTCAAGAGTCAAGAGTGTTTTATTGCCATATGTCACCGATAGAACAATTACATTTTTACTTGCTGCAGCACAGAAAATGTAAACATTGTACTATATACACAAAAGAGAAATAAAGGTTTGTGTGTGTTTGTGTGTATATGTATATGGATATGTATATTATGCGCACACACACAACACAATAGTCATGCAATAATAACAATAGTCTATTGTAGTTCAGAGCTTTTTTGAGGCTGGAGTGTTTAATAGCCCGATGGGTGTAGGGAAGAAGTTGTTCCTGAACCTGGACGTCACTATTTTCAGGCTCCTGTACCTTATTCCCGATGGCAGGAGTGAAATGAGTGTGTGGCCAGGATGGCATGGGTCTCTGATGATGCTGGTTGCCTTTTTGAGGTAGCGACTGCGATAAATCCCTTTGATGGTGGGGAGGTCAGAGCCGATGATGGACTGGGCAGTGGTCACAACTTTTTGCAGTCTTTTTCGTTCTTGGGCAGTCAAGTTGCCGAACCAGGCCGCAATGCAACCAGTCAATATGCTCTCCACTGTACACCTGTAGAAGTTCAAGAGAAACCTCTTTGACATACCGAATCACTGTAATCTTCTCAAGAAGTAGAGGCGTTGGTGTGCTTTCTTTATAATTGCCGGAAGTGGTGGCGCAGCCCTGCAGCTGCGGTCCATTTGTCTTTTTTTTCCCCTTTGTCCTGTTTTAGTTTATTCAGTTTATGTGTGGGGGGTGGGGGAAAACTTGTTTTTAGTCTCTTCCTTCGGGGGGGGGTGACCATTTCTTGTCGTATCGGAGGGGATACGACAAGAAATGGTCCCCCCCCCCCCCCCCAAAGAAGAGACTAAAAACATGTTTCTCCCACCCCCCCCCCCCCCCCAACATAGTGTGGCAATGTAGTTCTGGCAGGAAGTCAGCTGACTAAGTACTGCAACATTTTCCCAGGCAATATAAACAATTCAAACAAGGCTTCAAACTTCTGCCAATCGCCAAACAGCACCACAAACACTTTGCAACATTATTCACAGTATTTAAAACCCTTTTGTAGCTGGCCAATCCTGATTTTGCATTTGCAACACCTGAGCCCCTCTGCAAAGTCCTCATGCATTTTAACAATGGAGAGGACTTCTGGACCTCACCTTATCTGACATATCAATCGAGGACCTAGACCTTCACCAGCTTGTAGCTTTAAACTGAAAAAGACCAAGCAGGCCTCGCAAATGCAAAGATCCTCTGACTAAATACATTTCTCCTTATCTCCTTCCTAAAAAAACGTCCTTTAGTTCTGATGCTATGACCTCTAGTTCTAGACACTCCCACTCGTGGAAACATCCACTCTATCCAAGCCTTTCACTATTTTGTATGTTTAAATGAGGCCCCCCCTCAGTTTTCTAAACTCCAGCGAGTGCATGCCCGGTGCCAACAAACGCTCATCATTGGCTACCTGCTCATTCCTGGGATAATTCTTGTGAACCTCCTCTAGACCCTCTCCAGAGTCGGGTATGGTGTCCAAAACTGCTCACAATATTCCAAATGCAACCTTACCAGTGCCTTATAGAGCATTGACATTATATCCTTGTTTTTGTATACAGGCCTTCTTAAAATAAATGCTAGCATTGAGTTTGCTTTTTTTTTTTTTTTTTTTGCTTTTTTAACAATTTTTTTAACGACTGATTACAGATTAACTTTTTGGGAGTTCTGCCCCAGCAGGATATGGTCTCGGGCAACAGTAATTGTCATTGAACGCGAGTGGTGGTAGACAAGCCCAGCCCACCTCTGATTTCTGGATTCTCTCCCCATTTAGACAATTGTATGCGCCTTTATTCCTACTACCAAAATGCACCGAGAGAAGAAATGGGTGACGTTTCGGATCGAGACCCTTCAGACCTGATAGTCACCCATCCCTTCTCTCCAGAGATGCTGCCTGTCTGAGTTACTCCAGCATTTTGTGTCTACTTTTGAATTAAACCAGCATCTGCAGTTCTTTCCTGCACATTATTATTCTGATATCCTGGTTATACAATACTTTTTTTTTAAGATGTTATCACATGAAATAAGAGGGAAAATATGTTTTAATTTTCCAAGCCTTTAACATTTAACCATACACTGTATTTTGGTGTTATTTCATTGCTGTAACAGGTTTATAACAATCATAAGTGTTTAATGGATTGTGAGATCTGTATTACTGGAAATCTGTGTGGTCATACGATTACTGAGTTTCTGGATAGAGTATGTCACAAATGAAAGCTCAATGTTTTTTAACTTAATTTGTGTCAAAAGTCTATTGTTAACATTGCAATATTGCAATGTGGGGCCTAAGTCTAACGCATACTTCACACATTTCTGAGCTTTCAGAGGAAAGCTAAATTTCCTTTTACACATTTTCTTTATTCATAAACTTTAATTTGTTCAGTTTTCTGTTTTGTTGCAAATGATTTTTTTTATTTCAGCTGGTTTTATAAAGGCACCATTGTCTGATGTGAAGCTAATTGAAGACAGTATAGAATTGGACTGTGAGGCAATTGGAAAGCCCACTCCTGAAATTCAGTGGTGGGCTGTAGAGGGAAATGACACTGAAGTCATGTCACAGCTCTATGATGGTGCACGACAACAGCGGGTCAACATCAACTTCATCTATGACCTTGATGCCAAGAGCACCATCAGCATCATGAATCTAAACATCGAAGACACAGGCACATATGAATGCAGAGCCAGTAATGATCCCTACCGCAATGATTTAAAAATTATCCCACAAGTCAAGTGGATATTGTCTCAGGCAACAGTAATTGTCATTGAACGTGAGTGGTGGTAGACGAGTCCAGTCAGATGTTTACCAGTAGTTTAGTTCAAGCATCTGGTATGCATTTTTCTGCCCTTTGTGTCACCCCTCCAAAAGACCCCCCTGGTACGATTAAGGTTACTCCAACCCTTTTTACTCCTTGTAGCTATCCTGCTTCCTTTTTATCCTGTGACTTGTTACAAGGTTGTGAGATTGCTTTCCAAAATGTTGTTGTATTTTTAGGTTATTGTGCTTACCATGCAGATCGGCCGTACATCCGATTGTATCTGTGAAATGACAATTTAGAAAACTGCTGGGGAATATGTTTTACATTTGTGTTTAATTAGTATTAGCATACATTTTAGCTTCATGAGCATAAATATTAGGCATCTCACTTATCAATCTTTACAGCAATACTACATAGAAAAACGTAGATTGTCTTATGGTCATGTTGCAATCTCACACTCTGTAACTAGTCTTTAGTTTTACCTTTATGATCAGAAGATGGCACCTGAAGGCTTTCTCGTGTTACAGGCTGGAATTGGATACTTCATAATTGGATACTTCATAATTCCTGACAAAGCTCTGTACTTATAATATTGTAACTCCTGTACTGATTTGTGCAATGGCTGCCATTTTCTACATTATCAGCTTAATGTTGAATCCTCCTTTGATCCTTCCTTGCATAGACGATGCATTGGTGCCCTTGTATTTTGATGGTTGTGTAATAATAATGAATGAATATTCAGTGGGGGTTGGGTCCAGGAAACAGTAAACAGGACTCTAAATCTTTTGATAATTGGGCATTTATGTAACATTTACCTACTGTAGCTTGATAGGTGACTTCATTTAGAGCAGTATTGCCTTTGTGCAGAGCTGGAATAGCTCAGCAGATCAGGCATCCTCTGGAGGACGTAAACTGATGATGTTTTCGGGTCAGTGCCCTTCTGATGGAGGATCCCAACCTGAAACACCACCATGCTCTCCATTGGTGCTGCCTGACCCACTGATTTATTCCAACACTCAGAATTACTCGAGATTCCATCTGTAGTTCCCTGTGTTGGCCGTAATGCCTTTCCATTCAGTTTATCTTCATTTAAGCTCATACTTGTTCCTCTTTGCCGTTAGACCCGACAATTGTCACGGATCCACGAATCTTGGAACCTGGTGAAAATGTAAAGGATGCCATTCTACGCTGCAACCTGACAGATCCACCATCTCCTATTGAGGGTCATGTGTGGAAAAAGGATGACGTGGAAATCTCAACAACGAGGGATTCAAGTTCATCGCCACTCATGGAATACAAGTATGTTTATTTTAACTGGTAGAACTGCTTGTTTTATTTAGTTGCCGTAATATAGTCAGTCTCTACTTCACGGTCGTTCTTTAAATATATTCATAACATTTGTTTTGGTTACTTCTTGCTATTCAACTTATTTATGCTCTGATCAGTCTTTAGTTCCTGCTACAGGTGTGCAGTTTTCGAATTTTTAGTGAAGTATAGGTATCACAAATAAAGATAAATCGGGTAACTTCCCCAACACTTTGACTATTATCTATACAGTAAACCCTCGTTACAACAGACCATGTGGGGGGAGGGAGAGGAATGCTGTCCATTATAACCGAGTAAGTTATCACTTCTATAAAGTAGGTCGCCCAGTCTCGCTGGAGAACATGACTAGGGGACATTGGGACTCTTCAGACTGATTCTGTCTGCTCAGTTTCTCTAGCACTTGGTGTCATTTAACTTTAAAACTAGATGTTGATGCCGCTGGTCTGCGCCAGCGAGCACTTCACGCATCGCACGTTCCGGATACAACTATTTATGTGGCTCGTGTTGTAGCCCCATGGTGACAGTGTTTTCTTCAGACTGCTGCCACCGACAGAACATGCTCTGTCCTTGTGGGGCTCTCCCCTTCAAATGCTGCTGCTTCCAAGGGAGCAACAGGAGGAGAAGGAAGTGGCTGTCAAGTGGGGAGCAGGACAAAGCGGCGGCCGACAGGAAGAAACACCAGAAGGTGGGAAGGAAGGGGGCGTTACGGTGGCATCGGCTTGAAGGAAATGTCCCCAGTGGCTACAATGTGAGCCACAACAATAGCCTTCGCAATCTGACTGTGGTGAGTGACTGGCTCCCTGGTGCACCTTGCGTGTTGGGTCTGTGTAGGGGGCCAGGGTGGTGTCAGTGGGTCCATCTAATAACTGAAAATCTGTTAAATCGAGGGTTGACTGTACATTTTTTAAATTTTACACTTTCACATTTTGCACCCAGTTAACTCTTATTTAGTAGCGGAAATGGAACGGCTTTACCACCAATTATGCTTACTGAATATTTTTGAATAATCGGAGTGGAGGGTAGTAAGAAGAGAGCATGTATCCGACTTGACTGTTAATATTTGTACGATATGCACAGTAGAATATATACAAGAGACATCGTATTGATAAGGGTAACAAGTATACAATATCACAAAACCCCCAAGGAAACTGTTTTAAAGTTGCATGCCACCTTTCCCCGAAGGGTTAAAATGGGGTCAACCCTTTTTGCCCCGTACATCTAATTTAAAATTTGACCCTCTAACCTGAAAGCAGTGCCCTCTTGTATTTGATTTTTTTTTCCTATCCTGGGGAAAATGTTTTGATTGTCTACCATATCCATCTCTGCAACCTGTGGCATTCCAGAGAAAACAATCCCAAGCCTGTCAAACATCTCCTGGCTAATATCCCCTGATCTAGGTCTCATTCTAGTATATCTCCTCGGCATTCTATCCAAAGCCGCCACTTCGAATGGGGCGATCAAAACTGCACACAATGTTCCAAATGTGGCCAAACCAAAGCCCTACAAAACTGCATCATGACATCCTAGGTCTTATGAAAGCAAGCATAACGTATGTCGCCTTTACCACTCTTCTACTTGTGTTGCCATGTTTAGGTAATTATAGAATTGGACTCCATGATCCCGCTGTACATCAGTGCTGTTGAGGGTTGCGCCATCGCCATTTTGTATGTTGCCTGTACATTTAACTTCCCAACACCTCACATTTGCTTGGATTATGCTCACAAATTTAGTATTTAAGAATCTTCTTGATGACTGAATATAATAAATTGATCCTTGTGTGAGTACGCAATTTATTTTCCCTTCTCCCTGTAAATCTATTTTTGAATATTTTCTGATCTTCATGTATTATTGAGGATGCCATGGTCGCTGTTCCCACAGAGTTCCACCAGCTTCCTGTTTTGTCAGTTCTTGCAGGAGCAGCTAATCATTAGTAAACCCATTTCTATGTTGGCTTTGCTGTGGGATTAGCTGCTTGAGGATTTGTATGTGGAACGTGATGGTGGATGTGTTTTTGCAATATTAAACACTACTGGTTGACCTGGATGGATAAGGGATTATCGGTATTACTACTATGATATAGTTGATCATTTTGAGTTATCTGATGTGTGCAGCAGAGTACATTTTGATACGTAGCAGAAAGCTATAGCTACACTGACATCATATGGTATTTGTGTAAAGACCTGCAAGAAGCTAATTCACTTGAACACTTACTCGGGGATTTAAATTCAATCCAAGCTTCTGAATTGTTTTTTTTATTAAGGCTGCAAGTGCCTCTTAACAACAAAAAAAAACCAATATGGTCGCCTTGTTTATTTTCCCCATCTATTATCCTTCAAAAAGCTTCTTGCAGGTTTCCCGACTGCAATTGGTCCTCCTGGTTCTTGGGGACTGTTCAAATGATCATTCTCAACTAAGGGTACACAAAAAGCTGGAGAAACTCAGCGGGTGCAGCAGCATCTAAGGAGCGAAGGAGATAGGCGACGTTTCGGGTCGAGACCCTTCTTCAGACCCGATTCTCAACTAAGGGTTGTGTAAGCTCCTAAACTCCATAAAAGGGCTAGCTGTTTTTAAATTGCCCTGATCGATTGTAAATCTGAACATCTACCAGGTGACCACCATCCCACCTCTGCCAAGACTTATTAAACTGTCTGATCTCAGGCAAGGGTATAATATTATTAAAAAGAACCCCAGAAAAGCAGTTAGGAGATACTCAAAGTTTATTTTCTACCAGAACTGAAACAAGCTGTTAGGAATCACATTATGATCCACTCAAAGACCAGGATGCTGCAGGTTTGGTAGCAACCAATGCAGCGAGAATTGAGAGGTAGTGGAGCAGCGGAAGCAATAAATAGGATAAATTGTTTAATGGTGTGATTAATGGCACAGTTAACTCTTTGTAAGCCATAAAGATTTTATTAATCATTTGCTTTGTTTGTTGTTGCTCATCTCAGTAACATTTCACAAAAATTGCCTTTCGGCTATTAATAGAGCATATTTCTGGCATTCTTGTTTGTTACAAAATTGCTTCTGAAATGCCATTACCATTTTTCTCGTAAATATGATTAGGTTTGCGCATCGGATGTGAAACGTTTATCTATGCTGTTTATTCTTTCAGACTAGATGCTGTTGATGCAAAACATTCAGGGGAGTATACTTGCCATTATTTCACAACGCCTGCTGTCAATGATACCATCTATGTGAAAGGTATGGAATGTTAAAAACATTTTATGTCAACTGAGCAGCCTAAATTAAAGCATTTGCATTTATTGAGGAATATTGCGCAAGCAATGGAGGTTATAGTAAAAAGCAAAATAATCTCTGCTTCATGGCTCTAACACCACTTTTGTTTGCTAGTGATTATTGGATGATTTTTACTTTCTACTTGTTGAATGCACCAGTTTGTCTGAAAGCATGGATGGGGGCGAGTAAGAGGATAAGGAATAATGCCTGCCGTAAACTAAATTAGTTGCGTGCCAGTAAATTAATGGTGCACATACCAAGCATGTTTTTAAGCATGTTTCTAGTTTGGTCAGTTGGAATGTTTATTTCCTGTGCAGAAAACTTTCTTTCAGCATCCTAGCTAATATTTTTCTCTCAACTACCATCATCCGCACAGATTATCTGGGTAATTGTCTGCAGGAGATCACTATGCGCAGATTGGCTGCCTCATTTCCTGTATCCTGGGACCTCTCGTTTTATGTGGGGTTTCATTCCTGAAAAGCAGTATGCAATTCAAAATCGCGCCAAATAAACATAAGCAAACGCGTAAATTTGAGCACCTAATTTCAAAAGTACAGCATGTAAATTAGGTTTGGGTATTAAAGAAATGCTTTAGTTCTAACTAAGCTAAACAGTATTTTTATCTATCAGGTTAATTTACCTTTCAGCAAGCCATTTAGAACGGAGACGAGGAAACACTTTTTCTCACAGAGTGGTGAGTCTGTGATAGGGCTCTTACAAATAGGGGATATGGGGAGAAGGCAGGAACGGGGTACTGATTGGGGATGATCAGCCATGATCACATTGAATAGCGGTGCTGGCTCAAAGGGCCAAATGGCCTACTCCTGCACCTATTGTCTTTTGTTACGACTCCCGAATGCAGGTACTTCAGAGCTGCGTAACATAGTAAAAAAACCAGGCTCAAGTTCCAAGAAAATAGTCTTTTATTTTGTTAAAACCCAAACCTGATCCAAACAACCCAGACAAGGACAAGAATAAACTAATAAACAAAGATAACAGTGCTCCAGCCAGCCTCGCAATGGGCCGTCGAACTAGTCTCTAACCTGCCTAAATGGAAATAACCCTGAAACAAAATACACGAAAACCCTGAGATCAGCTCTTATCTGTCCCAATTCAATATTAATTAACAAATGTAGGTAATAATACACAAAGTTCTATGCCATGTGGCCAGGCCTCCTGCAGTTCAAACCAGCAACCTGCTCACGAGCCAGGGTCGATGAAGAGAGAGAGTGAGTTCTGGGAGATTCTGGTATTTAAGCTTCCGTTGAGTTACCGCCACCTGACGCAGCTTGGCCAATCGGGTACAGGAACTCTTAACCCCTTGATTCCTGACTCCCAGCCACGGGGCCTGCACTTGGGAGAGAAACAAGAGTTAAGTACATAGTATTCACCAGAGGGGGGGGGGGGGGGGGGGGGGAGAAGTACCTAACACCCCCACCCAAAGATACTGAATTAGGTTCGGAAGAAACTATTCGGTGACAAAGGAACTTGCCAATACCCTTTTATCGAGTCCAACTTAGACACAAAACATGCACTTCCCACATGATCACCGCAATCCTCCATCCGTGGAAGAGGATAGCAATCCGGCTTAGTTACACCATTCACCCTCCGAAAGACCATGCAAAACCTGTCGTCCCCATTAGCCTTCGTAGCCAGTAGACATGGAGAACTCCACGGGCTACAACTAGGTTCAGCAATTGCATGCTGCAGCATAGGCGTCTGAGAAGGCACATCCGAGAACAGTGACCCATTTGACCCCACCAAAGCAAGCAGATCATCCTGCTGACTTTCAGACAAATGAGACAACCACAAGGGAAGCGACTTCAAATCTTCAAAGTTGCACAGCTTGCCCTGCATCACTGCCACAGACATTCGTGCCTCACGCACATCACCACCCGTGTCAGGGGGCAGCACTACTTCAGCCAAAACCGGCTTAGACAAAACCGAAGGACACAGCTCCTCCCCATCAACCTGTACATGCTCCTGTTCATGGAACTGCTTCAGCATGTTGATATGACAGAGCTGAGTCTTACACCTCCGATCAGAGGTACCAATAACGTAATCACTTGCACCAACCTTCTTAACCACCTGACAGGGACCCCTATACCGAGCCTGCAGACTGGAACCAGGAATAGGCAACAACACCAGGACTTTGTCACCTGGAGAAAAATTCCTACTAGAAGCCTTGCCGTCGAACCAGCCCCCCATCCTAGACTGAGCAGAGGCAAGATTACCCATTGCCAGTTCGCATGCCCTCCGCAGTGCAGTCTAGACCAAAAAGTACAGACGTGGTCTAAAATACTGCGTTTTGAATTCTCCTGCAACCATTTCTCCTTCAGGACCCTCAACGGACCATGAACAGTATGCGCGAACACCAGGTCAGCAGGACTGAACCCTATAGACTCCTGCACGACCTCACGCACCGCAAACATAACGAGATGAACCCTCTCATCCCAGTCTTTGTCAAACTCCAGGCAGTAAGTCCTCAGCATGGAATTCAAAGTCTGGTGGAACCGCTCGAGAGCTCCCTGGCTCTCAAGATGATACGCACTGGAGTAACAATGCTCAATATCCAACAACTTCATTACCTGACCAAAAACCTTTGACATGAAGTTGAAACCTTGGTCACTCTGCACCACCTTGGACAAACCAAACAATGAAAAAAACTTAGTGAGAGACTTCACAATGGTAGGGGTAGTAATGTTACGCAAAGGGACCACCTCCGCAAAGCGGGTAGACGCACACATGATTGTCAATAAAAACTTGTTGCCCACCCTCGTCCGAGGTAGAGGACCCACACAATCAACTAGAATCCGTTCAAACGGCTCCCCGACCACAGGGATTGGATATAAAGGCGCAGGAACAATCGATTGGTTCGGCTTTCCTGCCACCTGGCAAATGTGACAACACCTACAGTGCTGCTTCACGTCCTTTTTCAACCCTGGCCAAAAGAAATTCCGTAAGATACGGTCATACGTCTTATTGACCCCCAAATGTCCACCCAGAGGTCCATCATGAGCCAAACAGTATCTCGCCCCTATACCGACGAGGTATGGCAATCTGATCAACCACGCTCCAATCATCCTGCCCTGACATATCCAAGGGAGACCACTTTCGCATCAGCAACCATTCCTCAGAAAATACCCCTTTGCTGTGGAATTCATATCCCCCTCGGGCACCGTGCAGTTGAACAGATCCGATAAACCTGGATCACTCTTTTGCTCCTCAACCATCCGGTCACGTGACAGCGACACCGGCACATTTTCAGACAAGACCCCATCTTGAGATGTAGAAACACCCTCCACAACACAGGATCCATCCTCCTGATCCCCAAAAATGTTCTCACTCAGGTCCACTACATCCTCAAACTTGGCCTGGCTCTTAGCCATAGCCCTGTGACAGCACAAGCTGCGAAGACTGTCGGATGCTACATAGCCAATATATCAGGACTCTACACCATTGAACAGCCGTCACCTCAGGAGTAATGAAAACTCTATCTCCTGCCAAGTAATTCCCCAAAATCACAGAAACTCCCGCAACGGGAAAACACGGCCGTAACCCATCAATTACCCGGCCTGAAACCAATTCTGACTCGAGACTCATGGTATGCAAAGGCACTACCATATCCTCCAACCCGAAGCCTACCACAGGGACACTGGACCCAACCAATGACTCCCCAGAAAACGGCAGTACACTATCCAATATAAAGGACTGAGTAGCACCAGTATCACGCAAGCTGGAAACAGGAACTCTATGACCCCCATCCTCTAGAGAAACAAAACCTTTTGTGATGAACGCAGACTAATTCCTACACTCATCAGACGCAGGCATCCCTGGAACCACAGGTGCTCTTTGTGTACCCACCAAAGCCGCAGGTTTTGCATTTTTCCTTTGCAGGACGGGACAAGACTTGAAGATGTGCCCGCTCCCTTTACAATAGTAGCACACAGACCCTTTCTCAGTCCTGAAATCTCCGTCAACCTTATCAGCTCGGACCTCCCCCTGTATTAATGAGCTGACCCTTGCAGGCACAGAAACAGCTTTGGTACTGCCACCAGCGACACCACCACGATTAAACAGCCGTGCACCAAAACTATAGGATTGCCCAACGAACTTCATTTTATGAGTCAATAGATACTCATCTACTAACACCGCGGCCTTAGACACCCCCCGTTCCCTAGAAGAAACTCGGGAAGCATTCAGTTCCATTTCCTGCAGCTCAAGGCGTTTCATTTCAAGCACTGATTGGAGCATGAGCTCTTTCTCTCTCATTGCCCTCTCCTTTTTCATTTCATGCTCTGATTGGAGCATGAGCTCTTTCTCTCTCATTGCCCTCTCCTTTTTCATTTCAAGGTCTAACTCCATCTTTTTCATTTCAAGCTCCTTCAATCGAATGAGGTCCACCATTTCCTGACTGGGCTGTGTAGAAGATAGAGGACTGTCTGCACCAGCAGGCACTACCCCACTCCTCACCAACGCAGACCATAACTCCAACTTTATAGCCTCCTTCTTCAAATGCTTATCAATAGGCACCTTATAGGCCTCTGCCAGCATACACAAATGCTTCTTGGTACATTTATCAAACAACTCCCGACTGGGAAACTCCCGACTGGGAGCCTCAGTAAATTCCTGTACTTTAAACTCCATATCAAATGTAGGACCAAACCACCAGCCAAACCCTGGTCACAAATGTTACCCAAATGGAAGAGAAAAAAAAAAAATCAGACCAGAAGCCTATCAAAAAAAACCCCAAAACTGTCTAGGGTCATCAAAGTTTAGGACGAGCCCCCATTTTGTTATGACTCCCGAATGCAGGTACTTCAGAGCCGGGTAACATAGTCAAAAAACCAGGCTCAAGTTCAAGAAAATAGTCTTATTTTGTTAAAACCCAAACCTGATCCAAACAACCCAGACAAGGACAAGAATAAACTAATAAACAAAGATAACAGTGCTCCAGCCAGCCTCGCAATGGGCCATCGAACTAGAGTCTAACCTGCCTAAATGGAAATAACCCTGAAACAAAATACACGAAAACCCTCAGGTCAGCCCTTATCTGTCTTAATTAATAAATGTAGGTAATAATACACAAAGTTCTATGCCATGTGGCCAGGCCTCCTGCAGTTCAAACCAGCAACCTGCTTACGAGCCATGGTCGATGAAGAGAGAGAGAATTCTGGGAGATTCTGGTATTTAAGCTTCCGATGAGTCACCGTCACCTGACGCAGCTTGGCCAATCGGGTACAGGAACCCATAACCCCTTGATTCCTGATTCCCAGCTACGGGGCCTGCACTCAGGAGAGAAAGAAAAGAGTTAATTACATAGCATTCACCAGAGGAGGGGGAAGTACCTAACACTGTTGTCAACCATGCCAAGGTTTAGATGTCATCTTAGATGAGTTGTATCGTGTTCCTGTGTCTGATCACACATGTAATTGGAATTGAATGCATTTATCTGTTTAGGTCATATGTCAGGCCCTTAGCACAGAATAGGAAGTCCACAAGACAAGCCAGTAAATTAAATGTAGAATGGAGTCTACTGAATGGTCCCTTGGTTGATCGGAAACACTCAATCTACATATGCTATTCTAGCAATGCACTCAGCGTGCTTTATGTATTTTGTTGTCTTTTTATGGCACCGTCTCCAAGGTCTTTAAGCTTAGGTATAAGAGCGATACAGTGGCGTAACGGTGGAGCAGCTGCCTCGCCGTGTCAGAGACCTGGGTTCGTTCCTGACCTCGGGCAGAATTTATACCTTCTGGCCGAGTAGGTTTCCTCTGGGTTTTCCAGTTTCCTCCCAATGATGTGCGAGTTTGTAGGTTAATGGGCCTCTTAAAATTGTCCCTAATGTGCAGGGAGATGCACCTATACAACTAATGTGTGTATCGCTTGTCGGCGTGGAACTGGTGGGCTGAAGGCCTGTTTCCGTGCTTTGTTTAAAATAGAACATTTTTTATTTCTATTTTGTTCTCTTTCTTTGCACTGGTTTACTCTAATTTGCCTTCCATATAAACAGCTTCCAATAGAAGACTTTATGTACTCTATAGTGAGTACCTGATTATGAAAGCACTAAAGACCGCTTGATGAAAATGAGCACAAGTGGGAGTCTTCTGGCCAACCTCGGGCCATGTAGTACAGCAGCTTGGGTTATTTTCATTGAGCCCAAAGAATCTCTTGGTTTTATAAGTGTTGAGCAAATAAGTATTTCATTGTTCCAATGTCAGTACATACAACAATTAAATATTCTTGACTCTTGCAAATTTTTTTTTTGTCATCTTGTGAGAATGAACAGGTTTATAATTTTGGGTGAGCTCTTGCCCATAATGAATAGTCAAGGCTACTTGATAAAGAGCTGGAAGATGACGTAAAGGAGCGTGCTTTGTGTTGAACCTAAACTATGTCCAGAGTTTAAAGAGCAAGTAATTTGACTTGCAATATCTTAAAACAGTTTAGGAGTCCAACCCTGATCTTTTAGGTTTAGTTTAGATGCAGTGCAGAAACAGGCTCCACCGACACACTAGGGTCAATTTACAATGGTACCAAGCCAAGTTAACCTACAAGCCTGTTTGTCTTTGGCGTGTAGAGGAAACCAGAGATCCTGGAGAAACCCTATTTTGGTCATGGGGAAAGTATACAAACTACATGCAAGCACCCGTACTCAGGGTCATACCCAGGTCTCTTGCACTGTAAAGAAGCAAATCTACAGCAGTGCTGCCCATTTACGTCACCCAAGAACATGTCTGTCAAGGGAAAATAGCAGGGATTGATTGAAAATGTGGCTTTTTTTAACTAGCTCCACCTGGTGTGAATGCTGAGAAGAAATCTGAACATGGAAACGAGGGAGATTATGGGGTATTGATATGCCGGAGCACTGGGTTTCCACCGGTTGAGAACTGGTCATGGTCCCGGCAGACCAAAGCTGGTATTGAGGTAACTTGCACCATTAAGCAACCAACTCATTATTGTGGGCTTCATTCATGTGATTTTTTTTTGGATGAAATGTTATTTCCTCTTGACTCTTTCTGATGTGGAACCCAGCATTGTTTCAAGCCAATTAAAATGTTGGTTAATTCTTCAAACATTTAATTTATGTGGTTGAGTCCAGTCACTGATTAAAGTTGCAGAAGCTGACGGTCTGATTACCATGATTTGGCTTATTTTTGTTACACTTTATAACACAGTCTAATACTCGAATTGGTTTACATTTTTCTTTCCGACATATGATTATTTTTAGGTTGGTAATAAGCAAAAGTGTATAATTTTAAGTAAACCGTTCATGTGGGTCTATTTTCCATTTATCCAGTCACATTTTCTTGCTAAAAATACACCTGTGTTTTTATCAACAAGAACATAAGGGAAAATGTTGCATTTGCTGGGAATTACAGTGCTCTTCATAATGTTTGGGACAAAGACCCATTATTTATTTGCCTCTATTCCAAAATTTCAGATTAATAATAGAAAAAATCACATGAGGTCAAAGTACACATTGTCAGATTTTAATAAAGGCCATTTTTATATATTTTGGTTTCACCATACAGAAATTACAGCAGTGTTTATACATATTCCCCACATTTCAGGGCACCATAATGTTTGAGCCAACAATGTGTTGTCAATGAAGTCATGTTTAGTATTTTGTTGCATATCCTTTGCTTGCGATGACTGCTTTAAGTCTGATTCATGGACATCATCAGTTGCTGGGTGTGTTTTTGGTGATGCTCTGCCAGGCCTGTAGTGCAGCCATCTTTAGCCCATGCTTGTTTTGGGGGCTAGTCCCTTTCAGTTTTCTCTTCAGCATAAAATAGGCATGCTCAATTGGGTTCCGATCGGGTGATTGACTTGGCCACTCGAGAGGTGACAATTTTTTAGCTTTGAGAAACTCCTAATGCTTTAGCAGTATGTCTAGGATCATTGTCTTGTAGAATGAACTGCCTGCCAATGAGTTTTGAGGCATTTGTTTGAACGAGCAGATAGGATGTATCTATACACTTCAGAATTCATTATGCTACTGCCATCAGCAGTTGTATCATTATTGAAGATAAGTTGAACCAGTACCTTAAGCTTACCCAGGCCATAATACACCCACCACTGTGTTTCACATATGAGCTGGTATACATTGGATCTTGGGAAGTTCCTTCTCTCCTCCATACTTTGCTCTTGCCATCACTCTGATATGTTAAACTTCGTCTCATCTGTCCTCAAGACCTTTTTCCAGAACTGTGGTTGCTCTTTTAAGTACTTCTTGGCAAACTGTAACCATCCTATTTTTGCGGATAACCAGTGGTTTGCAGTGGTCATCGACAAATCCACACCTGACATATGAGTGTTTCTGATCTGTTGGACAGGTGTTTGGGGATTTTTCGTCATAGAGAGAATTCTTCTGTCATCTGCTGTGGAGGTCTTCCTTGGCCTGCCAGTCCCATTGCGATTAGTAAGCCCACCAATGCTCAACTTCCTTAATGATGTTCCAAACAGTTGATTTTGGTAAGCCTAAGGTTTGGCTGATGTCTCAATAGTTTTATTCTTGTTTCTCATAATGGCTTCTTTGACTTTCATTGGCACAACTTTGGTCCTCATTGAATAACAGCAGTAAGAGTTTCCAAAGGTGATGGAAAGACTAGGTGCTGAGAGCTCTCTTATACCTGCATTAAGGAGGCATTTAAACACACCTGAGCAATAACCAACAGCTGTGAAGCCATGTGTCCCAACATTATGGTGCCCTGAAATGGGGGGTGTATGTATAAACATTGCTGTAATTTCTACATGGTGAAACCAAAATGTATATTTATTAAAATCTGACAATGTGCACTTTAATCACATGTGATTTTTGTTTCGATTACAAATCTCAAATTGTGGAGTACAGAGGCAATTAAATAAACAATGGGTCTTGGTCCCAAACACTATGGAGGGCACTGGGAGTTATATAGGCAAAAGGGAGTTCTTTCTGGTTGCCTTTTTGCTTAGAATCCCTCATCAGAGCTGCACAAAGCAAGAAAGCTAGAGTACTTTTATTCTTTATTGTAACATTTTAAAATTTCTTTCAATTTTAGCTTATTGTCAATGGGACAAAAAACTTTCACATCAAGAACATGGGAAATAAGACTGAGTTGCGCATCTCACAGCTGGGTATTGAGCAAGACCAAGGAGAATATTTCTGCAACGCAACCAATGAAATAGGTGCAAGAGTTGAGACTATTCATCTTCGAGTTCGTGGCCGTTATGCTGCTGTTTGGCCTTTCTTGGGAATTGTTGCTGAGGTGATTGTGCTTGTCGCAATTATCTTCATTTATGAGAAAAGGAGAAAGCCTGATGAAATTTCAGATGGTAAGTTAATAACTTTGGTCTTTTATGTTTGTTTGCATAATGTATTGCAGGCTTCAAGAATATTGCTGGTTCAAGAATATTGGTACATCCTTTTCATAATTAGAACTGACCCAGGGAATCGCACCGGCAAATTCCAAGCTGATGCTGAGAATCTACTGAAGAAACAACATTTTTCAGGACATCCTTCAATTAACTCGGGGTTATTTTTGATAGTTCTATTGGGGATATTTTTGACTTTCTTTACCAGTGGTATTTCCGACTGAATGTTATTGTAAAATATTCAGTGCAAGGTGAATGCATTGAATCTATTTACAATGGTAAAGTTGCTGCCTTGCAGTGCCGGAGTGCCAGTTTGATCCCTACTACGGGTGCTGTCTGTACGGAGTTTGTATGTTCTCCCCGTGACCGCGTGGGTTTCTCCGAGATCTTCGTTTTCTTCCCACATTCCAAAGACGTCCAGGTATGCAGGTAAATTGGCTTGGTAAATGTAAAAATTGTCCCTAGTTTTTGTAGGGTAGTGTTACTGTGCAGGGATTGGTGGGCGGCTTGTTCCGATTGGGCTGAAGGACCTGTGTCTGCGCTGTATCTCTGAACTAAACTAAAGACCATGTGGCCAGAGTTGCAGGAATGTGCTTACCAATTGACTATGTGTGATACTGATCATCGTGTCAACGAGGTGACCTATGGCATTGTAGAGTAAACAAGGAGGGTTGAAATTAGACATGATGGATCAGATTAAGCAGGACATCTGAGTTTCCATTCATTTCAGAGGAAGAAAAAAACAATGCATGGTGTAAAGCAGATTGTTAGTTTCTGTTCAGGTTCCTGGTATTGGCAAAGATCAATTTCATCACCAGGCTGTTTGAGTACCTGTTATGACTAGTGTAGCTGTTAAGGAATTTTGTGGAGAATTGGCATTTCAAACCTTCTATTGACTGGTGTGTATCGTACAAGGTCTTTACATAATTCAAGCGCAACATATTCCAATGGATGGGTTGCTCAGAATGCAGGTTCTTGCCATCTTTGCACAGTTGTGCTGTACATGGGTTCAGCATTAGTTTACTGTAAATCGAATAATTTGCTGGTTGAACTGGCCCTTTTCCATCATTTATGCCTGAAGATTGTAAAGTCATTTATTACAGCCACACTTGATACAAATTATGTTGAAAAGGTGCAATGTCAAACATAAGTACCTGTTTAAATTCCTCTACTGAAAACCATCTAAAATGTCTCAACTTTGTTTAGTGTAGTTTAGACATAGACCGACCAGCGATCCCCGCACATTAACACTATCCTACACATACTAGGGACGATTTACACTTATACCAAGCCAATTAACCTACAAACCTGTACATCTATGGAATGTAGCATTTCCCATCTTTCAACAAGTCACTGTTAATCATATAAAGTGCACTCCCCACACATGATAAATATTTATTGAAATGTGATCATCCTGTAAATTTTATGGTAACACAGGTCTAATTTGCTTTCAGAATTTATGTCAATTTATTAGTGTCATTTGGTTTATTTCTCTAGGAGTGAAATAACTGATTGGTTTTGGCAATAACAATAACTCCAGTAACATAGTTATACAAAGAAAATTACTCAAAGATCAGAAATTGTTGAAAGTGGAAATGCCTGGTGGTAATCTTATCAGTTCAGTTTCCACTCTTGGCAGGAAAGTTTAATGATTCAACCATGCAATGGTGTAACACGGAAGGAAGCCTCCGTACCTTCTGGTACCACAGTAGAACTACCCGTTTAATTTCTCTCCTTTTGGTTTTTCCTTAGTTCTGTAAATGTTCAGTTAAAAATTGCAGGGACGTGTCTCATCACCATCTTTATGAACTTGGCCAAGAGCGACCAATAACATGAGTTATGAATGCAATGGGTCCAAATTGACAAAACTATTTCTTTGAGTTAGATTGTTAATAGAATATTTTTGTTGGCTACAAGAAGTAATTAATTGTATGCAGAAGAATCTCCAGGCTTAGGTTTTTGTGTAACAAGAGTCAGTTTTGGGCAGTCGTGTTTGTTTTTTTAATTTAAACAAGACGTAATGGCTCATTTATGTGTACTGGGTCTATGTTGAAAATACCTTCTGGTGCTTACTTCCCAACAAGATTCTAACTGGGAAATTGGTTGTAAAAATGGTCCTTAAATTGTATTTTAATCAAAGAAATCGATGTATGTTGTCAAAACCTTGTGCCTAAGTAGATTTAATTTAAGGAGAACAATGCTAAACAGTGTGCCTTATGTGCAAACTGCTCATCTGCAACTCCTCGTGTCAATAAGACATCTACTTTAGTGTTAAATCTAGAAACGAGAAAATGGTGCTTTTCTGCTTTCAGACTTAGAATAATGTTTGAGAACTCCATTAAAAATGCTGGTATGAATTCAAAACTTTACGAACAATACTTTATTAGGTAAAGATGTAGTGTTTGGTTTCTGAAGTTTGGAAACATGACTTGCAAAATCATGCAATCATGCTAAGAAATGCATTTTTCACACGAGTAGAATTCAAAAATGTGGGTGAATGCAAGTATGTGAAGGACTGGACAATCTTATTGGCATTTTTATGCCAGTGTTTCCTTTAAACATTAATAATTCATATCTGTACTGTAACACCAAAGAGGCTGTAAAAGTCTCCCACTTTGTTATCACATGACTTCCTTGACTCAAATCTCCAACTGCTGCTTATAGAGAAGCTCGTTTTTACAGAAATTACCGAACGGGTTTTGAAAAGTTAAATGCCAAAAATAAATGTATTAAATATCTTTGCGCCTATACTAAACCTTATTTTGTTTCTGCATGTGAATTTGATGCTGAACAGATGATGAACAAGGATCTGCTCCTTTGTAAGTTTACCTACCTTCTATATCTAAGATGTTTTTGAATTTAGTCATAGTTGGCAGTCTTTAACACATTTTTCATTTCTTGTACAGGAAAAGTAATTCATCCACAAATCATAAGGATCAAAATATCAGGCAGCGAAACTCCAACTGATTTGATTCATCCTACACGACAGGTCAGTAAATCGTCAATGAATGGCAACATTCATCCCCATCATTTGAAGTTAATTTTCTATTTCACAAAGTTCCAGTTTCATGTTCCCTATCATTGCCTAATCTTGGTGATCTACCCCTCTTCCAAAATGGCTCAACGTCAGAGCTGTCACTTTTGATGTAGGCATTCGTGAATTATTTTAAAGAGAATGTAAGCTTTCTTTCTGTTAATATGACAAAAAGATTTTTAACTGCTTAAGATAAATTTACTGTTAATGGGCAAATTTTGAACTTCAGACAAGGCAAGCAAATTGCATTATAATAGGCAAGATGGCGACCTATTTGTGCATTTCTTTTCCCACAGAAAAGCAATGAGAACAATCATAATATTCTTGGTGATCTTGCTTGAAGACACTGTCGAACAAGAGGTATTGCTCTGCACGACATAGTCTTTAGCATTTGCCGGCAATGTCATCATAAATGGGCACCTGATGCTCCAGAGTATTTACTGGTATGTTTTTGAAATGAAGCAGGACATTGTCTAATATGCATTGGTTTCCTCTGGGAACTCCATTTTCCCCCGCATCCCAAAGGTATATAGGTTTGCTGGCCTCTGTAAAATTGCCCCTAGAGAGTGGAGGCGAGAGTGGGATAGCAAAGAACAAGTGCTAATAGATGATTGTGCAGCATGTACTCAAGGGCCGAAGAGCCAGTTTTCGCAGCTGTATCTTTCAAACAATCCGGTCGATAGCCAAACGTGAAAGAGTTAACAAGCCCCATGTGTGGAAGAGTAACCATAAAATGATGGTAAGGTGGCTGGCATGGGGCTTGAGATGACCACAATAAATTAACAGACTTAATATAAAATGGATTGACCATAAATAGACGATGGATACTTTTTAAAGAATTGGTCCAAAAATTACCAAATAATCGGGAATACTAATTCCAGGTCCCAAAGAAAATTAGATAATGTTTGATGCAGAGAAGGCATACAATTGCCAGAAAAAAACAGCTTGCCCAAGGAGCATTTGTGTAGACAAAAAGTTTGTATGAGAAAAGGAAGGTGAAGATTGAGTGATTTAGCATGTAGCGTTAAAAAAAAACAAAAACTGAAACAGCTTTGTAGAGAGGTCAGTGAAGACAAATATTTGGTCCCCTGCATACAGAAATAGGGGACATTATAATTGTGACTTGAGGTGGCAGAACAATTAAACAATGATAGACTAATGGAGAGTAATTCTGCTCATTCATGTAACCTGATATTGGAATTATAGCTCATTGGAAATGCAATTATATCACAATGCACACATATAGAGCTGTTGGAACAACATTCAAACTTGTATGTTGGGATTTGAGTCGCTAATAAATTTGTTTGAGTGACAGTCGTTTGAACATTATTGTGCAGAGCTGGAGATCTATGACTTCATGTCACCAAAGCTTGCTGTCCATTTACTTTTTCATTTTTCTTGATCACATTTATTTAGTCAAGATCATTTTCTCTCCCTAGGAAACCTACACAACTTTAAGCAAGACTGCAAAATGGATGGGGTTTCCCGTTGGCATAGAGAATGTCACCTTCAACATGATTCAAGTATTTGATCGATTCACAGATCCTAAACCAATTGGATCTACAAAAAAAAACAACAATTTAATTGCTGGTGCCTTTTAACAACAGTATAATGTCATTAGCACCAGCAGTCACTTGGTTAAAGGAACCTGTAAAGTTTCTGGCCTATTTTGCCTGTATAAACTGGACTAAAATGTTCTTGGTAAACAATTTGCTTTTTCTTAACTATTAGATTAAAACCGGTGTGTTCTGTCAAACATAAGGGTAATTTAATATTTATCATCCTGCTTTATTTACAGATTAGCATAATTATTGTGGCTGGAATTTGTAAATACAAATATTTCACTCTTAATTTATCACATGTAGGTCAACAATGTTGCAGTCTCATTATTCTTATATTTTTAATCTTGCATGTTTAAATTTACAAATTGGCTTTTGACGTACGTAGTATGAGGGTCGTGTTCTCTAATATTGTCATGTTATACACTCGGTTGATGTTTAGCCAAGAAAGTGGTGATTTGCACAGTATATGGTTAAATTCAATGTTTGGATGTGTGGAATAGAGTAGGGAGGCGGTATTTTGTAGCTTCCATGTTGAGCTCATTGGAAAGTGATGGGATAAAACCCTAATCTATCCAATTTATATTTTAATGGGTATCATGGAAATAGGATGAGACTGCCATTTGCTGATGGTCAGATAGAATGCTAGTTAAAATTAATACAATACTGTTTTTTCTGGTGTTGTATGCAGTTGCTGATTTCATGCCACCTGTTTGATTTTATACTTGGGATCCTACTCAATGAGGGCAGCAATTCACAAATATACTTAGGGGTTTAATGACAAAGTGGTCGAATACGAATTTTATACTGTGCTGTAAATGTATGTCTGTGGAACCCTTGGCACTCAATATTTTAGTGCCCTTGGCAGTAATTTGAGAAAACTATTGTTTGTACAGCTCTAATAAAGAAATCAAATCTAGATTGCTGCCACTTTGGTTCAAAGAATCAGATTACACCACGAGTTGGCCTGAATCTAATAATCTGCTAGAGCCATCTAATTTGGTTTTGTTCAAATAATGACTGGGATGCCCAGACTTGCAAGCTTTCACCAACTGGGTTTTCTATTGACAATTCATTTTGGAATGAGGGTTTAAAAATATTAAGCATACTTGAGTTTGCTCATGCTCCATTATTGACATCAATATTTTTCTACTTCTCAGTATTACCGATAAGATTGCGCATGAACTGTGGTCTTTAATGGTATTTTCTTGCTTGGTAGGCAGCAATTTCAAGTTCACTGCAGGTGAATATATTTATAGCACAGTGTATTGCTACTGTACTGTTAGTGCCATTGTTGTTGGAGTTTAATTTGCCAATATATTTGCTGCCTCTTTGTCCAGGAAAGAAAAGGCCCAATTAACATGGTGTTTTTTTGTTTGATGTCTACCTGTTTTAACCTTAAATGTTCCCCTGCAGGATCAGCTCATCAGAGATTGAAATATGTTGGCCTTGGACACACTGCATGTTAATGTTATGTTCAGTGATTTTTGGGAAAACAATAAAATTGTTTGTTCTGCTGTTGGTGAAGTCCTCAGTTCAAAATTCATGCAAATGTAAGTGATTTGAAAATGTTTGGGTTTTTTAATGACTTGAGTGTTTGCAGTATTTGACCATTATACAGCACCGCTATTAATTGTACTTTTTTTTTCCTGCTAAATCTTTATTGCTGAAGAATAATTCTTTAAATTTAAATTAGATTACTTTTTCAAATTCATTTTACCACACTGCCTCAACGGTATGCAATGCCTGTTTTATCAGAAGTTACATCATTAAAATTCTTAGTAAATTGTAAACCTGTAAATTGTGCATTCATTTACATTGTCTCAGTCTTTTACCCAGGATAGGGGAATCTGAGGAACAACCTTTTCACTCTGAGGGTAGGGTGCTGGGTTTATAGAATTAGCTGCCAGATGAGGTAGTTGAGGCAGGAACAGCATTTAAAAGACATTTGGACAGGTACAATAATAGGGAAATTTAGAGGGATCTGGGCAAATTGGGACTAACTTTGGTGGGACATTTTGGTTGGCATTGAGTTGGGCCAAAGGGCCTTTTTCCATTCTTATTACTGTTCCCCTTCAGTGTTTAACAGGTCCTTCAGCCCACCGGGTCTGCTGACCGATGATCCCCATACACTAACACTATAGTGTTACACTTGGGACAATTTATAATTTTTACTGAAGCTAATTAATCTACAAACTTGCACAACTTTGGATGGTGGGAGGAAACTGGACCACCTGGAAAAAACCAATGTTGGGGTGATGAACGCAGTCTTGTCCTTTTCAATTGAGGTGTTAGCTTCAAATTCCTAGGCATCCATATCACCAGATACCTAACCTGATTACAATGGAACAGTGATGACAAAAGTGCATCGGTGCATTTACTTAGATGTCTGACAAGGTTCAGCATGTCTCTTGAACCTCTATGCAATGGAACATATTTTGATGGGATGCATTCACAGCTGGGTATGGCAACTGCGCTGCTTGTGATCACCTCAACCTGCAGAGAGATGAATAGTTCCCAGTCTGTCTTAATGGTGCAGAGCATCAGGAAGGCTGGAAGTATTATCACGGGTGCCTTGCATCCTGGCCAATTCCATTTTTACCGTCAGCATGAAGTTGCATGAAGCTTGAAAGCCTGGGCTGCCAGACTTAAGAACAACTTTCCCACGGATGGAAGTGTTTCTTATTACTCTTTTGAGTCTTACAGTGGGGAAACGGGCCCCTCAGCCCAACTTCCCCCACACCGACCAACATACGGCAACTACACTAGTCCCACCTGTGTGTTTTACCCACATTTCTCCAAACCTATCCTGTGCATGTACTTGTGCAAATGTTACCGACCTTGACTACCTCCCTTGGCAGCTCATTCCATTTCCCTGCCACCTTTTGTGTTAATCTGCCCCTATGATTCCTATTAAATCTTTCTCTTCCCCCCCATCCCCCCCCTTATCTGCGCTTAACTCTACCTCATTCAGTTATTCCATTATTACTTTTATATCTTTGTCTGCAATCTTTGCACCATTCTGCATTTGTAATATCTATCATAATGTATCATGTTTACTCTGAGCTTCATGCAAATAAGGAAACTTGTTGCAGCCTGATGACAGACTAAATTGAATCTGAGACTAGTTTTTTTAATGCAGCTGTCTTGTAATTTCAAAACTGATTACTTGTGAGTTACTTGTGAGTTACATTTGAAAGTTGCTTGAAGGCTGATTCTTGCTGAAATCAATATTACTTTACTATTTCTGAATACTATAACTGGCCGCATAGCAGAGTCCGGCAGCATCACTGGTGATAGTGCAGCCCTCCCTCATGAACGTAATGCATTCTATGCTAATTTTGAGCAGCAGGCCACGGGGCGATGACGCCTGTCCGGTGAGACCCACGTGTGCCTTTTCCCAGGGTCCCTACTCCATTCTGAGGTACCCAACTACTTCCAGAAGACTGCTATCATGCCGGTGCCAAAGAAAAGAACTATCTCATGCCTTAATGACTGCTGTCCGGTGGCCTTGAAATCCACCGTTATGACGAACTTGGAGAGGCTGGTCTTGGCACATATGAAATCCAGCCTACCAAGCAACCTTGATCCATTGCCATTAGCCTACTGTCACAACAAGTGCATGGCTGAAGCCTTGGTCTTGCACTCGTCCCTGGAACACCTGAATAAGGAGGACACCGACATCAGATTCCTATTCATAGATTACATTCAATACCATTATCCCAGTCAAGCTCATCTCCCAACCAGTGGAACTTGGAGTCAGCACTCCCCACTGCAACTGGATCCTCGACCTCCTGCCCGACAGACCACAGTGAGGAAAAGTGACATATCCTTCACGATGATCCTTAGCAATGGTTCCCCACGAGGATGTGTTCTCAGCCTCCTAATATACTCCTTATACATTCATGCCTATGCAACCAAATACCAATTCAACTACATTTGCAAGTTCACAGATGACACCACAATAGTGGACTGGATATTAAATAATAAGACAAAGTACAGGAAGGAGATTTAGAACCTTGTAACCTGGTGCCAAGACAACCTCTCCCTCAATGTCAGCAAGACTAAGGAGATTGTGATGACTTCAGGAAGCGAAGCAGTGCACACATCCCCGGTGTACATGGTCGCAACGACATGGTCAAGGATTTTTGACTATACCTCAGTGCACCTGATAATAATGAACTAAACTAATTATACCCTTAGACTGTTGATTCAAGTGTTTCTTATAGGCTGATAAGTGAATGCCAGACATTGACCATCCCTACCAATTAAGGAAACCTTGACGTTTCATTACTGTTGCCAAGATTCACATCTTGCTGAGCGTCACAATGGACCAGCTCAATAAATACTGTGGCAGCAGGAGTATGTCAGGGAGTGGGGTATTCTGTGGTAGATCTACAAAGCACAAATGTAGAGTGTGTTAGAATTATCACAGTTACTTGGATAATTGCAACTCCCACATCACTGAAGAAACCCATAGATTTGGCGTGCTATCTGTCTACTGAAATCCATTTTCTCCACCAATTACACATAATGGCTGCATTGGGTGTTATCTACAAAATGCACCACAATTTCCTGCCTACTTTACTCCCCAGCCCATGACCTCGACTGTCTAGAAGGAACTGGTCTTTAGGTGTGTGGGAACTCCATTACTGGCAGATTCTCATCCAAGTAGCACGTCATCTTAACCTGGAAACATAGAGTTATTTATTTTTCGGTACAGGAGCTCCTTCCTCTGCTGCACGACCGAGGTGCCTACAACAAAAGAAATTCAGCCCATCAAGTCTACTCTGCCATTCAATCATGGCAGATCTATTCTTTCCCTCTTAATCCATTCTCCCGCCTTCTCCCCATGGCACCCGTACTAATCAAGAATATCTCTGCTTAAAAATATCCATTGGCTTGGCCTCCACCACCTTCTGTTGCAATTAATTCAACAGATTCTCCACCATCTCACTAAAGAAATTCCTCCCACAGCACCTCATGAAAATAATTGGGGGTGAGCAATAAGTTCTGACCTTGCTGACAATGCCCAGATTCTGTAAAATGAATGAAGATAATGGAAGCATCGCCATAGAACAAACATTCATCTATGACACTCTTAGTCATAGAGTCCTACAGCACAGAAGCAGGCCCATCAGCCCAACTTGTGCATGCCGACCAAGATGTCCCATCCACGCTAGTCCTACCAGCCTCCCTCTAAAATTTGGATAGACACAAAATACTGGAGCAACTCAGGCAGTATCAGTGAAGAAAGCAGATGGGTGATGTTTTGGGTCAGACCGGAAACATCATCCGTCCTTTTTCACCAGGAATGCTGCCTGACCCGCTAAGATACCCCAGATATAAACCAGCATCTGCAGTTCCTTTCAACATACTCCCTCTAAACCTTTCCCACCCATGTACCTGCCTATAAGATGTTTTAATTGTTATTACAGTACCTGCCTCAACTACCTCCTCTGGCAGCTCATTCCATATACCCACCCAACTCTGTGTACAACTGTAACATAACATCCCAACTTCGAAATTGAATACCTTTACTGACAGGCCAATGTAGTGCAATCCTTCTTAGCCACCTTATCGGGGGTGGTTGCCATTTTCAGGGAAACATTCATCTGAATTAAAAAAAACCAAGACAGCTGCATTGAAAATGGGCACTCCCGAGTCTCTGAATATTATTGTATGGCTCAAGATGATTATAGGGTGGGCCACCTTTTTCAGTAGAAACTTTATGGATTCTGGGCTTATCTGACTTGTGACTTTGCCAATGGAGGACCAAACAGTTGACCTTCAGTGGAAGTTTCTGTACACAGCTTCTCTTGAAGAACCTCAGTTCTTTGGAGAAGAGCTGGTAAGGTGGTTAAAAATTAATTTATACTCTACAGATAAGAAGGAACCTTCCAAGGAAAAAGTATGGAATAAAAGGATCATTGTCTTGGGGTATGACTGTTTCCTGGTTACATTGATCCAAGATTTAATTACATTCTTAACTTCTGCTTACAATAAATTCAATGTGAGAAATGGGTTTGGTTAAATCTGGAGATAATTAGGTTTAGAAGAATATCCACACACAAACAAAACAAAAAGATACCTTGAATGATGCTGCCCTCTTGTGGTTTTTTACTGTAAGAACTCAAAGTCCTGTAAACGGGATAATTAGCGGGCATATAGTTACATTATTTATCCAACATACAAAGTGCTGGAGGAACTCAAAAGGGTCAGGCAGCATCCGTGGAGGGAATGGACAGGCATTGTTTCAGAATTCCAGCATCTGTAGTTCTACGTGTCTCCAAATTATTTATCCACTGTTCCCCTATTATTCATATACTGCATGTGTTCAAATGCCCAGTTTTAAGTTAGTACGTTTATTGGCCAAGTGTTCACATACAAGGAATTTGCCTTGGTGCTCCGCCCACAAGTAACAACATGACATACAGTGATGGTTACGAATGACTCGGAAAACACTAAACATTAATAATAATAAAACATTAATGATAAAACACCATTGATAAAGCATGTGAACCAACAAAATACCAGATCAAAGGGAGGCTGCATATTTTTGGCTATTGAGTAGAGCAACTAACTACTCGTGGATAAAAGCTGTTTTTATATCTGGCTATAAAACTGTTTTTATGCCTGGTTAAAGTTCTATGGTTGCATTTACCAAGGAATTTGAGGGTCCCTTCATATTTCACTGAAGGTCATAACACTGTTCCGTTTCCGCTGCGTTTGTCTCATTCCATCTTTACTACACTGATGTTTGAGATATTTTAGAGATACAGATACAGCGTGGAAACGATCAGCGGCACTTTGCCGGGCCCTAGTGTCCGCGCCTGCGCAGTTGGGGAGGGTTGCTGGGCCCCAGTGGCCGCGCGTGCGCAGTGGGGGAGGGTTGCCGGGCCTGGCGCTATTTCGAGCCACGCCACGCCCGGCCCAGAGCCCGGGCGGCGCCGGCCCGCGCGATCAGCGGCACTTTCTTGCCGCCAGCCGGCCGCTCGCGGCAACCCCATCACCGGGCCTCCCCCCCCACCCCCACCCAGTGCGCATGCGCAGACCCGCCGGCAACCTTGCCAAGTGCGCATGTGCCGCACCCGCCCGCCGGCAGCCCGCTGATCTGCACCAGTGCGCAGGCGCATAGCCTCCGGCAACAACCCCAAGTGAGTATGTTACGGAGAGAAATGCATTTAACCCCATTTGTTACGGACAAATGGGTTGAATGTTACTGTGAACTAAATTTAGGGTTGGCATCTCTGCATATTCCGCTTGGGGAGTCTGCATCCTCTGGGCTTAGACATTGAATTTTCTCAATTCTGTTAACCCTTACTGTCTCCTCCCCCTCCCACCTCTCCCTGGGCCCTGGCATTCCCTCTTTCTCTATCTCTCTCCCCCACCCTAGTCGCACTAGCTTCTCATTTTCACACTACAAACAGCTTACAATGGCTTGTTTTCTCCCCAAAATCCACAAACCCGACTGCCCTGGCAGACCCATTGTCTCTGCCTGTTCGTGCCCCACCGAACACATTTCCACATACCTTGACGCCATCCTATCCCCCTTTGTTAAATCCCTCCCCACCTATGTTCAAGACACATCAGACACTCTCCGTCGGCTCCGTGCATTCCATTCTCCAGGCCCCCATCCTCTCATCTTTACCATGGACGTACAGTCACTCTACACCTCCATCCCCCACCAGACGGTCTCAAAGCCCTCCGGTTCTTCCTCGACCAGAGGAGCAACCCATACCCGTCCACTGACACCCTCCTCCGCCTAGCGGAGTTGGTCCTTACCCTCAATAACTTCTCTTTTGACTCCTCCCATTTCCTCCAAACACAAGGCGTAGCTATGGGCACACGCATGGGCCCCAGCTACGCTTGCCTCTTTGTTGGGTACGTCGAACAATCCTTGTTCTCGGCGTACCAGGGCCCCATCCCCGACCTCTACCTCCGTTACATCGATGACTGCTTTGGTGTCACCTCCTGCACCCACACACAACTGACTGACTTCATTCATTTCACCACCAACTTCCATCCGGCACTCAAATACACTTGGACCATTTCCGACATTTCCCTACCATTCCTTGACCTCACAATCTCTATTGCAGGTGATACACTCCTGAACGACATCCACTACAAACCCACTGACTCCCACAGCTACCTGGACTACTCTTCCTCCCACCCTGCTTCCTGTAAGGACTCCATCCCCTATTCCCAATTCCTTCGTCTACGCCGCACCAGGGTCTCGCACCAGGGTCTCCTCCATACACCGCAACACTGCCCTCTCTCCCCATTCCCCCACTCGCAAACAGGGCAGAGTCCCCCTGGTCCTCACCTTTCACCCCACCAGCCGGCAAATACAACAGATAGTCCTCCGCCAGTTTCGCCACCTCCAACGTGACCCCTCCACCCGCCACATCTTCCCATCTCCCCCCGTCTGCCTTCCGCAAAGACCGCTCCCTCCACGACTCCCTTGTCAATTCTTCCCTCCCCTCCCGCTCTACTCCTTCCCCGGGCACTTTCCCTTGCAACCGCAAGAAATGCAACACTTGTCCCTTCACCTCCCCCCTCCACTCCTTTCAGGGGCCCAAGCAGTCCTTCCAGGTCCGACAGAGGTTCACCTGCACCTCCTCCAACCTCATCTACTGCATCCGCTGCTCCAGATGCCAGATGATCTATATCGGTGAGACCAAGCGGAGGCTTGGCGATCGTTTCGCCGAACACCTCCGCTCGGTCCGCAAAAACCAACCCGACCTCCCGGTCGCTCAGCACTTCAACTCCCCCTCCCATTCCGTATCCGACCTCTCGGTCCTGGGCCTCCTCCATGGCCAGAGTGAGCAACACCGCAAGTTGGAGGAACAGCACCTCATGTTCCGCTTGGGGAGTTTGCATCCTTTGGGCTTGAACATCGAATTTTCTCAATTCTGTTAACCCCTGCTGTCTCCTCCCCCTCCCACCTCTCCCTCAGCCCTCGGGCCCTGGCATTCCCTCTATCTCTATCTCCCTCCCCCACCCTAGTCGCACTAGCTTCTCATTTTCACACCACAAACAGCTTACAATGGCTTGTTCCCTTTATCATTGATACTTTTTTGCATATCTTTCATTCATTGTTCTTTATCTCTCCACATCACCGTCTATATATCTCGTTTCCCTGATCCCTGACCAGTCTGAAGAAGGGTCTCGACCCGAAACGTCGCCTATCTCCTTCGCTCCTTAGATGCTGCTGCACCCACTGAGTTTCTCCAGCCTTTTGTGTACCCTCACTGATTAACTGACTTTGTGATTTAAGTACTATAAAATCGATAGAGTTCGTGCTGGGAAGGATTAACCAGCATTGTTTTATATACTGTAACATTATTCCTTTCCAATTATTTTACAAAAGATAAGACGCGGGAGCATAATTAGGTCATTCAGCCCATCAAGTCTGCTCCGCCATTCATGGCTGATCTATTTTTCCCTCTCAACCTTATTCTTCTGCCTTCTTCGCGTAGACTTTGACACTATTATTAATCAAGGATATATCTGGATGGGATAGTTGCCTGTTGTTGCCTGTTCTTGGGGTGGCCTGGTGGAGTAGCAGTAGAGCTACTGCCTTACAGTACCAGAGACCCAGGTTCAATCCTGACTGCGTGTGCTGTCTGTGAGTTTCTACGTTCTTTCCGTGACCTGTGGGTTTTCCCTGAGATATTTGTTTTCCTCCCACACTCTAAAGATGTACAGGTTAAGTGGCTTGGTATAAATGGAAAATTGTCTCTAGTGTGTGTAGCTTAGTGTTAATGTGCTGGTCGATGCAGATGCGTTGGGCCGAAGGGCCTGTTTCCACGTCTCTAAACAAAACTAAACTATCGATCTCTGCTTTAAAAATACACAATGACATGTCCTCCACAGCCATCTGTGACAATTGATTCCACAGATTCACCTCCCTTTGGCTAAAGAAATTCCTCCTCATCTCCGTTCTGAAAGTACGTCCTTTTATTCGGAGGCTGCGCCCCCTGGTTCTAGACTCTTCCATTAGTGGAAACATCCTTTCCACATCCAGTGTATCTTGGCCTCAAATATCATTTCATAATGCTATTATCTTGTCATTCTGCTGAATGATAATGAAACAAGATACTGCTTCTCTTCCTATTCATGCATGTTGCTTTTGAACAATCATGCCTGCATCTCAAAAATCTAACCACAGAGCGTTGGAGGAACTCAGTAGGTCAGGCAGCATCTATTTCAGGTGCCACCCCCCCCCCCCCCCCCCAACTCACCTGTTTCCACCTATCACTTGGTAGGCTTCATCCCACCCTTCTCTTTTCCAGCCCCCCCCCCCCCCCCCCAACCCAATCAGTCTGCAGAAAGGTTCCGACACAAAACATAATCTGTCCATTCCCTCCACAGATGCTGCTTGACCTGCTGAGTTCCTTAAGTACTTTGTGCTTTGTTCAAGATTCCAGCCTCTGGCAGCACAGAAGAGTAGCTGCCACAGAGCACCAGAGACCTGGGTTCAATTCTGACCACGGCTGCTGTCTGTGTGGAGTTGGCACATTCGTGCTATGACCATCTGGGTTTCCTCCAGGAGCTTTGGTTTCCTTCCACATCCCAAAGACATGTCGGTTTTTGTCGGATAAATGGCTCTTGTGCGTAGGGAGTGGATCCAAAAGTGAGATAACATAAAACTGGTGCAGACGGATGCTGATGGTTGGCAACAAAGGTCTTGTTTCCATGCTGTCATTTTCAATCAATTTCGATCGACAATTTCTTGTGTCTCCAAAAGACTAAATGAGAAATTGAAACTTTTGCTCTTTCAAACCCATTTACTTTGACGAAATTGTTTCAAGTCGTGTGCTGCTTACATTCTTTGAATATCACAAGTTCATCTCATCCATGTCAAATTTCCTTGCCAACACTTACATTTGCTATAATTAGATGACAAGAATCCAAAGGGGTGTGTGCAACAGACAGAGATTTTAATAGCATATTGCTGGCTCTCAGATGATTTCAAATTTGTATCTAGAAATAGATGTTAGTTGCAGTTCACAATAATTAAATACTTATTCAGGGCCATATTTTCATTTCTTCAATAATTACAGCTAGAATGTATTGCCTAAATATACTCTCTTGATCTGTAACTCTAAACCTACTATTTGGCTATGTCAGAGAATGATCTCTGACATAGGGGTGTGGGGTGGAGGGGGCAGGCAATTACTTGATATTGGACCGTCTGGGAGAAGGGCAGGGGTGAAAGGGATGCTGCACTGGGGGGGGGGGGGGGAAGGAAGCAGGGGATGCGGTGTCGCAGTAAGAGTGGGGCAAGGGAAAGTGGGGGGGAGGGTGGAGGGTTAACATTAGGGTGCATGGGGAAAGTGTGGCGGGTAGAGGAAGCTTAAGTCCTCCTTTAGGAGAGGAAATCCTTGCTCTGTGGCCTAAACGTGACTTCAGACTTTAAAATGTGAATGGGCAATGCGAGCGATGCTCATGTTTAAAAAAAAATCAGTTACCAATGATCATTGCAAAGATTTATGAGGATGTTGCCAGGACTTGAGGGCATGAGCTATAGGGAGAGGTTGACCAGGCAGAGCTCTGTTCCTGAGAGCGCAGGAAGATGGGGGGGGGGGGGGGGGGGGGGGTGATCTTGTGGGGGTCATTTAATGTCATGAGAGGATTAAATGCACAGTCTTTTACCCAGAGTGGAGCAATCAAGAACCAGAGGATGTAGATTTAAGATGAGGTGGGAAAGATTTAATAGGAACCCAAGGGGCAACCTCTTAACACAAATGGGGGCAGGTATATGTGCTGCTAGAGGAGGTAGTTGAGGCAGGTACTATCACAACACTTGAGAAACATCTGGACAGATACATGGATTGGAAAGGTTTGGGAGGATATGGGCTAAACACAGGCACTTGGGACTAGTGTAGGTGGAGATAGTTGGTCGGCATGTACAAGTTGGGCCAAAGGGTCTGTTTCTATGCTGTATGGCTCTTATCTTAAACACAGCATTATCTTGAACATGTCACAATGAATAGCAGTTAGTCTCTGTTCCTTTCCCACATACACCTGTGGTCATTTCTTAGGGGTTACCATTTCCTCGTGATTCCTGGGTTACATCCAGCAACTAGACCTAATAACATACACCTATGAATTCAAACACTACTGTAGCAGCTGAGAAATTTAAATTCAGCGTGTTAAATTAACCTGAATGAAACAGTGAATATGAAACTGTCAGAATATTAAATCCCACTTGGATCACCAATGCCATTTTAAAATGGAAATGTAATATCCTTATCCATTTTGGTCCAAATATAATTCCAGATATTTCAAGGTTAGGAAACCCCTAAAATGGATATTTAAAAGACAGCGTGTCATTATAATTTGGGTTCTGACATAGAAATGGTGGAGATCTGCAGTGGTATGATAAATTGCCTCTGATACTCCGCTGCGACAATGTATTAAGAAGCAGCTAAAGCCCGAGTTTGAAAAATTAATGTTGATCAATTGTTTGAAAGATGCAGCATGGAAACAGGCCCTTCGGCCCATCGAGTCCACACCAAACATTCAAGACCAGACCGTCCCGTTCGCACTAGTTCTATGTTATCCCACTTTTTCATACCTCGCATACTAGCGGTAATTTACGGCGGCCAATTAACCTATTAACCCTGCACTTCTTTGGGTTGTGGGAGGAAACTGGAGCACATGGAGGAAATCCATGCGGAAACGTGCAAACTCCACACAGAGAGCACCCAAGGTCGGGATCGAATCCGGGTTATTGGCGCTGTGAAGCAGCAGTTCCATCTGTTGCGCCACTGTGTTGGATAATTGAAACATGAATATAGAACTGGCGTCAATGGGTTCATTAAACCGTAGGTTCTTAAGCAACCCTAGTTGTAACAGATGTGCTTCTGAAGAGTTTTCTGGGCCAGACTCTGGTTTTAATTGCCATTGCCAAGTAATTCATAGTGGAAGTGGAGACTAGGGGAGAAATGGGAGCTTGGGGAAACTGAACGGAAACGTCTGGTGGCTTTGCCTGCGACCCAAGGTTTCCATGAGTCGCCGGAGGTTTTGGACACTAGCTTGAAAAGCCTCGAGCTGGATCGACCGAACCGTGAGCAGCATCTACCGACCAAAGATCCTATAGGATCTTTGCTACCGACCGCACACACACAAAAACACATCGCGAAGGTGGGGGCCACGGAGAGCGGAGGAGTGCTGGCTGCGCGATGAAGAGGAAGGTAAATGGCTGCCACAGAGCACGGTAATTCAATTCAATTCAATCTTTAACAGTCATTGTGCAGTGTACAGTACAGAGACAACAAAATGCAGTTAGCATCTCCCCAGAAGAGCAAACGTAGAATAATGAACGGTAAAATATATATATATGTACAAACAGTATCAGTAGTGCAATTATACTGGGGGAAGGAGTGTCCGGGGGGGGGGGGGGGGGGGGGGGGGGGGGGTGACTGGCAATCACCGAGGTGCAGAGTTAAGTATTGTAACAGCCGCAGGGAAGAAGCTGTTCCTGAGCCTGCTGGTCCGGCAACGGAGGGACCTGTAGCGCCTCCCGGATGGGAGGAGGGTAAACAGTCTGTGGCTGGGGTGAGAGCAGTCCTTGACGAGCTGCGCACCCTTCGGTAGACATTGCTTGCTATGGACAGACTCAATGGAGGGGAGTGAGGAAACCGGTGATGCGTTTGGCAGTTTTTCACCACCCTCTGCAGTGCTTTCCGGTCAGAGACAGAGCAGTTGCCATACCATACTGTGATACAGTTGGTAAGGATGCTCTCGATGGTGCAGCGGTAGAAGTTCACCAGAATCTGAGGAGACAGATGGACCTTCTTTAGTCTCCTCAGGAAGAAGAGACGCTGGTGAGCCTTCTTGACCAGTGTAGAGGTATTGTGGGTCCAATAGAGGTCATCAGAGTTGTTGACCCCCAGAAACCTGAAGCTGGAAACACGTTCCACCTCTGTCCCGTTAATATGGATGGGGGTGTGCGTGCAGCCCCTAGACCTTCTGTAGTCCACAATGAGCTCCTTGGTCTTCTTGGAGTTAAGGGCCAGGTTATTGTCAGCGCACCATGCTGCTAGGAGCTGAACCTCCTCCCTATAGGCCGACTCATCATTGTCGCTGATGAGGCCAATCACCGTTGTACCATCTACATACTTGATGGTGTTAGAACCATGTACAGGTGTGCAGTCGTAGGTGAAGAGGGAGTAGAGGAGGGGGCTCAGTACACAGCCCTGTGGAACGCCGGTGTTCAGGGTGAGGGTTGAAGAGGTGTGGTTGTCCAACCTAACAGACTGGGGTCTGTTAGTCAGGCAGTCCAGTATCCAGTTGCAGAGGGAGGGGTTGATGCCCAGGTCGCCGAGTTTGGTGATCAATTGTGAGGGGATAATGGTGTTAAATGCTGAGCTAAAGTCAATGAACAGCATTCTCACATGGTTGTCTCTGTTTTCGAGGTGTGAGAGGGCGGAGTGGAATGCCGTTGAGATGGCATCCTCCGTACTCCTTTTCTTGCGGTAGGCAAACTAATAGGGGTCCAGTGTGGGAAGTAGGCAGCCTTTGAGGCCATAAAAGTGGTTAAGCTCCTCAAGGAAGGATGAGTCGCTGGATGTGGGGGTGGTGTTGGTGGATCTGAAGTCCGTGATGGCCTGGATGCCTTGCCACATGCGTCGGGGGTCGGAGTTGTTGTTGAAGTGCTCCTCAATCCTAAGCTTGTAGCTGTGCTTGGCCTTCTTGATGCCCCTCTTCAGGTTAGCCCTGGATGAACTGTAGGCTCGAGCATCGCCTGACCTGAAAGCAGTGTCCCGTGCTTTCAGCAGTAGCCTGACCTCGCGGTTCATCCATGGCTTCTGATTCGGGAATGTGGTAATCCGTTTCAGGGTGGTGACACTGTTGATGGTGGAGTTGATAAACTCCAGAACAGAGGATGTATAAGTGTCTATGTCCCTGTGGGAGTCGAAGGTGGCCTGGGCTGCGAACACATTCCAGTCAGTGTTTCCAAAACGCTGCTGAAGTGTGGAGTCCGCCTCCTCTGACCAGACTTTAACTGTTCTCACTGTGGGTTTTACCCGTCTGATGAGTGGTGAGTCCTTAGGGAGCAGGAACAATGAGAGGTGATCAGACTGACCAAGGTGGGGGAGGGGAAAGGCTTTGTAAGCTTCAGCCATATTTGTGTAAACTTTATCCAGTGTCTTGTCTTCTCTAGTGGCGAAGGAGACATGTTGGCGGAATTTTGGGAGTACAGTCTTCAGGTTGGAGTAATTGAAGTCACCTGCAACAATGAAGGCTGCCTCGGGGTTGTGAGTCTGTTGTTTGCTAATGGTAGTATGCAGTTCTTTCATTGCAAGCTTCGTAAAGGTAAGTCCTTTAGAGGGTGTGGGGGGGGGAGGGGGAGAAGAGGAAGAGAATGGGAGAGAGAAGTGGGAGAGAAGTGAGGGGAATGGGGAGAGAATGGGGGGGAGAAGGAGCGGGCATTTTACCTTCCAGTGGGTCTTCTAGGTCGTGAAACTCCAATGAGCCAATCAAAATGGCCGGTCAGCGAAGGAGATTGCCTTCGACTGCCTGTAAGTAAATAGCGACCCCACTCCACTGGCTTCGACCAAACGCCAACCTATTTTTAGTCGAGGCCGGTTTTGATTATGTTGAAATAATCGAAGCAACCTAGAAGAAGCCTCGACCACGCGAAAACCACTTTCGACCATTAGGGAGAGTGACCAAAACCTCCGGTGACCTCATGGAAACTTTGGGTCACGGGCAAGGTCACCAGAGGTTTCCGTTCAGGTTTCCTAAGTGGGACAGGCCACCTTGTATAAAGGCCATTTAGCTCACAACAGACCACCTTGGCTTTGGTCACATGGAAGGGGACTGTATGAGTTGGCTCTGTTTCAGTATGCTGAATATTAAATGAGTGTGTGAAGAAGGGACTCGACCTGAAACGTCACCTGTCCATTCCCCCCCACAGATACTGCCTGATCTGCTGTGTTCTTCCAGCAATTTGTTTTTTGTACTGTGTATTAATATCATTATGGTGCTCGAGTGCATATTCCTATAGACTCACTGTACCACTGTCCTGAATAGAAAACTCCAAACCACCATAGATGGACACAAAAGGTTGGAGTAACTCAGGCAGCTGGGTCAGGCAGCATCTCTGGAGAAAACGAATAGGTAGACTCATATACAAACCACCACTTGTACAGACATGGAGTTGTTTTTTTTCTTTGTGTTTTGCACTAATTTCTTTTTTTTCCTTTACCTGTCTTGCAGGATTTTACGTATAATTTATGTTCTTGTATATTTGTCCAAGTATACAGTGCCCTCCATAATGTTTGGGACAAAGACCCATCATTTATTTATTTGCCTCTGTACTCCACAATTTGAGATTTGTAATAGAAAAAAAATCACATGTGGTGAAAGTGCACATTGTCAGATTTTAATAAAGGCAATTTTTATACATTTTGGTTTCACCATGTAGAAATGACAATTGTGTTTATACATAGTCCCTTCCCCCTCCCCCCCCCCCCCCCCCCCCCCCCCCCCCCCCCCCCCCCCCCCCCCCCCCCCCCCTCCCCCATTTCAAGGCACATGGCTTCACAGGTATTTGTGATTGCTCAGGTGTGTTTAAACACCTCTTTAATGCAGGTATAAGAGAGCTCTCAGCATCTAGTCTTTCCTCCAGTCTTTCCATCACCTTTGGAAACTTTTATTGCTGTTTATCAACATGAGGACCAAAGTTATGTCAATGAAAGTCAAAGAAGCCATTAGGAGACTGAGAAACAAGAATAACTTAGACACAAACCTTAAGCTTACCAAAATCAACTGTTTGGAACATCATTAAGAAGACGGAGAGCACTGGTGAGCTTATTAATCGCAAAGGGACTGGCAGGCCAAGGAAGACCTCCACAGCTGATGACAGAAGAATTCTCTCTATAATAAAGAAAAATCCCCAAACACTGTCCAACAGATCAGAAACACTCTTCAGGAGTCAGGTGTGGATTTGTCAATGACCACTGTCTGCAGAAGACTTCATAAACAGAAATACAGAGGCTACACTGCAAGATGCAAACCACTGGTTAGTCGCAAAAATAGGATGGTTACAGTTTGCCAAGAAGTACTTAAAAGAGCAACCACAGTTCCGGAAAAAGTATGGAGGAGAGAAGGAACTGCCCAAGATCCAATGCATACCAGCTCATCTGTGAAACACAGTGGTGGGGTGTTATGGCCTGGGCATGTTACTGGTTCACTTATCTTCATTGATGATACAACTGCTGATGGTAGTCGCATAATGAATTCTGAAGTGTATAGACACATCCTATCTGCTCAAGTTCAAACAAATGCCTCATTGGCCGGCGGTTCATTCTACAGCAAGACAATGATCCCAAACATACTGCTAAAGGAACAAAGGAGTTTTTCAAAGGTAAAAAAGGGTTAATTCTTGAGTGGCCAAGTCAATCACCCGATCTGAACCCAATTAAGCATGGCTTTTTTTTTTTTTTTTTTTTATATAATTTTTTTAATATATAAACAAATATACAGAAGTACACTCTTTCCGGCATTGAAATAATTTTATAATATATACTCAAATTATTTATATTGATTGAATTTCAATTGATACTGTGTGTGTTATTGTATGTTTCCATTATAACAATTTCCAGGTTATTTATTTTGTATAATTGGGAGTGTATGTAGTATATTCCCCTAAAATAAGCAATATTACTCACACTTCTCATACCAACAATTTTCTTCTAATTACAAATACAAATCACTAATATAACTACAATAATACCCAAATCTTAAACCAAACTTCAATGATATTCAGATAGTTATTTTATAATATTAAGAGAGTTTGTTTATTATTATTAACTTTATATTTCAAAATTATTATATAGTTGATAATTTGCACCAATTTGATATAATTAAAATTAAGAACATCTATAAATTTTTACAACTAATAATAGGTGGTGTATTCATTGTTCATACTAATATTAAGAATTATTAATATGTGTTCTATCCTTTTTTTCCTACTTAAGATAGAAAAGATAGAGGGATTAGAAATTAAAAATAGAAAAGAAAATGTGAAAAGTTTTGATGGGGATTATAAATTACTAAAAAAACCTCCAATTCTTGGAGATTACATTAATGATTAGTATATGTATTTTCTTCATCCATTTCAGATATAAGGCCCGCAGTCAAGGTCCCCGCGCGAACCATTAGACCCTTAAAATTTTCAATGTATGGAGACCAATCCCTTTGAAAGAGAATTACCTATCCAAAGGACAAGTTCACTCTCTCCAAGTGAAGTGTCTCCGACATTTCCTGTATCCACATTTTAATTGTTTGGGTATGCAGGGCCTTTCCAAAATTTTGTTATTAATTTTTTCCCAATTATAGAGAATAGTCGATAAAGTTCTTTGTTCTCTTGTAATTTATTGTTCCGATTTCCGGTAATTCCAAGTATTATTAACTTTGGATCAGGAATAATAGTAATATTAAATCATTCGAGATTATCTTAAAATATTTAGTTCCAAATTCTACAATCTTCGTACAAATTAGTAATGAAATGTGACAAAATTTGCTTAGTATTTGACATTTGTATCAACATATAGGCGATAATTTTGGAAATATTTAAGTTAATTTAGATTTAGAGTAAAGTAAATCTATGTTAAATTTTAACTGTATAAGAGCATGTTTAGCATTTAACGAGAGGTAATGGTATGTGTTGTAAACTTTCTTCCAATTTCTGGGCTTATTATATTGGACTAATTATTTTCCCAACGCTGATCTGTGTATTTCCGTTGATGGAATACAACTTTCAAGCGCAAAATATTGTAAATGTATGAGCATTTTTTTCTGTATTTTGGATGTTTAATTTCAAGAATTCATCTAAAATATCACTCTTTTTATTTCTGATTCTTGTGATATTTTGCAGAGATTATAGGTTTCTGGATTTGTAAATGTATCTGAATATTTATTCATTATTAGAAGCCCGTAGCTTGTTGTTGTAAAATATCTTTGACATGAAAGGAAAAAATTTTCCTTATGAAGATCCCCTATATTTAAAAATTCCGTTATTTTTCCATGTATACAGCCCCTTTATCCATCGTTGAGGGTTTAAAAACATAAAATATGATTGGCAATAGTTAAGACCTAGCGGTATAAATTTTAGTTTTAATGTTTTCTTTATTTGTTTCCAAATTACGTATTCCACTTTCGATTTTATCGAGGTTTTACACTATACATTTTCTTAGTACATTAATATTAGCAAATATTATAAGCTAATTCAATGGAAAACAGTCTTCTCTTCCATTTTTACCAGTTTGGGTTTATTATCTGTTTTCTTCTACCAGATGTTCATATTTTTAATATTAACAGCCCAATAATAAAACATAAAATTTGGTATAATGCTAAACCCCCGTTTATTTTAGCTATACATAAGTGTTTTTTATTAATTTATATGGTTCTTTAATCCCAGATAATGGTTTGAGAGACTATAGAGTTACTTATTTTAAAAAAATTTTTAGAGAGATATATCGGGATTGAATTTGAACATAAATTAAATTAATTGTGGGAGAAAAAATCATTTTTATTGCGTTTATTTTTTTTTTCTTAACCTAACATTGAAATATGTAAACTTTTCCATGTATAAAATATTTTTATTTATTTTATTCAGTAATAACGGAATTAGACTTAAATAGAGAGTCAAATCTTTTTTGTAACAAAAAAATTACCAAGAGATATTTAATAATTTTCCATTTGTTATCTTAAAAAGAAAATTGTTATAATATCTGTAAGTATATTTGGTTATTGGCATAAGTTCACTTTTATTCCCATATAATACGTGTTATCCTGAAAATTACACCAAATTCCTGTGTTATTAGTGTTAAACCAATGACGGATACTTATTTCCGGTTTTAGTGAATAATAAAGTAATACATCCGTTCCGCATATACGACTATTTAATCTCTAGTATTTTAGTATCATACCATATATTTCCGTGTGTGCAATCTTACCCTTTTTTTGGGCACAGAGGTTCGATTAGCGTATCGCAAACAGTGATAATGTAAAGGTGATAAAGGACAGCCTTGTCTACAACCTCGAGATAGAAACAAAATTTAGTTTGATAACATATGGTTTGTGATTTTCTAGCTGTTGGTTTGCATTATTAAATAATTTGGATCCAATGTAGTAAACTTTATCACCATGCATAAAACTTCCATCACCGAAAATAAATAAGGCCATTCCACCTGGTCAAAAGCTTTTGTTCTGCATCCGCGAGATAACTACTAAGTTTTTTAATCACTTCTTTTCGAATATATGATATCTTAATAACCGACTTAATTATTAAGAATATCTTTTAGGTTATAATCCTTGTTTGATCAGGATGATTTAATTCGTAACACTTTGCTTAATCTTTTGTTGCTGTATCTTTTGTTAAAAATTTTTGATCTTTTATAAGCAATTGCTCTTATGAATCCTGGCGTCATCCAAATTTTATTTATTTTGGGTATAAGTGTTATAATAGATGCGTTCATGTATCTGGGTAACAATTTCTCACTTGTGTGGTGATATATCTGTTATATAATGGAATCTTTAAATATGGACCATTTGATCATGAAATATTTTATAAAATTTCCGAACCTATACCATCCGGTCCCTGGTTTTACCATTTTTTAAATGATTTAATAGCCCATTCTTGGATTTCTTTTATGCAAATATCAGCATTTAATTATGTTCTTCTCATTTTGTAAAATGGCTAGAGGATTGCTTTTAAGTTACATATATTTAAAAAGGCATCTATTATGTTGTTTTATTTTACTGTTCCTCGCCTCGCTTTAGGCGTTTATAGGTCAGTTATTTTATAATTAATATTGCATACAAATCCTATTCATTAATATCTTCCTTGGGTGTATTCAATCTAACTTCACCGTTTTGTGAAATTTTAATCCTATGTATAATGGTTTTTCAGCTTCAAATTTTCCTTAATTGTCGAGCCAATAATTTTGGGGTCTCTCCAAATTCAAACAGCCATTGTTTAGTTATGTTTGGGGGGGGGTAGTATTTTAACCTATACTTGATCAGTGTATAGTTTTGTTTAATTTATACTTTCAATGCTACAATTTTATTTATGTATTATTATATTGATTTGTGCATTCTGATATCAATTGTTAATCTCCTTTCTAGTCGGTTGTTCTTCCGAATCCTTTTTATTATGGAATGCTTGTGAAGAATATAATCATAATTCCTCGAAGATATGCTTTAAATGTTCCCATAATAAAGAGCGAGATTTTTCTCTGGTTGATCTTTTATTTCAAGAAAACATCTTAATCTGAGTTCTATATATATTCCTGAGTGGCTTTATTTTTTAAAATTTTGGGTGGGTTAAGTTTCCATTGTCCAGATTTTCTTTTTACCATTTATTTTAAATTTAAATGTTAATGGCGCATGATCTGATTAAAATATATTTATGATATTGATTCGTAAGTAAGTGAAATAAGCTTGCATCTACCAGAAAGTAATCTATTCTTGAATAACTCCGTTTTATGTATGGCGAGTAAAGGAATTTCTCGACCAGTAGGATTTTTCTGTTCTCCATATTTAATGTTAGTCGTTTGGATATACTGCATTTATAAATCACTGTAGTGATTTAATTTTTCTCTTTTTTGAATGAAGATTTAAAAATACCAGGTCTAATGTACAATTTAAATCTCCTCCAATTATCAAATTATAATGTTTAAATCCGGAATATTATTTGATATTTCTTAAAAAAAAAGGACTGTCAAAATTTGGTCCATCATATATTAACGAAAATCATTTTTCCTGTTTACTTCTCTCTATATTTCAATATATATGCAATCTCCATTAGTTTAGATTGTAGATGAATGCTTAATAAGTACCTTACGAAATAATATTGCTCACCTCTTGATTTATGCGAAAGGAAGGAGTGATATATTTGCGTCTATTCCATTTGGCTTTCAGCCTATTTTTCAGCGTCTTGTTTATGGTGATCGTCCTTCTTGACCACGTTAATTTTACATTACATCAGCTTTAATTCCGGTTTTTGCGGGTCAATATTTTCTCTTTTTCCTCGTTTTTTTTATCATTGTGAGATATTGAATACCTTTAACAATCCAACTGCAAAAGGCCTCATTCCCCGTATCTTCTCGCTTTAAAGTCCGCATTTTAATATTTGTGGGAATCTACAATAGAGTCCAAGGGTTCCGGCGTGCAGTAGAACCAACCTTACACTCCGAACACACACACCGAAAATAGAGTTTTAAACTTCTTTATATGTACTTCACTAATTATCTCCACTGTGTTCACATGTGGTAGCTCTCACATTCAACTGAAAGAGATAGCAATAGAATAAAAGGATAGTATAAGAGTGATAAGAGATTATAGAGAGTGTATAAAGAATGAAAAAACTACAATTCCATATTCCGTTGTAGTTTGTAACATACTAAAATTGCTATCCATCTAAAGGCTTCCGGCATTGATGTTCTTTTATGCTTGGCCAGCTCCTAGATTTAAGGAATTATTATTCCATAATAATATTTTAACGGGGATATAATATTTAAAGAAATGAAAAAGTGCTTGATCATCATATAAAAGTATGTATATCTAAAATTAATTTAAAAATTAACTAATATAAACAGGAGATAAAGAGTTTTTAAAGTACAAAAAATAAAAATTCAGCTTTATTAAAAGAAGAAAAAAATAGGGAGGGATACCAAATTTAACAAGACATAAAATATTGATTCAGGCTATGTAAATTAATTAGCAATAGTGAAACAATCTTGGGTTTAATAATAGCTTATCTATAATCATGGAAAATAAGAAACCGCGATATGATGATTTTAGTATGTGTGCTTGTTTGTTTAGTTAGAATATTATTATTGATAATTGTCAATGTTCAGCAAGATCTTCCAATCAGAAAAACGCTTCGTGTTCCAAACGACATTTGTTCCGTTTCCTTCTAGTTACTTCTAATTCCATTTATCGTTGAAGTCTCACAAAAGAAAGAGACCGCACTAGGGTCTTTAAAATAGTAAAAGACAGTATGTTTGCTGTAGATAGTTTCAAGTGTCAAACTGCTTTGCAAATTCCATGCTTCTGCTGGGGTCCTTGATTGAAATGTTCCCACGTTGTTATAAGTAACTCTTTAGGATGGCTGGGTAATTCAAACCGTATCTCAAGTTTCTACACCCCTCATAAGGCTTTTGGCTTCATTAAACGCTTTTCGGTTCTGGCAACCTCTGGGGATAGTCTCGATAGATATGATTCTTTGCATGTGCTTTTATTGCAGAAAATAGAAACACAGGTGACTGGCCCTCCGAAAAAAGAATTAAGTTCATTAAAGATGGCTCATTACAGGCCTACAGAGAGTCACAGAGGAAGACACCCAACAACTGGTGATGTCCATGAATCGCAGATTCAAGCAGTAATTGCATCAAAGGAATATGCAAACAAAAATATAAGCCACATGTCCTACTCTTCATATAATGACATGGTGTGTAACAAACATTGTGGTGCCCTGAAATGGGGCTGTAATTTCTACATGACGAAACCAAAATGTATAAAACTAGCCTTCATTTGTTGTCCCAAACATTATGGAGGGCACTGTATGTGCCTGTGATGCTGCTGCAACCACGATCTTTCATAGTACACGTACCTCACTGTACTTGTGCATACAACAGTAATCTCTGCTTGAAATCAATCCTGTAATAGCATGTTGTGAAACTGAAATCAATAAATCTTGCAGTCTGTGGGCTGGTATTTTCACAGAGCTGTAATTTTCTAAAATACTTGGCTTATTCACGAATTACCTTCAGATAAGGAAACCTACCACTATACTCAGCAGGTGTCCAATCCACATTCCCAATGCCTTGTACAGCGATCTATTAAATCACTCAATTGTAACAGCAATTGTTATCAGAGACTCTCTGATCCCTGACCAGTCTGAAGAAGGGTCTCGACCCAAAACGTCGCCTATCTCCTTCGCTCCCTAGATGCTGCTGCACCACTCTGAGTTCTCCAGCCTTTTTTTGTGTTTACCCTCAGTTCTCACAAATCTTGCAGTTCCTTCTTTATACTTGTTACAGAGACTATTGTTTTTCCTTTTTTCAAAGCGTTAAATGTATAAATTAGTGCCAATTATATCTTCTTAGATATTCTGGGGATCCCTCCAAGCAATAGACTGTTTTGTTGTAATGTTCAGCAGAATGTACTGGTGGGGGGGGGGGGGGGCGCCTACATTGCTTGTTATAAAATCATAAGTGATAGTAGAATTAGCATTCACCCATCAAGTCTAAAACATTCAATCCACAGTTGACCTATCTCTCCCTCTAACCCTTCTCCACCTTTCTCCCCCATAACCTCTGACACCCGTACAAATCAAGAATCTATCTATGCCTTAATTACCACTGACTGCAACCCACAGCTTTCTGTGGCAAGATTCCACAGATTCACCATCCTCCGACTAAAGAAATTCCTCCTCATCTCCTTTCTAAAATAACATGCTTTAATTCTGAGGCTATGACCTCTAGTCCTAGACTCTCACTATGAACATCCTCTCCACAGACTCCATCCAAGCCTTTCACTATTCAATGAGGTCCAATGTAAATGAGGTTTCAATGTAAAGTGAAACCTCATTTAACAAAATGTATCTGGAATTTGGACCTTTAAATTATTGAACGATTTTCCTTCATTGGCAAGGTAAATGATGCTGCGGTCCAATTAAAAAAATTCTTCACACAATAATATATATGATATCAGGTTGCCAGAAGTAGTTAAGGACAGGTAATATCTCTGGAGAACAGGTGACTTTCAGGGCTGGAACATTATCACACACGACCATATATATAAATATGTATTATACTCCATTATTATTATATGAATAAAGGCATATTATGTTTCAATGTTGGGGGGGGACACATTTTTTATCAATTACTTGCGATGTTGTGTCAGCATATGATTAATTTTGGACAAAAAACACAACGTATTGGAGTAACGCTAAGGTTTTCAGTGTACGATCTCTAGACAGACATGAACAGTGAATTTTGGGTCAGATTAATTTTCAGAATTAATTTGTGAAGCGTTATTTATTATAAACATGCTAGCTAAATTACACTTGTAAATCCTCATCGACACAAAATGATTGTGAACCTGTTCGGCAGTGTTTGATTGATGGGAGATTTGTTTACCATGTCAAAGATTAAAAACTCTTTTATTGCTTTCATTGGTTCAAGGGAAGCGCTTTATTTCAGCCAGGGTGGGGTCTCTAACAGATTCGTCCCCGTGTGTGTGATAATTAAATCCTTCAGTGATGCCTGAAGTCTCAACTAAAGGGGGGGAAGATTGCGCTCTCAGTGTCGAACAGAGTTTTAAACCATAAATATGTATGTTTCCGACAATAACTTACATGTTAATCCTTCCAGTTGATGAAAAATACTATTTCGGCTGAGTGAAATATACCTTTCTCCTGCTGAAACATGTTTACTCTGTTGTATATTTTGAAAGGAATAATTGGATGCTTATCTCTTGTTTGAACAAGTTTGAAAGATTCCACATTTCAATGCAAAACCCGTGGAAGTTGCAGCATGGATAATTTAAATTTAAAAAATTTGATTACATGTCTTTCATTTCTCTTAACTATGCCTTCCCTTCTACCACAGGGGACAGGTCGCAAACATATTTTGTCGATTTTGTGCTGTTATCCTCCCGACATCTCTCTCCTCTCGACATTCTGGAGCACAGTGGAGCACAGGGGTCCCAAACCAATCATTGCCTATCCATTTCCTCCAGTCAACGGATGGCCTTGACAGGTTCCAGCACTTTTGTGGTTTTGCTTGAAACTAGTGAAGTTTTTTGAAATGAATTCAAATTCAATTTGGGTGGCATAGTGGTTGCATTGGTTACAGTTTTTGCTGCCTCACAGCATCAGAGACCCGGGTTCGATCCTGACTTACGGAGTGTGTCTGTACAGAGTTTTGTTACCATTCTCCCATGACCGCTGAGGGTTTCCTTTCTCTGGGACTCCGGTTTCCTCCTCCCCCACACTCCAAAGACCCTATAGACTTGTAGGTTAATTGGGCTTGGTATAAAAGTTAAATTGTCCCAGTGTGGTGTGTGGGATAGTCCAAGTGTACAGAGATCCTGGCCAGCTGCGGAACACGTCGCGGTGAGCTGAAGGGCCTGTTTCGTGCGTTTATAATTTCTTAAACTAAATTGAACTAAATTAAACTTCGTAGTTAAATTATTCAATGCAAGTCCTCGCTAACAGTGAATGAATGAACAAGCATTTTTTTTTTAGTCTTGTTGCTTGATGGAGAAATGTTTAGCAGAAGGTGGGGGGAAAGTTCCAGTCCATGGGATCATTTTTATGTCCACCAGATGGAGCTTCAGAAAGGCCAAACTAGTAGCAATGCAACATTTCTTCAGTGATCAAACCATACTTACGTTCAAAGTAGGTATAAAGCCATAAATATTCCCAGTTTAGTCAATAGCATGACGTTAGTCTTTTGTTCATGAAAAACACTCTTTCCAGTTTAGTGATAGACTTCTCACTTGTTGAAACATGTTTCCTTAGCTATATATTCTGAAATGGATAAATTGATGCTAAATCTACTTGTCTTTTGAACATGTTGCGCTTTGCGTAGATTATTAATCAATCTAAGAACCAATTACATGGTTCATTTTATTTCAACCAGGCCTTTTCCACACTGCCTTGGGGGGGGGGGGTCAATATCGCAGGATTTGCATTTGATAACTGTGCACATTTCTACAACGCAAATAGTGGGATGTTGTCCTTGTATGGTTAAATTTTAATATTAAAAAAATTAAAAATATAGCTTTACTAAACCTGCCGTACCATTTGCGCTCCAACCTCACAAACCCATATACCTCCCACACTTTAAAATCCTATAGCCTGTATTGTCTTGTTGACACCGTCCCAGAAGTTTTAGTTTCTTAAAACTGAGTTTGGAAAGTTTTGGTGTATTTGTGTACTTGGGACTAAGCACCCCAACTGCTTCTGAAGGTTCTTAAGTAGACAGTAACGCCAAGCGAGTAGAGTTTGCTGCCTGGAAGTGCCGAGTGCAGTGTGGTACGGAGTTTGTACCATTCTCCCTGTGAACCGGTGGGTTTTCTCGATGGTTGTCTCCAGTTTCCCGCCCACACTCCAGGCCCAGACCTACAAGTTTATAGGTAGTTGGCTTTGGTAAAAATTGTAAATTTTTCCTAGTGTGATAGGATAGCGTTTGGTGTACGGGGTATTGTTTTGGCGTTGTACCGGGCCAAAGGGTCTGTTTCGCATGCGTACTTTTAAAATCTAAAGTAAAGTCTTAAAGGCAACAAAATAAGTCACTTCAGGGATCAGCATATTCCAAAAAAAAATGTATATTTTATGGGGCGATACCAGTGCTCTCTCTTCGTGGACATCAAGGTGACAGTATGCATATCCTATTATTGCACTTGGTGTGGATCGACATTAACTCGTATAGCTGTTTAAGGGGCCATGACCACATAAGTTTTATGTAATGATTTTATTTTATTAAACTTCTGTCGTTGTAACGTGACTTTTTAAGGATGTAACCATTGGAGAGAAAGCTCTCCGTGGAGGCCATGTCAGTGTATTTTTAAAGGCGAGGGGAGATCTGCGATTATTGATTGGTACGGGTGTCAAGGGTAATGGGAAAAGGCAGGAGACATATTGTTGAGAGGGTAAAGATAGATCAAACCATGATGAATGGAGCAGAATAGATTGAATAGGCTGAAAGGCTTAGTTTTCCTTTGATTTATGAACTTACGAACTTTCAAATCCGGAATCATTGAGACTGATATTGAATTGCCATGGCAACTTTACTCAGTTCAACAGGCAGTTTGGGGATGCGCGTTTGGGATTCCTATGAATAGAACTTATGCCTACAGCCCATGCTCTGAATTGAATAATAAATGAATACAAAAAGGTGGCCATTTATTGGCTTAACTATTATATCGGATGGAGGAGATATTGAAAATTAAACTTTTCTGGGGGTGGAGGTGTTCATTTTGATTTTACTGCTTCCATTCTTGGACATATTATCAGATTGAGTTTCAGTTCACAGATCCAATTTTCGTGAAAACTAGACTGAGAAAAATTGAACTCAGAGTATCTCGGCACAATTATCCATGCCGACAATTATAGGTTTTTCCATTATTGCAGCCAAGGGACTCCAAGTCCCAAGTTTAAATTGCGGAACACCAGTCAGTCTTTGTGATTTGTAAATCGAGGAGACTGTGCTTACAGCTTTTTTTTTTGGACCTCGAAACAGATTTAAATGAGGTGGATATAAATGAGATATTATCAGTATCTGCATTGGGCCGCAGTAAAATTGAACATTGGGAATAATTAATGAAAATTGCATATTCATTAATTACAAAAGTCATTTTGACTTCACAAAAGTCGAAATGACTCTTTTTGAGAACAATTTCATTGTCCCAGCTCCAGAGATTGTGGATCCTGTCTGCATGGAGTGTACGAATTTTCCCTTAGACTGCACGTATTTTTGCTGCTAATGTCTCTGGTCATTTAGAGAGATGCAGCGAGGAAACGGGTCTTTTGGCCCATTGAGTCTGCGCTGACCAGCAATTACTCCGTACACTAGCACTATCCTACACAGTAGGGACAATTTACAGAACCCAATTAAACTGCAAATCTGTGCATCTTTGGATTGTGGGAGGAAACCAGAGAACTCGGTGAAAACCTACGCGGTCACAAGGAGAAGAAACGTACAAAACTCCGCACTCAGTTGTTCCATTGTCAGGATCGAACATGGGTCTCCGTGCTGTAAAGGCAAGCTACTCTACCACCGCACCACTGTGTTGCCATGGTCTCCACCCAACAACCCAAAGACCTGCCGATTGATTGACTCCTGTAAGTTGTCTCAGGTTCATGAGTATAGAATAATTTCACAGAAAGAATTTGTTTTCATGCATTCCAAATAGCTTCAATGTTAATGAAGTGTCGACGCTATTTCCAATGAAGAAAATATTGACTCCAGGATGACTCTTGTGCTGTCAGGAACTTAAATCAATATCTCACCTGAAACACAACACGGCATTTTTTCGACGTGTATATTAATGATTTGGATGAGGGAATTGTCGGTTTTGTGGCCAGGTTTGCAGATGATCCGAAAATAGGTGGAGGGGCAGACAGCGAAGCAAAAGCAGGGACTCTACATAAGGACTTGGACAGGTTGGGAGAGTGGGCAGAGAAGTGTCCAGTGTGCAGTGCAGCAAAATGTAGAGTCCTGAATTTTGGTAGGAATAAAGGCGTAGACTCTACACATAACTAAAACTCTGATCTTGTGCTCTTCCGGTTTGCACGGTTTTTCTATTTGCGCAAAAATGGTACGCGATAGCGCAACGATTTTTCGTCAGCTCACTGACCGTTCCCCAGTGCTGCGAGTGCACCAAGTTTAGTTCCGATCGGTGCTAGGGTTCTAAAAGTTATAGGCAAGGATTTAAAAATCTTTAAACCGCGCATGCGCAGATCGTTATCATCCTCTCTACTGCCAGTCAGAACCACCGTGCGAGATTTGGTCTCCTTCTCCTGTCCATTCCCCGGAACGGTCCGCCCCTTCCTGCGCCATCGCGTCTTTACTGGAGCTGAGGGTGGCCGGCGGAGGTCTCCAACCGAACACAATTTTCGGAGGGACCAGAAGAGGCGCGGAGACAGAAAGCGGAGACTCTGATCCCGGCGGAGGTGAACGACCAGCGACAAGCGACCAGCGCCCACTGTGGGAGTCCCCATCACAGCAGCTCAAATCTCATACAGACCTTTCCTCTCTGGTCCCCCTCACTGGGTCCTCCATGACACCCTCCCTCTCCCTCATGGCTCTTCCCCGTCTTTTCCCCGAGCTCTCTCCCCCCTCTCCCCTCGCCCACAGACCCCTCTCCCCCCCAAAACCCTCCCCCCCACAACCCAAACGACTCACAAAACCCCCCTCGCCACCCACACCCCTTCCACCCCCACAACAGCCCTCCCCTGCCCACAACCCCCACCACCCATATTCCTCCACCTGTCCCACACACCCTCCCCCCCACTAACCCCCCGCCCACACACCCCTCTTCCCACAACCCCCCCTCTCCCACAAAACCCCCCGCCCCACAACACCCTCCCACCCCATACACACCTCCCCCCACCTTCACCCTTCCCCCTCCACCTCCCCCTACAACATCCCCTGAAATGCAGTACAATAGAAAGTTGTAAGATAATGTGTCCGATATCTACAATTGAAGTGGCAGAGTTAATATAGAGCATCAAACATAGAATAGTACAACACAGGAACAGGCCTTTTAGCCTGGGTCGCAGAGTGGCACAGCTGGTAAAGCTGCAGCCTCACAGTGCCAAGGACCCAGGTTCAATCCTGACATCCCAATATGGGCGGGTTTGTAGGTTTATTATAAAAATACCACTAGTTTGTTGGAAGTGGATGAGAAAGTTGGATAACATAGAACTAATGTGAATGGGTGATTAATGGTCGGCGTGGACTTAGTGGGCCGTAGGGCCGATTTCCATGCTGTATCTTTCAATCAATTCAATTCAACGTCTGACGCGAACATAGATGCCATGCCAAGTTAAAAGCAACCTCCTCTGCCACACAGTAGGCGGGTACACTAACCAAGCTGGAGAAACTCAGCGGTGCAGCAGCAGCAGCAATCTAAGGACTTGCGAAGGGAGATAGGCGACGTTTCGGGGTTACGAGACCCTTCTTCAGGAAGACTCTTCTTCAGACTCTTCTGCACACAGTCCATTTCCCACCATTCCTTGCAGATCCATGTATCTGTTTTTTGTACATTGGCTTTGTAAGGTGACATTTGCTGTATGATTTTACTGGATTGTATGCAAGAACAAAGAATTTCACTGTACCTAGGTACATGTGACAATAAAGAATCATTGAAGTACCATTGAAATTAAACTAATCGAATCAAATCATTCCACCAAATAAAAAATATCAAAATATAGAGTCATTGTTTTAGGAATAAGGTCTGAGTTTCAATTTGTTTTAAATTAGTTTTTATTCCAGTTTGTAGTCAGAAATTTGGGCAAATGATTATATCCTTCATCTTTCATAGAGCCTTCCCAATTATTTATCCATCGTCCATTTAAAACTTAAGACAAAAGTCAAAACATTATTAGCTTTCAAAGACCCCTACATTTGTTGGGAATTTTTATTAGTCCTGTGTATAGTTAGCACAACTTTTTATTTGACACAGACATCATTGACCCAGAGAACAGCTAGCATGTCATATCTCATTCATGGACCAGAAATTAACTGCCTTACATCGCCAGAAACCCGGGTTCGATCCTGACTATGGGTGTTGTCTGTACAGAGTTTGTACATTCGCCCCGTGACCTGCATGGGTTTTCTCTGAGATCTTCGGTTTCCTCCCACACTCCAAAGACGTGCAGGTTTGTGTTAATGTGTGGGGTTCGCTGGTCAGTGCAGACTCGGTGGGCCGAAGGGCCTGTTTCCGCGCTGTATCTCTAAACTAAACTAAACTAAACACGCCGGCACAAAGAGTTAATATCTCTGACAAGGGATCTCCGTTATTTCCTTCTACATCTGCTGCCTGACCCGTGAAGTGCTTCCAACAGTTTCTGTTTTTGTAACCTAATGTGCAGCGTTGCTAAGAGCAGACAATATCACAAGCTCTGAAATGACGCAGAATGGCAAATGTTTTATGATCGTATTGTTGCATGTTTTGTCATGTTAGCACTTAATCTTTCACAAGTCTTTGTGCCAATTGTTTTTGATTATTTATTTTCACTTCAGCATTTTTAACGGGTAATCTGTCGACAACCCTTTGAGTGCATGATCATAAGATACACGGAGGGAGGTCAGCATGGTCAAACTACTTGTTCATTCCCAATGACTGCCACACACATAGAGTGTGAAGATATCTTATTTCCTTAACAGTTATATCAGCAGATACTGCTTATATTTCCCAATAGTAATTGTACAACTAATAGATGACTATATATTGATGAACTCAAGGAATTGCAGATGCTGGTTTGCAAAATAAAAGTGCTGGCGTGTTGGAGCATCTGTGGAAGAATTCGATAGGCAGCATTTCAGATGGGAATCCTTCTTCAGGCTCAACATGGTCAAAGAACAGGAGAGCAGTAGGAATCACAGAGGGGGGGGAGTGAGAGAGGATCTCACAGAATGCCCATTAGAAAGAGGAGGAAAAATAGGCATACTTAGAGGAGATTTCACAGTGGAGCAGTAAAGGTAGTCACAAAGAACCTCCGATGCTGATTTACAAAAAAACTTAAAGTGCTGGAGTAACTCAGTGGGTAAGACAGCATCTCTGGAAGACAAGAATTGGTGATGTTTCAGGTTGGGATTCTTCTTCAGACTGAAGGTCGGAAGAAGGATCCCGACCCGAAACGCCTATCATTTCTTCCAGAGATGCTATCTTACCCTCTGAGTTACCTCAGCACTTGGTGTCTCTTTTATACAATATAATGCTAGTTCTTCACCTGATATCACTGCAGCAAACAAATACTGCAAGAAATAACGAGGATCTGAAGTATTTTATGATTGGAATGTAAGGGGGTGTCAGGTCTCGCGTTTGATCTAGTTTCTGTTTCTTATTGGATTTTAGTATTTGAGTTTGCATTCTTGTTTTATTTTGGTGTCTCACATTTCCTCTTGTTTCAGGTCCCATTTCCTGTCATGTCGTTTACCCTCATGTAATTGTTGCCCCCCCCCCCCCCCCCTGATGTGTTTCACCTGTGTCTCGTTATCCCCTGTTAGTCTGTATTTAAGCCCTTTGTGTTTTAGTTTTCATTGGCAGTCCGTTGTGTATGCTACTTAGTATCCCCTCGTTCCAGCTCTAGAAATATTATGACCTTGTGATCTCGACCATTGGCTGCTTTTTGACCACTGTTTTTGCCTGCTCCTAGATTATACTGTTGCCTCTGTTTTTGCTTACCTGTGTACCAACTTGGACCGATTAAACTCTGAAAACGGACCTGCCCTGTGTCTGAGCCTGCATTTGTGTCCTCCTCCTTGTTCAGTTCTGACAGTACGAACTGGCCAACAATGGACTTAGCGGGCTCTGATCCTTTTCGTGCAGCGCTCCAGAAGCAAGAGGAGCGCATCTCGCATTACGAGGGTCAACTCACCTCGATCATCGCCAGGTTCCGGGATCTCAGCGAGCGTCTGCAGGGGTTCCTGGCAGACATCGGTTCACAGGTGAACACTTTAAGTATCGGGTTTGAACACCTGGTTACTCGGCTGAATTCTTTGTTTCCTGCTGCGGCTCCCGTGCCTGCTAAGTCTGTTTCCTTGTCTGTGTCTCCAGGGGGCTCCGATGGCCACGGTTGCCGCAGCATCTCCATTCATCCACTTGGCAAGACCGGAACACTTTTCGGGAGAATCGGAGAAGTGTAGACCTTTTTTGATTCAGTGTTAGCTGCATTTCGAACTTCAAGCGGCTTCCTTTCCATCAGAACGCTCAAGGGTAGCCTTTATCATCACGCACCTGTCGGGTAGACCGGAGGCTTGGGCCATGGCGGAATGGTCTCGGAATTCTCCTGGTTGCCAGATGTCGGTCCTATTCATGGAAGCTCTGTCCCGCATGTTTGATCACTCCAATCCTGGCTGAGAGGCTTCACAGAACCTTGTCTCCATGAAACAAGGTATTCGCTCAGTTATGGATTTTGCTATTGAATTTCGAACTGTTGCTGCTAAGAGTGGATGGAATGAGTCTGCTTTGTTGGATGCCTTTCGCAATGGATTGTCTGAAGCTATCAAAGATCAGTTGACTCCACTAACCCTGCCTTCCGACTTCGAGTCTATGATTTCCCTGGCTGTCCAAATTGACGCTAGGCTCAGAGAAAGAGAGCGAGAGAGGAGATCGGCGGCAGTTCAGTCCTCCTCCCAACAGTGGCGGCAGCGTCACACTTCGCCTTCCGGTCGGGACTTCGTCCCTCTCGGCCGGTCCAGTCAGCCTACAGCGCCAACCTGTCTCTTCGGAGGAGCCATGCAGGTGGGACGAGCCAAACTCAGCCCCCGGACGAACGGCAACGCCGCCTAAAGGGAGGTGGAGTGTGGGTTTTTAGCTGTTCAGTGGTGCTCACAACTGGGACATTTGTATTGAACAGCCTGTTCAGTAAATGTAGACGAGGCCTCACCAATGGAAAGAGAGGACATTGGTGAGCTGTACCACTCCTATGAGCCGTTCCTCTCGTCAACTCAAACTGTACAATTGTTGGTGCATTCCATGGCACTCCTGCAGGCTTTGGTTGATTCTGGGGCAGATGAGAACTTCATGGACATTCGCTTGGCTGATGAATTGAAGCTGGAACGTGAACAGCTTCAAGATCCTCAGGAGGCTAGTGCACTGGATGGGCGCCTAATGTACAGGGTGATTCACCGAACTCAACCTGTTCAACTCATCGTGGCAGGTAATCACTTGGAGACCATCAGTTTTCATCTCCTCGGCTGTCCTCTTCATCCTCTGGTTTTGGGGCTTCCTTGGCTGTCTTACCATAATCGTCACATGAACTGGGGTACTGGGGAAGTAATTTCTTGGGGAAATAACTGTAAACTCATCTATCTGCATGATTCTTCTCCTGAGTCTATGAAGGATCCATCAAGGAGCAGTTTGCTGGGATCTTCCAGACCACCCTCTGGCAGCCTCCCCGTTTTAGGGATGGGGATTTTCCAGATCTCACCAAGGTTCCCTCATCTTATCTAGACCTAAAGAGGTCTAGGTTCAACAAGGCCAAGGCCACCTCTCTTCCGCCGCATAGACCATACGACTGTTGCATTGACCTCCTGCCACGTACAGTGCCTCCTAAGGGTCGTCTTTATTCCTTGTCTTCACGTGAGCGGCTCGCCATGGAAAAGTACATTGACGACGCCCTTGCTGCTGGGATCATCAGACCTTCCTCTTCACCTGCAGGAGTTGGATTCTTCTTTGTGGATAAGAAGGATGGAACACTTCGGCCCTGCATTGACTACAGAGGACTCAATGACATTACTGTTAAAAACAGATACCCTCTTCCTCTTATCTCCTCTGCATTTGAACTGTTAAAAGACACTAAAGTATTCACTAAGTTGGATCTTAGAAATGCTTATCATCTGGTAAGGATAAGGGAGGGGGATGAATGGAAGACTGCGTTTAACACGCCCAGTGGTCATTATGAATATCGGGTCATGCCGTTTGGTCTTACTAATGCTCCAGCAGTTTTTCAAGGCATGGTTAACGATGTATTACGGGACATACTTAACAAATTAGTGTTTGTGTACCTTGATGACATTTTGATTTTTTTTCTCCAGACGAAACTTCCCATGTGCAGCATGGAACGTTTTGCTCTCATGGAAGCATTTGCTCTTGTATTGGGATGACCCTTGTGTGAAAGCTGAGAATGTGAATTTCATGCTAACACTGTTCAATTCCTTGGTTCACATTGTTCACCCTGATCACCTGATGGGTCCCAGAAACCCTCCACAGATGGTCGACTCCATCCCCTCGCTTTCCTCTCAAGAAAGTTTTCTCCTGCTGAGAGAAATTACGATGTGAGTAACCGTGAACTGTTAGCAGTTAAAATAGTCTTAGAGGAATGGAGACATTGGTTGGAGGATACCAAGCAGCCGTTTCTAGTTTGGACAGACCACAAGAACCTGGAATACATCAAGTCAGCCAAACGCCTCAACTCGCGCCAAGCAAGGTGGGCTCTCTTCTTTAATCAATTTGATTTTGTATTATCTTACCGCCCTGGTGCCAAGAATGGCAAACTTGATGTTCTCTCCCGACAGTTTGATCCTGACTCGTTCCCTAAGGTTTCAACTCCCATTCTGCCTGCTTCCTGTTTTGTTGGGGCGGTTACTTGGGAGATTGAGAAGAGAGTTTCCGAGGCAACTGTTGGTGTTCAGTCTCCGCTAGGATGTCCTTCTCGTCGTCTGTTTGTTCCCGAATCTCTTCGTTCACAGGTTATTCACTGGGCTCATACGTCTCAGATCTCCTGTCATCCCGGTGTCCGCCGAACCCTGTTTGTGGCCAAACAGCGGTTTTGGTGGCCTTCCATGGAGAGGGGGTTAAGGAGTACGTCGCCGCCTGCAGTATTTGTGCTCGGAACAAGACCTCGCGTCGGCCTGCCTTTAGCCTCCTGAATCCGCTGCCTGTCCCCTCACGCCCCTGGTCAGACATCTCCAAGGACTTTGTCACAGGCCTGCCCTCTTCTGAAGGTAACACCACAGTCATGACTGTGGTGGACAGATTTTCTAAGATGGTCCATTTCATTCCGTTGCACAAGCTTCCCTCCACCAGGAAAACGGCAGAGGCCATGTTGTCTCATATTTTTCGAATTCATGGATTTCCCAGAGACATTGTGTCTGACCGGAGGCCTCAGTTCGTGTCCAAGTTTTGGAAGGAGTTTTGTTCTCTGTTGGACGCCACGGTCAGCCTTGCATTTGGTTATCACCCGGAATCCAATGGACAGACTGAACGCCTTAACCAGGAATTGGAGACAGGACTGCAGTGCTTGGTGGCACAGAATCCTTCAACTTGGAGCAAACGCCTTATTTGGGTGGAGTATGCACACAGCACACTTCCTGCTGTGGGAGAAGGAGTTCCAGTGTGCCCTCCGCTCAGGCTCTCATCCGTCGCTGTCGTAAGGTTTGGAATGGGGCTCGTCAGATGCTGTTGCGCAGTTCTGCGCGTTACAAGAGGATGCTGATCGTGGAAGAACGCCGGCTCCAGTATACGCCGGGCCACAAGGTGTGGCTCTCCGCTCGAGAATTGCCCTAAGGGTGGGAATCCCAGAATGCTGGCTCCTCGTTTTGTTGGTCCTTTCCCCATATCGAAGGTCATCAAACTCTGTGTGTGTTGGTCCATGTCTCCCGACCCAGTTATGGAGATCACACTGATGGGGGTCAGTGTTTACAGTCCAGTTGCTGGGGATGCACCGTCCAGTACTTGTGGATTGTATGGACCTTCAACATATGTGACGATCCTGGGCCGAGGAGCCGGGTCAGGTCTCGCTGAGGTTGCATTCTTGGTGTCTCCCATTTCCTGTCATGTCGTTTACCCTCATGTGATTGTTGGCCCCGCCCCGATGTGTTTCACCTGTGTCTCGTTATCCCTCTGTTAGTCTGTATTTAAGCCCTTTGTGTTTTAGTTCTCATTGCCAGTTCGTTGTGTATGCTACTTAGTATCACCTCGTTCCAGCTCTAGAAATATTGTGACCTTGTGATCTCGACCATTGCCTGTTTTTCGACCACTGTTTTTGCCTGCTCCTAGATTATACTGTTGCCTCTGTTTTTGCTTACCTGTGTACCGACTTGGACCGATTAAACTCTGAAAACGAATCTGCCCTGTGTCTGAGCCTGCATTTGTGTCCTCCTCCTCGTTCAGTTCTGACAGGGGGTTAGTCATGAAATACAGAATCCAGACCTTTCCAGGGACTTACAAGGGTTATGTTTCTCCAGATAGAATTGATATTGCTAGGTCTTCCATACAAACATAATGCTGTACTAACTTTTCAGGTTGCTCCGATGGTGACAGGAATAATCCTCCTGATATATACTTGCTACAGCCATCTCCATGTCAAAGGGCCATGCGTCCTTTAAAAATAACATTGATTGTACTGGTTATCAAAAGCAGCAAACAACTGTGGTCACAAGTTCAACCAATTCCTCATATCCATCAATTTTAGGCGTTATAATGTTTAAATTGTTGATAAACAGAAAACAGCTGAAAAAAACCTGTGGTATACTTCTAATCAACTGCAAAGTCTAATAATAAATTGTAATCTCCTTGTGCTATTGCCAGCTGCTTGAGCTATTTGAAGCACATAAAAAATGCACAAACTCATATTTAAAATGTTTAAATAAGTTTATTTAAAATATGGTTATTTATAACCTAAGCAAAGTGCTGGAGTAAGTCAGCGGGTCAGGCAGCATCTCTGAAGAACATGGGTAGGCAACAACTGAGGTCAGGGTCTTATTCATGTTCTCCAGAGATGCTGCCTGACCTGCTGAATTACTCCAGCACTTTGTGCCTTTTTAAACAAACCAGCATCTGCAGTTCATTGTGTCTCCTCCTTATTTAATACCAAGGAATAAATGTACTTTGATTTTAATTGTCTCTTTCTTTTTATCACCTGTCGACCTCGACTCTCTTTCAATTCTGATTGTAATGTGATCCTGTCAATTCCACTACAATCTTGAATTTGACTGCCTTGATATCTATCTACAGACACAGAAAGAGTCGACCTATGCTCTGAGTATATAATTGCTTTTCATTGACCATCTTTTCGCTGGAAAATAAGCAGTGTGGGCTGTAGGTGTGAAACGTATCTGAATGGCTGAGTTCATAATAGGCCATTCGGTCCATCAAGTCTACTCTGCCATTCAATCATGGCTGATCTATCTCTCCCTCCTAACCCACTCATTCGTGGGATCATTCTTGTAAACTTCATCAGTGGTAGATACCTCCTCAGATATGGTGCCCAAAATTGCCCACAATATTCCAAATGTGGCCTGACCAGCACCTTATAGAGCCTCAGGATTACATTCCTGTTTTTGTATTCTAACCCTCCTGAAATAAGTGATTGCATTGCCATCCGCTGAACCTTCAGGCGGGTTCCTTTAATGTGTAAAAATCTATTTGAGTAGTTAAAAACTTCCCAAAACTTTAAACCATATACCCAAGTTATAATAGCGCAGTGCCTTCAGAAAAGGAAGAGAAAAATGTTCATAAGGAGACATTTAATATATGTTGTTAACATTCATCCTTTACACTCTAATTAAGGTTTCAGAGCAAAAAATATATAACCATGTTATCACAGGTAGTCATTCCTCAGGCTATCATTCTTTCTTTTCAACAAGCTCTTCATCATGCCTCTTAATATCTCCATCTTTGGTGCAGTGTCATCTTCTGCCCGATCATACTAAAGTGTCTTGGGAATTTTCCTGCCGACCAAGGTGCTGTATAACCGCAACAGTGTCGAGTTATTTGCATTATAGAATGGTGAAAGTAAGCTAATCTGCAAAGTTAGCCTACTGGGATAAAGTTGCACTGTAAAATTGACGGTAGGCAAAAAAACTGGAGAAACTCAGCGGGTGAAGGAAGCATCTATGGAGCGAAGGAATAGGCCACGATTTGGGTGAGACCCTTCCTCAGACTGATGTCGGGGGGGGGGGGGAAATAAAGGAAGAGGCGAAGACAGTAGGCTGTGGGAGAGCTGGGAAGGGGAGGGGAAGGAGGGAGAAAACAAGGACTACCTGAAATTGGAGGTCAATGTTCATATCACTGGGGTGTAAATTACCCAAGCAAAATATGTGGTGCTGTTCCTCCAATTTGCAGTGGGGCTCAATCTGGCCATGGAGGAGGCCCAGGACAGAAAGGTCGGATTCGGAATGGAAGAGCGAGTTGAAGTACTGAACCACCGGGAGGATAAACAGTCAACAAAATCAATGCAGTGGAGATACATTTCAAATACTTGTTCTAGAAATATGATCAGATTTCAATGTCTGACTGATATTTTCTGCATTACAATTTTTTCCATTCCCACCATCCAATGTAAAATGTGCACAAAATTTAAAATGAACCCATTGTTAAATTGCAATACCTGAACGTAATATTTTTCTTCTAAGTGGCGCAGCTGGTAGAGCCACTGCCTCATAGCACCAGAGACCCAGGTTCAATCCTGACCTTGGGGACTCTCTGTGTTTGGAGTGTGTTGGATCGTTCATGTGATTACACGGGTTTTCTCTAGGTGCTCTAGTTTCTTCTCATGTCCCAAAGATGTGCGGATTTTAGGTTAATCCGTAAACTTCCACTGGTGTGTAGCGAGTGTGATAACATAGAAGCAGTGTGAAAGGGTGATGGATGGTCGCCGTGGACACGGTGGGCCTTGGGGCCTAATTCCACGCTGTATGTCTAAACTAAACATGCATGCAACAGACCGCAAACCTAGCATTGGCACGATTGCGATATTTGGTAAATTCACAGATACAGTTCAATGTGAAACTATATGAATAATTCATTACTCTAAGGATGTCAATAATTTAAAAGCAAAATACTGTGAATATTGTAAAGCTGAAAAAAACAACAGAAATGTTCATTATCTTTAATTGCTGCACTTCATGTTCATAAGTTCACAAGTGATAGGAGCAGAATTAGGCCATTCGGCCATCAAGTCTACTCCACCAATCAATCGCGGCTGTTCGATCTCTCCCTCCTAACCCCATTCTCCTGCCTTCTCCCCATAACTCCTGACACCTGTCCCGATATTGAGCCCAGAGATCATTAGAAGGGAAAAAATACTGAGGGGTCTTGACCCGAATTGTCGTCTGTCTATTCCCTCCATAGATAGTGTCTGATCCATTGACTTCACCCAACGTTTTGTGTGTTTTTTTTTTTTAACAAGATTCCACCATCTACAGTGTTAAAGAAGGAACTGCAGATGCTGGGATGGAGAGATTACACAAAAAGCTGCAGCCTAAGGAGGCGAAGGAGATAGGCGACGTTTCTCACAGTCTCTTGCACTTGGTCAATATTTAATGGTGTTATTTCAGATTTCCAGCACATTATATATTCTACTTCCTCAATTGCCACCTCTTTCTGATTATCTTTTTCTTGTCCACCCACTTTTAAATTATACTACCACCCCTTTAGTCATTTAATCTCTTCTGCCCTATCACCCGATTATAGGCCTTCCCATGAGTTCCCCTTCCGTCCTGTCTGCATCTTAAAACTTTCTCATGTCTAACTTTTCCCAGTTCTGATGAAAGGGCATTGATCAGAAAAATAAAATTCAGTTTCACTCTGTAGGAGTTAATTGTCGGAAGAGCCCCCTTGTGGAGTTGTTTATGGAAACATAGGGACTGCCATTTGAAGACCATATTATAATTTAACTTGGATACAATTGTAAATGAGAGGCACAATTGTAAGAAGGTGTCCATTTAGAGAGGGTAAGCAGAGGACTCCAAAACTCTCTATGGCCTGGCTTTGTAAAGAGTGCATGAGCAAAACAGCAGGAAAGAGTAAAAATTACATTGTTATATAAGACATCGGTGAGGCCACAGCTAGTGTTCAGTTTTGGTCAATGTTATAGGAAAGATGTTGGTAAGTTGGAAAGGCTACAGAAGAGATTTACAAGGATGTTGCCAGGACTGGAGGCTATAGGGAGAGGTTGCGCAGGCAAGGACATTATTCCTTGGAATACAGGAGGATGATGGGTGATTTTCTAGAGGTGTATAAGATCATGAGAGGAATAGATAGGGTAAATGCACAGTCTTTTACCCAGAGTAGGAAATCAAAAACAATAGGTTTAAGGTGAGGGGGGAATGATTTAATAGGAATCTGAGGGGCAACATTCTTACACAAATGGTGGTAGGTATATGGAATGAGATGCCGCGGGAGGTGGTTGGGGTAGGTACTATCAGAAAGTTTAAAAAGCAATTGGACAAGTACATGGATCGGATAGGTTGAAGGGATATGGGCCAAATGCTGGCAGGTGGGTCTAGTGTGGTTGAGGCATGTTGGTTGTCGTGGACAGGTTAGGCCAAAGGGCCTGTTTTCACGCTCTATGATACTATGACTATGACTGCTTCAAGACATTTAATGATGCTGTCAATTGCATTTCCCAATTTGGATACAGCAATATCTCTCAGGGATATGATTAGTGCACTGCTGATCAATTCTTTGTACCCAAAGAATTGATCAGCAATTCCTTGTACCAAAAAGCACCCAGCTTTCCATTGAGATCTTATTATACAGGAGCTTGAAAGCCCAGACATCCAAACTTAAGAATAGCTTCTTCCCCAATGTCCTCAGGCTCCTGAACCAATTACCAGAGGTGCCGCCACATACTCTTAATTCTACCTCATTCCATTAGGTATTCAATTATTGTACTTTATTATTATATGTTTGCATTTTTTAGGATTGTTCCATTCTGCTGTTTTGCACTCGTCCTTTTGTTTCTTGTTGTATTTATCATTACTATATGTGTGTCGTTTATTCTGTGAACAAGGAATTTTGTTGCCTCTTGGTGCATACGACAATAAAATAATCTGAATTTAAGAACATGGTGCATTTTCCTTTGAAGAACACAGTGTGTTTTGGAGCAGGTACAAAGAATACGAGGCTAATGTAAGTGCAGGAGAATTTTTGCGTGCATTTAATAATTAACATGGGCTAAATCACTGGAGTTCACGTCACATGAACTACTGAGGCAGAGTTTGACTTCTACTTCACACTTGAATGCTTCGGATAATGCATCAAACCGAGGAACAAACAGCTAGGATATATAATGTACAAATACTTCAGCTCACAGTGTGAACTGTTGATTCACCGAACAGATATTATAATTTGTTTACTCAGAGGTAAAACATTTTTTTTTAGCCAGAGGTAAGAGAGCTATCAAGGGGGGGCAGAAACCAATAAAGTTTGTTCAAGTAGTTTAGTCTTTTAGTTTAATTAAGAGATACAGCGCGGAAACAGGCCCTTCGGCCCACAGAGTCCACACTGACCAGCGAACCCCAAACACAAGCACTACCCCACACACTATGGAAATTTACAATTTTTACAGAGGCAAATTATCCTGCATACCTGCGCATCTTTGGAAAGTGGAAGGAAACCGGAACATTTGGAGTAAAAACCCACGCGGTCACGGGGAAAACGTACAAACTCTGTCCAAACAGCACCCGTAGTCAGGATCGAACCCGGGTCACTGGCATTGTGAGGCAGCAGTTCTACCGCTGCACCACCATTACTTTTTGAAGGCCAATGGTTTGAACTATCCAGAGAAACATTCTCTTGTCCAAATCCCCTTGAATTCTCCAGGTAGACAAAATGTGGAGAACTCAGCGGGTGCGGCAGCAGATCTATGGAGCGAGGGGAGTGACTAGGCGTTGTTTCGCGGTCGAGACCCTTCTTCGGACTTGAATGTGGGAGTTTGTGTGGGGGGGTGGGGGGGGGGGGGAAAAAGAGGAAAGAAGAAGCGGAAAAAAAAAGCGAAACAGAACTGTGGTGAGAGCTGGAAGACAGAGGCTGTGCTGTGTGAGAGAGCTGGGAAGACAGGGAGGGGGAAAAGGAGGGTGAAAGCAATGGACTACCTGAAATTGGAGTCAAATGTATCTTAATACCAACTTAATTTTAAATGACAGCAGGGGGTACTCTAATATATACCTGCTGCTGGATGGTTAGAATAAACCCAAGCAATAATATGAGGTGTTGCTGCTCTCTCCAATTTGAGGTGGGACTCACACTGTCACTTAATCACAACTAGTGGCCAAGGATGAGGCCCTAGGACCGAAAGATTGGATTCAGTTCAGAGGTGGGGGAGGGGGAGTTGAGTGCTGAGCACACCGAAAGAGATCATCAGGTTGGTTAATGTTGGGTGAAGCACACCAGATAATCCTCCAATTTTTTGCCACCTCCAAGGGATCACCCACCACTTGGCCACCATCTTTCATTCCCTTTCCTCCTCAGCCCATTTGTGGCTTTTCTGCAGAGACCGTCCTCTCTCTGTGTATTTCCTGTCTGTCAGTTTGTCCCTCCTCGGACCACAAAAAAACCACCACCCCCCTCTGCCCGGCACTTTCCCTTGCAATCGCAGGAAATGCTCCATTTTCGCTTTACCTCCCCCCTCGACTATATATCCAAGGACCCAAGCCAGTCTTTCCTGGTGAGGCAGAGGACACCTCGCAACTCTCTCAACTTAATCTATGCATTCGCTGTTCTTTTGATAGTGTTCAAACTACTCTTATATCGGTGTGTGAGACCAAGCGCAGGCTTGGCTATCATTCGCCCAACACCTCTGCACTCCTCGTATTAATCCAACCTGATTCACTGGTGGCCCAGCTACTTCAACTGCTCCTCCCTTTCCAAAATTGTCCTTTCTGTCCTGGGCCTCCTCCATGCCCATGGTTCCACCGCAAATTGGAGGAGCAGCACATACTGCGCCTGGGTAGTTTTTAAAACCCAGCACAGTATGTTCAGATTGACTTCTCCAATTTCCAGGTGACTCCATGCTTTTTCCCCCTTCCCTCCCCGTCCACGCTCTTCCTACTGTCTCTGCTTTCCTTTCTTCTTCCAGCATCCCTCCACCCCCACATCAGTCTGAAGAGGTTCTCTACCCAAAAACGTCACCATCCTCGGACTGTCGTGAGCCACTGCAGGGGTGGACTTAACATCGGAGCTGATCCTTGGCCTGGGATCACTCCCACCGCGGACTTTAACATCAGGCTTCACCAGTCTCGGGTGATGGCTGAGTCGGGGACTCCAACATCGCGGAAGGCTCGACCAGCCCCGACGCGAGGTCCGATCGTCCAATTTTGTTTTTAATGTTTTTGAGAGAATTTCAAAAAAACAAAAAAAAAAAAAAAAATCTCCAAAAGTTATGTAATTTTATGCAAGAGGCGAAGGAATGCGTTATAGTTGCTTCTTGAAGGAGACCTTTGTCACAAATAGGAGATACATTTGGAAAGATCTTATTCAGTTTAGACTTTGATAGTAGAGCTATGCAGTAATTTTATATTTGAATAACGTTTGTCTAACGTTATCGAACAAATTGTGTATATATGAAAGGTTTTATTCCCATCTGTATTTTAGATTTTTTAGGACTAGTTCTCCTCTTCCCAGTCTCTTCTTAATTACTTCTGACGATGGGTTTCTTATTTAGAAGGGTTTTATACAAATATGATATTAATTGTCTTGACTCTGAATTTCTATTCATATATTGTCTACTATATCTGGCAGCAAGTTTGGTAGTTCTTGGGTATATGTTTTCTGACAGGTCTCGAATTGTAAGTTATCAAAAAATATGATTACACTTTCAGGTGATATTCGACGGAATTTCCTGAAATGAGCGAAAACTCTTCCATCTCGTAAAGATCTCCAAAGTTTTTTTATTCCTTGTTCTTTCCCAATATGTAACCGTTTCATCTATAATAGATGGCTTAAATACAAAGGGTATTGGCTATTGTTGAAAGAAGAGATAATTCTTAGTTAAAATGTTGATTTTACTCGTCTCCAAGATTCATAGAGTGCTGTGAATAATCAGATTATTATCATATAGTGTGTTATTCAAATTTGTTGGAGAGAGAAGAATCGCGGCCTATATTTAAAAGAAAAATGTGTTTGTCCAAGTGATTTATGTTACTTCTGTATTAACTACATACCCAATTATATTCAATTCCTCGTATGTTACAGAAAACTACTTGGTGAATAAAAGTGTGATTCTGATCTGATTTCTGATAATAGTATGTTGGTATAATTGTGGTGATGTAGTGAAGGTCATTTCTGAGGGCTTTGGAAGAGATATTTATATCGCGTTAGCGGTGGTTGAGGAGTTACGCGAGGAGACTGAGGCTGCTGATGGCTAAATTGCTTTATTTTAGAGAAAGGGCTGTGAGTCAGGCAGAGGAAAATACAGGGCTGGGGAGCTCTGTGTCATTGGTGGGAGTTCCAGTAGGAATTAGTTAGTTAGTTAGTTTAAGTCTAGGTTGTACAGCTAGGGGATTTTGGAAAGACAGGACAAAACTTCATTTGGGAGGCCAAAGATCAATTAGGATATAACTCAGCATGGTTTGCAGATAAGTTGCAGTGGGAAATCTCAAAATTTACAAACTAACGTATGAACATGAATTCTCTAATGCAAAAAACCCTAACCTAACAAACAACTATCGTTTTATATCTCTTCTCTGTGCCCCTCCAATTCACAGCCATTTCTTCTCTTCCCACCGATATTATTTAATTCTTTTGCTTCGGCTTCACAATTTGCTCAATATCTATTCTTGATCTCAACACCTTTGATTTTTCATCTCGGACTATTGGTTTAACCAGTTGCCTATCAACACCCCCCCCCCCCCCCCCCCCCCCCCCCCCCCCCCCCCCCCCCCCCCCCCCACCCCCCCCCCCACCTACGTGTATTCCACCTATCACTCACCAGGCTATTGACATGGCCCTTCCTCCCTTCCAGTTTTCTTCTTCCCCTCACCTTAATCAGTCTGGAAGAAGAGTGTGCCACAACCCAAAATTATCACCTATTATCAGTTTTTCCTGGATATGAGACTTACGATGAGGTGGAGAAAAAAAGGGAAGGGGGACATTTAAATGGGGTCTGAGGGGCAACGTTATCTTCATAACAAATGGGTCCATGGGTATGTGGAACAAGCTGTCGCAGAAGTGGTGGGTGGGTGTAGAATTGCAAACATTTTAGAAGGGCATTTTGGACCGGAGGTGAATGAATAGGAATGATTGAAGAAGTTACATGGGCCAAACACATGCAAATGGGACCAGCTCAGGAAAACACTTATTTTGGCATAGACAAGTTTACGACTGAAGGGACTGTTTCCAACGCAGTGTTATAGTTTAGCTTATTGTCCACGTGCCACACTCGGTAGGTTCGGCACGTTGTCCAAACTCGCCTTTTGTTGTGGTCATTGGGAAAGACAATACATGATTACAAGCAAGCCATCCACAGTTTACAGATACGTGATAAAGGGAAATCTTTTGTTTTATTGGACGTGAGTTTTTGTGAAAAAACCTGGCTCAAGTAACACTAGGGGGATTAATTTTACAATTTTGCTGAAAACTGAAGCAATAAGTAGCCTATAAATCTGTACGTCTTTGAGTGGGAGGAAGGAAATGAGCTTGTGGTCACTGGGAGAACGTACAAACTCCGTACAGCCAGAACACCGGTGTAGTCAGATCGAACCCAGGGTCTCTGGCCGCCGTAAGGCAGCAACTCATACTGCCAGCGCCACTGTGCTGCCTCCCGGAATCTGCCTGGTTTGTGCGACGAGGAAAATATGAATGTATTTTGGGAGGCAATTAGAGACGGGAAGGTGTTAGATATTTCACTCGCTTGAAAATAAAAATCCTGGAAATAGACTTCTAACTCTCACACAATGCTGACAGTTGATGGAGATGTGTAGAAGTTCAACAGCACATCCAATAGACTGAAGAGAGAAATCTCTTTTTTGCCAGACACTCAAAGATTAACTTGCCAATTTGGAACCAAGCTTAACAAGTTTTCATTGTCAAAACATATCTAAATAGTGAAATGGCTGAAAGAGAACATCCAGCCCTCCAGAAACAGATTAATGAGGAGGCTGTTGCCAGGACGTGAGGCATGTAGCTATAGCCATGAGGATGTGGCAGGCAGTATGGACGGTAATTTCTTGGAGTGCAGGAAGGATGAGAGTGTGTTCTTATAGAGGTTTATAAGATCATGAGGGAAAATTGAGTAGGGTAACTTTTGCCCAGAGTAGGGAATCAAGAATCGAGAGGAATATGATTTCTGAAAAGGGAAAAATGTTAATATGAACCTGAGGGTTAGGTTATGATGCTTTCACACAGATAGTGGGCGATGGATGTATGGAATGAGACCATACCAGTGGATGTTAGTTGAGGCAGATGCTTATAATAAACATTTAAAAATCTTGTACGCCAAATAAATAAACAGGGTTAGATGGATAGGATAGATTTTGGACATACTCACAGCCATCGCTTGCCCCTGAGAGGGAATAAGCGCAGCGCATCAGCGAGATGCAGAGAAGGGTTGGTGAGAGAGATCGGTGGAGATGCCAGGTTTCTAGAATCTAGTTTAGGTTTAGTGAGATACACCATGGGAAACGGCCCCTCTGCGCTCCCCAAGTCTTGCTGACCATCGAATCACCCATACAATAGTTTCTATTCTATATCATTTTTTTTCCTTTTACCACACGGGGCAACTTTTATTAGGAGCCAAGTAACCTAACCTAATAACCTGCACGTCTTTAGAATGTGGGAATACGGGAGGAAACCGGAGAAAAAACACAGGAGGCACCCGGTGAAGGGATAGAGGAAAACCGAACGGGCGTTCAGAACAGGGAGGGAAGAACGACAAACTCCCCAAACAGTCAGGATGGAACCCGGGTTTGTCTGGTGCTGTGAGGGCAGCAGCTCTACCGCTGAGCCACTGTGCCGCGAGGTGTAGAGCAAGGACCCTAGTGGAATGGCCCTGTGGTTGAGGCAGCTCGAGCTTCAACCTTGACACAGAAGCTCTGAACTTGCGGCGGTGGCCCTCTGAAACCCAAACCCTCCAGTCCAGGCCATCGTCTGCGAGTTTGCCATGACGAAGCAGTTGAGGAAACGTGCCAGAAGCTTAGTAGAGAAGGCACAAAGTGCTATGAAGTAACTCAGTGGTTCTTGTCCTGACAGCATCTCTGGTGGACATGGTTAGATAAATTGTTTTTGGATTGGGGTTACTTCAAGGAAGGTTTTCTCCGCAAGGTAGCCTACTTTGTTTATGCCTACAAGGTAGCCGTTTTTTCTCATCTCCAATGGTAGTTCTGTGAGACCTCTCTGATCTGACTGCTCCCACTCTGTGATTCCTGCTGCAACTATGAGAAGGGTCCGCCAACTCGAAAATGTCAACCTTTTGTTTTCTTTTCGGGTTCAGTTTGAGGGTTTCTTCGTCTTTTTTCATCAGTATTAAGGAAAGTCAGATGTAAATCTTCAGTACTTCGCGAGTCAACTGCCCAATTTATGTGCAAACGCATCTTAAACTGGTCTGATGAAGGGTTCCCGCACCCCCGCAAAAACGTCCTCCTATCCATGTTTTCCAGAGATACTTGCCCGAACACTCTGAGTTACCCCAAGCACTTTGTGTCTTCTTTGTGTAAACCAGGCTATTTGCATTTTCCATAGCTGCTTCTCGTTGCAGCTGTAGTGCCTGTCTTAACTATTTAGGATATTATATATTTGCTTGTACTGCTCAATTATTTATTTCGGGCCTGTTAAGTATCCGTTATTGTGATTGTAAAAAATTGATTGGTACAATGGACACCAAACTGGTATTATAGCAACTGCCTACACAGCGCCAGAGACCCGGGTCCCATCCATTACCTTGGTGCAGTTCTGTTCTGGCCTTTGTATGTTTCTCTCCCCTGTGGACTGCTTGGGTCTCCTTCGTGTGCTCACCTCCGCCCACGCGGCTTCCTCCCACATCTCAATAAGAGATGTGCGGGCTTTTATTGAAGGGTTAATTTAGTCCGGTAAAAAACATGTTCTTTCTCCCATTCATTGATCCAAATCCGTTAGTACCTGCTTGATATTCAATCTTACTCAGCTAATCTTAGTTTATGTTACTTATTCTAATTTTTACCTACAAAAATGTAAAATTTGCATTTTCAGCTATTATCTTTAATTAGCCATCTATCTACCTACATATTTCACAGGCTGATGGAATAGGTGGCAAGAATGGACTTCAAGGTGTTACTCCTCTTGGGAGGAGTCCACTACTATCCCACCTCACAGTTTCACTACGATTCCAAGAAGTTTGGTGTCATTTGAATGTGGAAATTAGTGCATTGCAGACCAAGTCCAAATCTTCCCTCATTATTGTCTACGCTTCATTCACTTAAATATTTGAAGCCAAGCAGAGAGCAATTTTTCAAATGATAAGTTAACAAGTACATAAGACTTTCAGTGACATAAATGGGGATATAAACAGTGGATTGGTAAGACTGGAGAGTATAGAGATTCTTCAAATTGGCACAAATTTCCATCCATCTTTCGTGCACTTTAAGTAGCAATTGGCTTCACATTTTTACCAATTTTTAGGGGAAAACATATGGAAACCAATGATAGGGAGGAGATGGAGGCTTCTCGCTTTCACTGCTTAAATTGAAAACCACTTTGAAGATAGTCATAGTCACACAGATGGGGAAAACAGGCCCTTTCGGCCCAACTTGGCCCATGCTGTCGAAGATCGCCCAATTTGCACTAGTCCCCCTGCACGCATTTGGGCCATATCTATCTGAACATTTCCAAGCCATGTGGCCTGTCGAAATGTCTTTTAAATTGGAAGATGTGTGTAAAAGAATTGGACTATATATAAATGCAAATCTATTTCTCATGCTGTTCCTTTCTTCATGCTCCAGCCATTTATCCGCATTGTCCTTTCAAACCAGTTGCCCCTAGAATCGCTACCACGCACTAATGACCAGGAGTCACTTAAAACACTGTACTGAGAAATAATAGGGATACATTCTTTAATACTAGAGAAGTAGATTTGTAGCATTGGAAAATGGAAATCTGGAGTAATGCACACCAAAATGAGAAAATGAAAATTAGGCACAAATTTTGCCTTTCGCCCTCCTTTAAAAATACAATGCTGATATGTGGCCGAATGCTTGATTATAGAGAAACCATTGCAACATGGACAGCAGTTTAGAGGCTATTGCTCCTGACAAGCTTCCAGAGGGGCACGTAGTTTGATCCTGAAAGGGGTTGTGATCGTTTCGGTGTGGAGTTTGTCGTTCCTCCCTGTTGACCTGGCTTTTCTCCAAGTGTGCTCCGCGGTTTCCTACCACATTCCCCAAAGATGTATAAGGTTTGTTGAGGTATTTGAGTCCCTTCATGTAAATTGCCCTATTGTGTGGCATGTGAAAGTGGGTTACATGGATTCTAGTTCTTCTTAGGTCTTTTAAAAAGAATGAACTGCAGATGCTGCCAGAAGAGGGTGAAACAAAAAAAGCTGGAGAAAATCAGCGGGGTGCGAGCGCAGCATCTAAGGACTGAAGATGAGTCGAGTAGGCGCGTTCGGGTCGAGACTTCTTCAGGGACTGGTCTAGGATCAGCGGAAACGGTGATTCGACGGTGATGTGTGGGAGAGATAGGGAATATGACGTGAAAGATATGCAAATAAGTATCGGTGATAAAGGGATCAAGCCTTGTAAGCTGTTTGTGGTGTGAAATGAGAGCTGTTGCGACTAGGGTTGGTGTGGATGAGATGAGATAGTGGGAATGCCCAGGGCCCTGGGGCTGAGGGGAAGGTGGGAAGCGGAGGGAGAACAGCAAGGGAAAAGGTTAAACAGATTTGGAGGAAAATCTCAATATTCAAGACCCAAAAGGCATGCAGGACTCCAAGCGGAATATTGAGTTGCTGTTCCTCAGCTTGGGTGTTGCTCTTAAACTCCTGGCGTGTGGAAGCGAGTGCCAGGGACCGAGACGGTAGGATTTGGTATGGGATGGGGAGAAGTTGAGTGCTGAAGCCACCGCGGATGGGTTCTGGGTTGGTTATTGCGATACCGCAAGCGGAGGTGTTCGGCGAGCAGCGATCGACCAAGAGCCTCCCGCTTGGTTCTCACCTGATATAGATATTGGCCATCTGGCAGCTAGCGGATGCAGGTAGATGATGGTTGGGAGGATGGTGCAGGTGAACTATGTCGGACCTGGAAGGAACCTTGGGTCGCCTGATAAGGTTTGTGGATGGGGGGGAGGTGGACGGGACAAGTCTTTGCATTTATTGCGGTTGCAAGGGAAAGTGAGGGGGGTAGAGTGGGAGGGGAGGGAAGAATGGACAAGGGAGTTGCGGAGGGAGCGGTCTTTGCGGAAGGCAGACAGGGGGGGAGGAGATTGGAAGATGTGCGCGGGTGGAGGGTCACGTTGGAGGTGGCGAAAACTGGCGGAGGACTATATGTTGTATTTGCCGGCTGGTGGGGTGAAGGTGAGGACCAGGGGGCTCTGCCCTGTTTGCGAGTGGGGGAATGGGGAGCGAGGGCAGTGTTGCGGGGTATGGAGGAGACCATGGTGCGAGCCTCATCAATAGTGGGGGAGGGGAATCCCCGTTCTCTGAAGAATGAGGCCATTGTGAATGATGGGTGTGGAAACACTCATCCTGGGAGCAGATGCGGCGTAGACGGAGGAATTGGAATAGGGGATGGGAGTCCTTAAGGAAGCAGGGTGGGAGGAAGAGTAGTCCAGGTAGCTGTGGGAGTCAGTAGGTTTGTAGTGGATGTCGGTCAGGAGCGTATCACCTGCAATAGAGATGTGAGGTCAAGGAATGGTAGGGAAGTGTCGGAAATGGTCCAAGTGTATTTGAGTGCCGGATGGAAGTTGGTGGTGAAATGAATGAAGTCAGTCAGTTGTGTGTGGGTGCAGGAGGTGACACCAAAGCAGTCGTCGATGTAACGGAGGTAGAGGTCGGGGATGGGGCCCTGGTACGCCGAGAACAAGGATTGTTCGACGTACCCAACAAAGAGGCAAGCGAGCTGGGGCCCATGCGTGTCCCCATAAGCTACGCCTTGTGTTTGGAGGAAATGGGAGGAATCAAAAGAGAAGTAAAAGAGAAGAGAAGTAAGTCATTCTAGTGTTTGGATGATCGTTGGTCGATGTGGACTCAGTGAAACCGAAAGGTGTTTCCATGCTATGTAGCTAAACTAAATTATTTACTTTGCAGAGGTAACAAACAGGGCTCTAATTTCCAAAGGTGGACACATGGGCTCATTTAATGTAAATTCTGCTCATTGTAAAATGATAAAATTCAATGTGGATAAAATGGAATTTTTACATATTTCACAATTATTTTACAATTCACTAATACTGCCCGAGAGCTACAGACATGGGTGCCTTGTAGAACTGGTATGGAGATATGTCATAATAGGGCCCTCAGTGCTCCTCATTGTGCCATGGAAGCCAAAATAGTCTGTCCCATTAAAGCAAAAACATAAAATGTGGACTAAATCAGTGGATCAGGCAGGCATCTTGGAGAAACATAGATGGGCGATTATAGGGTTCGGGACTTAGGAAGATTGAGTTCGTGGAAGGGTCCCGACCGCCGAAACATCACTTTCCGTGCTCTCCAGAGATGCTGCTGACCCACTGAGTTAATCAGCAGTTTCTGTCTTTTTTTGTACACCAGCATCTGCAGTTCTTTGTTTCTACATAGTCTGTTCCATGTCAGTAACCAAGCTAGCTTTACCAGAGAGGGAGCTAACCTTGGCAATGAGAGCATGTGAAACTACAGTCCCAAGGTCAGATGCAGCCACTGTGTGCAGTAAGCATCCATACCCTAATGAGGAGATAGGCACCTTCAGGTCAATCTGCTGAAAGAGACTCGCATTAGACTCACATAGATTGCTCCAGGCCTGAGCCAGCCAGTGAGCACTGCCATAGCATTGTCAATTCATTGCCACAGGCGGCTCTGAGCCCAGGCCTAGATATTTTTAAGGTGGAGATTTGATTAGTAAGGGTGTCTGGGGATTATGGAGAAAAGGAAATGAATTATGAATTATGAAGCCAGTGGGGAGAAGAATGTAAGATGGTTGTTGTAACATATATAACACCAGAATGGGTATTACAGACTCCACAACGACTCGCCGTAGATCTGGGTCATTTTCTCACACAAAACTAGAACAAAAATTAGAACAAAATATATCATTTCATCCTCTCTCAGTCTTAAGCTTCCATCATTACACCATTGGATATAATATTGGCTGGAGCAGGGGTGGGGAACATGCGGCTTCAAGGCCATTAAGTGCGGCCTTTTGAATGAATCCAAATTTTGTAGAACAAATCATTTTATTTTTATTAATATGTTTTTGTTCATCTTTTATTATTTTAATTTTAATCTTAAAATTACACCTATTTAAAATTCCAAAGAGTAAAAGAAGATTCAATGAAATAATCCTCCCGACTGACGTCCACAATTAAAACATAGTAAGTCATGAGGGCTATTTTAACAAAATAATGTACATTTTGAAGTATATCTTAATTGATGTTTCTTGGATGTGGCCTTATTAGATTACAGCTGTTAATGCGGCATTCCAACATGAAAAGGTTCCCCACCTGGGCTGGTGCATCAGTTATAAGTAAATCTCTTCAGAAATCATGTACCTCAAGGGTCAGAAATCTATTGGATGAAGCTTGTGATTGACTCAAATCATGTATCACTTAATCAGAATGACAGAATCACTGCAGTTCAATAGAACGCAATGTGTAACACTGCATCATCTCATATCTCAGCTGAATAGAGTTATTTCGGGCTGACCCACCTCCAGCTCTCTGTTATGGCCTTGTAATCCATCCAGATACGTTTTAAATTGAATTGAATGGAATTGAAAGATACAGCGTGGAAAACATATACTTCAGCCCTCGTTGAGCATCAGTCACACTATTTCTATGTTATCTCTCTGTCACATCCACTCCCTACACACGAGGGACAATTTTACAGAGATCAATTTAACCAACAAGGTCGCCTGTCTTTGGGAAGTGGGAGACAACCGGAGCAGCCGGAGGAAACCCATGCAGTCATAGGGAATGGGTGCAAACTCCACGCAGACAGCACCCGAGGTCAGGATCGAACCCTGGTCTCTGCCGCTGTGTGGCAGCAGCTCCACCACTGTGCCACTGTATCATCCAACAGCTGTGTAGGTTTCTGCCTCATCTTCCTTTTGAAATTGCATTCCAGATCACTCTCTCTCTCTTACCATTGTTGGTTAGATTTGATGTCTCATATCAACAAAATGCATCCTGCAAACTGTGCTGTAAAGTACAGAATCATAGAGTTGTAGAGGCAGGGAAACCAGGCCCTTCAGCCCACCAATGTTCGTGTTGGCCCTCAAGCATCTATCTATACTAATTGCCGGTTTCCAGCATTCTGTGCGATGCTTTCTATGCCATGGAGTTTCAAGAGTTCATTCAAAGGCTGAGCGGAGGAGTCCGCTTTGAAGCTTATAAAAATATGAGAAGCACAGATTAAGGAGACAGTCAGAATCTTTTTTTCCCCCAGGGTGGAAATATCAAATATAGAGGACACAGTTTTCAAGGGAGTGGGGTAAAGTTTAAAGGGATGTGTGGGTGAAGTATTTTACATGAATAGTGGTGGGTGCCTGGAACACAGTGCCAGGGTTGGTGATGAAAGCCGATACAATAGCGGCAATTTTAAGATAGGCACATGGATTTGCAGGGAGCGGAGAGGTATGGATCATGTGCAGGCAGACAGGATTAGTTTAATTTGGCGTCATTTGCAGCATGGGCATTGTGGGGTGAAGGGCCTGTCCCAACACTATAATTGTTCTATTTTCTACTTAAATGTTGGGAGGTACCTGTCTCACCACTTCCCTCTCATCAGCACTTTCCAGATTTCAAATAATCACTGGGTGTAGAAAAATCGACTCTAATTCTATCCCTCATCTTAAATTTATGACAAACTGCTTATGGATATCTAAGTGTTCAAATTTTAAATGCATAATTATTGCAGATTGAATAAACTTCATTCAAAGAGAATGTCAAATTAGAACTTTGATTTGTTCAAGATTCAAGATTCAATTTAATTGTCACATGTCAATTTAATTGTCACAGTGAAATTTGAGTTACCATACAGCCAAACTAAGTTAAAAAGCAAAAATGCACACAGCACATAAAATAAAGTTTATCACAAACATCCATCCACAGTGGAATTAACATTCCTCAATATGATGGAAGGCAATAAAGTTCAGTCATCTTCCTCCTTTGTTCACCCGTGGTGGTCGGGGCTTTTGAACCCTCAGCACTGCCGTTGACGACGGTCCGCTGTTCAAGCCCTCTTGTCGGGATGATGGAAACTCCGGCGTCGGGAAGGATCGGAACACTCCACGGCATGGAGCTCCCGAGTCAGCCGCTTCTTACCGGAGACCGCGGCTTCACAGTGTTAAAGTCCACAGCCACAATTAGCTAGAGTGGACTGCTTGATCAGAAAACTGACATGTATTTTGAGCTGTAGCTGTTGCAGATAAAATAAGTGATGCGTTGAAAACAGGTGCGGTGAAGCGTTCTCAATATTTGTTTTATTTACTGTATTTCAATGCAGAATCTAACAATCAAAAGCAATACTCGAGTAAAAATTAGACTGTGACACATGATTTTGATTATATTGAGAACAGTATCAGAGGTTTATGGGGAGAAGGCTGGAGGACTAGGGTGGAGTGGACTTGATGGGCCGAATCGGCCTAATTTACTCCTATTCCTATGACCTTATGACCTATAGGAGGCACTGCCTCAAAAAAAGCAGCCAATATCCAACGACCACACACTACCCCGCCATGCTCTCATCTCAATATGCCAATGGAGAAAGGAGGTACATATCCTAGCAACCATCAGCTCTTGAAAGCTCCACACTAAACACTTTCACCAATTACAATCTTCTATGGACTGTGTTTTTGGTTGCTTTTTGCTTTACACTACTATGGTTACTACGATTGCCGTTATTAATTTATTGTAATGTTATTGAGTAAGAATTTAATTCTTCCCTTGCAGATACATGTAATGATTAAGCTTTCTTGACTTCACTTGACGCTTTGATGTCAAAGGGCTCGGGGAATTCCACTGAAATATTGCTTCTTCTTAGCCCTGCCACTAGATGGCAGAGTACATGGTTGTGCAAAGTTTCACCCAAGAACATAGGGTGAGGAAACAGGCTGTTTGTCCTCTCTGACATCCACTGTTAAATGGCCAAACCCCACCCACCTTTCATGGCCACATATCATTTCATTTTTTTTTTAAAGGCACAAAGCAACCTCAGGGTTGGACATTAGCAATTGAAACTATTAATCTATGGGGGACCACTCAATCGTCTGATAACAGCGCCTGTCCCTGAACCTAGTCATACAGGTATATGCTTAACTGGTGTTGGATTAAATTGACCTCAAAATGGAAGCCGATATCATTAAAGAACTGCAACACCCTGGCCACACTCATCCCGCCGCCACCATTGGGAAGAAGTACAGGAGCCTGGAAAACTGTGACCTGGTTCCATGTAGGACATTATTTGTAGATCATGTACCTACAGAAAAAATGATTATCATGTATCCATATACTGTAGATGGCTCGATTGTAATCATGTTTTGTCTTTCCGTTGGAACTGGACATCACGCAACAAAAGTTTTTCACTATGACAATAAACTAAACTGAACTGATTTTGATTTCCAAAGCACTTTTTGCACTCATTAGGTACTTTTATTTGGTTGTATTAATAAAGACCATACATGGTAAGCATTATTCTCAAGGCAATTATTTGTAAGATAAGTTTACTTTTTTTTAGTTTAGTTTTTAGCTTTAGAGATAGAGTGCAGAAACAGGCCATCCGGCCCACCAAGTCTGTGCGACCAGTATAGTAACACTATTCTACACACACTGGGGCCAATTTTTAACATTTACCAAGGCAATTTACCTACATACCTCTACATCTTTGTAGTGTCACGGGAGAATGTACAAACTCCGTACGAACAGCAACCCGTATTCGGGATCGAACCTGGGTCTCCGGCACTGCAAGCGCTGTAGGGCAGCAACTCTATGCTGCACCACATGGACAGTATATATTACAATAAAACATTAAATTGAAAATGTATATTTAACAGATGTATTTCACATCAAGGCACATTGCACCATTGTGGATTAAGCACACTAGTAAATATAGTGAACCAATCAGAAAAAGCTTTTCTTATATAACAAAAGGAATATCTCAAATTATTGTCTTCCAACTATACGTGTTCCATCAGACCTACCTTGGACAGTATATTTGCTGTTCAATCAATATGGAAAACCTAAATTACCTTTTAACTGAAATAACGAGTGCTGGAGAAAATGAATGGGAAAAGGGAAAAGATTAATGGTTCATTCATTCATCAAAAAGGATTGCTACAGCAATGAGAATAATCGAGTTAGATTTGCTGCTGAGTGGATCGGCCATAATAATAGCCTTCGCATCTCACAGTATTAAAATGCTTGTTGTAACATGCATGTCATCCTCTTCTGATCTGCTAGAAAGCTGCCTAATTAAACATCCACTGGGAACTTTTTAGTATGAAAGTGAGAACGGAGGAGCATGTATTCCAAAGTTATATATATATTTTCTAGGAAATGATGGATAATTCTAACCTTGCTAAGGTATTAAGTTCCAATTAGCAGATATAGAATCTGTTACTGGATGAGAGAAGATGGAGGACCACTGGTCTGAATGCACGTTTCTAACTCCCATCAAGAAAGCTGGTGAATTTAAATCCAGGTAATTAAATAAACCTGAAATCTAATCAAATTATCTCGTAATTAGTTCAATCTGGTTGAAAATCTGTTCAGGAATGGAAATCTACCATCCTTATTTAGTCTAGCCCAAGATGTTAGTTCCAATGCCAACGGAGGAAAATTTGGCATGTCTCGATAACTGTTACAAACTATCCAGTGTTTTGTCTTCCAGTAAATAGTGACAGTAACAGTAATCTGGGTGAAATCTTTTTTGAGGGAGAAAATCTACAAATCCTGGAATTATGTATAATTTATTCCCTTTATCAGTATCCATAACACATGTGGCCATCCCCCCCCCCCCCCCCCCCCCCTCATTTCTATCATATGTATAGTCTTCTGTCTGATTGCTTCCCTGCACGCTAATGCTTTTCAACTATTACTCGGTAACACGTGACAATAAACTAAAGAACCTAAATCTACACTAATCTTGCCTATTATTATTTCTTGCAAAGCCCAACATGTAGTTTGACTTTAATTGCCCCCCCCCCCCCCCCCCCCTTATTATGTTAGAGTAATGACACTAATAATCAGGTGTGTGGTGACTCCGCGAATTCATTAGTAAAAAATTATAGTAATATGTTTTCAATATAGCTACAATCTGAGGATTTCCGGGACAGTGGAGATATACTTGCAGTTTTATTATAGATTAATTGACTAAAAGGTGAATGAGATATTAGGGTGCATTTTAACGTCTAATCAAGAATCACATACAAGTCCATCAGCCCTCATGTTGTCTCATGATGAAATATAGATGCTAATTTAAACTGAGCGAGAGAAACAAAATGCTGGAGTAACTCAGCGTTAGGCAGGCAGCATCTCTGAGAGAAAGATATGGGGTTGTTTTTTTGGGTCGTCACATTCCTTCACTCAGTGATGCTGCCTGTCCGCTGAGTTATTCCCGCATTTTAGTGTCTATCTTCGGTTTAAAACCAGAATCTGCATTGGCACTTCCTTACACTCATCTGCCTAATTTAAAACTCTATTCTCTCTGCCGACACGTGATTTCATATCCCTCCTCCATTCCTGCATATCCACTGCCTATCCTAACAGCCTCTTAAAGCCATATCCATGCCAGTCCGACCACACCACCAACCCTGGAGAGCGAGTTCACCGGCAACTGGACTCTGAATTTAATCCGAGTGGGTTTAACCTACAGCACATACAACACTTGAGTAGAAAATGCATCATTTACATAATTAGAAATAACAATGAGAGTGATGATTTCACAGCATGGCTTACATTTTGATCAATGGAAAAGCTTTGTCAATTATTTTAAAATCGCTTTTATAATTCAAAAAGTTGCCAAATAATTTATACTTCTTAAAACATTCTGTCATGTAATATAGACAATAGACAATAGGAGCTGGAGTAGGGCCTTCAGCCCTGCCGAGTCAGCGCCGCCATCACACACTGTGATTATGGCTGAATCATCCCCACAATCTTGGGGCTTCGCTAAACACAAACATGAACACGAGTGCATTTTTATTTATTGTGACTCATGTAGTCACATGGCCTTGTAGATTCTTTCTAATGTTTACAACTGAATTGAAGCTGGAATGTACAGTTAAATCATTGTAGAATAGTATGATTCTAACTCGCACGACCATACAGTTTATATTTTGGCAGATTAATGGAGGACTATGACTGAAGCTGGGGAGGCATAGCGTTTATGAAAAGTACCTGTTGGGTTGGGTTACAACTCATCATAAGAACATCGATCTTCCAATTTCAAGTAACACTTCCCCTATCCTCTCATTATTCACTGTGCTCTTCCACTCCCAGCACACTCTCCTTTTCGCCCACCGTATCGCATCGCCTTTCTCGTTCTTTCATTCATCCTCCACTCCGCCCCCGATCCCCATTCCTCCCTTAAGTCCCCCATCCCGTTCCATCCACATCCTCTCCCTCCAGCTGTACATATCGCTTGCTCATCAATGTTCATAAGCACACTGGAGCAGGAGAAGGCCCAGTGTTGTCCAACTTCCGCCATTCAATACATGGCTGATCTATCGATTCCCCCAACTCCCATCTCCTGGCCTTCTCCCAACCCTTCCACACCCCTTACATTCAGTATCTGTAATCTCTGGCCTGTAAAAATACCCACATGAACTTTGCCTCCAAGCGTCTGTGGAAATTGAAATTCCCACAGATTTACACACACCCTCTGACTAATAAAATTCTCCTCATCACCCTTTCTAAAAGTTACGTCATTTTATTCTGAGGTTGTACCTTTGGACATACGCTTTTTAACCCCAATCCTGCTTAGTCACCTGTCACTGCATCCACATTGTACTTGTCAAGCTTTGTGCCACCCCCAGCCACTTCCCTCTGCTTTAACACCCCGCCCCCCACCACCCCAATCTCCAATCAGTCTGGTTCTCGACCCAAAACGTGTTTCTGTCCATTTCCCTCTGCATATGCTGCCTGACCGCTGGTTCCTCCAGGCACGTTATGTTATTGCTGGCAGGTAACAAAAACTACTGTGCCCCTACTCTCTACTGGGTTGGATTAGGTGCACAGTGGGGAATAAATGAGAGGGATAACTTCCATGATGACTGTTCTGTCGCCATGAAGTGAAGCGTTTACCTTGGTGAGTGCGGAGAGTCCAGGGAGTCTGAACTCCGTTCACCTGCAGAGAGCATTAAGCTCAATCACTGTTTGCAAATGACTAACGATAAGATGGATGTTATTAATTCAAGCATAGTAACGGGATGATTTCCGAGACGGTTTGTCTTTATACCAGTAGCGGTTGCTAAGGAATGCAGCTCTCATTTCACCTCGTAGTGATTTTGCTCCGTCATCATTACCCTCTGGTAGTCAAAAGTGCTGGATGATACTCAGAGGTGTTGCGTGCAGCGCATCTATGGAGCGAGGATAATAGGCAAGTTGGAAAACGTTACCATTCCTTTTGATTTTCCATTTTCCAGCATCTGCAGTTTCTTCTTTAAAAAAAATCCATTACCCTCTGTTGTGTGTGTTCAACATTACACGTGATTTCAATCAACTTCGCAACAACCCCTAAATCTCAGGACCCAGATCACGAACAAATTCTTGCTGTTACCAAGAATGAAATCTATTAATTTTAGGATGGGCGTGGGATGAATTTTAAAACTTACCACCTTGTCAATAGCTTGTGGGATAAGATTTCAGTGCACTTTCTGGGGTCGGTGGTTGTTCGCCGCCCTGCGCCCTCAAGCGTCTGGTGAATTCGCTACGCTACATTTCGCAAGTGTTGGAAAAAAAAATTGTAAACGGTACCCCTTGTTGTGTGTGAACGCGGCCAATGTCAAGCGCAGCGTGAGGGCGCTAGGTAAATACCATGCCCAACCTTTATTAAATAAAAGATTCCCCTTTTTACGCAGGTAAATCCCAAATTGTTTGCTTGCAAAAAAAAAAAGTATTGCGGCACAATTTGCGTCAGAAGGACCACGTCCTTCGCCAAGAATATTCTGCGTCCGAAACATGTTCGTGACATCTCCCCCCCCCCCCACCTTATCTAAATCTAAGTTGAAACCCGGCCACCTTAAGATCGATTAGTGGCAGGGATTTAGGAACCTCCTTCTAAGATACAGCTAGCGGGTCGGTTCCCTTCTAGAGAAGGAAAGCAGAGGGCACACGTCCGGCTCCACGCTTGAACAAAATGCAGTACCACCCTGCCCATAAGACGTCAAGCTTACCTCTCGACAACCCTATGAGCGCCCATGGACAGACTTTGCGTCCCGCCATGCGAAGGGGCTCTACTGCCTACCCAGCAGAAGTTCCCAAAGGTCAGCATCATGGACGAGGTGGGAGGAACATCGAGGAGGACAGTGCAAGCTAAAGAAAGCATCAGGATGAAGGCATGCCTTTCGCCCGGTGGGGGAGGAGGCCAGGGGGCACCACAGCGGTGAGGGCACAGGGGAGCCGAGGCGGGCAGAGAGGTGGCGACGGTGGTGAACATGGGAAAAAGCAACACGAACGGCGGGACTGCTGGGTGACCGAGGAAGCAGTCGCCATCTCAGCAGGGCAGAGTCCACAAGGGCGAGGAGACAAGGCAGAACATGGAGGGAGGGGGCTACACACCACAGCGGGGACAAGAAGGACAACAGAAGTGGTTGCCACTTTCTCCGCCAGTGGTCCGAGCAGGAAAATCGTCCCAGCTTCAGGACCCGGACCAGGAATTCCGTTCTCAGGCTTCTTGAAATCGGATGGCGCTGAGCAGCAGATTGTGGCGGAGGATGGGGAACAGATCGGCAAGCAGGCGAGCTTCATGCAGAGGCAGTTTGGGACATGCTGCAGCCCGGGGTGAACAAGTTCTACCATGCGAATGTTTGGCAGCCTGAAGGGCTGTGGTGAGGAGCGATGAGAGGGTGAAGTCGGCCGGGGGTTGGTGTTATCACATCACTGTGGACTTTCGGTGAGTGTTGCAACTGGGGGGAGTTAAAACGTGATGCCACTCAATCCGACATGTACCGCCTGTTAGCACACAATCAGCGCGATTCTCCAACCCCCCCCATTAAACTAATGCAAACCACACTTTACATAACGACTGCAAGCTAACCAAAACATCTCACCCTCCATTGCATCGTTCGCCACACCCACGAACCACGACATTGAAGGTCGCCTTTCTATTGACTACGATCCTCTTCGAATGAGTTGGCCTGATCATCCCCACTAACAAGGGCACTCCCAAAAATGACATGGAGATGATTTAGCAAACACCCCCCCCCCCCCCCCCCTTTCAAAGGAAGGACAAGCACAGTCATCAATGCAAGCCGTCCTTTCTACTTTGTGCTCCTGGACCCCTCCGTCCCCTTTGCACGGGCGGTTCGGAAGTAACGGCGTGTCTTCAAAATGCGAATCAGGGTTTAGCTCTCCGGAGGAGAGCGCCATAACGGCCGCAGTGAGCGGATAAAACTGTCCTCTGGTTCCTGGGGGTGGCGAGTTAGTGCCCTGTCAGCTGCTTGCCGACTACCGGCGGGGGTGGTCCAGGGGGATAGATAGACGCTGACTTTAACTTCTCGCACCCTGTATATAGTCCCATGGTTCAATGCTAACCAACAACACCACATGTGCGCCGTTTCCCTTAAACCGGCTAATTATATATCGCTTCTTATATATATATATATATAGTGTGTGCAGAACTCAACACATCGTTTGATGACATTAGTTATTTCCACGAAGGATGCGCAATACTTTTCTGTCTGGGACAAAGGGTCAATGTGGACTCCAATTGTGTTAAAGGTGAACCTGAGGATTCATTTAAAAAAAAAAAAAAAAAAAAAAAAAAAAAATTGGCATGATGCAATCGATGCTTATGTGTCCTTGGGCGTAGGCAGCATTTCATCTCGACGTCCCCACCTCTGGAGCGGCGGAGCGTTTCAACAGCAGCTTTCCGGGTCGGGAGTCTGGAGGGGCGTGTGTCGGCTCTCGGAGAAGGATGGGGGGAGGCGCATTTTTTTTTAACCATTCTGCTATACCGCACTGCAACTGCAAGGCATCACATGCTTGCTTCTTTTTTAAATTAAAAATATAAACAATACTTGGAGTCTTTACAGTCCTGGCACCACACAACCAATGTTTTATTTATGGCTTCCTCGCACATCTTTTTGTAATCAGTTCATGGAACTAATCTGGAATTACTCGGTAGATCATTAGACAAGGTACAGCACGCAACAGTCCCTATAGTCCACAAGTAGTCGCTTGATACCAAGGCGCAAAATCAGCCTCTTCTGCCTACAATGATCCAGATCCCTCATTCCCGCGATCCATTCCATGTGCCTATCTTAAGCATCCTTTGAAACATAGTAAATAGTTGCAGGAGTAGACCATTCTGCCCTTCGAGCCTGACCACCATTCAATATGATCATGGCAATATGATACAGGCAATTTCGTTCTTCCACGCCAGACTATAATGCAGGGAATAATCTCCACAAACCACGGTTGCCCAGCCAGATGCAACTAATTTCTTCCAATATACCCTCTATGGCTAAACCCCTCCCTTTCACAACCTTACTCCAGGTTTAAATTCCAGTTGGAATATTTTGGAGGACAGTAACCCAAGAAGCAAGATATCAAATATAAGTACCCTGTTCCTACTTTCGCCCCTTACCCACTTGATTCAGTAGCAATGGATGCCACTACTGTTGTATATGCCCCCTTGCCAGATGTCCATGCATCCACCAACCTCTGTGCAAAAAAATGTTGCCATGCACATCTTTAAAACTTTCCCGTCCAAGTTCAACCTATGCTCTTAGTATTGATATTCACACCTAGGAAGGTTCCTGACTGTTCTTACCATGTCTCTCATTATATTATCTATTCTACCAGTTCCACCCTCATCTTACTGCACTCCAGAAAAACAAATCCAAATTTGCCCAAACTCTTCCTTGTAAACTAATACCAACTAATCTAAGCGACATTTTGGTGTAAAGTGCTCATACCAATGCAAAACATAAAGGCCATTTTGTTGTATATATAAATTATAACTATAGCCTTTTCATTGCAAAAAATAATTACATCTGTCAATTTTTCCCATATCCATATTTTATGGTAGATACTTACTACTTAAGTCAGTTTGACCATCATTACTATTCCAGTTTCTTCTGTCGCCTAATCAACGATAAATGAAAACCACTTGTATTTATTTGATAAAGCAAACAAACTTATTGTTCATCTTTCTTTGATACATTCTTGGCATAGGTTTAACTCTCAAATCCTGCTCAATTTATTTACTTAAAAGTGTCCCTATGATCGGAGGGTTGTTGAGAGTGAAGATAAATTATTCACACAATGGAAACAAAATCGCCTAGAATTTAACTGGATTGCATAAATAGTGTGTGGTATGGTCCATTCACATTAGTGCATTTCTAACAGTGAGTTACCAGTATCTCTAGAATAGGGGCCTGAGCTATACAACATGCCTCCTTTGGTCCACTTATTCATGCTGACCAAGTTGGCAATATAGGGTGAGTCTCATTTGCCTGCATGGGGCATATCCCTGTCTAACCCTTCCATATCCCGATATCAGGCCAAATGTGTCTTTTAAAGTCATATTTGTAATAATAACATCTCTAACTCTCTGCTATATCCCCAACAGCAATGCCAGGCAAATATTTGGCTACTTTGATTAAATACATAAAAAGTCTTATTTGGTTCCAATATAATTATATTAGATAGATCTATCATTGATGTTTCCTCCACATGTGAGATTTTTTGAGCCATTTTCACACCTTTTGAATATGGGGAATGCAAACATGATTCCATTGGGATTGAAGGTGGACAGCTATTTATTATGAATAGTTATGTTGATGTGTTATCCATTTTAGAAAAGTTTGGCCCTTAGAGATATCCATTCCATTTGTGTATGTTCATTTTAATATGCAATAACACAATTAAATATGAATTGTTTCCTGCATTTATTTTGGTAATAATGCCTGCAGGGAATATCCTGTATAGTTATAGGCTTATGTAATGGTGAGCGGGGAGAGAGGGGACATTATATATAGAGAGTTGGGAAGAGGCAGAGAGAGATTAAGCAAGGATGCGTAGTAGAAAGAGAGGAAGAGAGTGAGGAAGAGAGAGATAAATGCACATACCTCAGCTCCTGATGAATCTAAGTGCATGTTAGACTCATGAAGTCCAGTGGAATAGTTGCCACCACGTTTGACAAGATATATTAAAAGTTGCAGCAATGGGAATCTTATCTACCAAAGGGCCCTGTAAAATAATAACTGCAAAGTATTTGGTGCACAAGTTGATTTAATAATAATAGCAGTTTGGGCATTCAACAGTAAGGTTTATGTGAAGAAGTTTTATTTCATTATTTTAATTCAGTTTGCCTATTAAAGCCATTTATGAATCAAAATCAATGTACATCTATTACCTGCTGTCCCCACCACCACAGGTCTGTGCAAAGCATCCATAAATTTAATACAACATGTTAATAAACAATCATTAAAATCTCAATCACTGCCTTGTTTGTTCATTGTTCTTCAGACACATATAATGGAGACTTGTGATGATTCTTTGTGCAAGTGATAATTTGAGTTCTAAGATAGCTCAGGTATCAAACAGTCATTTCAGTCCAGAGCAGAGATCGAATTAAGATGAAGTCCTCAATTGCAAGTATCTCGTTATTGTGATTGTTTTTTCAAATGAACCCACAGAATTCCAAAGTAAGACAGTTTGCCTGGTGTTTTAAGCAATTAATCATCAGATATTTTGGCAGCATTGCCTCCCTATGATTCCAGCGATGAATGGTGAATTTAATGCTTAAAAATGGGTGAACAGATAATTACAAGCTGAAGTCTCTCTCTCTCCTCTTTCTTTACTCTCTCTCTCTCTATCTTCTCCCACTCTTTAGCTATTCTCTCCACCCTATCCCGACTAAGAGAACCTCGCTCTCTATCTCTCTCTTCGCTCTCTCTCTTTTCTCCCTCCATCTCTCATCTCCCCTCTCTCTCTACCCCTCTTTCCCTTCGCTCTCCTAGCCCCTTCTCTCTCCACCCTCTTCCCTCCTCTACTCTCTCTCCTCTCTTCTCTCCCTCTCTCTCTCCCCTCCTCCTCCCCCTTTCCTTCTCCTCTCCCCCTCCTCTATCCCCTCCCTTTCTCATCTCTCTCTCTCTCTATCCTCATCTCTTTCTCTTCCCGCTCATTCCTACCCTATCTCTCTCTACTCTCGCTCTCCCTCTCTCCTCTCTACTCCCCTCTTCCACCTCCCTTCTTTTCTTCCCTCTCCCCTCCGCGACTCTCCCTCTCTTTCATCCATCGCTCTCTCTCTCCGCTCTCTTCCCCCTCTCTCCCCCTCTCTCTCTTTTTCCCCCCATGTCTCCTTCTCACCCTTCACTCTCTTTCTTCCCCTCCGCTCTACTTTTCCATCGCTCCCCCTCTCCTCTCCCTCTTTCTTTCCTTCCCTCTCTCTCCTTTTTTTCCTCCCCTATCTCTCTCTCTCTCCCCCCCCGCTCTTCTATCTCTCTCCTTTCTCTCTCCCACTCTCTCTCTCTCTTCTCCTCTCAACCACCCTCTCCCACAAACCCAAATTACATTGTATATTATTTACCAGCAATGTGGCGCAATGTAGATTTTTGCATTGTGCAGTGGGCTGAATTACCAATCTCAGGGATTAGAGCGCATTATGCATTGAAGGTGAATTTGCTAAAAATTTAAGCAAACAACACTAGTTTATGCGGGTGCATGGCAAGCAACAGATTCATCAAGAGCATACAATATATGTGGTAAAAACAGACTCAAAACTCAATCTATATTCTTTCAGTTAATTTTTATTCGCATATATCGACATTATATAAAACTTATTTCAACATTTATTGTTTTCGGAAACCTACTTTTATAGGACACTTGGAATTGACAAGGGAAGATTTCTAACTAATTTGTCTATTTCATCTACATAAACATGTGCAGTATTCAGATTGGTGTGGTTGGACATTTCTTAATCAGGGTGTGTCTTTATTTTGAATTTATTATTCACTATTGCAGCTCGGTAAACTTCAGTTACAATTACTTTGCAACATATTGACCAGTGCTTATTTTCTAAGCAGAGTTTAAATTCTGTTTATAAAATATAATAGACACTGTATTTAATGTCCCTGAATGCTATGAATATGGTGTGGTAATATTCAGAACAAGGCTGCCTCTCCTAATATGATAACAATTACAAATTATTGTTGAGAATTGCTTTCCCCTGTGGTATCAGACTGCACTTTGATAAGATGATAGCATAAACAAGAGTCTTAGGTCTGAAGGAAATGTGATATTGTCCAAAATTATTGCAACCACCTGTGATCAGTAGGCAAAATCGCAACCATGAATTGAATGTACAAGAAGGAACTGCAGATAGGATACTCGTTTACACCGAAGATGACACCAGCTGGAGTAACTCAGTGTGTCAGGCGGCTGCATTCTGGGAGAAAAGGAAATAGGTGACATTCGGGTCGAGACCCTCTTCATCAAAACACTGTAGGGTCTCAGGTCTCAACACTGAAACTCACTATTCCTTTTCTCCCAGAGAGCGCCCGGGACTGCCTGTGAGTTACTCCAGTATTTTGTCTCTATCCTTGGATATGAATATGGATGGGTTAAAAGTTATGCAAAAAGTGATAAGATCTGGTGGTGGACGTTTGGAAATTGGTCCTTTCGTTAATTTGAATGGTAAATTCAAGTCCGTTTTAATTAGCAAGCAATGAGCCAGAATCTGCAAGAACTTTGTTGACAACCATAGAGCTTCTATAACTTAAACACAAAAGATAAATTCAGCAATTAATATCAATCTGGCATCAAATGCACTGACCTCTACATAAAAACTGAAAAGTGAACCTTATTCCTCAAAAATCTTAATTTTTTTTCACCATTTGACTCCCAGAAGTTTCCACAAATCAACGTGAATGAACCAACCACCCACACCCCACCCTCCCACCCATCTCAACTCTCACGTTCTCTCTTAGAAACTATTCTTCCCCATTCGCGCTTTGTTTGTTTATTCCTATTGTTTTAACGATCTCAGCCAGAACACAATACAGCGTTTCGCACAGAGTTAAAATTGAGCAATACATTTCACCCCAAAACTGTTTCATCATTGAAATGACCTTGAAATCATGTCTGCACCAGAGTCGTATTTTCGACGGCCCCCCACCCCCCCTTTGTCCGAATTTGGCAAACTAATGAGAGGAGTTGGGATATCCTGAATGAGTACCATCTTTGCATCTCGGTATTGTTGTTCTATTCATTCGTCCGTAGCATCGCAACGGTGGGCAGTGCGGGAGTAGTTCATCTGGTTGTGGGAGTTTAGGGCTTCGACTGCTCGCTCTCCAGCGCGGTAGGAATCCTTCGAGCATCACTTCTGCCAGGTGGCGCCTGCGTTGGGGTGGCGTGCTTGTAGCTGGAACCCCAGCGGAGTTCAGCGCTGGAGCTGTCTGTGGTTCTGAAATAACGTAGCCACACGCGGAGGACCTGCCGCCATACCCCCCTTTTTCTCCTTCTCGTCTTCATCTCTCCGTCTTTACTTTCCTCGCCACTTCCACTGGATTTCGCTGCCTTGTTAAATGTCAATGCAAATCCCGTCCATTTAGAAGCTGGAGACTTGCAGCCCACAACATCCATAATTTGCCCGGCATACAGAGGCATTATGTTGTTGTTGTTCCAAGTATTCAATAAACTAAACTCTCAACTCAAAACTCCCCATTTGAGTAATGTAACTCAACGATTTCCCCGTTGTTGTTGATCTGTGTTTCCCATCACTTGACATTAAGCACAGCAACAGTGCTGCTAATTTAGACGGTCGACTACAGAAAATCAATTACAACGATTTATTTAAAGGTTTATAATACAACAGAAAAGTCCAGCGCTCAATAGCCCAATGACTAGTCTATTAAATCTGATATGTTGGCCTGTTGGTAACGTTTAGCATAAAGACAAGCACCGCGCTTGCAGTATTTTTAAAATCACCAATTTAGGGCCTTCAATAACCCAAAGGGACCTATTATTAATCCCCTTCAGGGAACATTGAAGGTGTTTTTTTCCAGATATCTTTTGAGGTACAAAAATATTAGGCTGGATCTGACTTACCTTTTCGGTTTGTTGATCTGATCCACAAAACGAGAAACTTTAAAAACATTGTGTACGTAATTTCTGCAGGCAACTCGCTATGATTTAAATAAAGTTCAATTAATTATATCCTGAAGAAAATGAACAGGTATTTGTGAGAATTCCAATTAATTGTGAGGATATGTCTATGAAACTATTTGACCATAAACACCAATTATACATTTTTATTATGGATGCTGGATTCTGGGTTGAATCGAGAAAAACATTGATCTACTTTTGGCTAAAGTTCAAGTTAAGCATTGATTCCCCCAGCTTGTGGCGTCATCAGACACTATGCTTCAAAAAATTTGGCAAGGGGAAGATTGCACACTCAGCTTTTAAAAAACTCAGTGTTTAATTTAAAACATAATGTTGTGCTCCACATATTCATCAGGGACGTGAATGAAGAAAAAAAATCTAAAAAATTTTGTAAAACAATATTGCTGGGGGATGGGAAATGTTTTTTTTTTTTTTTCGCAATGGCTCACAATCAGTCAGAGAGTTGTAGATATACTGCTGGAAACCAGACCTTCAGCCAACTTTTCCATGCTGATCAGAGATGCACCATCTAAGCTAGTTCCCATCTAGCCCAAATTAAGGCCCTATATCCCGGAGCCAGATGAGTAGTTACCCTAGATGAGTGTTTGTGTGGATTGTGGCCCACTACTCGCTGGATTTTAGATGAGTTATAATAGGGGAAGACCTCATTGAACAATGCAGAATAGTGAAAGGTTCGATAGGAATGGATGTGGAGAGGTTTGTTTTCCATGAATGGTGAGAGGAGTAGCTCCAGCCACTAGAGAAAGTCATAGCCTCAGAATTAAATCATCATTCTTTTAAGGAAGGAGGTGAGGTGAATTTCTTTCTATATTCAGAGGGTGGTGAATGTGGAATACTTTGCAACAGAAGGCTGTGTAAGGCCATGGCAGAGAATAGATAGACTTCTTGATTAGTACAGTGTCAGAAGTTATGACGAGCATGGGAGAATGGGGTTAGGAGGGAAAGAAGATCAGCCATGGATTGATTGGCGGAGTAGACTTGATGGACCGAATGCCCTATTCACATGACTTATGACTTATATCCAACTAAACCTTTCCTTTCCATGTCATGTCCAGATATATTAGTATGTGTTGTCATTGTACCTACACTCTACTTACTTCCTTCTGCAGCTTTTAATACACCCATCACCCTCTTTATGAAAAGTTTGTTCTTCATGTTCCTATTAATCGTTTTCCAACTCTCATCTTAAAACTTACTCTCTCTTATAATTGATATCCTGCCACATAAAAAGACTTGTGCATTACCTATCTTTTCCCTCATGATTTTATACACCTCGATAGATTAGCTCTCTGCCTCATGTGTCTCCGGGATAAATCCCAGCCTGCCCATCCTCACTTTAGCTCAGGACCATCAAGTCCTGGCATCATTTCCCCTTGTGGCAACATTTACCTTGATGGCATCTTTCTCCAGCAGGGTACTTTGATTGAACACATATTCGAAGTGTAGACCTCATCAATATCTTGTACAGCTGTAACGTAATGTCCCAACCTCTACCTTTCACGTTCAAGGACTGACGATGGCCAAGCTTTCCTTTTTTATAACTCTGATCATGATTGCCACTTTAGGGAACTATATTTAGAACTTTTTAAAATAACTCTTGTGATGTGGTCTTACATTGAAAACATTAGAGCAAATGCTGCAAAGATCCTAGGCATAATAATAAATTGATGGGTTAGTTCACTATTTTGTAAGTTTCTCATTCAAATTATTACAGACAGCAATTTAGGCACCGGAGCAGTGAATTAAAAAGCCTATATTAAAGAGCATTAATATTTTTTTAGAAATTGATTTTATATCATTTAACTTCACTAATTCTTTATTAAAAGGATACTTTTAATTTTCGGGCACAATTAATATTGTTTCAATTGCAAAAGGTTGCCTCGAATTTACTCAAATCAGGAAATGCCCGGAAATAGAATACAATAGTCAGGCAATTGATTTTGATGAAAAAAATCTGTGCCAACTTGTTACACCACTTGATGAATTATATATATTTTTCCAAAAGTGGCTTGATTTGTGTTTGAATTATCAATAAGTTTTTCTCGAAAGAGCTCTATTTTGGCATCAAAAGACTGTGGTCCATGATTAAAGAACCTTTTCTGGACAAACCCAACAGTACAAAATCTTCCAGTGTGCCAGACATTGATGAGGATTGTATGTCTTTCCTGTTGAGTTCTGAACTTCCTTCTTCACCAACTGATGTGAAAGCAACGGATGGGTTCAATGTGTTAATCAGGAATTGAACCACACAATGCAGTGGACCAAAAGTTATCAGCAAATTTTACACGCCACTATGTTCATGGGGTCGGCAAATGCTGTTGGAGAATATAGCTCTTCCTTGAAAGTGGTGTCCACCAGGGTTAGATAGTCTTGGTGGTCAGAGAAGACCTATTTGGCAGGATTGGGGGGGGCCTTTAGCAGTCACCAGTATTGAGTTTCGGGAGTTGGGAGGTCATGTTACAGGTATACAAGATATTGGTGAAAGTCACATTAGAAAAAAATATTGTGTTCATTTATGATCCACGTGCGCGAATAGGAATGATGTTGTTTAAGCAGGGAAAACTGGCGCAGAGAACATTTTACAAGGATGCTGCCAGGACTCAAGGGCCTGGAGCAATAAGGAAAAGATGAGCAGGCTAGGTCTTTATTCTTTGGGAGGGCGATGTAGGAGGATGAGTGGGGTGATCATCTTATGGATATGTAATATGATCATGAGAGGAATAGACAGGTAAATGACACAGTATTTTACTCAACGTAGGGGAATCGAGAAACCAGAGGGTCATTAGATTTAGGGTGAGGGGTTGAAAATGTTAATAGGAACATGAGCGGATGGTGGTTGTATGGAACGAGCTCTGCCTTGGGAGGTAGTGGTGTAGCGCAGGCTACAATCACACATTGAAGAACACATCTTGAACGGGGTTACATGGGTAGTAGGATTAATGTTTGGAGGGTTAAAGGGACAAATGCTGGGCAGGTAGATGGGGCCATGTTGGGCGGTGTGGGCTAGTCGGGCTGGGGCGAAAGGGTCTGTTTCCACCCTGTATTGTTCTAGCCACATCAGATACCCATATTATTCCACGTGATTTACCGTTGTTTAAATTGAAAACTTAACTGTCAATTTTGCCATACCCATCGGGCCAATTAAAACCCCCATCACTGTATCCACTTCTCAATAGCAACACACCTTTGTCCCAACTATGACTTTTTTCCCCAGTTTTTCTTTACCCCCCCAACTGCTATCAGTTCTGAAGATGGGTCTCAACCTGAAATGGCTGCCTATCCATTTCCTCCCTCCAAATGCTTGCCTGACCCGCTGAGTCTACTGCAGGCACTTTGTTTTTTCTTGGTGCTCGGTGCTTATTACACTTTTTTTTGTGATGATTGCCTTGTGCCTCCATTCTTGTGTACCTCAGGGATTCCAACTTCTGTTCCAACCACCTCCCAGTTTCGGATCCCAACCCGGAGTACAGGTTCCGACAGTTGAAGTTGATCTGCGTCTTTTCGTAACACTTCTCCTTTCCGTGCCCTAAGTTCCACACTGGTTGCGATGCGCCGGCACCAGCAGGCCCTCGCTCTTGATACTCTCCCATGTTGGCTTCGGGCCTCCATCTCACTTTTCCTGGTGCAATTGTACACCAACGTGTACTTCATTGATGCCAATCCACACCCTCAAATCAAATGCTTCTTGCCTCCTGGGAACTCTACTAAGGGTCCACATGACTTGGCCTGCCTCCAACGAGCCTCCACCGAACTCTCGAGTAGCCGCACGCAGCCCCGCAGTTCTCACTGGGACCATGCCACTTGCCTGACACGCACGGGGGGTCAAGTCCGCATTGGCCATTTGTGCCAACAAGTGCCAGCACCACTAGCTGGTGTCCAGCTTATACCTGCCTCTTTGAGGGTACGGTTGAAAACTATCCTCCAGGCGGTCTACACTGGCCCGTATCCCCGAACTCTAAACTCTCTTTCCGTTGCCATTGACAACTGCATCAGTGCATACTCCTGGCCATACTGAGAACTATTTGGATGGATCTTCCATTACATCACCATCAATTTCCATCCTGCACATATTAAAATTCACTAGTGGACCATCTCCCTCCTATTTCTTGATCTCACAGTCTCCAAATCCACAGGAGATAACTATTGGCTGACGTCCTAATTACAAACCCACTGACTCCCACAACAGTATCTTCGGGAGACCTAAACGTCTTCCCACCCTGCTTCTGATTGACTATTCCCATATTCTTCCAGTCTACACACAGCATGTGCCCCAAGATGAGTTGTGTAACATTACCCAGGACATCCTGATGATGTCCTCATTCTTTTAGAGAATGGGCTTTCCCCATACCAACATTGCTGAGGCCCTTCAGCGTGTCGAAACTCCTCGGTTTACCCACAGCTCCGCCTCGTTCCCCCTCCCCCCCTAGGTCACAATAGTGGTACTATTCTAGTACGTACACCGTTTCCACCCCATCTGTGAGCATACAAAGATTATGATCGTCCAACATTTTCCACTTATGAATCTCCATTAGTTACATCTTCCCATCTCCTCCCCTTTCGTCTTCCACGGAATGAAATTTCCTCTTCGCTTTCTTCCGGTTAACTCATCCCTTCCCACACAAATCCATCCCCTTCCCCATGGTACCTTCTCCTCAACTGTGAGAGATGCAAAAACCCCTCTGTCCCTTGGCCTCCTCCCTCGACTTTTGTCAAGGACCACGACAGTCCTTTCCAGGTTGTGGGCAGAGGAGGTTCACATTCTCTCGAAGCACACCAACCTCATCTAACGTAATGTATCGTGATTCAAGATGTGGACACCTGTTTACATCGCCCGAGTTACCAAACGTAGACATCACGATCTCCGTCAACTGAACACCTGCGCTCAGTTCCGCCTGAAGCCCAGTGCTAAACACTTTATTCTCTTTCTATTGACCCACAATGACGTTTATGTCCTGGCCTCGCCTGGGCGATTGTCAGAGTGAGTGGCTTAATTGGTAGGAACCAGCATCTCACATTTCAGCTTGGGCTCAGATAGGGGAACTCTTTGATTTATCCGTCAATAAGTGCAAATTGCATTCCCTCCTCTCTCTTCACCCTCCCCTCCCCCCACCCAAGATATTTCATTTCTCATTTAGCTACGAGCTACACAATGACCTCTGGGATTCCCTTTTATCATTGTGTACTTTTTTCTAGGATATCTCTTCTCATTCATTTTGTTCAGGTATGATGTATCTCGTACTGGCATCGAGTGACCTCTATCTCTTCGGAAGTTTTCCTTTTCTGCGTGATTTTCAGTCCAAAAGAAAGGGTCTCCAACCGTCTAAAACGTCACCCTATTCCTCTTCCAGAGAGGCCTGCCTATTTTTCCCGCTGTATCACTCCCAGCATGTTTGGTGTCTATTTTTCGGTGTTTACCAGCTTCTTGCAGTTCCTTCCTGTACACATTGTTGTTGTACCAAGATTCCTGCCATCTGCAAATTCCTTGTGTCTTTAGCTCAGTTTACTGTCCAACTTAACTTCTCATTGAGTACAAACAAGGTACAAAAAACAGGGCATTAGGAGGAGCTGACTGGTACTTTAATTCACTTGAACAACCCAGTGCGGAGGGGGGTATTCCTCATTCATGGGAGTAATGGAGGGTCCCACCAAGAATTGAATGATAAAAATAATCTATACATTTTTACACTGGGTTTCAAAGAAATATATGTATTCTGAATCACTTCAGCAGTGAAACTACACTATTTAGGCAGTTTTCCTTCTTAAAGAAATTACTTTGTTAAATGTAATTTGGGATTGCAATGCACTTTATTTCGTCTTGTTATGATTTGGGATTGCTAATTTTAGTTGAACCACAAATTTTAACTATCTAATGGGGGGTTATATTGATGTTGAATAAATCTCTATGTTTGCGGTTTGGGTTTGTTTTTTCCCCCCCGCTCATTCACAGGAAGTGTGATGAAAAACACCCGAGTTACATGCAATACATGCAAAATAAATTGCAAACATCATGATTTGCCAGCATAACACACGAGGACACGCTAAGTAGAGCAGTTAGTGTTATGAATACATTTTTATTGACATGATTTTCACCCGCATCTAGCATTGAATACAGTAGAAAGTTATTGGAAATGTTGTGCACATTTGTTGCATATGGTATAAAGGGAATTTAATAATCGAATCCTGCACTATCAGACTGACAGCCGAGCCATCTTGTGCATTCGAGTTCAGCAGTATGCAGCGAGGATGCCGACATCTCCTCAGAGGTCCAACCTTTGCCTAATCTTTTCAGAATTGATGATTAATAACAGCAGTTTGAGGTGGTTGGACAAGAGCAGGTGATTTACTGCTCAGAAAAGAGGAAGTACTGCCCTTCTCTTCCCATAGTCTGAGACACAGGTGGTTTTTGTAGCTCTTAGAAGGAAGCCTGCAGATGTCCCACTAGTTCTGGCCGTTTAAAACGAGCATTTCCAGCAAGACACTCCTTGTGCGACCTTGCGGAGGAGACACCGTCACCTGATCCAGGAGAGCTGAAGTACATTGGTGACCCTTAAACCTGTCAGAGATTCATTGCCGCCTTGACACCAGCGATTAACAGGTGTGCTCCTTCTTTGTCAACAGCATTATGCCTGCATTTTATTAATCGTTAAGGTTACCTCTTTCCATATCCCATTGCCGCACTTTTGAGTGCCGATCGAATGCAAAACTTAACTCTTGCCTGTGATTTTCCATGAATTAATTCACCAAAATCAGCCCCCCCCTTTCCCGTCAGTTCTCGTTCGTTCTACTTTCTTTTGTTCAGCCCCTTTCTCTTTAGCGTTCAGTTCATTCACAATTTGAAGTGTTTTTTGTGAAGGGAAACAATTAAGTCAAGCAGAATTGAAATAATGAACCAAAACACGTGAACACAATTTTACTGACAATTTGAATCTGTGGACTTTGAGCAATGATGCAACGAAGGAAAGGATTTAGAGGGATGTGGGACCAAAAGTGGCCAGGTGGAACTAGTGTAGATGGGGCATCTTGGTCCGCATGGGCAAGTTGGGGCTGCATAGCTGCTTTCCATGCTGCATGATTATGATATTTCTCTATGATATTTTGTATTTTATGTCCTCTATCAAGATTCAATTGACTCTTCCCCTCATCCCCTTCCACCCATATCCCTCGCTCCAGCTTTACATTTCACCTCTCTTCTTCTCTCCACCTCACACCCTTTTGTCTCCTTTTCACCAAAGATCCTATAGCAGAGCTAAGGATCTTTGCTTTTCACTCTAGCATTTGTCCCTGCCTCCTCCCAAGTGCCAATCACCCTCCTCACAGTATCCACCTATCACTTTTGATTACTAAGGGTGTCAGGGATTATGGGGAGAAGGAAGGTGATCAGGGTTAAGAGGGAAATTATATTAACACATTTAAAAGACACTTGACAGGTACAGGGATAGCAAAGGTTTATCGAGATGTACTAGCTGGACTAGCTGAGATGGGGCATCTTGGTTGGTATGGACAAGTTGGGCTGAAAGGCCTGTTTCTATGACTCTATGCTCCTAACTTCACTATCATCGCAAGTTGACTGTAGTTTGTGAAACATCAAGCTCAGCAACTCTCACATGGCTCATTTGAATTACTTCAGTTTTAGCCAAGTGCCGACACGAGAGTTGACTCTTTGCCATATTTAAATCTATCACTTGAAACAGGCAGAACTCTGTATGACGTGTAAGGAAGAATATGCAAGGCTTCCCATTTCTCTTAACTAAAAAGTCATAAGCAATTGCCTGTATGGGCCCTTCGGTCCAACTTGTCTTTGCTGTCCAAAATGCTTTTTTGGACTCATCCTTTGAGTGAAAAAGGTGCCCCTCAGGTTCCTATTATATGTTTCCCATCACCCCTGGGAAAAAGACTCTGTCTGTTTATTCCCCTCTTAATTTCTATACACCTCTATGTGATCGCCTCTCAGCCTTCTGCACTCCAAGGAACAAAGTCCTAGCCTACCCAATCTCTCCCCATAGCTCTGGCTCTCGAGTCCTGGCAACATCCTCATAAATCTTCTCTACACCCTTTTCAGTTTAATGCCATCTTTCCTCTCGCAGAGTAACCAAAATTGAACACTACATACTGCAAGTGTGGCTTCACCAACATCTTCTTCAACTGTAACGTAATGTCCCAACTTCTATACTCAATTCTCTGACCGATACAGGCCAATGTGCCAAATTCTTCTTCACCCACCCTAATCTGCCATGTAAAGCTTGTATCCACTGGACAGGAGTCGTTTTCTATGCCCTTTCTAAGTTATGTCAGAGATCTTCGGATCTGATTTGAGCACTTAGTGACTACTCACTTTATAGACTGGACCCTTACAATATAAAGGACTCTAATATTTTAGCTTTTATACTCCCTGAATTCTTATTTGGTTAATTATTTTCTTTTTGCTGCACCTTTCTCCACTTTTAAGTGCTATTCATTTGATCATAGATCGTAAGATCACAAGACATAGGAGCAGAATTAGGCGATTTGGCTCATTGAGTCTGTGATTTGATCATGGTTAATCTATTTTTCCTTTTCAACCTCATTCTCATACTTTCTCCCTGTAACCTTTGATGCCTTTACTAATCAGGAACTTATCAACCTTCTCTATAAAATCACCCAATGACTTGGCCTCCACAGCCATCTGTGGCATTGAATTCCACAGATTCGCCACCTTAGCTAAAGACATTTCTCCTCATCTCTATTCTAAATTTACTTTCTGTAGTTTTGAGGATGTGCCATCTAGTTCTGGACTCTCCAACCACTGGAAACAATCCTTTCCACGTTTCAATCTAGGCCTCGAAGCTGCCATACAATATTTTTCTTTGATTATGTTTAGTCTTCTGGAGGTTCCCGACATGTTATTTGGCATTATTGGGATTCAATTTTAGTAAATAATATTATTGGCTTTTAAACACAGCTTTTAAAATAGTTCTCAGTATCGCCGTTAGACAAATCAATGGAACACCAACTTTCTTGTTCAAATCATGTGATTGAAGTAACAGAAGCAAGTACATAATTTGTTAACCAGCCGAGACAGTAATAAGAAAATTATATAGGTACAACTATTGTTGGTTTAACAATATGTATTATTTGCATGGGATGCTGCAAAATAGACATGCCGCATTAAGTCTTTTTAATGTAATACTTTGGCTCGATTTTAATCTCTACACAAGAGAAAAAATGCTAAGAACTTTGCACTTTTATATTTGAAACGCTTATTCTCAATTTGTAATTAATTGTGGCTCAAAAAAGCCACCGTGGTCGGTCCCTGTAAATGTTTTAACTTGTCCCGTTTCCCGTCCCCATCTCTAAAATTTGCTAATTTAGCAATCCATTAAGTTTGCTTTTTAGGTGTTTTAGATATGCTTTCATCCCTAATAAACCATCTTTACATAGCCTAAATTGTAGTTTTAGCTGTGCATTTTAATTTTGTCAACATGGTTGGCTACATGAAAATCTAAACAATAATTTGTCTTATGGAGGCACAAGAAACTGCTGGTGCTGGAATCCTGAGTAAAACACAAAGTACTGGAGTTACCCAGTGGGTCAAGCAGCATCTATGGAGGAAATATATCAACAATGTTTCAGATACATGCCATGTAGGACAAATAATTTGTCTTACATGGTATTCATGAAGATAAAGTCAAGATAGTCTTCACTATGAGAAACTCATCGCATGACACACATTCTGCTGAGAGACATTTCCAAGACCTTCATTTCATGTTTTAAATCATATTTCTCAATAAGATAAAATGGTAGCACATCAAGAGGGTGTAAAGTGTGAAGGATTTTATTAATACTAATACTTTTTAACAATTTTTGCTTTTTTTATTTGAGAAATGTACAAGCACTTGAGAGAAACCTGTAGGTTTCTGGTAGGATATAACATTGTTTTTTTTTTCTGATGAAACAATAGATGTAAACTGCTTAAGGAAAATAGTTGGTGCCACAAGAAGATGAACAATTAGGTTGGAATTTAAAATGCTGAAGGTCATTGGGTATATGTAGCAGAAAAAGGTATTTCACTAAAAGCTGTGAATTTTGTTGTAATAAACAAATGAAGGATATAAACTAAAGAGAAAAGCTATTATTTCACCAATACAGACACAGTTCTATCTATAAGGCTGGAGTCAATGTAATAACATGGCCTTTCAGGTAATTATTCATCTGGATAGACAGTATAATTAATAGTTCACAAGGCTTTATATTTCACAGGAAAGGCCACCTATGTCACTCATACTGGCTATTTTTATTAAAGCAATGAATTAACTTTCTAAAGCAGAAACATGTTTTGAAAACGATGTTCAGGATTTATTGCATTCGGTTTATTATCATTATTTTATGACAGTGGCACATCAGGGCAGATGCAATTGAACCACTAACTTGTACAGAATGATCTTTGACACCGGATTCAGTCCGCTTTGTCACAAAACCGCTGGTTCGATGTCAACTGGAATGTAGCCAGTCCTCCTCTTTTCCCATATCACAGGTAAAATCACATGTATTGGCAGCATGGAGTTCTACAAAATGGCTGCCCCAACAATACCTATAACTTGTACATCAAAATCTTATAGAGAGGTGAGTTTGAGAGACTCAACAAAGGGGAAAAAAACCTCATGTTATGGTTTTGAAAAGTGGTCCAAATATTCCAACATTGCTAATCAATGTTGTTTCTCACCTATGAATATGACTGGAATACCTACAAATACCCACAGCTCTTGAAAAAAAAAATTGCAGTCAAAAAGGAGACTTTACAGAGGGAATGAGATTTGTTGAACAATTATGAGGTTCAAGGAGTTTATGAAATTGAATCAATGGTGTTTCTCACTGACAAAAATGATTGAAATGCCTGAAGATGTGAGCCCGTAAAAAAATGCAGTCAAAAAGGGAACTTTATATTAGGAATTATTTAATATCAGAAATGCAAATATTCCAAAGAAGCTATGAAGTTTATGGCGAGGTTTTATAATGAAAAGCATAGGCCTCATTCGGAGACAGATGCACAATTCTTTCACTCCAGTCTGTCAGGGATGTGTCCTTGAGAGAGTAGCGAGGACTGGTGAGATGATTTCAAAATGGAATATTAGGGACATTTGACCTTAGCAGTTCAGATAGAAGACGGTTTAAGGTGAGATCTCATGTGGTTCTTAAAATATTAAATGACAAAGACAAGTTAAATCAAATATTATTCCGTGAGTCACACTTATAGAACATGAGAATAGAATTTAAAGTAAAGGGAAGAAAAATTAAGCAATGACCTCATGTTTATTTTAAGAGTGGTACATTGTGGAACGATTGACCAAGTAAAGTGGAAATCAAAATCCACTCAATTTAGACATAGTTATTTGAAATGCCAAAAATATTCTGGTGGGTATTGCATTTTATTTTTTTAATGTCATAATAGAGTTATAGATTACCTGAAATATCATAGAGATCTGTTTATTATCATTGATTTTTATTAACCTTTAAGTAAACGAGATTCAATGAATCTCAAAGGAATGTTTATACCTATCTTTATACCTAACATTTTGATTTTAAAAGGATGCTGGGTCTGATTTTATTTCTGGAGGCTGTTAATTAAATTGTTATCTCTCTTTTCAGGTTTTACTGGGATTTCACAATGTTATTGTTTATGGTTGGAAATCTCATAATTATCCCAGTAGGAATCACTTTTTTCAAGGAAGAAACCACAACCCCATGGATTATCTTTAATGTCGTATCTGACACTTTCTTCCTTATGGATTTATCTTAAACTTCAGGACTGGAATTGTTTTCGAAGATAACACTGAGATCATTCTGGACCCAAAGAAAATTAAGAAGACCTATTTAAAAAGTTGGTTTATTGTAGACTTCATCTCATCAATCCCTGTGGATTATATATTTTTGATAGTAGAAAGAGGAATTGATTCAGAGGTTTATAAAACTGCCAGAGCTCTACGGATTGTACGTTTTACAAAAATTCTCAGCCTTTTACGATTATTGAGACTCTCGAGATTGATTAGGTATATCCACCAATGGGAAGAGGTAAGACTATTGACAAATACTCATTGCTCTTTTTTTCAGTTCTATTACATCATTACAACTGTAGTAATTTAGATTTGATGGGATATAAATTCATCATTACAGGCCTTTTTCGAAAGATATTAAATGAAAACAATGCTATCTTTAACAGTGCCGAGAACTATGAATGAATGAATAAATGAATGAATGAATTCTTTATTATCACATGTGATAAGTCCCAGTGAAATTCTTTGCTTGCTTACCCAAGGTATGCAAATGTTTAAGAAGGAACTGCAGATGGTGGAAAATCGAAGGTAGACAAAAATGCGGGAGAAACTCAGCGGGTGAGGCAGCATCTAAGGAGCGAAGAAAATGGGTGACGTTTCGGGCCGATGTTTCGGATCTGAAGAAGGGTCTCGACCCGAAATGCCGCCCATTTCCTTCGCTCCATAGATGCTGCCTTACCCGCTGAGTTTCTCCAGCATTTTTGTCTACCCAAGGTATCCAAATAGTTGCCACGTAAAGGGCTCTGACAAAGTTACAAAGTAATCTACTGTATATAAGTGTCCAGTCCTTGACTACATTTTGGTGGGACATTCTGTCATGCACATTATGAACCTGTTAATACAATTAATTCAGAAATATGCATACTTTTTGGGATATTTATGACATAATGAGGATAAATTTATTGGTATCAAAAGTGTAAAAACTGAATATTCAGCAGGGTGAATGTGGAAAGAGAAACACAATTAATGTCTCGGGTACACAACCTTTCCTCACACGTGGGAGGAGCTGTGGATAAATAAGTTTTAAGATGGAGCCAAGGATGGGAGGGGAGAAGAGAACAAGTCAAAAGGTCGACAATAGGATGGGATGCGGGAAGGTTTAAAAAGCAAGGCCACGCAGAGTGGTGAGGAACGAAACAAAGAACAAAATGGTTCTTGGTTATTGCTTACAAGGTTAATACTTTAAGTCCACACTGAAAGCTTGAGCAAATGATGTAGGTTGACAACTTTGTGGAAGGTCGCATTGTTGGAAATATCATCAAAGTGAGAAATTTCTTCCATCTCAGATTAATATAAAGTATTCTACGCCGTAATTCAGGGAAGAGCAGAGGCATTCTCACTGTGTTCTGGGAATCAATCTCACTAAATCAAATGATCAGGCCACTTCTTCATTGCTTGTAGTGTGACCTTGCTGTGCGCACTCTTGCTGTTGTTTCCTACATTACAAAAGTGGCCATATTAAAATAAATATTTACAATATTTATTTTAAAACATTTTGTGAGTTTAAGATTTTGAAAAGTGGTATGTAAATGTGTGTAATCACTAAAAGTTGTGCCAGGTATCACCTTCCTTCTTCATCTACATACCATATATGCATGATTGTTGCCAAATCTCTGCGGTATGTCTGAATCAAGCAGAATCAATGTGGCATTATATCCAGCTAAGAAGCAACACATGCAGTGAACTAACAAAAACCATGTAGACAACCTTTGAATTGCGTTTATAAGACACATATTTTTCAGTCTTGTCGTTAATATTTATAATCAAGTTCAAGTGCTTAATAGTCCATATACTAGCAACAGAATAATGAAATTCTTACTAGCTGCGCCTTAACGAGCCATTAACGCCACAACACACAAATAAATAGATAATAATCACTATTACAATAAGTTAATAACAGTAATGCCAGGTAACCAAATAGTGCACAACCAAAATCCATAGTGCAACTGAAGATGCCGTGCATAGAAGATCATCGTTGCTAAGGTTAGTGTTGTGCGGTGTTCAAGAGCCTGATGGTTGCTAGGAAGAAGTTGAACCAGGTGCTCACTGATTTTAGACTCTTGTACCATTTTCCCGATGTCAGTAGCGAAATAAGAGGGTTACCAGGATGGTGGGGGTCTTTGATGTTATTGGTTACCTTTTCGAAGCAATTGCTCCTATTGAAATGAATTTGACTATTCATAATTCACTCTGTCAACTAGCAACAATGGCATTCTAATTTCTACAAATAATTCTCTTTTCTGTGTGATTTCCTTAAGAATACTTTTGCTCAAGATCAATATAATTTCCCTTAAAAAGGAAAAAAAGACTCAAAAGGAGGGTCTATTACAATATATTTTCCAGTCTCAAGAATACTAGTTCTGTGTAGGAAGGAACTGTAGATGCTGGTTTAAACCAAAAATAGACACAGAATGCTGGAGTAATTCAGTGGACAAACAGCATCTCTGGAGAGAAATAATGGGTGACGTTTTTTTGGTCGAGACCCTTCTTCAGATTCTCCTTCTACTAGTTCTGCATTTGGTTTGTTCTGTTGATGGCAGGGTATGCATTTTTGCTAATTACTAATCTTTGATATGTTTTCAAGTCACTAGTGAATCTTGAACGAGAACTCTGGCTAACATGAATAAACTGTGGCAGTTGGGAGAATGTTGGCACAATGTTTGAATTTTGTTTGTTTCATATTCCCTATGCCAACAATTCCAGATTAAACTAAGAGGTGAAGAGGATCATGAAGGGTTAGCAAATTTTCAGTAAGATTAGATGGGAAAATCAGAGACGGTGTCACATAGGAATCCACTAAAGTGGGTTCCAGGAAGAAGGCTGGGATTACAAAGCTGCAAAACATTTTTTGTAAATCCACGATTAAACTATGCAGGATGCATTCTATACATTTGAAAATGTAGGACTGAATGACGTATTCAAAACTAAAACATTGCAGATCCTGGAAATGCAATATAAAATAGAAAATAATTGTCGAGAGTCAATATCAGACTGCGATTAAGGCCATTGTATTGAAAGGTTGAAAGCATTGTGACAATATTTATCACAATTTCTTTTAAGTTAATCTCTTCCAAGCACGGTTGCAGTGCTTTTACAGAATGGTCACCTTTAAACGTTTACAGTACAATATTTAACCCCTCATTGCCTGAAAGAAATAAGCCTTTGTTCACCCACTCACTCACAGGGGTGGCATGGTGGCACAGGGGTAAAGCCGCTGCCTTACAGTGTCAGAGACCCGGGTTCGATTCTGACTACGGGTGCATGTCTGTATGGAGTTTGTACGTTCTCCCCATGACTGAGTGTGTTTTCTCCCACACTCCAAAGACGTACAGGTTTGTAGGTTAATTGGCTTTGGTAAAATTGTTAAATGGCTCCTAGTGTATGTAGGATAGTGCTAGCGGGGATTGTTGGTCAGCACAGACTCAGTGGGCCAAAGGTCCGGTTTCCGCAATGTATCTCTAAAATAAAATAAATTAAAACGCCTGCATCCACCTATCACTTGCCAGGCTTTGTCTCACCCTATCTTTCTTTTTCAGCTTACTCCCTCTTAATACAATCAGTTTGGAGAAGGGTCCTGACTCGAAACATCGCCTATTCATTCCCTCCGCAGATGTTATTCCAGCACTTTGTGTTATTCTCAAGCACCTTGTCTACTTTCCAATGGGATTCAATGGTGCTTTATTGTCACATGCGCAAGACACAGTGAAACTCTTTTTTGAGTCACCAGACCTGGCGCCATTTCCAAAGTCACAAACGCCGGTCCGCAGGGTTGTTTCTTATGGAGCGGTGCCCGATCCAGGCGAGCCACAAGCTTCTGCAGGGCCTTCAGTTACCACCTTCATTGAATTCCAATGTTAAAAGCAGATTTTAACTCTTAAATAAGGATGGCATGGTGGTGCAGTGGTATAGTTGCTGCCTTACAATAGAGACCCGGGTTCGATCCTGACTCCGGATGCTGTCTGTGCAGTTTGTACGTTCTCCTTGTGGCCTGTGTGGATTTTCTCCTGGATTTCTAGTTTCCTCACACACTCCAAAGACATACGGGTCTTTGTGGGTTAATTGGCTTGGCAAAACTGTCCCTAGTGTGTGTAGTATAGTGTTAATGTGCAGGAATTGCTTATCGATGCAGACTGGGTGGGCCAAAAGGTCTGTTTGCGCGCTGTATCTCTAAACTAAACTAAACTATGTTCATGTTAAAACATAACAATGTTTATGTTAAAGATAAAATATTATCACTGTAAATCAAATTTCCTGATCATAAATAAAATCGTACTGTTTGGCCAATTTAACTGCTCCTCTTTTATTTGACTACTTAAGATATCTAAGATATAAAGTGGAAATCCCTTTTATTGGTATCACTGTCGGATTCCATTTGCACCTAATTCCTCTTCGTTCTATAACAAGGACAGGCTGACCCCATTTATTAAGTGGAAAGTGTCACAGTGAAATAACAGCCAGAGGAATTTGTAACCAACATTTTTAGAACACAGACCAGCGCAGCACAATAACAGGCCCTCAATGTCAGCACTAACCATGTTGTCAATTCAACTAATTCCAATTGCCTGCACATAGTCCCTATCCCTCCATTCCCTACCTATTCAAGCATCTGTCTAAATGCCTCTTAAAAGTTGCTGCTGTATCTGCTTCTTTGACCTTCCCTTGCAACACGTTCCAGGCACCTACTAAACTCCTGCCCTGCACATCAGTTTTAAACTATCCCTCTCACCGGAGAGAGCACCCGAAGAAACCCCACACGGTCACAGGGAGAACGTACAAACTATGTACAGATAGCACCCGCAGTCAGGGTTGAACCTGGGTCTTTGGCGCTGTGAGGCAGCAACTCTACTGCTGCGCCATTGTGCTGTTCTGCCCTGTACTTCCCCCTCAATCCGCATAACCAATGTGTGTTGGGTGCATGCTTACGCTGTTGTTTGTGGAGCTTTTATTTGTGCAAATCAGTTTGCGTATTTCCTAAATTGTTCCTAAACCTGAGACAAAGTTCTTTATTGGCTATGAAACAATTTGCAATGTCTCTATAATGGTGTGAAAAGCACTGTAAAAATGTAAGTCTTTTCTTGGAGTATATTTTTCTCACATTGTCTGGCTAATACTAATGATCCCAAATAGAACTGCCATCATTTTGCTCTTCAAGTCACATTTCAGTTCCAGATTCGCAAAATGCACTGCCAAAGGCAGATATTTTGGAATTATAGACAGATGTGTGGCAAGAGATCTGTCTCTCTAGTACTGTCGCTCTGTCTTGCTCAAGTCCCCAGCATTATGTTTGAGAAAAAGACAATACAAAATACTGGAGTAACTTAGCGGGTCAGCCAGCATCTTTGGAGCGCATGGATAGGTGAAGTTTCAGGTCGGGACCCTTCATCAGACTCTTGAGAATTATATTTGGGAATTATATCTGCGACCCTCGCAATTTCAATGAGCATCCTAGCCCTTTATGATAGAAAGCAATAGGAAAAAAAGTTATTTTTTAAATGATTACTTTTAATTTTTTTAATATTTAAAATTATTTACATTGATTTTAGATGCTTTAAACACATTTTTTTTTAAAGTGTAGTATATTTTAATCTTTTCAAACTATTTACTAACTTTAAATAAATCTGAACGGTAAGTACATTTAAAAATGGTTAGGACACACTTGGAGTTTTCACCCCTATCAACGTTGGGGTGGGACTTTGCTGCTTCAGATCAACAAGGTTTGCCTTCGTGGTCGGGAGAATGCCTTGCAGTCTCTGCCCCATTGATAAATCATGGCATAGATAGTGTAGACATGCATAGATAGTGTAGATAGGCATAGATAGTGTCGACATACATAGATCGTGTAGAAAGGCTGAATCATTTTACCAGGATGGAAATATTAAGTACTAGAGAGCATAGCTTTAAGCCCCTGTCCCACTATGCGAGTTTACCCAAGAGCTCTCCTGAGTTTAAAAAAAAATCAAACTCATGGTACTTCATCACGAGTATTTTATTACTCTTGGAAATTTTTAACGCTGTTGAAAAAACTCCAGGAGTTTCCGCGTTTCCGAGTACCTGCCGTTAGCATTACGAGCCGCTACGAGACATCCACAAGCTCCGACGTACATTCTACGTACTTACCACGAGTTTGATTTTTTTTTAAACTTGGGAGACCTCTTAGGTAAACTCGCATCGTGGGACAGGGCCTTTAAGTTGAGTGGGGCAAGTTGTTTAGAGGAGGTGTGCAAGGCAAGTTTTTTTACATGGAGGGTGTTGAGAATCTGGAACGTGCTGCCGTTGATAATGGTTGAAGCTGATATGATAGGGGCATTTAAGAGACTTTTGGATAGGCACATACAGTGGCTTGCAAAAGTATTTATACCCCTTGAACTTTTCCACATTTTGTCACGTTACAACCACAAAAGTAAATGTATTTTATTGGGATTTTATGTGATAGACCAACACAAAGTGGTGCATAATTGTGAAGTGGAAGGAAAATGATACATGGTTTCCAAATTTAATTACAAATAAAAAACTGAAAAGTGTGGCGTGCAAAAGTATTCAGCCCCCCTGAGTCAATACTTTGTAGAACCACCTTTCGCTGCAATTACAGCTGTAAGTCTTTTGGGGTATGTCTCTTCCAGCTTTGCACATCTAGAGACTGAAATTTCTGCCCATTCCTCTTTGCAAAATAGCTCAAGCTCAGTCGGATTGGATGGAGAGTGTCTGTGAACAGCAATTTTCAAGTCTTGCCAGAGATTCTCAATTGGATTTAGGTCTGGACTTTGACTGGGCCATTCTAACACATGAATATGCTTTGATCTAAACCATTCCATTGTAGCTCTGGCTGCAATGTTTAGGGTTGTTGTCCTGCTGGAAGGTGAACCTCAGCCCCAGTCTCAAGTCTTTTGCAGACTCTAACAGGTTTTCTTCCAAGATTGCCCTGTATTTGGCTCCATCCATCTTCCCATCAACTCTGACCCACAGCATGATGCTGCCACCACCATGTTTCACAGTGGGGATGGTGTGTTCAGGATGATGTGTAGTGTTAGTTTTCCACCACACATAGCGTTTTGCATTTAAGCCAAAAACTTCAATTTTGGTCTCATCAGAGCAGAGCACCTTCCTCCACATGTTTGCTGTGTCCCCCACATGGCTTGTGGCAAACTGCAAACGGGACTTCTTATGGCTTTGTTTCAACAATGGCTTTCCTCTTGCCACTCTTCCATAAAGGCCCGATTTGTGGAGTGCATGACTAATAGTTGTCCTGTGGACAGAATCTCCCACCTGAGCTGTGGATCTCTGCAGCTCCTCCAGAGTTACCATGGGCCTCTAGGCTGCTTCTCTGATCAATGCTCTCCTTGCCCGGCCTGTCAGTTTAGGTGGACGGCCATGTCTTGGTAGGTTTGCAGTTGTGCCATACTCTTTCCATTTTTGGATGATGGATTGAACAGTACTCCGTGAGATGTTCAAAGTTTGGGATTTTTTTTATAACCTAACCCTGATTTAAACACCTCCACAACTTTATCCCTGACCTGTCTGGTGTGTTCCTTGGGCTTCATCATGCCCAAGGAACATTGTTTGTTCACTAATGTTCTCTAACAAATCTCTGAGGCCTTCACAGAACAGCTGTATTTATACTGAGATTAGATTACACTCAAGTGGGCTCTATTTACTAATTAGGTGACTTCTGAAGGCAATTGGTTGCACTGGATTTTATTTAGGGGTATCAGAGTAAAGGGGGCTGAATACTTTTGCACGCCACACTTTTCAATATTTTATTTGTAAAAAGATTTGAAAACCATGTATCATTTTCCTTCCACTTCACAATTATGCGCCACTTTGTGTTGGTCTATCACATAAAACCCTAATAAAATACATTTACGTTTGTGGTTGAAACATGACAAAATGTGGAAAAGTTCAAGGGGTATGAATACTTTTGCAAGCCACTGTATATATGCAAGGAATGGAGGAATTTGGATAATGTGCAGGCTGGTAAGGATTGGTCTTGCCATCATGTTTGGCCCGGACATTGTGAGCTGAAGAGCTTGTTCTTGCGCTGTGTTGTTCCACGTTCTATGTTCCATGCTCATATCCTGTGGTGGAAGCACCAGCCACCAAGTTCAAGTTCAAAGTTATTTGTCACATGCACCATAAGGTGCAGTGAAATGTAATTTACCAATTTACCATGCAGCGTTACAATTTAAAAAGGGCACAATGCATAGCATAATTCAACACAGACATCCATCACCGCATTCTTCACTGTGGTGGAAGGCAATACGGTTCAGACAGTCCTCCTCCTCCTCCCTTGTTCACCCGTGGTCAGGGCCCTGACCCTCCGTAGTCACTGCTACGGACTGCCCGATGTTCAAGCCCTCTGGTCGGGATGATCGGAACGTCAACGTCGGGACAGGTCGAGCACACCCCGCGGCCAGGAGCTCCTAATCGGCCACCTCGTTACTAGAGACCGCGGCTTCCAGATGTTGTAGGTTGCAGGCAGCCGGCGTTCTTCTCCGGCGACTCCCGGCAAGGGATTGCCCGCTCCGTGATGGTTAGTAAAGTCTGCTCCACGCCTGCTGCCAGAAGTTCTACAGACCGCGACTTTCAGATGTTGTAGGCCGCAGACTAGCGGTCGGAACGCTTCTCCGGCGAACCCCAGCAAAGGAATCCGTGATGTTACAGTCCCCGTTGTGCTGCCTCTGAAGCTCTGAGCCAAACTCCGGGAAAGGCCGCACCAAACCTGCGTTGAGGCAGCGAGGAGTGGGGCGAAGAAGCGACAAGGAAGAAAGTCGCTTCTCCATCGAGGTAGGTGCCCAAAGGCGGTTCCCCCAATCCCCCCCACCACCCCCCATACATGACATACAGAGAAACACTAAAACATACTTTTGGACAAACTAAAAAAACCCAATAAAAGTCGAAACAACGAACCCGCTGCAGGCGAGGCAGCCGACTCGCAGCGCCACGGGGAAACAACTGTTAACAGCTATTCTCCTTCATCGACAAACATAGAAAATAAAACAAAGCATTAATTAACTGTGTCATAGAAGGAACTGCAGATGCTGGAGAATCGAGGGTACACAAAAGGCTGGAGAAACTCAGCGGGTGCAGCAGCATCTAAGGAGCGAAGGAGATAGGTGACGTTTCTCTTCAGAAGAAGGGTCTCGACCCGAAACGTCGCCTATCTCCTTCGTTCCTTAGATGCTGCTGCACCCGCTGAGTTTCTCCAGCCTTTTGTGTACCATTAATTAACTGCAGCAATTCAATTTTCTCATAGTCTCATCGTACTTTATTGAACTATTATACAGTAGATCATAAAATATCTTAACATGAGCTGCTTATGTTTTTTATTGTAGATTAGTCCAGTTGGTATTATTTTAATATTAAAATGTTTGTAGTGTAAAAATCAGAAGATTTAGGTGGGGTGGGGTGTATGTGGGGGGAGGTGGGGGGAGGGGGTGGGAGTTTTGGGAGAAAATATTGGTAAAGTCTGTTTTTTTTATATGGAAGAAACGTGTATGAATAACAATCCCCAAGAGACTTGATCTAGACATTGTATTATGCACATCATTTTGTGAGAAATGGATATTTTAGCCATTATTTACCGAAATGCTAGGATATTTTGTTTTGTATTTGCCAAGTATGTATTGTGAAATCTGATCATCTGGTGTAGCACTAATAGGTTGCCTGTAGCAACGAACGTGGGTGCCGAGTTTCAGAAAGATTATTGAGCTGTCTTGACACTTCCATATGAGCAAAACAGTGTTGAAGAGAGATCACCGCATCTCACCATACTTCCTCATCTACCTCGTTTGTACACTTTTAGTCACACTCTTCATCCTGAGATTAGTTTATCTTGGCAATATGTACTGCCCAGACATTTTGGCCCGTACCTGTGCTGTGGTTTAGTTTTTTCGTTTGGAGATACTGCGCAGAAACAGGCCCTCTGGCCCATCGAGTTTGCACTGATACAGGGGAAGAATTAACATTACTGAACAAAATTAATAAAAGATTTGTGCAATTTTATGAGAATTTGTATACATCCAAAACGACAATGGACACCAACAAAGTTACTGAGTTTCTGGATAATTGCAATCTTCCCAAATTAGAATTGCAGGAACAAGAGGAATTGGGAGCACAAATCTCAAATAAGGAAATAGAAGAAACAATAATCTCATTAAAAAATGGAAAAACACCAGGTCCCGACGGATTCAGTAATGAATTCTATAAAAGTTTTTACGATATATTTATTCCTCGCCTACAAAAATGTATACACATGCTTTTGGAGAACAAATATTACCTGATACATTAGCAGAATCTACGATTACATTAATACTTAAGAAAGACAAAGATGAGGAAGAACCTGGATCTTACAGAGCTATCGCGTTGTTAAACACAGATCAAAAAATATTAACAAAAATATTAGCAAGAAGATTTAAGTAAATGCGCCAGCAAAATTAATACATCCGGATCAAACGGGGTTTATCCCTAAGAGACAATCATTTAATAATTTGAGACGTCTGCTTAACATAATGCACTCACACCAAACTAAAGATCCAAATCTCGCAATTATTTTGTTGGACGCAGAAAAAGCATTCGATCAGGTTGAATGGAAGTATATGGTTAAGGTATTGCAAAAACTTCAACTGGGAGAGAACTTCATTCAATGGATTAAATTAATATATAATAAGCCAACGGCCAGAATATTAACTAATAATATCTTATCCACGAAATTTCAACTGTCAAGGGGTAATAGACAAGGCTGTTCATATCACCATTGTTATTTGCCCTCATAATTGAACCACTAGTGGAAAGAATTAGAACTCATCCGAATATCCACGGATATAATACAAAATATTCAAACAATAAAATATCATTATACGCTGATGATGTACTTTTGTACATCACAAAGCCTTCTATCACTATATCCAATATTCTAAATTTAATCGAGGACTTCGGTTCATTTTCAGGTTATAGAATAAACTGGAATAAAAGTGAAATAATGTCAATAAAACCGAAAGATTCTACACATCTCGTACAATTTCCTTTTAAAATAGCTGGGGAAAATTTTAAATACCTGGGTATTGAAATCACTAGAAGATATCAAGACATGCTTAATGTAAACTATAACCCTGTACTTAAGAAACAACATAATTTAATTAAATTCTGGAAAACGCTTCCGATGTCCTTAATAGGTCGAATAAATGCCATTAAAATGATTTTTTTACCACAAATTCTATACCTGTTCCAATCAATCCCAGTATACTTACCCAAAACGTTTTTTTTTAAATTGGACTTAGATATTACAAATTTTATTTGGGATTATAAGTCCCATAGAATACAAAGACCACACCTGAATAAACCTAAAGTAGTAGGGGGATTAGCACTCCCTAATTTCATGTATTATTATTGGTCGGTAAATATTAGAAATATGATTCAATTGTTGGATAACTCTCCTCAACAACCGGAGTGGATCGTTATGGAGAAAGAGGATTGCTCCCCTTTTAATATTGGTGCGATGCTTCTCTCACCAGCGACGGTGAATAATACAAACTACAACAAAAACCCAATTATACATAGTACAATCAGAATTTGGAAACAAATAAAATACAACTTAAATTAAGAAACTTATCTCTCCTATCTCTTATTGCTAAAAACCCTCTGTTTAAACCCTCAATTTTAGATAAAGCATTTATACAATGGGAAAGAGCAGGAATTAAAACTTTGGGAGATTTGTATGAAATGGGAAAACTACTATCATTTAAACAATTACAACTAAAATACAATCTGGGTAACAATCAGTATTTTAAATATTTCCAAATATGTGATTATCTGAAAAAAAAATGCGCAAGAATTTTACAAAATGCCATCAGACTTACTAGATGAAGCAATGAATACAAAGACTGAATCAGCAAATTTAATTTCATATATATATAATATTATACTAAATGCAGTAATACCAACAACGGAAGGTATCAGAGGTGAGTGGGAAAACGAATGAAGCATAAAAATTTCCAATGAAAGGTGGAAAGAGTACTTGTTAAATGTGCATAACTGCTCAATAAACGTAAGGCACACTTTAATACAATTTAAAATTTTTACACAGATTATACTACTCAAAAACTAAATTAAATAAATTCTTCCCCAACGTCTCACCAATTTGTGATAAATGCCAGTTTCAAGAAGCTACTATAGCGCACTCATTCATCTTTTGTACAAAAATTCAAAGGTTTTGGATTGAAATCTTTGAAATTTTTACAAAATTGTTTAAAATAAAAATGACACCAAAGCCAGAATGGATTATTTTTGGAATGACAGAAGGTAGTTCGGAATTAAATGTGTATCAAAAGAATCTATTTGGTTACGGCTTAATAATAGGAAAAAAGCTCATCTTAAAATTCTGGGAAAATGCTCCGATACCAACATTAAATATGTGGATTTCAACTGTGTTTGAAACTCTACATCTGGAAGATATGAAACTCCGCCTGGCAGGAAAATCAGATTGTTTCTATCAGACGTGGTCTGCATTCATAGAATTGCTACAAAGATAGGGTGCAAGAATACCTCGGGTCTTGGTAGGGGGGGGGATGAAAAACTATCGAGTTGGTAGATTCCTTTTGCGTGATATATATAAAATAGTAACTGGCTTTTTATTTCTCTTCTCTCTCTTTTTCTCTCTCTTTTTTCTTTTTCGTTTCTAGGTCTATCTCTTAATCCCCTTTCTCTAATTCTTTGACCAAGGGTTCTTTTTTTTCCCTTTGGCACGCTCTTTCACTTTCACAACTCTTTTCACCTACTTTACTCTCTTTGTTTCTATTCTCTTTCTTTAAAAGCCATAAAATTATGGGGTACAATGATTGTAACAATATATATGTGATGTACACTGATGTATTTACCTCTATTAAATAAAAAGATTTAAACAATAAATTTTAAAAAAGAGGTTGCGCTGACCAGCGATCACCCAGTACGCTAACACACTAGGGACAATTTATAATTTTACCAAGCCAATCAATCATCTAGGTCTACAATTGAGGCCAATTAGCCTACAAACCTGTACATCTTTCGAGTGTTGGAGGAAACCAGAGATCCTGGAGAAAACTCAACTAGATCATGGGGAGTGCGTACAAACTCCATACAGACCACACCCATAGTCAAGATCGAACCTGGCTCTCTGGCACTGTAAGACACTAACTAACAGTCCAGAACCAGGAGCCACAGCCTTAGAATAAATGGAAGGCCATTTAAGTCTGAGGTGAGAAAAAACTTTTTCACCCAGAGAGTTGTGAATTTGTGGAATTCCCTGCCACAGAGGGCAGTGGAGGCCAAATCACAAGAGAGAGTTAGATAGAGCTCTAGGGGCTAGTGGAATCAAGGGATATGGGGAGAAGGCAGGCACGGGTTATTGATTGGGGACGATCAGCTATGATCACAATGAATGGCGGTGCTGGCCCGAAGGGCCGAATGGCCTCTTCCTGCGCCTTTAACTCTACCGCTGTGCCACCGTGCCACTCTTTACTTTTCTTTGTTTATTTTCTGTGTTCTAATCACTACCTTCTATTTTTCTCTCGTCGCCATTCATTGCAAGCCTGGCGTGGTGCTGCAGTAAGAGTCTTGATCTTTATTTTTATTCCATAACTAAATGAAAACACGATAAGAAAATTAGAATTGGGAATAGACCTCGTGGCATTTTGTGCTTGCTCCATAATTAAATAAAATCATGGCTGATCCTATGCTCCAAATCCATATTTCACCCAATTCCCATATTTCGTGATTTACTTAGCCTCCTTTAATCTTAATCTTAGTTAATAACTGTATCCACGCTAGGACAGAACATAAAAAAAATGGACAACCCCCTTAGTAAACCTAGATGTTTGATTAATTGATCATTGAAGCAACGAGTCTGGGAAACAAGGTTGCAGCCTCTCAAAATCTAGTTTGTTTATCCTAGTTCTGTCACGAAAGTGGCTTGTCTCAACGTAGCTCTACCGATTTCCATTTAACATTAGTAACCAACTTTAAATCAGGTGAATCTGTCCAGATATATATGAGGCAGTGAAATACTAGTTTATTGTCATTTGCATGAGTACAGTGAGCACTTTAGGCTTCTCTACCTCCTGTTCGATGGTAGCAGTGAGAAGAGGGCATGGCCAGAATGGTGGGTTGATGATAGGTACCACTTTCTTGAAGTCTGAACTTGTCTGAAGAAGGGTCTCGATACGAAACATCACCCATTCCTTCTCTCCAGAGATGCTGCCTGTCCCGCTGAGTAAGTCCAGCTTTTTGTGTCCACTTTCTTGAGGCAGCTCTTCATGTAGATGCTTTTGATGCAAGGGAGGGCTATGGCCATGAAGGATCGGGCTGAGTTCACTGCCCTCTGCAGTCTCTTGATCTTAAACTGCAGGTTTAGTTTAGTTTAGAGACACAGCACGGAAACAGGCCCTTCAGCCCACCGAGTCCGCACAGACCAGCGATCCCCGGACACTTACATTATCCTACACACACAAGGGACAATTTACAATTTTACCAAGCCAATTAACCTACAAGCCTGTATGCCTTTGGAGTGTGGGAGGAAACTGGAGATCCCGGAGAAAACCCATGCAGGTCACGGAGAGAACGTACAAACTCCATACAGACAGCACCCGTAATCATGATAGAACCTGGGTCTCTGGTGCTGTAAGGCAGCAACTCTACAGCTGCGCCACAGTGCCACCCTTGCTGTGCAGGTAGGCCAGACCGTGATGTAATTTATTTCTAATAAGCATAACTCAAGATTCTAGCCAAGTGCGTAAACACTGATCACTTGTAAAAGCTGTAGATGCCAGAAAATTGTCATTCAATTTATTGCCTATGTGTAGTTGGCCAAATTCGGGCAAACAGCAGCAAAATCCCAGAATTGTTGTTGAATACAAAATCAGAGATGAACCAATTGTATATTTAATCAGTAATTAATAATTAAGTTTCAAATTAAACTGGATTGACTTTTTGGAAATGCGAATTGCTGGAATTGCAAAGTCTGCTTTAATTTGTATTTAATATGTACTATGGCCTTTAATTAGGAATTTGCAACCTACCGCATTGAAATTATTTTTAACTAGAGAACACATGTTCCGTTTTGTCAAATCTATTAGTTTAATATTTTGTTAAGCTCCATCTTGCCCAAAAATGTACTTAACTAGTAAACATAGATTTGGGATATCTTTTAGATAATTTACTGAAAGAAATCAGGATATGCAAGTAATGGCAAAGTGTAACAACAGTTGTCTTTCAGGCTAATTGATAATCACTTTGATCAGTGTGCGAAATGGGGAAATGTATCTTCCATGAACATAAATGGTAATGGGTAAATGGTTCTATTGTTCTGAGCAAGAATGGAGGTTGTCACTGTGGGTGAAAATGGTAATGTCAGCATGCAATCTTCTGCAGAAATGAAACTAGACACTAATCAGACAAAAGGTTTGGGTTAGTTAATGCACTGATGGATATCTCGGCAGAGAAACATCCCTCCATTATGGACCTATTATTGTGCAAAGAATCGCAACGCTCATCTTGTTCCTAACTTGCCAGTATTCATTCTTTTTTATTAATAGTTCAATTATTACTCTGTTTTTCTTTCCTAAATTCCTAAATACAGCACAGTGGTGCAGCAGATGGAGATGGTGCCTCACAGCACCCGAGACCTGGTTCAATCCTGACCTCGGGTGCTGACTGTGTGAAGTTTGCACTTTCTCCTTGCGACCGCGTGGGTTTCCTCAGGGTGCTCCGGTTTCCTCCAAAAGACGTGCAGGTTTGTAGGTTAATTGTCTTCCGCAAATTGTCCTTGGTGTGTAGGGAGTGGATGGGAAAGTGGAATAACATATAACTAGTGTGAATGGGCGATTGTAATCTAACTACTGTATTTTTTAATTGTTCATATATTTAGTTATGAATTAAATATTTTCCTCCCTGGTGCACTGTCTGTGAGATAGCTTTAAGGTGATATATTTTAGTTTAGTTTAGAGATACAGCATGCAAACAGGCGCTTTGACGCACTGAGTTCACCCGGACCAGCAATCACCTGCACACTAGTTATATCCAGCATACAAGAGACAATTTACAGAAGCCAATTCACCGACAAACCTGCATGCCTTTGGAGTGTGGGAGGAAACCCGAGTCCCCAGAGAAAAGTCAGATCCAATCCCTTCCCCATGAGGTCACAGGGAGACTGCACAAACTCTGTACAAACAGCAGCTATTGTCAAGATCGAACTCGGATCTCAGGCGGGTTCTCTACCACTGTAGCTCTACCACTGCGCCACTCAGACAAGTTGATGAGATCACAATTGCTGGTTGAACAGGAACTCCCGAGTTGATCCCGAACACAACTGACGTGTGCAAATCAGGAGACTATGCCCCAGATTCTACTGGAGCTTTGCAGGCAAATTCCTGCACGTAGGTTTAAACACCAATCCTTCTCTGCCGACTGCAAGTTCCAGATCAATATTCCCTTAATGTGGAGAAACAAGGAACTGCAATGCTGGTTTACAAAAAAAAACATAAAGCGCTGGAGGAACTCAGCGGGTCATAAGGTCATAACATCATAAGGGATAGGAGTAGAATTAGGCCATTCAGCCCATCATGTCTACTCAGCCATTCAATCATGCTTGATCTACAGTATCTCTCCCTCACCCAATTCTCCTGCTTTCTCCCCATAACCTCTGACACTAATCAGGAATCTATCTATTTCTGCCATAAAAATATCCACTGACTTGTCCTCCGCAGCTTTCAGTGGCAAAGAATTTCACAGATTCACCACCCTCTGACTCAAGAAACTTTTCCTCATCTCCTTCCTAAAAGTCCTCTAGTCCTAGACTCTAGTCACTAGTGGAAACATCCTCTCCACATTCACTCTATCCAAGCCTATCACCATTCTGTATGTTTCAATGAGGTTCTCCCCTCATTCTTCTAAACTCCAGTGAGTACAGGCCAAGTGCCGACAAACGCTTATGATAGGTTAACCTACTCATTCCAAGGATCATTCTTGTAAACCTCCTCTGGACCCTCTCCAGAGTCTGCACATCCTAGAAAAATAGAAAATAGGTGCATTTGGCCCTTTGAGCCAGCACCGCCATTCAAATATGATCATGGCTGATCATCCAAAATCAGTACCCCGTTCCTGCTTACTCCTTATATCCCTTGATTCCATTAGCCCTAAGTTCATTGAAAGCATCAATTGAACTGGTCTCCACTGCCTTCTGTTGCAGAGAATTCCACAGATTCACAACTCTCTGGGTGAAAAAGTTTTTCCTCATCTCAGTCCTAAATGGCCACCCTTTATTCTTAAACTGTGAGCCCGGGTTCTGGACTCCCCCAACATCGGGAACATTTTTCCTGCATCTAGTCTGTCCAATCCCTTAAGAATTATATATGTTTCTTTACGATCCCCTCTCATCCTTCTAGATTCCAGTAAATATAAGCCCAGTCAATCCATTCTTACATCATATGTCAGTCCCACCATCCCGGGAATGAACAATGTGAACCTACGCTGCACTCCCTCGATAGCAAGAATGTCCTTCCTCAAATTAGGAGATCACAACTGCACACAATACTCTAGTTGTGGTCTCACCAGGGCCCTGTACAACTGCAGTAGGACCTCCTTGCACCTATACTCAAATCCTCTTGCTATGAAGGCCAACCTGCCATTTGCTTTCTTTACTGCCTGCTGTCCCTGCATGCTTTCTTCCTCAGACATCCTCAGAGATCTCAAACAGCATCACTGGGGGATATGGTTAGGTGACGTTTCAGGTTGGGACTCTTCTTCAGACTGAAGATGGACACAAGGCTGATTGTGGTGGTAGGGGGCAGATAGCTGGAACGTATAGGCAGATGGTTGGACAAAGAGAAAAGGCGTGAGATAAGAATAGAACTGGTTACTCCAGCACTTTGTGTGTGTTTTTTCCCCTTAACCTGGTCTTACTATTGGTTTACTGTTGTCACATGTACTGAAATAAAGTGAAAAGCTTTTGTTTGCTTGTTATCCAGTCAAAACAACTCACACTATGCTTGAGTATAATCAACCCATACACAAATACAATAGTGTTAAAGAAGGATCTGCAGATGCTGGAAAATCGAGGGTACACAAAATGCTGGAGAAACTCAGAGTCTGAAGAAGGGTTTCGGCCCAAAACGTTGCCTACCTCTTTCACTCCATAGATGCTGCTGCACCCGCTGAGTTTCTCCAGCATTTTGTGTACTCAAGTACAATAGGTTGAACGAAGAGAAAAATACCAAAGTGCAGAAAATAGTTTTACAGTTACTAAGAAAATGTCCATTGGCCGCAATGAGGTAGAATGGAAGATCGGGACTACAACCTAGCTTATGGGAGGACTATTCAGTAGTCTGATAACAGATGAGTAGATGTTGTTCCTGAATCTGGTGGTGCATACATTCAAGCGTTTGTATCTTCTGCCCGACGGGAAGGGGGAGAAAAGGGAATGACCAGAATGGGAATGGCAGCATGAAGTGTAGATGGAGCTGATGGAGGGGGTACGGTATACGTGATGGACAGGGCTACATGCACAACTCTTGCACAAATTGTACTAAATGCGGGACAAAATGTGATAAGTAGAACAGAACCCTGAATGTGACTGAAATCATTAGAAAAGATAATTATAAGGTATATTAATAGACCTCCTTTGATGTATCAAAAAGCCACAAAATACTTCACTGGAGTGTTATAAACAAACCTTGGCACCAACCTAAGTAAATTGACACTGAGACAAGTGACTAAATGCTTGGACAGTGGAAAGGTTTAAAGTGCTCAAATGAAGGAGAGGAAGTAGAAAGCAAAGATAGTATCTTTAGTAGAAAGAATGGATTACTTTATTGTCACGTGTGACAAGTGAAATTCTTTGCTGCATACCCAATGTATACAAATAGCGGCCACCTACGGCGCTGACAAAGTTACAAAGCACACCGGCTCCCCCATGGTTCTCCCCCATCCTACACGGTGGTCCTCCGCGCTCTCATTGACCAGTGAACATGGGTCGACTCGCGAGGCATCACTGCCACCGCCGCCGCGAGTCTCCCCACCGCCAAGGCCCCATCGTCATGAGGCTTCACCGCTGCCAAGGTCTCACCGCTGTCAACGCCGCACTTCACGCCTCCGTGGTGCTGACCCAGGCCCCAGGCCCCAGCCGCAGGCTCTGTCGGCCGCTCCGCTGACCCGGACTCCGACCTGCGAGGCCCCAGCCGGGCCGCGACACGAGCTTCTACGCGGCGATCCGGAAGGCATCGAGAGCGCGGCGCCTCGATAAAGGCCTCCGTCCGCGTTCCCTGTCCACAGCCGCAGCCCGTTGGGAAGCCTTCTGGTCGGCTGCCAGAGATGGTGATGGTCAGATCCAATCCCTTCCCCATTTGCTAACTTGTGTAAAGTGTGAGTCTCCACAGAAACAACCAAAACATTACAATTCGACTCAACTCCTTCTCACACGCCGCGCTGGACCGGCTGCAGTTGCAGGATGACCTTGTTCTCCTCCGAGCCGTCGCCCTCCAGGCTGGTGGTCTCTGCCGTCACCAATTAAGTTAAGGAAAAGTTAAGTTAAGGAATTTCAGAGCTTCGTGAATTAACAACTGATAGGTAACTGCCAACAGAGGAGGAATTAAATACAGGTAATCTAGAGATGAGATTTGATGGAGTACAGCTATCCAAAATGGCTTGTGATATGGGTACAGAGGAAGACACAAGTAACTGCGGATGCTGAAATCTTGAGCAAAACACAAAGTGCTGGAGTAAGTCAGCGGGTCAGGCAGCATCTGTGGAGAGAATGGATAGGCAACATTTTGGGTTGAATTCTTCTTCATTCTGTTATGAAAATTGATATCTCGAACTTTAAGTAACCCTTGCATCACCCCTATCCCTCCCCCACCAAGTGGTATCAGCTTCAAAGTCGTGTTGTTGAGTCTCATTGTCTGTACTCGTTCTCACCCAACAACTAACAATGGCCTGTTTCCTATATCATTGTTACTTTTTTGCATATCTTTAATTTGTTCTATATCTCTCTACATCACTCTCGTATCCATTTCTCCTGACTCTGTCTGAAGAAGGGTCTCGACCTGAAATGTCACCTATTCATTTTCTCCGGACATGCTGTCTGACCCTCTGAGTTTCTCCAGCTTTTTGTGTCTACCTTTGGTTTAAACCAGCATCTGCAGTTCCTTCCTACCCATCTTGTCTAATACAATTGAGATTGGCAAATCAGGAAAAGATACATGGGTGTCAAGTAGCTGAGCGGGTCAGGTAGCATCTCTGGGGGACATGAATTGGTGACATTTTGGGCCTCGACCTGAAATGCCTCCTAAGCCACATTCTCTGAAGGAGATGCTGTTTGACCCACTGAATTATGCCGGCACTTTATATCTTTTTTATACATCATTATCCCATGATTCTATGTTTGGCAAAACAGGAATTCCCTCCACAGACACTGCCTAACCCACTGAGTTACTCCAGCACTTTGTGCTTTACTCAAGCAGACATATTCATTTGAAAACAATGGTGAAAATTGTAAACAATATCGTAATTTTAAAAGTCTCTTTTAAAGGATCAAGATATTGTAAAACTGGTTAAATTTATTTGAACTAAATAACTTGCCTGAGTTTCTAACACCCTCTTTGCATTTGTCTGCATTATCAAATTATTTATTTTTTCTTATGGAGATGATAATGTAATTGGGGAAATAAAGAAGCAATTTGTACAAAAAAGAGTCTTTCGTAACCTAATGATTTTATAGGAAATGAATTGGTCAGCTGACTGATTAGCACGCTTTTCACTGTACCTCGATACACGTGACAATAAACTGAACTGAAATGAATTACTTTGAAATGTCGTCCCTTGCATTGTTCGCAAACATGGCAACCAATTGGCATCCTGCAGAGTTTCCCAAACAATAATATTTTGATTAAACAAGAACTTACCAGTTCGAAGTTTGATCGTTATTTTATGAGGAGTTACGATGAGGGATTACGTGAAGAACCCGCCTCACGCTGGCAACGGCATACTTCAAAGCAGCGGCATGAAAAACACAGAACACCAAAAGCCGGAGTAACATAGTAAGGCTCATAAAAGACTCAGAACTACCATTTGATCATTTATTTTATGAGGGTGGGAGCGGAGGGCACGTAATCCCTCATCGTAACTCCTCATAAAATAACGATCAAACTTCGAACTGGTAAGTTCTTGTTTAATCTTACTATTTTACTTCGGAGTCACGTGAGTGACTACGTGAAGATTTTAAAGCTTTCTGTGTTTTTTATGTCGTAGAATCAATCCGTACGACAGTCCGGCTAAGTAAACACATACATGAGAAACCAGACTAATGTTAGATCATTTCACAATTAACTTTTTAATGGTTTAAAGACCATATAATAACCCTCCTTATATCTGAGGGAAAATGATTACAAGTGATAAAAGATAGAAGTGACTACACCATTGATTATAGCAATTAATAGTAAACATCAGTGATCTGGTGATTATAGTGCTCCCAACACCGCGTGTCCAAAGCTTGTCATAGTGTGAACAGGTTTATTGTAGAACTTTGAGAAAGTTTCTTCTTTACTCCACCCTGCGACTTTTAAAATATGCTCGAGAGGTACGTCCCGCCCCTTCGCCGCGGACGTAGCTGCCGCCTGGTGGAGTGAGATTTGAACACATCAGTGTCTACTCCCGCTAAAACCAACACCTGTTTCAACCATTTTGAGATAGTTTGAACTGAAGCTTTTGTGTGTGGTTTTTTGTGCGTAACCATTAACGCTTTTTCATTTCCTCGAATGGTGTCAGTAACTTTAATATATTCGTTCAAATGTTTAACCACACACAAAGTAGGATCAATATGATAAGCTTGAAAGGTTACCTTTGTTCCAGATCTCCCTGGTCTGCTTTGTTTGATTAACTCGTAAACATAGAACACAACATTATCTGTAGTCACATGCATACAGTCTAAACGCAACATTTGTAAAGTTTGCACTCTTTGAGCTGAGACCAGTGACATTAACATGACTAATTTCAATGTCAATCTTTCCAATGTCAACCCTTCAATTGGAGTCCATTGTCTAAGTAGCGTAAGTACAATGCTCACATCCCAAATCTCTGTGTATCTTGGTTTGGGTGGATTAATATTAAAGATTCCTTTCATGAATCTAGATATTAATGGATGCGACCCAATTGATCTCTGATCAGTCATAAGCCCTAAATAGGACGACAAAACACTGCGTGCAGTGTTAATGGCACTGTAACTTAAATGTTGCTGAAAATGCAAATTGGCAAGGAATTCCAAAACATTTACAATATTTACAGTATCATAAGAAATATTTGACTGTGTGCAAAAGTCTTCCCATTTCTTAATATGTGTCATATATTGCTTTTGTGTGCTATTGCGCCATGATGCAACCATAACTTTCATAGTTTGGTCCGACAATCCCAGCTCCTGTAGTGGTCTGGTCAAAACCTGCAGATTAACAAATTCATATATGCATTTACAATGGGTAAATCTCTTTAGTTACCGGATTAGTCAAGATATCACTACAGTTAGGAATCGACATATATGGTTCTTTAATCATATTCAGCATTACTGGGAACCAAGGTTGAGTTGGCCAATTTGGAACTACCAACAATCCAGAAGCAGAATCTTGTTCTATCTTCTTCAAGCATCTCTGAATCAAAGCAAATTGTGGAAAAGCATAAAAGAACATCTTTCCCCAGTGTAATGAAAAAGCATCTACTGCATCTGGATCATGTTCCCAAGACACATAAGTAGGCAACTGATGATTAAGCCTAGATGCAAACAAATCTATTTCTGGCAACCCAAATTGGTTTACAATATTCTTAAATATTGCTGGCTTAAGCATCCATTCCGTATTATCTTTAAAAATCCTGGACCTTTCATCTGCTACCACATTGTCCTTACCCGGAATGTAGCTTGCTGAAATCCATATTTGGCGACCAATACACCATTGCCATATCTCATTGGCCAGAGAATCACATGATACTGACCTAACTCACCCATGTGATTAATGTATGCAACAGCCGTTTTATTGTCTAACTGTTTTAACACATGTAGACCTTGTTTAGCACAACAATATGCTTTAAGTCCATAAAAAGCACCCAATAACTCCAAATAGTTAATACCATAAACTTGAAGAAACGCTTCTTCTTGAGCTTTCCATCTACCTCCACAACTGGAGGACGAATCTGTAGCCCCCCATCCGAGAGCACTAGCATCCGTTTGTAAAACCATTTCAGGTTGTTTAATCATAATATTCTTAGCAGCTTGTGGGACATTTTCAATCCACCATTGTAATTCCAACACGGCTTCTTTTGTTAATTGCATAGGCCTGTCAAAGTGACCTGCCTTCTCCTTAAGAGCCCTTGTTTTGTCCCTTTGAAGATTTTGATAATGTAATGGACCAAATTCCACTGCCGGAAACGCTGCTACCAGTTTCCCAATGGTTTTTTGCCACTTCTCGGATGGAGGGATAAGGTTTGTGAATGAGGTAATTACAAGTCATCAAGATGTCATTGATCTTCTCTGTTGGCAAAGTAACTAACATAGTCACTGAGTTAATTACAAACCCCAAAAAGTTAATTGATTGTGCTGGCTGCAGCTGGGACTTAATTGGATGAATCAAAAACCCTAGCTTTTCAAACAAAGCTTTAGTAACTGAAACTGAGTGCTCAGCTGACTCTTGAGTATCACTAATGATCAGAATATCATCCAGATAAGCCATAACAATGTGTTTCTGTGCTCTTAATTGGGCTAAAACTGGTTTCAACAGTTTTGTAAAGAGTCTAGGAGCCGAACTCAATCCATTTGGTAAAGCTTTAAACTGCCATAATTGTCCCAGCCAATTAAATTTTAAATACCTCCTGAAGCATTGATGAATTGCTACAGAATAATAGGCATCCTTCAAATCAATCTTAGCCATATAACACCCTGCTGAAATAAGATATTTTGCAGTACTGAATGTCTCCATCTTAAAATGTTTGTATTCTACAAACTTATTCAGATCTGTAAGGTCCAGAATAATTCTGCAACCACCATCTTTTTTATCTCTTCGAAATATATTAGAGACAAATTGATGCTTATGTTCATAAGTCTTTTCAATTACGCCTTTTCCAGATAATTTGTCAATTTCCACATTTATCTCCATTCTTTCCTCTGCAGAAAACACATAAGCATAAGCAGGTCAATTCTGTACAGGAGGATTAACCCCTTCTTTAAAAATAATAATGGCTCCCGAAACTGCTTGTAATACATATCGATCAGAAGTAATGTTAAGCCAGGCATTATAAAATTTTTGCAATCTCCCTCCAACTGGAGAGTCATCCACAGTTTCTTTAAGTACATAAGTCTTTAATACCTCTGCGTATGAGCGTGGTGGTCTCCTTCTTCCCGAATACAGGGAAGCACTTGCCTGCACAGCACGATAGTATTTTCGTGTCAAACTTCTGCTTCTATAACGGAAATCGAAACCCCTTCGGGTCGAAAAACCCCTTCTTTGTCCAAAAACAAAAGGTTTAACATTGCTAAAATATTTAGCTTCTTCATCCAACTCTTTCAGCTGTTTCGGCAGATTTTTCTCCAAACAAATACCCAGGAGCTTGAACTCCACTTTCTTGACACAGGCTTGCAAATCTAGGGTGAAATATGGGCCGAATCGCCGTTTTCCTCATGCAATTAATTTCATAGAATGAATTACATAATAAGCCCAAAGTATCCTTTTGAATCTTTTCCATTTCCAGATTCTCCATTTGCCTGCCATAGGCCGTAATGGCGGCAGAAATTAATTTGAGCACCTTTTGAAACTTCACTTCTAGGGCTCTCATACTTGGAGTCATAGACGTCCATATCATCGGATTCACCGTAGGTACTTCCAATGAGGCACAATTTCTTGGAGCTTTATATAATTCTGATGTTTCATTCATCACAGAATTGTGAAGTTGGTGAGATACCATATAATTTATGTTTGCAGCTAGGATTTCTTCCATAGCCTCACCACTTCCTTCAGGTATAGCAAAATCTTGTGCTATCCCAGGCACATTAGGCCTTTTCTTTTTACTTTGTGGTGTGCTTTCAAAAGCCATATAGCCACCAGCAGGGTCTGCCTTCTGCAGCCCTAAATCAATTGGGATATCATCCCATGAGACTTCTTCCAGCCCAAATCCTGGGTCCGGAGTATCATATTCCCAACTTGGCCCACAGCCATATTCATCATATTCAAACCCCTCAGGGATTTTTTTGGGATTCATCTGGGTACTCTGACCCTTGTCTCATTATTGTTTGGAGAACTTTCTCCATATGCTCCATTTTTAGCCACATAGTTTTATTGTCTGGAGGTCTTTCAATATCAGAGTCATCAGAAACCACGGGCCTCTCAGATTTCTTTTTGCATTTTTTAGGAACATTTTCCTCCGTGGTCATTATTTCTGGAGAATCTGGAAACTCACTATCGGGTACATCAGCGGCCAACGGTATCGGAACCGGGTCCGCACTAACTTCGCGTCCCGTATTTTTACTTTCACCCCGGGAACATCTTTTTACCCGCGAAAACTTCTTTCCCGATTTTCTCCATTTTTCTTTAATAATCAGTGCTCAATCAGCACGTTAACGTGGCTCTAAATTTTCCTTTTGGTTTCGTTTTGCTGGAGCCACCCAGCGTAACCTAAAAAACGCCCCGGTGTAACTTCACTTACCTGCGGGCCGTTCCGACCGCTGCCGAGGAGCTGCTCCTTACTGCAGCTCCTCCTCGCGCCGTCAGCGTTGACGTCATGCCGTTGCCAGCGTGAGGCGGGTTCTTCACGTAGTCACTCACGTGACTCCGAAACAATAATCCAATTTTGATTGAGGGATAAATGTTTTGACAAGATTAAACTCCCCTGTTCTTTTTCCACTGAAGCCATGAGACCTGATAGGGCAGATGGAATTATGGTTCTGCATCTTTGGGCAGCACAGTGGCGCAGTGGTAGAGTTGCTGCCTTACAGCACCAGCGACCCAGGTTCGATCCTGACTACGGGTACTGAGTGTACGGAGTTTGTACGTTCTCCCTGTGACCACATTGGTTTTCTCCCGGTGCGCCGCTTTCCTCCCACATTCCAAAGACGGACAGGTTGATTGGCTTCTGTAAATTGTAACTTGTCCCTGGTGTTTCGATTAGTGCGAGTGTATGGGGCGACTGCTTGTCAGTGCGGACTTGGTGGGCCGAATGGTCTGTTTGTGCGCTGTATCTCTAAAATATAAAATCTAGAAAGGTCTAAAGGCTGTTCCATCAAGGCAAACCACATTCCTTAGCCTGGCTGTGCAGTTAGGTCTTAGAGTGGGTCTTGCACTCAGTTTTGGCTCAAATACCAAACTAAGGGCGGCACTTCAGTGCCAAGTCATGCAAAGTCACAGCTGACATAATTACTGACGTATGCTAGGCACTGGGGTGGCAGGAATGAAGACAGTGCATAGTCTGTTTGCCAGCTCCACTGGTATGTGAGCCAGGTTTAGTTATATGCTGAAGTTTGGAAACAAAAATAATATGTTTGCTTTTACAAAGTGAACTTCAAGCCACGATAACTCTTTTTTCTGATGATACTTTGACAGTTTCATATTCAAATGCATTAATTTTTATGCGAACAAAATAAATTATTCTTCTAAATTCAGGGCCTAATTATGATTTTCATTTTCCACTCTGTGTAATATTTGTCACCATGCAGACTGGATGAGAACTAGCAAGCCCAAACATGTTAGATGGGAAAATCAATAATATGAAGGACCTTGCAGTCACTACATCTAAACCAGTTTAGCTGAAGGCACTGGTGACACAAGGAACTTTATGGGCGGCATTGGGAGAGCTGCTGCTTCACACCACCAGAACCAGGTTCGATCCTAACCTCTGGTGCTGTCTGTGTGGAGTTTGAATGTCCTCTCTGACCGCTTGGGTTTTCTCCGAGTGCCCTGGTTTCCTCCCATTTTCCAAAGACGATCAGGTTTGTGGGTTAATTGGCTTCTGTAAATTGTTCCTCGTGCGGTGTAGGATAGAATTGGTGTGGACTGGTGATTGCTGGTCGGCTTGCACTCGGTGGGCCGCAGGGCCTGTTTCTAAACTAAGCTAACTGCAGATTCTGGATTATAAAAAGGACACAAAGTGCTGTAGTAACTCAGTAGGTCTGGCAGCATCTCTGGAGGATGTGAATAGGTGACATTTCAGGTCTAGACCCTTCTCCAGACTGATTGTAGTCGGGGGAAAATCAACTGTCTACCTACTACGCTTTGTCCTGTCTCTCCTCTCTTTTTATGTAAACCAGCATCTGCAGTTCCTTGTTCCTATATGTGTGATCTTCATTTTTTTTAAGATATACAGCGTGGAAACAGGCCCTTCGACCCACCAAGTCCTTGCCGACCACCATCACCTGTACTATACTACACACGAGGGACAATTAACCGACAAACCTGCACGTCTTTGGAATGTGGGTGGAAACCGCTGACTAGTTAGTTGTAAAGTTACACAGCATGGAAACAGGCCCTTCGGCCCAACTTGCCCACATTGACCACATGTCCGATCTACTCTAGTTCCACTTGCCTACGTATGGCCCATAACCCTCTAAACCCTGTCCTATCCATGTACCTGTCTAATTGCATCTTAAACGTTGTGATAGTCCCTGCCTCAACTACTTTCTCTGGCAGCTCGTTCCATAGACCCACCACCCTTTGTGCCCACAACAGATGCTTCCTACTGTACTTTGGTACACGTGACAATAAACTAAACTAAACACACGCAGACATTCCAAAATGTTACTGCCAGTATCCAAACTAGCACCAATTACATTTGATCAGTGTGAACTCCTTGCTTATTATAGCTTGGTTCTAAATCTACCAACCTTGTTTTCAACCACCACCATTTTCTTGCCACCACTTCCAACCTTATAACACTTCTAAATATCTGCACTTCTCCAATTCTGGCTTCAAGGTCATTCCCAAAATTAAGTTGCAATGGCATTATCAGCCATGCTCTCTGACCTCTCCTCTGGCAGTCCCCTCAACTCCGTTCCAACATTCCCCTCCAGCGCCACTTCATATAGCCTACCTCTGACAAATCTTTTGTTCTTTTGCCCTAATATCTCTCATGGGACTCTGCATTGTTGGTTAATGACTCTATTCTGAAGAGCCTAGGGATATTTACCATAGTAACCAAGCCATACAATGGATATTGTTATTGTAAAGTAACACATTGGTTCTGTATACTTCTTGCATGTTAACATTGGGTGAACCACTGCAATGTTCAAGTTGTACCAGGATCACTGGTACTAGCATAACAGTGTATTAAGAGACATTTGGACAGGTACATGGTTAGGATAGGTTTAAAGGGATATGGGCCAAGATTGAGCAGGTGGGACTAGTGTAGATGTGGGAAAGTTTGACCGAAGTACCTGTTACTAAGCTATATGACTCTATGATTCTAACGCTACAACTATGTGGTCCTGTGATCTTGGACTGTCTGGAATTGAGAAATCAGTTAGTTACATTAACTAAGAGACTGCACCAAAGCGGTTATTTTTCTAGCTAATCTCAAAGATAGGTTTCCATTTATAAAATATTGGCTTCCCCCCTGCAGAAAAATATCCTCATTGTGTCACACTTAATAAAATTGTAAATTCATTCTTTATAAAAATAGCACACACTGGAAACTTCAGCGTCTGTCCTTGTGTGGAAACTGATTTTAAATAATGAGCCAGGCACCGAAGTGTTGAGGTATTGAGGTATGGCCATAACAGAATTAAACATTTCTGTGAAGCATTTTGTAGCCTATAAATTTGCATTAAAGAATTAGAAGATTTATCTGTACATGTTACAAATTTTTCCTTATCACTTTTAGTTTGGTTTAGTTTAGAGATACAGTGCGAAACAGGCTCTTCAGCCCACTGAGTACGTGCCGCCAGCGATCCCTGTACACTAGCACTATCCTACACTCTAGGGACAATTTACAATTTACAAATTTGAATGCTTTTAGAATGTGGGAGGAAACCGAAGCTCCCGGAGAAAACCGATGCAATCACAGAGAGAACTTACAAACTCCACACAGACAGGACGCATATTCTAAGGAGCGAAGGAGATAGGCGACGTTTCGGGTCGAGACCTTTCTTCAGTCTGAAGAAGGGTCTCGACCCGAAACGTCGCCTATCTCCTTCGCTCCTTAGATGCTGCTGCACCCGCTGAGTTTCTCCAGCTTCTTGTGTAACCCTCGATTCTCCAGCATCTGCAGTTCCTTCTTTAACAGGACGCATATTCAGTCTCTGGCAATGTAAGGCAGCAACTCTATCGCTGTGCTACCATTCTACCCAATTTGTAGGACATTGGACACTGTTGGTAATTTAACCAAGGTAGTAATACCTTTTAATAAAAACAAACATATTAGAATATAAAACATTGTACAGTACAACACAGGAACAGGCCATTCAGCCAACAATGTCCCTGTCGAACATGATGTCAAGTTAAGCTAATCTTTACTGCCTACATGTGATCCATGTACCTCTGTTCCCTGCATGACCATGTGCCTATCTAAAAGCCTCTTAAACATTGTTATTGTATCTGCTTGTACCACCACTCCTGGCAGTGTATTCCAGGCACCCACCACTCCCCATGTGAAAAACGTACCCAGCACATCTCCTTTAAACCTTCACCCTCTCACCTTAGAGCTATCCCCTCCGATCATCGCATATCGAAATGGTGAGAGACCAAAGCTCAAATTGCAGTAGAATTTAGGCTTCCTGGTGAATGCTTCACAAAAGGCTAGAGTAGGGGAACACTATTAGGAATGAGGGTGAGGGGAACGGAATACAAATTTAGTGAGACATAAGAAGCTGCAGAAGCTGGAATATCTGTCGTTCACACAACACAGAACTAGTGTGAACGAGTGATCGATGGTTGGCATGGTTGGGCCGAAGAGCCTATTTCCAACCTGAATCTCTAAAATCTAAACTTAACCAAAGCCTTTACGTAACTTTCAACAATTGACAAAAAGCAAAAACCTTTCAGTAAATTTGGCCCTCAGGTATTAATAAAGTTTACCTCGACTAAAACATTGCACCAGTTTAGGTGCACAAGTATTTCTAAAGTATTGGGTTTTTTTCCAACCATTTTCCTGTGATCACATTAATTTATTCTCTGAGTAGTTGTCACCTCTGTCAGCCATTGCCTGATTGCTGACTGACAGCTGTGGTGAGCTGAGAATCAAACCCACATCCTATCACTCACCAATTCGCCTGAGATCATTCTTTGCAACACCATCTGCTTACATTTCCTTCACTCCCCAATCCTATAGAGACTCCAGCCCACACTCACATTATCTCTGCATTTAGCAATTCCAGTACTGCTCTCAGTTCTATGCCAGTATAAAATGCAACATTGCATTATGCCTTGAATAAAATGTGATGCTTTTTAAAATGTGATCCAAAGCAAAATTGTAATTTTTGCTTATTTTAGTGATTGCAAGATTTGCAAGATCTTAACTTATGTTGCCTTTAATCATATGTTGCCTTTCTTTGTAAACTCTTGTACCTCTGTTGAGAGCAATTCTTTTAATTGACAGGTACAGCACCTAGTCCACGCCGACCATCGATCACCCGTTCACACTAGTTCTATGTTATTCCACTTTCACATCCATTCCCTGCCCTCCTGGGGAATTTTACCGAGGCTGGTTTATCTATTAATCTGCATGTCTTTGGGATATGGGTGGAAACCGGAGCAACTGGGGGAAACCCACATGTCACAGGGAGAACATGCAAACCCCATGCAGATAGCACCTGCGGTCAGGGTCGAACCCAGGTGCCTGCTGCTCTGCCAGCTGCTCCACTGTGTTGCCCAGCTTCTTCTGTCTTTGTACTCATCAGTTCATATGTTATAGGAGCAGAATTGGGCCATTCGGCCCATCAAGTCTACTCCGCCATTCAATCATGGCTGATCTATCTTTCCCTCTCAACCCCAATTTCCTGCCTTCTCCCCATAACTTCTGACACCCTTAAGGGCATGTCCCACTTTGGCGATTTTTTTCAGTGATACCGGTGACTGTCATAGTCATAGCAGGTTGCCGAAAAAACGGCGACTGGACCCCCATAAGACAATGTCTAGGACAATATCTACGACAAGCTACAACAACCTACCACCTCGTCGACATCAAGCTACAGCAAGCCAGCGACAACCGGCGACCCATTAGGATGTCCACCTATGACCACACCTGTGACAACCTACGTCCACCCGGGACAAGCTACGACAAACCACAACCCTGTTGGCGACAACTGAAGACAACTTAAGGCAATTTAGTCGCCGGTACCTGTCGACGGTTGACGTAAGTAGTCGTCAATGGAATTCACCAAAGTCAGCACCAACGACAATCTTAAGTCACCTGGCGACAACCTACGGCAGCACCTACGTCAGGAATAGTCAAGCTACACTCATTGGCGTCAAGCACACTGTCACTGACTGTTGCCGGCTGCTACTCACGACCATACAGGCGACACCCTGGCGACCATGTGGCGACAGCTGAGTCCCTTGTAGTCGCCTAAAATATCGCCTAAGTGGAACAGGCCCTTTACTAATCAAGAATCCGTCAATCTGCGCCTTAAAAATACCTCATGACTTGGCCTCCATAGACATCTGTGGTAATGAATTCCTCAGATTCATCGCTCTGACTAAAGAAACTGAAAATATGTTTAGTATTGATGCAGTAAAATGATGTCTTCATATCAATGGAATCAATGGAAACTTTATTGTCATTCAGACCTTGCATTCTGAACGAAATTTCGTTGCCTGCAGTCATACATATAGTAAATAACAAAACACACAATAAACACATATTTAACATCCACCACAGTGAGTTCACCAAGCACCTCCTCACTGTGATGGAAGGCAAAAATCTTAAGTCTTTGTCTCTTCCCTTCTTGTTCATCCGATGTTGTGACCGCACCGGGTGATGTAAATAAGTGAATGGGTCGATTCAACTCCGCGGCCTGGGGCGGTCAAAGCTGCCGAAGCTGCCGCCCTCCAGTCCAGCGGACGCAGCTGTTGCCGCGGGAGCTCCGGAAAAACAGGTCACCAACCTGTGACCTGCGAGCTCCGAAGTCACTGCCGCCGCCTGGTAAGTCCTGGCTGGCTCTGTCTCCGGAGCCTCGAGGTCGGTCGCAGTTGGAGGCCGTCAGCTCCGCCATTAGGCCTCAGCGCAGACGGAGACGGAGACGGGGGATACGGCAAGAAAAGTCGCGTTGCACTGATTACATCAATTGTATAAAATTGATGTAATCAGTGCAATGTGATCTTGATGCTGTGAATCTGGTGGTGACTTGTTGCTGGGAAATGGATACACAACAGGAAGTGCTTCACATTGAACACAGATGGTTGAATGCAGAACCTCCATCAAAACCATCACCATTGTTCCTTCTGTTGCTAGGAACTGTTTATTTGATTTGTTGCTGTCCACGTCCCCGAAGCTGCAGAAAGTATTCACACCCTTTACATTAAGTCTGCACTGATTTAAGAACTCACGCAATGTTTGTTCGTATCCACCTTGAAATAACCGTGCAATTTTCTTTAATGTTTTAACAGAGGGATTAAACCAGTTGAAAATAATTAGGTATAATCTTCTCTTGAAATATTGCACAATAGCACTTCACAATATTCCATTCATCATTTAACGCTAATATCGGTGGAGTAGTGATTTCAAGATGATTAAAAATGCCACTGTCGATTCTGAGATTTGCCGAGCAACGAGCTATTTTCCAAAGATAGACACACAGTGCTGGCGTAACTCAGCGGGTCAGGCAGCATCTCTGGAGAAAATGGATAGGTGACGCTTTTGGTCAGGAGCCTTCTTCAGTCTGATTGTAGTAGTGGGGGGAAGAGAGGGAGACTTAAAGCTAGAAAAAAACAGGACAAACAAGGGACGGCAAGAGATGACCTCAAACAAGGTTCCCTGATATGCTGATTGATTTTTCATGTATTTTTCCATTTCTATTTTTCCACTTATTTATTTTTCAGGATTTGAGAATTCGGGAAAGGTCAGCATTTATTGGACTTTTGGCACAGTGGCGTAGCGGTAAAGTTACTGCCTTACAGCGCCAGAGACCCGGGTTCGATCCTGATTACGGGTGCTTGTCTGTACGGACTTTGTACATTCTCCCCGTGACCTACGTGGGTTTTCTCCGAGATCTTTGGTTTCCTCCCACACTCCAAAGATGTACAGGTTTTTAGGTTAATTGGTATTGGTATAAATGTAAAATTGTCCCTAGTGTGTGTACGGTAGTATTGGTGTGCGGGGACCGCTGGACGGTGCGGACTCAGTGGGTCGAAGGGCCTGTTTCCACTGTATCTCTAAACTAAACTAAACTTTTGTTACTGTCCTTCTGGTGAACAGATTTTCTTACTTCTGTTGGGTAAGGAATTCAATGATGTAGACACTGTGTTGATGATAGAAAGGCGGTGTATTTCCAAATCAGGTTGTGGTGTGACACAGAGGCAAACTTGCAAGAGCCGGTGTTTCTGCGTGACTGCTACCCTTGTCCTTCTTGGTGGTAGAGGTACAGGTTTGGAAGGCGCTGAGTAGGCTGGGTGAGTAATTGCGTACATTTTGTAGATATAAATGTTACGAAGGAGGCTGCAGAAAATGTTTTTTTGCTCAGACATTGCCCAGTGCATTAACAGGTACTGACCTCCCCACCATTGAAGGAAGCACTGTCTCAAAATGGCAGCCAATATCATCAAAGACCCCACACCGCCTTGGCCATGCTTTCATCCGGGAGGAAGGTGCAGGAGCTTAAAACTGTGACCACCAGGTTCAAGAACAACTTCTTCCCAACAACCCTCAGGTTCCTGGAATCCACTGCACAATCCTGACCACAACCCTACCTCAGCAACTATGATCTAATATAAACCTTGTTTTAGTTTCACCACAGAAGTGTTTCGGACTATTTAGGTCTGGCTATCTCATTTTTACTAATTATTAATTTATTGTATTATTGATGATTGTATATTTATTTCTGTACTTTGCTTAATGTGCTTATTAAGCTGCAGCAAGTGTGAATTTCTTTGTTACGTGCATATGATGATTGAACACTTGATTCTTGATGTGCAATGGAGCCACTGTAATGAAGGGAATGAATGTTTAACATGGTTGATGGTCAATAAAGCTGCTTGTGAAGAAGGGTCTTGACACAAAATGTCACCCGTTCCTTCTATCCAGAGATGCAGCCTGTCCCGCTGAGTTACTCCAGCATTATGTGTCTATCCATTGTCCTACATAGAAATCAATGCGTATTTTTAAAGCAGAGATTGGTGGGTTCTTGATTAGATATAGCCCTGTCCCACTGTACGAGTTCATTCAAGTGCTCTCCCGAGTTAAAAAAAAAATCAAACTCGTGGTAAGCACATAGAATGAACGTAATGGGTACGTCGGAGCTCGGGGACGTCTCTTACCGGCTCGTAACGCTAACGGCAGGTACTCGGGAAACGCGATAAGCTCGGGAAGACTCGTGAAGATTTTTCAACATGTTGAAAAATGTCCACGAGAGCCCCGAGTACTTACGAGCGGCCATTACCGTAAATCTCCCAATTCGAATCAGGGCAAACTCGGGAGAACTCTTGAATGAATTCGTACAGTGGGACAGGGCTTTAAGGGTGTCAAAAGTTATGGGGAGAAAGCAGGAGAATGGGGCTGAGTTGGAAAGATAGATCGGCCATGATTGAATGGCAGAGTAAACTTGATGGGCTGAATGGCCTAATTCTGTTCCTATGTCTTATGAACGTGAACTTATGGCGTCGAGCTTGCTGGGTATTGCTGGAGCTGTCCTTGCAGGTGAATTTATCCAGTTGTGACGTTTAATTAGAAATGGTTATCTTCAACTTCTCTATCTGTAAGTTTGATTTAAAGCAATGACCCTGAAATTACTATCACGGAAAACATTTACAGTTATATCTGGGTCGGTGACTAAAACCATAAATTTGCAGTTTACGCTGGATTCCAATCACACCTCCGATATTTTCTCGATGCTGGTCGATGCTGGTTTGCACGTTCACATGAAACTTGTGGGACTTTTATTTCCAATCCAGAAAGGGAACGAAAGAGTTCGGGCGGATGTCTAATTAATCTCTTAAACAATATTGAAGTGGAACTAAATGATTTAAAAAAATGTTCCTAATAAAAATAAAACATAAAATTAAGTAAAATGCATAAAAAAGACTTAGAAATCATGAAAATTTTTTAGCACTAAACTAAAGTTTTTTTTTTCTCCAGAAGTTTAGATATCCTAATGTACAGACCTACATCCTGATTGATATTGTGGACATCTTCAGTTGTGTTTTATTCTGGTGCAGAATCTAATTGGGTTTCCCCAGTGTTATGTCATAAAGAGTGGGGTCCACTTGGGAGATCATCGGCAGTGCAGATACGTGGCATAATAAGATATCTAGCATTATCTGTCACTCAGTAAACCATAGTCTTCAGCATGTGCCCTCATTTGTAAGAAAGATAAGCAGACTTGGACAAAACAGCCCCTTACACCTGATTCTACAGCATCATGGCTGATCTATTACCTCAATACCACTTTCCTAACTAACGACATATTCCTTTAACAAGATTTATGGATTAATTGGCCTCTGTAAGAATCTATTGGTCTCTATCTTCAATATGCAGAGTGACGGAGCCTCCACAAGATTCACGCCCCACAGGGTGAAGAACTTTCTACACATCACAGTTTATCATTGCCTCTTATTTTGTGATTGTGACCCCTAGTACCAAACACCCTAGCTAAGGGAAATATCATCACTGCATTTAACTTATCAAATAAGAATTTAGATATTTCTTGGCTTTAGAGTGCATCGGCCTAGTCTAGTACAGTATTCTTGATCTGACAATCCTCCCATCCCACAGATCAATCTGGTTAACCTTTCTGACACAAGGAACTGAAGATGCTGGAATCTCAAGCAAAGCACAAAATGCTGGAGTAACTCAGCGGGTCAGGCAGCATCTATGGAGGGAATGGATAGGCAGCATTTCGGGCTGGGACTCTTCAAACTGAAGAAGGTCCCGACCCTAAATGACCCTAAACAGTTGCTGCCTGACCCACTGAGTTACTCCAGCATTTTCTTTTGACCATTGTGACACCTCTTTTCTCACAATCTGGTCAACCTTCATTATATTTGGAAGCTTCCATACTATGGAGAACAGACCTTAATACCGTAATCCAGATAAACTATCAGCATGGCCGTAACTAATTCCAGTACCCTTTGTATTCAAATCCTCTTACAACAAAGTCCATGCCTTCCTGATTGTTTGCCACACCCGCATATTAACTTTCTGTGATTTGCACAAAACGTTGTCCAGATCCCTCTGAATACCAACCCTTTCTAATCCCTCACCATTAATATATATTGTTTTTATGGGGGGAGGGTTGCCAGTCATTGACTTCATATTTTCCAAGCTATATTCCATCGATCGTGTCCTCAAAAACATTCATATAAACTGTCTACATCCTCTGACGCCTCCCGACCTACTTCTCCCAACTCTCTTTGTCTCTTCATCAAACTTGAATGTAGTCGATCCCTGCATCCAAATAATTGATAGAGATTTTGAACAGTTGTACTACAACTCTCAGCACCCTATTAGCTGTGACCTTATCCTGAACATCACAAACTTATTGCTATTTTTAAGTTCATTATTGTCTCGTGTACGAAGGCACGATGAAAGGCTTAGACTTTAGAGTTACAGCATGGAAATGTCATCTATCCCTTCCCTCCACAGACGCTGCCTGACCCACCAAGTTCCACGGGCACTTTGTGTTTTTCTCAAGATTCCAGCATTTGCCATTTTGCGGGTCTCCTGATTACCAACTTTGCTGGAAAATCGAGAAGTGAGAGTTAGATTAGATTATTGTCACGTGTAACGAAGTAGAGTGAAAAATGTTTGTTGCGTGCTAACCAGTCAGTGGAAAGACAATCCATGAGCACAATCAAGCCATCCACAGTTCACAGATGCATGATGAAGGGAATAACGTGATCCTGAAAAAGAGACCTCAAGAGGGAGCTTGGAAAATTATATTTGCAGCAATGAGGAGTGGTCAGTGCTATATTGGACTTACTTCCCATTTCTTCACCCCTATTCCAACATCCCAACCATCTTCCTACCATCAAATCATCCTGCAGCCTGCTTAATGCTGTGCCTGCCCAGATCTTCCAGTTTTCAAAAAGGTCTTGTTGTCCACTGGTGGCTTGTTTTGAGTTGAGATCATGTTGGTTACAATGAGAAATGGCATATCTATTAATAATTAAAACTTGTGAAAGGGTCACTGAGTTGGATCCAGTGTCAGGGAATAAATTCTTTTGTAGTTTAGGAATCAAAAAATCTACTTCCTCATAATTTAATTCCTGGACTGGTCAGAGAACACAGAAGAGTATAGCATAGGAATGGGGTCATAGGCCCATAATATCTGTGCCGAACATGATGCCAAGTTAAACTGAGTCTCATCTGCTTGTACATGTTCCATACCCTTCTATTCTCAGTACTTCCATGTGCCTATCTAAGCTCGTAAGGTCATAAAGAATAGGAGTAGAATTAGGCCATTTGGCCCATCAAGTCTACTCTGCCACTCAATCATGGCTGATCTATCTCTCCCTCCTAACCCCATTCTCCTGCCTTCTCCCGTAGCCTCTGACACCTGTACTAATCAAGAATCCATCTATCTCTGCCTTAAAAATATCCTCTGACTTGGCCTCCATAGCCTTCTGCGGCAAAGAATTCTACAGATTCACCACCCTCTGATTCATCTCATCTCCATAGCCTTCCACTATTCTGTATGTTTCAATCAGGTCCTCCCTCATTCTTCTAAACTCCAGCGAGTACAGGCCCAGTGCCGACAACCACTTATCATAGGTTAACCTACTAATTCCTGGGATCTTTCTTGTAGACCTCCTCTGGACCCTCTCCAGAGCCAGCACATCCTTCCTCTAAAAGCTTCTTAAACACCATTATCATATTTGTTTCCACCACCACCCCTGGCAGTGCGTTTCAGGCATTCACCACTCTCTGTGTAAAAAAAACTTGCCTGCACATCTCCATTAAACATTCCCCCTCTCACGTTATCATTATGCCCTCTAGTTTTGGACATTTTCCCCTGGGAGAAAGGTTCTGACTGTCTACCATGTCCATGCCTCTCATAATTTTATATACTTCTATCAAGTTTTCTAGCATCCTCCGACGCTCCAGTGAAAACAATCCAAGCTTATTCAACCTCTCCTTGTAGCTGAAGTCCTCTAATTCAGGCAGCATTCTGCTAAACCTCCTCTGCACCCTCTCTAAAGCCTCTCCATCTCTTCTGAATTGGAGCAACCAGAACCGCACATAATACTCCACATGTAGCTGACCCAAAGTCCTATATAGCTGCGTCATGAATGTTTGAACTTCATATTAATGTTTTCACGCTGAATGATATCTGCCTCCCACGTGGTACTGTCTGTTCCAATTTCTGAAATTACAGCAGAACATAATCTTATTGTGTAATTTTTCATTCATTTTCTTCACTATCTGATATAACTGTCTTTTAAACATTGAAGCAGTTATTTGAATGGCATTTTATTTTAAACTATACTCACGTCAAAAATATTTATTGTGAAAGATTTGCTGGGAATCATTAGAGGCAAAAATGGATAATAATTAAACTGCAGAGCAAACTGAAGCAAGTCAGTACATGGATAGCTATATTTAATTCAATTTCAGATTATGCAAATAATAACCAGGGACAAGGCAATACATAAGAGTTTACTAGTATCCATAAGTTATACAAAATGTATTTATGCTTAAATGCTCTGTCTGTCTGTCTGTCTGTCTGTCTGTCTGTCTGTCTGTCTGTCTGTCTGTCTGTCTGTCTGTCTGTCTGTCTGTCTGTCTGTCTGTCTGTCTGTCTGTCTGTCTGTCTGTCTGTCTGTCTCTGTCTGTCTGTCTGTCTGTCTGTCTGTCTGTCTGATTGATTCATTTAAATATGAATTAAGAAGGTATTTCTAATTATTTTCTTGGCCCGGCTTAAGATATTTAGAAACAATATAAAGGTTGCAATAAATATATTAGATTAATATTTTAGATTAATAAATCAGTGCTCTAAGATTACAAGACTCTATAAGTTGCAATTAGAAACATGTTATATATGTAATGAATATTATTACTTCACTCTCCGTGTAATATTTATTTGATTTTTATTGTAATATTAATATTATAATATTAATAATATGATAATTAGAGATTGGTATTTTGTGTAATGCTAGTGTATCTGAATTTGTTGGAATTAATCAATGCTTACGGCTATCTTTGTGAATAAAGCACCTATTAATTTAAGCTGATAAACAATTGAAGGCTCCGGTGTTAATTGCCAGATTTTAATTTTAGTTGCTTTATGGATGGCACTTGTGCAAATTTTCACATTTGCATTTTACTTTCCAATTATCTCTTGCATCGCAATGTTTTGGAACATTTGAAACATTTTGAAAGCAAAGACTGTAATTACATCTACACTTCTTTCTCTTGCCAAAAGATATTCCACATGACTTATGACCTTGCCAGTGCAGTGATGAGAATATTTAATCTTATTGGAATGATGCTTCTTCTGTGCCACTGGGATGGATGTCTGCAGTTTCTGGTGCCCTTGCTACAAGACTTTCCAAATGATTGTTGGGTGTCTTTAAATAATATGGTGGTAAGTAGAAATTTAGCTTTAATATGAACCATTATTTTGTAATCTTGCATGGACTCCTCCATTGCCAGTTTGAGGCCACACGCAAACTGGAGGAGCAGCACCTCATATTCCACTTGGGTAGTTTACAACTCAACTGCATGAACATTGAATTTCCAATTTCAAATTTGAAAATTCAATTTTTGAATTTTCCTAATCATAAAATAGGAATATTTTTCCTATGTTTAAGAAGGAACCCCAGTCTGAAGAAGGGTTTTCGGCCCGAAATGTTGCCTATTTTCTTCGCTCCTTAGATGCTACCTCACCCGCTGAGTTTCTGCAGCATTTTTGTGTACCAATATTTTTTCTATGTCACCCTGCCCAAATCCAGAATAGAGTTTAGAGATACAGTGCAGAAACAGGCCCTTCAGCTCGTCGAGTCTGCGCCGACCAGCCATCCTCGCACATTAACACTATCCTATTAACACCATTTTATTTAATTGCACTGGGAACAATTTACAATTTTACTGAAGCCAATTTACCTACAAACCTGTATGTCTTTAGAATGTGGGAGGAACCCAGAGCACCTGGAGAAGACCCACACAGGTCATGGGGAGAACGTACAAACTCCGTACAGACAGCACCCATATTCAGAATTGTACCCGGGTCTCTGGCACTGTAAGTAGGTTTGTAACAAAACTTACCTTGAGCAGCGCTGCAGTTCTACCGCTCCCCATGTGCGCGACTTTGGCGCCTTTCAGAGGGGGGCGGGTTTAAAATGCCGTTTTTCCCTAGACAGTCCAAATCGATCAATCTCAGGCGATTTCGTCGCTAAAGAGAAATCGCTCCGACATTTGTTATATGAAGCTATTTTTAAACTACGCTAGATCATTTATTAACTATAGTAGTTTAAAAATCATCTTCTAAAGCCCTGAAAACCGACAGCGGAACGGACCTAACGTAGGCGATAAAAGAAGGTACACAGTTTATTTTTACATAAAAACGTGCTTCTTAGGAAGCATTTAATCAAATTTTCATCATGCGAAAAGGGGACAAAAAAAAAATATGAACCGGCTGTATTTTTCCTGCCGACTGGGGGTTAAATACACCGCAAACCGCAACGTTCCAATCCACCGCGTTTTACTAAAACCCACTCGCAAGTTGATTTAAATGGCCATTAATTTACAGGAATTAAACACTAAATTCCTTCCATTTGGCCTATAAATTCATGAAAATTAGATTTAAAAATCATGTTATATTGTGGATTATTGTGTGAATGTTATTTGGACACTTAGGCAATATAAAAATGTTTATCATTTCTTAAGAAACGGATAGATGTTTAGATCTAGTAATTGAATTTTGTAATTAGCTACAATTAGGTAACTAACTAATTATATGCTTTAATTTCAGGTCATCCAAGTAAGATTGTTTCATATTTGTTTCAGAATGCTTCGATCTATAATAACTGAACATTTAATTGAGTTCTCTTAATTTTTAAGAAAGTTATGGGCTTTTAACTGTCCTCGATCACAGCTTTTTAGTTAAGTCAACGGAAAGTCAATGGGGAACAAGATGCTAATTTCCGAGTATGAAAATGGCCATAACTTTTTTAATACTGAAGATATGAAAGTGAATTCGGTGTCAAATTAAACTTCTTCTTATGCTTTATCTGATGGGATAAATTGCAGACTTGATTTTTTTAATCTCAAAAATTTTGTAACATTGCTACTGTAAGGCAGCAACCACTGTGCTGCCCGATGATAGGAGGGATGTGTGAAGATTTGAGAAATCAATAACTTCATGCACCAAAACTGAATGATAAAAAGCTACCTGATACCAATCTTCAGGTCTGTAACAGGTCATGGTTAATTCATTGTGATGGACTAGTCCCTGTCCAACAAATACGGTGATGGATGGGGAATTGATAAGGAGGTTGTCCCGAACACAAATTTATGATAATCTCTGTAGCTGGACCAATACAATGCTGTAACACTATTTTCTACATTCTGGTATTTTTCTCTTTGCACGAGCTGTTATACTTGGGTGTGGCATGATTGTGCTCATGTATAGTATGATCTGATTTAATTGCAACAATGGGCCAATGCCAATAGCAATAAAATGTCATCTTAACACACAAATCATTTTATTTCCGCAATGTGATTTAGGATAGACAGCAATTATGCAATATTTTCTTCAGAGCATGCTTTATACTGTTAAATAAGAAAACAACTTCTCCTTATCCATGCTGTGAAAATGAGACTTCATCTTAACTAAAGTAAGTGAATCTGATCGTATTGCCCTACCAGTAGCTCAGACTTCATGTTACATTGCATTAAAACTAAAATAGTCCCTTCTGGGTTGGGCTCAGTGGTAGGAGAGAACTCCTTCTGAGCCCTAATTACCAGGATTTCTAACATCACTAATTCTCTTTGCCCTCTTTTGCTTCCACTGAAGATTTCTATTATTTGCCTTCATCAAGATGTTCTCATGGTGATAACTGAAAATGGCAGATAACTGGTAATTTAGACTTTAGACTTTACAGTTTAGAGATACAGGCCCGACCAGCAATCACCCCGTACTCTAACCTACACACACTAGGGGCAATTATTTTCACTTACCAAAGCCAATTAAACCTGTATGACTTTGGACTGTGGGAGGAAACCGGAGCACCCAGAGAAAACCCACGTGGTCACAGGGAGAAGGTACAAACTCCGTATAGACAGCACCTGTAGTCAGTATCGAGCCTGGGTCTCTGGCGCTGTAAGGCAGCAACTCCAATGTTGCGCCACTGTGACACCCTCTAAATTCTCTAAATGAATTTCGAAATTGAAAACATAAAGTTTAGTTTAGTTTAGAGATACAGTGCAGAAAAGGGCCCTTCGGCCCACCGGGTCCGCACCAACCAGCGATCCCCACACATTAACACAATCCTACATACACTAGGGACAATTCAAACTTATACCAAGTATACAAACCCAAGCAAATTAACCTATAAGCCTGTACGACTTTGGAGTGTGGGAGGAAACCGAAGATGTTGGAGAAAAGCCTCGTGGTCACGGGGAGAACGTACAAACTTCGTGCAGGCAGCATCTGTAGTGGGGATCGAACCCCGGTCTCCGGCGCTGCAAGTGCTTTAAAGCAGTAAATCTACCACTGCGCCACTGTGCCATTCTAGTGAAACTCAGCGGGTCTGCCGGCATTTTGGGGGGGAATAGACAGGTGATGTTCCGGGTCAGGACCCTTCTTCAGACTGATGGCGTAGGGGGGAGAAAACTGGGGTGGGGCAAAGTCTGGCAAGGTTATACAGGTGAGGTGGGGGGGACAGACGGGTGAAGTATTTTCTGAATTTTGTATTTTTTTCTGTGAGGTAACCGTTTGTCCAAAAGTCATGGAGAGATATAACATTCAAATATGCGCTGTGGCCCCTTTGTCCACAACAGCTATCAATGGTCCATTTACAACTACTCCATAAGGTAGGGTGTTGCCCGATTCATCCCTATCCCATTGCAACATTGGATTTTGTCTAAAACTTACAGAACAAATCTTTCCATGACACATGACAATAGTAAACGTACACCTAAACCTCTTACACTGACATGGCCACTAGGATGAAGCCCAGTACAACAAAATAACATTGGAACTGGTTTATTAATGTCACGTGTACCGAGATATGGTGAAAAGCTTTTTTCTAATCAAATCAGAAGGGCTGTGATCAGAGGCCATGCCAGCAATGGCGTAAATGATGGGACCTAACTTTCAGCCTCATTAAAGCATTAGCATTGTAGCGTTGTACCAAACCAGGCCCTTTGACCCATCCTGCCAATGCTGACCAAGATAGCATTTTGGGCTGGTCCCATTTGCTTGCATTTGGCCCATATTCCTCTAAACCATGAGGAACCCATATATCCGTTCTAACGTCTGTTGAAAGTCATGTCATCTTATCACCCCTCTGTCTGCTGCAACTCTCTTCCATGCCTGAGGTGGGAGGGTAGAACAGACGCCAGTGTCAGATAGTGCATTTGTTCCTAATGCAATCAAGATTATTGTTATTTTAGAGAGTACTGAATGGAGAATATTTCCTATATATTCTACCCAATGTCCAAAGATCACATCAGTAAAATTACCTTTATTTAATTCTACCACCATGGATGGATTGAAATGAATCAGGAATAGTCTTTCCACTGACTGAATAGTATGCAACTAAAATGTTTTTCACTGTACATCAGTACATGTGATAATACTAAAAGAAAATAAACTTTATTTCTGTGGAATCAGATGGAGACTTGGCCCCACTACGTACCACTATTCATTTCCCGTAACTCCATTTGGGAATAATATTGAATAATATTTTTGCTTTGCTCTGACAAGTGAAGGATTCCATCTCATCTTTGGGCCCCCATTCTGTTTAAAGAGTCACAAATAAATTTGCCATCGGTTGTAGATTATTTATAAAATCACTCGAAACACTCAGCAGGTCAAGCAGCATCTGATGAAAGGAGAATTGAGGTAAGGAGGAACTGATCAGGGGTCATCAACTTGAAATTGATTGAACGGCACAGCATGGAAACAGACACTTTGGCCCACCAAAGCCATACTGACCGTCGATCACCCGTTCGCGCTAGTTTTATGTTATCCCATTTTCACATCCACTCCCCACACATTAAAAGGCAATTTAAATAGGCAAATGAACGTATAAATTCACACGTCTTTGGCAAGTGGGAGGTAACCAGAGTGCCCGAGTGCACAGGGGAACGTGCAAACTCCATACAGACAACACCCAAAGTCAGGATTGAACTCGTGTCTTTGGCACTGTGAGGGAGCTGCTCCACCAGCTATGCCACTGTGCAAATGAAATGTTAAGTTGTTCTTTCCACATATGCTGCCTAACCTGCTATTTAATAATTTAATGCTTTTTATTTCAGGTTTCTAGCATCTGCAGTTTTTTCTAAATGTCATGATTTAGACTGATAGCACTTGCATTAATATGAAAATAATCCCTACCTATTAGCATGAATGTTAAAGTTGTGCCATAAGGATCCAAGAACCAGAGTGATTATTTTTTTAATTTCTATCTCCATTTACAAATGTCCATACCTTCTATCCCATTTGACTGAGAGATTGGACATATATATTGCAGGTAGTGGATTCAATGACATTTAATGCTTTTTGTCCTTAGTGTCCTATCAACTTTAATACTTCCAAGTAGATAAAGGCTTGGTATCTGAAAATAATAAAATGGAAATTATTCACTCCATATAAATATTGCCGTTTCACCATAAGGCATGAATTAGATGTGGTGCAAAGATGTTTGTTGGATGTATCAGAAATCCTCCCAAAGTACTATCAAAATGCTGTTCGAGCTTGTTTCCTGATAGTACATTTTTAATAGTTTTTTTTTTAAAGATTGCAACTTAAATTATTCTATCAACGAAATTAACAGGGTCCATTCTAGCTCAAGAGGCTTAAAGCGTTAGGTGAAAATGTAGCTCAGCATAAGATAATTGGAAAGGGCACAAAGTGCTGGAGTAGCTCAGCGGGTCAGGCAGCATCTCTGGAGAACATCGATAGATGACTTTTCGGGTCGGGACACTTTAGAAGGACTGCAGCAGTTCAAGAAGGCATCTCATCATTACTGTATCAAGGACAGTAATAAAAGTCCAGTAAATGCTGACCTTTCCCTAATGCTCAAATCCTGAAAAATAAATAAATGGAAAAATAGAAATAGAATGATAAATGAAAAATCAATCAGCCCTTCAGGGGAACTGATCAGGTTATATATCAGGTTGAATCAGGCCTGAGCTCATCTGTTGCCAGCATCTTGTTTCAATAAGATTGTCCAATCCCCACTTGGTAATTGATTCAACTGAAGTTAACCCTGTGGCAAAAAACTCAGTTCAGACTTCGGCATTTTTGCAAGTTGAAATCAACGCTGCTTTAAAACAAAGTTCACAGTGTTAAATATGAAGACATCTAAATTTCTTTATCGTTTACATCTTTCTCTCTGAGCACTTCTGACAAAGACTTTGCCTGATACATTGAAACTATTTGCATCTGGTTCGGTTAAACCATTGAGCTGTTTGCATCAAGCAGGATTTTTAAAGATATTTTAAACTTGGATCAATAATTAAGTAAGCACCGGTAGAATGTAAAACAGTACAGCACAAGAACAGGCCCTTCGGCCCACAATGTCTGTGCCAAAAATGAAGGAAGGCTATCTCTTATCTACATGCCCATAATCCATATTTCTCCATTCCTTGCATATCCATATGCCTATCCAAAAGTCTCTTAAAATACATTATTTTATCTGCCTCAACCACCATCAGCAGTACGTTCCAGGCACTCACCTTTTTTCCCTTTAAAGACAATTGTGTTTGTTGCTGACTCTGAATAAAGCCACTCAGAAAGATTCACCAATCTCTGTGTAGTGATTTATCCTTTTCCATTGTCCAAGGGAACACTGTCCACTGGCTCAAGGGTTACTCTCATCCAGAATCAGTAATCCCACCGGGAAGATGATATATGAGGCTTTCAAATGCTCTTAACCCTTTCTTGGCTGCCGTTTCCATTTTTTTTACACTTCAATTCAATCTTTAATTGTCATTATGCAGTGTACAGTACAGAGACAACGAAATGCAGTTAGCATCTCACCCAGAAGAGCGAACATAGAGTAATGAACAGGAAAATATATATATGTACAAACAGTATCAGTAATGCAATTTTACTGGGGGAAGGCGTGTCCGGGGGGGGGGGGGGGGGGGGGGGGGGGGGGGGTGGTGTCTGGCAATCACCAAGGTGCAGAGTTAAGTTGTGTAACAGCCGCAGGGAAGAAGCTGTTCCTGAACCTGCTGGTCCGGCAACGGAGGGACCTGTAGCGCCTCCCGGATGGGAGGAGGGTAAACAGTCTGTGGCTGGGGTGAGAGCAGTCCTTGACAATACTGCGCACCCTTCGCAGACACGCTTGCTTTGGACAGACTTAATGGAGGGGAGTGAGGAACCGGTGATGCGTTGGGCAGTTTTCACCACCCTCTGCAGTGCTTTCCGGTCAGAGACAGAGCAGTTGCCATACCATACTGTGATACAGTTGGTAAGGATGCTCTCGATGGTGCAGCGGTAGAAGTTCACCAGAATCTGAAGAGACAGATGGACCTTCTTAAGTTTCCTAAGGAAGTAGAGACGCTGGTGAGCCTTCTTGACCAGTGTTGAGGTATTGTGGGTCCAAGAGAGGTCATCAGAGATGTTGACCCCCAGAAACCTGAAGCTGGAAACACGTTCCACCTCCGTCCCGTTAATATGAATGGGGGTGTGCGTGCAGCCCCTAGACCGTCTGAAGTCCACAAGGAGCTCCTTGGTCTTCTTGGAGTTAAGGGCAAGGTTGTTGTCAGCGCACCATGCTGCTAGGAGCTGAACCTCCTCCCTATAGGCCGACTCATCGTTGTCGCTGATGAGGCCAATCACCGTTGATGATGGTGTTAGAACCATGTACCGGTGTGCAGCCGTAGGTGAAGAGGGAGTAGAGGAGGGGGCTCTGTACACAGCCCTGTGGAACGCCGGTGTTCAGGGTGAGGGTTGAAGCGGTGTGGTTGTCCAGGGGTCTGTTAGTTAGGAAGTCCAGTAACCAGTTGCAGAGGGAGGGGTTGATGCCCAGGTCGCTGAGTTTGGTGATCAGTTTTGAGGGGATAATGGTGTTAAATGCTGAGCTATAGTCGATGAACAGCATTCTCACGTAGGTGTCCCTGTTGTCGACGTGGGGGAGGGCGGTGTGAAGTGCTGTTGAGATGGCATCCTCCGTACTCCTGTTCTTGCTTTGACCATAATTTCCTGTTAACTGTAATCTTCTTTTTCATACCTTTTCATATCTTCATATATATGGCTAAATAGCAATGGCCTTTTTATAATTGGCTGGCTTCTGACTTTCAAATGTCAAAAGTGCAAACAGAGGCAGAGACAACTGCAGGGCGACACGGAGGCGTCGCGGTAGAGTTGCTGCCTTACAGCGCCAGAGTCGTGGGTTCGATCCTGACTGCGGGTGCTGCCTGTATGGAATTTGCACGTTCTCCCCTTGACTGCGTGGGCTTTCTCCAAGGTGCTCCGGTTTCCTCCCACATTCTAAACACGTGCAGGTTTGGAGGTTAATTGGCTTCTGCAAATTGTCCCGAATGTGTAGGATAGAGCTAATGTACGAGGTGATTGTTTTGGTGCGGACTCGGTGGGCCGAAGGGTCTCTTTCCTCGCTGTAACTAAACGAAACTAAACTACAGAAAAAAACGTCCCGAACCCGAAACGTCATCCATTCCTTCTCTCCAGAGATGCCGCCTGTCCCGCTGAGTTACTCCAGCATTTTGTGCCTACCTTTAGTTTAAACTAGCATCTGCAGTTTCTTCCTACACCAAATGTAATTAATGTGTATTTTCAATTTTTTGATTTACCGTTTTCATTCTTCTTTCCTGCACAGAATGATTCTTGGAGCGAGCTCTACTCCTTTGCACTGTTTAAAGCCATGAGCCACATGCTGTGCATAGGGTATGGACGGCAGGCTCCGCAGAGCATGTCCGACATCTGGCTGACAATGCTCAGCATGATAGTGGGTGCCACCTGCTACGCCATGTTCATCGGTCACGCAACTGCTCTCATCCAGTCCTTGGATTCCTCGCGCCGTCAGTACCAAGAAAAGGTAGGACGATGATAGACGTGTGTTCGGCCAGTGGTAATGTCTGCTTAATATCCTGACCGTCTGTGCGGAGTTTATTAATTTTCGTTTAGTTTAGTTTAGGACTAGAGGGTGTGGGCTATAGGGATAGGTTAAGTAGGCTGGGTCTCGATTCCATGGAGCGTAGGAGGATGAGGGGAGATCTTATAGAGGTATACAAAATCATGAGAGGAATAGATTGGGTAGATGCACAGAGTATTTTACCCGGAGTTGGGGAATCGAGGACCAGAGGACATAGGTTCAAGGTGAAGGGGAAAAGATATAATAGGAATCCGAGGGGTAACATTTTCACACTGATGGTGGTGTGTGTATGGAACAAGCTGCCAGAGGAGGTAGTTGAGGCAGGGACTATCCCATCGTTTAAGAAACAGTTGGACAGGTACATGGATAGGACAGGTTTGGAAGGTTATGGACCAAGCGCAGGCAAGTGGGACTTGGGTAGCTGGGACATTGTTGGCCGGTGTGGGCGAGTTGGGGCGAAGGGTCTGATTCCACACTGTATCACTCTATGATTCTATGCCTCTAGAGATACAACACGGAAACAGGCCTTTCGGCCTACTGAGTCCGTGCTGAGCAGCGATACCCACACACTAATGCTGCCCGACACACATTAGGGACAATTTACAATTTTACCTATTAATCTACAAACCTGTATGTCTTTGAAGTGTATGAGGAAACCGGAGCTCCCGGATAAAACCCACGCAGGTCACGGGGAGAACGTTTCCTCCTGGTGCTCCGGTTTCCTTCCACACGCCAATGACGTATTGGTTTGTAGATTAATTTGATTTGGTAAAATCGTAAAATTACTAGCTTGTAGGGTAGAACTAGTGTACGGCTGATCATCGGTCGGCACAGGCTGTATCTCGTCTAAAGTCGAAAGTAAAGAAACCATTTGACACATCAATTCTAGGACTTCTCTCAGAAATCAGTGAACTGCCCACGGCCCTAGTGTGTAGGATGCAAAAGTGGGATAGCATAGAACTAGTGTAATCAATGATCAGTGTGGATTTGGTGGGACGAAGGGCCTGTTTCCATACTATCTCTAGACTAAACCAAATGGTTAACAGACCTCCAAACCTGCCCCATCCATGTACCTGTTTAACTGCTTCCTAAATATCGGGATAGTCCCAGACTCAACTACCTCCTCTGGCAGCTTGTTCCATACATCTATCACCCTTTGTGTGAAAATGTTACCCCTTAGATTCCTATTAAATCTTTTCCCCTTCACCTTAAACATATGTCCTCCCATGTTATCTCACCGTTGCAGGGAATTGGATTATGTCTTCACCTTGGCTGCTGCATGTTAGGAGTGTGCACAATCACCCTGCGATCGCAAAGGTTCCTTTCATTCTTTGCTAACATCTCACAGGGTTAGCTAGTGTAAGTTGCCCTTTAGTGTAGGTTAAGTGGTAAAAATACCAGCAAGAGGACATTGGTAGACATATGAGAGCGAATAAGTTGCAGGGCAACAGAGGAAATGAGAAATATTTAATTGTCTGTTGCGAGCTGACATTGACTAGATAGGCTGAATTACATCCTTCCACGTCATCATAAGTAGGTAAGTAAACAATGGTGAGTATTGTTTCTCAGCAGGAATACCCTGCCTAATTTTGATTCTCTTTGAGAAGTGGTATCCATGTAAACCTTCACAATGTTAGGAACATCTTGACTCCAACGTAATCTTGCACACATTTCTACATGAAAACCTATCCTGTAACAAGACATGAAAGCCTGTCATATGACAAGACAAAACTTGAGAATGGATGTGAAACTGGACAGAAGAAACCAGCTGACCAGCTTATATTGTAATAGAAGAAGCACTGAGAGAATTTTATTTTACATTTGTGTCTTGATTTGAACTTAATGCAAAAGCTTCATATACGCATATGGTACGGAGGTGATCATTTCATTCATTCGTCACCATTGAAAACATTAGCGACACAGTGGTGCTGGTTTCCGACGGGAACGGTGTCGGATGCACCACACATCTCTGTCTTCCAGTTCCTGCGGACTCCTGCCGCTGGAGGTATAGGATTTTGGTGTGTGTACTTTATCATCATTCCTTACAATATTATGTACGACAGTGATCGCAACTTCTACTGAAGTGTGGATGGCCGTTGGCTCGCTAGAAGCTCATCTGCCCCATGGCAGGTCTTGTTTTTGGTCCTGCTGGGGGTCCACAGCCCCCTCCTCACCTGGCAAACTAGGTGGGGGAGACGGTTTAGTCGCAGACTACCCGATCATGGAGCAGGTAGCACGGGATTACATGGCGAGGGGAACTCCCCCCGACCTGACATGAGGTGTTGGAAGGGAAGAAATAAACCTCAAGAGATTCATTACAAAATCAGCTTGGTAGAGTATATAAGTGGTGGTTAAAATAAAATTCAGGAAAGTGCACATTATGTCTCCTAGGGTACAAAGGTACAAAGGGGGTTGATTCATTACGGATTAGCATTGAAACAGGAATGTGTGATTATGCGAGAAATCAGCACACTACTGTTAGCACATCTAACAGAGCAAACTGAATATTTAACTGTGAGACAATGTGAGAGGAGTTTTTATGTAGAAACAAAGATCTGCAGGTACTGGCTCAAACAAAAGGACACAAAGTGCTGGATGTTACTCAGTGGATCTGAAGAAGGGTCCCGTCCCGAAACGTCACCTATCCATGTTTCCAAGAGATGAAACTTGATCCACTGAATTACTCCAGTACGTAATGTCCTTTTGAAAGGAGAACAAAGGACAAAGGACATTTATTGTCACATACACCAATTGGTGCAGTGAAATTTGAGTTACAATACAGCACACAAATAAGATGAACACAACACTATAGAATTTTAACATAAAACATCCCCCACAGCGGAATCAACGTTTCCCACTGTGAGGGAAGGCAATAAAGGTTCAGTCCTCTTCCTCATGTTCACCCGTGGTCGGAGCCTATTTGAGGCCTCCGCAGTGGCCGAGGGCCCGATGTTTCAGGGCCTCTCGCTGGTTGATGGTACTCCGGCGTCGAAAGAACACTCTCAGTGGCTTGGAGTGTCCGAATCGTACAAATAAGGGAAATTCTGGAATTACCAGTTGAGCAATAAGAAGGGTCTTCCAATCAAATTAAAGTGGACTGATGTATATTGAGGTTTAACAAAGTTACTTTCTTGAGAATCCAGTGGGCATTTTTTTAATTGGGAAGTATGCAATGGGAGTTTTGTATTCATTTCCGGACACAGAGAGCAGTGGAGGCATTTAGATCAGGGAAGCAACACAAAAAAAATCCACCGGACTGACCTTTTGAGGACTCAGTAGTAAGAAGAGAAATATAGGCCTGACAGCCTTTCGAAGAGAAAATGGGGAGAAAGGTCATTGATGACACTTTATGTTCATTGATGACCATTAGCAATGTTGCAAAGCAGATTATGTGTCCTTCTGATACTAAACATGAAGTACAAATCGAGAGCTAGAATGTGGACTGAGTCTGCATCAAATCAACGGAGTTCCCTCAAGTTCATAAGCCCTCGGAGTAGAAGTAAACCATTCGGCCCATCTAATCTAATCCGCCAATCAATCACGGCTTATCTATCTTTCCCTCTCAACCTCATTCTCCTGCTTTCTCCCCATAACTGTACTAATCAAATAGATTACCTCAAGGAGGTAATCACCCACTGATTTCAGTTAGAAATCTTTGGAAGATTTGGATACTTTATAAACCCATAGACTTCAACCGTTCAGATTTGATCTGCTTGGGCGAGGGGAGTGGCAGGGCATGGGGTGAGAAGGGGCTTTTTACATTTGTGCAGTGGAGACAACTGTCTCCTACACCGATCTATTGTTGATGGTCTAAACCCAACTGTGCGGGGCAACACTGATTAAGGTTCCCAAAACAGCACAGTCCAGAACTCTTCTACAATGTGCTCAAATGGAGAAAATGCCACAGGTAAGGTAAAACAACGACAACATCTACAAATTCAAATCGCACAAAACGCGATGTCATTAAGGAGGAAAAGATGCAGAAGACATTCACTAGGATCTGGGCTTCTGGGCTGGAGTTATAGGGCGAGGTTGGATGAGCTAGGATTTTATTTCCTTTGAAGCTTAAGAGGAAGCTTTTTGATTAGTAAGGGTATCAAGGGTTTTGGGGAGAAGGCAGGAGAATGGGATTAAGAGGGAAAGATAAATCAGCCATGATAGAATGGCGTAGACTTGATGGGCCAAATGTCCTAATTCTGCCCCTACAACATCCCGCTAATTCTGCCCCTTATGAACATGAGGTTAGGGGTGACCTCATTGAGGTGTACAGGGTCATGAGGGGCATGGATAAAGAGAACACGTGTTTTTTTTAATAAGGGCCAAGGATTATAAAAATAGATACAATTATGACCTTTAAAAGACATGTGGACATGCATATGGATAGGAAAGCTTCATAGGGTTATGGGCCAAATTAAGGCAAATGGGACTAGCCCAATATACCAACTTGGTCAGCATGGACAAGGTGGACTGAATGGCCTGTTTTCAGGCTGTACAGCTCTATGACTCTATGAATCTAAATGTTCAAAGTTTGATTATTAGCATATTAAAATGTGTGTGTGTGTGTGTGTGTGTGTGTGTGTGTGTGTGTGTGTGTGTGTGTGTGTGTGTGTGTGTGTGAGAGGTGTGTGTCTGGTCTTCATGTTTGTGTTTGTGTGTGTATGTGCGTGTATGCGTGTGTGTGTATGTATAGATGGTGTTTGTGTGTAATATTTGTGTGTGTGTGTCCGTGTCCGTGTGTGTGTGGTGTTTGTGTGTGATATTTGTGTGTTTGTGTGTGATGTGTGTGTGTGTGTGTGTGTGTGTGTGTGTGTGTGTGTGTGTGTGTGGGTGTGCGTGTGTGTGTGGTGCGATGACTACAATATTATTTTTGACTGTGATGCCTCTTCTATGGCTCGATGGCAGGGGGAGACTTATGAGCTTTGAAAATCTTTCTAACCGTACAGAAAGCTTCATTGGCCCAGTGGCAATGAAGACACGTAGGGCTCTGGGCTATTGTTAGATGTGGAAAATGTATGTATGATTTTCTTTGAAGGATTGTCAGGAGAGAAACTGAGACACCACTCCCTCAAACTGGAGCAGCTGCATTAAAAAGGCATGGTCTCAAGAGAAACAGTCAGTCGGACATTTAGGCTGAAGTGAAGAGTAGTTGCATTTTTCAGAGGGTCATGAATCTAAGTGAGTGAGAGAAGTGCGGATGGTCAGTGATGGAGTATATTCAAGACTTTGGTAGATTTTCAGTCAGAGAACAAGGAGGTGGGATGCTAACATTGACAGGTTCACTTATCAAGTGGCAGAATGGCACGGTGGCACCAGTAGAGTTGCTGCCTTACAGCGCAAGAAAATTGGGTTCGATCCTAACTAAGGATGCTGTGTACGGAGTTTGTACTTTCTCCCTGTGACCGCGTGGGTTTTCCCTAGGTGCTCCAGTTACCTCCCACACTCCAAACACGTACAGGTTTGTAGGCCGATTTGCTTGGTAAAATTGTAAGTTGTCCCTAGTTTGTGTCGAATAGTGTTCGTGTGCGGGGATTGCTGGTTGGCACGGACTCGGTGGGCCGAAGGGCCTGTTTCTGCGCTGTGTCTCTAAACTAAACCAAGCTGAGCCTAGTGGTATTTCTAACCTTCCTATTAAATCTGTCATCAGGAGAGGAGAGCCAAAGAGAGAGAGGTAATGTGGAGGGAAGCTTAATGTTAATTCCTTTTCAAAGTCAACATTTCAAAGTTGCCGTATCACTAATCTAAAGTGACAAGATTATCTATCCAGCATATCTTTTTTTAACTGGGCCCCTATTTGATTCTCCAGGTGTCATTGCACTTGCCCTTCACTTGTTCCAATGAGAACTTCACTCACTTGCATGGTCCATCAATTTAGTTGTATTCTGAAGCCCCGATTGTCTGCCAAGAAGCACAGTTAACAGCCAAACCAAACTCACAAGCACATTTCTGTTCATTCAATAAAATCCATTCGAGCAAACCTCCAAAAATAATTGTGAGTTGGTTCCAATTTTTTTTAATGGAAAAAATAATTGGTCAACGATGAAAAAACAGGAATGTGAATCCTGGATGTCACCCAACTGAGTTTAATATCGATTTTGTTTTTGACAGAGAATAGTTATTTAATGTACTTCTTTATTTAATACAGCATTTGTAAAACAAATGAATACATTAACTTATTTTTATGTTTCTACTGTAGTTAGATAATAAGAGAGCTTTCAGTGCTGTTACTTAGAATCAAGAGTCGTGAAGCATGGAAGCAGGCCCTTCAGCCCAATTCATCCATGCTGACCATATATGCAATCTATAAATTAACCCTTGGACTAACTGCTGTCTCAGACTACAATGGACTATTGATTTTCAATGTGATTTTTCAAAAAGTCATGTTGTCAGTTTCAAAAGCTTTTGCTTCCAAGCTTAAAAGCCCGCCTCGAGAGAATGCCATGAGATTACTGAAGAAGTACATTAATTACAACAAGAGTACAGTAATAGAGCATTAACAATACTCCGACTGCATCAAGGGTACATTAAAAGGTGATTAAACTTTTCACATTTATTGAAGCTTATTTATGCAGTAGTAATATATGGAGAGGTGTCAAATAAAATCCTTGCAAGCTAAGGCATCTGGTTTTGATCCAGAACATAGAACATTACAACACAAGAATATGCCCTTTGGCCTACAATGTCTGTGTTGACCATGATACTAAGACTACCTCTTATGCACCTGCACATAACCTTTATCCCTCCATTCCCTGCATATCCAAATGCCTAACCTAGGGTATATTAAATGGCACTATGGGTTTGAGAAACATTTTCAGTATACTGAATACCGGAGTTGGCTGCATTTGGGAATATTATCTCTAGACTGGTGCGACATCACTGGGTAGCACGAGGCGCAGTGGTAGAGTTGTTGCCTTACTGCGCCAGAGACCTGGGTTGTAAAATTCTCCCTAGTGTGTAAGATAGTGCTAGTGTACGGGGATCACTGGTTGGCGTGGACTCAGTGGGCCGAAGGACATGTTTCCGCACTGTAAACTAAACTAAAAATGTAAAAAATTGCTGCATTTCAGTAAAATGTAAGGAACGTATCCAGTGATGGTCCTGCAACTAGCTAAGTCAGTGTAAATCATTACTATTGTCCAGTTACTTCTTTTGAATAACAAGGGGGGCACGGTGGCGCAGTGATGGAGTTGCTGCCTTACAGCGTGAACAGCACTAGAGACCCGAGTTTGATCCTGACTACAGGTGCTTTCTGTACGGAGTTTGTACGTTCTCCCCATGACCTGCGTGGGTTTTCTCCAAGGTTTGTATTCAATTGGTTTGGTATAAATGTAGATTGTCCCAGGTCTGAATAGGATAGTGTTCATATGCGGAGATCGCTGGTTGGCTCGGACTCGGTGGGCCGAAGGGCCTGTTTCTGCATTGTATCTCTCAAGTAAACTAAAGGAACAGCCAATAATTTTGGTTTCTTGCCTTTCTGAGTTAAATCCATGATGAAACATGAAATAAGAATAGGGACCTAACACGCCTAAATATTTTATGAGTGGGGCAAAGTCTTTAATTTGAACCAAAGAGAAAAAAAGTTCTGAATGTTAAAGTAAACAAAAAGATGACAAATTCAAATAGTGTTTGATTCTGTTTGCAAGCTGATCTTAACAAGAATGTATCAACATTTGGTTAGAGAAGGCAAAAATACAAATTTAACCAAAGTGGCAATTTAATAAATGAAAACAGAATTTAAGAAAAATACTCAGAAGGTCAGATTCAATCTGTGAAGAGGGAAGCAGAGTTACCATTTCAAGTTGACAACCTTTCATCAAGTTGAACTAGTCTCCTCTTTCTGCACGTGGTGATTTTGTTGATATCGACCAGTTAATTAGAAATGCATTATGTCTTATCAGAACCCTGATTTGTACTCTCTCTCTCTCGCCCCCTCTCTCCCCCTCTCTCTCTCCTCCTCTCTCTCCTCTCTCTACTCCTCCTCTCTCACCCCTCTCTCTCCCCATCCCCAGCTCTCTCTCCCCCCTCTCTCTCTCCCTTATCTCTCCCCCCTTCTCTCTCCCCCCTTCTCTCTCCCCCCTTCTCTCCCCCCCTTCTCTCTCCCCGTCTCTCTCCCCGTCTCTCTCCCCCTTCTCTCTCCCCCTTCTCTCTCCCCATCTCTTTCACCCCATCTCTCTCACCCCTCTCTTCCCCCTCTCTCCTCCCCCCTCTCTCTCCCCCTCTCCCCTCCCTCTCCCCCACTCCCCTCTCTCCCCTCTCTCTCCCCCTCTACCCCTCTCCCCCCCCCCCCCCCTCTCTCTCTCTCTCTCTCACTCTCTCTTTCTTGTTACATGCCTTTGAATTAATTGCAGGTTATTTTTGGTTGCATTTTTTAGTTACAAAATAGCAGCTGTCTGTCTTCTGCTGCGAATATCATTGTTTCCCAATGACAAAGTGTTGGCAAGGGGAACCAATACAAAAAGCTAACGTGGCAGAAACATGGTCTAAAGTATCATGGGACTGACAATAACATCAATAATAGCAGCAAAGCAGGCTAGTTTGATGATCTAAGCTGATTTGAACTTTCTGGATAATAGTCAAAAGCTCAAGGACCTCAATGGGTCAGGAGGCATCTTTGGAGATGAACAAAGGACATTTTAGGTCGGCACCTTTCTTCCGACTCCTCCATTGCAAACACTCCTCAAAGTATTAAAGAAGGAACTGCAGATGCTGGAGAATCGAGGGTACACAAAATGCTGGAGAAACTCAGTGGGTGCAGCAGCATCTAAGGAGCGAAGGAGATAGGCGACGTTTCGGGTCGAGACCCTTCTTCAGACTCCTCAAAGTATGCCTACATACTTACAAGTTCTCCTCTTCATAGTTTAATTTTTTCGTTTAGAGGTGTAGCATGGAAACAGGCCCAACGGTCCACCGATTCCATGCCAACCATTGATTGAAAACTGCAATGAGCCAATCAAAATGCCGGTCAGCGAAGGAGATTGCCTTTGGCTGGCCTCGACTGCCTGTAACTAAATAGCGACCCCACTCCACTGCACTACGAGTCAAAAAGAACCATGCTGACCTAATTTTACCTGCGGAAAATTTTTCAACTTGCTGAAAATTTTCCACGACCTAGCTGAGGCCACGAGTATTCGGGAACTTCCCTCGAGCATGAAGGGGAGTTCCAGTGACCTCATAGGACCTCCTTGGACCTTCTTGTCGACCATGCTGCGAGTTTGAGTCGAGGGCAAACTCGTGTAAACTTGCAGATTAGGTCGCCGCAGTGGGACAGCCCCTCAACTCCAGCATTTTGTGTCCATCTTCCCTCCACTGAAGTTGTCTGACTCGCTAGTTCCTCCAGCACTTTGTGTTTTGCTCAAGATATCCAGAATCTGCAGTTCCTTGTGTCTCCAATAGTCACGGCTTTTCTTTTGTTGTCATACTTTATGATGTAATTTTGAACTCCTTGCTTTGTTTAGTTTAGTTTAGTTTAGAGATACAGTGCGGAATCAGGCCCCTCGGCCCACTGAGTCTGCACCCAGCTATCCCTGCACACTAACACTACCCAACACACACTAGGGCCAATTTACAGTTATACCAATTAACCTACAAACCTGTACATGTTCGGAGTGTGGGAGGAAACTGGAGATCCCGGAAAAAACCAATGCAGATCACGGGGAGAACGTACAAACTCCGTACAGACAAGCACCTGTAGTCAGGATCGAACCCGGGTCCATGGCGATGTAAGGCAGCAACTCTACCGCTGCGCCACCGTGCGGCCTTTGTTTTGCGAGTTCGCAGGATGCGATACCTTGCTGGACATTCAGCGGTGTTCGAGTAATTACTTCTGATTAATTGGCATGGATCCACAAGAAAGGCAAACTGCTTAAAAACTTTTCTGAAATAAATTACAGGGACAGGTGAGGCAAAATATTTAATTGGGAGACCTGTCAGATATGGGACATGCTAGATGCAAAGTCTGGACTCCACGAAGAATATGGAGGTACGAAATCTGGGTTCCTGTAGAGCTCCTCAAATTGCGTGGGAATCCTGCTCCAATTGTGACACATCCCATGTTTTCCCTGTAATGTTTAGGGCACCAGGACAACTGCACGTATTCAGAGCTAGCCACCCATCACCAACCCTTATCTCAGCAACTATGACCTTCTTTGGATTGTGTGTTTGGTTGCACTACAGACTTCAGTTTAGGCACTATTATGGTTACCTAGTATTATTGTTATTAATTTATTGCATTATGGTTTATTATGTATATTTATTTTGTGTTATCATGTTTACAAGTTCACAAGTTATAGTAGAATTAGGCCATTCAGCCCATAGAGTCCACTCCACCATTAAATCATTGCTGATCTCTGCCCCCTTATCCATTTTCCTGCGTTCTCCACATAACCCTTGAAACCCATTCTAATCAAGAACTTGTCTATCTCTGTCTTTAAAATATCTACTGCAGATGCACCACAACCCTCTGTGTCAATGAGTTCTACAGATTAACTACCCTCTGACTAAAGACGTTCCTACTCACCTCCTTTCTAAAAGAGCACCCTTTAATTCTGAGGCTATGACCTCTGGTCCTTGACTCTCCCACCAGTGGAAACATCCTTTCCAAATCCTTTCCACATCCACTCTATATATATATATGTATTTCATTATTCTGCAAGGTTCTGTAAGTTTCAATGAGGTCCCCACTCCACCTTCTAAACTCTAGCGAGTAGAGGGCCAGTGCTATCAAATGCTCTACATGTGCTAACCCACTCATTCCTGGAATCATTCTTGTAAACCTCCTCTGCACCCTCTCCAGAGCCAACACAACCTTCCTCATATATGAAGCCCTAATTTCCTCACAGTACTCCAAATGCAGCCTGACCAGAGTCTTGCGGTGCCTCAACATTACATCTCTGTTTTTGTATTTGTTTTCGTTTACAGGCTGATTAAAATGTAGCAAGTAAGAATTTCATTTTCCGTTGCTGGTACATACGCCAATTAAACACTCAGCATGTTTAAGAAGGAACTGCAGATGCTGGAACATCGAAGGTAGACAAAAATGCTGGAGAAACTCAACGGGTGAGGCAACATCTATGGAGCGAAGGAAATAGGCAACGTTTTGGGTCGAGTCCTTTCTTTGGACTGATGTGAGGGTGGGGATGGGGGAGGAAGAAGAAAGGAAGAGGCGAAGACAGTGGGCTGAGGGAGAGCTGAGAGGGGGAGGGGAAGCAGGGGCAGAATCTTTGGAGAAAAAGGATGGGTGACATTTTGGGTTGGGACTCAAGTCGGACTCTGAAAAAAGGTCCCGGCACGAAATGTCACCTATCCTTTTTCTCCAGAGATGGCACCTGACCTGTTGAGTTACTCCAGCATTTCTAATTCATCAAACAAATTAATTAGATGGGTTCTGATATCATGAGGACTTTATTTATTGAAGCCATTTAGTTCTGGATTTCTCTTTCACTTTCTGCTGTTCAACAACTTTCTCTTCATTGCGCAGTAATTTCAAAATCTCTGCAACCTTGTTAGTTGAGTTACTCCAGCACTTTGTGTCCAGGTTCAGACTAAAACAGCATCTGCAGTTCCTTCCTACACACCCGACATTCATATATGGATGTTATTTATTTCAGTATTCCTTGCCAGTAAACATTTGTATTAAATACATTCTTGAAACATTTATGAAGTGATTCTGTTTATAATGTGAAATGTAGGGCCAGAATGAAAGGAGGACAACATCCAATTTATAGTTCACTTCCATCATTGACTCTTATCAATATGTGGTTTGAATAACACCAAATAATCCCTGCAAAGAGCCTCAGAGCAAGAGATTAACCATTCCGTTTTCTGCACTCCCTCACTATTGCTATATTTTTCTTCAGACCTTGGCAGGAGATGGGTGATAATGGAGCTTTTAGTGAATAACTATGATTGCGTCAAATAACCCGTGGGTGAATTGTTCTGTCTTACAGCATTGTATACGTCTATATTTATTTAAGCTGACAAAATCTTTTATTTGGGCAGATTGCTTTTTATGGCTGATATAGCTCACTCCTGAACTGCTTCTGAAATTGGTTCTACACAGGCTTACGGTGAGAGGGGAGAGATTTTAGAGGGACCTCAGGGGCACGTTTTTCACTCAGAGGGTAGTCCGTATCTGGAATGAGAAGCCAGAAGAAGCTATGGAAGCAGATATAATTGCGAGTTTTAAAAGGCACTTGGGCAGATTATATGGACAGGAAGGGTTTAAAAGGAAATGGGCCAAATGCAGGCACGTCACAGCACCAGAAATCCGCGTTCGATCCTGGCCTCGGGTGCTGTGTTTGTGGAGTTTGCATGTTCTCCCTACGACCACGTAGGTTTCTTCCAGGTGCTTCGGTTTCCTCCCACATCCCAAAGACGTGCGGGTTTGCAGGATCAACGGCCTCTGTAAATTGTCCCCTAGTGTGTTGGGACTGTATGAAAAAGTGGAAAAACATAGAAAGTGTGTGACTGGGCAATCGATGGTCGGTATGGGGTCAATGGGCTGAAAGGCCTCTTTCCATGCTGTATCTTTCAATCAATCACTTTGATTCGTTTTGTTTAATTCAGAAATACAGCAGGGAAACAGGCCCTTTGGCTAACCGGGTCCACATTGACCAGTGATCTCCATACACTAGCACTATCCTATGCACTAGGGACAATTAACCCATAAATCTGTACGTCTTTGGAGTTTTGGAGGAAACCAGAGTGCCCAGGGAAAACCCACTCGGTCATGGGGAGAATGTATAAACTCCGTACAGACAGCATCCTTGGTCAGGATCGAACCTGGGTATTTGGCGCTGTAAGGCAGCAACCCTACCGCTGCACCACCATGCCGCCATCTTGTAAACCAGCATCTGCAGTTCATTTATGTCTATATATAAATATCCAATAGTTTCTCCACGCATAGACTGAGTAATCATATTTATAAGTGGTTGAAGTATGTTTGTATTGAGGAACATCAATTTGCTTTTGTTTGGTCCTCTGCTATAACCAAATCAAATCATCGTTTCCATTTGAAAGAAAATACAATTGAAAATTAAGCCTCACCCTAGAAAAAGTAACTAATTATTGGAAAATATCTACGTTTTTTTAATGATCGTAACAGCTTTGAATTCATATCGACTTACAGTTTACGACCATACTCAAAAGTATGATGAGGTACAGGTATAATGAAAACCTTTCTTGCGGCAGCATCACTGGAATATAGATGCACACAACACATAAAAACATAAAATATACATACATAAAATATGACAGTGGACGGAAAATGATTGCAGAAGCAAGACTCGTATAGACTTTTGGATAATCTTATGATATAAGCAGCCTGCATGATGATGCACTGCTACAGTTATTGATTCTCCAGCCTCATTCACTGTTACCTTCAACTGCAGAATTGCTACAGAGGATACTAAATTAAAGCAATTGACAGAAAATCAAAGTTTATACAGTTATTGAGTTGCCAAGGAACTGAAGCTCTGTCTGCTTTTTATCAAGTGAAGGAAGTATGTAATAAATAAGAAGCGAGTTTGAAGGATGCATGTTAGTGACGATGTCATGGTCAGAGAGTCGTACAGCTTATAAATAGGCCCTTTGGCCCAACTAGTCCATGCCGACCAACATGCCACATCTACACTAGTCCCACATGCCTGCGTTTGACCCAAATCCCTCTGAACCTATCCTATCCATGTACCTGTCTAAATGTTTCTAAAATGTTGTGATAGTACTTACCTCAACGACCTCCTCTGGCAGCTCGTTCCATTCACCTTGTGGAAGGCTCTAACATGTCAGACTTTCTTCAATATCACATCTTCAATATGTTCCACTTTAGACTTTAAAGATACAGCACAGAAACAGGCCCTTCGGCCCACCAAGTCCGTGCTGAACGACAATCACCCTGTACACTAGCATTATCCTACACGCTAGGGACAATTTACCATTTTACCAAAGCCAATTAACCTACAAACCTGTACATCTTTGGAGTGTGGGGGGAAACTGGAGCACCCAGAGGAAACCCACATGGTCACGGGGAGAACGTGCAAACTCCATACGGACAGCACCTGAGGTCAGGATCGTACCCGGGTCTCTGGTGCTGTGAGGCACAACTGTACAGCCGCGCCACTGTGCCACCCTATTGGAACATCAAGTTAGGAATTTGATTTACTATTTTGAATATAATTTAACATTGCCACTCAAACCCAACGATTGGTCTGAGCTGGATTTTTACTTTCCGCGATCCTGCTAAATAGAAGTTTCCTCCGTTATTTCAACAAAGGCTCATCTTACAATGCAGCAGTTCCTTGGCTTCTGTGCTAGAGACACAGTCCAGAACTTGCCCGTTTGTTGACAGATTTGTACCTCTGTGTGCAAAATTATTTGGCAGATTAGATCAAGTACCATGCAAGGTGTGCAGAAATATTGTTTATTTTACATAAATATAAAGATATCCATAATGTAGCATTATCCACTGTTCAAAATGGCAAGGTATAAAAAAATTAAGAATGTTTTATTTTATTTACTCTTACATATTTTGGTTCTTTAAATTCAATGTTAGTACCAAATCCAAATCACACACTAAAGATAGACTCAAAGTACTGGATTAACTCAACAGATCAGGCAGCATCTCTGGAGAAAAACTTTGAGTGATATTTCGGGTCGGCCCCCTTCTTCGGACTGAATGTGGTCTTGGGGGGGGGGGGGGGTGAAGAGCTGGAGGAGAGGGAAGAGCATACCACAAGATTCAAGAACAGCTTCTGCCCCTCTGTTATCTGACCACTGAATGGTCCTTCCAATAGTTAGGGTTTGGGTCCAATCTTCCAACCTACCTCATAGCGGTTGCAGGATTTTTTCTCTGCAACTGTATTTTTTTACAAAACAGGTTATGGGCTCTGGTCCTAGTCTCACCCACTAGTGGAAATATCCTCTCCACATTCACTCTATCCAGGCCTTTCACTATTCCGTAAGTTTCAATGAGTTTGCCCCTCATCCTTCTAAACTCCAGTGAGTACAGGCTCAGTGCCGACAAACGTTCATCATATGTTAACCTGATCATTTCTCGGATAATTCTCGTAAACCTCCTCTGGACCCTCTCCAACACCAGCACATCCTTCCTCAGATATGGGGCCCAAAACTGCTCACAATACTCCAATTACGGTCTGATCAGTGCTTTATAAAGCCTCAGCATTACCTCACTATTTTTATCTTCTAATCCTCTTGAAATAAATGTTTGCATTGCATTGGCCTTCCTCACAACCGATTCGACTTGCAAATTAACTTTTTGGGAGTCCTGTACCAGCGCTCCCAAGTCCCTTTTTGTGGAAACCTCTATAAACTGTTGGACTTTAAATGTCCAGCTTCAATATTTTCCATTTTATTATTTCCAAATTCAATATTTGTAAGTTTAATTTTTCAAATAGACATCCAAGCTGGTAATAATTGGCTGAAATACACTGTATACCCAAATGAAAGACTTCTATTTATATCAAATGTTATAGTCTGAGGTTGTCCAAAAATATTTGAGGTTGAGGTGTGAACTAAATATACTTTTTAACAGCAAGCAATTTGTGCAGAAAAGGACATAAAGTGCCAGAGTAACTTAGTGGGTCAGACAGCATCTCTGGAGGACGTTTTGGGTCAGGATCCTTCTTCAGGTTTTTCCAACCCGAAACATCACCTATCCATGTTCTCCAGAGATGCTGCTTGACCAGAACCTCTTGTCTCCTTTTGTGCAAACCAGCATCTTCAGTTCCTTGTTGCTACAATTTATGCAGAGCAGGCTTCCACAAACAGGAAGGTGATAATGGTCAGATCCATTAGAAATCACTGACATTAATTGAAGAATAAATATTTTTGAGGCATAAAACCCCTGTCTCACGGTGCGAGTTGGCCCACGAGTGACCCCGAGTTTTCACTCGTGGTGATCACGTACAATGAACGTAGCGGCAACGTCGGAACTCGCGCGATCAACTTGTCCGCTCATGGCGCTAACGGCAGGTACTCGGGAAACTTGTTAACTCGTTAAAAATGGAAACATTTAAACTCGTTGCAAGAACGTAATGGCCCGTGCGTTTACCTTAGTGTCTCGTCAGTCTATTGTGGGAACTTTCTTATAATCTGTTCGTTCGCTCGAGTAAAGACTGAACCAAAAATAGTCACAAAATGCTGGAGTAATTACATGTGGTTAAGTTACATGTGGCTCCGGGAGGTAAAGAGGCTTGAGAAATATAAATGCTGAAATACGCACGGATCAACGCGGGGTATCCAGAGCTGAAAGTTGCAATGAAATGAGATTGAACAAGACGACTTTGACACAAAAAGCTGGAGTAACTCAGCGGGACAAGCGGCAGGAGAGAAGGAAAAAATGCAAAAAAAGTGAAACTATCGCCAGGGAAAATCGAGAACTTCTTGGCTCCCTTCTCCTCAGACCTAAACGCAGCGATCCCCCCTTCTCTGTGTTATGTGTGTCAACATGCATTCATTCCTGAATTCAGAGAAAAAGGCGAATGTATTCCCCCCCCTCGCCCCCCGAAAACAAACCTAATCCACGTTTCCCAAACACCAGTCTGAAGAAGGGTCTCAACCCGAAACGTCACCCATCCCTTCTCTCCAGAGATGCTGCCTGTCTCGTGAGTTACTCCAGCTTTTTGTGTCTATTTTTCCCAAACACTCGTTAGAATCAAGAAGCCATCTCTTGGGCTTTATGTATGAGAACCATCTCCACTTTCAGGTTTTTTCTGGAGGGATTAAAACTAATTAAATGTGTGGAACAAACTAAAAATGCAAAACTGGAAATAAAATTAAGTTTGTCTAAATATCAAACGCGTATGCATTGCAAATTGCAGCGGAGACACTGGACAGAAAGTATTCAGTAGCGCGCACACCACACACACATATGTCCTACTTCCCGCTGTTAAGTTACTATTTGCTTTCAGTGTTTTTGTTTTATCTCTTCTTATATTCCAGCTGGAGCTGTATTTTCACCGACTCGCCAACCCCCCCCCCCCCTCGCCCCTCCCCCGCTCCCCAAACTCGAGAACTTGGAATTCGCGAGAACTATTTTGTTTTAAAAAAGAACAAAATTTTTAGTTAATCGGTCGAAGGCTGTGGATTGGCGAGAGATTTAGATTTGAAATGAAGGGGGATGATATTTCGTGGAGTTACTCAGCAGTAGGCAACCCAGGAACCACGCAAAGTATATATACAGCACATGGACATGTGTATATATATATATATATAATATTATATTATATATATGTGTGGGTGTGTATATATATATATATATATAAAATTTTATATATACATATATTTTATATGTCCATGTGCTGTATATATACTTTGCGTGGTTCCTGGGTTGCCTACTATATATAACTATATTGCCTACTATATTGCCTATATATATAATGAGAGAGAGAGAGAGAGAGAGAGAGAGAGAGAGAGAGTATATATATATAGAAACTTAGAAACATAGAAAATAGGTGCAGGGGTAGGCCATTCAGCCCTTCGAGCCTGCACCACCATTCAATATGATCATCGCTGATCATCCAACTCAGTATCCTGTACCTGCCTTCTCTCCATACCCTCTGATCCCTTTAGCCACAAGGGCCACATCTAACTCTCTCTCGCAACTGTATGAACGCTCGATCAACCAGGCATCGGCCAACACGGAGGCCTGATTACTGAAAACAAAGTAAACTTGTACCAGACCTCATCATCTTCCTTCCGCCCACCTGTAACCACAGCACCACACTTTCAACAGAAACCTTAATATTTAAAGAATATATTTTGGGAGATTGGATTGTCTGAAGAAGGATCCCGAGCAGAAACGCCACGTGTGTGTGTGTGTGTGTGTGTGTGTGTGTGTGTGTGTGTGTGTGTGTGTGTGTGTGTGTGTGTGTGTGTGTGTGTGTGTGTGTGTGTGTGTGTGTGTGTGTGTGTGTGTGTGTGTGTGTGTGTATCTGTGTGTGTGTGTGTGTCTGTGTGTGTGTGTGTGTGTGTGTGTGTGTGTGTGTGTGTGTCTGCTGTCGGGTCCCGGCGGCCGCTCAAAGTCAGTCACCCGAGCTGCTTCCTTCCTCGGAAGTGGCGGCCAGTTCTGCTGTCCGTGCCCGGAGCGCTACGGCAGCCACCCAAGCTAATTCACTCCCCGGCCACAATAAAACCATATAGCAATGACAGCACGGAAACAGGCCATCTCGGACCTTTTACTCCTGTGCTGAACACTACTCACCTAGTCCCATCTACCTGCACTCAGACCGGAGCGTGGCAAGTGGGTTACTGACCCCTATCCCCTCCTTCAGACTCCCCAAATACTATGAACTGAGCTCTCCCCCCACCCCGGGAAATACAGTATTTAAAAACATAAAGCACCAAGAAATGCACTTACGACGTTATTGGTTGCTGGAGGGTGCGCATTTCCCCTTTGTAGGTCGTATCAATAGATGCGGCCGCGCTGAAATAACAAAGCCACAGGATGGAGATGTCTTCTTTAACATTGTTGCTTTATTAAAACATACCTTCATTCACGGTTGGCTCAAGAGTAACGGGAGAGGAACTTGGTAACTCGGGAGAGGAAGTTGGAGCATCGCAGCAATGACATACCCGTGGGAACTCGGTTACACACTTGATCATAAACTTGAAGTCTCGTACACAACCACGAGTCTTTCACTCGGGGTACCTCGTGGGTCAACTCCCACCGTGAGACAGGGCCATAACTCCTCTTCCTTCACAATTCAATCACTGGATCTTCTCCATTCCTTTGAGATAGCAGATGTAGGTTCAGTCTAACCTCTTCTCCACAGGCTGTACCTTAAGTTCTGTCACACTCCCTCAGTCCATGCTCTATAAAGCCCCTGTCCCACTTAGGAAACCTGAACAGAAACCTCTGGTGACCTTGCCCACGACCCAAGGTTTCCATGAGGTCGCGGGAGGTTTTAGTCACTCTCCCGAATGGTTGAAAGTGGTTTCCGCATGGTCGAGGCTTCTTCTAGGTTGCTTTGATTGTTTCAACATGATCAAAACCGGCCTCGACTAAAAATAGATTGCCGTTTGGTCGAAGCCAGTGGAGTGGGGTCGCTATTTACTTACAGGCAGTCGAAGGCCATCTCCTTCGCTGACCGGCCATTTTGATTGGCTCATTGGAGTTTCACGACCAAGAAGACCCACCGGTAGGTAAAAGGCCCGATAAACTTTATTAATCTTCTTAAAACGGTCTCTACTCCTTCTCCCCCCTCCCCTTCTCTCCCCTTCTCCCCACTTCTCTCCCCCGTCTCTCCCTTCTCTCTCCCCTTCTTTCTCCCCTCTCTCTCCCCTCTCCTCTCTGCTTCTCTCCCCTACTCACCCCCCCCCCCCCCCCCCCCCCCCCGCACTCTCTAAAGGACTTACCGTGCTCTATGGCAGCCGTTTACCTTCCTCTTCTTCGCGCAGACAGCGTTCCTCCGCTCTCCATGGCCCCCACCTTCTCAATGTGTTTGTGTGTGTGCGGTCGGTAGATGCAGCTCACGCTTTGGTCGATCCAGCTCGAGGCTTTCCAGGCGAGTGACCAAAACCTCCGGTGACCTCATTGAAACCTTGGGTTGCGGGCAAGGTCACCAGAGGTTTCAGTTCAGGTTTCCCAAGTGGGACGGGCTTAAGTAAATAGCGACCCCACTCCACTGGCTTCGACCAAATGGCAACCTATTTTTAATCGAGGCCGGTTTTAAACATGTTGAAAAAAAAAGCAGCGACCTCGATGAAGCCTCGACCACGCGGAAACCACTTTCGACCATTCAATAGACAATAGACAATAGGTGCAGGAGTAGGCCATTTGGCCCTTTGAGCCAGCACCGCCATTCAATGTGATCATGGCTGATCATCCCTAATCAGTACCCCGTTCCTGCCTTCTCCCCATATCCCCTGACTCCGCCACTTTTAAGAGCCCTATCTTGCTCTCTCGTGAAAGCATCCAGAGAACCTGCCTACACTGCCCTCTGAAGCAGAGAATTCCACAGACTCACCACTCCCTGTGAGAAAAAGTGTTTCCTCATCTCCGTTCTAAATGGCTTACTCCTTATTCTTAAACTGTGGCCCCTAGGTCTGGACTCTCCCAACATCGGGAACATGTGTCCTGCCTCTGATGTGTCCAACCCCTTAACAATCTTATAAGTTTCATATTTGGGAGAGTGACCAAAACCTCTGGCGACCTCATGGAAACCTTGGGTCGCGGGCAAGGTCACTAGAGGTTTCCGTTCAGGTTTCCTAAGTGGGACAGGGGCTTAACTCTATGACCTTTAGTTTTCATAATATTCACATGGTAAGGTGATAGTCTCAGCAACCAATACCACTAAACTATGTTTAATTGTTGCCAGAGCCGCATTTCCAAATTAGAGTGGAAACTCAGATCTGTGTCTGACATCCTTTTTATTTGCAGATTACAGGCCATTTTTCTTCCCAGAGGTACAATGTGTGATATTAGTTTAGTTTAGAGATACAGCACGGAAACAGACAATTCAGTCCACCAAGTTCGCATTGACCAGCAATCCCCGCACATTAGCACTATCCTACACACATTAAGGACAATTTTACATTTATACCAAGCCAATTAACCTACAAACCTGTCTGTCTTTGGAGCGTGGGAGGAAACCAAAGAACTCGAAGAAAGCCTACAAAGGTCTGAGGGAGAATGTACAAACTCCGTACAGACAGCACCCGTAGTCAGGATCGAACCTGGGTTTCTGGCGCTGTAAGGCAGCAACTCTACCACAGTGCCACCATGCTGCCAATATCTATATTTATGCAGATATACTTTATATTTATAAAGCGTATAATCACCATTGAGTTATGCGGTATATATACAAATGCTGTACATTTATCAATAACAACCTACTGTTATATTATTGTAGCCTGGTCATTTCTGTCCATTGAGTACCAGTACTACATTGTAGAGATATAGAGTCATACAGCACAGAAACAGTCACTTTGGCCTAACTTGTCCATGCTGTCCAAGATCTCCATCTACAATGGTCCCATTTGCTTCTGTGTACCACATATCTGAACCTTCCCTATGCATTTTACTGTTAACATGTCTTTTAAATGTTGTTATTGTACCTGCCTCAACCACTTCCTCTGGCAGCTCATTCCCTAGATTTACCACAGTTGCTATTAAAATCCTATTAAATCTGTATTCTCTTACTTTAAATCAATGTCCTTTGGTTCTTGATTCCCCAACCGTGGGCTAAAGACTAAATGCATTGAACCTATCTATGCCCTTCCTAATTTTATACACCTTTATAAGACCAGTCTGCTGCACTCCAAGAAATAAAGTCCCAGACTGTCCACTCTCTCCTTATAACTCAGTCCCTTGAGTCCTTGCATAATTCTCGGAAATCATTTCTGCATTTTTTCCAGCTTAACATCATCTTTTCTGTAGCAGGGTAACCAATAGCAGATCAATAGTTCAGTGGGTAAAAGCATTACTTCATGTCATCATCCGATAAGCCAAAGGAAAGATTTCACTTATGTTCAAGCAGATTTTATCTTGGAGGATGTCTTAATGGGTCTGAAAGCACACAAATGACAATTTCAGTCACGCGCACAGAAGACTTCCACTTGCAAGGACACTCCATGAAACTGTGTGCAATTTTCTTCGTGAATTTAACTCTGATTGAAAAGGTGTATGTACATCCAATTTATCACACATATTAAAATGTTCAGTGTTGCCGGGAAAACAATACATGTTGAATGAATTTGATTCATAAATGGGGCACAGGAAATAGCTGCTGTTCCTACAGTAAAACACATTACTTAGATTATTGTTAAATTTATTAAACTAAAAAAAATTAGTTGTTGCTGCTTTTGCCCTGGTTCACCTTGGTTTATTTTTGCCAGATCCTTGCTGAATCTGATGTTTAATATAATCATGATGCAGCTTCATAAGACTTTGGTTAGGACGCATTTGGAGTATTGCAAGGAGTTCTGGTTGCCCGACCAGGGGTGACACCTGTTCCTTTTCTCCATGGATGCTGCCTGACCCGCTGAGTTACTCCAGCTTTTTGAAAGCTGCCTGTTTCAGTTTTTTCAGGTTAATTGGCTTCGGTAAAAATTGTAAATTGTCCCTAGTGTGTAGTGTACGGGGATCGTTGGTTGGCACGGACTCGGTGGGCCGATGGGCCTGTTTCCCCGCTGTATCTCTGAACTAAACTAAAACTAAACTAAACCACATGAAGGATGAGGAGGCTAAGAAAAGGGTGTGGAAGAGGTTGCTCGGATTGCTGCCTGTATTAGAGGGTATTAGCTATAAGGAAAGATTGAACAAACTTGGTTTGTTTTCTCTGGAATCCAGAGATCGAAGGAGACTTTGACAGATGTATCTACAATTATGAAGGGCAAAGATAGGATAGACAGCCAGAGATTTTTTTCCCGTGGGTGGAAATGTCTGAGCCGAGGGAACAGCTTTAAGGTGAGATTGGCAAAGTTTAAAGGGGATGTGCGGGGCACGTTTTTTACACGGAGGGTGGTGGGTGCCTGGAATGCATTGCCAAAGGGTGCTACTGGAGATAGATACGATTTCAGCTGAAGAAGGGTCTCGACCCGAAACGTCGCCTATCTCCTTCGCTCCTTAGATGCTGCTGCACCCGCTGAGTTTCTCCAGCTTTTTGTGTACCCTTGATTCTCCAGCATCTGCAGTTCCTTCTTTAACACTTTGTCTATCTCCTCATCATGTTTGGCACCGACATTGCGGACCAAGGGGCATGATCCTGAACTGTACTGTTTTATGTTATATTTTCATTGCTTAAGATTAATTACAGATCAAACAGAACAATTTCTGATCTGATGCGGCCAAATCTGATGAGAATATCACACATTTTATACTTTTATTTTGGATTTCCTGCATCTGCAGTTGCTTTAATTTTTTATATTCTTTCTTTATCTGCATCTTAAGCCACTGAGCAATTACAAGGATTGTGCATCTGCGGTTCCATTGTTGAAATACATCTAATTCTGCATTGAATAAGGTGGATGATGGCGCAGCAGTTAAATTACCAGGCCTGTAATGCATGACCCTGATTACTAGTCGAGAGACCCAAGTTCAAATCCCAGCACAGCACCTATGAAATTTAAATTAATTTACTAAGTTAGAATTTGGCAGAAGAAACTATTAGTCTTAGCAATGACTACATTAAAAACTACCGCATGATCAAAATAGTCAACTCATGTCCTTCAGGGAAGAATATCTGCCTCTTAACCTTGTCTGTCTTACATATGTCTGCACACATATCCCATGTGGTTGGTTGTTAAATAGCCTTTTAAGATGTAAACAATTCAATTGAACCAGTTCAGGGGCGGCACGGTGGAGCTGCGGAGAGTCGCTGCCTTTCAGCTCCAGAGACCTGGGTTCGATCCTGACTACAGGTGCTGTCTGTATGGGGTTTGTACATAGTGTGTAGGAAAGAACTGCAGATGCTGGTTTAACTCAAAGGTAGACACAAAAAAACACAAAAGTAGAGTCTGAAGAAGGGTCTCGACCAGAACCGTCACCCATTCCTTCTCCCCAGAGATGCTGCCTGTCCTGCTGATTAACTCCAGCATTTTTTGTTTACCTGGAGTTTGTACATTCTCCCCGTGACCGCATGGATTTTTCCTGGTTGGTCCGGTTATCTCCCACATTCAAATGACGTACAGGTTTGGAGGTTAATTGGCTTTTTTAAATTCTCCCTAGTGTGTAGGATAGCGCTAGTGCATGGGTGATCGCTGGTTGGCACGGATTCGGTGGGCGAAAGGACCTGTTTTGACGCTATATCGCTAAAGTAAAGTATAGGAAGGAACTGCAGATGCTAGTTTAAACTGAAGATATACACAAAAATCTGGTTACTCCAGCTTTTTGTGTCTAAAGTAATGTATATTTATCCCACAGCAAATGAATGAATGCAGCTCAATGTTAAACAACAATTAGAAATAGCCTTGAACATAGCGAGGGCACAGAATGCAGTGTATGTGGGGGACCTCAGTGTCCATCACCGAGAGTGACTTGGAAGCATTATCACCGATCAGGCTGATGCTAGCATTAAAAGAAAGGCTGCCACATGTGCATAATGAAGGGTCCAGGCCCAAAACTTCACCTATCCATGTTTTCCACAGATCTTGCCTGATCTGCAGAGTTACTTGTTTCTACACATGCAACCACGTTCAGCTAGAAGTGATGAATGGATGTTCAAATGATTGATTTGGGCATCACACCGGTGTAGCTGCTACCTCACAGCGGCAGAGACCTGGGCTTGATCCTGACCTCAGATGCATTCCGTGTGGAGTTTGCATGTTCTCTCTGTGACCGCGTGGGTTTCCTCTGGGTACTCCAGTTTGTTCCTGCATCCCAAAGACATACTGGTCCGCAGGCTGACTAGATGATAGTGCGGGTTTTGACGTCGTCCAGCTTGGAGAGGAATGTTTCATCTATGGTTACATTGCCTGTTGTGCTGACTAGGGCTATTCTTGACAGGTAGACCCTCCTATAGCTTCCCTTGTAGCCCAAGGGCGTGATGAGGTCAGAATCTGTATGATCCTGATGTAACCAAAACTGGGCATTACAGTGTAGGTAATTGGTGAGTAATTGCCACTTGACAGCTTTCACCAGTTTACTTATGATTGATATCAACATACTGGAGTTTAGTTTAGTTTAGAGATACAGCGCGGAAACAGGCCCCTCGGTCCACCGAGCCCGCACCGACCACTGATTCCCACACATTAGCATCACCCTACACACACGAGAGACAATTTTCACATTTGCATCAAGCCAATCAACCTACAAACCCGTATGTTTTTGGAGTGTGGGAGGAAACTGAAGATCTCTGAGAAAACCCGCACAGGTCATGGGGAAAAAGTACAAACTTCATACAGACAGCACCTGTAGTCAGGATCGAATCTGGGCCCCCGGCGCTGAAAGGCAGCAACTCTACCATTACGCCACAGTGCCGCCCTTTTAGCTCTCGCCGATGGATGGACACCTGCATTGCCTGAATGGTTATTCACGTTATTCCCTTTATCATGTATCTATCTGTACACTGTGGATGGTTCGATTGCAATCATGTATTGTCTTTCCGTTGACTGGTTTGCACGCACCAAAAGCTTTTCACTGTACCTCGGTACACTTGACAATAAACTAAACGTAAACCAAAGAGCTGCGTTCCAGAGGTGAGGTGAGAGTGACTGCCCTTGACATGTTTGACTGGGTGTAGTATTGATGCATCCCAGTAGAACAGAAATTGATGACCGTGGAAGGAGTAACACTGCGAAAGCTGGAGCCATGTCTCGTGCAAGGGGAGACGGTTGGGGCTGTTGAAGTCTGATCAGTCGAGCCTCTGAATATCATTATAGGAATTCCTCATGCCAGTGTCCTCTGCTCAAACACTTTCAGCTGCTGCTTCAGTTACCTTCCTTCCATCGCAAGGTCAGAAAGGTAGATGTTTGCTGATGGTTAGGCAATTTTTAATCCCATTTGTATCTCATCAGCAAATGAAGCAGCTCACGCCTGCATGCAGCAAAATCTGGACAACATCCAGGCAAGAGTTTCTCAAGGGCAAGTAACACTCTCAACAGAGAAGTGCAAAGAAATGGCCACATTTCCCCCACTTTGTGTGTAGTCTCACTCTGGCAATGGAGCAGGCCAGGCCGGTCCTTCTCATACAGACCTTTCTGGCCGTGGCCAGAATGGGAAATGGATGCTTCCCCATTTACAGAGGGTATACGATTAAAAGAGACATGACAAATTTTAACATTGGCAGCACTGACAAGTGGGAAGTGGCTGCTGAGAAGCGGGGTAGGTGGAGAAAGGACCTCCAGGCAGGTGTGAAGCATCATGACAGCACGTGGTTCTCGGCCCTCGAGGCTGGGCGCCAACGCCACAAAATGCTCCCCTGTCCAATGGCCAGAGACAACATCACCTGTTGGAAGCTACGGGAGGGTCTGCCGCAGCAGAAAATGCAACCACAGATGAAACATTCCCCTCTCCAAGTAGGACAACATCAATCCCGCACCATCATCTCTCGCAGATGAATGAACGCACAACATCTGCATTGCCTGAATCAGGCTACATGGAAACTAGGGCAACAACACCTCATATTCTGCTTTGGTAGTGTACAACCCATTGGTATAAACATTGAATTCTCCAATTTCAAGTAATAATCCCTTGCCCACTCTCTCTTACCTGTGTGCCTCACTCCCACCCTAGTACACACTCATTTCCCTCACTATCTCCCTTCCAATCACCCTGCTTCTTTCTCCTTCTTTGTACATTCATCTCCCATCCACGAGTATCTCATTTTATTTTTATCCCTCCTCGTTTCCCTCTCCTGTCCTTATCCGCCTATACCCCTCCCTCTTGCTTTAATATTTCGATTCCCTTCTCTCCTTACCTGACAGCCTTAAGGGCCTGTCCCACTTACGAGATTATTTTCGGCGACATGCCGACACCTGTCATAGTTGCAGCAGGTGGCCAAAAATTTCAACATGTTGAAAATCCAGTGGCGACCAGAAAAAGGTACGACTCTTGGGGTGATTATGTCGTGGGGTGACGCCTGTATTATCGTGAGTATTCGCCCAAAGTGTCGTAAGTTTTTCTGGTCGCCGCTGGATTTTCAACATGTTGAAAAATTTCGGCCACCTGCTGCGACTATGACAGGTGCTGGCAAGTCGCCGAAAAAAATTGCGTAAGTGAGGGAGGCCCTTGTCTCCTTTACACCAGCCTTTGTTACTTTCTCCACCACCTGACCATCCAAATTCCCCTCACTTGCATCCACCTATCACTTGTCAGACTTTATCCCACTCCTACCCCTCTTTTCCAGCTTTCACTCCCCCACCCCACCCAATAACTATCAGTCTGAAGAACGGTTCCGACCCAAAACATTGTCTGTCCAGTTCTTCCACAGATGCTGCCTGATCTGCTGAGTTCACCAGCACTTTGAGTTTTGCTCAGGATTCCAGTATATGGATATGATACTTTCAACCTGTCGAAGTTGGCAAGAGTTATGAGAGACAGTGACAAAGTGTCACTGCAGAGTGGTGCAGCTGGTAGAGCTGCTGCCTCACAGCGCCAGAGACCGGGGTTCGATCCTGACCTCAGGTGCTGATTGTATGGAGTTTGCATGTTCTCCCTGTGACAACATGGGTTTCCTCCGGGTGCTCCAGTTTCCTCTAACATCCCAAAGACATGCAGGTTTACATGTTAATTGGTCTTTGTGAATTGCACCCAATGTGAGCAGAGTGAATAAGGAATTGGAATAACATAGAACGTGGGAACTGGTGATTGATGATCGGTGTGGACTCGGTGAGCCTGTTTCATTGCTGTATCTCTAAACTAAACTAAACACGTCGAATTTCCTTAGCCTTCTGAGGAAGTAGAGGTGTTGGTGTGGTTTCTTGACCACAGCATTGCTGTAGTTGTACTAGGACAAATTGTTGATGATAGTTACACCTAGAAACGTGACGCTTATCCCAGGAGGCGTTGCCCATTAACAGTGAAGGAGAACCTTGACCAGAAGGAGTGCAGTCGTTCAGTGATGTTTGAATCCTGAGAAGTGAATGAAAGTATCTAAATGGTGAATACAGTTCTATTCGATTTTTTCCCTTGTATGATTCATATCAAAATTTATTTGGTACTTGAGAGCAATGGTTCTTATACCAATGGATACTCGCAAGATAAACTCAAATATAATAGATTGCAGCAGATAATGCTGACAGGTTGAAAATAAATTTTGTTGGGATTGCTTCTAAAGTGACAGCAGCTATAGAACAACCAACCAAATGTTAATTGACGTTCTTTAAAAATCATAGAAGAACATTTCTCTCACAGTTTATACATCATGAACCAAATGTTACTGGAAAAATAATAGCATGTTAACACAAACCATGCATCAGCTCGTAAAGTTCAGGGGTTTAATCAAATCATAATGGGTGGTATCAAGGTGTTTAATTTCAATTTGGAAGGGCCGGGTGAGCTATAGAGTCATAGACTCATAAAGCATGGAAATAGACCCTTCGGTCCAATGCCAGTGCCGACCAAGATGCCCCACCTGCACTAGTCCCACCTGTCGCCATTTAGCCCATGCCTGGTTAAGCCTTTCCTATGCATAGTTGTTGATGAAATGCCAAGTATCTGATTTGCCATCATTGGATTCACCATTAAACCCAGAAGAACACTGACAAGTTGAGTATAAGAGTCAGGAATACATGTTGAAGCTTTATAGGACTTTGGTTCGGCTACATTTGGAATATTCCATGCAGTTCTGGTCACCCATTATAGGAAGGATCTGGTGGCTTTGGAGAGGGTGGAGAAGAGGTTTACCAGAACACTGTCTGGATTAGATGATATTAGAGAGTTTGGGCAGACTTGGATTGTTTTATCTGAAATGTCGGAGTTTGAGGGTAGACTGTTGCCTCACAGTGCCAGACCCAGATTCGATCCTGATCTTGGTTGCTGTCTGTGTTGAGTTTGCACGTTCTCCCTGTGACCGCATGGGTTTTGGCTTGGTGCTCTGGTTTCTTCCCACATCCCAAAGATGTGCGGGTTTGTAGGTTAATTGGTCTCTGTAAAATTGCTCCTAATGTAGGAAGTGAATGAGGAAATGTGTTAACATCGAACTGGTGTGAATGGGTGATCGATTGTCGGCGTGTACACGGTGGGCCGAAGGGCCTGTTTCTCTACCATATCTCAAAACTAAACTAAACTAAACTAAATAAATTTGGGCTTGTTTATTGAGTTGGGAATGAATCGATAGCAGAAAATAGCTATCACTTTACCGTGTAAAGCACAAACAATACATCAGGAGAAATCTTATTTCAAGCTATTTTTACTTTAAGCTAGCTCTATACCCTAGAAAATTGTGATTTATTTTTGCCTATGAAGTTGTAGGATGTCATTGCTTCATCTATCAATTTGGGATGGATGCTGCTGAGGGACTAGATGTTCCACTACACCCTGGCAGCCAGTCCACTGAAGGATGGTCAACCAGAACTTGCAACCAGAATAAGAAGCCGAGATGTCCCCCTTCTGTGATTGCCCTGGCCTTTATGATTCAATGTTTTGTTTAGCTCAGAGATACAGCATGGAAACAGGCTTTCAACCCACCGAGTCCGCACAGACCAACAATTATGCATTCTTTGTGAATGATCCACGACAACATACATGGTGAAACATTAGTCTTTATTCCATAAGTAATACAGAACATTCAACCTGCCAGCTATGCATTCCCAGCTCGGCGTGGCTTGTGAGAGCCGGCTGTCCTTGTTAGTGCAGTACAGTACAGTGTGTTAGTGCACCTTGTAATGGGTGGCATGCATATATGTGTGGTGGAGATTATAAATGGCATGCATGAATATGGGTTAATCTGCAAACATTATTCCAATTTCACATCCTGCACACTAGGGGTAATTTACCGAAGCCAATACAGTTACAAACCTGTACGCCATTGGATTGTGGGAGGAAACTGAAGCACCTGGTGAAAACCCACTTGGTCAGAGTTAGAATGTACAAACTCCGTACAGACAGCACCCATAGTCAGGATCAAACCTGGGTACAAACCTCTGGTGCTACAAAGCACCGAATCTACCGCTGTGCCACTGTGCTGTCCTGTGCCTCCGTAATGCCCCCAACTTCCAAAAAGCAAGATCTCTCCAATCTGCCTGAACCTGTTCACTGAATCTAACCAGTTCTGATCAAGAGTTAAGAGTGTTTAATTGTCATAAGTATTGACAACGGAACATAAAGTTTCATACCTGCTACAGCTTAACAGGCCTGTAATTGCAATAATACACAGATAAATATATAATAATCAAAAATGCCATAAATTAATAAATCATAATACAAGGTAGCCATAATAGTGAAAAACCGAAGTCTGCAGTACAACAAAAAATACAGTCCATAGAAAATCATCTTCACTGAGGTTAGTGTCGTGCAGTGTTCAAGAACATTTTGGTGGAAGAAACTACTCTTTGATGGAAGAAACTGCTCTTGAACCTGGAGGTCACAATTTTCAGGTTCCTGTACTATCTTTCTAAAGAGAGTAGTGATATTAGAGTGTGGCCAAGGGGGTGTGTGTCTTTGATGATATTGGCTGCCTTTTTCAGGCATTGCCTCCTTTAGATCTCGTGGACAGTCGGGATAACGTGATGGACTGGGTAGTGTCTACCACTCTCTGTAGTCTGCTTCACTCCTGGGCATTCGAAACAACCCAGGCCTTGAAACAACTAGTCAATAAGTTCTCTACCAAACATCTGTAGAAGATCAACGCACCGAATCTCCTCAGTCTTTTATGGAAGGAGAGGCATTGATGAGCTTTCTTTGTGGTTGGATTAATGTGTTTAGTTTAATTTAGAGATACAGCATGGTACAGGCCCTTCGGCCCACTGAGTCCGCACCAACCAGCAATCCCCGCACATTAACACTATCCTACACACACTAGGAACAATTTACATTTTTATACCAAGCCATTTAACCTACAAACTTGTATGTCTTTGTAGTGTGGGAGGAAACCGAAGATCTTGGAAGAAATCCCTCGCAGGTCATGGGGGGAACATACAAACTCTGTACAGACAAGCACCCGTAGTCAGGTTCGAACCCTGGTCGCTGGCGTTGTAAGGCAGCGAGTCTACCGCTGTGCCACCGTGACGCTCTTTTGCCCCAGAATAATTCTCCAGAAATATGTACGCCCAGGAACTTGAAACTGCTGATTCTCTCCACCACCATCCTGTCGATGAAGACAGTTTCCTGGATCCCCCACTTTAATATCCTGAAGTCAACAATCAGCTTCTTGGGTTACACAAAAAGCTGGAGAAACTCAGTGGGTGCAGCAGCATCTAAGGAGCTTCTTGGTCTTGCTAACAATCAGATTTCCAATCTCTCTTCTGATCAGACCCTGCACGTACCACAGGGGAAATTATAAATCTCCATTGCTTTACATCAGCATATAATACCATTATCTAAAATCATGGATCAATATTAATGGAGACTGTGAATAAAATTAATTCAGCATGTTGGTAAAATTTCAGTTCTCACTTTTATTGATTTATTGATTATTGATTTACTTAATATTCAGACCACAATATTATTAACATTTGCTATAGACTTGCTGGCCAGACCTAGTTCAACCTGGCCCATAATAAAACAACGATGCAGTCATATACAGAATAATGAAAGAAATATGCATTTTAATTGTCCTTTTTGAGATTCCATGTCCAAAGCAAAACATTGCAATGCAATAAATCTGAAATTAAAAGAGAAAATGTTGGAAATACTCAGGAGGCCTTGCAGCATCTGTGCAGAGAGAGTTAATGTTTCAGGTTAAAAATCTTTCATCAGGACTAATCTGTGCTAATGAAAAATCATTAATCTGAAATGATAACGATTTCTCTCTTTCCTTTGCTGCCTGGTCTGAGCTATTATTTACAGTGGTCAATTAACCTACAACCCTAGATGTCTTTGGGATGTGGAGGAAACTGGAGCACGCGGAGGGAACCCATGCTGCCACAGGGAGAACGTGTAAACTCCACATAGACAGTACTCGAGGATTGAACCTGAGTCTCTAGTGTTGTGAGGCATCAGTTCTACCCGCTGCACCTGAGTGCTGCCCTATAATACTTCCAAGATGGCGCCAAGCCCAGGCAACTATCTGTGTGCTAGCCACAGAAGCAGATCTACAATCACCTATTACAATCGATCCACACTTTTAAATATCTACTCCTTCTTACTTTAACTATGATCTTCTTAAACACCTCTACCTATAGACTGTAAATGGCTTGATTGTAATCATGTATTGATATTTCGCTGATTGGATAGATCAACGCAAGCTTTTCACTGTATCTCGGTACACGTGACAATAAACTAAACTAACTCACTCACTAAATAAATCAAGGTTCTAATTCATTCATTTATGTTATCCATGAGCTAAGCATGATTAATAAACGTGCGTGTCACGTTAGTGGTGCCGGTACTTTGCCAGTGTGCTCCGTCACCTTTAAAACATTGGTTATGTGCCGGTCATGTCTAAATGTCTTGGGGCGGCACGGTGGCACAGTGGTAGAGTTGCTGCTTTACAGCGCTTTTGCAGCATCAGCGACAGGGGTTCGATCCCGACTATGAGTGCTGTCTGTACAGAGTTTGTACGTTTTCCCCGTGACAGTGTGGGTTTTTTCGGAGATCTTCGGTTTCCTCCCACACACCAAAGACGTACAGGTTTGTAGTTAAATTGGCTTGGGTTTGTACATTTGGTACAAGTGTAAATTGTCCTAGTATGTGTAGGATAGTGTTAATGTGGAGGATTCGCTGGTCGGCGCAGACTCGGTGGGCCGAAGGGCCTGTTACTGTGTTGTATCTCTAAAACTAAAACTAAAACTCAATTAAGCTGCCAGTGGGAAAAGTTGGCATTCATCTGCTGGCGGGTGAGTACATCTTGGCTCATGCACGTTGTCTACAGGCCAGGACAAGCTATGTGATAATCGTCAGTGCATTTGTCATTCTGTTCTATGGCTACTTTCCACCTGGAGTCCAGTGTCAATGCCAGGGGATGGCAGAGGTCTACAATCTTCACGTATCTGAATGGGGTTTCGTGACCTGCCACTTGATAGGGGCAAGGATAAATTCAGTAATTTATATTGATTTTACATTATGTTATTGTTTTTAATAATGTAATAATGTTCTAACGCGTTTTCCATAAATCTTTTAAAATTCAATGGAATATAGAACAGCACTGCACAAGAACAGGCCCTTTGGCTCACTATGGCCGTGCCAAACATGATACCAGGACCATCACTTGTCTACCTGCACATAACCCATATCCCTCCATTCCCTGCATAACTATATGCCTATCCAAAAACCTTTTAAATGCCACTAAAGTATCTGCTTCAACCACCACCCCCGGCAGCATGTTCCAGGCACTCACCACCCTCTATGTAAAAAACTTACCGCACACATCTCCTTTAAACTTTGCCCCCCTCCCCTTAAAGCTATGCCCTTTAGTATTTGATTTTTCCATCCTGGGAAAAAGATTCTGATTGTCTACCCTATCTACTATGCCTCTCATAATTTTATATATTTCTATCAGGTCTCCCCGCAATGTCCAGTGTTCCAGAGAAAATATTTATACTAATTTTTATAACAATTTTAAATTTTGCTAAATAAGCTGCAAGTGAAAATGGTTGAGGCAGCAACAATTACAATGATTAACAGACATTTGGACAGGCTCATGGACAGGAATAGTTCAGAGGGAAATCGATCAAATGTGGGCAAATGGGCCTAGCTTAGATGGGGCATCTTGGTAAGTACAGGCAAGATGGGCCGAAGAGCCTGTTCCTGTGACGTTTCGGGTCAGGACCCTTCTTCTGAAAAATAATTCTGAATTTTTCTCCAAAGATGCTGCCTGACCCGCTGAGATACTCCAGCACTTCTATCATTAGAAGGAGAGGGGTTGGCAGAGCAAGCGTAAAAGGCTGTAAGGTTTTCTGAGAGAGACATCTGTGAGCGGTTGGCAGCAGGTGGAGATGCGGAGTAGCGACACAGAAGACTGACCATCAGTGTAATTAATAATTATCTACAACTCCTCATCTTCAGAGCTTTGGCTGGGAGATTTAATACTGTGAATCCTGAATGGATTGCAGCACCGTGACAAGGCTGGTAGGGCACTGACTCACCTCTCCAGTGATCCAGGTTGAATAAGGCATGTCCATCAAGATGGAGTTACATTGCAGGCAGTCTGCCCAGACACAACTTTTCAACACAACCCTGCTCGGGCCTAATTTGAGGACAGTAGAACCATGACATTTTGCAGCAGCAAAAGAAGGTTTTATCACTGCCTGGACTGAAACAGGCATAGAATCATACAGCAGGAACATAGGCCCTTCGGCCCAACTTGCCCATTCCAACCAAGATGCCCCATCGACATTAGTCCCATCTGCCCACATTTAACCCACACCCTTCTTAATCTTAGATAGACGCAAAGTCCTGGGATAAATCAGTGGGTCAGGCAGCATCACTGGAGAAAAAGGATGGTGACGTTTTGGGTCAGGACAGTTTTTCAGACTGCCTCTAAACGTTTCCTGTCCATGTACCTGTCCAAGTACTTTTAAATGTTATTATAGTAAGTGCCTCAACTACCTCCTCCGGAAATACATTCCATATACTCACCACCCTCTGTGTGAAAAGGTTGCCCTTCAGATTCCTACTAAATCTTTCTCCTCTCACCTTAAACCTATGTCATCTTGTTTCCCCTATTCTGGGTAACAGACTCTGTGCATTCCCCTATCCATTCCCCGCATTATCTTGTACACCTCTATAAGATCACCCCTCTTCCTCCTGCGCTTCATGCAATGAAGACCAAGCCTGCCCGACCTCTCCCGCTAACCCAGGCCCTCGAGTCCTGGCAACGTCCTCGTAAATCTTCTCTGCACTCCTGTGGACCCGTGGGGCAAATATGGTGTCTGGGTTGTTTAGTGCTGGACCTGGCCTGGTTCATGGTGCCAAGACTGTGGTGTCCAAACAGGAACAAATGCTCATGCTCGTGAGAAGTAGGAGCAGAAATGGACCCTGCAGGTCTAGAAAGGCAGAGGCCATGCCTTTCTGTATCATTGCTAATCCTATCTAGGCCTCAAGTGAGTTTATTGTCGTGTGTCCCTGTTGGACAATGAAATTCTTGCTTTGCTTCAGCACAACAGAACATAGTAGGCATTGACCACAAAACAGATCAGTGTGTCCCTATACCATTATATAAATATATACACACATGAATAAATAAACTGATAAAGTGCAAATAACAGATAATGGGTTATTAATGTTCAGAGTTCTGTGTGAGCCAGGTTTAATAGCCTGATGGCTGTGGGGAAGTGGCTATTTCTGAACCTGGTCGTTGCAGTCTTCAGGCTCCTGTACCTTCTACCTGAAGGTAGCAGGGAGATGAATGTGTGGCCAAGATGGTGTGGGTCTTTGATGATACTGCCAGCCTTTTTGAGGCAGCGACTGCGATAAATCCCCTCGATGGAAGGAAGGCCTTATCACCATTCCGGCCTCTGCCTTTAGTTCCATCTCTTTGAATGACAACAGACTGACTTTACCAGGTTCAAATAATGGGCACATCGTTATGCAAACAGTGAGGACTGTTTAATGTCACAGGGATACTAATTAGGGCCAATGACCAGATCCTCTGTATTACATTGAGTGCATTTTCTAATGGCCCAGCTTGCTTTCTGGCTTGGCCTCATTATTTTTGCTTGAAGAACACACTTGACAATAGATTTGCTTCAGTGAGGTTTAATTAGTATAAAAATAGCACCATGACCTACCCGTCTCAAAGAGTGACACCAAATATTTTTTTTTCGAGCAAGAGTTCATGTTATAAAATGGTCAAAAGTAATATTGATAAGATCGGAAATTACAGAACACTATCCATGCCTTAAGTTGAACCAGAACTAATCTTAACAATTACAATTACAATTACAATTACAATTTAGTTTATTGTCATTTGAACCTCAAATGAAGTTCAAATGAAATTTGGTTTCTGCAGTCATGCAACAAAAAGAAACAATTAACAAGACACACAACAAACACAGTTCACACAAACATCCATCACAGTGAATCTCCTCCTCACTGTGATGGAAGGCAAATTCTTGTCTCTCCCCTGCTCTCCATTCTTCTCCCGATGTCAAAGCCCCTGGCGGGCGATGGTACCCAGAGTCTTTTCACCACTTTTCAAATATGCTGCTATCCCATCTTTAATAACTGACTCTTGCATTTTCCCCACTACCGATGTTAGACTAACTGGTCTGTAATTCCCTGTTTTCTCTCTCCCTCCCTTTTTAAAAAGTGGGGTTACATTCGTTATCCTCCAATCCTCAGGAACTACTCCAGAATCTAAAGAGTTTTGAAAAATTATCACTAATGCATCCACTATTTATGGGGCTACTTCCTTAAGTACTCTGGGATGCAGCCTATCTGGCCCTGGGGATTTATCGGCCTTTAATTCATTCAATTTACCTAACACCACTTCCCGGCTAACCTGGATTTCACTCAATTCCTCCATCTCATTTGACCCCTGGTCCCCTGCAATTTCCGGCAGATTATTTATGTCTTCCTTAGTGAAGACAGAACCAAAGTAGTTATTCAATTGGTCTGCCATGTCCTTGTTCCCCATGATCAATTCACCAGTTTCTGACTGCAAAGGACCTACATTTGTTTTAACTAATCTTTTTCTCTTCACATATCTAATAAAAACATATCAGTTTTTATGTTCCCTGCCAGGTTTCTTTCATAATCTATATTCCCTTTCCTAATTAAGCCCTTTGTCCTCTTCCGCTGGACTCTGAATTTCTCCCAGTCCTCTGGTAGGCTGCTTTTTCTGGCTAATTTGTATGCTTCATCTTTTGTTTTGATACTATCCCTGATTTCCCTTGTTATCCACGAATGCACAACCTTCCCTGATTTATTCTTTTGCCAAACTGGGATGTTGTAGTTCATCCATGCAGCCTTTAAATGCCTTCCATTGCATATCCACCATCAACCCTTTAAGAATCACTTGCCAGTCTATCTTGGCCAATTCACATCTCATACCCTCAAAGTTACCTTTCTTTAAGTTCAGAACCCTTGTTTCTGAATTAACAATGTCACTTTCCATCCTAATGAAGAACTCAACCATATTGTCATGATCGAACCCGGGTCTCTGGCACTGTGAAACAGAAACTCTGCGTCTGCACCACTGTGTTGCCCAAAAAAATGAGGGAATTAGATATTTTGCTGAATACTACATGAACATTAGATATTTTGCTGAATACTCCATCATATGTGTACAACGGAGAGCATATTGATTGGGTTCACCATGTCCTGGTTCTGAAATTTGACTGCTCAAGAACAAAGGATGCTGCAGAAAGCGGTGAACACTGCCCGTTCTATCACAGGTACTGACCTCCCCATATACAGGAAGCACTACCTCAAGAAAGTACTTAATATCATCAAAGACCCAACATCGCAGCCATATTCTCTTCTCATTGCTACCATCGGAAAGAAGGTGTAGGAACCTGGGAAGTATAACCTCCAGGTTCCTCCCATCAGGAGTTTATGAGTCTGGTTTATTGTCATGTGTTTTGTTGCGTGCTAACCAGTCAGCGGAAAGGCAATGCATGATTACAATCGAGCCATCCACAGTGTACAGATACATGATAGAGGGAATAATGTGAAGTGCTGTCAGAGTATGGATTTAAAAGAGTGGAGCGATTGTAATATGTGATTGCAGATCCACTTCTGTCACTAGCACATATGTTATTGAACCACCCTGCATAACTCTACCTCATCGTGAACCTCTATGGACTTTGCTCTACCATGGTCTAGTTTACATAAATGACTGCTAATTTATTTTTGTTGTGTTTGTTGTATTTAATGTGCCTGTAAAGTCTCATCAAGTGCGAATGTCATTGTTCTTGTCTATATCTGGTGCCTATGACAAACAAACCCCACTTGAATCTTTTGACTCTTGACGAGAATTGTTACAGTTTATTTAAGTGTCAATTATTCTATGGGGTTATTGAAATATAGCACTATTGTCCTATGGCAATATCCTGCCATCAAATGAAAACAATAGCAAAGATTAAAATACCAATGTATAATTAGGAAAGCTAAAAGTGGTTACAAAAAAATAATTGGCAGACAGGCCCGCCTTGATTGGTCCTGGTCTTTTCTCGCCTCCAGCTCTTCACGCAACCTGAGACTGAAGAAGGGCCCCGACTCAAAACGTCACACCTCCTTTTTCTCCAGAGATGTTGCCCGATCCACTGAGTTACGCCAGCACTTTGTGTCTATCTTAGGTTTATTTGTGAATCTGTAAATAAAGGCTGGTGCAGACAAGGAAAGAGATTACTGATCAGTCTGAAGAGGGGTTTCGGTCCGAAACGTTGCCTATTTCCTTCGCTCCATAGATGCTGCCTCACCCGCTGAGTTTCTCCAGCATTCTTGTCTACCCAAGAGATTACTGGGGCTCTGGCTGAGATTTTTAGATCTTCACTGGATGCAAGTGAGGTAGCAGAAGATTGTAGGAAGGCAAACATGGATTCCCTTTTCAGGACAAGCACTGGGGAAAAGACTGGTAACTAGAGGCTAACATCAGCGGTGGTGTAGATACTGGAAAATATTTTGAGGGAGAGACTTAATGATCCCTTGGAAAGATAGGGACTAATCAGAGATGGTCAACAAGGAACTGCAGGTGCTGGACAACACATAAAAGGACAAAAAGTACTGGGGTAAATCAGCAGGTCAGGCAGCATCTCTGGAGAACAAGTATAGGTGACATTTCAGGTGGGGACTATTTTTCAGCCATCAGGGCTTTGCCAAGGGCATATCCTATCTGACCAATTTGATTATAATTATTTGAAGAGAAAGTGTGTCAAAGTGGGCAGGACAGTTGGTGTGATTAAAGTAGGCTTTAGTAAGGCCCTTGACACAGTCCCACATGGGAGACTGGTTCCATAGGTTAGGGGGTCCATGGGATCCAGGACAAGTCGGAAAAATTGATCCAAATTCTCTTGGTAGTAGGACCCATAGAGTGATGGTAGAGTACTTTATGTGGCACCTCACAATATGCATCATAGTTTTATAATTTGCCATTAATTCTGAATGAAGACCTAGATCCAACATCGCCGAGGTATTATCAAGTGGTGGTGGCCCATCGTAGACGATGATTGCATGGTTGTGCAGTCTCACGTCTTGTGGGATCGAGTGTGGCTCACGTGTCTGATGCGCAGGCCACACACGCGGGAGCAGTGGGGGCACATGAAGACCGCTGCGGGAGGATTCAGGGCGGCAGCCTTCCTCCTGCCTCTGGTACTAACGAGTCAGCTTCAACATTTGACTTAGAAACTGCTGACCGCCTTCCTAGTGGTTGTACGCCAACCAGCCCGCTCACTGGCAGGGATTTCCAGTTCTTTTGGGTACTTTACACAGTTATCAAGAACATTGCTTATTATCCACGTGTTGACTGCAAATAAGTGTAGCTTGTTCGATACGCGCCTGTACCCAGTAAGAATATTTCTGTTCACTAATTTGACACTCCTAGTTAGCACTGTTTTCTGCTTGACTGAAACTATACTGTATCCAATGACAGGCTTTCTTTCTGTACAGTACAAGCAAGTGGAGCAGTACATGTCCTTTCACAAGTTACCCGCTGACTTCCGGCAGAAGATTCATGACTATTACGAACATCGATACCAGGGGAAAATGTTTGATGAAGATAACATACTGGGGGAGCTGAATGAACCACTCAGAGAAGTAAGTTGAAATTTATAAGCACTAGCATGTCATACAGTATGTATTGATTTTTGTTAATCATGTAAATAATGGTATATAGTACTTTAGATACTTAATATAGTTGGCTGATTATTGCATGAAAGCCCAATAAGATCCTGTTCTTGGTTGATATCTGTGACCAAGTGGGTTTCCTCCGGGTGCTCCGGTTTTCTCCCACATCCCATATCCCCCAAATTGTGCAGGTTTGTAGGTTAATTGGCCTCTGTAAATTGCCCCTAGTGTGTCGGGAGTGGATGCGAAAGTGGAATCACGTAGAACTGTTGGGAGTAGCTGATTGATGGTAGGCATGGATTCGGTGGGCCGGAGAACCTGTTTCCAAGCTGTATCTTTCAATCAATCAATTTAATCTGCAATTAAGTTTGAAGAGAATTTCATCCCTGCCATGTTTGTATGAGGCATGCTGACAGTCAGAAGTGCCATTGTACCAATTTAATGAGATCTCATTCTGACTTTCCCTGAGGTGCCCTGCCACCAGTGAACTCCTGCAGTCTGGTAGTCTTTTTACCTGACAGCTGAAAGGGTGAGTCAGCATGGTTCGATTCCAGGTAGCACCATCCAAACCAGCTAACTGAGATAGATAGCCAACAGGTAATTACAATATGAGGCCAAAGTAGAATTTTTTTATTTTTTTTTTAAATATACAATAAAGAGAGACTGGGGAGAAGGCAGGAGAATGGGGTTAGGAGGGAGAGATACATCAGCCATGATTAAATGATGGAGTAGACTTGATGGGATGAAATGCCTAATTCTACTCCTATCACTTATGACCTTATGACCTTAAATGAATTGTAATTACTGCAAAGAGGAAGAATAGCGACAGAGACCCAGGTTTGATCCTGACTGCAGGCACTGTCGGCAAAGAGTTTGTACGTTCTCTCTGTGACTGCCTGGGTTTTCACTGGGTTTTCCAGTTTCTTCCCACCCTCCAAAGACGTACAGATTTATCGGTTAATTGGCTTCGGTAAAATTGTAAATTGTCCCTAGTTTGTAGGATAGTGTTGGTATACATGGTAATGGGCTGATTGGCACGGACTCGGTAGGCCGAAAGGCCTGCTTTTGCGCTGTATCTCTAAATTCTAAAGTCGAAATATTAACATAATATTAAGCTATAATGTTAATATTTCGACTTTAAACTTTAGAGATTCTGCACCCTTCTGAGTGTTTGTTGTTTTCCTGTCACTGTCCACCATCATTTTAAATGAAGATTTCAGTAATTGGCTGAACATTGAAATTAAGCTGGGCTTGGAAATTAGAAATCATTTTCTAATGATTTCATATCAAATATTTAGAAAATCAACCTCAATAAATTCCAAGGACCAGTAACTCTGGTTAATCCTATTTGGATGTAATTGTTTTGGAGATTAAAATAAATCCTTTCTATCTGTACAAAATTATACATAACTCCTGTTATTTATAAAGCTATTTAAATTAGGTGCAAACATATACAGACATGTTCGCAGATTAAACTCTAAACTATTGAAGTTAGGTGATAACGCGATCAGTTGTTGTCTGGTTTGGCCAAATTAATGCTTAAAGGACGTAGCTTTATCTTTGCAGTTTTCTTCAGGCAAGTGTCTGATCTTCCCTTGATCAACATGGTAGAGATGGAAAATAGGGATTTTGACAGTAGTCTGAATCCTAGAAATCTTGGGAAAGCCCAGCTGATTTTCTTTTCATAAAAATGAGCTCTTGAACATGCATGAGTTATAAACTATAGATTATCTCAGGCAGAATGTAAAATGGACAGCGTACTAAATAGGTAATAGCAATTCTGAGCACTTCTGGCTGCCAGCCAGCACTGCCCCGTGCAAACACCTGATGGATGAATATTTCTCTACAAGTATTTGCAGCTTGATTTTGTTGAACAACCTCACATTTTGTTACCCAGTAAAATGTTTAACAACAATCCAAACATATAAAGTACTGGTTATAATATGCACTTAAAATATAATTTAAACATGTTGTTGGCAGTGTACTAACACTTGATTAAAGCAAAAGATAGATTGCAGAATTCTATTTTACGATCTGTCTACATGCAGAGCTATCTCAGGGACAACTGAAATCTAATCAGAGTGGTTCCCAGGGTGCAAGTTTGCATCACCTCAGAGAACAATTTTGCTCATTAACTAGAACATGAGATAAGGAATTGTAAAAAATCACAAGTGTTGGAATAATGTAGAATCTGTGGAGGGAAATAGACAGGGGGATTGGGATTCTTCCTCAGACTGAATCATGATTTTGTCTTTCCCTGTCCCCCCTGCCTCTCCACATATCCCTTCTTCTAGCTTCACATTTCACTCCTCCTCTCCTTATCTTACACTCTTTTGTCTCATTTTTTACCTTTACCCTTGGTCCACCCATCTCTCAATAAAACAACCACCCTCACCTGCATCCACCTATCACATGTGTAGGAATGAACTGCAGATGCTGGTTTACACCGAAGATAGACACACAATGCTGGAGTAACTCAGCGGGACAGGCAGCCTGTCTGTAGAGAAGGAATGGGTGATATATCGGTTCGGGTCTGAAGAAGGGTCTAGACCCGAAATGTCACCCATTACTTCTCTCCACAGATGCTGCCTGTCCCGCTTAGTTACTTCAGCATTGTGTGTCTATCTTCCACCTATCACTTGCCAGGCTTTGTTCCACGCCCACCTCTTTTCCAGCTTTCACCTACCTACTACAATTGGTCTGAAGAAAGGTCCCTTCCCAAAACGTCAGCTATCTGTCCTCCAGAGATGCTGCCTGATCTGCTGATCAGGACCTTGTGTTTTTTTGTGTGAAGAAGGGTCGCGACCTGAAACATCACCTATTCCTATTCTCTAGAGATGCTGCCTGACATGCTGAGTTACTCCAGCATTTTGTGTCTACCTTTAGTGTAAACCACCATCTGCAGTTTCTTCCTACACATTTTGTGTTTTTTGTTTGGTTGTCCATTTCCCTCCACAGATGCTACCTGACTCATTGAGTTTCTACACCGCTTTGTTCTTTGCTCAAGATTCCAGCATCTGCAGCCCCTTGTGTCTCCATGAGATAAGGAAGATATTTTGCCAGTGAGGCAATTCGCTGCGCGGTTCTGTCAAGCAGGCGGGTCCTTTTGTTGTAATTGTCACCATTTTGATGCTGAAAAAACAGAGAGACTCACTTCCACTTCTTTATCTTCCAATGCAGGAAATAGTGAATTTCAACTGCAGGAAGCTGGTGGCCTCCATGCCTCTCTTTGCCAATGCTGATCCGATATTCGTGACCGCAATGCTGACCAAACTGAAGTTCGAAGTGTTCCAGCCTGGAGATTATATCATCCGTGAGGGGACGATAGGGAAAAAGATGTACTTTATCCAACATGGGGTGGTCAGTGTCCACACAAAGGGCAACAAGGCAATGAAACTCTCAGATGGTTCTTATTTTGGAGGTCTGTATCTCATTTCAAACCACGTTCAATGGTCAATGGTTCTTTATTATAACATACAGACGTACAGTGAAATCTTTTTTTTTTGCATGCGGTCCAGTAAAGTACTGCCATACTCAAGCACAATCCCCAATTAGTACAAAGTGCATGGAAGTAATCCACTGAGACAGCATGCAAGAGTTTTCAGGTTTTAGCGCCATTTTCAAAGTCCAGTCCACAGCTTGGACTTCTGGAGCGGCACCTGATCCAGGCGAGCCCCAGGCTGCTGCAGGGCCTCCAGCCGTCGTTTTTGTCCGGATCGTCCGGCAAACCATTGTCCCACTCCTTGCCCGGCCACCTTCAGCCTTTGTGCCTCCCTTAGCCAACCTTGTTCATTCAGGGCTGTCAAGTGTGTCGAATGCCATTGCAGCGATACCGCGGTTCACATTCTAGTGCGGCTGTGATTTCGTGTGCAGTATTCTGCCTTTGGTCAATTGATATATTATTCGAAAGTTCATCCATATTTGCATGACTTCCACTGTGTCATCTCACCCAAAATTATGCATAACAATAAAGTTTACAATTTTGGAGGATGTGTAGATCAGAATATACTGAGCTCCACCCTAGTCGTTTTACCTGTTCCTCAGTTCTTAACATTGTCTCCCTTGAGATCACACCTTCCCTAACCAACAATGGGCCTACCAGGTTGAGGCCTACCCCTGCCTGAGGATATTTGAAGCTCTGATTGCTCCTGGACGTTTCTCACCTCTAGCTGTTCACCACCCATCTCCTCACTTCCTACTTTCAGTCTGAAGAAGGGTCCCGACCCGAAACATTACGCTTCCTTTTTCTCCAGAGATGCTGCCTTGCTTGCTGAATTACTCCAGCACTCTGGGTCTATCTTTGGACTATACCAGCATCTGCAGTTCTTTCTATATACTGATCTTTTCTGCTCTGCTTAACTTGCAGCTGATGCCTAACCATGTTCCCATAACTTTTTAACATTTGATGGCCTCTCCTCCAAATAAATTTTGATTTGGGAGTGGGTAGTGAAAATATCTTTGGTTTATAAGCAAAAAGCAAAGTGCTAGAGGAACTCAAAGGGTTAGGCAGCATTGGTGGAGGGGACAAGATAACTGAATAACTGTCTCCTTCATTTATTCCATCTGTTCATTCCCTCCACAGATGCTGCCTGAGCTGCTGAGTTCCACCAGCACTTTGTGTTTTGCTCAGGATCCCAGCTGCCCTTCAGAATTAATTTTAATCTTGTCCAATTTCATTTTAAGGTTTTTGTTATGCAGCAATGGTCAGTCCCAGGTTAATTTGTTTTCAAGATTATTTTGCTGCGGCAGAGAGTTTGTGGCTTTTTAATCTTTGCCAGATAAACTTCCTCAGTCAGAAGCCCCTTGTGACTTCAGATGCTTGAAGCTAATTTTGTCCAAAGTGCTCTCAAAATAACAGTGGATTCAATGTTAATAGCCCGTGAGTGTTAACTGTGATGAAACACCGCTGAAAATAAACAGTAAAGGCAAAACCGATCATAAAGCTGATTAACACAGCAGCTTGACAGCTCTGTATATGATCGCCACAGAATAAAAACACATTTTTGAAAACATTTATAGGGAATGCAAAGGCCTACAATTGAAAGCCTAACAGTTGGCACCAAGAATGTGATGCATGACTGAATCAGATTCACTGATTGCAAAGAGGAACATGAATGCTTTTTACTTCTCTTCAATGCAGTGATTTCTGCATCCAGCCAATACTAACTAACCTCTTTGGTTAGCAGGGACAGTTTGGGGGGGGGGTTAGGGGAAGAGAGATATCTTGTGTGGGCATCTCTGGTTCACACAAACCACGGTCTTGATAAGAGAGAAGGATTATGGTTGGGATCACACAGGAAGAACATTTGATGGTGCAGATAGATTGTAGGATGGGTTCCCTATGGCATTTGGACACCGTTTAACATCACAATTTGACTACCTTACAAAATTCCTCGGAGCCTTTACTAAAATGACATGCTGTGCAACTTATCCCACATATTCAGGGCGTTGGGTATATGGAATGAGCTACCAGAAGAAGTAATTGAGGCAGACATAATAACAACATTTAAAAGATATTTGGATAGTGGCATGGATGGGAAAGGTTTGAGGGCTATGGGCCAAATGCAAGGAATGGGACTAGCTTGGATAGGCAGCATGGTCAGCATGGATGAGTTGGGATGAAGGACATATTTCCGATGCTGTATAACTCTATAACTGTTCGGGCTACTGCCTCACAGTTCCAGCAACCTAAACTCAACCCTAACCTACTACCTCGATGGAGTTTGCACATTCGCCCTGTGGCAATACAGGTTTTCTTGGGTACTCTGAGTTCCTCCCATCCCTAAGGCATGCTGAACAATAAGTTGACTAGTTAGTGTAAGTCAGTGTAGATGATAGGAAAATTAGGGTGGAGTTAATGACATGTCAGGAAGAATATGCTGCAAGGAGAATGAGATTGAATGACATCGCTCTGGAGATGGCATAGACTTAGGCTGATTATGAAGCAGATTATAAGGGTAATTTACAATGGCTACTTTACCTGTCAATTTGCTCGCCTTTTGGAAGTGGGAAAATTGTGTTCAGCTCTGGACACCATATTACAGGCAAGATGTTGTCAAATTGGATCGGGTTCAGAGAAGATTGACAAGGATGTGGACAGGACTCGAGAGTCAGACTAGGAGAGGTTGAGTGGGCTTGGACTCTATTCCTTGGACCGCAGGAGGATGAGAGGTGATCTTTAGAGGTGTACAAAATCATGAGAGGAATAGATCGGGTAGACGCACAGAGTCTCTTACTGTGAGTAGGGGAATCGAGAACCAGACGACATAGGTTTAAGGTGAAGGGGGAAAAAATTAACAGGAATCTAAGGGTTAACTTTTTCACACAAAGGGTGGTGGGTGCATGGAATGAGCGGCCAGAGGAGATAGTTGAGGCAGGGAATGTTGCAACGTTTATGAAACAATTAGACATGGATAGGACAGTTTTAGAGGGATAGGGCCCAAACGCAGGCAGGTGGGACTAATGTAGATGGGATACATTGGTCAGCATGAGCAAGTTGTGCTGGAGGGCTTGTTTCCACGCTGTATAACTATGACTATGATGTCGGATCACTCGGGGGAAACCCACACAGTCACAGGGAGCACATACAAATTCCACACAGACAGAACTGGAGGTCAGAATTGAACCAGGGACACAGGAGCTGTGAAGCAGCAGCTTTAATAGCTGCACCATTCTGGTTTAACAGTCGTTGAAGGCAAAGAGCATTTAGGCACCATATAAAGGGTCCTTCTGTTGACACCAGAACACTAAACATATCACTAAACATATCCATTACTCTCTAGGGAATGTTCATACAGAGTTCAAAGCACTCAGTCTGCGGTCAAATTATCCAAAAGTGCTTTTGGGAGAATAAGCACTATTCGCAATTATGTGTTTGGATGAAATGCCATCCGGCAAATAGTACAGAGTGTGGGGCTACATGTGAGAGAGGAAGTTTGGGGAAGCAGGCTAACCGGGGCAGAATAATGCACAGAAATATAAAGACCTGCAACGCAGTCATAATTTAATGCATCTTTCGTTGCACTCTTTTTTAAAATGCGTATAAATGTTTGTGATTTATAGCGAGGATCCATTGGAAATACACCCAGTGATGTTTTAGTTTAGTTTAATATAAAGATACAGCATGGAAACAGGTGCTTTAGCCCACCAAGCCCACGCTGACCACTGATCACCCGTTCACACTAGTTCTATTTTATCTCACTTTTGCATCCACTCCCTGCACACTCGGGGCAATGTACTGAGGCCAATTAACCTGCAAACCCACATGTCTTTGGAATGTGGGTGGAAAGCCATGCAGTCACAGGGATAATATGCAAACTCCACACAGACAGCCGAGGTTGGGATCAAACATGGGTCTCTGGTGCTGTGTGGCAGCAGCTCTGCCAATGCATTACAAATATTGCTGTCCAGTTTCTAAGCAATGATATTTTATTTTTGTTATTCAGAACATTTTTCTAGCCAGTAGCGAAATTTGGTGCCATTTCCAGGACTGCAGCGATTGCAACTCAGATCATATAGATTTTCATATTGTACATGTTTTATTTCCCGTCTACTCCTTTCAACTTCTTTGAACATTTGAGTTCAATTAAAATGAAGAAACCTGGTTAAAATTTCCTTTTCCATATCTACCACTGATGATTAAAAGAAATAATTATTTCACAGGGTTGTAAGATCGTGCTATAATTAGTATATTTTCAGGTCATTGTTTAGTTAATGAGTTTATAAAAAAAAACTGCTTTGAAACAAATATTAGATACATTGCTTTAATGAGTTTTATTACTAATGATTTATGAGAGAGCAAAAATATAACTAGAGCCTAAAAAATAATCCTTGGTTAATAGGTCTGAACACTCCCTCCCTGTAAGGGCATCAATGCTCTAACTCCTACACCATTATAGGCAGTTTAGACTTTAGAGGTACAGCGGGAAACAGAACCTTCGTCCGCACCAACCAGCGATCACCTCGTACACTAGCTCACTAGTGTATCTTATACACTGGGGACAATTTACAATTTTACCAAAGTGAATTCACCTACAAACCCTGTATATCTTTGTAGTGTGGAAGGAAACCGGAGCATCCGGGGGGGGAAAACTACACTGTCACAGGGAGAATGTACAGTCTCCATACAGAAAGCATCCATAGTCAGGATCGAACCCAGGCCCCTTGCGATGTAAGGCAGCAGCTTTACCACTGTGCCACTGTGCTGCCCTGTTATGTAAAGTGTTATATAAAGTGTATAAGGGTATATAAAGTTTCTATTGTTTCTATTATATAAATTGATCAAATGCAGAGATGATTCCACTTGAAGTTGTGTTATCTCATTAGATCAAGGTGGGGGTCAATATTTAGATAAACCATACCGATATCGAATTCATATTGAACTCAATGTAGACAGCTGTGGAGGCCAAGTTATTGGGTATTTTTAAAACAGAGACTGACAGATTATTGACGAACAAGGCGGTCAAAAGTTATTGGGAGAAGGCAGGACAATGGGGTTGAGAGTAAAAGATAGAACAACCATGATTGAATGGCGGAGTAGACTCGATAGGCCAAATGGCCCCATTCTGCTCCTATGACTTATGAAACTATGACCCTGAGGGGCTGAATGGCCTATCCCTTTTCTATGTATTTCCACTCCCCACCCTCCTCCCACCCACCTCCCCACCCTCCTATCACATTACTAGCATGAATTAAAGGCCACCCAGCAGTTGTGAACTGCTGTAATAGGCTCATGGTAGGGAATTAGGCAGAAACTTGCTTTGGTTGCATCCCTATGCTACATCTGTGTTCAACTCTTTTCTAATTTGCAGAAATCTGTTTGTTGACAAGAGGCAGGCGAACTGCCAGCGTGCGAGCTGACACCTATTGTCGTTTGTACTCTCTCTCTGTGGATCATTTTAATGAGGTGTTGGAAGAATACCCAATGATGCGTCGTGCCTTCGAGACTGTTGCCATCGATAGACTGGATAGAATAGGTATGGTATGATCCCCTTCCATCTGTTCAATGTCTTCTTTGTAATCTACTGAACATTATTACCCAGGAAGGCATAGACTTTGATTTTAAATTGTAATGTTAAAAAAATTATCACTTGGTTTTGTTGGATACATATTCTCAACTACACCTTTGAAATTCTTTGTATCCTAGCAACAGTTATAGAAAGAAAATATTGACAAGGATTTAATCTTCTTGCACCACATCATGTTTCGATAAACTATTGCACAATAAATTCAAATTTCTATACCATTGGGTTTTTGTTCTGTATGCTGGTAGTAACTTATAATTACTTTGCTATTGACTGTTCCCACAGTTATTACAATATAAATTGCTGATGAAATGAAAGTATTGTTCATAATATTTATGGCTGCATAAGATAGTATCGGAAATTGAATTGTTATATTCATTGATTAGCCAAAGGGTAAGTTTTCAGTTTCTATTCAATTTCCTTTTGATTACTGTTTCAATTTTAGATCTCTGAATTTTAATGGTGAAGGATGAATCATTAGCTAGACAAAATCACTATATTGAAGTGGAAGATAATTTTATTTAACAAACGTTTCATGTTCAATGAAATAAATCAGGGGAGCTAGTGGCACAGCTGGTAGAGCCGCTACCTCTCAGTGCTTAAGACCCAGATTCAGTCCTGACCTCGGGTGCGGACTGTATGGAGTTTGCATGTTCTCCCTGTGCCTGCATGGTTTTTCTCCGGATACTCCGGTTTCCTCCCACATCCCAAAGACGAATGGGTTTGTAGGTTAATTGGCATCTGTAATATCCCCTTGGTGTGTAGAGAGTGGGTGAGAAAGTGGGATAACGTAGAACTGGCGTGAACAAGTGATCAACGGTCAGTATGCACTTGCTGGGCCAAAGTATCTCAAAACTAAACTATAGTAAGATTTCACACAAAATACCTTTAATGCGGGTCTTAAATAAGGTGTCTCTTATATTTTATGGAAGAATATCAGAGTAATTTTGCAGATAAAATCATACTTTTGTACATTTAGATTAAAAAGATGCAGTTGGCTTCATTTGGATTTAGAAATGCAGGCACAGCCCAGAACCTGAAAAAAAGGAGGACAAATGACTGTTTTTTCAGAGTTCCATCTTTAGGATGAGGTTTCAAATTGACATCCTTTAATAATAACCAATGCTTTCTCTTGTGGACAAAAGATGCCAGTACGCACGATTAATAAACATAGTTTCATGTGGCTGGAAACAAAATGTTAACGTTTGACTTTCTAGAGGTGCCGGTAGGTCGTAACCATGCGTACTGTTACATAAAAGCCCTGATAATAACCCATGCCATTATTCAATGATGCGTTGCATTCTTCTAGTGTCCTGATCAACATTCTTCCCTCGTGTGAAAATAGACTAACTGGCAATTATAATCTGTGGTATGGTTCAATGGTTCAATTGTGCAATGGCACTTTATTGTACCTAGGTATAGTGAAATTACTTTTTTTGCATCCTGTTCAGTAAAAATCTTACTATACATTGGCACAATCATACAAGAGTGTAAAGTAGTAGATTACACTGATGCAAAACACAAAACACAAGAGACATAGAACAGAAAACAGTACAGCACAAGAATAGGCCTTTTGCCCCACAATGTCCGTGGTGAACATGATACCAAGACCATCTCTGAGTATCTTGACCATCTCTTATCTACTTGTGCATAATCCATATCCCTCCATTCCCTGCACAACCATATCCCTCCATACAAAAGATTCTTAATCCCACCATCATGTCTGTCTCAACCACCAACCCTAGCAGGGATTTTCAGGCACTTTGTATAAAAAGGTTGCCCTGCACATCTCCTTTAAACTTTGCCCCTCTCAGCTTAAATCTATGCCATATTTCCCACACTATCGTGTATACTTTATGTTCAAAATGTAAAATGTTAAAAATGTAGCATGGCCATAAAGGCCCATTGTCCTGCAACAGCAAAAGGTCTAGTTGTATATATGTTGATTCCACGTAACAGTGACAATTACACTTCAGTGTTTACTTTGTAGCTGTAGTGCTTTGTATATCGTGAAGATATAAAGCCAAGTTAGCCCCAAGCTCCTGAGCTGAAGCAGCAATGCTTCTCCATGTCTCCCTGTACTTGGTTCATTGACTAGACTCATTGGCCTGAGGATTTGACTAATCTCCTACAAGGTCGAAGGTAGACACAACATGCTGGAGAAACTCTGTGGGTCAGTCATCTCTGGAGATAAGGAGTGGGTGACGTTTCATGTCGGGACCCTTCTTCAGACTGAGAGTTAGGGGAGAGGGAAACTAGAGTTTCTAGAGTTTCAGACTCTCAGTCTGAAGAAGTATCTTGACCCGAAACATCACCTATTCCTTTTCTCCAGAGATGTTGCCTGACCCGCTGAGTTACTCCAGCATTTTGTGTCTACCTTCAGAGCAAGCCAGTATTTACAGCTCCTTTCTACAAGGTCACGTTGCTTTGCATTGTAGGTGATTGATCAGGCAGAGTGACATTTCTATCCTTGTTAAGTATGAATAGCTTTTAACAATTCTTTGACACAACGTGCCTTTATTCATCCTGGGAGTCCACACTTCCTCAACTAGGTGATGCGGCCACCTTTGTCATGGATGCCCTGCACTGGTTTATAATAAGGGACATGAACATAGAACATAGAACAGCACAGGAACAGACCTCTCAGCCCCAAACTGGTTCAGTCCATCCCTTACTCCCCCAATCTGTCTTCCTCCCATCCGTTACTCCCCCAAGCTGTCTTACCTCCCATTCCCCTCACTCCCCCATGAGGTCAAGATGAACCAATCTCATCTGTCTGTACGTGATCCACATCCCTCCATTTCCTGCAAATACAAGTACCCTTCTAAAACCCTCTTAAACACCACTAACATATTGCCTTCACCGCCAACCCTGGCATCCACCACACTCGATGTAAAATCTTGCTCCACACATCTATTTAAACTTTGCACCTTTCACCTTAAACCTATGGCCCCTAGTCTTTGATATTTCCACCCTGGTAAAAAGGTTCCAACTGTCTACCCAGTCTATCCCTCTCATAATTTTATATATTTCTATCAGATAAGGAAGACACTACAAATACTGACATGATAGGTCATGCACTTATGCTTGGCTAAAACTGAAAGGTTTACATATTTACACATAAACTCATGAAACACATGTGATACATTTCATATTATGAAGAATACATTGTACGTACAATATACGTAACTAATTTTATTACAAATACACATAAAACACATAAAACAGAAAAGAGAAAAGACTTTACACATTTACAAATATAATTGCTATTATTATGTAGCATGTTTTCAAACCTCAATAAACGGACGTCGTATCTACAGTACATAGTATCTGGTAGAATAATTGCCTCTTTATTGAATTGACTATTATCAATGTAATCTGTTCAGCAATCAGCTGCAAGTTTTTTTATTTTATTTATTACCACTTGTATGTACTTGGACCTTTATGAAGAGGTTTCAAGAGATATTCCCAAGGTTTTATTTACACATTGAATCTTCTGTGCATTTGTAATAAAATTATATGTTGTATGTACAATGTATTTGTATGTTTGTATGCACAATGCATTCATCATAATATGAAATGTAACAGCATAGACAAGTATCCAATTTGAGTTTGAAGAAGGATCACAACCTAAAATGTTGGCTATCGATATCCTCCACAGATGTGACCTGACCCGCTGGGTTATCTGGCACTTTGTGGTTTGCTCAAGAATCCACAATCTGCAGATCCGAATTGTCCACTGATAATGGAATTTAGTTTAGATAAACAGTGCAAAAACAGGCCCCTCAGCCCACCGAGTCCACACCGACCAGTGATCCAAGCACACTAACACCATCCTACACACACTAGGAACAATTTACAATTTTACCAAGCCAATTAGCCTGCAAACCTGTACGTCTTTGGAGCGTGGGAGGAAGCCGGAGATACCGGAGAAAACCCATGCAGGTCGCGGGGAGAACATACAAATTCTGTCCGGACAGCACCCATAGTCAGGATCGAACCCGGGTCTCTGGCACTGTAAGGCAGCAACAGTACCATTGCACCAGTGTTGTTACTTATTTGTTTAACTTGTTAAATCTCTAGCCTTTTAGATTGAATTTGTACACTGAAATCATTGTGTGTACCCTCAAGGTATTGTGGTATTTCATGACAATATGATGCTTTTCCATTAGCATTGGTGAGTTGCACTTCAATTAAATGAAACAGGCTGTGGTTTAAATACATCCATGCCTGTTAGACTGTTGTGAGAACAAAGACAGTGCCTAGCAACTGTAGTGGGCATGGATACATTTAGCTTTGGTGGAGATTATCCCCAGGTGGTGCAACGAACGATCATGTTCATTTACTTAACCCCCGAATGATGTTTCTGCACCCAAGAGCAACTGATAAAACAGCATCCAAATTAAGATAGCGTAATTTTTACTGATAGTCAGTCACCAATGTTTTGTTTCCTTACATATTTTTGTATTTCACTACATTTTTCGTTATTTTAATTTGCATTCATGAACACTTTAGAAAATGAATTTGTTGATCCATTAATTAAATAGAGGATATCACATCCCTTTCAGAACAATACAATTCTGCAGCAGATTTAGTTTTGTTTAGAGATACAACTTAGAAACATGCCCTTGGGCCCACTGAATCCACACCAACCATGGATCACCCATTCACACCAGTTCTATGTTATCCCACTTTCACATCCACTTCCGACATGCTAGGGACATTTTACAGGGGCCAATTAATCTACACACCTGCATGTCTTTGATATGTGGGAAGAAAGTGGAGCACCACCTTACACACAAAGGGTGGTGGTTTCACACAAAAGGTGGTGGCTGTATGGAACAAGCTGTCAGGGGAGGTTGCTGACTTAGGGACTATTCCAGCATTTAAGGTACAGTTAGACAGGTACATGGATAGGACAGGTTTGGAGGGACTAGTGTAGATGGGGGCATGTTGGGCCGAAGGGCCTGTTTCAATGCTGTTTCCACAAGAAGACCGTTCAAACTCCACGCAGACAGCACCCGAGGACAGGGTCGAACCTGAGTCTCTGGCGCTCGATGCTCGATTTGTGTAGTCAATCCCATCCCAGTCTAAAATGTAATTTCTTGTTTCTCACAGGAAAGAAGAACTCTCTTTTGCAGCACAAAGTCCAGCATGATTTAAACTCTGGCGTCTTCAACATTCGCGAGAATGAGATTATACAGGAGATTGTGAAGTACGATAGAGAGATGGTTCAGCAAGTGGAACTACAGCAGCCTCTTGCCATGTCTCTCACCCCTCCGTTTCATGGCGGGCCCATGTTCAATTCTCAAGGCCAACTTGCTAACAGTTCGGCAATTGCTACCCTCCAGCAGGCTGTAGCTATGAGCTTCTGTCCTTCATCTACTGGGCTTTTCATTGGGTCTGTAGGTGTGCAGTCACCTAGGACAGTCAGACGGCTGCAGACTGTCCAGAGTGCGGCCAGCCCACTCTCTGTGTCCCCTGGTCAACAGTCGCAGACGCAGCAGCAACTGGCCTCTGTCTCACCAAGTCCTTATCCTTCTGCTGTCTCCAGCCCTCCAAACCAAAGTCCGCTGGCAAGTCGAACTTTCCATTACGGGTCGCAGGCACAATCAGGCTCACAGTTGTCACTGACGCAGCAAACGATATCCAGCCCATCGCACCGCCATGCTGCTCACAAGAGCACACAAGCGTTGCACACGGGCAGTTTATCCCAAGAGGCAAGACCACTGTCCGCATCGCAACCCTCGCTGCCTCACAATCTCTCCCAGACAATAACCTCGAGCCCACCGCAGTCAACCCGAGAATCGACATCGTCAATGGGAGGTCAGATATCCGCGCAACCAGCCACAGGGGGTCTCCAGGGATCAGTGCGAGGATCCGTCCCACCACGAATGGCCCTGACCCACCAAATGTCCACGGGTGCAATATTCCAGGCACCGGGGAAGCCAGGCGCGCAGGAGGACTCCGGCGTCCCCAAGAAAGACTCAGTCGTGTGCGTTATGGACACGGACCCCGGCAAATCAAGGCTCTCCTCCAACTTGTGATCTTTCAGGCACCGACCGTGCATTTTTAGCGGTCAACAAGAGATTCAAGGTTCAAGAAGAAATCACAGACAGTTGTATGATCCAGAAAGGAAACACTGCTGGTTACTGCACACCCTAAACTAATTAAACACCCCACACATCTTATTCCTGTCGCACCGAAACTACAAGTCTGTGCAATTGTTTCAGTGTCAAAACGTATGACAAATGAAGATGTACATAAGCTCGGTCCTCTGATAGGGTTACTAGCTTATTTATTTTAACAATGAGTCCGTGTTAGTGTTTTTATTTCAAGGGAAAAAAAGTCTTATTATGGTATTAGGTGTTACAGTGTTGCTAACTTATGTACTGTTGTAAAATTAGGTGTCAGTTGTTAGCCCAATACATTTTAATGTCTTAGGAAATTGCTGCTGTACCATAAAGAAGCTGAACAGACAGACCGTAACCTTTTTTGGACATGTCTAAGCTAGAAAACATTTTTTTTATTTTAATATTAAAAGGGAGTTATGGTTTTTCTTGTACAGTGTAGTAAAGCCAGTTAATAATGGTAATCTACTGGTGCATCACAGGCTAAGAGAGATTAAATCAATAGTTTCCTTTGACTCTTCTGTATATAACTAGTACCTTGAGAGTCAATGGGTTCCTATGTGATTAAAAAAAAGCCTGATGTTATGTAAATGGAAATGATTAAATGTGTGTACCATTCGGACCAAAAGCAGTTCTATGTGAAACTGTGTGGAAAAATGCACTGGTGGATTTTGAATAGCTGAATGCACTCGATAGGTAACTTACATTTTTCTTATTGGATTAGTGCATGGTGACATCGCCCAACAGTCTATTCAGGTTCAAACAGTTGTGTGGCGTAAAAGTGGCAGTATGGACAAGTTGCAACAATAACTTGATATATTCCTTTTCTTCAACATGCAATAGTAACAACTGAACCAGTTAGCTGAGTCATCCATTTTGTATATATGGTGAAAAGGCACACCTCACTGCAATAAGAGTGTTGACTTAGATCATAAATACTTCCCATGAAGTTTTATTACTAATATAACAAAGTCTGTACAATATCAATAGCCGTTTTAAATATTTAAATGCAGAGCACAACTCTGACCATGGAGACCTTTTATTTCAAATATCTCAACAAACATTTGAAGCTGTTTGAAAATAGATAGGTGCTTCTTTGATTTACTTATTCAAAAGGTGGGAGAATGGGGTTAGGAGGGAGAGATAGATCCGCCATGTTTGAATGGTGGAGTAGACTTGATTGTCCAAATGGCCTAATTCTGCTCCTATCACTTATCACCTAACATGATATAAGATCCCTAGCTGCTTGTTCAATTATTGTCTTTGACAAAATGAACATCATAATTGTTAATGCACGTAAGATTGCCTTTAAACAAATTTATAATCTTGAGTTGTATTTTTGATTTTTTAAAGTTTGCATACAGAGATGTAGCTGTGATCCTTTACATTCCTATAAAGACTAAATAATTTGGTGAAAAATAAAGTCTTCAGTCTGAAGAAGGTTCCCGACTTGAAACGTCACCTATTCATTCCCTCCACAGATGCTGCTTGACTTGCTGAGTTACTCCACCACTTTCTGTTTATTTTCTTTTTATTCAGTCCATTGTGTCTCCAATATGGTGGAAATACTGAATAAACTGGAACAATTAAATACTTGAAAAATTCATGAAGTTACAAGTCAAATGACTTTAATAGAAGTACAATGATACCATGAAACAAAAACTTTGTGGGAATTATTTAGATATTTCTGGTTTCTGATTGAGTTAATATTCTGAGAAATTGTAGTTTATAATCCTGCTGCTCTATTAATGGCCTTTACAAAGAATGTAGCTATTTTTTATCAAAACAATCATATTAGCTTTTCTCTCAAAACTAAGGAGCATATAATCATTGCAGCCATATCTTTAGAGTAGAAAGAAAATGTAACAGGTAGGTATTTTTGTTGAATGTATAAACACAATTGGGCAAAGTTTGCCCAATGTCTGAAAATGGAAAATTAGATTCAACCGTCATTCCTTCTAGAATAGCGAATTGTTGGTAGCATAAATAGATTTTTAGCAGCCTTGATGCATTAAATGTGAAAGTCTCCATCACTTTTCTGGTGCAGGTCTATAGTACTGGGAAATGTCACTTTTACAAATTGTCCAGTCAAGTCATTATGGTACTGTCCTCAGTAATCTATAATGTGTTGTCAGCTGTAAGGTTATTAATTATAAACTATTATACTTAAACTAGAATGCCGTTCATTCATGGCTCTCAACAACATGATCTGACTTGAGACGAAACCTTAGGAAATTAATGTTAAATCAATAGGCAGCTAATGTGTGTGATATGAAAGAATGTATGATATTTTGTTGAATAATGAAAGAAATCCCAACGTAGAGGTGTACATTTTTGTTGTAATCAATTATACTTTGTGTGAAAAACAGCTTAATTTACTGTGAAATTTGCGGTGAAATTATTGTAAATTCTTGTCATGAAAATTCTGAATGAAACCGCACACCATTATTACTGAATTTACAATTTCTAATATTTGTAAATTGGCTGGTAATCATTTGCAGTGGTAATGAGCATTCATATCAAGATTTTACGCAATATAGCTTTGGATTCTATCATTAACATATCCAAAAATCATAAATTAAAAGGTAAGAGTGATTTCCAAATTAAATTAAATTATTTTGTATAATGATTTGAGTTATATATATTGATCAGTTTGATGTATTTTATGCAGAAGAGGTTTTATACATGTGAAAGTGAATACACTATTAACACTCTTACCCGAGCTTAGAATGCCAGAGTACCAAAAAGCATTTTATTTTTATCCAGAATATTGAATTCTTGACTGTATGATTGCCACTGAAAATTAATAATGACAGCACCTTCAACCATAGTCCCGACATTCAAAATTCCTTCATATCTACAGACCATGCGTTACAACCGCTACTCATTCACAGAACATTTCTATTTAGATTTTAAAATGCATTTCATTTCTCGAATGAGTGATGTGACCCTTTGAAGTGCAAATACTCCAAAACCAGTGACTTTGTTTTTTTATATTGCTGTAGAACTCTTGACCTTAATTAACTAAACTAAACAAAACTGCTTTTATGCAAATATGTCAAAAGCAAATGCCTCACCTCACTTAATAGCAGATCGATGTTAATATGGTGTTAGATGTTTCATAAGGGCAGGCTTTTTAACCACTTATAGTAACTACTTAGCCTTACACAGCTAGTCCATGGATAGCACCATATATGTACTTCAGGAACGTAAGATGATAGAGATTTTATTAAATGTTTATGCTGGCAATATATCTTCTGCAACAAATTTTGTTTCATATTTGTAGATTTTGTGCCTAATATTGTGCTTTCCTTGCGTGTTCTGTGATTTACTAATCTGTAATTGTGCAGGCTTCAGTATTAAAGCCTGCACAGGAGTTGCACTGACATTCAATAAACTCAATTTTCTTACTCTCACAGAGAAGGTTACAGGTCTAGATAATATAAGACTTGCATTTTTGTTTTTGAATGTGTGTGCTGAATAGAATATATTTTCTTGCACTCATTATGTTGGCCATGCACATGTCCAATATTACATTTGCAATGTAAAGTAGTTAGCAGTCTGTAACATAAAATGTAAGGAAGCTTGAAAGAGTTTGCTTATCCTTATTAACAATGCCTAAGACCTAAAAAATCACCAGTAGTTCCTCAGCTCTCTATGTTTGAATAGTAAAATAATGTAATAAACTTAAGTTTGAAGAGGGGTCTCAACCCGAAACGTCGCCTATCCATTCCTCCAGAAATGCTGACTTACTCCAGCCCTTTGTGTCTATCTTCCACAAATGCTGCCTGATCTGCTGATCACTTTTTGTTTTGCTCGAGATTCCAGTGTCTGCAGTTCCTTTTGTCTACAAACTATAAATACTTTAGTTCTTCTAAACTACATCTTTTCCAACATTTGGAAGAAGATGAAAGAATACAAGTGTTTTTTTCCCCTAAATTTCTTATTGCACATAAAATATCAAGTGTTCATTTTGCTTTCCAATGTTGGTTTTCTCGTTGACTTCCATGGATTGGGTTGGTGTCTGGCAAAATCAGAATTGGGACAAAAAGTGCAGCACTTGTGTGAAATCTTATTGAATGAATCAGGTGTAAACTATTGTTAATGAGGTTGGCTTATCAACAGGATGAATGTTGTTTGTGGAAAAGATGCCTCACCTTCTCAGGACTGTGTGTTTTATGTTTCAAAGGCGATATGTTAAATAATTGGCAAGGGCCTTAATTAACTGAAGCTCAAATAGAGGTAAAAATGCTGGAAATACTCAACCAGTCAGGTAGTACCATAGAGAGAAGTACAATATTAATGTTTCACGCTCCACACCCACTGTCTGACCTGCTGAGTGTCACCAGCATATTCCACATTAATTTCAGATTCCAGCCTCCACAGTACTTTGTAAGAAATCTACCTGGACTCCATGGTTTTTACTGACAACTCTTTTAATTATTTAGATTTGTTCATTATCACACAATTTGATCCAATGTCTGACAATAAAGGAATCTGAATCTGAATCTGAATCTGAATCTGAATGCATGTTTCATCCCTTGAATTTCGATGCAGTGTGATTCGATGCAGAAGCTGATTTTTCTAAGGAGTGCGAGCTCTGAGATGTTATTTCTGGTTGTTCCATTTTCACTAATATAAATCCAAAAGAGTTATGGTCTTAATACCTCCCCCTGGAGCCAAGACGTCATTTGTTCCTTCCAGTTGATCCATCAGTCCATGTTGCCTCGAATCTCACGCATTATCCAAAATGACAGATCAATTGGACTTCTGCTATTCCTGACAATATTATTATACCACTGTTGTGGTGCCAGCAGAATATTGGAATCCGGAATGACCAGACACACAAAGATATTCATTACTTTCCACAGCACAATAATAACTGAGTTGACATATTATTTATGGATTATGTAATCGATGATACACAAAGCACCAGTAACTTAAAGCAACAAATTTAACTACGTAACTGCCTTAATAATAATTCTAGTTTTTAGAAAACTGTCCTTTAGGAATAGAATAGCTAGTTTTCAGCCTGTTATGTTGTGCTTGCATATCATTGTTTATTGGATATCTTAGTTTATTTTGGACTGAACCGGTAAATGGAGCATAGCATTGCAGCAGACACCATGAACAGAAATCAGGGAAAGCCAGCCCATAGAATCCACACCACTGCATGCTCTGTGCAATGGCATTCGGAGCAAATTGTGGCCATGCATTCAATCTATATTGCTGCCCAGCTGAAGGAACAAACATAACATGAACATCTTTGTGTGAGAGGAAAGTACAATGACTAAATAAGATGTTTAACAAAAACCTCCATATTTATTTCGCTTTGTATATATAATATTTGGTTTCATTAATATAGATTCTATCTATCTGTTGTTTAATTATATATATATATATATATATATATATATATATATATATATACACACACACAAACACATGTATATCTATGTGTGTGTGTGTGTATGTGTGTGTGTGTGTATACAGTGGCTTGCAAAACTATTCATAGCCCTTGAACTTTTCCACATTTTGTCACGTTACAACCACAAACGTAAATGTATTTTATTGGGATTTTATGTGATAGACCAACACAAAGTGGTGCATAATTGTGAAGTGGAAGGAAAATGATACATGGTTTCCAAATTTTATTATAAATAAAAACTGAAAAGTGTGGCAGGCAAAGTATTCAGCCCCCCTGAGTCAATACTTTGTAGAACTACCTTTCGCTGCAATTACAGCTGCAAGTCTTTTGTGGTATGTCTCAACCAGCTTTGCACATCTAGAGACTGAGAGTTTTGCCCATTCTTCTTTGCAAAATAGCTTAAGCTCAGTAAGATTGGATGGAGAGCGTCAGTGAACAGCAATTTTCACGTCTTGCCAGAGATTCTCAATTGGATTTAGTTCTGGACTTTGACTGGGCCATTACACATGAATATGCTTTGATCTAAACCATTCCATTGAAGCTCTGGCTGCATGTTTAGGGTCGTTGTCCTGCTGGAAGGTGAACCTCCGCCCCAATCTCAAGTCTTTTGCAGACTCTAACAGGTTTTCTTCCAAGATTGTCCTGTATTTAGCTCCATCCATCTTCCCATCAACTCTGACCAGCTTCCCTGCCCCTGCTGAAGAAAAGCATCCCCACAGCATGATGCTGCCACCACCATGTTTCACAGTGGGGATGGTGTGTTCAGGGTGATGTGCAGTGTTAGTTTTCCGCCACACATAGCGTTTTGCATTTAGGCCAAAAACTTCAATTTTGGTCTCATCAGACCAGAGCACCTTCCTCCACATGTTTGCTGTGTCCCCCACATAGCTTGTGGCAAATTGCAAACGGGACTTCTTATGGCTTTGTTTCAACAATAGCTTTCTTCTTGCCACTCTTCCATAAAGGCCCGAATTGGGGAGTGCACGACTAATAGTTGTCCTGTGGACAGATTCTCCCACCTGAGCTGTGGATCTCTGCAGCTCCTCCAGAGTTACCATGGGCCTCTTGGCTGCTTCTGTGATCAATGCTCTCCTTGCCCGGCCTGTCAGTTTAGGTGGACGGCCATGTCTTGGTAGGTTTTCAGTTGTGCCGTACTCTTTCCATTTTCGGATGATGGATTGAACAGTGCTCCGTGAGATGTTCAAAGCTTGGGATATTTTTTTATAACCTAACCCTGCTTTAAACTTCAACAAAACTTTATCCCTGACCAGTCTGGTGTGTTCCTTGGGCTTCATGATGCTGTTTGTTCTCTAACAAACCTCTGAGGCCTTCACAGAACAGCTGTATTTATACTGAGATTAGATTACACACAAGTGGACTCTATTTATTAATTAGGTGACTTCTGAAGGCAATTGGTTGCACTGGATTTTATTTAGGGGTATCAAGAGTAAAGGGGGCTGAATACTTTTGCACGCCACACTTTTCAGTTTTTTATTTGTAAAAAAATTTGAAAACCATGTATCATTTTCCTTCCACTTCACAATTATGCGCCACTTTGTGTTGGTCTATCACATAAAATCCAAATAAAATACATTTACATTTGTGGTTGTAACATGACAAAATGTGGAAAAGTTCAAGGGGTATGAATACTTTCGCAAGCTACTGTATATATACGCACACACATATATGTGTGTAAATATATACATATTTACACACATAATGAACCAAATATTGTCTCATTTTATGGCTATACATCTGGAGATAAGTAACACCTTCATATGCAACATTTAACTAATTCGACTAATGTGTCGAATTCAGATTTTTTTTAATGATACTCTCAACTTCTTTATTTTTAATTGGACTATAATATATGATGTGATGTTAATGTTAGGTAGATGTGTTGCAATGTTGATCTACTTCAGCGAAGGCTTGCTTCTAATCAGCATTCTTCCTGACCTCAGGACCTTCATGAGTATTTCACAGCCAATCAAGTACCTTTTGAATGGTATTCACTCGGTTGTAATGTCAGAGATGTGGTGACCAAGTGTCCACCTACCACTATCAGCAATATAATAATGTAGAAATAATATTTTCAAACCTAAACTCCAAAAGCTTCCCAGATATAAGAATGAAAGTAAAACAATTTGTTATGAAATATGCTTACAACTCTAGGTCAAATTTTAGCTTCTGAATGTTTTTATCATCAGATTTAATAATATATTCTTATCAATTTTATCACAACACTTGCATTAATAAAAATGTGAGTATTTACTTTAAGGTCTTTGTGTTAACATGTTGTTTGATGGAATAATATATCATCTCTCTCCATAATACAATGCTTGGTTTTATATGTTGGCACAGATTTCTCCTGCTGATAGGTTTGTGCCTGAAGTAAATCTATGGTGTTACAAATATAATAGTGCTGGACTAAACCACTCATTTAAAGCCCATTGAGAATTCCAAAGAAAAATAAAGTGTAATAATGTGCACTGGTTTATTAGTATTGTTCAATTTTTCCAGCTCAATTTTAAAATGCAACTACATTTAGTTTAGCGTTGAAACAGGCCTTTGGCCCACCAACGATCCCCCTTACACTAGTTCTATCTTACACACTGGGGACAATTTTACACCAAGCCAATAAACCTACCAACCTGCACGTCTTTGGAATGTGTGAGGAAACCAGAGCACCCAGAGAAAACCCCCGCGGTTACAGGGAGAACGAACAACCTCCATACAGACAACACCCGTAGTAAGGATCAAACCCAGGGTCTCTGGCACTGTAAGGCAGCAACTCTACCACTGCGCCACCCTGCCATCCCAATTTCTTTACTCAATGTCCCCTAGCGTGAATGATTGGGATGGAGGACATAGAGATGCAAGCGTGCAAACGGTTTGGAATAAATGAGTGTGGTAACCCCACATCTAGCTGGAGAGTGAGTGAGCATGCATAAATGCATTAACCTCCTACAAAAGATTTAACCCAGGAGTGTGAGCAGCGATTTGATTGTTTCGTATGAATCATACCAAACTGCACTACCGTATTTTCCATCCCTCTCCCATATAAATATTTTGGCTTAGAAATCTGTTATTAGTACAGATGTATAGCAAATGATTATTGCATGAAGTGCCAATGGCAATGTTGTCTGCCAGGGCACCTAATGAAATTCTTTGACTGATTGATTACAAGATACAGCATAAAAATAGGCCCTTCAGCTCATGGAGTTCAAATTGACCCCCATCGATCACCATTCACACTAGTTCTATGTTATCCCACTTTTGCATCCACTCCCTACACATTAGGGGGAATTTGCAGAGGCCAATTAACCTACAGACCTGAACATCTTTGGAATGTTGGAGGAGGCCGGGGCAACAGAGGAAACACACACGGTCACAGGGAGAATGTGCAAACTCCACACAAACAGTACCTGAAGTCAGGTTTGAATCTTCGAATGAGGGTCAGCCCTTACTTGAGGTATCCAAAGACAATGGAGAATGCTAATGAGAAATTCTTGGTGATGCTTAGTTGCTTCTGCTGGAGGACCAAGGGGTTTTGAGTGGACCATGAGCCCTATTTTGCTTAATTAGAACGTAGAGCAATACAGCATAGGAAAAGGCATTTCTGCCCACGATGTCTGCGCCGAACATAATACAGAGATGCCAAGTGTCCCGGATTCGCTGTATTTTGTCCCGGCGAAATAACCGTTTTACGGTGTTCCGGCAGCCAAACATGCTGTTACGGAACACCGCCGCGCCGGTGTTCCTCCCGTGGTGAACGCCGGCGCCATGTGTCCCCGGTTTGCCAGCCCGGCAGCTCGCAGCCGGCCCGCGCGATCAGCGGCACTTTGCCGGGCCCTAGTGTCCGCGCCTGCGCAGTTGGGGAGGGTTGCCGGGCCCCAGTGGCCGCGCGTGCGCAGTTGGGGAGGGTTGCCGGGCCCCAGTGGCCGCGCGTGCGCAGTGGGGGAGGGTTGCCGGGCCTGGCGCCATTTCGAGCCATGCCACGCCCGGCCCAGAGCCCGGGCGGCGCCGGCCCGCGCGATCAGCGGCACTTTCTTGCCGCCAGCCGGCCGCTCGCGGCAGCCCCATCACCGGGCCTCCCCCCCACCCCCACCCCCACCCAGTGCGCAGGCGCAGACCCGCCGGCAACCTTGCCAAGTGCGCATGTGCCGCACCCGCCCGCCGGCAGCCTGCTGATCTGCACCAGTGCGCAGGCGCATAGCCGCCGGCAACAACCCCAAGTGAGTATGTTACGGAGAGAAATGCATTTAACCCCATTTGTTACGGACAAATGGGTTGAATGTTACTGTGAACTAAATTTAGGGTTGGCATCTCTGCATAATACCAACATAAACTAATCCCTTCTGCCTGTGCTGCCCGACCCATTGAGTTCCTCCAGTGCTTTTTGTCACCCATTATGTCAAGGAGAATGGTGACCTCCATCTTCCTGTCCTCGCAAGAAGTTCTGCAGAGCCAGGAGACCTTGGAGTCGATACACCTTTGCACGGAATTGTTAACAATCCTCACAGGCAAGATCTATTGTGTGCGCACAAATGGATGTCAAGCAAAGCTGCTCTGTTGTCTTTAAGTGGTCAGACTCTGATTTCACTGGAAATCTGCTCTCTCACACACATGAGCAGATTGAAGGTCTGCGTGTGACAATGGGTCTCAGAGGAGTGGGGCGTTGTGTTCAATGAACAGAGCGATGTCACTACTCTTCTTTGAGCGATGTCACATGTCATCTGCCTGTTTTGAATGAGTAATGAGATGCTATTCATAGTGCACACCTTGTGGCATTGTGATTTTTGTCCAGTTTTGCCTGCGTTGTGCAGTCACCCCTGGGAGTGCTCACTTTATCCATGCTTTTCAACATTTAATAGACATTTGGAAGTACATGGATATGAAAGGTTTAGAGGGACATGGGCCATAGGCAGGCAGGTGGGGCTGGATGCAAGTGGGGCATCCTGGTCGTCGTGGACAAGTTGGGCTGAAGGGCAGTTTCCGTACTGTGACAATGACCCTATGATCTTTGTACACCTCAACAAGGTCACCCATCAGCTTCTCACATTGCAAAGAAAAAGGCCACCTCGTCTATGATCTCCTCATGGTGGTCCGTGGGGGGGTCTTCACGTCTTTTTAATTAACCAGGACTTCTATATCCTTCTGATGAAATCTCCCTCTCCTCACTCCCTCTCCTTTCTCTCTTCCCACCTATTTATTTGAACAAATTAATCAAACTTTGAGGGGCAAAATATAGTGCTAATGATAATGGGCTTCCTGGCTCAGCATTGTAACAAAAATTCAAATACAATTTCCATGCAATGATGGTAGAGACATTACTTTGATTCAGACATTCTACATAGCAGATTGCTGGCAGGTACAATAGTACATACTTTGTAGTAAAGAAAAAACACAAGTGCCAAGGTGACACGCTTTTCGAATGAATGCCCATGGCAGTACCTTCACTGCGCCTTCTGCAACAGTTGTCCTTCTCTACTAAAATCACCGAGGCTCACAAACCTAGTAGACTTCATCTTTAGTTTTCATAACAAAGCTATTCATCAGACATTGGACTTGTTCCAAGAACAGCAGTCTAATCATTTCCAGATCAAGCTCGTTGAGGTAGAAACAAGCAAAGATCCTATAGAGGAGCAAGATAGACCACTCTTTCTAAATGCAATGGGCTGACGTGTAGTACGCAATGGAGCGGAAAGTGGGCCTTTTTTTTCATCCATTTCAGTAACCCGACCCGACCCGACTCGCAGTGTAATCAACGTTGCAGGGGAACAGTTTGTGTTAATAAATTATAATTCTGTAAATGAGAAGATTTTTACCAAAGAACTTTTATTTTTACGAGGATGTTTCCGTAACCGGCTTCCGTCTCCGCACTAGTATTTTTGCTCCGCTATGGAATCTTTGGTGTGGAGACGGAAGCCGGATACGGAAATGGGGCCAAAAATTACCCATGAATCTGCCCATGACCGTACTACGTCTTTTTCGTCGAGTGATCTGTCTTGCTTGCTATAGGATCTTTGGAAACAAGGACCTGCAGATGCTGGTTTAGTTTGGTTCAGTTTAATTTAGTTTAGATTAGAGTATTGTTGCGTGTACCGACCGAGGGACATTGAAAAGCTTTTTGTTGCGTGCTATCCAGTAAATGGAAAGACTACACGTGATTACAACTGAGCTGTCCAGAGTGTACAGATACAGGATAAAGGGAAAAGCTTTTAGTGCAAGGAGAAGTCCGGTTAAGGATAATCCAAGGGCCTCCAATGAGGTACGTGGTAGCATTGGACCACTCTCTAGTTGTTGATAAGATGGTTCAGTTGCCTGATGACAGCTGGGAAGAAACTGTCCCCAAATAAAAGATACAAAGTGCAGGAGCAACACATTGGGTCAGGCAACATCTGAAGCTTGTCACTGTATGTGACAATAAACAATATAAACTAAATTGATCTCTGGATAACATGCAAGGGTGGATTTCAGTGTAGGAAGGAATTGTAGATGCAGGTTTACACCGAAGATAGACACAAAATGCTGGGGTAACAGTGGACAGACAGCATTTCTGGATAGCAGGAATGTGTGAAGTTTCAGGTCAAGACCCTTCTTCAGTCTAAAGAAGGGTCTCGACCTGAAATGTCACCGATTCTTTCTATTCAGAGATGCTGCCAGTCCCGCTGAATTACTCCAGCATTTTGCGTCTAGGGTGGATTTCAGGTCGGTATCCTTCTTCGGACTGACTGTGGGGGGGGGGGGGGGGGGATTTGACGTGGGGGTGGGGGTGGGGAGGGGGGAGCGAGGAAGGTCTGACTCGCTCTCCTCCCTACAACATCCAAAGAAGGGTCCCAACCCAAAGTGTCACCCTGCCCTCAAGCGTATTGAGATGTTTGGTTATCTGAGAGGAACTTTACCTTCATCCTTGAAAAGAAGATTCAACCTTTAGAACACAATTCATTTATCTGCAACCTTTGTTTGGAAGATTTTAAAGAGATAAAAGCAAAATTAAGGCAAATGGGATTGACCCAATATACCAACAGCTGGCATGGACAGTCAAAGGGCTGTTTCCATGCTGTATAGCTCAATGACTCTAACTGGTGTACTTCATCCAAATTCTGGGCAATAAACCTTAGGAAAGTTGCAATTAAAGTGCCCTTGGGATATCCAAATGTATTTCACAACCAATGGGTTCCATTGGGATTTGTAAGCCAATACACATGGTAACCACCAATGGATGGAGTAATAAACCAGTGTGTTTTTTTGATGGACTTTCAGTATAGATTGAACCCACAGGCATCTGATTAAGAGCTGACATTATTACCTAGAAGCTCAGCATTCAAATTTCACAAAGGCACAGAAATGTATTCCAGAATGAAAACCACTGACATACCTTAATGTCATTAAAAGATTATGCGAAGGTTGCAGTATAATGCTCAAATTCTCATTCTTCATTGCTCTCGTATTTCTTTATAGCAGCGTAGGTCATTCTGTCATAGAATCACACAGAACAGAAACAGGCCTTTCGGCCCAATTTGTCATTGCTGATCAAGATGCCCCATCTGCCGCGTTTGGCCAATATACCTCTAAACCTTTCCTGTCCGTGTGTCTGTCCAAATGTCTTTTAAATGGTGTTATTGTATCTGCCTCAACTACTTCCCCAGGCAACTTGTCCCATTTTCTGTGCAAAAAAGATGCTCCTCGCCTTTCCCCTCTCACCATAATCCTTTGTCCTCTGGTTCTTGATTCCCCCAGGCAATAGACTGTGCATTCACCCTGACTATTCCCCCTCATGACTTCATGCATAAGATCACCTCACATCTTCCTGTGCTCCAGGAAATAAAGTCGTAGCCTGCCCTCTCCCTACAGTTCAGGCCCTCAAGTCTTGCAAATATCATCGTAAATTTTCTCTGCACTCTATTGAGGTTAATGGCATCTTCCCTGTAGCAGGCTGACCAAAACTGAACACAATACTCCAGGTGTGACTTCACCAATGTCTCGTACAACTGTAACATAATGTTCCACCTTTTATATTCAATACTCTGAGTGCCAATGTGCCAAAAGCCTTCTTCATCACCATCTTCTGCCTGCATGTGAAAGCAATTACTTCAGTAATTGAACTAAACTAGAGATATAGGATGGAAACAGGCCCTTTGGCCCATCGAGTCTGCGCCGACCAGCGATCACCATAAACCAGCCCTTTCTTACATACACTGGGGACAATTTACAATTTTTTACTGAAGCCAATTAATCAACAAACCTGAATATCTTTGAAGTGTGGGAGGAAGCCGGAGCTCAAGGATTAAAGCCACGTGGTCAAAGGGAGAACATGCAAACTTTGTAGACAACAAATGGGAATCCGGGTCTCTAGAGATGAGTGGGGCAGCAACTCTCCTGCTGCACCACTGGGCCACTAGTGACATAATACACCAATGATAAAGCAGGAGAATCCAAATTACATTTAATAATCCCTCACAGTCCTGTAATGTTAGGAACACAATAAGTGAATCACTGATCCAGTCACAGAGAAGGCTGGCTATTCTGAAGGAGGAATTTTACACATAGAGGAAACACGTGCAGGTCTATGGGAAGGCTAGGACTTTATTCTTTAGAGCACTAGAAGATGAGGGGTGATCTTATAGAGATGTGCAAGATTATGAGAGGAATAGAGTAGATGCACAGTTTTTTTTACCCTGAGTAGGGGATCACAAACCAGAGGTAATAGGTTTAAGGTGAGAGGGGAAAGATTTAATAGGAACCTGAGGAGCAACATTTTCACACGGAGAGCATATGGATTGAACTACCTGAGGAGGTAGTTGAGGCAGACGATATAACAACATTTAAAAGACATTCGGACAGGTACATGGACAGGAAAGGTATGGGCCAAAAGTGTGCAAGGGGGACAAGTGTAGATGGGGCAGCTTGGTCGGCATGGGCAAGTTGGGCTGAAGGGCCTATTTCCATGCTGTATGGCTCTATGACTCTATTACTCTAAGTGGAGGCAGCTCCTGACAGCGATTTCAAACAGTTCCTAATAGAGATAGATTAATTTTATGATTAGTACAGGTGTCAGAGGTTATGGGGAGAAGGCAGGAGAATGGGGTTAGGAGGGAGAGATAGATCAGCTTGATTGAATGGCGGTAGACCTGATGGGCCAAATGGCCTAATTCTACTCCTATCACATGACTTATGACCTTATAATTTCCTCTTGGCTGGTCTCCTGACTCACATTGTTCCACCACCCTTCTCCACAGGACACAGGACCTCCCTTCAGGCATGCAACTCACTGATGAGAATTCCACGTCTCTTTGCCAAAGCCTAGCACGTCTCTCCCTCTCCCAAGTTCCCACCTAGATATCACCATTTTACATTGAATGCTTACTTCATTCTAATAATTGACTTTAGTAGTCGGAGATGAATATTCTCCTCATGCTGCCACATTTGCGCGGTACGCATCAGCGAAACATGAAAAAAAAGGGAAAATTGAATTGTTTACTATCCTCCTCTTAGCTTCAATATCTCTAACATGCAGTTCAGTAATTGCTATCAGTGCCATGGGAATTTGTTTATCTTTGGATGTGGGCACAGTTCAAAACATTACAAGTCCAAGGATATGAGTCAGAGCAACGATTTGCAGTCCTTGCCAAGCAATTGTGTCTAATCACACTTCATTTCATCTCAGCCAATTCATCAGACAACGTCTTGGGATGCATTAGACTGACGCAGCAAGGTGAGCCTGAGACGACAGCCTCAGGGTGCATCACATATTTCACAGGAAATGTGCAAGCGGAAATGTTGAATGGCAAGGTCCTTCTTCATTTAGATTTTTTTCAAAAGGCAAACATCAGAAATCAAACCATTCCAAAGTGTCAGAAAATAGCATAGCAAAGAAAAAGCCTGAAGAAGTGTCCCGACCCAAAAGGTCACCTATCCATGTTCTCCAGTTCTCTCCTGACCCGTGGAGTTACTCTAGCACTTTGTGTCTTTTCTTTTAAGAAAAAGTAATTGGTTTGTTGAGTCTATCAAGTTAATTTAATGCAATTTTCCCCACTCTTTCTTCTGCAGGCATTTATTCACTTTTTTGTATCTTTTGAAGCTTAGAAATACACCCACCTATGCTCCAGAACATAAATAAAAATACAGCATCAAAATAGGATCTGCGACCCACCAAGTCCATGTCAACCACCAATTACCCACTCGCGCTGATTCTATGTAGAAACAAGGAACAACAGATGCTGGTTTATGAAAAAAAGACACAAAGTGCTGGATTAACTCAGCAGGTCAGGCAGCAACTCTGGAGAACATGGATAACTGATGTTTCTGGGTCATACCCCTTCTTCAGACTCAGACGAAGGGTCCTGACCCTGAAGAAGGTTCCTGACCCACAACATCACCTATCCGTGTTCTCCAGAGATTCTACCCGACCCACAGAGTTGCTCCAGCACTTTGTACCACACCGATTCTATGTTATCCCCCTTTCTCATCCACTCCTTACACACTAGGTGCAATTTACAGAGGCCAGTAAACCCACAAACCAGCATGAATTTGGGATGTGGGAGGAAACTGGAGCACCTGGAGGAAACCACGTAGTCACAGAGAGAACATGCAAACTCTGCACAGACATCAGCCAAGGTCAGAATCAAAACTGGGTCTGTGGCACTGTAAGGCAGCATCTCTACCAGCTGCACCACTTTTTAATCTATATCCACCATCCCCTTAGCCGGTGGATTCTAATTCTTGACCATACGTTTCAGGGAAAGATTTTTCTCTTCTTTGCTTAGGTTAACCATTGCCATGTGTTTGCTCAGTATCCCAGCTTATCAATGTCCACCCGAAATGTATTCTTTTCTCCCTCATTACTTATCACTCATCCAAGTTTTGTGTCATCTACAAAATGTGCCCAAAGATGGCATAAAGTAGATCAAAAACAACCACACTCCTCAGCATCCATTTTCTACCTCCATCATTCAAAAAGCAACAGGTTTTCACACCTCTCCACTTTTTATGTCTTAGCCCATTTATTGAGGTGTTGTTTGTGATCTGAAGATGGTTTAGTAGCTGGACTGTGGACTCCCAGTGAGCTACATTTAGATCTTAAATAATTCATCAAACTTTGACAGCAACCAACGTCATGAACCTCTTACTGCTTTGCAATAAAACCAAGTGAATGTGCGATCTAAAGTGAAATCCCTGGCCACATATAAAGAAAAGGCAAATTGCAGTTATATGGAGCTTCATCCGATTTGTAAAAAGCTTTACAACCAACCCTGTACCTATTCCCTCATCTCTTAAATTAAACAATCTGAATATTTTACAAACTTGAAATAAGCAAAGGAAGTAAAACAATGTGGAAATCTAATTTAGTTTAGTTTAGCTTAGTTTAGTTTAGTTTAGTTTAGTTTAATTTAATTTAATTTAATTTAATTTAGTTTAGTTTAGTTTAGTTTAGTTTAGAGATACAGCGTGGAAACAGGCCCACGAAGTCCACGCCAAACAACGATCACCTGTGCACTATTTCTATCCAACACACTAGGGACAATTTATAGAAGCCAATTAACCTACAAACCTGCATGTCTTTGGAATGTGGGAGGAAACCCACGTGGTCACAGGGAAAATGTGCAAACTCCATACAGACAGCACCCGTAGTTAGGATCAAACCCAGGTCTCTGGCACTGTAAGATCATAGTGCAGCCCTTCAAAGAGTCTTAAAAATAAATTAGCATTGTACTTCAATTTAGAAAGTTCAGCTTCTGCTGATAAACTCCCAGCATTCATGATGCAGGTGAATGCACATTTCGTGCAGTAGGATTAAAACAGTCTAATATTGAAATTGTATTGGTTTATTACCGTCACATGTACAAGACACAATGAAAACCTTGTTTTGATGCAGTCCAAGCAAATCATACCATAAGTTCTTAATAGAGGAAGGAAACAGGGTGCAGAATATAATGTTGCATCTACAAGGAAAGTGCAGGTAAAAAAAAGTGCAAGGGTTGCAGTGAGGTAGTTTGGGTGATTGGGAGTGCATCCTTAATTAGGTAGAAACGAGGAACTGCAGATGCTGCTTTGTTTAAAAAAAAACCCCGCAAAATTAGGTAGTTTGGGAGATTCAAAATACATCCTTATAATATGTAAATTCTAAATGCCCATGAATTCATATGAAATAACTTTAATAAATTTTGGACATTTTAATTATGAATTAAGAAAATCACAAAGCATAATCTCAGTCCAGTTATATTCTTTACGTTGTTTACTGATAGCACAGACATGCAAACCTAAACTTTAACAATGGATAAAAGGCAGAGATTAATACATCAATGCATATTAATGTTTTATTTGTTTTGTCACTTTGATCATGTTGATCTTTTTTAAGTGGCTCTCATGATGGCTGAACTGCTGTCCAACACTAACCGGCTCATAATTCACCTTTATTATGATGGCTATGATTCAAAAACTTACAACGCTGTTGTCTCATCATTCAGTCAAGTGTCAGGAGTGTTTAATTGTCATATGTACCAGCCATGGAACAATGACTTTCCTACTTGCTGCAGCTTAATAGGCCCGTAAACTCTATAACACACAGATAAATATATATACTAATCAATAGTATAATAAATTAATAACTGTAATACTAGGTAACCATAGTAGTTCAGAACAAAAGTCCATAGCACAACCAAAGACAGTGGAGAGAAGATAGTTGCTGAGGTCAGTGTGTGCAGTGTACAAGTGCCTGATTATTGCTGAGAGATAGCTATTGAGAACAAAAGACTGGCATTTCATGAAATCTTCAAGGTAAAACAGACACAAAAAAGTAACCAGGGCACGCACTGTTTATCTTTAAACACCATAATTAATTTAATATGTTTCCACAAAATTCCATATAATTGCTCAAAATCAGATTTTGAAACATAAGGTCTTCTAGCGCCTGTTGTTGGAAGAATCATTCCTTGACTGAATTCTGATTAAATTAACTTAGTTGAATAGTCTGTGCACCTGGACAATCAAATTACCTTCCCTCAATCATGTTCTGGTGCATAAATTTGGTTCATGAAGCAACAGTGGCACAGCTGTTGTCTCACAGTGCCAGAGACCCAGGTTCCATCCCAGCCTCGGCTGCTGTCCGTGTGGAGTTGCACATTTTCCCTGTAATCGCGTTAGGTTTCCTCCGGGTGCTTCAGTTTCCTCCTGCATCCCAAAGACGTGTCTAATTGCATATTCTGACAATGAGTGTTTATCTAGAATTAACGTATCTCTTGCAGTAGCATTTACAAAACAGATATTTCCATGTTCTCACCTTTCCATTTCGTACACAGTAACTTGGAAATTGGATCAGACAAGAAACAATTCCCAAGTTATGTATGAGCAAGCTGTTTTGCATACTAGAAGTGTGTATCATAAATTTCCCTTTGAAATGCCACCCACTGAGAACTTGGACCAGAAACTTAATGTTACAATTCACTCTAGCACAGTTTTCCTGATGCCATTTGTTTATTTGATGTTATTGCCAATGTGCACAGTGAACATTTCTGGCTTGAGGACAAAAATTAGAGAGAGCAGACACATCTACGGATTGACAATGCATAGCTACCAAGGACCAAATCGCACAACAAGTTGATCACCTTTATCTTCATTGTCTCTCACGGTGATGCTCATGTCACTTTGCACTCAGTCAGTGCTAAGATCACCATACTTGTGCATTGTGCACCTCAGTGAAAGATGCCATAAGTCTATTAGACCTGGGCGGAACATTGGCACAGCGGTAGATCTGCTGACTTACAGCACCAGAAATACAGTTTTGATCCTGACTATGGGTGCTGCCATTCATTTGCACATTCTTCCTGTGACCGTGTGGGTTTTCTCCGGGTACTCTGGTTTCCTCCCACATTCCAAAGACGTGCAGGTATGTGGGTTAGACAAAATGTTTAAGAAGGAACTGCAGATGCTGGAAAATCGAAGGTAGACAAAAACGCTGGAGATACTCAGCGGGTGCAGCAGCATCTATGGAACGAAAGAATAGGCAACGTTTCGGGCTAAACACCTTCTTCAGCTCCATAGATGCTGCTGCTCCCGCTGAGTTTCTCCAGCATTTTTGTCTACCAGGTATGTAGGTTTATTGGCTTCTGTAAATTGTCCCATCTGTGAAGGATAGAACCAGTGTATGGGTGGCCATTGGTCGGTGCGGACACGGTGAGCCGAAAAGCCTTTTTCCAAGCTGCATCTTTGAAACTAAAAACAAACTGCAACTAAGAACATAGATGCAGATTTAGGCTGTTTGGTCCATCAAGTCTGCTCTGCCACTCAATCATGATTGATTTAATTTTCCCTCTCCACCCATTCTCCTGCCTTCTCACTGTAACTCACCAGTACTAATCAAGAATCAATTTCTGCTTTAAAAATACCCATGACCTGGCCTCCACCGCTGTCTGAGGCAATTATTTCCACAGGTTCTACAGATGCCACAATCTATTCTGATGTTCCCGGTGTCCAATGGAGATACTGTCTCATCTTCTTTGGCAGCTTCACGTGGCTTTCTGAAAGTCTAGGTAAACAACATTCACTGACTATCTCTTGTCTGTTCTGCTATTTACTTCCTCAAAGAATTCCCACAGATTCATCAGACAAGACCATGCTGACTTTGACCTATTTTATCCATGAACTTCTAAGTACTAAACTCATCCGTTATAATGGGCTCTAAAATCTTACCAGCCACTGAAGTCAGGCTTACTGGCCTATTTAGAGTCATAGAGTTATACAGCATGCAAACCAGCCCTTTGGCCCATTTGCCCCATTTTCCCATGCTGCCCATCTAAGCTATGCCCATTTAATTTTTATCCTCTAAAGCTTTCCGATCCCTGTACCCATCCAAACATCTTTTAAATGTTATCGTACCTGGCTCAGTCACTTCCTCTGGCAACCAATTTCATGCACACACCACCCTCTGTGTAAAAAGGTTGTCCCTCAGGTTCCTAGCAAATCTTTCCTCTTTCCCCTTAAACCTGTGCCCTCACATTCCTGATACCCCAACCCTGGGGAAAAGGCTGTGTACTTTCACCCTATATTTTCCCCTTATGATTTTAAACACCTCTTTAAATCATCAGATGTTTATGATTTTAAACATCTCTTTAGATCATCACCTCTTTAGGTCCAATTCTATACTGCCATCATAGAGTCTGTCCTTACCTTCTCCATCATGGTCTGGGTTGGCTCAGCCACCAAGCACGACACCCGGAGGCTGCAGCAAATCGTTCGAGCAGCTGAGAAGGTTGTTGGCTGCAACCTTCCCCTCATTGACGAACTGTACACTGCAAGGGCCAGGAAGCGAGCGGGTAAGATTATATTTGACCCCTTTAACCCTGGCGACAAACTCTTTGAAGCCCTTCCCTCTGAAAGGCAACTCCAGACTGTCAAAGCCACCACAGCCAGACATAAAAACAGCTTTTTTCCATGAGTAGTAGCTCAACTCAATAACCAAAAGTCTGTATCCTCATTTTGCTCTGGTATTTTATTTTATTCACATATTTAAACTAATGTTTTCTTATTTATGTTTAATGCTTTATGTATCATTCTTAATTGTTACTGTATGTCGTGTTGCTATTTGCGAGCGGAGCACCAAGGCAAATTACTTGTATGTGTACATACTTGGCCAATAGATTTATTCATACATTCATTCAAATCCCAATTTTAACTCCAAGGAATGAAGTCCTAGCCTGTCCAACCTCATCCCATAGCTCAGACTATCAAGTCACGGCAACAACCTTGTATATCTCTGCACTTTTTTCAGCTTAATGACATCGTTCCTAGAGCAGGACTTCCAAAACTGAACATGATACGCTAAGTGAAGCATCACCAAGTTCTTGTACAACTGCAATTGCAACACCCCTTATCCACATTCCTCAATTTTCCCTCTACTCCCTGGCAACCTAAGTGCCCCAGGTGTAATTTTTTTTGGCTGATCCTTAATCATGGGGGGCAAGGTGGCACAGTTTGTACATCTATAGCCTCACAGCTCCAACCACCCGGATTACATCATAAGCTATAAACTAGGGTACCGTCTGATTCTCCTAATGCCAGCTCACTTCAGGGAAACAGCGAACCATCGGGGGATGTAAGTGGGGGAGTCCTGTCACCTACCTCTCCAGGACATAGCCGTAAATCAGTAAGACAATGGAGACCACCAATAGAAGGCACTGCAGAGAAAACCAGACTGGAGCAAACTTCCATTAATTTACAATCATTCAATAAACTAAACTGTACTGTACTGCACTGTATTAATTGACATGCTTTAGTAATGTTACAACATTTTGAGATTTTAAAAATCAAATCTGCAATTTATCCCATCAGATAAAGCATAAAAATAAGTTTAATTTGACACCCAATTCACTTTCATATCTTCAGTATTAAAAAAGTTATGGCCATTTTCATACTTGGAAATTAGCATCTTGTTCCCTATTGCTTTTCCATTGACTTAACTCAAAAGCTGTGATCAAGGACAGTCAAAAGCCCATAACTTTCTTAAAAATTAAGAGAACTGAACGAAATTTTACTTCGGAGTAACTTGAGTGATTCTGTGAAGAACCCCGCCAGTCCGCATGCGCGTCATTACGTCTGACGCATGGCGCAGCGACCTGCTGGGAGGCACATCGCTCCTCCAGCGGTAAGTTTAAAAACCCTCAGGTAAGTGTAAAACTTAGTCGGAGGTCGTTTTCTGCGCTTGGTAATTCTTGTTTCAGGAGCAAGGTCGAGAATGGAAAAAGCGTCGAAGGTGAAGTCAAGGCGAGCCGCCGGGAGAGTAGCTGTGGAAGACCGCGGGAGTGCGGGTAGCGGGCGGCTGCCTATCTCACCTACCGAGTCGCTGATGGTACGACCAGCTACTGCAGACTTGGTGCCTGAGAGCACTGTGGCTGCCCCATTGGGGCGGAAAGCCACTAAAAAGTCTGCACGGCCCGTAGACTCGGATGAGTCGGGTCGGGAGGGTTCCCCTTCGATAATGGATAACGTCTTTGGACGGTTGTCCACGATGGAGCTCCTAATGGAGAGGATGCTCCACCAAGATACACTCCAACAGGAGGAGTTGTGTCAGTGCGGGTCTCCTCGGGGGGCCACGCCAGCGGCACCTGTATCAGGGCTGCGTAATGTCTCCCTCTCGGAGTAGGAGAGCATGTGGGGTAAGTTTTATTCTGACTCCGAGTCCGTGGGTATAGCTGTGGAGCATACCCCAAGGGATGAAAGGCACGAGCCAGAGGTGCCAGTCCCGGCAGCAAGATTTGCTATCCCCACAGAAACAGGGGAACCACTGGGTGATGAGTTGGCCGCAAGTATAAATTACCTGGCCTCACACCAGCTTCAAGAGCATACTATGGAGGAAACATCCAAAAAATATGAGACCCCTGCCAACTGTGCCCTACTCAAAGTGCCGGCGGTTAACCACGCCATCTAAGGTCACATGGGCGAAGGTATCCGAGCTCATGAAATGAGGCTTCAGAGGGTACTGAAGCTGCTCGCTTCGGGCATTACAGCGTTTGCCAGGTCAGTGGATGGAGGGCACCTGTCTGAAGTACAGCAGGATGCCCTGGCCCTCATGTGCAATGCACCTTTTCAGATAAATTGCCATCCGCCCTACTATCAACCCTAAGTTCGTGGCTCTGTGCAAACCGAGCAATATCCAGCCACCGAATCTGCTGTTCGGGAAGATCTCTCAAAAAGAGTCAAGGAGCTAGACGATGAGGCAAGAACGGTCGGACTCATCAAAGCACCGACGGCCAGCAAAACCTTGCTTCAGCGGCAGTACCCCTACAAACGGTTCGCTGAAACCGGTTCAGGTCAAGGACCAAGCGGGCCAATCACAAATATGCGCAGCTGGCGCACTCCAACAGGGCAAACACGATCTTACCCCCCAAAAACCGGGGGCAGAAAATACCATCAGTAACCATGGAGGTAGGTGGGTCTGGTACTTGTTGGAACATATTAAGTGGGGATCGCCTACAAGTTGGGGAGAGATTACACTTGTTCTTGAAGGAATGGTAAGGGATAACATCAGATTCATTTATACTGCACAGTATACAAGGGGTTCGAATTGAATTCCTTCCCAATTTGCGTCCACCCACACAGCATACACCAAGCCGGACATTGTTTTTTTCACAACAAGAGAATTTGGAGGTACAAGTTGAAATTGAAAAGTTATACAAAAAAGGGGTAATTGAGAAGGCGGTTCACTAATCTTACCAATTCATGTCTAATATTTTTCCTAGGCCAAAGAAGGATGGGGGATGTTGAATCATCCTTAATCCTTTTGTGCAGTATAAACATTTCAAAATGGAAACCTTTGTTACTGCCAAACAACTGATTTCCAGAGGATGTTTTATGGCATGTATAGATCGTAAAGATGCATATTATTCAGTGCCTGTTCATAAGGATCATCGGAGATATTTGAAGTTTAGCTGGATGAGGCAATTATGGCAATTTAAAGCATTGCCTAATAGGTTAACCTCTGCCCCTAGATTATTTATAAAACTGTTAAAACCAGTGCTGGGGCTACTCCGGGCTCAGAGTCATATTGTAATGGCTTATTTGGATAATATCTTAATCATAGGGAAGACTCGGGAAGCAGCTGAATTATCTGTTTCAGCTGTTAAACTCATGTTTGAGAGATTGGGGTTTCTCATCCATCCAGTTAAATCTAAATTGATACCAGTTCGAGTTATTGATTATTTGGGATTCACGATTAACTCAACTCACATGTCTGTGACTCTGCCCAGGGGCAAGAGATTAGACTTAATTGAAGGCTGTAACGAGCTCGTGGTGGAGCAGCAACCTTCAATTAGACAGCATGATTGGCAAAATAGCGGCTGCCTTTCCAGCTGCACAGTTTGGACCTTTGCATTACCAAAATTTACAATGTGCACAAGGGCAGGCACTCAGGATAAATGCAGGTCATATTGACAGGCCCGTGCAATTACCAGCTGAAGCCATTGCTGAAGTGCAGTGGTGGATAGTGAACATTTCGAGTTGCTCCAGTAAAGTTCTGATTGAGAAACCTTCAGTTGCTTTACAGACTGATGTTAGTGCCCTAGGATGGGGTGCTACTGATACCATCTCTAGCTGTGGAGGCAGATGGAATATGCATGCGGCATTTATTCTTCAATCATATGGGATTAACTATTTAGAACTGTTGGGAGCATTCTATGGTCTTAAGGCTTATTGTACTAGTCACTTGCATATTCAGCTTCAGATTGACAACACTACGGCAGTGGCATATGTTAATTACATGGGTGGAATCAAGTCGGAATCTTGTGATAGATTGGCTAACCTTATTTGGCACTGGTGTATTACAAGAAACACTTGGGTTTCAGCTATCTACCTACCAGGTAGATTCAACCAGGTCATGGAAATTCAATGACAACACAGAATGGATGTTGAATCATGATGTATTTCATGATATTGTTGTTCGGTATGGGATGCTAGATATCGATTTGTTTACATCCAGACTCAATCACCAGTTAACAAAATATGTTTCATGAGAACCAGACCCAGGGGCAGCAGTAGATGCATTCTCGCTACACTGGGGTGGAATGTCTTTATATGCATTTCCCCCATTTTGCCTCATCAGTCGGTGCTTGCTCAAGATCAAGCAGGACCTCCGCCTCAGGAGTTTTTGTGGTACCCGACTGGCCTACTCAGCCATGGTTCCCACTCGTTTTGGGAATAATAACACAGCCTCTTATGACTGTCCCGAAACATCGTAACCTACTGATGCACCCTGTAACTTGGGAGCAACATCCATTACATGACTGTATTGATCTATAAATTTGCAGATTCTAAGGAGGCCATACTTGGGGCTTGGACTATCCGATCGTACCGTGGATGTGATCACTGCGGCCTGGAGGGATAGTACCAAAAAACAGTATATCTCTCATGTCAGGAAATGGGAGGTGTTCTACTTACGGGGGAACATAACATACCACACGGCACGCATCTCAGATGTGCTAGAGTTTCTGTCAATGTTATATTTTGATGAAGGGTTGAGCTATAGTGCCATCAATAGTGCCAGGAGTGCCCTGTCATCTTATTTATGGCCTGGGGTCAGAACAACATTCTGTTGGATCTCACCCTTTAATATCCCGGTTTATGAATGGTATTTTTAATTCCAATCCCCCCAGGCCCAGGTACTCTGAAATCTGGGATGTGAGGGTGGTACTCACGCTGCTTCACCAGTGGGCTCCAGCCACATCCCTGCCTTTGCCCAAAATAACCCTTAAGGTGGTCATGCTAATGCGCTGGTTTCTGCGCAATGGGTCCAGACGTTGCAGAAGCTGCGACTGGACAGGATGGTGTCATCTGGAAATAACATAACGTTTTACATTTATGACAATTAAACAGAGCAGACCAGGGGTGTCAGGGTTCAAGCTTAATATTTTGGCATACCCCACGGATTTACGATTCTGTGTAGTTTCGCACTTGCAACATTATATCAAGGTCACCAAGAGCCTCAGAGGCTCAGAATCAGCATTATTTATCAGCCACAAAAAGCCGCATAAGAAAGTATCGGTACAGACCATTTCAAGATGGCTGAAACAGGTTCTGGTTTGTGCAGGAGTGGACACTGACTATTTTAAATCTCACTCCACCAGGGCAGTATCAACGTCAGCAGCAAGGGCAATGGACGTCCCTCTTGACCATATCCTCGCAGCTGCTGGATGGTCAAATGAACTGACTTTTCAAAGGTTCTATAACAAACCGCTTACCGGACCGGGGGTATTCGCACATTCTATTTTAGGTTCTGTTTCATAGCTTCCCCGGGAGAGAGGGGTTGCTATTGTTTTTTGTTTGTTAAATAAATCATTCACATGTTCAAATCAATGCCATGGTTCAGTGCATTATTTATTATTCACTCATCCTGGGTCAATCGATGCAGTGAGACGCCTGGATTCGTATCTACGGCATGAAATCACAGATCTTTGAAATCTTCACGGAATCACTCACGTGACTCCGAAGTAAAATAGTAAGATTAAATGAGAACCTACCAGTTTGAAGTCTGATCTTTATTTTATGAGGCATTACGATGAGTGATTACGTGCCCACTGCTCCCAACCCTCATATCACGAAAGTCATATTGTAGCTCTAGATTTCTAATCTTACTATGTTACGTCAATTACTGTTACCTGTGATTTCACACCGCTGCTTTGAAGATTGACACGCATGCGGACTGGCGGTGTCTTCACGTAATCGCTCATTCGTAACGCCTCATAAAATAAAGATCAGACTTCAAACTGGTAAATTCTTGTTTAATCTTACTATTTTCAGTTATTATAGATTGAAGCATTCTGAAACAAATATGAAACAATCTTACTTGGATGACCTGAAATTAAAGCATATAATTAGTTAGTTACCTAATTGTAGCTAATTACAAAATTAAATTACTAGATCTAAACATCTTTCCATTTCTTAAGAAAAGATTAACATTTTTAAATAGCCTAAGTGTCCAAATAACATTCACACAATAATTCACAATATAACATGATTTTTAAATCTCATTGTCATGAATTTAAAGGCCAAATGGAAGGAAATTAGTGTTTAATTCCCGTAAATTAATGGCCATTTAAATAATCTTGCGAGTGAGATTTTGTGGCACGCGATCGTTTGGAACGTTGCGGTTGCAGTGAATTTAAACCCCATATTGGCAGGAAAAACACTGCCGGTTCGTATATTTACATAATCACCTTTTCGCAACATGAAATTTTGATTAAACGCATCCTAAGAAGCACGTTTATATGTAAAAATAAATGGCGTACCTTAGCTTTGTCCCGTACGTGAGATCGGTCCCGTTGTCGGCATTCACGGCTTTAGAAGTAGATTTTAATTTTAATCATGCTATTAAATTATCCAGCGCTAATTTTAATAAACTTGATATAACGGCAGTCGGAAAACAATTTTTCTTCAGCAACTAAACAGCCTGACAAAGATCGATTTGAACAGGCTGGAGAAAAACAGCATTTTAAACCCGCTCCCCTCTCAAAGGGACCAAAGTCGTGCGCATGGCTAGTGACAGAACTGCTGCGCCGCTGAAGGTAAGTTTTGTAACATACCTACATGCTTTGTTTCATTTTTTGATTGGTGACTGACCAAAAATATAATTTCTCATTACATAGCAGGGATGCAGACAACATGCAGGCAGATGTACAGTTTAGATTGGCTTAATGGTCAGCGTAGACGTTGAGGGCCGAATGGCCTGCTCCTTTGCTGTATTGTTCTGTGTTCTATATTCTGTGTTCTGTGTTCTATGTTGTATGTTCTATGCTAATCCCAGCGCCACCCTTGTTGGGAACCTCTGTGATTTATAGAAAGTACTAGACTAAGTGGGATCCGTTGGGTCCTTGTCACATGGGAGGCCTGGACCCCCAACACAACCCTTTCCCGAATGCAATATTCCACCAGTCACCCGTTCCCCCAATGCAACCTGTCCCCCCAACGCGATATTGCACCACTCACGCATAAGCCCCCAACTGCGCAGGCACAGCTCATTTCCCCATCCCCCAGCACTACCTCCCCCTCCTCTTCACCCTCCCTCTTCTTCCCCTCTCCACCTCTCCTCCCCCAATCCCTCCCTCACCTCTCCCTCCCTCTCCTTTCCCCTACCCTAAGTCATTCATTCCCTCCATCCATAAACAGCAGCATCTGCAGTTCCTTCCTCCACAGGTCATTCATTGGTAGCTATGATTTAGATCCAGTTGACTTGACGATTAGACCAGTTTGCATCGTGTGTGTGTGTGTGTTTGTATGTGAGTTACTCAGACTTTGCGCAAACTGTTCGACCACCCTGCAAACCAACTTTCCCTCCCTTCCTCTGCCCACTCCAGCTCAGCCGCCGTCTGGCCTGTCCCCGTCCTGTCCGACCTACTGCTACTGCTTCTCGGCCTATCCCCACCCTGCCCACCCTGCCAACCCGCCTAACTGCCAGGCCAATGGAGTCAGTGTTCGTCACATTCTCGATGAGCTGGTGGAGAAGATCTCTTCCGAGAAGGCCGTGAGTGTGAGTTACCGCAACGGCGGCAGCGGAGTAGGCGGATCCGGGGGGACGGGTAGATGGGACCTCGATTGCCACAGAGGGTGAGTGGGGGAGAGGGGTAAGCGATGAGGGAGAGAGAGACGGGTCCAGGGCCTCTACTGGGCCTCCATTGGGCCTCCACTGAAACGCCTCCCTTTGACCCCATGGCCGTTGCCGGTGGTGGGGGATACGATAGACAAGTTACTGTGAGGAGGGGAGAGAGGAGTTTGTGAGGGAGATGCTTCCACCAGTGGGGCAGGAAGGGGCGTCGCCACCCCGGCCATGGCATTGACTGACAGGAGAAGAGACCGATCTGTGTGGTACTGACTGAAGGAATGTGCGCATGCATGGTCTTTAAGATTTTTAAACCTCAATAACTTTTACAATATACCACCGATCGGAACGAAACCTGTTGCACTCACAGCACAGGAGAGCGATGAGTAATCTGGCAAGAGTATATAATAAAATGTAATTTATTTCCTTTCATTGAAATTTGCAGCATGAATTGGTTATAAATTTTTCTATTACTTTTCCAATCCAGTTGGATGACAGCATGTGCTGAAATTAAGAAGTTTACTTCTGAAATGTTCACCCCATTATTTTTCTTGGACCTATTATTTATCCTCTCAGCCATGTAGTGAGACACAGCCACCCCAACGGGGAGGGTAACAGGGTCATAAGGCCTAGGGTCACCCGGTCGAGTGAGGGCCGCTGAGAAAACCCACCATGGACCTTGGCCACACCCCTAGTGTAGGGGAACCGCAGGGGTCCATCCCCGGGAGCTCTTGTCTTGGGCCTGGTTTTCTTCATTCTGCCCAAAATTCCCCTTTTATCTCACAACGTATTTTCCGAAGGGCATAGAGGGTGCTTGTGGGAATGCTGTCTATCTGTTCCTTATCCACTCCAGCTCGGAGGAGGGCCAGAAAGAGTTCCTTTTTGGATAGATGCCCCTTAGCCCCTACCCCCTGGTCTGGGATTGGATGCATCTAATCCCCTCACTTGTCGCCTTGAGGAAGGCATGGTCAGTCAAATGGTCCGACCTCTCGGGTGCATTGAGGGCTGTACCTATAGATTCCTTAACCACCGGTCCCAGGATCAGGATACCCGCCTGATGCCAGGTGTCGCAGTCTTAACCAAATAAGAAAGGAGGGAGGCAGTAAAGTCACAGTCCTCAGGACTCTCATAATTCCAGTTGTTGTTATACAAGGACATAATCAGGGCACATTGTCTCAGTGCCACTGCCCCCTCCTCGGCTGTGGACCATGGGGGGGGGGGGGGGGGGTGGGGGTGGGGGTGGGGGGGGGGGTTGTAAGTCTGTCGGTGGGGGAAGGTAGGGACCCTGATTCACTGCCTGTTCCCCACTTTGGTTATCATACCGAATGTCCTCATCCCAGGTATTAACATCCTCCCCCTTTATTATTAGTGAACAGACTTTAATCGGGTCAACTTGCCAGTCCGCACGCTTAGCCGCCTCATCTTGCTGGAGTCTGCCCAATGCACAATCAGTGTCCACTGTCTGGCTTTCCATCTCTGTTGCCTGGTTTCCTCATGTCTCCGCTGCCTCTGGTAGAGTCAGTGGGTGCTCCTTTAATTTATCCATTTCGTCTTTTAGGTTTTTCACTTCTTGTTGTTTTTGTTTAAGATTCTCATGATGAGATTTAACTATTGATAGTAACAGCCAGAATGCTCCTTTGTGGCCCCCCTTTTCCTCGGGGAACCCGCTCTCTTTTACCTGTGTCAATATATTATGTCCTATTGTAACATTCAGATTGTTGTTTAGTGCATTGTATTATTGATGGGCATCCTGGACTGAGCAATTAAGTTGGCCAAACTCGCAAACTCGTCCATAATATCCACACACCCTGGAATCTGGCAAGTTTCAGGCTCCACTGCTATCTTTGACTTGCACATTTTTATTACTAAGTGTCTGTTATCTGAATCCTGCCGACTACGCCAAATGTTGTGTTCGATAAATCATTGGATTCAGATAACAGAGTTTCATTCACTCAGTGATTTATTAAATAAGGCACATACACTCACGTATCCATGAATATCCCTGAATGCACTTGAAATTCCCGCGTACACAGAAGAGCATGCCGCAGGATGTTCTGTTCAAGATTACCTGGCACCGTTTGCGACACGGTCCAAGGCTGAGGTTCTCTCCCCGAAAGGGCGGCCAACACCAATTTCTATTGCATTTCTTATCAGAGCAGACCATGCCACTGCCCGATCCCGAGCCAATCATAAGCCCCCCTTGTCTGCAACGCGTCTGTGCTACTAGCGGCAGGGGGCACGGGTGGTCGACCCAACTATTGCTGTTGTGTTTTGTTTGCCAACATAGCCTTTCCCAGGCAATGATCACAGGTGCAAGGAGATAACGCGTTTGGAAACTTGTTTTTGAGAGGCTATGGAATGTAGGGCTGCTAACTTAACTCCATTTCTCATTTTAGCTGAAATTGTTAGTTTAACCCTTACACTACATGTAGTCAGGATCAAACCGGGGTTTTTGGCACTAAATCGGTAGCTCTACCACTATGCAATTGTGCCACGCCACCGTAATTTGTCCATTATTTAACCATTGATCAATAAAACATTGCAAACACTGAGAGAGAAAAGAGAGAAATTCTGATTCTATTTGAGCGAATCTCTCAGCAAGCAATAAGGGGAGATTTTGTGGGCATGATGTAACCTTATGGTTAATGTGTTGTGGGAGTGGGGTTCAAAGGAAAGTGAAAGTTCATCAGTAAGGTTAAAATTATATACCTGCCAGAGATGTTGCCTGTGATAAAAATTATCTCCAGTTTTCAATGGGAATTGTTTCATTTTTATTTTCAGAAACATTCTGTCAATTTTGTTACTCAAGGTGCTAATGTGTTAATTGCTGTATGAGTGTGATAAATATTTTTACCTGTGCTAAAGACATTGGATTAGACTAATTGAGGATTGCATGACTTAACAACAGTAAGTTAAAGTTATTTTGGCATGAATCTTTCATGAAATGTAATGCTTTCATTGAAGGTGCAGCTGGTAGAGCTGCTGCATGACAGTGCCAGAGAGCAGGGTTCGAACCTGACCTGATCCCTGGTGCTGTCCGTGTGGAGTTTGCACATTCTCCTTGTGACAGCATGGGTTTCCTACTGGTGATCTGGTAACTCCCCTCATCCCAATGACGTGTGGGTTTGCAGATGCATTGGCCTCTGTAAATCGCCCCTGGTGTGTCGGGAGCAGATACGAAAGTGGGATAACATAGAACTGGTTAGAATGGGTGATCGATGATTAACGTTGTCTCAGTGGGACTAAGGGCCTGTTTCCAAGCTATGTCTTTATACTGTAAACTAAACACAAGAAAACCCTTTTTCCTCCATATGGCTTCACGAGCAACAGCGGAAAATGCATGAGTTAAAGGATAACGGGGGTTGATGGCCAGTTAATGAAATCCTGGCTAGTGAAGATAGCTTCAGTCTCTCCATAACATGCATGTCTCCTATTGTAAGACAGCCATTACTTTGGATGCTGTTCTAAATAATCAAGAGTTAATGAATGTCACGTGCCAACTAAATGGACACTGTAGTATAATGGGAGATAACATAAGGCAGATAATTGAACATTTGGTTAAAGACCTGAATTTAGGAAGAGGGGTAAATGGAGAGTGGGTGGGGATTAGAGAATGATGGAATGTGTGGACAACAGAAGTGGGTGAAGGGAGAATCAGGAATCAAGAATCACGAATCAATTAGGAATCAAGAATCAACCCTTCCCATCCCACACCCCAAATCTCCTTCAATTGCTTCCTATCTCTTTTCTAATGACAATACTTGAGTAATGTACCTACAGTTGAGATGCGATATTTAGTCCTACAACACTAGAGGCAATTTTCAGAGGCCAATTAATCCAAAAACCTGCAAGGTTTTGGGATGTGGGAGAAAACCGGGGCACCTGGAGGAAACTTAGACGGCTACAGGGAGAACATGCAAACTCCATGCAAACAGCACTAAGGTCAGGATTGAACCCAGGTCTCTGGTGCTGTGAGGCAGAAATCTACCAGCAGGGCCACTGTGTCACCCTTTATTATTGTAAATTGTTGATGAATGCATTTTACCTTGAAGGAGGACTATCAGTGATTTAATAGGATATCAACTAGGATATGAAAGAGCTGAGTAATGTAAATCCAGATATTCCTGGATTATATTGTCAAGTGCAAAAACTAAAATGCTATATAACTGGCAACTCCAAAAACCAATCGGAATTGGAAAGTTTATTGGGAATGAATCTCCCCTTTAATAGATGATTCAAATAGAAAATTACATTTTATTCCACAGGATTAGCTAGTTAAAAGAGAAACTGGACTATTAAAACTTTAATGTAAAATGCTGCATGTATGTGGAACAGCCAAGCATACAGAGGGAATTAATGGGCTAAAAGATTCATATTTCAAAAGCGATAAAGGACACAATGTGCTGGAGTAACTCAGCAGGTCAGGCAGCATCTCTGGAGACATGGATAGGTTTTGTTTCGGGTTGAGACCCTTCTTCAGACTGATGGTGGCGGGGGTGAAGAAAGCTAGAAGTGAGGAGAGGCAGGACAAAGCGTGGCGGGTAATAGGCGGAAGCAGGCAAGTGCGTTTTTTTAAAATAGGAAGATGGGCGGAACAAATGTCAGAGATAAAAGCAGAAGGTGTGAGATAGGGTTAAAAAGTTTCAAATTGTGGAGCAAAAGAGAGGAAAGATGCAGGAGGGGAATGTGGGAGGTGGGGAGAAATAGGTGGGAATGCAGGTGGGGCATAGGGGAGGAGAGAAACAATAGTAACTTGATTGAGATAGAACTGACCTGGTTAATAAATAATAAACAGCAGAACTAAACTACTTTGGTTCAGGTTTCAGGTATCCCAGTCTAGCGCCTAATTCCCACAAATAGTTACTCTGAAACAGACCCGAGAAGCTTTATCTTTGTACAAATTTGCAATTTTCTCAGGAACATTTTGCACTGCTCTCCAGCTTTAGGTCAGGCTAGGAGCTGAAGAAGAAAATGGTTTATAACAAAATTGTTGGAAGGAACTGCAGATGCTGGTTTATACCGAAGATAGACACAAAATGCTGGAGTAACTCAGTGGGTCAGGCAGTATCTCTGGAGAAAAGGAATAGGTGATGTTTCGGGTTCTTCAGACTAGAGAAATGAAGGCAGGAGTTTTAACATCTCAGTTCGCACGGTGGTGCAGCGGTAGAGTCGCTGCCATACAGCAAATGCTGCGTTGGTGACCCGGGTCCGATTCCGACTACAGGTGCTGTCTGTACAGAGTTTGTACGTTCTCCCCGTAACCTGCGAGGGTTTTCTGCGAGATCTTCGGTTTCCTCACACACTCCAAAGACATACAGGTATGTAGGTTAATTGGCTTGGTAAATGTAAAAATTGTCAGACTTCCGGTGGCGTCATGGAGCTGTGAGAGGCACAGCATTCGGCTCCGCTCCTGACGAATGTGTGAATTCGCTTAAAAAGACCTTTTGGAAGATGGGACTGATTTAAAAATACTTACTGGAGCTGCTTGACGTCGCGCTGGTGATTTCATCAGAAATCGCCGTGAAATAACGGAGAATAACGGTACTTTTAAATGCAAAAGAAGATTCTTCCCCAGAGACCAATTACAAGACTCCGTCTCAAAGAACTGGGTAAAACTCTGCAAACAGCATCAGAAAGTTCTGAAGAATTAGCCACTGAAATGGCTACAAAGGAGAAACAGATGGAACATATGGAGCAATTGGTAAGAGATTCACTAAAGAAAGACTTTGCTACTATGTTACATGAGGAGATTTCTGCAACGATAAGTTTGACTCTGTTTTCCATACTACTACAGCATATAGCACTGCTATGAAAGATATGGAAACAGTGATGAAGGAAATCTCTGAAGAGATGAAAAGAATGAGGAAAGATCAAGATCGTGTCTTGGGGCAACTCGCCAAAATGACTTATAAATGCCTTGACTTGGAAGCACGATCAAGACGGCAGAAATTAGGAATAGTTGGAGTGAGAGAGGGCAAGGAAACTGGAATGGACACTCGGGAGTTCGCTGCCAACTTACTTAAACAAGTATTCAACCGAAAATAGATGTGGCACATCGGGTGTGAAGAGCTCAATCAAGGCTAGGAGCCCCTCCAAGACAGATCATAGTGAAATTTCATGACATTTCTGCTTTGGAATATATTATGAAAAAAATTCCATTCGGAACGAATCTGATATTAGATTTTTTAGAGATTACCCAGCAGAAGTGGCTAAAAAACGGGACCTGTTCACAAAGACAAGACAGATCCTGAAAGGAATTCAAAACGTAAGATAAGGCATAATGTACCCTGCAAAAATGAGGATCACTTACAAGAGTATGGAACGTGCTTTTACTGATCCAGAAGCAGCATACGAATATGCTCAAGAAATCATAAACGAGACCAACAGATAAGTAAATCACCACGACTATCAGGACCTGGTTTTTTACAAATATCGGCAGAGGAGAAGCTGAGAAAATATGACTTTTTAATAAAATTAATTATAAATGTTCTCGTTAAGATGGCGGAATTTTACATGAGGCGATGTCTAGACACCTTATCTTCTTTGGAATGTTAACCCAAGGACGAACTTTTTTCTCTTTGAATGAAAGACTTAAAAATAAAGGGGAGCCGTGGAGCATGGAAAAATCAATATAAATGGACTTGAAAATAACATTTTACGAATTCAAAGATTTAAATAATCTTATACTAACATATAAGTAATTGAATTAACTTAACAATAGCAATCTAATATGAATTAGTATAACGTAACAATGACTAACTCCTCCGGGGAGGGGGGGAAGGGGGGGGGGTTATTTCAAATTGTTAATGAATCTCTAGATTTAGGACAACGAGCTAAATATAATGATATATGTTAATATTATACTAATAAACTAAACCACATTTAACAGATTATGTCCCAGTTATGCGTGAGTAGAGGGAAGGAGATTCAGACACTTGGCAGATAGCCAGGAGTCTGATTCTGGTTAACCCCTTCCAACCAGCTGTTTACTATTATAAGAGACTGGGATCTGACAGTAAAGAAAATGTAAAAACCATTAGTATATAGTAAATGGTAGATTATTTGAAGATTCAATTAGATATACATATTCGTAGTTTCTTTATATATCATTCAGTCGAACTGGCCCTTCTTCCTTCTTACAATATTTGGTTAAGGGAGCAGAGCTTAATGTAAATTAACATCAATGGAAGTCCTTAAATATGTAGCTACCACCAATAGGTGATTGTTTTTTTATAGTATCGCTATTTTTAGATACTAATATCATCTTTTTTATTTTTACGTCGCTTTACACTTAATTTTTTTTAATTTTTTAAAGGGTAAGTTTAAAAGGGATATACGAACAGAACCTAGTAGTCGCGAGTGCCCACCCAACACCTAGAGGCCTGAGGTATTGTGTTACACCATATGACTTAAAGGTATCAAAGTAATTCATAATGCAAGACGATAAACAAAAGAAAATTGGAGGAATCACGTTTTGTAGCTGGAAAATAATGGCCAATCAAAAATGAGCCAATCAAAAGGGGTAAGATTTTCGCACAATTAAAATCACATAATGCAGACATAACTTTCCTACAGGAAACACACTAGAAACTTCAAGCTCAGACCAGACTGAAGGAAAATTGGATCGGCCAAACATATTACTCTTCATATATCTCTAAATCTAGAGGCACAGCAATTATTATTCGTAAAGGTATATCATTTAAATCAAAGAATATTATAGCAGATAAAGAGGGGAGATATCTCATAGTTACGGGAGAGATCCATTCTACCCCACTTACTATGGTAAATATTTATGCGCCTAATTTTGATCATCCTCAATTTTTTAACAAAATCTTGAATATTGAATCTTGAATTTCAGTTTAATTATCAAAATGTGATAATTGGGGGAGATTTTAATTGCGTTTTAGATCCATACCTGGATAAATCTGCACAACAAAAGAGGCTTAACATAAAATCTAAAGTTAATGAACTCCTAAATACATACATAAAAACACAAATATAACAGATGTATGGAGGATTGCTAATCCAGTTGGAAGGGAATACTCTTTTTACTCAACGGTACATAAAACTTACTCACGTATCAACTATTTTCTAGTGGATACAAAATTAATTCCTTACACAAAGAACCCTAAATATCATAATAGCATCATTTCTGATAACTCCCCGTTAACTTTTTTCCTAAAACTAGAAGGAATGCCCAATAAAAAATCGTTTTGGAGGTTCAATCCCCAAATTTTAAACGACTCACAAGGTGGTATATAATCTAAAACAACAGATGGAACTTTTTTTTGAGACTAACGACACCCCAGGCATTTCACCCTCTTTATTATGGGAATCTTTTAAGGCATTTATCAGAGGATCTATAATTTCATATCAAGCTTTTCAAAATAAAAAGAGTAAGAACGAACAATTACAGCTAGAAGAACAAGTTAGACAATTGGATCTAGATAATGCTAAAGAACCAACCATAGACAAACACAATAAAATAACAATACTGAAATTTAAATTAAACAGAATCTTATCTGCAAGAGTTATAAGACTATTTCAAATTACAAAACAGGAAAATTTTGAATTCGGCGATAAACCACATAAACTCTTGGCACATCAACTGAAAAAACGGGAAAAGGATCATACGATTTCAAAAATCAAATCAGATAAAGGTGAATTGTTAACATTACCTAAAGACATCAATAAAAGATTTGCTCAATTTTATCAAAATTTATATACATCCAAAACATCAGCAGATAGCACTAAAGTTATACATTTTTTTGGATAACTGTAACCTCCCAAAACATAATCTGTTGGAACAAGAGGAATTAGGAGCTCAGGTCTCAATTAAAGAAATAGAAGAGACAATAAATTAATTGGAGAACGGTAAAACGCCAGGACCGGATGGATTTAGTAATGTATTTTATGAAAGATTTTACGAGATAATTTCACCACGACTACAAAAACTGTACACATACACTTTTAAAGAACAAACACTACCAGAAACATTAGTGTTAATGTGTGGGGATCGCTGGTCGGCGCAGACCCGGTGGGCTGAAAGGGCCTCTTTCTGCGCTGTATCTCTAAACTAAACTAAACTAAACTAAACTTAAGATGCTGCCTGACCCGCTGAACCAAAGACTGCAGACACTGGTTAATACTCAAAAGGAAATAAAGTGCTGGAGTAACCAGCATTTAAATTCTTTGTTTCTACTCTAGAATATTGACAAGAACTAGTGTGTTTCAGTAAAAGTCTTTGAGATTGTTAAATTGAGTATCACTTAAGTGTATTATTCTCATGAAATATTGAAGCAACTCATTGTAACTATTAAAATTGCATGCAATTTACAAATTCTAACATTGCAATGTTAAATTCTCATTAAAGCCAAAACAAGGAAGAGAAGGGAAAGATCTGAAATATTGTTAATTAAGGCTGAGGGGGAGAGTGACAAGAGTTGGTTCAAAGGAGAAGTGCAGTTTCTATTATTTGATAGAGGGCACAATGTCACTGCAGTCTGTAGAGAGGAACTAGCCGTTCCCTGACAGGATTCATGGAATGACTAGTTAATGACAGGACATTGTTTCTCATGGGATTGCTGGAATGGTTGCGAGTATAAGATGTCTGAAGATGGGTTCCGACTCGAAACGTCACCCATCATGTATTCTCCAGAGATGCTGCCTGACCCTTTGAATGACTCCTGCACTTTGTGTCTATCTTGAGTATAAGATGTGTTTAGCTCAGCGAAGAGTGGAGAGTGGAGAGTGGAGAGAGGTGTGAACGGAAAGGGAATCCCTGTGTTGTCTGTCACATTAACATTGCTTCTTGTAGAGTCCTACATCTCTTTCAGGCCCTTCAGCCCAATGAAGTTGTACTGGCTGTCAAGCATCTAAAGGTGTTGATCCTATACTAATCCCATTTTACTTCGGAGTCACGTGAGTGACTACGTGAAGACCCCGTCCAGCACGCATGCGCGACATTAGCGTTCATGCAGTGCACCCGCGACGGACGGGAGTCCAAGGTGCTCCCGCTACAAATCGAAAAGTCGGGCCGACAGGTAAGTTTTACCGTGGCCGTGTGTCTTTTCTCTGTGGTGCTTGTGTTCCAGGAAGAATGAGCAAGGCCAGAGGAAAGAAATCTACAGCTCGCCCCCGTTCGTCCTCCGTTGAGAAATGCTCTTTGGAGGGGGGGAAAGAGGCGGCGGGTATAACTACCGAGCCGAGCCCAGCACCGCTAGTGCTGCCTGAGCAGCGGGCTGGAGGTACCTGCAGCCAGAACCGGGCGGTAGTGTCCGACGATTCGGATGAAGATGCCTCACCGCTCGAGAGCGACACAGGCAGCCGCCTAAGCCGCATGGAATGGCTTATGGAGCATTTGCTCCAGCGAGATCTGCTGAGAGAGCAGCAGCAGCCTCGCCAAGGGAGTTCAGGCACTCCCGCAGTGCCTTTTACGGCACTGGCCATTGCTTCACCTTCTTTTGAAGGCAGCATTGGCGACCAGGTCTGGGCTGGTCAAGAAGAGGGGTCACTGGCTGAAGATATCGGGAGTACGCAGGGTGTACAGGAACAGGAAGAGCTGCTGGGTGTGGTCAACCGCTATGTGGCCATTCCACAAGCGGGTCGGCCATTAGAGCCGAAACTTGCAGCCAGCATTAACCACCTGTCCTCTAAACCCCTACAAGAACAGGTGGTCAATGAGGCTCTTCAACTATATACAGCCCCAGTAAATTGTACATCTTTGAATGTACCTGCTGTCAATAGCCAAATTTGGGGACATTTGGGGCAGAACATCAGAAACCTGGAGTTGAAGCTCCAGAAGATCCTTAAATTCCTGACTGCAGGAATAACATCTTATGCTCGGTCTATTGATGGTGCAGACATCTCCACAAATCAGCAAGACACATTAGCTCTGCTGTGCACCACTCAATATGAAATAAATAATTTGCGAAAGGAGATTATCAAGCCTGCCCTCAACCCTAAATTTGCGGGACTTTGCAAAACACTGGGGTCAGAACCTCCTATTCTGCTCTTTGGGAAAGACCTTCCAAAAAAGGTGAAAGACCTGGAAGAAGAATCCAAGACCTTTGGTCTCGTGAGGGCAGGTTTGGGACCGAGCAGACCCAACAAACCCAGGCGGCAGTACCCCATGGCGTCCACCAGTCGTCGACCACACTATGGGACTGGTGAAAGCTCGGGGTCCGCAACCATTCCCCGTAAGCCTTTTTTAGGCCAGGGCCCAGAGCGGACCCCATGGAAAATGCGCCACCCCCAACAACATCGAGATCAACATCAACCCTCTACAGCCCAGCAGACGCCTCATCGCCCAGCGAAGAGGCAGAAGAAGCACCAATAACCATGGAGGTAGGTGGGTCTGGTTCCTCTCAGCATATGTGCAGTAGGGGCTCTGTACTAACAGGGGGGAGATTGCACTTGTTTTTGGATGCATGGGAATCCATCACTAATGACAAGTATATACTCAGCAGCGTTCATGGCTACAAAATTGACTTTGTCCATAAAAATTTTCCACCAGTTCAGCATATGCCCAAAAGGGTATTCACCCTCTCAGTCAAAGAGAAACAAGAGGGTCAAGCTGAACTGATGAGGTTACAAGCTAAAGGTGTCATTGAAAGAACAAAACATGAACCTTTGGAATTTGTGTCTAATATTTTCACTAAAATCAAAAAAGATGGTGGACGACGCATCATCATTGACTTAACTACTTTGAACAAGTCTGTCAGGTATATACATTTCAAGATGGATACTTTTGAAACAGCCAGACTATTGGTTTCTAGAGGGTACTTTCTAGCAAGCATTGATTTAAAAGATGCCTACTACTCAGTACCCATACACAAGGAGCATCGAAAATATTTAAAATTTATCTGGATGAAACAGCTATGGCAATATAAAGCCTTACCAAATGGGCTAACCTCTGCTCCAAGGTTGTTCACTAAAATCTTAAAACCTGCCTTGGCATTATTGAGGAAACAAAAGCATATAGTCATGGCGTATTTAGACGACATTTTAATAGTAGGGAAAACCTTGGAGACAGCCATTCTGGCAGTAGCAGCCACCAAACGTTTGTTTGAAACTTTGTGGTTTGTCATACATCCAGATAAATCCAATCTTACACCGTCCACTGCCATGGACTATCTTGGATTTACGATAGATACTGTTCGCATGATTGTAACTCTGCCGAAGGGGAAAGCATCAGAATTGGCGCTATCATGCAACGAACTCATGAATAAACATCAGCCAACCATACGGGAAGTAGCTAGAGTTATTGGCAAAATGGTAGCAGCTTTCCCAGCTGTACAATTTGGGCCTTTGCACTATCAAAATTTGCAAAGAGCTAAAGTGCATGCACTAAAGCAAAACTCAGGTCACTTTGACCGAGCTATGAGTTTAACTGCGGAATCCATTCCAGAGTTACAATGGTGGGCAAGGAACGTAAGACAGCTCCAGTCCCATAATGATCATCAACCCAGTATTAACCATTCAAACGGATGCCAGTGCTTTGGGCTGGGGAGCAACTAACATGCAATCCAGCACAGGGGGCAGATGGAGTAAATTTGAATCATCTTGCCTACAGACACGGGGTATCAACTATTTAGAAATGTTGGGTGCGTTTTATGGGTTAAAAGCATATTCATCTAATACGCATCATGCACATGTCCGGTTGCAACTAGATAATACCACGGTGGTGGCTTATATCAATCACATGGGTGGTGTAAAGTCGATATCGTGTGACAATTTGGTCAACCTAATCTGGCAATGGTGTGTTAAAAGGCATATTTGGTTATCAGCAACTTACCTACCAGGTAAGCAAAATACAGTGGCAGACACCAGGTCACGTAGATTTAATGATAACATCGAATGGATGTTAAATCCCAAAGTATTTGCTGAAATTACAAAGCAATATGGCACACCAGATATCGATCTATTTGCATCCAGGCTGAATCACCAGGTACCAACGTATGTCGCTTGGGAACCAGACCCTGAGGCGGGAAAATGTTCTTTTATGCTTTTTCTCCCTTCTGCCTCATCAGTCGGGTATTACGCAAGATTCAATTGGATTCCGCTTCAGGAATCTTGATAATACCCGACTGGCCTACACAGCCATGGTTCCCAGTGGCCTTCGACATGGCTGTTGAAACACCGTTGGAATTCCCCAGCAGTCGACAGTTATTAATCCACCCAGTGTCAGGCATTAGTCACCCGTGCCATGACAGAGTCAATCTCCTGGCTTGCAGATTCTAAAAAGACCTCTACTGGGCCTGGGACTGTCTGAGGACGCCATCAACATGATGACCGCATCTCACCGGGAGTCTACCAGGAGACAATACCTGACCAATATAAGAAAATGGGAACGGTATTGCTCCAAAACAGGAACTACCTACACTACAGCTACAGCCACCAGTGTTGTGGAGTTTCTGCTTGGATTACATCGGGAAGGACTCAGCTACAGCGCCATTAATACAGCCAGGAGTGCGTTGTCAGCTTATTTGGTTCCAGCAGCAGGACAACTGACTTTGGGGTCCCATCCACTAGTGGTCAAAATCATGAGGGGCATTTTTAACACCAATTCCCCTAGGCCTAGGTACACTCAGATCTGGGATGTCAGCATAGTACTGACGTACCTTAGGGGATGGCCACCACCCAGGTCACTTACTCTGGAACAACTTACACTGAAATCAGTCATGCTCATGGCACTAGTGTCAGCTCAAAGGGTACAGTCCCTCTGAGGCTGGACAGCATGACTGAGTCATTGGACTGTATCACATTTCACATTCAGGGGCTGGTCAAACAAACTAGACCAGGTACCACGCCTCCAGTTATGGAGTTCCGGGCATATTCACCTGACCCACGGTTGTGTGCCAAGACCCATCTCGCCAACTACATAGACACAACATATAACTTAAGAGGGAGAGAAAAAGCCTTATGGATAAGCCACAAGAAGCCTCATGGTCAGGTGACGAGCCAAACCATTTCAAGGTGGCTCAAGCAGGTGCTTAAGTCCGCGGGAGTCGATACTGATGTGTACAAGTCTCATTCCACCAGGGCTGCATCTACGTCGGCGGCTAGGCGAATGGATGTGCCTGTGGACCATATTCTGGCCAGAGCAGGATGGTCCTCGGAAAGAACTTTCCAAAGGTTTTATAATAAGCCGCTGGCGGAGCCTGCTACATTTGCAGACAGAATTTTAGAGTCTGCAGATAATATTTAATTTAAGCCCGGGGGAGCTCTCTGTTTTTTGTTGTTATTAATAAACCTTTTTTGTTCACAAACAGGTTATTGTTGATTGTATAACATGCTTCCTCCCTCTAAGGTCTTCAGGCAGTGAGTGAAGCATGAGCTGGTTCACGGTTCGGATTCACAGAGCTTTGAAGTCTTCACGTAGTCACTCACGTGACTCCGAAGTAAAATAGTAAGATTAAATGAGAACTTACCAGTTCGAAGTTTGATCTGTATTTTATGAGGAGTTACGATGAGGGATTACGTGCCCTCCGCTCCCACCCTCTATTATACAGATCAACTGGTAATTAAGTTCTTATTTTTTCTTTACTATATTTATTTCAATTGTTGTGTTTTCTGTGAATCCACACCGCTGCTTTGAAGAAATGTCGCGCATGCGTGCTGGACGGGGTCTTCACGTAATCCCTCATCGTAACTCCTCATAAAATACAGATCAAACTTCGAACTGGTAAGTTCTCATTTAATCTTACTATTTTATTCTCTACTCATTCCCATTGAATGCCCACCCCTTCCCCACCCAATTCTACCGACCACCGACACACTGGGAGTGATTTACAGTGACTAATTAACCTAATAACCTGCATGTCTTTGGATGTGGGGAGAAATGTATGTGATTGCGGGGAGAACATGCAAGCTCCACACAGACAGCTTTGGAGGTCAGGTTTGAACCTAGTTCACTGAAACTGTGAAACAGTAGCTCTATTGGTTGTGTCCCTGTGCTGTCCCACACATCTCCCAACCGCAAAGGCATTTAACTTTGGAATGAGGGTCTGTGGCCTGTTTTATTAAATAAATCCCTGATCAGTATTTCTGTAAAGCCAGCAGTAATCATGTGCCCAGCTCAATGCAAACATAAAGGGCAATAGGTGACCCCAGATGCTCATGCCTGAATTAAACTGGACAGAGCAGGAGCAGAACACAAAGTGCATGAAGAATTCAGAGGGTCAGGCAGCATCTGTGGAGGGAATGGACAGGTGACGTTTCGGTTTAGAACCCTTCATCAGACTGGTGGAGAAGGGGCGAGAAAGCTGGAAAAGAGAGGTTGCGGTGGAATTTCTCCATTCCATCAACTACAGTTTCTTGTGTCTTCATTGTAATGCTTTGTCCCAGCCCCACCTCTTTTCCAGCTTTCCACCCTCCATTAAATTGAAGAAGGAATCTGACTCGAAATGTCATACGTCCATTCTCTCTGTCAATGCTGCCTGACCCGCTGAGTTGCTCCAGAATTTTCTTTTTAGCTCAGGATTCCAGCATCTGCAGCGTCTTGTGTCTCAATCGTATAGAACAGTTGAGTTACTTGTGGGTGTTAAAGTGCAATATTTATGTCTCGATAAACTGAGCAATGACATTTGAAATCTATCCATTGAATCCTAACTATTAAAACATAATGAACAACCAAGTACCTTATTTGAAAAATCTATCACCAGAGTGATAACATGCAGCCTGCCAATGACGCAGAGGTTCATAATATGAACTCACTGATCCTTGCACGATTGGACAGGAGAGGGTTCTGAGATTAACTATGAACCATTCAATCATATATTACCTTCGCCAATCTCTTTCAAATGCTTCATGTTTTGTGCATGTGGTTTTATTTCCATACCCATGCTCTATTTTCCTCATAGAGCCATACAGCACAGAAACAGATCCCTTGGGCCAACTAACTCATCCATGCCAATCAAAATGCCCATCTATTAGCATATGTCATGTGTATCGAGGTACAGTGAAAAACATTTGTTTGTGTGCTATTCAGTCAAAGAAAACAATCAAGCTGCCCAGAGTGCACAGGTAAAGGATACACAGGAGATCCTTTTTTACTGTGGCTATCAAATTGTACAACTCATCTCCCTTCTGTCGTGGGTTGACAAACTCCCCTTCCCCCACCCCCCTGTGGACTGTGTCCATCTCATTTCAGCCAAGCCCAGGACTAAGAGATTGTAGCGCACCATTTTGTTGGCAATTGTGGCAGCCTTGCCAGCCTGGTACATGGTTTGGATGTTCCATGTCCCCACAAGGATGGATTTCGTTGGCGTCAGAAGGCTTGTCAGCTTCCCAGCGCCCTTGTAGGTTCGGCTGGGAAGCGTCGTGTTCCCCGTCGCTAGGACACATTCTTCTACCAAGTGTGTAATTTGCTTTTCATTCGTCAACTCATTCTGTAACTCATACTTTTTTCCAGGGTGGGGTAGTTAACCCCACGCCCAACCCCCAACCTGGAGGACCAAGGACTGCTTTGTCTGCCTCCTCACCCGAGGCCTGTCTGGTTTGGTTGAACCTGCCATCCGGCATAGCTCTCAGCATCACTGGAGTACACAAGCCTCTCCTCCATGTCAAGGTTGCAGTCCAGGAGAGGCTCCCCAGTCTTTGCACATCCCAAATCCTGGACTTGCCACTTGTCACTTTAATTTCATATTTCATGTATCTTCTTGTGTTTTGTGACTATAGACAGCCCAATTTCCTTCCTGGAATAAATAAAGTTCTATTGTATTGTATCGTGTCAATTACAGGGATAAAGGATATAAGGATACATTTAGTGCAAAGATATAATATAGTCCCATTTGCCTGCACCTGGTACACAGTCCTCAAAACATTTCCCATCCACGCCCCTGTCCCAATGTGCTTTAAATGTTGTTATTGTACTTGTCAAGCACTTCCTCTGGCAGCCTCTGAAATGTTGGGAAATATTGCTCCTCAGCTTCCTATTAAATCTTCCCCTCTCACCTGAAACCTATGCCTTCTAGTGTTTGATTCCTCTACCCTGGGAAAAATGTTCTGCGCATTCACTCTACCTATTCCTTTCATGATTTCATACACCTCTCTAAGATCACCAGCAGTCTCCTGTACTCTAAGGAATAAAGCACAACCTCTCCCTATAGTTCAGCCCCTCGAGTCTTGGAAACATCCTTGTAAGTCTTCTTTGCACTCTTTCCAGCTTAATGGCTTCTTCCCCATTGCAAGGTGACCCAAACTTAACACAATGCTCCAACGGTGGCCTCACCAATGTCTTCTACAAGTCCAACATAACGTCCCAAATTCTATGCTGATTTCCATGACTGATGAAGGCCAGCAAGCCAAAGGCCTTCTTCACCATTCTATCTACCTATAATGCCAGTTTCAGGAAACCATGCACTTGTACACCACACCTAGATTCCTATGCTCTACAACACTTTAAATTGTATGACTGACCTGGCCAGTGAATTTCACTACACTAATTGGTGTACGTGACAATAAATGAACTTATGAACTTATGAAATTCTCTGGTCCCGAGCGATCACTGTGAAGGTCCTGCCCTGCTTTGGCTTCACAAAATACAACATCGCACAGTTACTTGAATTAAACCCCATTTGCCATACCTCGGCCCACGTGCCCAGCTGATCCAGAATCCTCTGTAATTCTTGAAAACCATCTTCATTTTTTTCCTGGGAATTTTATCCAAAATAATATTGAAGGGAGGTCCAATTTTTCAGGACAAAAGATAGAGGGAATAGAAACAATTTACATCCATTTTTAATCCATGGCAAACATTTTGAATTGCCTAATGAGATCTAATAGTAAGATTAAACAAGAACTTACCAGTTCGAAGTTTGATCGTTATTTTATGAGGAGTTACGATGAGGGATTACGTGAAGAACCCGCCTCACGCTGGCAACGGCATACTTCAAAGCAGCGGCATGAAAAACACAGAACACCAAAAGCCGGAGTAACATAGTAAGGCTCATAAAAGACTTAGAACTACCATTTGATCATTTATTTTATGAGGGTGGGAGTGGAGGGCACGTAATCCCTCATCGTAACTCCTCATAAAATAACGATCAAACTTCGAACTGGTAAGTTCTTGTTTAATCTTACTATTTTACTTCGGAGTCACGTGAGTGACTACGTGAAGATTTTAAAGCTTTCTGTGTTTTTTATGTCGTAGAATTAATCCGTACGACAGTCCGGCTAAGTAAACACATACATGAGAAACCAGACTAATGTTAGTTATTTTCACAATTAACTTTGTTAATGGCTTAAAGACCATATAATAACCCTCCTTATATCTGAGGGAAATGATTACAAGTGATAAAAGATATAAGTGACTACACAACTGATTATAGCAATTAATAGTAAACAAAGCAGATGATTATAGTGCTCCCAACACCGCGTGTCCAAAGCTTGTCATAGTGTGAACAGGTTTATTGTAGAACTTTGAAAAAGTTTCTTCTTTACTCCACCCTGTGACTTTTAAAATATGCTCGAGAGGTACGTCCCGCCCCGTCGCCGCGGACGTAGCTGCCGCCCTGGTGGAGTGAGATTTGAACACCTCAGTGTCTACTCCCGCTAAAAGCAACACCTGTTTCAACCACTTTGAGATAGTTTAAACTGAAGCTCTTGTGTGTGGTTTTTTGTGCGTAACCATTAACGTTTTTTCATTTCCTCGAAGAGTCTCAGTAACTTTAATATATTGGTTCAAATGTCTAGCCACACACAAAGTAGGATCAATATGATAAGCTTGAAAGGTTACCTTTGCTCCAGATCTCCGTGGTCTGCTTTGTTTGATCAGCTCGTAAACATAGAACACAATATTATCTGTAGTCACATGCATACAGTCTAAACGCAACATTTGTAAAGTTTGCACTCTTTGAGCTGAGACCAGTGACATTAACATTATTAATTTCAATGTTAATCTTTCCAATGTCAATCCTTCAATTGGAGTCCATTGTCTAAGTAGAGTAAGTACAATGCTCACATCCCAAATCTCTGTGTATCTTGGTTTGGGTGGATTAATGTTAAAGATTCCTTTCATGAATCTAGATATTAATGGATGTGACCCAATTGATTTCTGATCAGTCATAAGTCCTAAATAGGATGACAAGGCACTGCGTGCAGTGTTAATGGCACTGTAACTTAAATGTTGCTCAAAATGCAAATTGGCAAGGAATTCCAAAGATTATCATAAGAAATATTTGACTGTGTGCAAAATTCTTCCCATTACTTAATATGTGTCATATATTGTTTCTGTGTGCTATCTCGCCATGATGCGACTATAATTTCCATCGTTTTGTCCGATAATCCCAGCTCCTGCAGTGGTCTGGTCAAAACCTGTAGATTAATAAATTCATATATGCATATAATGGATAAATTTCTTTAGTTACTGGACGAATCAAAATATCACTACAGTTAGGAATCGACATATATGGCTCTTTAATCATATTCAGCATTACTGGGAACCAAAGTTGAGTTGGCCAATTTGGAACTACCAACAATCCAAAGGCAGAATCTTGTTCTATCTTCTTCAGACATCTCTGAATCAAAGCAAATGGTGGAAAAGCATAAAAGAACATATTTCCCCCAGCTTAACGAAAACAGCATCTACTGCTACTGCATCTGGATCGTGTTCCCAAGACACATATTTAGGTAATTGATGATTAAGCCTTGATGCATACAAGTCAATTTCTGGTAACCCAAATTGGTGTATAATATTTTTAAAATATTGCTGGCTTAAGCATCCATTCCGTATAATCTTTAAATATCCTTGATCTTTTATCTGCCTCCACATTGTCTTTACCTGGAATGTAGCTTGCTGAAATCCATATTTGGCGATCAATACACCTTTACCATATTTATTGACCAGACAATCACATGATACTGATCTAACTCCCCCATGTGATAAATATATGCAACAGCCGTATTATTGTCTAACTGTATTAACACATGTACACCTTGTTTAACACAACAATATGCTTTTAGTCCATAAAAGCACCCAATAACTCCAAATAGTTAATACCATCAGCTTGAAGAAACGCTTCTTCTTGAGCTTTTTCATCTACCTCCACAATTGGAGGATGAATCTGTTGCCCCCCATCCGAGAGCACTAGCATCTGTTTGTAAAACCATTTCAGGCTGTTTAATCATGATATTTATTAGCAGCTTGTGGGACATTTTTTAACCCACCATTGTAATTCCAACACAGCTTCTTTTGTTAATTACATAGGCCTGTCAAGTGGCCTGCCTTCTCTTTGAGAGCTCGTATCTTGTCCCTTCGAAGATTTTGATAATGTAATGGACCAAATTCTACTGCAGGAAACGCTGCTACCAGTTTACCAATGGTTTTCGCTATTTCTCGGATGGAAGGATAAGGTTTGAATGAGATAATTACAAGTTACCAAAAATATCATCGACTTTATCTGTTGGTAAAGTTATTAACATAGTCACTGAGTTAATTACAAACCCCAAAAGTTAATTGTTTGTGCTGGCTGCAGCTGGGACTTAATTGGATGAATCAAGAACCCTAGCTTACCACAAAGCTTTAGTAACTGAAACTGAGTTCTCAGCTGACTCTTGATAATCACTAATGATCAGAATGTCATTGAGATAAGCCATAATAATGTGCATTTGTGCTCTTAATTGGGCTAAACTGGTTTCAACAGTTTCGTAAAGAGTCTAAGAGCTGAACTCAGTCCATTTGGCAAAGCTTAACTGCCATAATTGTCCCAACCAATTAAATTTTAAGTACCACCAAAAAAAAAACTGATGCATAGGTACAGAATAATAGGCGTCTTTTCATCAATCTTAGCCATATAACAACCTGCTGAATTAAATATTTTGCAGTATTCAATGTCTCCATTTTAAAATGTTTGTATTCTACAAACTTATTTAGATCTGTAAGGTCCAGAATACTTCTGCAACCGCCATCTTTATTCCTTCTAAAAATATTAAAACAAATTGATGCTCGTGTTCATAAGTTTTTTCCATTACCCCTTTTCCAGATAATTGGGCAATTTGGACATTAACCTCTGCTTTTTCAATTGCAGAAACACGAAAAACATAAGCAGGTTTATTCTGTACAGGAGGATTAACCCCTTCTTTAAAAGTAATAGTGGTTAATGAAACTGCTTGTAATATATACCGATCAAAAGTAATAGTAAGCCAGTCTTTATAAACTTTTTGTAATCTCCCTCTAACTGGAGATTAATCCGCAGTTTCTTTAAGCATAGAACAAATCTTTTAATTCCTCTCCATATGAGCGTGGTGGTCTCCTTTTCCCCCCAATTCGGGTAAGTATTTGGCTGTGCAGTACAATAAGACTTCCTTGACATATTTCTGCCTCTATTTCCAAAAACAAATCCCCTTCTGGGCGAAAAATACCTTTTTGTCCAAAGACAAAGGTTTCATGCAGCTAAAATATTTAACTTTTCATCCAATTTTAATAATTTAGGCAGATTACTCCAAACAGACAACCAGGAGCTTAAACACCACTTGCCTCGACACAGGTATGCAAACCTTGGTGAAAAATGGGCAAATAGCCATTTACCTTATACAAAATTTCATAGAAAGAATTGCACAATAGCGTCTTTTTTTTTTTTTTCTCTTATCCATCTCCGCAAAAGCCATAATAGCAGCAGAATAATTTGTGAGGATTTTTGAACCTCACTATGTGACGCTCTCATATTTGGGGTCATGGATGCCCATATCAACGGATAAACCGTAGGCACTTCCAATGAGGCACAATTTCCTGTGCTGTGCAATTTTAATATTTCAATCATCACAGAAACATGAAGTTGGTGAGATACCATATATATATGTTGGCAGCTAGGTTTTCTTCCATAGCCTCACCACTTCCTTCATATATAGCAAATTCTTTTGCTATCCCAGGCACATTTGGCCTTTTTTTTTTTTTTTTTTTCTTTTTTTATTTATTTTGTGGTGTGCTTTCAAATGCAAATCACCATCAACAGGGTCTGCCTTCTGCAGCCCTAAATCAATTGGGATTTCATCCCATGAGACTTCCTCTTCCGGCCCAAATCCTGGGTCCGGAGTTCCAACTCCCAATTAGGCCCACAGCCATATTCAGAATAATTAAACCCCTCAGGGATTTTTTGGGATTCATCTGGGTACTGTGACACTAGTCTCATAATTATTTGGAGAACTTTCTCCATATGCTCCATAATTAGTTCCACATAGTTTAATTATCTGGAGGACTTTCAAATATCAGAGTCATCAAAACCACGGGCCTCTCAGATTTTTTTTTTTTTTTTTTTTTTTTTTTTTTCCATTTTCGGGAGCATTTCTTTCCGTGGTTATCATTTTTGGAAAATAATTCGCTAACGGGTATATCTGCGGCCACCGGTATCGGAACCGGCTCCGCACTAGCTTTCCCGTTATATTTATTTTTCACCCCCAGGAAGCACTTTACCCGCAAATTTTCCTTTACTTCATAATCTGTGCTATCCAGCACTTAACTTGACTCTGACTTGATTTTACATAACTATTACTGCTGGACCTACCCAGCGTCCGCTAAAAACATCGCAACTTCGCTGCACTTACCTGTGGGGCCGTTCCGACCGCTGCGAGGAGCTGCTCCTTACTGTAGCTCCTCCTTCCGCCGTCAGCGTTGACGTCATGCCGTTGCCAGCGTGAGGCGGGTTCTTCACGTAGTCACTCACGTGACTCCGAAGTAAAATTGCATACCTACCTTTCAACACACCTTTACTTTTCATGTTGTTGATTCGTTGCTTTAAAATATAACCTCTTAATACGACAGTTCAATGATTCAATGATCCAATGAGTCAATTATACTTTATTGTCACATCTACAGTGAAATTCTTTGTTTTGTATACAATCCGGTAAAATCACACTATAGATAAGCACAATTATAGATAAGTACAAAAGTTCAACAATTTATAGATATTATTTGTATAAAGGGGCTGTCCCACTTGGGCGACCTAATTGGCGAATTTAGAAGAGTTTAGGATAGTTTGAAAAAATGTCATGTTGAAGACCTCCTTCGACTGTGTAGAAGACCTCCTTTGACCATGTTGAAGACTAGCTTCGACTAGCTATGACTAATTTTGGGAAAATCGGACACCGAATAGTGGAGAGTGTAGACGACCTCCTTTGACCTCCCTTCGACTATGATGAAGACTATCTTCGACTACTTTCGACTACCCTCGATTACCCACAACTAACATGCCGACCTACAACGACTAAACCTACGAGTAAAAAAGTATAGATTTTTTCCATGGCGACCTTTTTTTACTCAAGGGCAATTTTCAACATGTTGAAAAATACGCCGCAACCTAGCTGAGGCCTCGAGTACATGGGGACTACTCTCGAGCATGAAGGAGAGTTACAAAGACCTCCTACGACCTCGTGTCGACCACGCTGCGAGTATGAGTCGAGGGCAGACTCGCCAGAACCCGTAGATTAGGTCGCCCAAGTGGGACAACCCCTTAAGAATAGCACACTTTACTGAGGCAGTGTATGGTGGTGCAGTGGTAAAGTTGCTGCCTTATAGCCCCAGAGCCCGGGTTCAATCCTGACTATAGGTGCTGCCTGTACAGAGTTTGTACATTCTTCCCGTGACTGTGTGGGTTTCTCCGAGATCTTCGGTTTCCTCCCACACTCCAAAGACGTACAGGTTTGTAAATTGATTGGCTTGGTATAAAATGTAAAATTGTCCCGAGTGTGTAGGATAGTGTTAATGTACTGAGATCGCTGGTCGATGTGGACTCGGTGGGCTGAATGGTCTGTTTCCATGCTGCATCTCGGAACTAAACTAAACCAAACAAAGGGTTGTCATGTTTCTGCCGCCAACATTTGCCCTTCAAGTTAAATGTTCTTAATGCTACAGAGGCTAATCTTGTCCTTGAAGTCCTGTTCTCATGGTGGCGACACTGGGTCAATGTTATAGGGGTTAACCTGGCCTGGCGATGCTGTTGGTGTCCTCCACCGCTGCTCTGCCTCTCCGTGTTACTGCAGGCCACGTCTGATCCGCTCACTCAGCCTCAGTGGAGCCTCCAGCATCACCCGATCCATGCGATCTCCCAACTGCTGCAGGGCCCTCTCCACCCCGCCAACACCTCGACCCACCAACACACCATCCCCCTCACCTCCTGCAGCCACCGCTCAGCCTCCGTGCCCTGGGGGCCCCCTGCAGCCAATCTTGGAACCCCCAGAGTGCCCCCGAGAGCGCGGGAGGTGTGCCTACAGCCCGCTGACCGATCCTCTGCTCCATCAGCCACCATCTTGAAATCGGCCCTTTGTCCTGCATTGCGCCTTCGCTGGCTCCTTCCACATTCCTCACCGATTCCTGGTCTTCAGGGTTGAGCAGGAGACGATCCTCAGACACAGCTCGCACTCTAGGCAGGCTCCCGACTCCACGGTGGGTGAGCCAGGCCTGCTGCCCTGTAACATAAACAGGAGAAAGTAGGTGCAGGAGTAGGCCATTTGGCCCTTCGAGCCTGCACCGCCATTCAATATGAACATGGCTGATCATTCAACTCAGTATCCTGTACCTGCCTTCTCTCCATACCCCCGATCCCTTTAGCCACAAGGGCCACATTTAACACCCTCTTAAATATAGCCAATGAACTGGCCTCAACTACCTCTGTGGCAGAGAATTCCACAGATTCACCACTCTCTGTGTGAAAAATGTTTTTCTCATCTCGGTCCTAAAAGACTTTCCCCTTATCCTTAAACTGTGACCCCTTATTCTGGATGGCCTGTATAAATGAACCCTTCTGTACTGAACAATAATATCAACTTTACTGCATCATGGACACATTGCATATTATCCTCTGGAGATGGATATTTATCCAAAAAAAAAAGGTGGTGTTGATTGCCTTGTGGTATTTATGTTTAACATGATTAGAGTCTGAAGAAAGGTCTCGATTCGAAATGCCACCTATTCCTTTGTCACCACTCCAGCCTAACCCGTTGAGTTACTACGGTGTTTTGTGTCTATGATACATTTCACCCTTCTAACCAGGCACACGAGTGCATGGCAATATTTAATTCTAATTTCAGATTTAAAGAGAAGATGACATGTTGTTTGACATTCAGTCTTATGCCTTGTTACATCATCTGTTTGCGTTATTTCCTTGTCACCACTTCCACTTACATACATTCCATCCTACTTAACGTGAAATTTAGTACTCGTAAAATAAAACTATTCTAAAGGAAAACAAAAGAGTAATTCTTCTTTGCAGTTGGAATCAACTCCCATTGGAATGATTTTCACTTCTCATTACCAGTTGCTAATAGCGATTTAATGCGACATTTTTGATCTGCGGATTTTTATCATCAGTCATTTCCAGCTTCAACGGTTCCTCTGCAGACATAACTCATGCCGCATGTATGATGAGATGGCTGTTGTAGGCAGCAAACACTAGACCACACTGCAAGATCACCTGAAGGACAGGAATATAATGCAAGTGAGGAGAACCGGAAGATACATCAACTCCAAACTATTCACATCCCCGTTAATGTACCTGAGGTGCTTTGTGATTTAGAAAACTACATGTTTTTTTTTCTCATCATTCTTTCGGGGGTCAAGGATGCTTCCACTCTGGTTCTGCCCTTGAGAAGGTGACCTTGAGGTAGGGTTGCCAACTGTTCCGTGTTCTATCCCGTATATTGGGCTAAATTGGTTTGTCCCATACGGGACTGCCCTTGTCCCTTATTTGACTGCTACTACTTGGGTCGAGGGAACTGTCAGGTCGGAACGCCGCATCCGGCTCAGCCTCACCAATCCCGACGTAGTGCAGCCCATGGAGTGCAGCAGCAGCGCCTCGCCCGTGGACCCGTCAGTCGGCAGCCCGGCCGGCTGTCCGACCTTCGGACCTTCGCTTACTGTCGACACCACCACCCCTCTGTCTGATCATTGGTTCATGTGTTGGATGGGGTGCTGGACTTTGCGTGCAGCAGAACACAAAGCCCTGCCGGCGGGCCAACTCATCATTCACCCAGCCACGGCCAAGTCGGTCAGCGAATTGCCATCGATAAATAGTCCCGTATTTTGACCTTTTGTCCTTTATTTGGAAGTGAGAAAGTTGGCAACAATACCGTGAGCTGCCGTCTTGAACCGCAGCAATCATAAGACATAGGAGCACAATCAGGCCATTTGGCCCATCCAGTATGTTCTGCCATTCGATCATGGCGGATTTATTTTTCCCGCTCAACCCCATTCTCCTGCCTTCTCCCCATCAGTTTGCAACCCTTACTGATCAAGAACTTATCAACCTCCGCTTTAAAAATGCTAATGATTTTGGCATCCACACCATCTGTGGCAATAAATTCCCAGATCCTCTGGCTAAAGAAATTCCAGCTCATCTCAATTCTAAAGGTACATCCTCTTGGTGAAGTTGCTCTCACAGTGATGTTGGGTGGGCAGTCTGAAGATCTAGACTCAACAACGATGAGAGTTCAGCAAATCTCTTCCAAGTCGGGATACAGGGTGACTTGCAGGTGATTTAGTTTTAGTTTTAGAGATACAGCATGGAAGCAGGCCCTTCGGCCCATTTAGTCAATAACCAATCATCGATTACCCATTTCGCACTAGTTCTATGTTATTCCACTTTCTCGTCCACTTCCTATACTCTAGGGGCTTTTTAAAGACACTAATTAATCTCAAAACCTGCACGTCTTTGGGATGTGGGAGAAAACCGAGTACCCTGTGGAAAGTGACGCTGTCACAGAGAGAACGTGCAATCTCTACACAGACAGCACCCGAGATCAGGATCGAACCCAGGACCCTGGTACTGTGAGGCAGCGGCTCTATCAGCTGTGCCACCGTGGTGCTGGTGTCTCATGCTTCTGTCACTGTTGTTCTTCCTTGTAGTTGTTGCTTTGCAAACTGTTGTCAGGGTTGGTTGGGGAAATTAAAGATAAAAGGATGCAAATTCTGTAATCTGGAACAAAGAACATACTGCTGGAGGAACTCAGGGGTTCGGACCTGATCTGCTGAGTTCCTCCAACATAGAACAGAGAACATTGAACATAGAACAGTAAAGCACAAGAACAGGCCCTTCGGCCCACAATGCCATTTCCAAACATGATGCCAAGTTAAACTAACCTCCTCTGCCTGCACTTGATCCATACCCCACGATTCCATGCCTATTTAAATGCCTCTATAATACCTCTATCATATCTGCTTCTTCCGGTCCATCAGGCACCCACCACTCTTCACATAAAAAGCTTGCATTGCACATTATGTTGGAAAGGGTACAGAAGAGATTCACCAGGATGTTACCTGTGCTTGCAAGCTTGTGTTACAGGGAGAAATTGGACAGACTGGGACTCTTTTATTTGGAGCATAGGAAGCTGAGGGGTGACCTTCTGGGGCATACAGAATTATGAGAGGCACGGATAAAGTGAGCTCTCTCAGTCTTTTTCCCAATGTGAAGGATTCTTAAAGTAGAGCCTATAGGCTTAAGGTGAGAGGGGAGTGATTTAAAACGGATCTCAGGGGCAACCTTTTCATTCAGAGAGTAGTCCGTATCTATAACGAGTTACCATAGGAAGCTACACAAGAGCTTACAATTATGACTTTTAAAATATATTTGGACATATATTTGGGTAGGAAGTGTTTAGAGGGCTACAGGCCAAATATAAGCAAAGGGGACCAATTCTGTATGTGAACTTGGCCGCTATGAACAAGATGGGCTTTTTCAGTGCATGAAGGAACTGCACCGAAGATAGACATAAATAATGGAGTAACTCAGCTGGACAGGCAGCATCTCTGGAGAGAAGGAATTTGTGACGATTCGGGTTGAGACCCTTCTTCAGACCGTCCTTCGGATTGATTTTACTAATTGTATGCCTCCTTGTCACCTTCTCCACAGCTAACAATGAACCATTCTACATTACCTTATCACCCTCTGCTTAGATCTGTCGTTTTCACACCTTACCCCTCCATATCTCTAGACTCCTTCTCCCTTGACTCCCAGTTTGAAGAAGGGTCTAAACTCGAAACGTCACTCATTCCTTCTCTCCACAGATGCTGCCTGTCCTGCTGAGTTACTCCAGCATTTCGTAGGCTTTTCTGTGCTGGCTGTTTGGCTTGATGACTCTTGGATTTTATTGTGCAATCGCCACTTTCTGGTTTGGTACCCAATGCACTCCGTCCCTTCTATTGTCTGCAGATATGGATTGAATATTCCCCTCACATCACCTTGTGAGTTCCTTGCTTGCTTGATTCCAGGTTCATTACTATTCATTTTGCTGACCCATTGCACTGCAGAATTTTTGCAATTCCCAAATATCCCCTATATGTGATTATTATCATTAAACTTGCTTCATCGCTCTCGCCTTCCATTACTTCAAGGACTCGATCATTAATCATTGCTGTATCTACCTCATTTCCAGCCCACAACTAACCAAGAGAACTCAAGTGGCTCCAGGTGTTATCTTTTTTGAATTCAAAGTCTAAACCTCGCATCCGTACATCTTGTTAGCTGGCGAATACTTTATTAACTCAATTTCACAGATGTGCTTCTTCTCCTTATACTTTATCAAAATGGTTATTCCTTAATTTAAACGATATTCTAAAATATCATCAGCATAGTAATATAACTTAGACACATGATTAACCTTTGCTTAACACAAAATGCTGGAATAACTCAATGGATCAGGTGAAGTTGCAGGTCCCGATCCTTCTTCAGTCTGATGTTTCAAGTCGAGACCCTTCTTCCTTCTCTCCAGAGATGCTGCCTGTCCCACTGAGTTACTCCAGCTTTTTGTGCCTATTTTCGGTTTAAACCAGCATCTGCAGTTCCTTCCTACAAGTGTTGCTCCAGTACCTCTTTCCCCCTTCCCTCATCTCCTCCCACCTATATCCCTTCCCCTGGGTTCACAATTTATGCCTCTTCTATCCGTATTTCCTAATCTCGCACTTTTTGTATTTTCTGGCCCTTGTCCAATCATCCGCCAAACATACTCCCCATCACCTGTATCAGGATTGACAAACTTGTTGGAGTTTTTTTTTAACTCACAGAATAAATAAGGGAAAGTAGTTGATGTGATGCATTTAGATTTTAAGAATGTCTTCGATAAGGTGCTAAGGTGACAATTACACAAAATTAGACACTGCGCTCCAATAAACCGGCATAAGGATAGGAAGCACAAGAAACTGCCGATGCTGGAATCTTGGGCAAAACATTAGGTGCTGGAGCAACTGAGTGGGTCAGGCAGCATCTGTGGAGGGAATGCATTTGAAAAAGGAAAATTAGGTTAATCCAGGAGACTATTGGCTGGCAGTAGTAGGCATGGTCGGCATGGTGGCATAGCAGTAGAGCTATTGCCTTACAGTGCCAGAGACCCAGGTTTGATCCGAACTACGGGTGCTAGACCTCCCTGGTGGAATAAAACTGTGTGAAAAAAAAAGTCTTACCATCCACTACCTGCAACCTCCGGCAACCACCTTCAACTAGCATCGCAACCGGCTTCGACTAAAAAATTATCAATTTTTAAAACGGCAACCTATTTTTAGTCGCGGCCGGTTTTGAATTTATTTGAAATAATCGCCGGAGCATAGAAGCGGAAACCACTTTCGACCATTAGGGAGACTGACAAAAACCTCCGGGAACCGCACGGAAACCTTGGGTGGGGCGCAGTCTCCAGAGGTTTCCGTTCAGGTTTCCTAAATGGGACAGGGGCATTAGGCAGCAACTCTACTGCTGTGCCACTGTGCTGCCCTAGTACATGTGGCAATAATAGAGTAATGAAATAACAAAACCCAGGAAGGAGATGTGTAGGGCAAGGTTTTAACAGAGAGTGGTGGGTTCTACTGTCAGGGATGGTGGTGGAAGCCACTGTAGTGGTGTTGAAGAGGCTTTTCGATAGGTACATGGATATACAGGGAATGGAGGGATACAGGATATCACGCTCACATGCAGGCAGAAGGGATCAGTTGGATTTGGCTTTATGATTGGCAGACATTGTGGGCTGAGTTGAATGTTCCTGTTCTATACTGTACTACGTTCTCCTATTTCTTTTTAAATTGGTACTTGGAGGCCAAATAAGAACAATTATTCTTTTAAACACAGTACTTTTAAAATCGTTGAAGGCACTTAGGTTGATAATAGAAATTATACCAGTGAAAAATAAACTTAACAAATCTTCTCACACGGTCTAATCTAGAAACCTGTGTAGGAATGAGTAAGGTACAGGTGGTGCAGGCACCAGGGACTTATTTATCACTTGAATTTCCGTCCTGCAAAACTGCAAATTTTCACCAACCTGTCAACAAGTAAGTGTACCAGAATAGGAAGTGGCAATAATTCTTCACCTCAACTGACAAATACATTTCTGAACCATTAATCCATCAACACTATCGCACAGGATGCTCCTTGCTAATCGTTTTTAGATTGTGAAGCCTTGCAAGAGATAATTTTGGAATCTAATTGACTAAAAAAAGGGAATTGCGCTGTTTCTCAACGTTTTGCGCATTAACAAGTTTTAAATCATTGTACCTTCGGTACTTTATGTCAAATTCAGGGACATTTTCTTTCCAGCTGTTATCAGGCAACTGAACCATCCTACCAACAACCAGACAGCATTCTTGAGCTACTATTTACATCATTGGAGACCCTCAGACTATCTTCAAACTATCAGAATTTACAGGACTTTATCTGACACTAAACGTTATTCACTTTATTCCCTTTACCATGTATCTGTACACTGGGGACAGCTCGATTGTAATCATGCATTGTCTTTCCACTGACTGGTTAGCACACAACAAAAGCTTTTCACTGTTCCTCTGTACATGTGACAATACTAAACTCTAACTCAACTCTAAAGGCCCTGTCCCACTTCCGCGATTTTTTTGGCGACATGCCGGCACCCGTCATAGTCGCAGCAAGTCGGCGAAAAATTTCAAAATGTTAAAAATCCAGCGGCGACCAGAAAAAGGTACGACTCTTTGGGCCACTACTCACGACCAAACAGGTGTCACCCAGCGAGCTATGATCACCCCGACTGCGTATAGTTCGACTGCCCTGTCCGTGGGAGGATAAGGAGGAAAGAATATAAGACTTTATTGCCTTCCATCAGTGAGGAATGTGCGGGAGCCACTGTGGTGTTTGTTTATGTTAACTTTTATGTAGTTGTGTGTCTTGTTGCTTTTTTGTATTTGCAAATCATTCCTTGTAAGCATTTACATACTTGGCTAATAAATTAATTACAATACGATACAATATAATCATAAATCATTTCGCCTCTGCAGTATCTCTAGCATTTGTTCCATACAAACCTGCCTTTTAAAAGGTGTAGAAAGAAAGAACGAACTGCAGGCGCTGGTTTACCAAAGAAAGACGCAAAATGCTGGAGTAACTCAGCGGGTCAGACAGCATCACTGGAGAACATGGATTGGTGTCATTTCGAGTTGGGACGCTTCTTCAGACCAAAGAAGGACTGAAGAAAGGTTCCGGCCGGAAACATTACCTATCCATGTTCTCCAGGGATGCTGCCTGATCTGCTGAGTTACTCCAGTATTTTGTGTCTTTCCTTTTAAAAGGTATTTTTGCTACCTGCAGACCTCTTAAGGAATAACAGGATGGCTTCTTTGATTTATTCAGCGATTATCCCACTAAGAAACTGCACAATGATCATTTTCTGATAGAGATTTAAATCCCTGTAGATCAATTCAAAGCATGGAGCTCCAAGCGTGAACCCAGTTTACAAATGTATAGATCGCAAATACAAATTAGTGTTTGGGAGTCCGGTGGGATGGATTGGCTGGCTGCTGCAGGGCTGGAAGCGACTGCTTTTGACACCGGCTGGAATTTTGCCACATCAAACCCAACCAGTGTACATTCTAGTTAACACATTGATGACCATGTTCCATTGGCACAGTTGGTAGAGCTGCTGTCTCATAGGGCTAGTCACCCGGGTTCAATCCTGACCTCAGGTGCAGTGTATGTGGAGTTTGCATTCTCCCTGTGACTGCATGGGTTTCCTCTGGGCGATCTAGTTTTCTCCCACATCCCAAAGATGTGCAGGTTTGTAGGTGAATTGGCATTGTGATTGCCCCTGCAGGGAGCCGATGAGAAAGTGGAACATAGGACTAGATGGTCGGCATGGACTCGGTGGGACAAAGGACCTGTTTCCCTGCTGTATCTTTCAATCACTTACTAAGTTCTATCTAGAGTCATACACTCCAGGCCAGCTGTAGTGTCCTTTCTAAAACCAGCAATAGCATTTAAAGCCAAGAAAGAACCAAGAGTTTAATCACCATATGTACAGATATCAGAAGATCAAAGTTCTTACTTCTGACACAGTGATGCAACTGGTAGTGCTGCTGCCTCATGGCAGGTTTGTAGGTCAATTGGCCTCTGTAAATTGTGTGAAGGGAGTGGTATCATTCTGCATCCTTTGCAAAGCCTTCACACCCTTCCTGTAATGAGGTGATCATATCCGAAACTAAAGTATACATAGACACAAAATGCTGGAGTAACTCGGCGGGACAGGTCGCATCTCTGGAGAGAAGGAACGGGTGGCGTTTCGGGTGAGTCCCGACTCCATTCCTTCTCTCCAGAGATGCTGCCTGGTCCGCTAAGTTACTCCAGCATTTTTGTGTCTATCTTTGGTTCAGTCTTTACTCGAGCGAACAAACAGATTAAAGAGTTCCCACGGTAGACTCACGAGACACTAAGGTAAACGCACGGGCCACTACGTTATTACAGAGTTTAAATGTTTCCATTTTTAACTTGAACAGTAAATTTGACTCGTGGAAAAAATCAAACATGTTTGAATTGTTTCACGAGTTAACAAGTTTCACGGGTCCCTGCCGTTAGCGCCACAAGTTGACAAGTTGCTCGCGCGAGTTCCAACGTTCCCATCTACGTCGATTGTACGTGATCACCACGAGTGAAAACTCGGGGTCACTCGTGGGTCAACTCGCACCGTGAGACATGGGTTTAACCAAAGTCCAATAAAGCTGCACTATAAAACTTCAAGACCTTTACTCTTGGAATCTGGAACATTCCCTGCAGTTAATAGGGTGAAAAATGTAGGGTGACTTTTTTTTGAAAATAATGGAAAAAGCGGGTAATTGCAGACTAGTAAGCCGAGTGGCAGTAATGGGGAATATGCTAGAATTTGTTCTAAAGAATGCAATAACAGAACTCTTGGAACTCATTAATGAAATTTAGCAAAGATAGGGTGGCATAGAGGTGCAGCTGGTAGAGGTTGCTGCCTGACAGCACCAGAGACCTAGGTTTGATCCTAACTTTGAGAGCAATCTATGTGTAGTTTGCACATTCTCCGTGACCGCATGGGTTTCCTCTGGGTGCTGCAGTTTCCTCCCACATGCCAAGATGTGTGCATTTGGTGGTAAATTGGTCTCTATAAATTGCCCTGAGTGCGTATGGAGTGGATGCAAAAGTACAATAACATAGAACCAGTATGAACAGGTGATTGATGGTCGACGTAGAACCGGAGGGCCAAAGGGCCAGTTTCCATCTTTCCAAGTCATGATATATTTATGAGGGGGAAATCTACCGGAGTTTGTTTAGAATGTAATCAGAGGAAACCTCACAGAAACATATCAGAAACAAATTTAACAGAATCGATTCATTAAATGAAATGAGGATACACCTGATGCAAGGGTCACGTCAACAATCAGGTTTCCCAATGGCAACACGGCAGCACAGTGGCAGAGATGCTTCTCTTACAGCAGCAGGGACCTGGCATCGATTCTGACCACGGGTGTGGAGTTTGCACGTTCTCCTTGTGACCTCAGGAGTTTTCTCTGGGTGCTTTGGTTTAATCCCACACCCCAAAGGCACGTGGCCTCTGTAAATTGCCCTAAGTGTATTGGGGGTGGATGCTAAAATGAAATAACCAAGAACTGGTGTGAATGGGTGATCGATGATTGGTGTGAGCTCGGTGAATTGAAGGGCCTGTGCCCATGCTACTTCTTTAAACTAAAATGTTTGTAGCTCTCACTCCTTCATTTGTACAAACCTCTGCGGAAACAAACTAAATACCACAGAATGTTTCTTAGCCATATTTTTGGATTTCACATTTTTATTACAAAAAATAAAATTTCTCAACCGTTTGGAAAAAAGGAAACAATCCATAACAATGTCACAATTTCTTTGTATTTTTAAGATTATGTGATGGATCACCACAGCTCCAACTAATGTCATGAAGGCTTCAATGGCATTCATTTTTTTTAAAATCAAAATAAAATTGACATCTGCATCAATGCACCATTTATCATAGAGGTTTCAAAGCCAATGATTGAAATACTCAACAGAAAACAATTCAGATCAGAAAAAGGGCCTGCGTGTTGCCAAAAATCTTTCTTATCCAGAGATTTTTGTCACTCTTGTGGATGTTGTTACTTTACATTCCTCAGATTACTGCCACTATCATGACATTATTATTGTCAAAGTAATGTAGCAACAAAGTCCTCCCGCTAAAATAACCAAGAACGGATGCTGAGATTTCCATGAAAATAGAATGACAAGGATTCACCTTAGGAAATAATTTTTCTGTTATTGTTGCAATAAAACAAAATTAAAGATTTGCTATAAGAAGAACAAATCATTTTTCAATACTAAATGGCGAAAAACAGTATTCTTTAATGTAATCATCTCACAATGCTCTGATATGTAGGAAGGAACGGCAGATGCTGGTTTAAACTGAAGATAGACACAAAAGGCTGGAGTAACTCAGTGGCTCAGACAGCAACTCAGGAGAAAAAGAATAGGCAACATTTTGGGTCGAGACTAAGAGTCAGAGGCTTTGAATGCAGTGAACTCTCTCATCAATATCCAAACACGGTGCTGCGATTCGCAAAGAACAAATACTGGCTTCCACTGGTGCAAGAATGATACCAAAGGTGGTGGAACAAGCTGTCAGAGGAAGTAGTTGAGTCAGGTATAATAACATTTAAAAGTGTAAATGACATGAGATAGGCCATCTTGGTTGGCATGGATGAGTTAGGCTGAAGGCCTTCCTTCCTTCCATTCGGTACAACTAATGACCAATAACAGACGAACTGTCGGAAATTTAATGTTTGCTCCAGCAAATTTTGCAGTTTCCTTTACGTCAATTTATTTCCTTTATTGTTTGGATAAAAATGTAGTTCAACTGTGCGTGTAGTAGTTTTATTTTCAGTTTGCATTGACCATACCATAAATGTACAACAATTTATACAAGTCATCTGTATTTATAAAAAACAATTTCATTGAAATAGAAGTTACTGTCCCTCAGCAAAGGTACGATGCGGGGAAAATTCCACAGGGCATTTAAGGCAAATAACCTCGGATTCTACCATCTTCAGCTGAAGAAATAGGTGGACTCTTTTACCTTCTGTAGATCAAATTCACCTGCAAGGAAAAATGAACGTTAAGCTGAGAGTCCTGATGCAAGATAGGAGAGATGATGCAAATGATTCTTCAAAAGTATCAAGAGGCAATTTTGATTTATTTGCAGGTCTAATCTACCAAATGCCAAAATCACTATGAAAATCAGGGCCACTGTTCATAGAATTTCAGATGGAAATTCAGTTCCCGGACCCTGTGGTGTTAATGGGTTTATTCAGTGCAAAGCTATCCAGATGGACCAGTGTGTGCCCCATATTTAATCCATGTGTGTTGAATCAATATTTAGATACACAGAATATCTTGCCCAGTGTAGGTGAATCGAGGACCAGAGGACATAGGTTTAAGGTGAAGGGGGAAAGATTTTAGGAATCTGAGGGTACCTTTTTCACACAGAGGGTGGTGGGTGCATGGAACAAGCAGCCAGAGGAGGTAGTTGAGGCTGGGACCAAAAACAGGCAGGTAGGACAAATGTAACTGGGACATGTTGGCAAGTTGGGCTGAAGGACCCATACCAACAATGCATCACTCTATGACTAATGATGGTGAGGTACCACACCTCTTGTAAACAATCTTGTTCATGGAAGAGCAAAAGGCAAGTGTTCCAGCGATCCTTGCGGAAACATTGTATATGCATTGCATTAGGTTAGGTTTACCATTTTTCCCTTGGGGAATGACAAACAGCCACACTGCCAAAATTCACATAGGAATAACCACTGTTTTTTTGTATACAAGGAGCAAGTAGGCATATTAATTAAAAATTAAGTTACATGTACCAAACAATTTTCCCATCACATATGCCCCCCTCGTGTTTTAATTTTGTGACCAATCAACTTCTGATTTAACAAACCAATGTATAAGATCACTTTAAAAATTAAATATATTAAATTATATACATTAAAACAATTTGGAGCAGAACCATTGTATACCATCCTTAAAAAAGTGGGAACAACAACTATTTAGGCTGTGTGCATGGGATCAGTATTCACACAAAAGCGATGAAAAACTTAGCGACGAGTTTAAAAAAAAAACATACTCTCATCTATGGGCAACTTTATCTAGTTGTGCACAGTTTTTGTTTAGTTCGTCAAAGAGTTGTGGCGATTATGCAGCTTTTTTACTCCATTTGCAATTGTTTCCTTCAGTATACCTAGCTTCAACTTAAAACTCTAAAACCTTTACATTTTACTTTGGGAATATGTGTACTCATTTGTCCCCCTTGACTCATTGCACAGATACAAAACTTAACCTAATGCCAGACTTGTTTTCTTTCTTAAAATTATTTTCCTTGGTACCTTTTGTTAGAACTTTTGACAGCACATCCATCATCTTTTTGTACTCTTGGAGTCGTTTTGGTTTCTTGTCGACACTGCAAAGACACATATTAAACCATGCCCAGATTAACATATTATTGGAACACAAATTAAGACATTGAGCAGTTTTAAATGCTTCTCATCATATGTTTGAATGTCGATACAAAAAGCTGGAGTAACTCAGTGGGACAGGCAGCATCTCTGGAGAGAAAGAATGGATGACGTTTCCAGTCAAGACCCTTCTTCAAATTGACTGATGAACTTTTCTCCAAAGATGCTGCCTGACCGGCTGAGTTACTCCAGCTTTTTGTGTCTATCTTTTGTTTAAATCAGCATCTGCAGTTTCTTCCTACACATATGTTTGAATGTGTTTGTTGTACGGATACTCACGGAATGTTATAACGATATTTGTTTATCAGGAACCTGGACAGATCTTGAAGAATGGGCTGATCATGTAGGGCTACGAACTGCTCACGGCAAATCTGCAACATACGCACATCATTTATTATGGAAACTATCAAGTTATTGATACACAGGCTAAATGTGTCTGGATTTATGATGATCACTTATGTTCAAAAAGCTGCAGGAAAATAGCACGCAAGACCATAGTCATACAGTACAGCAATGGGGCCTTCGGTCTAACTCGCCGATGTTAATCAAGATGCCCCATCTAAGATGGTCCCATTTGCCCCTGTTTGGTCCCTATCCCTCTAAACCTATCCTATACATGTCCCTGTCCAAATGTATTTTGTTCCATCTATCCACCATGCTCTGTTCTTTTTAAATCTTTACCTTCTCACCTTAAACCTATGGCTTCTAGTTCCTGATACTCCTATCAGGGGAGGGGGGGGGGGTCAGAGAGGGGAGGGGGCGGGGCGGAGAGGGGAGGGGCGGAGAGGGGAGGGCAGAGAGGGGAGGGGCGGAGAGGGGAGGGGCGGAGAGGGGAGGGGCGGAGAGGGGAGGGGCGGAGAGGGGAGGGGGGAGAGAGGGGAGGGGGAGAGAGGGGAGGGGGAGAGAGGGGAGGGGGAGAGAGGGGGAGGGGGGAGAGAGGGGAACAGTGATCTATGGGTCGTCGCATAATACTGATTCCTGAATACTTCAGACCCCGAATACAGGGGGGGGGTCTGAAGCATTCAGGCCGACACAATGTTCTAGACGCCGAGCCAAAGCGCGAGCAGACATGATGTCGCTAAGCACGCTGTCGCCACGCCTCCCGCAGGTGGACTCCCACAAAAGAAGTCCGCTCACGCAGGGCGTGGGAGGGGTGACTTAACTAGTGCAAAACAACAGATGTTTAATCCAGAGCTGGGCCAGGGATGTGGAGGGACACGGAGCGGGGCACAGAGAAAGAATAAAATTCAATGGTATGAAAAAAAGAAATAAACAATGCTTTAATCCACAGCAGGGGAAAGGGGGGGGGGGGGGGTAGGGCCAGGAGACAAATGGATGCGGGGCCAGGTCGCAGGTGGGCATGCGGGCATTGTGACGTAGCAGCTAGCAAGCTGCGATTATATTTTAAAAAGTGAGTTTTGTGAACAACTTTATTGAAAATATGGGGAAATAATTGACCGAATTTAGAGTGGAGTGCATTTATGAAATCGTAAGTCAAATCCCAATCCAAATTGTAAAATTCTCCGAGGAGAAACATTGTGGGCCAAAACCCCCTGAAAAGATTAATGAGGGCAATGTCCTCGTTAATCTTTTCTGCACTTGTTCTACCTAACTGGTATCTTTGCTAAAACAGAAACTAAACACAATACTCCAAATGTCTTGTACAACCAGAGATGCCAACCTTCCAGAGCACAAATCAGTAATCATAAGGCTAAAAATCAGTAATTTGGAGACAAAATCAGTAATTTTTTGCGCAAAGCAATTTTTTTTCTGCATGATGGCAAGCGCGGCTCCCACAGGCAAGCGATAGCGCATAATGTTAACATTAACATACCTGTATGTTCATTAGTTGGTATTACATAAACATGTATTAACTCACCATTGAAAATGCTCTATTGAAAGACTGGATGAACGAGTTCATTATCAATATGTCTTGATATGTTTATACACACACACTCACACATATACGCGCACACTCACACACACACAGGCACACTCACACACACACTCCAGTGATGGAAATGGGTTTAGGAACTAAGGGTACTCTGGGTCCGTGAAGCTGAGGTTGGGAAAGAGGGGGGGGGGGGGGGGGGACGACGACGACTCTGCCTCTGTCTGTGTGTGTGTGTTGGCTGCAGCCATCGTCTGCTTTAGTGAGGGAAGCAGGTCGGTGATTGATCAAAAGGCCCCTAGGAGACTGTCTGATTGGCTGCCAAGTGACCAGCGCATTATGTGATTGGACACAATGCCCTTGGAGACGGCGGCTGATTGGGCAGGAGGAGACCGATTTATTGATTGGACGGGAATTTTAAGGGTAGCTGGTCGGTGATTGGACGCAACCCCCTTAGAGACAGTCGTTGATTGGCCACCAAATAATCGGGCGCAAAAAAATTAAAATAGGAAAACAATAAAATCGAAAATTACGATTTAAATCGGAAGAATATCATGCCTGATCTGCAGCAAAGATACTAGTATCTTTGATCTGCAGTTCCTTCACACACCAACCACTAGTCCCCTTGATATTTTATTAATGTTATTAATTTGCTGGGGTGGGCAGGGGGGAGGGTGAGGGTGGGGGAGGAGGGGAGAGCGAGGGGGGGAGAGAGGGGGGAGGGGGGGGGTGGGGAGGGATGAGAGAGAGGGGAGAGAGAGAGTGGAGAGGGGGGGAGGGATGAGAGAGGGGGGAGGGAGAGAGAGAGGGGAGATGGGGGGAGGGAGAGAGAGAGGGGGAGGGAGAGAGAGAGAGAGGGGAGAGAGAGAGAGGGGAGAGAGAGGGGGTAGCGAGAGAGCATGGAGGGGGAGAGAGAGGGAGGGGGAGAGAGGGGGAGAGGGCATGGGGGGAGAGAGAGGGGGGGGGAGAGAGAGAGCGACAGAGAGAGAGGGTGAGAGAGTGAGGAAGAGAGAGAGAGGAGAGGGGCGGGGCGGCAGCCCGCAGGGGCCTGAGCGAGGCATGGAGCGATCTGAGGACAGTGAAAAGCAGCGGGGTGACCAGCCGATCGTGGCTTCCGCAAAGGTAAGCGCACCCACCAGCGTGACAGAGCCGGGCCGGGGGGAGACAGACGATCGTGCCTCCTCGGAGAGAAGGTCGTCCCCTGTGACGGGTAGAGGGGAGAGAGGAAGGGAGGGAGGAGAGGGGAGGAGGTGAGAAGAGGGGGGGTTGGATGGGAGCCGGGCGAGTGAGTGGGCTGCAAAATGCGGAGAGAGACAGAAGCGGCCTCTGACTATCTGGAAACCCGCAGCTGAGTGAGCCGGCAGGCGATGGGAGGGGCGAGCTGCATGGGCAGCGAGGAGAAAATATTTAAAGAAGGAACTGCAGATGCTGGAGAATCGAGGGTACACAAAAAGCTGGAGAAACTCAGCGGGTGCAGCAGCATCTAAGGAGCGAAGGAGATAGGCGATGTTTCGGGTCTTCAGTCTGAAGCAGGGTCTCGACCCGAAACGTCGCCTATCTCCTTCGCTCCTTAGATGCTGCTGCACCCGCTGAGTTTCTCCAGCTTTTTGTGTACCCAGCGAGGAGAAAACCTCTTCAGCGCGTGGGAGCCTCTGAGCCCGTGATCTGTCCGATTGTTCACTCGTCCTTGGATTAAGTAGCGCAGGATAAAGCTGGGAATTCATGCACAGGATGGAAACTGGAAACTGGAACGTAGGAGAACGTCGTCCCTCTGCGTACCCCCCCCCCCCCCCCCCCATTTCCATCACTGGCACTCACACACACACACTCCCAAACACACACAAGTATGTGCTAACTTAAAATCGGCAAAATCCGGGATTTACGATATGAAAATCGTACCGCCCGTAATTGGCCAATTTTCCGTAGAAATTACGGGAAATCCGTACCAGTTGGCATCTCTGTACAACTGGAACATAACGTTTCAACTTCCATACTCAATTCCCTCATAAATACCTGCGATGCCTCTTTCAGGAAACTATGTGCTTGTACTTCTCGATCCCTCTGCTCCACAACACTCTCCAGGGCTCCACCTTTCACTGTGAAGTTCCTGCCCTGGTTTGACTTTCCAAAATGTAACAGCTCACACTTATCCGAATTCGACTCCATTTTCAATTCTTTGGTCCATTTGGACAGCTGATCAAGATCTCGCTACTATTCCTGATAACCATCTTCACTGTCTACAATACTACCTATATTAGTGTTACCATCTATTTTGTAATAATATTCCTTTTCAGTACTGCCTTCCAAAATAGATGACTGAAAATGAAAAAGACACCATATATACACGTGACATTAAACTAAACTAAAAAAATATCTGCTGTGATTATTTTGATTGCATTTCAGGGATAATCATAACATGGCCCACAGCCCTTAAATCCTTGCTTTGTGAAACGTGATACTCTTTCACATTGTTAGAGCAGAACACAGGAAAATCTTGTTGGCTACTGAAAAACTCCACTAGACAGGAATAACAGATTGGGACCAACTGCAAAAATATTGCCTTATTTTTAACTTAGACAGCGTTAACATTAACTTTAACATTAGAAATCAATTGCAGCTCAAGACTATGCTATTTAATGCATTTATTTCACTGATTTCAACATTTATCTGGAAGACATGTTTATTACACAAAAACAAAATTCTGTATTAGCTGCCAACCTGAAATTAAAACAAATAAACTGCTGGAACACTCAGCAGCACTGTAGTATTTATGAGGAGAGAAAGTATTCATGTTTTAGGTCAATGGGTATTTGCCAGAATGGATGAGATCTGATTATTGACTCAAAATGTTCATAGTAGAAACAAAGAACTGCAAAGGCAAGTTTACAAAAAAAGATACAAAGTACTGGAGTAAATCAGCAGGTGAGGCAGCATGTGTAGGAAAGAACTGCATATGCTGGTTTAAATCGAAGATAGACACAAAATGCTGGTGTAACTCAGCGGGACAGGCAGCATCTCTGGAGAGAAGGAATTGGTGACTTTTCGGGTTGAGAGATTAGTCTGAATAAGGGCCACGACCCGAAACGTCACCCATTCCTTCTCTCCAGAGATACTGCCTGCCCCGCTGAATTACTCCAGCATTTTGTCTCTATCAGGTCACGCAGCATCCTTGGAGAACATGGATAGGTGACATCTCGGGTCAGGACCCTTCTTCAATGTTCATTGATACATTCTACACAGAGGCTGGCTCACCTACTGTGGAGTTCTTATAACTACAGCTTTGACTATTCATGTGTTAAACATTTGATATAAAACCATAGAATTGCACGGTGAGAACAAACAGACAAAGACTAGACAAGAATTTTTTTTTGGGGTGGGTTTTCAACATTGACATAGATGTACAGGTGGGATTAGGTTTTAGGGGAGAGATTCACCAAGGACAGTTCAAGTGATTGATGTATCTCTCACAATTTGCAGAGCATTGCTACCAACACTTGTATTTTCAGTTGATTGAACATTCCATGTTATAGATTTTGATCAGAGTCTGATATACACAGAACGTGTGACTCCAAAATCAAGTTATGTGATAACAATCAAATGTACAATTTTAAAATACACTTTTTTTATTCTTCTTAATTCAATTATAACTCTGGTATCAGATTATTTAATCTGCAAAATGTATTAAATCAGATACCAGCTAGGGAAATCTCTAAAACACCAGATCAGTGATTCTTTTATAATTGTCATTGCTTAGCAAAGGTACTTTCATTCAATTGATGGTGTAGAATTATTTTATTTACTTGGAGATACAAGAAACTGTAGATTCTGGAACCTTGAACAAAACACAAAGTGCTGGAGGAACTCAGTGGGTCAGGCAGCATCTTTGGAGGGAATGGACAGATGGCGCTTTGGTATGCGACTCTTCTTCAGACCTGAAACATCGTCTGTACATTCTCCCCAAAGATGTTGCTTGCCCTGCTGTTTTCCTCTAACGCTTTGTATTTTATTTATTTGTTGGGAAAGTCAAAGAAATGTGATGACATTAGCCATTAGACTGCATGCAAGAGATGCGAGTTTAAAAAATAAAAACACTTTAACATCACTTTATGTAGGTCCAGTTTTTAACTTTGCTTTTAAGTATAGAATGTTTTAATTTGTTCCATATTAACAAACATGAGCTATGTTTTGCCAGGTTTATGATAATTATATGTCATTACTATGATAATAATCTTCACGCTATGGGATGTATTGTTCCCATTCCATCCCCACAGCCTGTAAGCAGCTGCTACTTAAAGCATTAATTATAATATTGAGGGGAATGGAAATTACAACTTTGTTTTTCTGTTTTGCACAATACGTTACTGCAATGTTCTATCCAGCAATTAGACTTCATTATGAATATGGCAGAACACAAGATCACAAATTTGCATGAAAAAGTGAGTGAACAGTGCAGTATGGTAAGTAGTTGTAAGTGTCGTCAAGCTGGAAAGGGTACAGGGAACATTTACGAGGATGTTGCTGGGACTTGAGGGCCTGAGCCATAGGGAGAGGTTGAGTAGGCTAGGACTATTCCTTGGAGCATAGGGGGATGAGGTACGATCTTATAGAGGTGTACAAAATCATGAGAGGTATAGATCGGGCAGATGCACAGAGTACCTTGCCCATTGTAGGGGAATCGAGAAACCAGAGGACATTGGTTTAAAGTGAGGGGGGAAAGATTTAATAGGAAATTGAGGGGTAGCCTTTTCATACAAACGAGCTGCCGGAGGAGGTATTATCGCAGCGTTTAAGAAACATGGACAGGACAGGTTTAGGGGAATATGGGCCAAACACAGGCAAGTGGGACTCGTGTGGATGGGACATGTTGGCCGTGTGGCAAGTTATGCCGAAGGGCCTGATTTCACGTTGTAAGAGTCAATGAGCTATGTTTTGTCAGATTTATGATGTATTGTTCCCACCCCATTCCCACAGCCTGTAAGCTACTGCTAATTAAAGCATTAATTAGAAAATTGAGAGGAGAGGAGATGACAACTATGTTTTTTGTGTTTTGCTGAAAACTTTATTTCAATGCACTACCCAGCAATTAGACTTTATTATGAATATGGCAGAAACAAAAAGTCACATCGCATACAAAATGGAAAAAAACATTAAAAAAACGTTTTTTCTTACACAACGGTCTTGGGCATTATTGAAAAGGCAAAACTAATTTGATGAGAATAGTTACCTTGTTCATAATATCTACAGTAAGAGCGTGCGTCCAGTAGCAGTCATGTACAGAGACAAATGTTATGCCAGCTCTGAAAAAAAACGTAGAAAGTTAGAGTCTTAGAGTCATTGAGTCACTGATGATAGTGTGGAAACAGGCCCTTCGGCCCAACTTGCCCACACCGACCAACGTGTCCCAGCTACACTAGTCCCACCTGCCAGCATTTGGTCCATATCCTTCCAAACCTGACCTAATCATGTACCTGTCTAACTGCTTCTTAAATGTTGGGATAGTCCCCGTCTCAAATATCTCCTCTGGCAGCTTGTTCCAGATATCCTCCACAATTTGTGTGAGAAAGTTATCCCTCAGATTCCTATTAAATCTTTTCCCCTTCACCTAAAACCTTTGTCCTTTGGTCCCCGATTCACCTACTCTGGGCAAGCGACTCTACCCGATCCATTCCTCTCATGATCTTATACACCTCTATCAGATCGCCCCTCATCCTCCTGTGCTCCAAGGAATATTGTCCCAGCTTATTGAACCTCCGCCTATAGCTCAGATCCTCTAGTCCTGGCAACAACCTCGTAAATCTTTTCTGTACCCTTTCCAGGTTGACAAGTTACGGCAATAAAATTCTCTTATTGACACAAAGACTATGGACACATTTGAAGTCAACACTCCCAAAATACTTTACATTTAGATACCATTAACTTAATCTCCAGAACACTGCCAATTTAGGTCTGCAACCTGTTCCACACTAAACCAGTACCTCTCAAGCAACTTTCATCATGGTGATATATTCCAAATACATCACTCAATTCAAAACCTTACAGACGTTTCTCCTTCCTTAAAATGTCTAGTTCTTCCATTGTTCCCACCGTCATGAATCCATCGTCTCTGGTGCTACACTAAACTGAGTAATTGCTTAAAATGATTAACAGCACCTCATACTCTGCCTGGGTAGCTTACAACCTAATGAACATTGAATTCTCCAATTTTAGATAACACTAGATCAAGTGGGACCGGTTGGGTCCCATCCTCTCAAGGAGCGGTTGCGGGGGGGGGGGGGGGGGGGGGGGGGGGGGGGGGGGGGGGAGAGGAGCAGGGGGGGAGAGGAGCGGGGGGGAGAGGAGCGGGGGGGGGAGGAGGATCGGGGGGGAGAGGAGCGGGGGGGGAGAGGAGCGGGGGGGAGAGGAGCGGGGGGGGGGAGAGGAGAGGGGGGGGGAGAGAGCGTTGGGGTGGGGGGGTTTGTGTGATGGGTGGGGGTTTGGGGGGGGGGGGGGAGAGAAGCGGGGGGAGAGAAGCGTGTTGTTTTGTTTTTTTGGGGGGGGGTGTTGGAGGGGGGAGAGAAGCGGGGGAGAGAAGCGGGGGAGAGAAGGGGGGGAGAGGAGCGGTCAGGGGGTAACATCATGCGCAGTGCGAGCAAGACGGCAGACATGCAGATCCACTGTGACGTAATTGGCGAAAGACAGTCGTTTTTATTTCAAAGTTTTGTCGAATTTTTGAACGTTTTCATTAATTTCTCGAGAAATAAAGCATGACATTTTCAGATAAGGCGATTTCGGACTACACAGGAATCTACCGGAATATGTAAAAATGTTACCGTTACCGCATCGTTTTTTCGCGATGATGTGCTTATACACAAACAAATAAACTCACACACACACACATACACCCAAAATCAGAGTTTATGTATAGAGATTTAACAGAGTATAGATTTTTTGGGTGGGGGTAAGGAAAGAGAGGGGCGAAAGGGTGATATTACTAGAAACTAGAGAATTCAATGTTAATACCATTGGTACATGTTTTTACTTATGTTCGGGGTAAAGTTTACACATTTTGCTGCAGCAAAATAAATTATTAAAATCGTAGGCTTGGAAGTGAACTGAAAAACCTAAGGGTGCATAAGGATTCAAATCTGCTTACAGAAATTAGTTCAAACACCCTTTTGTGGTGCGGTTTAACCTAGATGCTGGTTGTCGATCAATAACTTACCTGTAACAATACAGTGCTGTGAGCATCATATGAGTTGAATCAAGGGAATGAATGAAATTCGGAGGGAAAGCATTCTTCTGCTTGACTGTGTCAGGCCGCCTGCAACAAACGGAGAAACAACGTGGTCGACTTCCATAAATCATGAGCCATTGGGTTATAGAACACGCAGTTACATCAATACTCATCAGCATGAGTTTCCAATCACCACATATTACCAGATATGATTACAATTCAATGAGAATCTTAAATATCCATAATCCATCAATTGGAATGATTTCACTGGAACGTTGGAGGTTACAGGGAGACCTGATAGAAGTATATACAATTATGAGAGTTAAGGTATACAGTTAGATCCTTTATCCCAGGATGAAAAAAAAATCAATTATGAGAGGTAATAGCTTTATTATCCTTTATATATTAGAGGACAGGTTGGAAGTTGAATCTTAAGACTGGTTGTTCCTCAATTCGATGGGACCAACAACTGAGTGAGGTGGAGGATATTTGTCAATTGCCTATGCTCCCTAGAGGAGCAAAGGGCTTAAGAAGAAGAAGGAGAAGAAGAAGAATAGCTTTAAGGTGAGAGGGGAAAAGTTTAAAGGAGATATGCGGGGCAATTAAAACAATTTTGTTTTTACACAGGGGTGGCGAGTGCCTGGAACACTCAGCCAAGATAATGGTATTTAAGAGATTTTTAGAAAGGTACATGGATATGCAGGGAATACAGTCTTTGTGGAAAGCAGAAAGAGGTGAGGATGGGAAGATGTGGCAGGTGGTGGGATCACATTGTAGGTGCTAGAAATGTCAGAGGATGATGTGTTGGATGCAGAAGCTGGTGCGGCGAATGGAAAGGATCAGGGGAACTCTAAGATAGACACAAAAAGCTGGAGTAACTCAGCGGGACAGGCAGTATCTGTGGAGAGAAGGAATGGATGACGTTTCGGGTCGACACACTTCTTCAGACTCGATCCTGGTTCTGCCTGGGGGGTGGGGAGCGAGAACAGAACTATAGGGCATAGAGGAGATGCAGATATGTAGGTGAGGAATCCATCTATGACAGCAGGGGGAGGGGGTGGGTGGAGGGGAGGCATGCCTAATAAAGAAAGACAACATCTTGGATGTCCTAGAATGGAAAGCCTGATGAATTTGAGGACAGGGTGGAAGTTAAATCTTAAGACTGGTTGTTCCTCAATTCAATGGGACCAACACCAGAGGTATCTGCTTAGATAGTAATTCTTCTGTTGAAATATTGACATTCGTTTGGCATACCAAATAACTTTTTAAAATTATAAAACCACCTTCAAAGTAAGCCAATTTAATTTAAAGATGAGAATGTCACTGTGCGTTTTGGGTTTGCAGAACAAAATGCTACCACAGTTCTAAAAAGAACCAAATCCACTGTCACAAATAATCAACCAGGCCGATGCATATTCATGTGGAAAGAAGCAAGTATTTTTAGTTACTTTTATCGAAATGAAAGAGGATGCAAGGCAGGAAGTGCTACAATCCCAGGAGACACGGTGCATTGATTCACTGGTAATCAGGAACAGAAGCACTGGCCAGGGACATAGAAGATCAAAGAACTAGACTGAAGTCAGAGCAGCATGAAGGAACATGGGATAAACTACAGCTAATGCAGAGAGCAAGACATGAGAGTTGAAATTGAAATAAACGACCACACTATGAATATAAACATTTTCTGTATTAGTTTTAGCTAATGCACATTTGTCTTTGATACGATCGGCCTATATATTAAGCAATTAACCGTTTGGGGTTTATGCTCGTGCTACTTCAATTGACCGGATGACAATTTATAATTATAACAAGCAACAGTAATTAGAATGACAATATTTGTTTTAATGCTAATTATTAACGAAAACACTGAATAATATTCCTTTATCCAGATTAGTTTAGTTTAGAGATACAGTGCGAAACAGCCCTTTCGTCCCAAGTCCACACCGACCAACGATTCCTGTAAAATCGTATAAATCCCCGATTTTAAAGACCAAGCTGGAAAATTGCTGAAAAGGTCAATTATTTCTGATTTATTCAAATGATTCATACTGAATTTATTCTATATTTCCACTTCTTAATCATTTTGAGTTTGTGTCATTATTATATCCTAGTAACTCAAAAGGATATTCCTTTTGTAAGGTGAATACAAATTACCACAAAGGACTTTGATCTCTGGGGTAATCTAAACACAACCAGAAAATGAATTTCATTACTCCGTTGTCGATACATAGGACAATTAAACACTCTCGACTCTTGAAATGTTGGTTTCTGAGCTGAAATATTAACCCTTTCTCTGTCCGACATGTTGAGTGTTTCCAGCATTTTCAGTTTTTATTTCAGATTTCCAGAATCTGTATTTTTTTGTTAATATTTAATATTGGATTATTATTGCCACGTGTACCAAGATGAAGTGAAAAGATTTTGTTTGCATGCTATCTAGTTAAATCAAATTATACTGTACATGAGTGCAATCAAGGTACACACAAATACAATGGGTCGAGTAAAGAGAGCACGATATACAGTTACAGCATTGTGGTGTTACAGTGTAAAAAGTTCAGCATTTAAAATAAGGTAGGTTGGAAGATCAGAACCACATCTTTGCTTATGGGAGGATAGTTTAGTCGTCTGTTAATAGCGGGGAGGAATCTGCTCCTGCATGTGGTGCTACCTGCTTTCAAGCTTATGTATCTTCTATCTGACAGGAGAGGGGAGAAGAGGGGATGACCCGAGGTGAAAATGGGCATTACTTTTCCTGGTAATCTAAATGTTCTTGTTTCTGTCAGTGCTCATTTGGTGTTAGCACAATTGGTTGGAAGGCAGTTCTGAAGTACGCTAGTCAACATTTTAGGTTGGGAACCTTCATCTGCACTCCAAATGCAAGATCTTGACGAAACATTTAATTCACCAGCAACTTCCTTCTTTTGCTCGATATTCCAGCTTTTGCAGTCCCTTGCGTCTCCACTTAACAGAAGTATTTTTTTTGTGAAACACAAAACTGGTTTTATATCGACATCAGTCTCTAATATTCGAGTTGAAGGCTTTTACGACTATGCCCGATCACAGTAAATATCTGAAAGCTGGATGATCTGGAGAACAGATCCATGAAGGACACTATCTTACACATTTTACAGAAGTAATCAATTTGAGAATGTGCTTATCCAGGCCTATTTCCTGGGATTCACTTGCACTCAAATGATTAAATACCAATCTGGAACAGCCATATAAAGTTCCTACTTTTATCTTCGGATGATCTTGGTAGCATTGATACAAAATTGTTCTGCTCTATATTGTGGTGCAAATATCAGATCCGCCTAGACCTGTGGCCTATCGATCTCCCAGAGCCTCTAACTGACTCTCGCACTCAAAAAAAAGCTTTTCACTGTACCTCAGTACACGTGACTATAAACTAAACTAAGTATGGCTGGTTCAGAATAGGTTGCACTTTGAGAATGAAGTGAAACAGGAGGCAATCTGCACTGCTTTACTTCAGTGTTGGGTCACATTTCTTCACAGATGAGTTTCGCACCAATGATAAATTTTAGTGCGAATGTAGAGAGTGCGAATAGCAAACCTTCAATCAAATACTGTACCAGCAACTTGCAAGAAAAAGATGATTATGAATGCTACTGGCAGGCTCGATTAGAACAAAGCTGAGCACAACATTGTGAACTTTTCAGCTGCATGCAACAATATCCAGCAAGACTGCACCAGTTTATAACGTATTAAAAAGAATTGCAGATGCTGGCTTATACCACAATAATAAAGATAGACACAACATGCAGGAGTAATAGCAGTAGAGGGAGAGGGGGAGATGGTCATCTGATTTGTCGCGCCACTTTTCGCTTCCAGTTCCCTACTACAATCAGTCTGAAGAAGGATCCCGACTCAAAACATTGTCTATCCATTTTCTCCAAAGCTGCTACTTGACGCGCTGAGTTATTCCAACATATTTGCACCAATTTATGTTCAATTACGTTTTCTATTGTAGTGTCGGGACATCTCTAAAACACATTTACTTAAGGGTTTCACAGCAGCGTACACAAATGTTCTCCTACCAATAAGCACGACAGAAAGTCAATTTTAAAAGGAAAGGGTGCTGGTGAAAATCTGCTTTCCTCTAACTTCACTGGGCGTGGGAAAGCTGTGTTGGAGAGGTTGCTGGTAGCAGGAGGCAAAATAAGGAGAGAAAGATCAAAATGATAGTTGCATCTGGTAACTGCTTTGAATTTCATGGTCTTCATAATTTCTTTTGACATTTTCACTGTTACGAACCAGAGTGGTAATTCCAGTAATAATTTGAAGCAATTTATTCAAATTTATCGTAATGCCAGTGTCATTTTTTTCCATTCAAGATTCACATTAGAAATTAAAAGAGCAATCAAACAGGGATAATGTGATGCTAGAATAATTTAATTTTGGTTTTAATGATGGCTAGGGTGCTTTGATTATTACCAGAGGGAGTTGAAGCCAGAACTTCATTCAGAAAATGGCCTTCATGGAGTGAATGTGACTATTCTGGCACAATTCTATTTCAGCCCAAGATTTGATGCTTCAAATTGAAGCTTCAAGTACGCATTTTATTACAATGTATATTCATATCTTCAATCTGGTATTGGTTACAAGCATCTAATGTTATAAGCTTTAGTAATTTTCATTTTCCAAACTGGCTCCAAAGGCAAACTGAAAAAGATTTTTAATGTGTTTTATGTGAAAAGAATGAACCACAAATTGGAGGAGACAAAGCAATTTTCTACTCATCACATTCACAAATCAAATGTTATCAGATGTAACAAATTTGCTCAACGTATAAATCGTGGAGGACTTCAATGATTCACACAACGAGGGCCTATCGAATTATATTACAACAAAATGTGGCAACTTACACATTGAAATGGTGGAAATACTTAGCGTTGTGTTTAAAGTATAAATTGAACAATGAAAAAAAAAATTGAATAGAGTTAAGCACAGCGGTGCAGCAGTAAAGTTGCTGCCTTACAGCGCTAGTGACCTGGGTTCTATTCTAACTATAGGTGATGTTAGTACTTTGTGACCGCATGGGTTTTCTCCGGGTGCTCCAGTTACCTTCCACACTTCAAAAGATGCGCAGGTTTGTAAGTTCATTTACTTCTGTAAATTATAAATTGTCCCTTGTGTGTAGGGCATGAAGTGATCACTGGTCGGCACTGACTTGGTGGGCCGAAGGGCCCGTTTCCCCCTCTGTATCTCTATAGTCTAAAGTAAACTATTCAGTTATTTGGAATTGGTTAGGAATTACATGCTTACAATTGAAAGCTAAAGTATCATAGAACCATTGGCCATCCTCAAGATTCATACCAGAGAAAACAGCATAGGTTGGGGTTTTACAACAATGCAGATTAAAAATGCAAAATATTATGTTATTATGATAATAATATGATATAATATTATGCCTTATTAAACAGGGCAATTAATTCTGAATGCAAACCAAATTCCCCACATTTGGTCAATATTGTTGCAAAACACTGAACAGCTCAACAAAACATTTAAGTGTTCTATTTATTGTGCACATTTAAATAGTATTATTTCCAGAACAGAGATAAATGTGTTAGTATTTTACATCTGCTCAATGTATAATTCATATTGAATGTTGCAAATTCTACTAACCATGCAGCTTTATGTTAATTGTGAAGAAGGATCTCGACCTGAAATATTTTCTGTCCATTCCTTCCACAACTGACCCGCTGAGTTTCTCCAGCACTTTGTGTGCTTTGTTCAAGATTTCAGTATCTGCAGTTCCTTGTGTCTCAGATTTAAGATTAGACTGGCAGCTCATTAAAAAAAAGACTAAACTTTATGCTAGAGAAATGCAAGGTAATGCATTTGTCAAACAAGGCAAGGGAATGTACAATTTAAAAAAAACAGGGTACTGGGAGGATAGCGTAACATCGGGACCTTGAAATGAACGTCCACAGATCAATGGTTAGTTAAGTCAATAATGTGATTACAAAGGCATATAGATACGTGTTTTTATCAGGCAAGATAATGTATGTAAGAATAGGGACTTTTTTTTGAAACGCAAGGAACTGCAGATGCTGTAATTTTGACCAAAACTCAAAGTTCTGGAGTAACTCAGCATCTGTGGATGGAACAGACAGGCAATGTTTGGGGTTGCAAGCCTTCTTCAGACTGGTGGAATACGAGGGAGAAAGCTGAAAGTAGTAAATGCCTACTATGTTCTGTGTGCCGAAGCAAAGCAAGAATTTATTTGTCCTATCAGGGACACATGACAATAAACCCACTTGAACTTGAAAGAGAGAGGTGGGGGCAGGGCAAAGTCTGGCAAGTGGGGACACGAGGAACTGCAGATGCTGGAATCATGAGCAACACACAAAGTGCTAGGTCAGCGAACATCGGTGGGGGAAATGTGTGAACTATGCCTCTTGAGGTCTATACAGGATGACAAAGAAATACTTATTTCTCTAAACAGAGCTCAAGATCTCGAGCTCTAAACAATTTCTCTAAACAGAGCTCAAAACAGAGCTCGAAATAAAATTAAAGTTCCTAGACGCGAATGAAGATAAAAGCCCTGTCCCACTGTGCGAGTTCACCCAAGAGCTCTCCAGAGTTTAAAAAAAAATCAAACTTGTGGTAAGCACGTAGCGGGTACGTCGGAGCTCGGGACGGATCAACAGACTATGTATGGTACATGCTTGTAAATTAGTAAAACAAATGTTTTTCTTTAGGTACTGTTGTTTCTGGGATGGAGTGACTGATTACAAATAACCTACATTCTATATTTTGTCACAATGTGGCTGAAACAATGGCATATTTTGTGATACTAATTGAGATAGAAAGATACAACTGAGTTTGGGCAAAATATTACCTTGCAACCTTCTGTATGTCTGATAGATATTGTGAAATGGAACTCAGAAATTATGGGAGGATTACATAAAACTACAATTCAAAGGTAATGAATATACTGAGTATTCTTATTTCCATCATCAACATACAATAGTGATATAGGACACCAGGTTCTACTACGGTAAACTCACGAGCTACTACGGTAAACTTATGAGCTACTACGGTATAACGACGGGTTAAAAAGTATCACATTTTTCCATCCCGAGAATATTTTACTCGTGGACATTTTTCAACATCTTGAAAAATCTTCACGGGTTACCACTTTTCCCGAGCACCTGCCGTTAGCGTTACGAGCCGCTAAGAGACGTCCCGAGCTCCAACGTACCCGCTACGTTCATTCTATGTGCTTACCACGAGTTGATTTTTTTTTAAACTCGGGAGAGCTCTTGGGTGAACTTGCATAGTGGGACATGGTTTTAAGGATTTTCTTTTCACCCAAGAGTGATACAAGAGTTAGACTTGTTGTTTGGAAGGAAGGGATGAACAACAACATATTTAAAATATATCTGAACTAATATTTTGTGCAAGAACCTGCACCCTGATATCTGGTGTGTGTAAATTGCCTTGTTCACTTTGCTTAGGAACAGACACTTCTCTTTGACCAATCCACCTGATGAGTGTGTACGCATACTTCAGGATTAAATGCAGCTACAATTCAGCCTCTTATTTTCCATAACCATACAACATATGCTATTCATTAAAAAATCAAATACTTACTGAGTTGCATCATGACTTATCTGAAGTTTTAAATTCTGAAGATTGCTTCTGAGCTGCAAAACAAATGAATATGGTTTCACTTTCAATATTTTAAATGAAATAAATAATTTCTTGATTTGGAACAACAGCATTTTTTTGAAGTTAGGCACAAAATGACGGAGTAACTCTGCGGGTCACGTGGCATCTCTGGAGAAAAGAAATAGGTCATGTTTTGAGTCGAAACCCGTCTTCAGTCAAAAACATCACCTAATCCTTTTCTCTAGAGATGCTGCCTGACCTGCTGAGTTACTCCAGCATTTTGTGTCAACCTTTGGTATAAATCAGCATCTGTAGTTCCTTCCTACACAACTGATTTCCATTAGGTGGTATTTCAATATTTTGTCTATTTAGCTTTTATTTATGAATATCCCCATTAAAATAAGCATCAAAAAACAAGAGTGGGCAATAGGAGAGAAACTGTATCCAAACCATCAGAAGAAAGTTGGGGGGAGAGAAGAGAGTGGAGGAGGCATACGGAAAGGGAGAGTAACCTAAAAGCTAACGTATCCTGTAAAGAAACATTTAATTATCCTTTAATTGCATTAATATATTTGCATTGATTATCAATATGTTTTATGCAGATCACATTTATCTCTGAAATATAGCAACAAATCATCTGGATGCTTTTCTCATTTATTGCAACCTATTCCATTTAACAAGAGTCACCTTCAACACAGTATATTTATAATCATTCCCATTCTTAAAATAGATGCTCTTAAATTTCAAACATAAATAAAAGATTTTGTTTTAAAATAGGTCATGGCTGATGTTATATCAAATTCTGGCAGCAATGTCAAAGTATCATACATTGGTTGCATTAATTTATACAATGCAAAGCTGAAATGATGTTGCTAGGTTCAGTTACTTGGGACAACACTCCTACAACCATCCATCATTGGACATCCTAATATATAGTGAGGGTAGATAAAAATGCTGGAGAAACTCAGCGGGTGAGGCAGCATCTATGGTGAGAAGGAATAGGTGACGTTTCGGGCAGAGACCCTTCTTCAGACTTGCGATGAATTCTCATAGAATAGAATGCACACACTGTAAAATATTACTTCCCTCCCCCCCTCCCCCCCTCCCCCACCACCAAGTGTTTTATACTGTAACAATATCAAAGGGAAGCATCTGCATTGAAATCAGTGTCATGGCAAGATTTCTGAATTAGTTTCCCAATAAAAATGCCAGTCAGGGTCGGAACTTGGGGAAATGTGATTCTTTTAAGGTGTTGATGGATAAATGGACCTAAAAGCCGCTCTGACCCATGTAATGTTACACATACTAGGCGTTTGCTTACTGCAAATACCATCTATCTTTCCCAATAATTATTTTAATTTTCTATAACTGGGAATCCTGTAAAATCCGCAAAACCTCTGTACAAGTAGAAGAGCAACAGGAAAAGGCATTATTTTGCCTCCAAAAGGAGAGTGATAATAGGTAAGAGTACATTAGACAGAGGGCATTTTCTGAGAGATAGAGAATGTGAGAGACACAGACTCCAGCACATATACCAATGACTTGTATTATAAAGTGGAGCGGGGAGAGGCTAATTTGTTACACTATACATAAGAGTGCAAGAAATAGGAAGTTTGCCTATTGACCCATTACATCAACTCCGCCTTTCAAGATCATAGCTTATCTGTTAACTCAGCACCATATCCCCCGTACTCACTACACATCATTTGATTTCCTTAACATCTAAAAGTATATTTTCAATAGGTTTAGGTTTATTATTGTCACATGTACCGAGAAACAAAGCTTCTCATATTCAGCTAATGAACCTCCAAGGCCCTCTTCAGTGAGACATTTTTAAAGATTCCTTACTCTAGGAGGAGAAATGTCTTCTTATTCAGCTCTGATTAATAAGGCCTTATTTTGAAAGTCTGCTGTCCTCGTTACAAATATCCCAGCCAATAGACAATAGGTGCAGGAGTAGGCCATTCGGCCCATCGAGCCATTCAATGTGATCATCCCCAATCAGTACCCCATTCTTGCCTTCTCCCCATTTCCCCTGACTCCGCTATCTTTAAAAACCCTATCTAGCTCTCTCTTGAAAGTATGTTTCAAGAGAGCCATGAGAAACATCACCATCTTAAGCTCTACAAGAATTCTGTATGCTTCAGCGTGATCAATTTTCTCTTAGTACAATGATATTTAGGAAGGACAGGAAGCTAAGACATGGTGGAGGTGTTGTTCTATTAATTAATAATAGCATGATGTAGGGCGCAACAATGCAAATTCAGGAATTCAGAATATAGGGATGGTTTGGATGGAGATGATGGAGATAAAAAGGCAAAAAATCACTTCTGCGAGTTTCCTCGAAGTAAGAAATAATGGGAATTTGTCAGAAAGGTGTGACAATAACCTTAAGGGATTTTAATCTTAAAATTATTGCCCTTTGGGGGGAAAAAAAAAAATCGCAACCCAAAACGTCTCCTAAGATGCTGCCATAACCCACTGAGTTACTCCAGCTTCTTGCGTCTATCTTCGGTTTAAACTAGCATCTGCAGTTCCTCCCTACATATCATGGATGGGAAGTGCATTGTGTTTGTGGGGAAGCCTTGTCGAACATATGGTCCTTGAACCAAAAAGAAGCAGTCTATACCTCACATTGTATATATAGTGCCACGAGATTGGATTAATCAATGATCTAATTATGATGCGACCTCTCAATTGCTGTGATCCTGATAAAATTGAATCTTACATTCAATCTGAGAGCGAGGAGAGAATTTTATACATAAGGTGAAATATGAGGGCACAAAAGCAGAGCTAACTAAAGTAAACTGGCAAATTAGGTTAATGGAGTTGGTCAGTTAAGATACAGTTGCAGATGTTTAATAGAAACGTTCAAGAGGAGAAAGAAAAATTCTACTATTTATTGTTAACTTGAACCTTAAAGATAGCATTAAGGTTAAAGCCAACAAAAATGTACGTCAATATAAAGATAGCTGACTGGTCGGAAGCCTGAATTGAATATATAAAACCAAACTAAAAGTTTGACAAGGAAAGGAAAATTAGAGATTGCAATAAAGCGAGCCAAGAATAAATAGCGGACACAAGTGGGTCTTTATATGGTTGGCAAGATGTGACAAGTAGTGAAGCACGGGTATCAGGGCTGAGCCTTCAACGTTATTTTACAGTTTACTTAAATGACTTGAATGAAGGTACCAAGGATATAGTTAGTAAATTTTCAGATAAACCAAAAGAAAGGCGGGAAAGTAAGTTATGGAGAGAACTTAAGAATATGTACAAGACTGCAGACTCACACAACTCACTCAAAGATAGTGAACAGTTACAACATGTAAGAAAGCTAAAAGGATGCTATTTTTAATTTGCACTTTGTAGCTGTAACACTGTTCTGCATTCTGTTTCTTTTGCACTGTTGTCCCATTGTGTGGTCTAAATGTAATCACATATGGATTATTTACCAGGAGAGCATGCAAACAACGTTTTTCACTGTATCGCAGAACACAGGAAAATAATAAACCTTGCTTGCTTGGGGAACTGAAAACTATGCTTCAATTATGAAGGGAGATTACATCTGGTGTATTAGTTGAGAATGGATGCTAGTGTTTTGGTCTATCACACAAAATCACAATAAAATACATTTACGTTTGTGGTTGTAACGTGACAAAATGTGGAAAAGTTCAAGGGGTATGAATACTTTTGCAAGCCACTGTAACTCCCTCTTAAATATAGCCAATGAACTGGCCTCAACTACCTTCTGTGGCAGAGAATTCCAGAGACTCTCTGCGTGAAAAATGTTTTCCTCATCTTGGTCCTAAAGGAATTCCCCCTTATCCTTAGACTGTGACCCCTTGTTCTGGACCCCCCCCCAACATCGGGAACAATCTTCCTGCATCTAGCCTATCCAACCCCTTAAGAATTTTGTAAGTTTCTATAAGATCCCTCCTCAGTCTTCTAAATTCTAGCGAGTACAAGCCAAGTCTATCCAGTCTTTCCTCATATGAAAGTCCTGACATCACAGGAATCAGTCTGGTGAACCTTCTCTGTACCCCCTCTATGGCAAGAATGTCTTTTCTCAGATTTGTAGATCAGAACTGTACACAATACACCAGGTGTGATCTCACCAAAATCCTGTACAACTGCAGTAGAACCTCCCTGCTCCTATACTCAAATCCTTTCGCTATGAATGCTAACATCCCATTTGCTTTCTTCACTGCCTGCTGCACCTGCATGCCTACTTTCAATGATTGGTGTACCATGACACCCAGGTCTCGTTGCATCTCTCCTTTTCCTAATTTGCCACCATTCTGATAATAGTCTACCCTCCTGTTTTTGCCACCAATGTGGATAACCTCACATTTATCCACATTATACTGCATCTGCCATGCATTTGCCCACTCACCCAGCCTATCCAAGTCACCTTGCAGCCTCCTAGCATCCTCCTCACACCTAACACTACCTGTTGGAATCTGTTACTTCTGCAAAGATTTCCAACAGATTTGTTAGGCAAGATTTCCCCTTCACAAAACCATGCTGACTTGGCCTATTTTATCATGAGCTTCCAAGTACCCCAAAGCCTAATGTTTAATAATGGACTCTAAAATCTTACCAATCACTGAAGTCAGGCTAGATAGACACAAAGTGCTGGAGTAACTCAGCAAGACAGGCAGCATCTCTGGAGAGATGGAATGGGTAACGTTTCTGGTCAAGACCCTTCTTCTGAAAGGCTGAGACCCTTCTTCTTCTTCTTCAGTAGGGTCTTGACCCGAACCGTTGCCCATTCCTTCTCCCAGAGATGCTGCCTGCCCCGTTGAGTTACTCTAGCATTTGGTTCAAACCAGCATCTGCAGTTCCTTCCTACACACTGAAGTAAGGCCAACAGGCCGATCATTTCCTTTCTTTTGCCTCACTCCCTTCTTAAACAGTAGTTACATTTGCAATCTTAGTCCTCTGAAACCTTTCCCGATTCTACTGATTCTTGAAAGGTCTCTACCAAAGCCTCCGCAAGCTCTACAGCTGCCTCTTTCAGAACCCTGGGATGTAGTCCACCTGGTCCAAGTGGCTTACCACCTTCAGACCTTTCAGCTTCCCAAGAACCTTCTCCTTAGTAATAATCTGTCTCCTCAGATTCTGGTGAACTTCTACCGCTGCACCATCGAGAGCATCCTTACCAACTGTATCACAGTATGGTATGGCAACTGCTCTGTCTCTGACCGGAAAGCACTGCAGAGGGTGGTGAAAACTGCCCAACACATCACCGGTTCCTCACTCCCCTCCATTGAGTCTGTCCATAGCAAGCGATGTCTGCGAAGGGCGTGCAGCATCGTCAAGGACTGCTCTCACCCCAGCCACAGACTGTTTACCCTCCTCCCATCCGGGAGGCGCTACAGGTCCCTCCATTGCCGGACCAGCAGGCTCAGGAACAGCTTCTTCCCTGCGGCTGTTACAATACTTACCTCTGCACCTCGGAGATTGCCAGTCACCCCCCCGGACACTCCTTCTGCACTACTGATACTGTTGTACATATATATATATATTTTACCGTTCATTATTCTAAGTTCGCTTATCTGGGGAGATGCTAACTGCATTTCGTTGTCTCTGTTCTGTACACTGCACAATGTCAATTAAAGATTGAATTGAATAAAACATTGCAAAATAATTTGCATAGTTAATTTTAGCCGTTTGAAGGTAAAACTTACAGAAATAAAATAGTCAGATTATCAAATATCAATTGATACTTGTGGAGTTAAGAGAAATCTAGTTTAGTTCAGTCTCCTGATCTTTCCCCAATGCCCTATAAAATTTCCCATGTACTATTCCTTTAAAAAACAACCATGCTTCAACCATCTTTCAGGCAGCACATTTCAGCACTCAATATTGAAAATCGTTTCCTTGTGTTGCCCTGCTGCTTTTGCCAATCATCTTAAATCTATGCCCTCTGCTTATAGATCTTTTTCCCCACTACATGCAATTTCCCAATGATTAATCAATCGAGCAGCTTGAATTCTGAATATATCAATCAAGTCAATTCAATCATAATTGTCCCATGTAAAATTATTCCAGCTTCTCCAATCTATTAAATAAAATCCTCAATCATGAAGGTCAGAACATCTCAAAGTCAGATGCTCAGCGTTGAAGCCAATATTGTAGTCGAAGCCTAATCTTTCATAAAGATTTAACATAATTGTGCTGCTTTAAACTCGATGCCTTCATTAATAATGCCAATATCTGGCAATCTCTTATGAACCTTTTCATAGTTACTTCAATTTGACATTATTATACTTGTGTTTCTGTTAGGTAATATGGGACAAAGATAGGTTAATGAGTTTAAGTCTTTGATCAGCAGTGATGTCACAAGATAGTCAAAGAGGCTTGATAAGATGTGCATGTCATCGAAATCTGAAGAATATTCATGGATTTCTTTAGATTATTGTAGGAATATCAGAACACAGAAAGACTGTTCATGTTAAATGACTTTCAGAAGGGGTATGGGTGTAATCCAGGAACCATAGCCCAGGCATCCTAACTTTGGTGGTGGGGAAGTTATTGGAAACCACCATCACAAACACGTAAAATGTTTGTTTGGAAGGCAATGACTCATTAGGACGAAGGGACAAATTAGTTAAATTATATTGTAGCTAAATTACTTCATTGACTCCATTGAAGAAGAAAAGGGGAAGTTTGTCTAACTAAAGAGGTTGCATTAGTAGATTACTAGACCAAGTGGGGTCCCTGTCACATGGGAGGCCTGGTCCCCCAACGCAACCCGTCCCCCCAACGCAATATTGCACCACTCACGCATAGCCCCCAACTGCACCCCTCTCCCTCCCTACCCTTTCCTCTCCGTCTATAGCCCCCACACTCCCTCCTCACCTCACCAGGAGATTTTCCTTCTCCTCCTCCCCTCCGCCAATCCCTCCTTCACCTCTCCCTCCCTCTACCCTCAGCCACTCCCTCCCTCCATCCATAAAAAGCAGCATCTGCAGATCCTTCCTCCACAGGTCATTCATTGTTAGCTGTGGTTTAGATCCCGTTGACTTGAAGATTGGACCAGTTTGCATCGTGCGTGTTACTCAAACTCTGCGCAAACTGTTCGGCCACCCTGCAACCGGACTCTCCTTCTCTCTTCTCACTCCGTCTCAGACGCCGCTCGGCCCGTCCCTGTCCGACCGTACGCTGCTGCTCGGCCCAACGGCGCACTGCCCACCCACCCGCTGCTACCCACTGTGCCCACCCGCCTACGGGAGAATGGGATGAGTGATGAGGGAGAGAGAGAAGGGACCAGGGCCTCCACTGAAATAACACCCCCACCACTGGCTGCTGCCGGTGGTGGGGGAGACGATAGACAAGTTACTGTGAGAAGGGGAGAGAGGAGTTTGTGAGTGAGGCGGGACAGGCCGCCGCCAGTGGGACAGGAAGGGGCGTCGCCATCCCAGCCATGGCATTGACTGACAGGAGAAGAGACCAATCTGCGTGGCGCTGACTGAAGGAATCTGCATACGCGCAGTTTTTAAGATTTTTAAACCTCGATAACTTTTACATTATATCACCGATCGGACAAACCTTGTTGCACGCGCAGCACAGGAGAACGGCGAGCAGTGATCTCATGAAATAGTCAAAGAGACTTAATAAAATGTGCATTTAATCCAAATCTGAAAAACTACTGAGATGGTATTCGTGGATTTCCCCAGATTATTTATTCAAACATCACTCAAAGTATACCATGGCCATACTTGTGGCAAAACAAAGAAATCTCCTTATCAGATCTCCAAATCAAATATTCTGGACTTGATCTTGCTCTAAACATTATTCCCTTTATCATGTATCAATTTATACACTGTGGACGGCCCGGTTGTAATCATGTATAATCTTTGTGCTGACTGGTTAGCATGCAACAAAAGCTTTTCACTGTACCTCTGTACATGTGACAATAAACTATACTGAAGCGACTTATAGACGTTATGGACACAATGATAAAAATTTAATTCCTAAAACATAAGGCAAAACAGGACTCAATTTAGATCCATTGAACCAAAGGGTGAAATAGTAAGGTTATGGAATGGAATACTTTATTGTCACATGTGACAAGGCACGATTAAATGTTTTGCTTGCATACCCAAGGTATGCAAATAGTCGCCACATATGGCGCTTACAAAGTTACAAAGTACAAGAGAGATATGATATGGTTAGGGAAGTGATTTAGTTGTTTAGAAGGAATGGATGATCCTTCTTCAGTCACTCCATAGACGTACAGGTTTGTAGGTTAATTGGCATGGAACAAGTTCAAATTGTCCCTAATGTGTAGGATAGTGTCATTGTGCGGGGATCGCTGGTCCTTGCGGACTCGGTGGGCCGAAGGGCCTGTTTCCGCGCTGTACCGCTAAACTAAACTAAAACCAGAGTCCCATTGAGTTACTGCAGCATTGTGTCTTTTTTTGGTGTAAACCAGCATCTACAATTCCTTCTTACACATTTAGCTGTTTAAGTTGATTAAAAGATCTGCGAGGGGAGATAGCTAATAGAGTTCCGTGTTGTACTTACTAATGTTGTTCTGGTCCTGTGGTATGGTTGTACAATTGGCAGACCCAGTGGGGTTACCCATTCTACTGAACTTCCTGATCGGGCAATTAGTCGGGCACTTTCCGTTAGCCAGTCCTAAAGAGAAAACCAATTAGATGAAGAAGCCAAGATACACTAAAACACGCAATTATTAATGTTAGATGGGTTTTAGTTTCACCTGATCTCCATTAATGCAGAGTTTACATTGGGAGGAACATAAATAAAAATAGGCATAGGTCAATTAGCCCTTGAGCCTAGTCGGTCAGTCAATAGATGTTTGAACTTCTCCCTCAAGAAGTCTGAAGAAGGCCTCGACCCAAAATGTAATCGATCCTGGTTCTCCAGAGAGGCTGCCTGACCTGCTGAGTTACACCTGCTCTTTGTGTCCTTATGTTCCTCAATTTTTCCTATCTTTATTATTAATCCCCAATGCCTTTTAATGCCCAGAAATATACAAATTTGTTTTGAATACGATCAATGATAGCCTCCATGGCTCTCAGCAATTTCCAAAGATTCAGCACTCTCTGGGTAAAGAAATTTCAATACTAAATGGCCCACCTCTTACTTTGTGACGGCGACCCTTTGCTCTGGACTCCTTGGCCAGAGGAACCTGTTATCTCGGAGAACTCAACTGTAATGTCTGGGAGGAGGTTTTGAAGACTGGCCAATTATATGAAAAAAATTGCTTTATTGCTTTCTCTGCAGATGTTATCTGACCTGCGTTGAGTTTTTATTTTAGTAAACTACTGTATTTTCAGTTCACGCTTGGGGATTTCAAAATGTGGGTTTAAAAAAAAATCTAATTTAGGATATTGCGTCTAGACAGACTTGGAACACTTTTTCTGGGCATTTATCAAGTAGAAATATCATTTTTTTAAACACCCTATGAATCACAGTGTGTTTATACAAGGTGACAAATTTATGCTTAGATTCCCAAAGGAATTTGTCAGCATTGACAAGGACTGGAAGGCAACAGGACAATTTAAAAAGCAAATATATTTCTTGCTAGTTATGCTTTCGGGTTATTTTATTATTAGTCATTTTCATTGCAGGCTGATATATTAATGAAATATTAATGAAGTAAGGCACAAAGTGCTGGAGAAACTCAGCAGGTAAGACAGCATCTATGGATAAAATTAATCGATGACGTTTCGAGTCGGGATCCTTCTACAGACTGAGCAGTCTGAAGAAGGGTCCCGACCCAAAATGTCACCTATCCATGTTCTCCAGAAATGCTACCCACTGTTACTCCAGCACTTTGTGTCTTTTTTTGTACACCAGCATCTGCAGTTCCTTGTTTCTATTTAAATATTAATGTTATCTCAAGGAACCATAGAAACATGCAGCACAGAAATGGGTCAATTTGGCCCATTTCAACCACGCTGACAGCGATGCCTTTTAATGCTAATCCCATCTGCAATAAACATTCTCTAAAGATCTCTAAATTTCTACACTCGTATCTTGAACTCATACCTTCTAATTCTAGGGTCTCCTGCCCCAGGGAAAAAAAAAGATTCTGACTATCTATCCCATCTATGCCCCTCAGAATTTTATAAACCTTTATAAGGTCACCCGTCAGCCTCATATATTCCAGTGAGAATAAATCTTTTTACTCAAATCTCACTTTATAATCACGGCCTTCCATTCCAGGCAACATCCCAGCAAATCATTTCTGCACTCTCTATTGCTATGACAACCTCCCTGAAATGCTGCGACCAGAACTATGCACACCAGTAAGCACCAAGATTTTGTACAACTGCAACATTTGTTCCAAGAAAAAGCTTTAAGATGCAACACTGTAGTCCAAAAGAAACCAAACAATGCGATCATATATTTCCAAATAGATTTAGAATTCTAGACACCAAAATTATATGCCTTTTGAGTTTTCATCTTTGGCATTTACACAATCAAACCATCCCTCAGCTCTGTTCACCTATCACTTGCTATAATTTGTCCTACTGCCATTTCTCTTCCAGCTTTCATTCCCCCTACTATATCAATCTGAAGAAGGATCCCGACCTGAAACGTCAACTGTCTGTGTTCTCCAAGTTGCTCCTTGCCCAATTTGAAAGAAAGCACATTCTTATTAAAATTGAATTTTGTTCTTCATGCTTGGAAATCTGCGCTGCTTCCAGCTCTCAAATATCCTTTTTTTCCACTTCATAGAAATAATTATGACTTCAACAAAGTGGATCTAGAAAGATGTATTTTTGGTTTTATTTAAATGCGAAGTTCAATCAAGAACAATACCACATCTGACCATGTCCATTTTTCTGTCATGTTAAAAACATTAATGTCCCAAATGGATCGGATAATATCCCGATTGTTTAGATTATAATTGCTCTGCTTTGACCACTCTGTCAAATGATTAGCTGTCAACATAACCACATTGAGTGAAATTACCTGAATTTCTCTGGTGCTTGTAAACATTTCTTTTAAGCTGTTAAACACTTGCTGCACCACGTAATAAGAAGCTTCCCACACGTAGTCCTGCAAGTTAAATCCATTTCAAAAAATTACATTTAATTTTCACTCTAAATATGTTGGTCATCCCATACAACAAAATACATGTGAAGTGACATTGGAGACACATCAATTCAGAAGGAACATGAAGCGCATGACCCAACGTTATTAGTTTGATACATTCCAACAAATGGAGTTTCTGTAATGGATTGCTTAAAATACATTTTGTATTGAAGAAAATAAAATATTCAATAGAAATGTAATTGCATTTTAGCCATTTAATGTAGCAAAGCATAAGATGCTGCATTTTTATCTGGCCTTTTACTCTTCTCATACGTAGTGCCGGTGATTGCGGATGGCTTTCTTTCAGACCAACTCTGAGGGTTCTGAGATGACTGATCAGATCAACGTATAGCCTCACATACACCACCAGAGATGCGACAGGTGATGCCTGATATGAGTAAAAAATAAAATAAAAGACACAAAGTGCTGGAATAATTCAGCAGGTCAGGCCGCATCTCTGGAGAACATGAATAGGTGATATTTTAGGACAGGACACTTCTTCAGGCTGACTGAGGGGAGGAGAAAGAGCGCAGGAAGAGAGGAGGCACAGGATAAAGCCTGACAGCTAATAGGTTGACAAAGGTGAAGATGGTTTTGGATAGGCAGATGGTAGGACAAAGACCAGAGATGAAAAGACAGAACGTGTGAGACAAAAGGATTGAAGTTGTAAATTGTGACACTGGAGGAAGGAATGTAGGTGAAAGGGGAGGGGAGAAATAGGAACGAGTCCAGGTGGGGCAAAGGGGAGGGCGAAGAACAGAGAAAGAAGGAGGGATGGTGAGAGGGGCAGTGTTATGTAATTCCAACTGAAGAATGGTCTGAAGAAGAATCCGACTCCAAACATCACCCATTGATATTCTCCAGGGTTGCTGCCTGACCCTCTAAATTACTCCAGTGATTTTTTGTTGTAAACCAGCATCTGCAGTTCCTTGCTTCTAAAGTTTACAGGTGCGTGGTTTATGAGGTGATAGGCTCCTTCTGCTGTTTACACTGGACTTTTTGCGCTCCTGACACTTGGGTGCAAGATCCTCTGTGCCATTCTGAATGTTCTTTTTCCTTTTTGAGCGAGCCAAGGATTCCTGAGAGTCGGGAAGGATTTTGCAATTTTAAGGATACCTTGCTTTGTGAGTAGAACAAATGAGCAGAGGAAGGGCTTGTAACAATGTCTGTTTCTGAAGGCTGGTATGAGGTATGCAAATGGTATTGCCTGCCTAATGGCACCAACTGAACATTACATGGCCTCGCTGTTGGAAATAGTGACTGACACAGAAGGTGGTTATATTATTCTTGCCAGTAGATTTGGAGGATTTTGCAGAGGCAGCATCAATAGTCTTTCTCCATTGTGCCTTAGGTGCCTGCTGTAGGCAAGACACAGATGCATTGGGAGGGCAGGAAATGAGGTGAAAATGACAGTTACAGGCAAAGATGCAGCTTTGCTCGATGCTGGCTCGCATTCAGATTAGTCCTGTTGCGAAAGGCTGGCGACGATCAGGACTGGAAGGTAACAAAATTTGAGGGATAGATCTTCTGAATTAATGTCATAAGGTTTTAGCAAGGTCGAGACTGGCAAATACACTGAGGTTGGTGTTGTTATCTTCGATTTTGTGTTTAAAATTAAAGTTTCAATACTAGAACATAGAAATCCAAAGTAAAACAAAGAATAATTTGAAACTAAAAAAAATATTATTTAGTTTTATCGGAAATGCATTCTGTTGAAAATCAACATACCTATGCTGCATACTATTCCTCTAGCCATGACAACTGCGTTCATGGTTAAATCAGACTAATACATCTGAAGAAATGGAAGATTACCCCAAGTTTAATATCTTTAGGAAAATTACTGTATGCTGTGTTAAGATGCTTGGTATGTTGCAAAGTGTCTAATTCAAGTAATTTCTATTTGAAGTAACAACTGATGTACAAGATTAAATTTATTTTAAGATCATTTATATTTCATTGCAACTCAGTGCAAGTCATTGATTTTTTGTAGGATGTTCAGGGTCAAATATAGAACATCCTAACTTACTATAACCAAACTGTTCAGTAATTAAACAATGTTAGTTATGATCCTTTGTGTTCCATTTCTGCTAAGATCCCATAGTTAATTCTTATGTGTTTATGGACTCTCCTGGTTAAACCACAATATTATCTGATTACGTCAGTTACTTTCTTTGAAACTGAGACCATATATAAATATATTACTTTGAAACCTAAAACAAAGTTCTTATTCAAAAAGCCAAGCAGTAGTTTACATGCCTGAAAGTTCAAGGATTAATGGGTACTAAATGAGGTTGACTGAATCATGGATAGAATTTTATTTCTCTTTCAGATGTTTTATGAGGAAAGTTTTTTTTTTTCTAAACACAGAGTGGTAGGTGCCTGGAAAGCACTGCCAGGGGAAGTGGTGGAAGCAGCTATGATAGTAACGTTTAAGAGACATTTAGACAGACATAGGAATAGGCAGAGAACGGAAGGATGTAGATTATGCGCAGGCAGATAGGATTTGTTTAAATTGGCATCACTGTCATCATGGGCCTTGTGATCCAAAAGAATCTGTTCCTGCGTTGTACTGTTCTATGCTCTATGTTGAATAATTTGCTGAGCATTTCTATGTTTTTTCAAGCTTTGTGTTAAATGGTTTTCCTTCTATTCCTCTGGCCCAAATCTTAATTTTGCACCGTGAACAAGTTAAGGGTGATTTCTTATTTATAAACTGCTCTCATCCTCAAACTGAAACATTTCCAAGTTTATACGCATACCAATTTAAGACAGGCAAGAAAACAGAACTGGAATATCTGTCAGCAGGTTAATCCGTTTTTTAATGATTTGTCTAGAAAATCAGTTTTAGATGGACTGGAATGCTCCATCTTACCTTAGAGATAAAACTAAATAACCTTCAAGTCTTTGCCCATAAAACCATTACATTCTTAAGTACCTTTGGAAAATCTTCAATTTCCTTCAATCTTTTCTCAACCTGGAGACGCCCACCGAACCGTGTCACACCGTAGACCACGGTCATTACAGTCTGTTTCACTACTTTACGACTGATGAAACCTTCCAAGATTCGAGCAACTTTTACATCTTTTTCAGCATCTTGCTTTCTGAATTGCTCGACCTGAGGGGAAAAATTCAAGCTCATTAAATAATGAAGCAAAGGAAATGATACTCAACCATCTGTAGCACTGTTTCATTGCAAAATGTCCCAAGGCACTATAGAAGAACATAATCCAGACAAAAACAGATCTCCAGCTGCACATGGAGATATTAACACATATGACTAAACACTTATCAAACACAGGCGTTATGATGCATCTTCAAAGACAGATAGAGCAAGTGCCAAAGGCAACTGATTAATATTGCTTGCCAACTTCCAGTGTCATACAAGACGACGGAATGCAAGTTATTGATCTATCGTTATATTTTATTTGATACGTGGCTTTCTAATATAATGTAAGATTTGGGCTATAGCTCATTCAGGAGAATAAATTTATCTTTTTTTCTTTCCATAATTAAAAGAAAACATTCAATTTTCATGAGCTCAGTACACATTTCACGACAGTTACACAATTGTTAATATTTCCTCACTGACGAAGGAAACTACACTAAACATCATTTATCTGCAATTGTATCTTGTCCAAAGTATTGGAGATCAGGAGTATCATTAGAAGTAAGCCTAGCAAAACTATTTATGATTTAAAATAATTGAATTATACTATTGCACAGCATGATTGTAATTCTCAGGTATTAACAGAACATATTTTCAACAATAGGTGGAAACAAGAAACTGCAGATGGCGGTTTACAAAAAAGACACAAAGTGCTGGAGTGACGCAGTAGGTTAGGCAGCATCCCTGGGGAACATGAATAGGTGACTTTTCAGGTCAGATCTGAAATAACACCTATCCATGTTCTCCAGAGGTGCTGCCTGACCCGCTGAGTTACTCCAACATTTGGGAGTCCCATTTTCAACAACTGTTTTGCAATGGAAAACAAGTAATTATATATGATAGTCAAAAGTGCTGGAGAAACTCAGCGGGTGCAGCAGCAGCTATGGAGCGAAGGAAATAGGTAACGTTTCGGGCCGAAACCCTTCTTCCGAAGTAATTATATATCTTCAAGATAATATAAAAACCAAATTAATTATTTCCAACAGATACAAATGTATGTAGTATCACCAATGTGTGATATTAACATCCTTCTATTTTTAGTGGGATGCGAAATAGTGTACAGATTGTCAGATCAGTGCGCCAGCATGCTGCTGCCTCACTCACCAAGGGACTATGAACTGTGAATGACAAACAGATCAATCACAGGGATCACTGCAGCTCATCCAACTTACCTGCTGTGCGACTCCCTTGTAGACATCCTGTGGTACCTCACAGGGCATTAGGTTGACAGAGGTTGCACCAATTACATCACGTCCTAGAGCAGCATAGTGCTGCAAGCCATTACAAGAACCGTCCTGTTAAAAGATAAAACACAAATATTTCCGATGAGTTGGTCAAAGTTGAATATCGTGCAGGACCTTGGAAAATCAGTCTAAAAATATGGCGTCAATGTCAAATAAAACATTTGTGCATTGTTGTTTTGACTGTTGCATGCTTTTCAAAAGGAAAACTAAAATCGACATACCAGCATAGCTGGTTTACTTAACGACCATGTAATTATTGGTCAATTGTTTGGAAGTACAGAACTCTCTGCGTCTTACTAGCCTAGATTTTTTTTACCCATTTTCTTCCGGTGCCTAACTTTACTAGAATTGGAGATCTTGTTTGCCTGGAGCATTTGGGTCATATGGAATAGTAATAGAATTAGGCCATTCGGCCCATCAAGTCTACTCCGCCATTCAACCATGACAGATCTATCTCTCCCTCCTAACCCCATTCTTCTGCTTTCTTCCCATAACCTCTGACACCCGTACTAGTCAAGAATCTATCTATCTCTGCCTTAAAAATATTCACTGACCTGGCCTCCACAGACTTCTGTGGCAAAGAATTCCACAGATTCACCACCCTCTGACTAAATACATTTCTCCTCATCTCCTTCCTAAAAGAACGTCTTTTAATTCTGAGGCTATGACATCTAGTCCTAGACTCTCCCACTAGTGGAAACATCACCACGACAACAGGAGCTAAAGCAGCACATCGAAGAAGCCCTATCCCAAAGCCAGTGTAGACTATTCTTGGCTTTACCATTTGCAAAAGCTGCAAGAGATCTAAGAGACCCAAAATATAATAACAAAAGTATATTTTTAAAAATCATAAATATCATAATTGCAATAATTTTTTGAAAACAATTCATTATACATCCATAGTGACAAATGACTAAAAAACAGTAAACCAAACCGCAACATATTTTTACTCTCTGCGATCCAAGATTCCTAATTGAAATCAAAAGGGCTGCGGATTCCCATCATTCAAATATCGGTCATTCATTGTGGGACTTGTTTAGCAACACTTGCGTGCAAGTCCAAGATATTGCTTCTATTTAGACAGGTAAATGCCAGTGATTTTGTTCTAAGCTGCTGGCATTTACCAGCAATATCTGGGTCAATAGCTCCAAGATGCTACACATGGGGATTAGACCAACATTGAGTCCTTGACATACTTTTGCAGTCAGGAAAAAGGTAAACACACCATGTTCCTAAATCATACAAGAATCGTGAACAACATTAGGCCAACTGTTTTTTCAGCCTTTCAACACGATCATGGTCAATCATCTGCCTCAGTTCATTAACATCCAGAAATCTATCAATCTCCATTTTGAACAAATTAAATGATTGAGCATCACTGTCCTCTGGAGTAGGGAATTCAACAATCCCTAATGTCGCCTCATCTCACTGTTAAATGGCTCACCATTCTAAAACTGACTCAAGTTCTAGACTCCAGAGTCAGGAAAAACACCGTTCCTGCTTCTAGCCTGTTCAGCCCTGTAAAAATAGTGTGGATTTCAATGAGAATATTCTTATAAAAACTATAAAACACTTTAGAAAAATGTTGAATTTGATGATAAAAAAGCTTAATTCTGTTCCTCTTTCCAAGGCTGACCTCAAGTCAAACATATTAATTCCACTTTAATTTCCTCACAACTCATCAGCTTCCTACAGATTCTACCACTTAACTACACACTAGGGAGAAAAAAATCAAAATCAAGAAGTGAAAAAAAAAAATGAAAACAATGGAAAAATCAAATTAGGAAAGACCTGTTTTTCTTTCTTTTCATCTGGGGATTATAGGCTCAATCCCTTCTCAAAAGGCAAGCTCATCCTCCCAGAAGCTTTCTGGTCACTTTTTTTTAGAAACAATAAAATAAGGATGTCTTTTTCAGGCAAGATGTTCAAAACTGTGCGCAATATCCCAAATGTGGTCATTCAGGGTTCCAGAAATTTGAAGTGCGACATATTTACTTCTGTACTCAAATTCTCTCGAAACAAAGGCCAAGAACCATTTCCCCTCCAAATTGCTTAATTTACTCACATGTTAAATTTGCTTAGAATGAGAACTGGTCCATTTGATCATTTCCTAAACTGCCTAAAATGATGCGATTTTTCTGATTGGCTGTCTTGCAATTTCCCACATAATATTCCGAAGTTATCCCAAGTTCAATTTTAGTACGAGCAGGGACACTGCCTGCTCCCACAGTTTTATTTTTCAGATAGTATATAGTCTTTTCAATTCCTTGTCAGTCAGGATTGCAAAGGATAGCTTGCAGAATGCATACTTTTTCCAGTGAAGGTTGACTACCTCTCTGTCCTTGATAGGTTTTCAATTGTGGGCTCTTGGGGTATGGTATTTGGGCCATACATATCTTTTCTTCAGAGATGCTGTCTAACCCGTTTTGGTTATATAATCTAACAGGTGCCAGTGCTGGATCAGGGCATGATAAATTTAATTAAGTTTATTGTCACCTGTACCGAGGTACATTGAAAAGATTTTGTTGCGTGCTAACCAGTCAGCAGAAAGACAATACCTGAATAAAATTAAGCCATCCACCGTGTACAGATACATGATAAAAAGAATAACGGTGTGTGCATGATTAAGTCCAGTAAAGACCGATCGAATATCTTGTGTCCATCCCCCTGACAAAACTGACTCTTGGCTATGACAACACTGCTCCAAGAGTTTGTCTCTATATGGGATGCTAGCCAAGGTTTTTTTTTCACTTGGCTAAAAAGCCATAATATTCAGGTTTGGGACTTATGTGTTGGTTCTGTTGGAGTGAGTCAGCGGGCCATAAGATGATCACATCCCACAGAGTTTACTTTGTCTTGACGGCAAAGCACTTCCCATGAAGATAGCATTCCTCTTCCAGTTTTCATTTCCAGCTGGCTGTCTCACTCAGGCCGCCAATTGCAATGTTTGAGTTCTCGGATGGCAAGGCAATGGGCAGGTCTGGCAATGTTTTCTCTGTCCATTAGCATTCTGAAATTCCAGATCCTGAATGTCACACTGAAGAGCAGAAGTTGCCTGGATGCCATTGATTTGAACATTAAATATCAACTACCACATGGAGCAGGTACACGCATTCAGTGGCAAGGAATTGCAAATGAACTGAGGACCAAGCAGTGCAATATGGACATCCACACATGAAGATGGTTGGTGCATGTAGTCATGTCTGTAGTCATTTGTCAGCACATTCAGTCAGATGTACAATTTGTAGAAAAGAACTGTAGATGCTGGTTTAAATCGGAGATATGCACAAAATGCTGGAGTAACTTAGCAATAAACATTTTCTTAAATATTTCAGAACTTACTTGATGGACCGGGAAATAAGAGAAATAGTTGGTTGGATCAGGTGATCTTGCTGCGTGTGCTATCTCTGTGCAACAGGCTAAGGTTTGCCAAGGCTCATCCGCATTCATCCACCACATCCGCCCCTGGGGAAAAGCAAACAGCGATTCAGACACACCAACACCTAATTTTATGTGTAAGCATTAATCAACAGCAAGTAATTCCAACTTCTATCTCTCGCTATCTTTTTTACTGAACTTGGACGGTATCGACCATTTAAATCAAAAGTAATATTCACATTAAACTGTTACAATGAATAAAAAGATTTTAGTCTGATGAAGAATCTTGACCCGAAACGTCATCTATTCCTTCTCTCCAGAGACGTTGCTTGACCCGCTGAGTTACTCCAGCAGTTGTGTCTATCTTCGGGTGTAAACCAACATCTACAGTTCCATTTTACACAAAAGATTTTATTCTTCATTTAAAACAGCCGTCATTTTTATGCAACCCTTAGTTAACTCTAGGCATAATTAGTCAATTTTCCATCATGTCCACGACCCTTATTCTACTCTAATGTAAATTTGTATTCATCCAAAACTCTGAAGTTACTGGTAGGCAAAGTTTCTTGAGTCTGTAGCTGAATTATCTAATGACACCAAGGAGTGAATATGACCCTACTTTCCTCATCCTATAAGTATATGTCCTTTTAGCTGGCTCCATTGTTGTAAATAATTAATAGGAGCAAATACTGCAGAATTGTTATTTCTCAAGGGAATAACCACATGAGGAGGTAAAAATCACTTGATACTTCATTATTTTACATCCACAGAATACATTCAACACTCACTATTTGATACACATTTCAAACAGTAATATGACAAATTATAACATGCATATCTACCATTTATCCACCAAAGACACCTTTGAGACAGTTTTCACTCACTGTTAAAGGATTATCTGCTGAATCCAAGATGTCATCCATTACGGCATTAGCATAGGAAAGTCTCTCTTTGAGAGAACATGACTTTTTAAAGCCAGTTAAATTAACAAGATGAATCTTCAACCAATTTAACCCATGTTCACCCAACGGTTTTCCTTCTGCAAACAACAGTACGGCACGGGTAACATCACTGCCCAGGTGATTAAAATACGGTGGGCAAGGGTATGTCCTTCCACGAAAGTCCATGTTGTGAGGAAACCAGAATATTTCATGTCGGATATGATTGGCAATGGAAAGCTTATAAAGGGCATCCATTCTGAGGCTGTGCATTTCAGCTGATCTTTTCCTGACCCAAGCAATTTTTCTTTTCAATGAAGATTTTGTTGCTGGACTCATGTCGCTTTTTGGATCATACTTAGGCATGGCTGGGGCTTCAGAATGCGGAGGTGGAATCTCCAGCTTCTCGCTCCCTTTGTCATTGAAAATAGAGATAATTAAATCGAGTATCGGTTTGTTCACTTTCCAAGCACAGTTTCCAAGCTGACTTAGGGAATCCAATACGGCGTGCAAGTCACACCTGCTGCACTTCTCCAAAAGTAACTGGTGCTGTACAGCTCCCTCCACACACCGCATCAGTTTGGTAGGGGTCAGAATATAGGCACCAAACTTGGGTGAAGTCCACGGGATGGGAGGGCATACCATGGGCATGACGCAGGAGTCAAAGCTCAAAGTTGTCTCCGCAGCTTCAGAAAGGATTTGTATCAGAATAGGATGTGGCTTGATGAAACCAATCTGCAAAAGAAAAGAAACACTAAGTAAAAGGCTCAAACAAAAAATGTGATTTTCCAACTTTTGTATATTTCGTGAGTGAGAGAGTGAAAATAATGAAACTCTATCTTCTTTACAAATTTACTGCTTCATTGTTAAATTAAAGATTAACATTTCAATTTAGGTACTTTCTAATCCTGAATCAATTGTTTTTTGGTTTACTCCACCCTTTCACACGAAGGGGCGGCATTGTGGCGCACCAGTAGAATTGCTGCCTTACGAAGCCTGAGACCCAGGTTCGTTCCTGACTATGGGTGTGTTCTCCCAGTGACCTGTGTGAATTTTATCTGCGAGGTCCGGTTTCTTCCCACACTCCAAATACGTACAGGTTTATGGGCTAATTGGCCTGGTAAAATTGTAAATTGTCCCTGGTGTTTGTTTGATAATGCTACTGTGTGGGGATCGTTGGTTGGCGTGGACTTGGTGGGCCGAAGGGTCTGTTTCCATCCTGTATATCTAAACTAAACTAAGACTCCTCTATTATTGATTGTGATGCTCCATTACTACATGACAACGGCTTTCTGTAAAGCAATGTGAACAGAGCCATTTCCTCTCTCCCAAATCACTACCTACATGATTCAATTATCATACCATTATGTATTTTGTCTGAGGACCTAGTTGAAATTTGAAGGCAGTTATTCACTGGGAAACAAAGGTCAGAGAATCAAAGTGGAAATATTCGAGGTCCCTTTACGCAATATTCACCACCTAAACTCTACTATCACTTGCATGTTATTCTCCATTAGTGGTCTAGAACAAGATTTCCATTTCTTGGCCATTCAGACAGCAAAATAAATAGCCTTTAGATTCGACTAAAATAAATTACGGATCTCTTGAAGGATCCTGACAAGATGAACGTGGGGGAATCCAGAACTAGTTTCACTGTTTAAACGTATTATTACACATATCTATATTACTAAAAGTCTGATCTTGACCACTTCCTGTTGTTCTGTATATTGATTTTAGAAAAAGCACTGCCACTTACGACTGTGATTTTTGGCCACCTTACTCAGAATCCCCCTCCGCTGCGCAGGACAAGAGGATTTTTCCCATCGATGAAAAATAAAAAAGTTAGTAGTGTTTAAAAAATGTTGAGATGCTCTCTCCTGAAGGCCACGCCCCTTCCAGAGGGACTATAAAACCCGTAAGTGTTGAGTGCCTCTGACAGTTTCTGCAAGATGGGGGAGCGGGAGGGTCACATCTCTCAGTCTGAGCTATGAATAACACTGAACACATGTTTAATAAACTGTGAGTGGTTTTACTGACCTGTCAGTGCCCTTAATGTGGTTTGAAAATATAGTTTGGAAATGCTAAAGCTGTGTTGCCTTTGGTTTGGAAATGCTAAAGCTGTGTTGCCTTTGGTTTGGTAATGCTAAAGCTGCCTCGCCTCATTAAAGCTGCCTCGCCTCATTAAAGCTGCCTCGCCTCATTAAAGCTGCCTCGCCTCATTAAAGCTGCCTCGCCTCATTAAAGCTGCCTCGCCTCATTAAAGCTGCCTCGCCTCATTAAAGCTGCCTCGCCTCATTAAAGCTGCCTCGCCACATTAAAGCTGCCTCGCCTCATTAAAGCTGCCTCGCCACATTAAAGCTGCCTCGCCACATTAAAGCTGCCTCGCCTTCTATATAATTAAAATCTAATCTTGACCACTTCCCGTTTGCGCATTATATTGATTTTAGAAAAAACGCTACCACGTACGGCTGTGATTTTTGGCTATCTTTGAGAGTCCCCCTCCGCTCATCAGGTGCTGAGGATTTTTCCCTTCGATGAAAATTAAGATGGGAAATTCTCTCTCCTGTCAATCACGCCGTGAAGGCCACGCCCCCTCTGTGGTGGTAAGAAACTGCACACCCCCACCCCCCCCCCCCCCCCCCCCCCCCCCCCCCCCCCCCCCCCGCTTGTAGTGGTAAGAAACTGCACTTGAATTTGGTGGCCTTGTACCCTGCTTGAAATGGAATTTTAAGGAATAGCCATGAGTCATCTGCCAGCCCACCAGTCGTGAGTGAGGTGCCAGCACAACAGGCTTCAGTGACTGAACCGCCAGCCCAAGAATCCATTTGGCCCACAATGTCCATACTAGCCTGCTGGAAACCAGTCCCTTCAACCCACAACACCCATACTAGCGCTCCAGAAAGTCCCCGCCCACAATATTGGAATAGGTGGAGAGGTGAAATATTGTGTTGGGAGACCAGCCCTCCCGTGTGATGCTTCGTCTATTACACTATTTTTCACATCCGCTCATAGGTTTTGGGAATTCTTCTTCAAAGGAAAATGGAAGCAATGCCTTTGAATACTATTGATAGAATTAAATAAACACTTGATAAGCCCGAGTTGAAATTTCTACCACATCTGTGGTGATCTTTTTGAATAACAAATCATGTTGTCGACCTTCCCGTGGTGAGCCCTGACAACTGACCTCAGTCAGGCGAACGACAGAGACAGCAGCAGCACCAACCTGGAGCATGTGCCCTTTTTAGGGTGGGCACCTACGGAGTCGAACCGGATGGCATCACCCTGCTGCAGACTTCTGCTGCCTCAAACTCAAGACGACGACAAATCAGGCTCCAGGGTTCAGTGATTTATTTCTGCTCTTACAAGGTAGGGCGTGAGCAAAGGTTAGCAGACAGATCTAGTTTGTGGGGTAGAAACATGGAAGCGCAGATGCTGGTTTACAAAAAATGCTGTTTTCTTCTAGTTTGTATGATGTTGCATTTCAAAATGACACATAAAATTGTCCTGGCAGATTTTTGCAATAAACCTACATCGTTAACTTTTACAAGAATACATTAATTGTCATCTATGTTTAATTCAGACTCACCAAAGTAGTTGGACAATAAATGCCATAATTTGCAACAATATCCAATCATATGAATAAACAAAAATAACATTGTTCATGGAGTGATCACTGGCTTATAATTAACCCTCAACAGATAGAATCAATTTTCTGCAAATCATATGCATGACGTTAGAGAGTATGTTAACCGGATAAACACTACAAGGATGAAGCACAGTTGAAATTTCTACTGTAATATTAAAGACACGCAGAAAATGATGCAGTCTACATCTTGCCTACCCAACGAGGATCCGACAGGATGGAAAATAAAACAGTACAACGGGATCCAATATATAGGCAGCAATGCTTTGGAGAAATCAGGATTTGGCTGTCATTTATTTAAAAACCTTGGAATGACAGGATGTTTTGACTTTTGGCAGAGTTTGTCACAGTTTTCTAATTTGTTGGATTAACATTTGCAGATCCATAGAGGACCAACATCTAGCCCATTTCACACAAATAAATACATTATAGTCATGCATGTCTATGCTTTGTTGTGTGAGAGTCGGTAACACACAAGAGGTTGGATGTACGAACATCTATTCTCTCGCACCATCTATGAAATTCCTGCTGAATCCAGGAGCATTTCACATTCTCCTCGGTGGATACACACATACCTGGCCCCTCCACTTTATACCAGCTCTTGTGGCATATCAGCATAACTCCATTCACTTGATCGGTATTGGCAACCTTCATTGTGAAGACTGTTTTGTTTGAAACTTTTAATATTAATCCTTTCACTTTGCAAGAGTTAAATGTGTTTATGAATTTATATTACGTTTTATTAATTTTTAATTAACTCGCCTCCTTCTAATTGCCTCTGATCATAAACATTTGGAGAGACTAAATTGGCCTCATGACAGCACAAGCTGTCAGAAAGCTATGAGGGCAGCCTGGGGGCAAGGACTAGGTTGCTATGGCCAGAAACTCAATCATGGGATAGCCACAGCAGCAACACCAGTGGTGTATTGGGAACCATGCGGCTATTAAAGCCAAATGCAGAGCAGCCACGTTTTGTCAGAGCATTTCAGTATTTTAGTGCCTGAAAATCAGTAGTTTGCTGAGGAAATCAGTATTTTTTTGCAGTGCCATTTTGCTGAAAACATGTCATTTTTTTATGTGCGGCCATACCCATGTATGAGAACAAGAATGCATAACTTTGCTACCAATTGACATGTCTTCTGCCCACCTTACCTGACAGTGCATTCATTGCCATCTCTTTGTATACTGCTGTTTGAACGGCTGCTTCCTGCTTTTAGCACCAGATGATGATGTAGTAGCCATTTTGGAAGCCTCCCTCTTCCTCTCTCCCTCCCTCCATCTCGCTCTCTCTCTCGCCCACCCTCACCCCCTCCCTCCCCTTTCCCATCCACCCTCCCTCCCCCTTTCCCACCCACCCTTTTTTTCCTCCCCCCCCCCTCTTATTCCCTCCCTCCTTCCCTCTCCATCCTCTCCCTATCTCCACCCCTCACTCTCTCCCCCTTGAGCCCACCCACCGCTCTGTAAAATCAAGGCCAATCCCAATGTAATTGCCATCCCACTGGTAACCTTTCACCACTAGGCTTATCCAGAATTCTACCACTGCCTGAAAAATAATCAAAAGCGCAAAGAGAATTCCAAAGGCTCATTGTTGTACGAGAATTTTCCTGCAGTCTGTGACCCATAGCGCTGTGACCATAGCGCTCCAGCCGGTAGTCTATATTTAGATACCACAGCGATCCAGCCGACAGTTGTTCATTTAAATTCCCATGAGTTAAACTGACAGCACTCTGTTTAAACCTGGAACGGGACAGGCAGCGACTCTGGAGAGAAGGAATGGGTGACGTTTCTGGCCGAGACCCTTCTTCAGACTGAATTGAACTCCATATTTAAAATCCATATTTAACAACACAAAATCGTACATCAGTATTCTTATCGCATTTCCGTACAAAATACGGAAAATCCGTACTACTTGGCAGCTCTGCAAATGCTATGATGGTACTAGCAGGTGAAGGCAAATTCAATGCATAACCCTAATGCAGTGCCTTATGACCCACTATCCCTTGCTGCATGTCATGATTAATTTCTGTATAACAGAAAGTGTTTTTAAGAGGGTTATCAGAGGGGATCGTTTTACAGCCCGATTCTTAAAATCATATGGTGATATTTTCAGATTTCTTCAAGTTTTTAATGGCTATTTAGTTATTAATAACTAGTTTTCAGAATACAAACAATTAAAATGAGCGTGTGTCACTGCAGTTATAAGAATTTGAAAATATAATGAACCAATCTGATAATTACTAAGGCTCAATCTCAGCTTCATTTGGATTTATTTACTGACTTTTACTGAACCAGCAACATCGTGGCTGAGATTGCCAGTGATATTTAAACAGTTTAATATGCTTTGTTGAATAATGGGGAGAGGAATTGGGGAAATTCTGCAAATATGAAATAAAAATAATGTTTAGCTGCGCATTCAGCATCCAATATCAAACAGGGTCGTTCACAGATTTCTGATGCAGGGTCAACTGTGCCTTTAGATTAGCAGAATCCAATTGTTCTTGATCTGTTCTTGAGCTTAGTTTTATAGTCATAGCTATTTGTTTGTTTCTATTGTGCAAAGAAATGGTAGACCAAACAAATGCTTACTTTGCTTCTGTCATCACAAAGGAGAACACAACTAACAAGGAAGATTGGGGAACATGCGATCTGTATCAGTAGCAAAATAGTATTAAGGAAAATAATGGCATAAAAAGCCAATAATCAATGTTTTAGAGACTTTGGGAAGTGGATACATTGCTTGGATGCATTCCCAATGCTAAATAGACACTTGGATTGCTCTAACAGAGGGTAGCTAATAAAACCCCACTATTTCCATGGAACTCAGGAGGATGAGGGGTGATCTTGTAGAGGCGTATAATATCATGAGTCTTTTACCCAGAGTAGGGGAAATCAAGAACCAGAGGCATAGGTTTAAGATAAGAGGGGAAAGATTTAATAGGAACTCGAGGAGCAAGTTTTTCACTCAGAGGATGGTGGTCATATGGAATCAGCAGCCAGAGTTTCTAATTGAGGCAGGATTTAACAGCATATAACAGCATTTAAAAGGCACTTGGCCAGATACATGGATAGGAAAGGTTGAAAGAAAGATGGTCCAAACGCAGGCAAATGGGACTAGCTTAAATGAGGCATCTTGGTCAGCATAGATGAGTTGGGCCGAAGGGCCTGTTTCCATGCCGTGTGACTATTTAAAAATGAAAGTTGAGAGAAAACAGGAAATATAGACCAGTTAGCCTGACATCAGTAGCCGGAAAATGATAAAAGACGTAATGGGTTTGTAGCATTATAAAATAATGCAATGGCAGAGTACTTTGAAATCAGCATGGATTTTCAAAAAGGACTATCTCACTTGGGAATCCCACTGGCTTTCAGTATAATAGTTTGGCATGCAAAATTAAAGCAAGTGGGATTGGAGGCAAGGTCCAATTGTGGTTAAGAAGGCAAATGGTATGTTGGCCTTCTTTGTAAGAGTCGACATGGATGTCTGGCTGCAATTATATAGGGCTTCGGTGAAACCACGTCTTGAATATTGTGTGCAATTTTTGTATCTCCTTAATCAAAGGAAGGATGTTCTTGCCCTGGAGGGAGGACAGCAAGGTCTAATTCCTGGGGTGGTTGACAATGATCTTTGTATCCTTAACAACAGGCAAGGTTTCTGAGGACATTACAAATGGTGCTATTTACATCATATAGCCTACTCACATTGTTCCTCATGAGTGTGTGTCACTTCAGATATATTGACCTTTGATGGTTTTCTGCATGAGTGTGCTCATTACACCCGTCTGTCTCTGCCCTGCTACCATCACACTCACTAGCTTATAAGTTGTCGAGTTTTGCACAATTGACTCCAAATCCATCTAGTACATTAACAAACAACAAGCAAGGCAATACACCGAATACTGATCACTGGGAGATGTTCCTGCATACTTGTCTCATTAGATAATCATTGGGTCACTACCACTCTTTTAAGGGTCTGCCATGAACTGCATATTTGATACCTCCCCTTGGTGTATTAAACAAAACTCACGGCAAGTGGTGAAAACTTGTGAAATTAAGCAAATTTAGTCAATTATGTTATACCTTGTAGGTATTTTTGTTGTAATCTAAAATGCATGAACTTAGAAGCACTGCTTCCAGATGCGTCATTTTCCAGATGAGACATTGCAGAGCTTTATCGAAGAGGAAAACAAAATATCCCCAGGCATTATTTTGAAGAGCTGCCTCAGGTGTTATTTATCCCTCCGTCAACAAGCTTAAAAAAAAATTGTGTTTTTATCATACAAATACACAAATTATTTACTGCGTTTCCTGTATTACAACAAAGATTACACTTTAAAGATTCTTAATGGACTATAAAGTGCTTTGCAATGCCCTGTCACAAAGGGCAAATATGAATGAGTGTTGCTCAGAAATCTCTTTCTTGCTCAGAAACCTCATTAACTAAGGTTAATGTGGAAAATAAAATCTGTTCTCACAATAAAAAAAATTGAAGGTAATCGGTTAATCCAAATTCTTCAAAATCACAATACAAATCTAGGCAATGTCCAAAAGAAACATTAGAACACTGTGCTTTACCTGTCTGTTACTGCGAAAGCTGTACATGTGGTACAAGACGGGAATAAGACTTTTCTCACGAGTTTGATGTTGGATGTTTATGGGGATTTTAATTTCGCGAACCATCAGATCCACGAGATGGGTTCCCAATTGTACAGTCAGCACATCAGACCAAGAAGAATCTTCACTGAACAGAGAAGGGCCAGCATTCATCTTCCTTTCCAGGTGCGTCATGTACTCACGAGGCAGGAAGTTGTTTAGCTGAAATTGAAAGATAATTTAATTAATATGTTCATCATATATAACAAAGAAATAAAAGGTCAGAAGCTGGTTGAATTTGTCCTTGAATGGCTTCTTAATATCACTACTTATAAAATCCAGTTTGCTCCTGCTAGAAGGTTAAAATACACATAGAAATGCTGGAAATGAACAGCAAGACAGTGAAAAGGGAAATAGGAATAACACCAGGATGGAATAAAACTGCCAGACCTGCTGAGTGCTTCCAACATTTTCAGTTCCTATTCAGGACTTTTCTGTTTATTTTCCCTCCAAATATACATTAGTTTACACAGTTCTACAGAAAACTGCATCTGTTGCTTGTCTGTCCAACCCACAATTTGTCTAGGTCCCCTTAAAAGGCCTGTCCCACTTTCCAATTTTTTCGGCGACTGTCGGCGTCACATCAGTGTCCCCAAAATATTTTGAACATTTCAAAATTCAGCGGTGACAAACAAAAAAGTTGCGACACTTGAAAAAAACACCGCGCGTCATACGTCATCACGCCGCGTCACCACCGCATCATGCCGCAGATTTTTCGGTGACCTGATACGTCAGTCAATGATACCGACGGGCGCCGAAAAAAAATTGCCAAGTGGGACAGGCCCTTAAGCCTTTTATAGTATTCCTCAGTCTGCAAACAGCATGACTCATGCTGATAAAAAAAAGTATAATTGAAACATCAGGAAACACCAACCACTGAAGTTTAATTCTTCTTTAATACAAGAAACATTCATTAACCCTTAACATTTCCATTGTGAGTTAATGTCTATTTACATTGTTTTTTTTCCTCTCAATGCAAGTTCCTGAATATCTGCAATTTTGTACACTAAGTCTTGCATTAAGCAAATAAAAGCAGAATTTTGCACCTATACATTTTCCTTTACACATAATTTTAGCAGTACTCTGCTTGTTTCTTTTCCCTCTTGTTAAAAGGTAATTTCAAGCTTTAAAGTTTTAGGCTTGACATGTTTTCTATGAACAATGCTCATGACTTGTGGATTTACAAAGCTGACAGATACTTAACTGCAAAAAGATATATAATACTGAAATGTTTAAAAAATAGTATTGAGAATGGGCACAATAACACAAACATGAAATTCATTCTTCAGTCTACTGGAAACTTCTGGTAAAGCTGATGGGAAACTATTAATTCAAAGTGACTTGCACAGGTATAAGATATGCCTTAAATTTAATTCCAAAAAAAAGTCAGATGGGATTTTAACATTTTATTACATTGCAGTAGAAAAGTAATCTTCTTGATTACTGCTTCTGACAGACATTGGCCGTCAATTTAACCGATTGCCAATTTGACTGCATTCTTGGAAAGTTTAGAAAAACGTGCATTATACAAATTCTAATGACTACTTTCTACTATCTGTCTATCAAATGGTTTTTAACCAGAATCAAATGTAGTCAATATTACCTCAGTGTCTTTTGCCAACAGTTCAGCATAGGCATGATAAATGTCTCTCGTTTTGTCCACCATCTCATTTTTAATCTTCTTTCGTATTGAATACTTGTTGTAGATTCTGTTGCCCAATTCCTTTGCAATTGCCACTAATGCCTCTCCATTTGGATGGATACTGACAATACACTGAAAAATAGCATAGATATTACACTTCAAACATCTCCAATTATCTTGTACACAAAATAGTTCAAATAGGCTAAGGTGCAAAATTATTGTTAAAGCATTGCCATTTTTGCATTCTACAGACGTGGATGTTTCCTGTTCGGAATAATTATAAATAATGGAAAAAATCTTGCGAGGTTTAGGTAATTTTCTAATCATTTCCTCACATACAAATACATCATATTTTAGACAGCAGGAATGGTCTAATGGATCATCTGATGTTTTCTTGCCCCCAGATGATGTACATTCAAGGCTAACAATATAACAAACCATTATTATGATCCAACTTTTTATTTAATAGAAACCAATCTTGGATACAAATTGGTGAAGAGTTGGAGACACAAGAGAGTGCAGATGCTGGCATCTTGAGCAAGAAAATAAAGTGCTGGAGGAACTCAACTCCTTAGGCACCATTTGTGGAGTAAAATGGATAGACGATGTTTCAGGTTGGGATCCTTCTTCAGTCTGAAGATTCCCAAGTGATATGATTTTCTAGATCCTCGAGTCTGAATTTCTGTGATGCCATTTGCTCTCTTCTGTTCCATCAAGCAAAGCCTCAGGCCATTGTCATCCACAAAGAGTCCATGTAAAAGTAAGATGCTGCCACGACCTATATGTAGGAATTCCTCACTTTCCTACCTTCTAATCTCCAATCCTGCCCTTTTAAAAGTGCGTTTGCTAAAGTGTCTTCCCACTGGCCACTCAGTGACCATTACGTTCCTTGCTGAAGCTACATTTCAATGCACAAGATATTAGTCTACCATCATATATAATGGTGCAGAATACTAATAAGATTTGTAAGGAGCACAAAAACCTTAGTTTTATCTAAAACAACATGAAATTTACTAAGTATACAAGTGGTCTAATCTGGCTTTGGCGATCTTGTTCAGATAGACATAAACAATCAGTATGAAATTATTTTGTTTTTGAAGGAAAAAACAAAAATCTTGCAGCCCGAATAATGGAAATCCTACAATTAATCGCATTATTGCATTTCACATTAATGGCAAAAATCATCACTGGGGCCCATTCTTTTCTTCTCTCCATCCCACCCAGCTCTTAGGGCTAAGGGCATCAAGGGATATGGAGAAAAGGCCTGATTTTGGATGATCAGCCATGATCATATTGACCGAATGGCTACTCCTGCACCTATTTTTCTATCTCCATTTTTACTTTAGTCCTATTGTTCCATTGTCCAGTGAGTGAAATGTTTGAAGAATTCCTTGATTTTATTTTGAAGATAGACACAAAATGCTGGATAACTCAGCGGGACAGGCAGCATCTCGGGAGAGAATGGGTGACGTTTCGGGTCAAAACCCCTGAGGGAGATACATATATAAGGAAGTGCACGGTGTGAAAATAGTACAAAGGGAATGGAGATCAAGGAAAATGTAGAATAGATCATTGTTAGCTGGGAGAAGGTAACAACAAAGATAAAATGTAATCAGACACAGTAAGACTGGTCGGAGAACTGGGAGGGGGGAGGGATAGATTGAGGGAAAGCAAGAGTGATTTGAAGTTAGAGAAGTCAATGTTCATACCGCTGGGGTGTAAGCTGCCCAAGCGAAATAGGAGGTGTTGTTCCTCCAATTTGCGCTGGGCCTCACTCTGACAATGGAGGAGGCACAGGACAGAAAGGTCAGTGGGAAGTGGGAGGGGGAGTAAAAGTGTTTAGCAAATGGGAGATAAGGTAGGTTTAGGCAAAACAATCACCGAGCCTGCGCTTGATCTCGCAGATATATAGGAGTTCACAACTAGAACAGCAGATACAGTAGATATGGTTGGAGGAGGTGCAAGTGAACCTCTGTCTCACTGAAAAGACTGTTGGGGTCCTTAGACGAGAGCCGACGGAGAGGTTGCTGAAAAGACTGCGGTTGCATGGGAAAGTACCTGGGGCAAGGGGTGGTTTGGGTAGGAAGGGATGAGTTGACTAAGGAGTTGTGGAGGGAACGGTCTCTGAGGAAAGCGGAAGAGATGGGAAGATGTGGCTAATCATGGGATTCCGTTGGAGGTAGCAAAAATGTTGGAGGATTACGTGCTGTATGCGACAGCTGATGGGGTGGAAGGCGAGGATGGGGGGGAGCAAGAGCCGACCTGTGGGATATCAAGGAGACCCTAGTGAAGGCCTAGTGAGGGGAACCCCCATTCCATAAAGATTGAGGACATCTTCAATGTCCTGGTATGGGACACCTCATCTTGGGCGCAGATGCAACATAGACGGAGGAATTGAGAGTAAGGGATAGTCTTTACAGGAAGCAGGGTGGGAAGACGTGTAATCTAGATAGCTGTGGGAATTGGTGGGTTTGTAATAGATGTCAGTTGATAGTTTGTCTCCTGTGATGGAGACGATTAGACCAAGAAAAGGTAGGGAGATGTCGGAGATGGTCCAAGTGAATTTGAGTGCAGGATGGAAGTTAATGAAGTCACTGAGTTCTGCATAGGTGCAGGAGGTAGCACCGATGCAGTCGTCGATGTTTAGTTTGATTGATTAAAACACTTAGCAATAATATACGCTATGACTTATAATCAACTTCAGCTGACAGATTTCAAACTTATCACTAGCTTGCACAAAAGGGATACATTAATTCACACATCAATTTCTTAGCAGGATACATGAATTTCCCAATTTCTGGGCTGAATTCAGACTTGAGGCTGCAACATGCTCCTTAACATAGTTAAATACCTAATGGTATTAAATATATAAATCTTTTATAAATCATATTTTTAATAAAAACTACTTTCATACCTGTAACATAATGTCCACATACTCTTTATCATCCAGCAGACAGAGATAAGGATAGAGGTTCATTCTCCAGAGACAATTTCCATTGCCAGCCAATTGGAACTTGTATTCATGAAATGCCCGCAGAAGAGATTTTTGCCACTTAGTGCGTAAATCTGCCAGACGTTTCCGCTGATTTTAACCAACATTATTTCAGTTAGTGGTTATCAGGACAAACAAGCAACAGGTAACTAACTATGTTTACAATTTTTGACTTTTAGAAAAACTATAGACTTTGTCCCATAGCTTAATGGCAGAATAAGAGTGGGACAAAATCCCAGTATTTCAAACTTCATGCAAATAAAAATATCATCTGGAAATCAATTATGCAAATAATTACTAAATATTGGTTGTGCTCATGTATTATAAAAAGGAAATCGGTAAAGTGACATAATCACTTTAGTTTTTATATTTTATGCCTCAATATATCACTCAAACAATTAAATATAGAGCTAAAAAATCAGAGGAGGCATTCTTGCCAGTGTCAGTGAAAACAACTCTACAAACTTCCATCTCCATGAACATCATTTGCAAATATCAATGGCACCAAGGTGATACGAAACACTTGATTTTTCTTCTTTAATTTCAAAGAAATCTATAACACACTCTTTTGTCTCCTGCATAAAACTTTATAAATTCTGGAGTGATATTTTTGAAATATTTACAAAACTAGTCATGATAAAAATGGAACCAAATACTGAAATTATTATATTTGGAGTAATAGAAGATGGGAATAAATTGAACTCATCTCAAAATTTATTTTTTAATTATGGGTTAATAACGGCAAAAAACATACTTAACTTTTGGAAAAATACATTCATGCCAACGCTTAAAATGTGGATTTCAAACATGTTGGACACCGCACATCTTGAGGAAATGCGATTCCTCCTAATAGATAAATCAGACCAATTCTTAACGAGTTGGTCTCCATTTGTCGATTTTTTGGAAGCATATGGTGCAACAATATCGTAGAAGCTAACTGTTTCAGGATAGGGTGAGGGATGGTCAAGAATATAGATAATGATCTCCTTAATCTCTTACTTTCTACTCTTTTTCTTTCTTTTTCCAATTTTCTTCTTTCACACTTTTATTCCTTTTCACACACTATATATCACACGTTTCTCTATCTTTTATTATCTATTCTCTCTTTTTCATTATTTAAAAAAATAAGCTGTACATAAAATGTAATATGTCAATATATATTAGGCACCTTGGTGCCATATTCCTGTACTTCTAATAAAATAAAAATAATAATAATAATTTCAAAAAAATGAACTGAGATACAAATTTTAAAATATATCTATTTCCACATGTTATCGAGTCTGAACAACTTAAAAGCATAGGTACCATTTTTTTCATCTTCTCTGTAACAGGCTTTGTTGCTTCAACAGAATCAATAGTAACAGTATCTGCTTGCTCCTTCTTTAGCTGTCTGTCAAATCTCTCCCTCAGTTCTGAAAGACAGAGATCCAATTTGGGATATTCCACCGGCCCAACCTAAAATAAAGCACAATGCTTACTTGTTTTCTCAAACAGTATAATTTTTTTGCAGCAGGATGTACTAGCCTAATAATTACGGCACTGGTAACCCAATAGTTACAAATTCAAACTCTCACCATGACAAATTGTAAAACTGAATAAAAAAATGTTGGTTATTTTTTTTGACAAAAACTGTAAAGTCTATTCACTTGGCAAAGTGAAAATTAAATTGTAATAGTTACTCTACTATTACAAGTCTTGCTACCTTTATCACATATTTTATCTCTAGGATTATAACTGTATATATTATTTAAGCCTTGTGATATATCATTTGTATAAAGGTTAGAACAATAGTACCAATTAATGCTACATAAATAATGGATTCATGGTTTTGAATGTTAGCACTTTTTGTCATGCATGTTGTAGGAATACAGGGCTGTATTTCAAATGATCAAAGTAGTTAAAGTAAATAATAATGTCATGATGGAGCTCAACCTCAGACCACTATTTAACTGTAGTTTATAGCCGTACAAATTATTTATATAAGCTATGAATTGCTTCAGAAACAATTTCACTCTGAGAATAATAAATTATTAGGGAGCTCCTACCAATCCATACTTTATAAATCTGCATTTAAAGTACCTTAGAAAGGATAGTACCTTAGGGCACATTCTCCCAGTGACCTGCGTGGGTTTCCTCCCACGCTCCAAAGACGTAAAGGTGTGTAGTCTAATTGGCATGGTATAATTGTAAATTGTCCCTAGCGTGTGTGTGTGTAAGATACTGCAAGTGTGCGGGAATTGCTGGTTGGCACAGACTCGGTGGGCCGAAGGGCCTGTTTTTGCGCTATATCTCTAAACTAAACCTAAATAAAATAATCATCTGTATTAGACATAGAAGAATTGACAACATTTAACTTCTGAGTAATAAACTCACATATTTCTCTTCAAGGGAACAAGAGAGCTATTACAAATGAAGTTCAGAACCTGAAATGTTTTAGATAGCATTCTTAATCAGTTTAAGATGTATTTAAAATATGATTTGTCTATCTAGTGCAAGGAACACTATGTAACATCACTGTGCAGGAAGGAACTTCAGATGCTGGTTAACACTAAAGAGAAAGAAGATTAGACTTTATTAGAGGGAGAAGATTAGACTATAATGTTGGGAATCCGCTATGGTGGATGTTTATGCTAACTTTTATGTAGTTGTGTGTCTTGTTGCTTTTTTTTTTGTATTGTTGTATGGTAATTCGAGTTTCACTGTACCTTAATTGGTACACGTGACAAACTGACCTTTGAACCCAGACACAAAATACTGGGATAGGAAGGGTGCGAGGAAACTTCGACACGAGACATCACCTATTCCTTTTCTCTCAAGATGCTGCCTGACCCGCTGAGACACCCTGCCATGTTGTGTCTATCTTCTATGTATCATCCCTACAACTATGAATGGAGGGCAAAATTAAAAAGCATCCAATGTGTGCCGTTAGAAACCGTGCAGACGTCAAGTACTATATTTCATGTTCAAAGTTTAATTTTTCAAAAGAGTAACTCAAAATAATCTCCAAATTAAAATTGTATCAATTCATAATTTGTAATTTTTCCCAATGAATAGTGAAGCTTCAATATTTATAAGGTGGTGCTATTGATCGTCTAGTATACATACTGAATTTAAAAAAAATTGATCAGCCACACTCTGGCCCATTTCCTCTTTGCAAATGTTTTGCACCCTTGCATGGAATGGTCTAAAGGGAGCTGAAGGCATTGCTGCCATGGCCATCCAGCAGTGAGTGAGTGGTGAATGGACCTCAGCTTGGATCTTTGGTCTGAATTGATGGCCTTTTCAAATATCTCTGAAAATAACGTACGCTAAATAATAGTTGCATAGTTTGAATCTGGTGACCCACACACACCTCTTATGTGACAAATTAGGCCTGAAAGGCTGGCTAAAGAAGAATACAATATGTACTGCTACGTTTCTGTATCCTTTTTTTGGGAGGAAAATCTTTAGACATGCTTGGTAATTCAGACAATGCTCCAGATTAATTATAATATCTTAGAGACGATCAACTTAATTAACCTATTTCTTTTTGTAGCAGGTATAAGTTTTCAGGAGTCAAATCAGCACAAAACACAGGAACAATGTGTGCACATTCAACATAAAGGCTGTTTTCAAAATATATTGTCTGTGATTTGTGTTAAAATATTACTTCTGAAAATGCTTTCTGACAACAATTGATATATTAAAGGTTACAATTGTACAATTAAACTTAAGCCGAGTGCAGCCTCCACTATTATAAAAATTAATTCTATTAAAATTTCAGCTATCTTCAGCAGTGGTTTCTCATTTGGCAGAACATTCTGATTTTAATATGCTCCACAAATCTGTAGTCGGCAGAGGTGCTATTGCCAATGGCTTATAAAGCTGCTGCTTGCTGGTGTGTCACAGATACAATCATATTTCCTGTTCACCAGATGCTGAAGAGTCACCGATATCTTTCTGACCATACACACAAGCTACCTCTTCTGATAATTAAAACAAGGAACTGCAGATCCTGGTTTATACCAAAGATAGACACAAAGTGTTAGAGTAACTCAGCGGGTCAGACAAAAAGGTTGGGTGATGTTTCGGGTCAGGTCCTTTCTTCAGACATGTTGCCTGACCTGCTGAGTTACTCCAGTGCTTAGTGTCTATCTTCACGTCTTCTGATAATGCAGGGCTATTTAGTCAACAATATTTGCCAGAAATGGCAATATAGATACATCACAACTGATACAAACCTCACTAAGAATTTGCAAATTTCAATGAACAAGTTTTAGTTTTTTGCTACATTTTGGGAGATCCACCAAATGGAGTCTTTATGTTCATCATTATTAATAATTAAGATATTAAAAGTGCAAATTACATATTATTACCAATTACAATTGTGCACAGTAAATTAATCCAATTGAAATTATTTTCTCTGTACCATCACTCTCTCCTCCATACCTCTGCATAAAAACGTGACACTAATGGAGACTGGGAGATCGCTGCTTCAGGTTCCGATAAGGGCTGGAAGTTGGGGTTTACAACACGAATGGCTTTTGTTACCATTTCTCTTTCATCTTTATGGAATATACAAGTTTTAAATATATTTTGAATTTGGAAGCCATTTTCCTCCAGCTGTTGAATACACCTAGGAACATAAATTCATACAGATAATGAGCAACTATAATTCAATAGATATTGTAGATAATTTTATTTGTCATGGGTTAGGCCCATCTCCTCGTGTAACGTACTGTTAAAACTATAACATCCTGGACAGTATTAAATCAGTGTTTGTAACACACAAATACAAGTTTGATCACTGAAATCAAATTATGCTGATTTTAGAAAAAAAGCAAATTCCTCTGTTAATCTACATTTTAAATTATGATGAGAAGTATTCCCTGTGGCGGATAGAATCATTGACTACAACTGAGAATTGTCACCAGACTCTGTTAACAAACAGAAATATCTGTAGAAAATTTGCAAAGGCAGCACTGATGTTAAGGCCACACAGTCATAGATCATTATTTTCTTTTTTTAATTTCAAAATATACTTTATTCGAGAAATAAGTGACCAAACAAAGTGACCGACAGAAGTCCTTGTACGTTTGATTCTGATTTAGGCCCTTTGTAATAGGCCAGTACCCACACTTGATACATTATGGGAATCAGCTCATTAAAAAGGGTCTGATTCAGAAACAAAAGCTGATACTTCATTGTAGTACCATAATTGTATTGCACTGTTGCAGGTGCTGACTTTGGAAAGGATAACACACCTGAAAAGCAGGAAGATTTCCCACTGTCTTGGCAGGATTTGTCTCAACTAACATCAAAGAAAGAAAAAATAGATCATTCTTTTTACAGCTATTTATGGGAAGTTGATAACATAGGAATATTTCAAATCCACACGTCAAGGAACTTTGAGCCATTAAATCATATGATATATTTAAATGCATTAAGGCACTATCCATAATTAGAAATAAACAGTTACATTTGTCCAGCCATTGCTCATCTCATTTTCATCTCATTACAGGAGTTAAAATCTACATACAAGGATATATCATTGCCCTGCACATCACCTGCTCCCTGACTAAAGCTCCAAGTCATCTCATTGCAATGAAATTAATTTTTTTATGTCATTGCAGAGGGCAATCTAGTTGCGCGTTTCACAACCAAAATGTATAATTACACTATATTGGGCGATGTAATGAATTTTTGTTCAACTAATCTTATTTTAGACCTTCAATATGCCACGATTCTTCACCCAGAACACACAAAATGTACTGCAGTTACCAAGTGTACCTTCCCAGGTCAAAATTAAAAAATAAACATGATCATGGATGAATCCTGATCTCAGAACTTGCTGAAGCGTGGTTCTGTGACAGTCTTATGTTAGCTTAGTTCTAGCATTACCTGCTACAAACTCATTCTAACAACTATACCCGTCAGAACTTGGACCGTGCAGTCCAAATTATATCAGTGAACCGAGTCACTTTTGACAACTAACACTGACAGCCGCATTTCACTTGGGAGTAAATTTTTATTCTTAGTCTTTTTTCCAAGGAGGGTAGTAGGGGCTATCTAACTGTAGGTTTATACTGACTTAATCAAGGCTAACTGATGACAAGCACCCCAAATTTGCTACTAATTCAACAGAGATCAGCCAAATAAGGATGAAGTTCTGCTTTCCCTGTCATGAGTTTTAATGAACACCACTGGGTATTTTTAGAATTACATTCTGCAACAAAAGTTAATAATTATGATTTAATTACCAACTATAATCTGACTGATAGTCTAGAACCTTTTAATCGGGCAGGCAGTAAAATTAATTTTGCATTCATAAGCATCTATTAAATAATTAGTATTCAGTTATTTGTTTTATTTCACTCTGTACAAATTTATAACAATCACAAGGAAACATAGATAATGAAATCAAATTTGCAGAGTCACTGTCCAGCACATTAATTATAAACTGAGCTACTGAGCTTGTGCACAGTGTTCCATGCAATGTGAATGTATAAATGAGCTTAACATTCCATAAATACATATCAAATAGTGTGGGAGATTAATGCTTACAACATTAGCACAGATTTATTACATATGTAGTGCTCTACTTAAAATAAGATATTGAGCAAATAGTGGATCCTACAATATCATGCGTGTTCTACATAAAGCTTTTGTTACAGATTAAAAAGACTATTTGTGTTTCAAAGCACAACAAATGCTGGAGAAACTCAGCGGGCGAGGCAGCATCTATGGAGAAAAGTAGTAGGCGACCCTTCTTCAGACTGATGCCGGGGGGGGGGGGGGGGGGGGCATTTGTGAAAGTAGGCAAAGTTAATAGTTTCACGTCAGCAATCTTTGAGGAAAACACTGGAACAGGCTGCAGCCTCGGGAGTGACCAAGAGGGAGGTCAGATATCTGCCCCCCCACCTTTCTCTTTCTGCCCTTCCCCCACCTTTTTCACCCTCACTGTCGTCTTCATGAGTTTCATTGTCTGTATATCTCGTTATCATCTACCCCACAGCCAACAATGAACAGTTTCCCTGATCGTTGTTACTTATTTGCATGTCTTTCATTCTTTCGTTCTATATATCTCCATGTCACCGTCTATATCTCTTGTTTCCCTTTCCCCTGACTCTCAGTCTGAAGAAGGGTCTCGACCCGAAACGTCACCTATTCCTTTTCTCCTGCCCCACTGAGTTACTCCAGCTTTTTGTGTCTATCTTCAGATATCTGGGTAACATTTTAAATGAAAGATACCCAGCCCGAAACACTAACTCTTGTTACTTCCATGTTTCCTAACCTGCTGAGCTTCTGCAGCTTTTTATTTATTTAATATTTCCAACATCTGAAGATGTTAATTTGTTTTTGATTTTCAGCATGGTCCCAGTTTAGTAAAGAAGGTTTTCTGCAACATCAAGCTTCATTGCATTCTATTTTGAAACTGGAGTCCTTAAGTAAAATCTCATATATGTATAATATTAGCGCACTGCACTGTTAATAATTATAAATATTTATAATTATATAAATATAATAAATATTTATAATAATAGTGCACTGCAGGATGGCTCCATTCTTGCACTGTTTGTTTAGGATGCCAAGCACTTGTATCTAGCCTTCGAGCACTTTGAAAGATTTGCCAAGATTAGAACAAGAGAGAAAGATATGTTTGACTCTAAGCATTCAAACAAAAAGGCCACACCTTCAACTTCCATTTTCTACTGTTTATGAGTCCACAGGCACTGCAAATAAGCTTGGCAATCTAAGTAGCGAGCAGCAGACAGTTAGCATAGTCTCATTCCACACCAGGATATGGATGTGAAGAGGATGAGGCAAAATATTTTGCCACAATGCCCATGAACATTTATCAATTAGCTAACACACTGCCACATATGTTTATTTGACTAGGTTCAGAAGGACCATTGTGTCCATTGATCAGTTGAACAGGAGAGAAACAGGAGAATATTTTGGTAAATAACTTCCACACCACAGCTTACTACTTAATTTCACAAGCAAATTACAATAGTAATAGGAGGAGGCATCAGGCAGCTAGGCCTTAAACAAAGACTACATACTGGGGTGAAGGAAATTATATAGTCAAAAAATCTTCACTATCTGATTCCTTCAAGCTCCCTGTAAGCTGAATTTGCTGAATTCATTCAGCAAATGAATTCTGCAAAGTTAATCACTAAAACAGGATTACCTATTTAATTTGCTTGTATATATTTCACTTGTTCAGGAGTTCTTAATCCTGTTGCTGTATGGCTGATTTCAACAGTTGAAATCAAGTGCAATTCCATAGTTCAGATGTACGATTTGAACAACACCAAATTCATATGCAGGTCATATATATTGATGACATTTGATCACTCCGTCATATGCAAGAATATTTCCTTAAGTGACTTCAATGCAATATATTCTCTCTCTCTCTCTCTCCCCTTTTGATCACCAACTTCAAACTTGCCACCTTATTATTCTATTACCTTTGCCAGCTCCACATTCCTCCAGAAATCTCAAACCCTGTTCAATTGACTTCCAACCCTCTTTCACCTGCCTATTCATACCTTCAAATGGTTTTACCTGCAGCTCTTCTCTCTGACTTCAAGTATTAGGCCTCTCTCAGTTCCGCTGCAATTATTGCCTGCCATTTTACTCTGCTTGCACTTAAAATTGACAGTGCAAACCACAGGAAACCAATTAATATGTTAAAAGCTTAAAATATTATGTCATTGCACCATCCTGCAAGTACAATTCAATAATTAGTGCATTAAGAAATATATACTGTGAAGGTGTTTATTATGACATGGAACTGCAATTCGCTTCAAAAGGCAATGCATTAAACATGGATATTCCTATAAGTAATCACTTTTCATTTAATGAAGAAAACTGGTTACTTGATGATCTTTGTGTCGCCTCTGGTTGAAATAAATCTTAAAATAGAACAGTAAATGCTTAATGAGGTGGCAAAACTCCAAGTGTATTAATGATCAATAAGTCACATTTTATACTCTATGACCCTGCGCAACAAATGTTAATAGAGATGCTGCCTGTCCCAGTGAGTGACTCCAGCATTTTGTGTCCATCTTAAAAAAGACTATGATGCGTTCACCAATGATAGAAATGTAGATCAGTGCGAGATAATCCTGAAACAGTTCTGAATTTAATTTTCCACCAAGAATGCAGTCCCTAATAAAAAAATACTGATAATTCTGTAATCGGTGGAGGTGGAATTACCACTTCCTTCTTGATGTCAGAGGTTAAGATTGGATTGAATCGGTGTTATAGAAATACCTGCATCAACCCCTTCAATGCCGAACGGCAAAGAAATCATTACATATTACAGAAAAGAAAGTCTAATAACCAGACTATTTGGAGAATGTTTCTATAGTACTGCTGACAGGGTCGCAGTACTATAGAACACTCTACTACAATTAGCAGATGCAAGCTTAAATAGAGATTTTAAATCTCAGACCGATTCATTTTGATAGCCAAAAGCAATGCAACCTATGTGAGTGACATTTCTAGTTCTGATGACTTGAAACACAAATGTTTCTCTCTCTGTAGATGTTTCTATTTTAAGTCCCCATAACTTTATTAGTTTATTGCAACACTGTTCAGATAATCAGACATTTCAAAGTTATATTTAAATTCTGGATGTAGAATGGATGTTGTTATTTGTGAAAGGAAGACAGTAGGAGCTGAAGAATCTCAAACAACTTTATTTGTACCTGTGGGACAGGCAGCATCTCTGGAGAAGGGTCTCGACCCGAAACGTCACCCATTCCTTCTCCAGAGATGCTGCCTGTCCCGCTGAGTAACTCCAGCATTTTGTGTCTACCATCGATTTAAACCATCATCTGCAGTTCTTTCCAAAACAATTATTTGTACCTGTCATGGGCTGCATCATATGACACTGTAGGCTCCTGTAATTGCAGAAATGAGGAACTGCATATGTTGTTTTAGAAAAGACACAAAGTGCTGGTGTAACTCAGCAGGTCAGGCAACTCCCCAGGAGAACAAGGATAGGCGACTCTTCGGGTCAGGACCCTTCTTCAGGCTGATTGTGGGGCGGAGGGGGAGGGAGAGACACTTGGCCATAGTAGCGAGTTCTGTCCAGGTCAGACGTTTTTACACACCCAGCTGGTTTTGTTAATATTATCTGCCAGGGAGTCTCTCATGATCTCAACTTGTCAGATGCTGGCTCAATTGACCATCCTAAGAGATATAACCCGAGATGTAGAAGACAAGGTAACCTAGCAATGGGGACAGTAAAATATCAAACAGGAGTAAAACAGCAGCATTTTATTAAGAGCCTTTCACGTAAATATCAGATCAGGCTGAGTGCAATATCAACAAAGACTGCTCGTATCTTAATGCATACCAAGCCCACTTCACCCATTTTAAGTTCTCATTCTTGCCTTTAATTTCTCCTAGGCACCTGCTCTACCTACCTCCAATCCAACAAGCACCACCAATTTTACACCTGCCCCCATCAATTCCCTTGTCATGCAATCAATCCCCGTCTGTCTCCAATTTCAGTGTGCTGAACATTTCTGATGATTTTTAAATGACAGCATGCATTCTGTTATACAAGTTCTCAGCTCTAAACCTGCTTTCCCAAATTCTCCCAACTCTATCTTCTTTTTTCAGTAGTTTCTAAAAACCTACTGCTTTGATCTGGTTTATGGCCATTGACCACTTATTCCAGATTTTGTTTGCTAACAACCCCGTGGAAACCAAGTGTTTCTTAACAAGATTTCTTAAGCACAATGCAGTTGAATAAATAATTGGTCTTCAACAGCTCAACTACCACAGATGCCAGCACTCGGATCTGTTAATTATTCCAACTGTTTTGCAACACATAGAAAGGTATTAACTTAAATATTGCATAAGTGCACTGTGACACAGCTGATGCTTTGCAGGCCAGTTTCCAGTGTAAGTTTTAAGTGAGCTAAAATGTAACCTTGCGCTTCTTCAAAACGATACTTTGGTCGCACGGCAAGAAATTTCCCTTCAGTTATAAGCATGTCACCCCTATTTTATGACACTTAAAAAAAATCAGGTTTAAGATATCTATACAACTTCCTACACACACGATGAATCAATTTGCTAACTGGCTTGTAGAGCTGTGCCTCACACTGCCAGAGACCCACTTGTTTCTTCCCTCGTCACAGAGATGTGCAGGTTTGTAGATTAATTGTCCCTCGTGTATAGAGAGTGGATGAGAAAGTGGGATAATGTAGAACTACTGTGAATGGACAATTGATAGCTGGTGAGGACTCAGTAGGACTGAAGGGCCTGTTTCCATACTCTACCTCTAAACATAATCTAGTTTACACTAGCAGCTGACTGTGCATATACGATTAACTCATACTAGTCCAATTTATATGCCGGGTCCAGAAATTACACCATCACAATCAAGACAAAATATCTGTTAGATTTTCGGTAAAATGCCCATCCTTTCTAATTGGAAGCACTGGCGAATCATAGCTAAGATGACAAGCTGTGTATTTTTCTGGGGGGCGGGGAAGGAGACTGACTGAGATTTCATAGGGGTATATTAAATTATTTGAACCATATTGTGATTGTTCTCCTTTCCCTCCCAAACACCCCCTGCACATGAAAACTGGTCTTCCTTTGGGAGGCATGATTTCTACAATTGGCTAAAGTAAACAAGCCAAAGGTATAATAATAATAAAAATGGAACAATTGTTTGAAATACAGAGGAACAGAAGGATTGAAATGATATCCATAAATCTCTGAACATTATCAGGACGGGTAAGTAGGCATGCATGGTTGGACAAAGCATGGAATATACAATCTAGAGCTGCTGTAAAAGATATTGGTTGGGTGTTTAAAGTTCTAATCGCCACATTACAAGGCTGAGATAAAATGAGCGAAGATACAAAGGAGATTTACAAGCACATTGGAAGCACTGGCGAATCATAGCTAAGATGACAAGCTGTGTATTTTTCTGGGGGGCGGGGAAGGAGACCGACTGAGATTTCATTGGGGTATATTAAATTATGAGAGGTAAGAACATGTATAACTAGATTGCATACATTTAACTTAATTTGTCAAAGGATTAGTTGTTAAAAAATGGTGAGGATCTGGAATGCAATACCTTAAAGGATGGTCTGGGAAGTAAAAACCTTCACCATACATAAAAAGTACTTGGATGTTCACTTATAAAAAAACATAATCTGGTATGGACAGAGACAGAGAAGTTTAATTAACCCAAAGTCCATTTCTAGTCATTGTTCAGAAAATGAGAGAAACCGCCTCCATCATGCCATGTGTTTTGATTAGGTTTTATTTTTGAAAATGTTTCCTGAAGTCACCAGAGAACAGTATTCCCCAGCAGTCAATGACAGACTTGAAATGGAGAGCAAATGGGAACCCCACAACCTGCAGATTCCCCAACACGTTATACACCATCCTGATCTCAAAGCATATCACCTTTCCTTTATCATCACTGGGTCAAAACTTTCTACCATCAACACAAGGCAAAGGCCTTACTAGGACTGCAATAGTTCAACTAGGCAGCTTACCATTATCTTCTCAAATGAAATTGTTGACAGGCAATAAATATTGGCAAAATGATCAAAATGCTTTACTAAATTTCTGATATGATTATATAACATAGCCTATATACAGTTACAGCGGAATAGATTTCAACCCTCTAACAATAAGTTTGATGCTGGTTCAATTAAAACCTATTATACATGACACACTGCTGCTTGTTGTGACACCTCATAGAATGATAAGATCATACAGTAGATATCATGGTGTGCTCTTTAGTGTTTGGTTGATCATTTTGTACAATTGTCAATCTAGCAACTGAAAATTGTTTATGCTTCACATCTGACACATCAAAATTAGTGGATATGAACATTTAGCAATTGATTTATAAATAAAGTACAACATTTTTCCACTAAGAATAGTGTTTGTCATTTATGTACTCTCTTCGCTATTTTCTTGTGGTCCTTCATAACACCAAGGCCAGCTACTTTAAATTACAGGCACTTATATGCATTGTGGAAAATGCAAATAGGAGATAATTGCTTTCATTTAAAAATCAAATGTAGACTTTTGAATATATTAGAAACTATCTGCTAAAAAATAACCTTGATTGCAGTACATTACTAATTCTGCACTATGTGGCAATAGATCAGTGGCGCCATCTTCTGGATAAGACAGGTAATCAATGTTTATCTCCTGTTACATAATTGGAATATTGGTGATTCAATAAAAAAAATTATGTTGGGGTACAACATAACATCCAATTTGCCAATGATAGCGTTTTCATCTCTTACAAGATTTGCTGACCTTATGTATGTTAACACTTCAGGTACTTGATTAGTACAGATGTCAGAGGTTATGGGGAGAAGGCAGGAGAATGGGGTTAGGAGAGAGATTGATTGAATGGTGGAGTAGAGCTGAAGGGCCTAAAGGCCTAATTCTACTCCTATCAATTATGACCTTATGGAGGGCAATACTGGGGATGTCAGGCCACAGATCAGCCATTATCCTGCTGTATGATAGAACAATCTTGATGAGCCAAATAACCTCCTCTTAATGCTATGTTGCTGTGCACAGTGAGGGAAATTAATTTTTGACAAGTAATCAGTAATATGAATCCATCCATGTCCTTCATGGTGTAATCACTGTTTAAAAACAATTCGGGAAAATATTATAAAATTAAAAAAGTCCAAAGACTTGTTATACGAGGTCAAAAAAAAAAATGGAGATGTTGGAATCTTGATCAAAACACAAAGTGCTGAAGGAACTCAGCAGGCCAGGTAGCATCTCTGGAGGACATGGACAGGTGCTGAAGGCAGAAGGCGGCTTCTGACCAGAAATGGTGCCTGCCCATTCACTCTACAGATGCTGCCTGACCTGCTGAGTACCACCAGATGATGTGTATTGTTAGAGAATGCAGAGGTGTAGAATTAAAATGTAATCAACACATGATTAGAATTTGGTCCCAATCTTTCAGCTGATGTTAAGAGGAAGCATCTAGATTCTGAACATGATGACATTAAGGTTGAAGCCACAGCGTAAGCTAGTTACGACTGGATATGGAGTAAAATATAGACGTCTGCATAGAAAATTCTAGTTTAAACTAATGAAAAATGAGGGGGAAAAAGAATTGTCACAAAGAAAAATGTCTTACTAATTTTGAAATAGACATATTACCTTGAAAAACAAGATAATTTTATACTAGTTTCATGTTTCAGTCAGATTCAAGTTCAAAATATTTGCTTCAAAGTGTTTGTCATTCTTTCTACAAACTGATTTCATAAGGTTTATAAAAATGTATTTTCTTTAAAAGGGAGGCTGGAAGATGTGTATGATGTGACATACAAATGTTTAATTAGCTTATTATCTGTTTGTGTTTTATACCGCGTTAGAGTGGCTAAAACCTCGGTTAAACTTGCAAAGTATCCGCTTTGAAGGCATTCAAAGGCTTAAGTTTTTGTATCAATATGATATTTAATACACTACTACCAAGACAAGAGCATTTTCAGTTTGGGAAGAGAATATCTTTAATTTATCGCAATTGCATTTGTATTTCACAAAAGCTAAATTCTTAAGGAGACAATATCCTTCACAAACAAAGATTTTGGAACAGATTTTACCTGTCAAAATACACTTACTATTTTTGTGTCAATAGTTGAACAGCATCAAAGATTGACGGTGCTAATTTCTTATTTATAACAGACCCTCAAAATATTTTTCCGAATAAGTGATGCAAGGTTGTGTAGTCAACCCCACTCTAGTCAGATTCCATTGCTTTGCTCTGCTCTTTTACTCCAATAGCTCATTTGAAACATGTAAGAGTTCGATATGCTCATTGTCTAATTCTGCTCTTTTATTGTTATCATTGCTTACCTTCTAATCACATGGACCGAGCAATTTTCCAGGCGTCCCATACACTCCAGTGCTGCCACGTAACAGTCCAAATTGGGCTTCAATCCTGCTTCCTCCACCAGGTTGAATAGCTTGCCAATCTGATCTAATGAACCCTACAATGATATAATTTCAGGTTATTTCCCAATATTAATCTTTTCTACCCAGTACTATTTAATTGACAAGTAGAATTGTTAGGAACATTAGCAAATTAATGTAGAATAAAGATAATTACAAGGGGATGTGACATATCAGTAAGGTTAGGGGATGATCTCATTGAAAGGGGGAACAGGTTCAAGCCACAGAATACCTTTTTTCTGATGTTAAATACAAAATAAACTTCACAACAAGTTATTCTTAACAGTTCCGTGTAAAAATTATCTCCATTTCATCAATCTGAAAATGGAAAATGCTACATCAGCCATTGTGTAGAGTCTGGTAGCAAACTAATTAAGGTTACTTTTACTGACTACCAAGACCTGGGAATTAAAATTCCCCATATAAAGCTGCAGCAGTTTGTAAAAGTATTCTGGCTTCATGAAAAAACTTTTTTACATAGAAAGGCTGTCAATAATTTGAAGTTAATAAAAACAAGAAACATCAAAGAACCACGGAACTGTGCTTTACGGTAAATGTTGTGGCATGCGCAAAGGTAAATGTAGATCGACTAACCTTTTTAGCCCACAGGTGCATCAAGGTACTGTAAATCTTAATATTTAACTGCTTGCGGCGAGTAAGAATCCGGTGATTGGACATGACACACTGATGAGCTCTGTCCAGGTCATTGTTAAATGCACAGGCCTCAATGTAAGTTAATATATTCTGTTGGGTGTCGACATATTTATTTCCCTCATCACCTTCAAATTGTTTAGCTGATGGATCCCGGTTGTTGAGTTGCTGTTCGAGCTTTTCTACTTCAGCAAGAATAGCTTTCATGGATTCAGCGGATTCTGCGTTCACATCAACTACTCGCCGAGTACCCGACGCATTCGAATTACCTCTCTGTGCTGCTGAAGTCTTGGCGGAATTGCCTGTCGAAGCACTTTTTCTGTCAGGTTCCATAGACTTAGCATTGGGCATCTCTTTCGTCTTGGGAAATGGAAAAGTTTCTTTCATTTTTTTCATAATACTAAGTTGCCTCTTGGTTTTGTTGCGTTTTTCTTGATCTAATTTTTCAATCCATTTTTTGGGAGCAAATGTAGATTTTGGATATGCTGTTTGCACACAACCTTTTTTGCCAGGCTGTTTTTCGGTAGTTCTTTCCTTTCTGGGTGCTGCTGTACTTGGGTTAATGGATTTCTTAAACTCTCTGGCTGGCAAAAAGGTGCGATTCTTTGACTTAGTGTGACTTTCCAGGTGAGTTACATTTATTTCATCCATAAATTGTACCTCTGTACATTTCACTTCAGTCACATTATCTGCCTGAAGTTGATGCATTCTAGCTTCAAGTACTGGCATTTGGGGGTAGAAATAAGGAAATTTGAAAAAAGGTAATTAGAAACTTTTATCAATTAATTCAGAAATGCACATGTGCCAAAAAAAGTCTTTACAGTGGTTGATAATGATTTAAAAATGATGCTTACTGATACAAGATACCAACCAATGAGGTTGTCTAATATGGAGATTATATTGGCAATGATACAAAGCTTCATATCACAATTCCTAGCTTTGTTAATCCAAAATTACCATGAACAGTACACTTAATTTGATACCACAGCTCTAAGCTAGAAATGACATTTTAACACATAGTATTCCAGTTCCATTATTGCTGTGCACAAAGGAACAAGAAACCTGTAGTATACAAGGAGTAGTAGATGTTCATCTTCTCAAGAAGGCAGAGCGGGAGACTAATCCGAAACAATCAAATTATCGGGAGAATTGGAGAACGGGCGAGAAAATCTGGCCGAGGTGATATTCTTTGAAATGAGATAAAATTCGACATAGCACAACTATGCACCGACAAACCTCAATATTAAAAGTATTTGAATTTATAATAAATGAATTTACAGGAAAGCACATTACACATTGAGTGACTACAATAGAGTTCAGATCACTGGCAGAATAACAATATTTAAGTAAATCAAGATCATATGTTAAAGTAACTTGCTTAACAAAACAAATGATGGAAAAGTTAATATTCTGGCATGGATACAGGCAGAGTGCCACACAAATTACGCTCCTAGCAATTCATAAACTAGAAATATGTTATTAAACTATGCTTAATTTTCCCACACCATGTTTCAATTTTCTCCCACCATCTTACCCTCCAACAAATGTGCTCTGCCACAGTTTTGATTGTTTCCATCATCCTTCTTAACTATAAAGGAAGAGTAATTTCTTCTGAAGAAATCCCAAGGATGCTCTGCAAAAAAAAGCAAAATAAATATTATTTTCATTAATTAATATTAATATTTGTCTAACAGGCTAACGATGATAATGTACATCTTCCTTAAAACCTACAACAATGTAAATTCTGAAAAGATAAATTAAGGCAACTACAATAAATCTGGTATCAGACATTGCATTTACAATTACAATTGAAACTTGAACAACGGGCCCAATGGGTCGAGGAACGGCACTGAAATTTAATTCAGATAAATGAGAGGTATTGCATTTTGGTAGGACAAACCAGATAAGGACATGCGTAGCAAATGTTAGGGCTCTGCGGGATGTTGTAGAACTGAGAGATCTAGAGGTTCAGATACATAGTTTCATGAAGGCAATGACATAGGTGGACAGGGTGATGAAGGAGGAGTTTAGAGGACTTGTCTCTTTTTTTTTAGGGCATTGAGTACAGGAGTCAGGATGTCATGTTACAGCTGTAAAAGACGTTGGTATGGCCACATTTTGGAGTGTAGTGTACTGTTCCAACAACCCTGCTACAGGATGAATGTTACTAAACTGGAAAGAGACAATAAGGTTTTACGAGGATGATGCTGGGTCTGAAAGGTATGAGCCATAAGAAGCTGTATAAGCTGAGCATTCAAGGTTGAGGGGTGACCTTATTTATATAAAATCATGGAAGACATAGATGAGGTGAATAATCATAATCCTATCCTTTCCCTTGGATAGGAGAGTCTAAAATTAGACAGCATAGGTTTATGGTGAAAGGAGGATACAAGGAAAATGTGGATGTTGCATACATGGAAGTAAATGCTGAAGTCGTTAAGGCAAGTATAATTACAACATTTAAAAGACGATTGAGCAGGTACATCGATAAGAAACATTTGGAGGAATGTGGCTAGGAAGCTGACATTCAAGATGTTTTAGATAGGCACATGGATATACAGGGAATGACAGGATATGGACCATGCGCGGGTAGAAGAGATTAGTTTCAACACTGCATGATATTCGTTAGCCAATGTGGGACACAAAAAAGGCATTGTTTCTCGGCGCTGTACAGTGTTCTATGCCACTGGGCCAAAAATTAGTTATTGCAGTATATGCTGCAGCTAGGCATATTAGCAAGAACTATTTATTTACTAATTAATTACAGAAGATCTTATAAATCATTAAAAAACTTTCCCTTGAAAATAAATTATTTTTGCCATTATTTCAGAGTCAACAACGCAACCATATCGTGTATAAATTTATAATTGAATTTGGAAGATAATCCCAATCCCAACTTTACTAATAACAGGATGTAAAGAAATAGTATAAAACAAATTTGCCCATGTTAATCCATCCTCAAAGTAGTTCAACTCCAAAGATCGTTTTGATTTACCTAATGTGAAGGAGGTACAGCAATTATCCAACCAAGTTCATTCCATTTGGTAATGTGTGTTAGCAGTGGCGATTACTTGAGAGGGTCACACAATAACATTTGGGGAATATTCCTCCCCAGTTGCCGTCAGCTCCAAACCGAAACGCCATCTGCCCCATTTATTCCACAGATAGTGCCTTACACAGATTCTCCAACACTTTGCGTGGTAAAATCTTGTTGTCCTTCACACTCGGGGCTTATTGACCTCGTAACCGGTAGACGAGACATCAATCTTTCCCTCAATGTTCGCAAGACAGGAGGTAGTGATCGCCTTCATGAAGCAAATTGATGCCATACTGTTTTGTCATCAGACAGTGCCGAACTTAAAAGCTTAGCGCGCAAATCTCCAAGATGAGTAATATATCATCCAACCAACGTTCCATGGGCTACTCCATATTGCAGCAATTGCCAAGAAAGCCACCAAACACCTCGCCCTCTACTTCCTTACCAAGGAGGTTGGGCATGTCCCCAACAACTCTCATCAATTTCTACAGATGCGCCATAGAAAACATTTTATCGGGATGCATCAACAGCTTGGTTTGGTTACAACTCCAACCAAAACCGCAAGAAATTGCAGAGAATTGTGGCGCAGCCCAGGCCATTAAAGAAAGCAACCTCCCTTCCATTGACACATCACATTGCCGCGGCAGGGACACCAGCTTAATCGAGTGATGAATCAAACACCATTGGCTACTCCTCTTCTCTCCTCGGGCCAAATGAGGTAAAGAGTATTAGAAGTGAGATTGAAATACTTTTATTGTCACGATGACTAGTCACAGTGAGATTGCTTTGTTTTGCACACCTATGCATACAAAGATTCGCCACGTAAAGGGCACCAATAAAGTTACAAGTACCCCTTTTTATTGCCCCAAATGGCACCTCCCTCCCACCGTGTCGGTTCCCCTTAGTTTTCGGTTGCCTCCTCCCACGCTGGGTCCCCACCTTTTGTTCTTGAATAGTTCGCCACTCCAGTTTCACCCCCTAAGAGTGGCAACCTCAGGACTGACCTCAAACCTCAGGGCTCCGAGGTCCGACATTGGGCCTCTAACCCTGGGGCTCGGGCCTCCGACATCAGATGCCGGACCGGTCTCTCCCGCTCCGTTGCTGCTCTCTTCCAGGTTAGTTTGGCTGGGCTCGAGGCGGTGTGGGCAGCAGATGGCGATGGATTGTCCGCGGACACCACAAGCGGTTTAGAACATGCGAAAACTCACACGTCCAGATTCAGGAAAAAGTTTCTACCCAGCTGTTATCAGGCAACTGAACCACCCTACCAACAACAAGAGTGCAGTCCTAAGCTCATTGGAGACACTCGGGACAATCTTTGACCGGACTTTACCTTGCACTAAACATTATTCACATTATTCCCTTTATAATGCATTTGTACACAGTGGATGGCTCTATTGTAATCCTGCATTGTTGTATGCTAATCAGTCAGCGGAAAGACAAAAACTTTTCACTTAACCATGTACAACGTGACTAACAAACCCAAACAAAACATAAACCAAAAAAGCTGGGAAATGCTCACGCCGGAGATATATCCATGGAATGGTATTTGGATTCATACTGTGTTGCGGTACCTGAGAGATAAATAGTTATGAAAAGCTTTGTTTGCATAAGATACCAGGTCCAAATGAAGTCAACTGTACAATGAGAGCAATCATGCAAATACACAAGTTGAGGTACATAGAGTAAGCACATCAGAGACAACAGTATTGTAGATACGTCAGAAAGATGCGCGTAAACTCAAGTGCACTACACTGCTGAGAACTGGTATTCTGCAATATGTACCTTACCCTTGTATTCTATCCTATTGTATCTTCTATTGAGGATTATATATTTATGCAGTTGTATTTATTTTGATCTGATTGGATAGTCATTGCCAAAGCTTTTCACTGCTTACTTCTGTACACATGAACATTAATAAAATAAACCCAAACGTAAATAGTGTGCAATAGTGAAAATATAACCAGAGTGCACAATAATCCTGTTACAGGGAAAAACATCCCAAGGTATGCAGAATCTGTCCAAGTCACACAGATCATCAGCCACCTAGGGATACTCCCTTACTCCGTCCCCGTCCTTTTAATTTCCCCCCAAAAAGACTCTGGGTATGTATTATGTTGCTAATGTGCAGAAGACAGTGAAGCAGGTGGCAACTAAAGATGCTGGATTTCAACCTTCATAGAGGATGGTTGGAATGAGGTTTTTATAAAAATATATATTCTGATTAGTGTGGAATGGTTCGATGGGTTTTTATTGTCATGTGGATGCACTGCAACAGTGGAAATTCCTTTTGCACAATCACAAATGCACAGTTGCCATAATTTTTGGTGACGTTTACAAAGGCAAAGGAAAAGTCCAAAGCAGTTCACTATGTTGAGTACTGAAGCACCCCCGATCCACACGCAAGCTTCTGCAGTGGCCCACGACCCTGACATCCCTGCTCCTAGCTCGACCAGCAAATAATGTGTGGCTGGCGGGTAGGCGCCTCCTGCAACCAAACCCATTGACGTGCTAGGAAGCAATACCTCAGTCCACTCACATCCGTCGTCGCCCAACTCCTCTTCCTCGTCTGCGTCCACCTCTTCGGTCTTCCTGGATTGCAGTGGTCCGCCGGTACCCCCCTGCATGTGCCCAGCCATTGTCCTGCGCCAGTGGACCACCAAGTCGTTCTCGCATCGCCTGCTTGGGGTAAACCTGTTACTTGGCGACTGCCGGTATGTCGTCTCTCTCGGCCCCCACGCCGGTGCCATTCCATTGTTCTCTAGGGCGGGGGGCCGTTGGCCCGTACTTGCATGGCTCCCTAACGGCAAACGTGGGTGACTTGATGTACGTGTACATTGGTATGAGAAATGAAACAGCCACAGCAAGTGAATGGCTCCTTCAGCCCCACATCTGTCTGTCAGACATAATGCCAAGATTTAAACTGATCAAGCATGCACATATTTCACATAGTCCTTCATACCCATGTGAATAGATATAAAACGCTCTTGAATACAACTATTCTATCAGGTTTCCTTCAGAACACCCCTGTGTACTCGGTGTCCTGGTGTGGAAAGCAATAGCATCCTCTGAAATAAGAAATCCTTTCCCGAGCATGAAATATCTTAGCCATTAGCACAAAATGCGCTGGAGTATACTCACACGAGACAGGAGGCAAGCATCTCTGGAGAGAAAGGAATCTGGGTCAGTTTGAGACCCTTCCTTCGAGAAACTTTGCCAGATTTCTTAACTTGACTGGTCCTCATCTTAAACGCACGTTTTAAGTCTTTGAACATTTCCACCCTTGGGCCAAAAATTGGCACTGTAAGTCTACGCCAAGCCACTCTCTAGGGAAAACAAACCAATAGTCTGACCAACCTCCCTTCCTAGAGACTGCCCGTTCTAATCCAGCAACATTTTTGATGAAAACATAAAATGCTGTGGAGTACTCTGCAGGTCAGCAGCATCTGTGGAGGAATGGAACACAAGATGCTGGTTGCGAAACCGAAGACTACATGAATGGCTGGAAGTAACACAACGGGCCAGGCACATCTCTCGGAGAAATGGAATAGGCGACGTTTCATGGTCGGAACACTTCTCTTACGGAGTCTGAAGTAAGGGTCTTGACCATGAAACGTTTACCTAATTATATATCTCTCCAGACATTTGTCGTTTCAAAGTGATAGAACTGGATAGGCCATTTACGTTCCATCAAGTCTATATCTACCATTTGTTTTCTGGCTACTCTATCTTTCCCTCTCTAGACCCCATTCTCGGCCTTCCCCACATCCCCTGACAATAAACCCGTATATTAACCAAGCAATCAACCTCCACACATTAAAAAATTACCATTGGACTCTCCTGATAGGCAGCCCCCACTTGAGTCTCAAGCTTTTTTGTGTACTATCTTTCGCCCATTTTGCTAAACTGGACATGCAGTCCGGATATTCTGGGATGCAGGATAGGGGCAGTTCTCAAATCTGTTGTTGCACGAGGTGGGCTGGAGCGTTGTCATGGAGCAAAGTGGCTCAGTGGAAGCACAGAAGCAATGACGTGTGCGAGGGACAGCAAGCAATGCCAGGGTGGCGGCTGCGCGAGCACAAGCGTGACCCGGGGGGGGGGGTGGGAGTACACAGAGCAGGACCCGTGTTGGGGGGGGGTGAGTAACACAGAGCATGACCCGAGGGAGTGGAGGGGGGGGGGTTGGGGTAGGAAGCATTGACCCGAGGGAGGGGGAAAGCACAGAGTGTGGCCCCGGTGAGTATCACAGGGAAAGCACATAGTAACGCCAGAGGTTGGAGGGAGGGGAGGGTGGGGGGGGTTGGGGAGTACACAAGCAGTGGACCCGGGTGGAGAGGGAAAGCATAGAGAACCGGGTGAAGAGGAGACCGGGGTGGAGGAGAGGCGGGGGGGGGGGGGGTGGGAAGGCATTGACCCAGGCTGCAGGCCTCTGGGCAACAAAAAAAAGGGGAACCCCCCTCCGGCCAGGCCCTCAGCACAGTGACCCGACTGTCCGCGGGGGGGGGGGGGGGGGGGGGGGGGGGGGGGGGGGAGGGGGGCCTCTCTGAGCAGCAAGTACACAGGGCAGTGAACCGCACACATCACACCGGGGGGGGGCGGAATCCCACGACATGCCGCCGCCGTACGGCTCGGCCCGGCCACCCCCTCGCCCGGCGGGTGCGGGGTCCCGAGCATGCGTCACCACTCCACCGCGGGCAGTGGCGGGAAGAGGAAGGAAAGCTTCGTGAGGGGATGAGAACACAGGAGAGTGTCGGAACCATCGACAGGGGTAGGCCATTCGAAAGCACCGCCATTCAACAAGATCATGGCTGGTGTGGATCCTTGGAGGAGGCCCAGAGGCCATTCGCGAAAACATCCATGGATTGGCGTGGCTGCCTTCTACAGGGCCGCCCCCCTCATTGGTGAGGAGTATGGGAGTGGGAAAATTGCAGATCGAGCCCGAGGAGCGTAGTGTCCCACCTCCAATGGTAACGGAAACTTTTGCATTTTTGCGGTTGCGTACGCAGCTGCACCAGCGGCTACTTGAAAGCGCCTGCGAACAGCTTCACGTGAGGGGGCCCGAATGAAATCCAACCAAGTAAGTCTCGAAGCACTTGCACAGCTTCAGGGACTACCTAATACCACAGTTTCTGCCGCCGCCTCGCCAGAAAAAGCCCGTTGGTTGTAACAACGCAAGTCCGCCGCCGCCAGCAGGTGCGCACTCAGGCCAGAACAATGTCAACACCCACCGCCCTGAGATCATCACTCTACCCTACTGCCTGGGATATTGAAGGAATTGGAGGAGAACTGGTGCCTACATTGACCCTTCACAGCACGCCCCCACTGACCGCTCCCACAATGTGGAGAAGATGGAGCGAATACTTCAGACCGAAGAAATAGTGTCCCACGAGGTAGGCCATTGGCCTCTAAGGCAAATGGTCCGACTACCATCATCTCGCCGAATACAAGGTTTCCCAAAACAAGATCATGGACACCTGATGAATCAGGGACTCAAATCAAGACCACCCGTTCCTGCCGTTGCGCTCCCCAGAGTCTCTTCTCGATCAGTAACAGCAACAAAGTCAGCCCGAGCACAGAATAAGAAAGGCCACACCTCAGAGCGGCAGATATTGTGTTCTGCGCGACAGAAGGAGGCCGCAAGAGAGTGCAACGTCGTGGATTCCAAACAGGGGCATGGATCCAGTGGTAAGGTGTGATGCGAGGAAGATCACTGGAAAGAACTATGGGAAAGTCAAGCAAGATCAGCTTCATCATCAAGCGACATAACAACTTCCATCACCAAAGAACCTCAATCTACAGGCCCTCTCCCCAACTCCAGCGCCAACATGGAGTAGCAAGATGAGAACATAATCAGGTATTAAAAAGCCTGGCAAACAGCCCTTGAGAACAGGCTGTGTGCGACCACCTCCTTGCCTCCGAGAGCAAGCAACCCTCCCCTTAAGGCGACCACCTTTGTCCGAGAAGGACAGAAAACACCGAACACATCCTTCCCCTAGGAGAGGAAACCAATGCAGGGCCCTGACTGGAGGATGATGGCGGCCCGACAACTAATCTTCCAGCTTCGACTCAACCTTAGTAGTTCTGGTCCCTTTCACAGAAGACTGCGTACGAGTCATAGAGCTCACAGTTCCATGGGAGAACTCTGGTTGAGGAGGCCTATGAGCGTAAGAAGCTGCTCTGGCTTACGGCAAGGCAAGGAACATCAACGTTTAATCCAGTTGAAGTGGGATGCATTTTGGGCATCTACCATCAGACGTGGAATCCATGTCCCGGCACTGCAGAAGACCATAAGATCACTCTTGCTCAAGGCGAAATCAAATGCGTCACGGTGAATCATTGACACGGGACACACGCTGATTGAATACTGGTGCAGCGGTATGATAAAAGTCGAAACACCCAGTGATGCAAGGGACCACTACGACTTACACTTACATATACTTAGTCTGTTACCCCACCCCCAGAACCCCCCCCCCCCCCAGCCCCCCCTCTCCCCCCCCCCCCTGATGTTGTCCACCACTCTCAGCAATGCTGAATGTTGTGAAATGCTCCCCTGCCAAGGGACTTCTTTTAAATTGGATAAGGATTCTTACCAGCTTGAATGCAAATATATGCTTTAAATTGTTAGCTATGGAAGTTAGACTAAATTACTTTCCTAATTACTTTCCCTCAGTAGAGCCCCCGCTCTTGATCATCAAGGTGTCAAGCACTGGCCGCACATGAATGAATCTTAGTGTATCATGTATGAAATCAGATTATATCAAGCACTTGGCCCATGTAAAATAATATTGACCAACCTGGTCTCACTGGCAACACCTGGTACTGCTTCCTGCCCTGACTCCAGTTTTGCATACCTTCTCACATTCCTGTCCCTGAGTCCAGCCTTACACCTGCCCCCCATATTCTACTGGATCAATAGCTTGCTTTACCTGCTTAGTTTCCCAGTGCGGAAACACACCCTGGTTAACGCTTTGACTGCAAACCCTAGTACTATTCCAGACCTTGACTCTGAATGCAAACTTGGCCTCTTGCTCCTAGCCCCTTTACACTGACCAAAATATACCTGGCCGATTATACATAAAGTCCCATATCTACCCCTGGACTTAATATATTACGTTCAAGTCCACATTGTTGCTTTCAAATAAAGTAATCCTTATGGGCACCTCGCAAAACCAAATTAAGGCTACATTCTTGGCTTCAAGAAATAACATGCACAGCTAGTTTATTGGCAATTGGTTTTGTCACATACTAATTATTCTGGTACAACTGCAAGTCATTTTCACCCCCAAATTTTCATTTGCTGTCTTCCTTCTCAAGCTGGGTCTTTTCCAAGAAGTCCAATTAACTATAATATTTAAGCAATGAGGAGTACATATATATTTTCTGTGGACACACAATTGGCCACACAACGGTTGGTGGACCAGCTCCAGAGGAGGTTAGTTTGAGGCAGGGACCATCCCAACATTTATGAAACAGTTAGAACATCACTAGACCAAAAGCTGCAAGTAGCTTGCTGGGGACAATGTTATTGTGGGGTTATTTAAGCCGAAGCTGACTGATACATTTGACTCATTACATGCTCACCGATGAATGCTTCAAAAATGAAGTGATTGAGATTGTGAGAGATTTTATAGCCATACCTCAAGCATAAATATAGAGAAATATAGTGTGCAGGAAATAGGCATCACCCTTCAGCTTCAGCCAGTCACTGCCTTCAATATGGATCATGGCTGTTCATCTAAAACAGTACTCTTTCCCAGAGTTTCCCCTTATCCCTTGATTTCGTTAGCCCCAAGAAGTCTAATGTAACTCTTGAAACACATCCAGTTGAAAGTTGGCCTCTGGCCTTGCTTTCGTGCGCAGTGAATTCACACAATTTCACCAACTATCTGCGTGAAGAAAGTAGCCTCATTCTCAGACATAACTGCCCCCCCCCCTTTATTCATAAACGCATGTGACCCATGGTTCTGAACTCCCGCCCAAACATCCCGGGAACATTTTTTCCTGCTGTTTACAAGTAAGTGAGAAAAATCTGCAGAGGCAAGCAGGATTGTCTCTCCAACCTCCCCATTTGAAGTCCACTGTCTAATCTCCACCATTTCTACCCGTGCTTGGTAACTTTTCCAGTCAGCATTGGTGTAGTCTAAGCATGCACCCGAGCTGCAGCCCGTCTGATCCAATGCTAGGGTCACCTGGGAGGTGGAATTGCCACAAGACAGACTCCACAGCAGCGGCGCATAGATCTTTCGTTCGCCATGCACTGAAGTATGACTCTTGGCGGAGGAGGCTGTGTGCGCGACTCGACCAGCCCCGGCAACACATCGCTAGCCCCAAACCCCCCGCGCCGCAATCTGTCCCGGAACGTTCTTCTGCTTGCAACAACCATGCAGTGTTGGATATGAGTTGTTGAAAATTCTCGTTGATCACAGAATTATCTCACGGACAGAGCGTGATACAAATTCGTGGATAGCAGCAATGATGAATTTGGCTCAAGTGCGTGAATTCCCTCCTCCCCTCCCCCCTCTCTCTCCTACCCGCCCCTATATTCCTCTCTCCCCTCTCTCTCTCTCCCCCCTCTCTCTCCCCCCTCTCTCTCCCCCTCTCTCTCCCCCTCTCTCTCCCCCTCTCTCTCCCCCCTCTCTCTCCCCCCTCTCTCTCCCCCCTCTCTCTCCCCCCCCTCTCTCATGTACCCAACTTCAGAATTCCAAAAGTGAACAAAATTAAGGTAAAGAGAAGTGAGAGCTAAAGTGCTTGGCGAAAGTTGGCCATGCAGATATCGAAATTGAAAATATTGGGAATTATCGCGTTTGCTCACTGCATTTCATTAACAGTAAGGCATTATTTGTATTTTTTCTTGATTCCTTTGGTATCTAAAAAGTCTCAGAAGTGATAAATCTGTCTGTAAAATTTTAGAATCGCCCATGGTTCTGAAGTGGGTATTTACATGCAAAACGAAAATGCTTCTGAAGCTAGATTTATCATTACTGTTGATGAAATGCAGTGAACAAACGGACAATATTCGCCAAGCTCTGGCTGTTGTTGTCCCTTCAGCTCTCGCTTCTAATTACCATGATTTCTCCTCACTTTTGGAATTCTGAAGTAGGATAAATGTCTCTCACACTTATCCCGATTTTCATAATTGTTTACAGCGCAAAAATTGACCTTTTTGGCGGGTTTTAACGGGCCCGCTACGCTGGAAACAATGGTCAGTGCTTACCTGCAGTTCATCGCTTGTATTCCAGTTGGCGTAGCGCAGCAACAGTACGGGTCATGGGTCGTGACCCGATTGCCGTGCAACCTCCCTATTCAGGTTTCTCAGGGGTTGTTACTTTTTGGTAGATAAGCAATGCACAGCACAGTCATATCATCATCCAGATATCATGCCATCAGATTGTCTTCCAAAGTAGCATTACAAAGAATACTGGATACAAAATGACTCAATTTGGCAAAAATGATCTATGTTGGAATCTACTCCATCGAATTCACCTCAATCTTTCAGCACTATCATAAAGAGTCTGAAGAAGGGTTTCGGCCCATTAAGTCACCCATTCCTTCTCTCCAGAGATACTGCATGTCCCACTGCGTTACTCCAGCATTTTGTGCCTATATTCAAAATTTTATTGTTCCATTCGTCGGTACATATGACTATTAAATACTTTTAACAGTCTTGACTCCCTTGACTCTTGAAGTTCTCATTAATTTTTCTCTTGAAGCAACGAACATCAACCTGAAGAAGGGGCCTGACCCGAAATGTCACCTATCCATAGAGATGCTGCCTGACTTGCTGAGTTACTCCAGCACTTTGTGTCTTTTTGCAAACCACATCTGCAGTTCCTTGTATTATATCAATCTGTGAATGCCTTGAAGCATCTTAATATAATATGGGTAACGACCAAAGCAAAGAAAGAGAGAAGGCAATTGGCGCATGATGCATGAGATGTCTCATTGCTGTATCTAAAACCAATTATGCAGAGGTGCAAGAAACTACAGATATTGGAATCTTGAGCTGTAGCAAACACAAACAATGTTTCAAGTCGGGACGTTTCTTCAGACTAATCACCCGGCTACTTTTCTTTTCTCCAAAGCCGTCCATTTACTTCAAGCATTTATCTACTTTTTCTGTAAACATAACAATTTGTTTAGTATCTGAAGAATTTAGATTATGTTTAGAATTTGTTTAACAATCTGAAAAAGCATCTCAACAGGAAACGTCACCCACTCCTTCTCTGCAGAAATGCTGCCAGTCCCACTGAGTTACTCAAGCATTTTGTGTCTACCTTCGATTTAAATCAGCATCTGCAGTTCTTTCCAACACGTAACAATTTAATTGTTACCAATACCTGCAACATAAATATTTCATACATTTTCCTCCCTTCACCCTGAATGATGAATGAATGAAATGCTACCTTTATTGTCATTCAGACCTTTCGGTCTGAGCTAAATTCCGTGCCTGCAGTCATACATATAATAAAAATAACAAAAACACACAATAAACACAAATTTAACAGCCACCACAGTGAGTTCACCAGGCACCTCCTCACTGTGATGGAAGGCAAAAGTCTTAAAGTCTTTGTCTCTTCCCTCCTTGTTCTCCCTCTGCGCTGAGGCGATCCAGGCCTCCGATGTTGTGACCCGCCAGGTGATGGTAAGTCAGTCCCGCGGCTGAATCCAGCTCCGCGAACGGGCCGATTCAAACTCCGCGGCCCGGGGCGGTCGAAGCTGCCGCCCTCCAGTCCAGCGGACGAAGCTGTTGTTGCGGGAGCTCCGGAAAAACAGGTCACCAACCTGTGACCCGCGAGCTCCCGACGATCTCGTCCACTGGGCCCGCGGCCGGGCTTCCGAAGTCGGGCCGCCGGCGCCGGAATGCCAGAACGCCATCACAGCCCCAAAGCCGCGCTGCCGCCGGAACGCCGCCACAGCTCCAAAGTCGGGCCGCTGCCGGAATGCCGCCACAGCCCTGAGGCCACCAGCTCCGCCATTAGGCCTCAGCGCAGACGGAGACGGGGGACACGACAAGAAAAGTCGCATCTCCCCGAAGGAAGAGACTAAAACCATGTTTCTCCAACCCCCCCCCCCCCCCACACTTACACACCTAATAAACTAAACTAAACTAAAACAGACAAAATAAAACAACAACAAAAAAGAAAAAAACAGACGGACTGCAGGCGAGCCGCAGCTGCCAGGCAGCGCCGACCACTTCCGGAGTAAATAGGCTGATTATATTCATAAAATTATAGACATAAGAAATTCAATCTCCATACTTAGACAGTCTGGATCACAAAGGAGTCAACTCTAAGAGGAGATATTGTGGACTGAAGAGCCAGTTGTTGTGCTGTACTGTTCAAAATATTCCACAGTGGCAAGACCTTAACTAGAAACTGCTAAAATGCAACTGTGAAGAAAAGGGCAGATGCTGACCTGGGGATCTAGAATCAAGGTAAGTCAAGAGTGTTCAATACTCATGTGTACCAGCAATGAAACAATGAAGTTCTTACTTACCAAGTCGCACCAGCTCCTCGTTTTCACCCAACAAACAACTAACAATGGCCTATTTCCTTTATCATCGTTACTTTTTTGCATATCTTTCATTTATTGTTCTTTATCTCTCTACATCATCGTCTATATCTTTTGTTTCCCTTATCCCAAACTAGTCTGAAGAAGGGTCTCGAACCGAAAACATCACCCAATTCTTCTCTCCAGAGATGCTGCCTGTCCCACTGAGTTACTCCAGCTTGTTATGTCTATCTTCGGTTTAAACCAGCATCTGCAGTTCCTTTCTACACAAGTTCTTACTTGCTGTAGCTTAACAGGCCCATTAATATGATAATACACAGATAAATATATACTAATCAATAATGCAATAAATTAACTTCTGTAACTTAAAAGTTATTTGGTTAGATACATGGATACTAAAGGTTTTGAGGGGTTTGGGTCAAACGCAGACAAATGTGACAAGCTTAGATGGGGATTCTTGGTCAGCATGGACGAGTTGAGCCCAAGGGCCTTTTTCTATAGATAGACACAAAATGCTGGAGGAACGACGTTTTGAATTGAGACCCTTCTTCAGATTGCTATGACTCTCCGACTCCACGACATTAATAACAATAATACTATGTACTCATAATAGTGCAAAAACTAAAGTGTACAGTGCAACTAAAACACCAAAACACAGAGAAATTTGTAGTTGCTGTTAGTGTTAGTGGTTAGTGTTGTGTCGTGATCAATAGTCTGATGGTTGCTGGAAGGAAGATAATGGTGGAATGTTTAGCAAGTGAGTAATTTTTGAAGATATTAATTGCTTCCACAATGCAGCAACTCAAAGTGACACCAGTAAATAAAGGAGAATAATGTCCCTCCCATTCATTTGGTCCCAACGTTACCCCTCGTCACCACTTCCAGTTGTGGAAGTACCTCTGCATTCACTCATTTAACCTTCAACAAAGTAATGCCAATCCCAAAATGATATTTGGAAAATTGAACAAAATTCACAAGAATTCGCAAAAAATACATTGTTATAGTTGTTGCTCATGGCAACATAAATTAGCATCCACAGGACCACGGGTGATGGAGATGCTTGATTGACAGACAATATTAAAATAAAAACAAAGCCACAATGTGCAGATGCTGGAATCTTGAGTGAAACACAAAGTGCTGGAGTAACTCAACAGGTCAGGCAGCGTCTGTGGGGAGAATGGATAGGCGACGTTTCAAGTCATTAACCTAATTCAAACTTTAAAAAAACTCACTGTTGTAGGAATGAGTCATCCAAAATAGGCTATGAATATGGAACAACTCGGTGTCCAATCCACAAGTGGAAACTCTTAATAAAGTGATACACAGAGCATACAGCATGGAAACAGGCCCTTTGGACCAACTTGCCCATACAGACCAAGATGCCCCATCTACAATAGCTCGACCTGCCCATATCCCTCAAATGTTTCCAATTCGTGTACTTGTCCAAATATCTTTTAAACCAAGCATTTGGCCCATATCCCTCAAAACATTTCCTATTCATGTACCTGCCCAAATATCTTAAAAAAACAACAGTAAAATTAAGTTGTATATCTTGCGTCTATCTTTGGTTTAAACCAGCATCTGCAGTTCCTTCCTACACAGTAAAATTAAATTTGCTTTCTTACATGGTTCTTTTCTTTTATTTCAAATTAAAAATTTAATCAAAATAAAAAATATAAGGAAGGGCTCTTTCCTATATCGATCTGCCGTTTAGAAATTGTTTCATGCTGCCTTTAATCAAGAAAACACTAGGTGGCAGGCTCTGTTTGTAGATGTAACAAGGGCGTATTTATTCCAGAGTAATTTAGTATTTTTAGTGGAATTGACTGATAGACTAGTAGTTTGTCTGCCAACTTACTCTGTTGATGTACTGTAGTTCCCAGAGGAATGGAAAATACTATATTAAAATTTGTGAACAAATCTCTGCAGAGTGTTAACATTTATATACGTATATATATATTACATTATAATTGAACAAGATTCTGAAACACAAACATTTGCTGATTATCCACTTACTGTTTCACTCAAGCCTGTCAATATTATCAAAAAGGATTTGCATTTAATTAGTGCCTCTCACATCCTTTTCAGGATTTTCCATTACTTTACACAACCTTTGAAGTGAAGTCAATCTTATGATACAAAAAAAGACAAAGTGCTGGAGTAATTCAGTGGGTCAGGCAGCATCCCTGGAGAACATAGATAGTTGAGGTTTCAGGTCAGGACCCTTCTTCTGAACAAGGGTCCTGACCCAAAAAATCTCATCCATGTGTAGAAAGGAACTTCATATGCTGATATACAGTGAAGACAGACACAAAGTGCTGGAGTAACTCACTGGACCAGGCAACATATTTAAAGCCCTGTCCCACGGTACGAGTTCATTCCAAGAGCTCTCCTGAGTTTGCCCTGATTCAATCTCGGAGATTTACGGTAATGGCCACTCGACGGTTCTCGGGGCTCTCGTGGACATTTTTCAACATGTTGAAAAATCTTCACGAGTCTTCCCGTGCTTACCTGCCGTTAGTGCTAAGAAACATCCCGGAGCTCCGATGTACCTGCTACGTTCATTCTCCGTGCTTACCATGAGTTTGATTTTTTTTTAATTCGGGAGAGCTCTTGGAATGAACTCGTACCGTGGGACAGGGCTTTTAGAGATAAAGGATGGCTGACATTCAGCTCGAGACCCTTCTTCAGTGTCTAATCACCTATCCATATTCTCCAAGCATGCTGCCTTACCCACTGAGTTACTCCAGCACTTTATTCCTGTTTTGCAAACCAGCTTCTGTAGCTCTTTGCTCCTCACTTTTACATATATCTGAAGAAAGGTCCCAGCCCGAAATATCACCTATCCATGTTCTCCAGAGTTCCTGTCTGCTCTGCTGAGTTACTCCAGCATAACGTGTCACTTTTATAATGTTCCATGAATGTGCACAGTTTCTCTCCAAAGCCAACTTGATAATGAGCAGGAGTTACTCCACTGAGATACTCCAGCATTTTGTGTCTACCTTTGATAATGAGCAGATAGTCACACTTAATTGAGGAGCACAATAAACATTGGAGTCACAGGATCTGCAGATGCTGGAATAACTCAACAGGTCAGGCAGCATTTCTGGAGGACATGGATAGGTGTTGTTTCAGATCAGGATCCTTCTTCACACTTTGGGTCAGGATGCTGGGGCGAAACTGTTTAGGAAGGAACAATAGATGTGTAATGCCCCTGTCCCATTTAGGAAACCTGAACGGAAACCTCTGGAGACTTTGCGCCCCACCCAAGGTTTCCGTGCGGTTCCCGGAGGTTTTTGTCAGTCTCCCTAATGGTCGAAAGTGGTTTCCGTTTTAAAAATCGGTAATTTTTTAGTCTAAGCCGGTTACGATGCTAGTTGAAGGTGGTTTCCGGAGGACAAAAACCTCCAGGAACCTCCGGGAACTGCACGGAAACCTTGGGTGGGGCGCAAAGTCTCCAGAGGTTTCAGTTCAGGTTTCCTAAGTGGGACAGGGGCATAAGAAAGAACTACAGATGCTGGTTTAAATTGAAGGTAGACACAAAATGCTGGAGTAACAGCGGGTGAGGCAGCATCTCTGGAGAGAAGAAATGGGCAACGTTTCGGTTCAAGACCATTCTTCTGACTGATGGGCAATGTGTCGGGTCTGAAAAAAGGGTCTTGACCCGAAATGTCACCCATTCCTTCTCTCCACAGATGCTGCCACACCCATTGAGTTACTCAAGGAACAACAGAGGCTGGTTTACTCCGAAGATAGACACAAAATGCTGGAGTAACTCAGTGGGTCAGGCAGCGTCTCTGGAGAAATTGAATAGGTGATGTTTCAGGTCTGAGGATGGGTCTTGACTTCACCTACTCCTTTTCTCGGGAGACGCTGCCTGACCCCCTGAGTTACTCCAGCATTTTGTGTCTATCTTCTGGGGAAAAACTCTTCTGTTAAACTTTGCAAATGTCCCAAGACTGTTCAATCAACTTGAGAGAGCAGTTTAACACTTTAAACAAAAGGTGGCACCTTCCACAGTTTCACACTGGAGTGCTAACCAACATATTTAACATCAAGTCTTGGTGTGGGAGAATGAACCCTTTACCTCCAACTCAGCGATGAGGGTGGTATTAACTGAAGCTCATCTGAACCTAATTAAATAACACTAGTCCTCCAATAAAATGGAGACACACAGATCTATGGTGCCACGGTGGCGTAGAGGAAGAGCAACTGCCTCACAGCACCAGAGACCTGGGCTCAATCCTGACTACGGATGCTTGTCTGTACGGAGTTTGTACATTCTCCCCGTGACATGCGTGGGTTTTCTCCGAGATCTTTGGTTTCCTCCCACACTCCAAAGACGTACATGTTTGTAGGTTAATTGGATTGGTATAATTGCATAAATGTAAAATTGTCCCTAGTGTGTGTGTAGGGTAGTGCTAATGTGTGGGGATCGCTGGTCAGTGCAGACACGGTGGGCCGAAGGGCCTGTTTCCGCGCTGTATCTCTAAACTAAACTCCAGATGCTGGAATCTTGCATAGGACACAAAGCGCAGGAGTAACTCAATGAGTCAAGCAGCATCTTTGGAGGACATGAATAGACAAGGTTTTGGGTCAGGACTCCGACAAAGGGTCCTGGACTCAAAACATCACCAATTCATGTGCTGCAGATATGGTCGTTACTCCAGCATTTTGTGTTCTACACTCCTTTTTGTGTTGACAAGTATGACATAAATTCACGATTCTGTCCATAGGTGGTGTTGCTGCTGCAGATTGGGAGATCATGTTGCCTTTATATACGCCATTAAAAAAAAACTATTTCTGATCATGAAAGCCAGGCATTTTCAAAGTTTTTCTTTTCTCGGTCCATGCAGGATTCCAGCTGAAAAATGACATAAATTTGGGAAAGAATGCGATTATTATTTGAATGATAAAAGATTTTAAAAAGGCTTGCGTTTATATAGCATCTTTTGTAATCTCACGTGATCTGTGGCAGATCGGGGGTATTGGAATATGACCCCTATAATAAAGTAGGAATTGTAGCAGCCAATTTGCACTTTCTAAGTTCCCAAAATGATAATATAAGAAAGTTTGTTTTAATCATGTTGAATGAGAGATAAATAATGGACAAACCAACCAACAACAAGACTGATGCAGGTTGGAAAGGAATAAAGTGGTGCTAGTTGAAGCATTAGCATTTGTAATAAAATCCTAGAAATAGGCCCTTCAGTCCATCATGTCCATACTGTCCATTGTACAATTAGATAGAGTCATAGAATCATACATGATGGAAACAGGCCCTTTGGCCCAACTCATACATGCCAACAAAGATACCCCATCTGAACTGGTTATAATTGCCCATATCCCTCTAAATATTCCCAATCCATATACCTGTCCAGCTGTCTTTTAAATGATATTATTTACCTGGCTGAACTACTTCCTCTGCCTAAGAAACATACAAATGTGCTGGAGTAACTCAGCAGGTCCAGTAGCATCCCTGGAGATCATGGATAGGTGACGTTTCGGGTCAGGACTCTTTTTCAGACTGATTGTAGAGTGAAGAAAGCTGGAAGAGAGAAGAGACAGGACAAAACATAGCAGGTAATAGGTGAACACAGTGGAGGGGGGATTTTTGATAGGCAGATGGTTCAACTAAGGCCAGAGATTAAAAAGCAAGTGTGAGACAAAAAGATTGAAGATTTGCGAATTGTGAAGCCAGAGGAAGGAATGACAAAAGCTCCTAACCTGAAATGTCACCTATCCATCAAGGGATGCTGCCTGACCCGCTGAGTTACTCCAGCACTTTGCATCTTTTTGTGTAAACCCACCAACCTCTGTGTGAAAACGTGCACCACAGGTTCCCATTAGATCTTTCCCCTCTCACCTTAAACTTATGCCCCTCTAGTTCTTAGTTTAGAGATACTGCATGGAAACATGCCCATTGGGCATGACCGAGTCCACACTAAACATCATCACCATTAACACTGGATATATTTATCCCACTTTCTCATCCACTAGCTACACATTAGGGGCATTTTTTTTTTTTTAACAGCGACCAATTAACCCACAAACCTTCTCATTCTTGGGATGTGGTGGGAAACCCACGTATTGATACCCCTAACTTGAAAAAGTCTGTAGACATCCGTGTCTTGGTGATTCAGTGCTTGTCTAAATGGCAAATTGCCTGACGAACTATGGCAATGTTGTTCCATTGGTGAAAGGATATCAATAAACTGCAAAGTGTACAGAGCCTCATTCCATTATATTATTATAGTGATATTGGATAGGCATGATATAGACATTCAAATATGATCCAGATATTTTATTATAGTTTACTAATTAAGAGAGAAACAAGGAACTAATTAATTAATAGATTGATCTTGAAATATACGAATAAATTATTAAGGGCATTAATTTGCATGCATGAATCAATCAAATCTTAGGCAAAAGAATTGAAGGTAGGTGCTCGAAGCTCCACACCCTCTCCAGTTGTCCATCATCCACACACTCCTCCCACCGCGTTCCCTACCCCCACTGTTTCCCCCCTGTCCAACCTAACTCCCTTTTTGGTTCCTTATTTTCCTTTCAGATTCCATCATCTGCAGCCCCTTGTTGCCTCCATCTATCACTTCCCAGCCTATGTTGCTATCTCCACCCTTCTCTCCCACACCTGAATATCTGCCAATCAAATCCTTCTCACTTGGATCCACCTTTCGTTTGCCAGCTCTTGCCCCACCCTTTCCCTCACTTCTTTATAAGACCATAAGACCATAAGCCATAGGAACAGGATTAGGCCATATGGCCCATCAAGTCTGCACATCCATTTGATCATGGCTGTCTCTTGCATGGCTATCTGCAGTGTCTCTTGCGTGTTGAAAACTCTTGTCTATTTAGAGCAGTAAGAAACTCTTTTGTAATCTTCTACTTAATTGCGATGTTTCCTTTATTGAGACATCTAGATGGCTTCAAGGTGTTCCAGCAAAATAAGGGACCAGATGAGTAGATGTTCTCAGCAGGACAGACAGCATCTTTGGAAAGAGAAGTAGATTTAAGGCTTCAGGTCAATATTCAGAGGAAGTCTCCATTAGGCGAAGGCTTTGATTGTTTGAACTGGAAATGGATGCCAATATAAGATATAGATTAGAAACAAGAAACTGCTGATGCTGGTTTATATACTGTAAAAGGACACAAAGTGCAGGAGATGCAGGAGTAACTCAAGGCAGCATCTCTGGAGAACATGGATGTATGAACGGTGGACACACACATAGAAAATTATTTGGTCAGCCCTTCGAGCCTGCACCGCCTGATCATGGCTGATCATTCTGCCTTCTCTCCATACCTCTGATCCCCTTAGCCACCAGGGCCACATTCCACACTCCACTCTTAAATATAGCCACTTCTGTGTGAGAGGAGATCCCCTCTCATCTCCTAAATTATAAACCGAGTCTATCCAGTCTTTCTTCATAAGACAGGTTGCAGGAATCTGGGAACTTCTTCAGAGAGAATTATGGCATAATGTCCTGGCAATACTCACCAAGGTGGGGGCCTGAAATGAAACCTCCTGCTCCTGCTGGAACCTGACATGCCTACTCACGTGACACCCAGTCTTCAGTACACTGATTTATCAGTCCCAGTAACGGAAGAAATCGACAAATATCAGTATCTCCTGATCCACTCTAGACCAGCTGCTCATCAGATGGGAAGTGATGTGAATCATATAGCACAGAAGAAACCTATTTGGTCCATTATGGTTGCACCAGCTCTGTGAAGGTGGGAATGAGTCAGGAAGGAAAGAGAAGTTGAAATTAAGTATTGCTGTACTCTATTCCAAAATGCATCACCTACTCGGGTTTGAAGTCGAGTCACTGGGGTTATGTAGGCAGATGATGATGCACAACGAGTCTTTCAAACCGACACTTCTATTCGCCAGTGGTGTTAAACGCGCACCAAATGTCAATAGATTTGCACGTTCCTGTGTCTTCATTTTACTACTCCACTGTGAAATCACCACAAAGTATGGCTAATTTGAAGAGGTTGTCCTCCTCTCTCTGACAGGAGTTCTCCCACTGCTCCTTCTCTGTGATTCCTGCTCCTCTCCCGCACGTCCACCATGTCCTGGCCCATACTCACTACTAAATCATATATTTTTCCTCAGCACTTGCCTTTGCCGCCAACTTGTCCCACGTGGCTTCCAGTTCCTTGTCTGGGCACCTGTGTCCATATATCACTTGCCAGGAAGATAGAGACAAAATGCTGGAGTAAGTCAGCGGGTCAGGGCCGCATCTCTGGAGAAAAGGAATAGGTAGAGATCCTTCTTCAGACTGGGAGTCAGGGGAGAGAGAAACTAGATGTATGAAAAGGTACAGAGTACAAATGAATGTAAGGTATGAAAAGAACAAATCAAAGCCAGCACCGATGATCAAGGAAAGGTGGAGCCCACAATGGTCCATTGTTGGGTGTGGAAGAGGTGATAACAAGGGGATACAAACAGTGAAACTGAGCAGGATGACAGTGAAACTAGTAGGAAAAAATAGGGTGTGGGGAGGGACGGAACGAGAGGGAATGCAAGGGTTATTTGAAACTAGAGAAATCAATCCACTGTGCTATAATTTGCTGGGCTTTGTCCCACCCCTACCTCTTTTTTTCCAGCACTTTTCTCTCCTACTGCAATCAATCTGAAGAAGGGTCCCAACCAAAAACATCATCTATCACCATCCACAGATGCTGCCTGACCTACTGAGTTCCTCCAGCACTTAATGCTTTGCTCAAGATTTCCAGCATCTGCAGTTTCTTGTGTCTACACTAGAAGAACTCCATGGCTCTTCCAAAGGTCCTCCTGAAATTGTGGACAGAGTCTATCTGAAAGATTACAGTTGCACCACCCGTTGAAGTGTTCGCCTAACCCTTACACAATTATGCTTCTCGAAGCCATCCTTAAGGGATTGGCAGGGAAAGGAATTGTCAGATCAGATGCAGAAACTGGCATTTGAAACAGAAAGTCACGCTGTGATTTCTCCATGTGGCAGTGACAGCATGTAAATAAAATGATTGTTTTTTTGTCAGAGATATTGTACAATGTTGCATCTGAATTATTTAATCTGAGCTTTCAAAATAATCAATCTTGATGTGAACATTTTACCACTGCCATATCTAATCGTAAAGCACAAATGTAAACCATATTATTAGAGTATGAATTATACTTATTTTAAACTGGTATCCCACAGTGTGGGACAGGAGGTAATTGGAAAAGTTTAAACCATAACCACAGACCCAGTATGTTAACAGAGGGAAGGAATTAGCACAGATGTCCCCCTATATTTGTGCTGCCCAGAGCCAGCAGAGTGTCCTTAATCTGCTGTTTGTCAGCCCAGCCATGATAAAAAACCACACCACAGAGCCTCAACTACCTCAGCTATGGGTGGAAACAGTCCATTCAGCCCACCGAGTCCGTGCCGACCAGCGATCCCCATCCACTAACACTATCCTAAACACACTAGGGACAACTTACAATTTTACCAAAGCCAATTAACCTACAAACATGTACATCTTTGGAGTGTGGGAGGAAACCGGAGCTCGCAGAGAAAACCCACATGGATCACGGGGAGAACGTACAAACTCCAATCAGACAGCACCCGTAGTCAGGATCTAACCCAGGTCTGTGGTGCTGTAAGGCAGCAACTCTACCGCTGTGGCATCTTGACCAAAATTGTATTATTGTATTATTAATTATTATATATTTATTGCATTATTGAATTTACAGGGCTGTTAAGCTGCAGCAAGTAAGAATGACATTGTTCCATTGCCGCTGCATATGTCAATGAAAAATTCTTGACCCTTGGGAATCGGTTTTACATTATTGAGAATAAGAACCGAGAAAACATTTTTTACGCAGTGAATAGTTTGGTACTGGAGAAACACTGCATGACATATGGTGGATGTGTGATCAATCATCGTATTTGAGATGGTATTTAACCAGTATCTGAAATGTTAAAAAAAATACAGGGATACTGGGGAGATAAAAGTGAATGAGAGTGGGCGTATGAGACTTACAACGAGCTGGCATGGGCTTGAAAGGCTGTACGTCCTTTCTCGAAGAAGCTTCCATTCCATGATTCCATGTGTGATTTACTTCAATCAAGTTTAGCTAGTTTTAGTTTTAGTTTAGAGATAGAGAGCAGAAATAGGCCCTTTGGCCCATCGAGTCCGCACTGACCAGCGATCCCTGTACATTAACTCTATATTACCCACACACACTAAGGACAAGTCACACTTATATCAAGCCAATTAACCTCCGAACCAGTTTGTCTTTGGAGTGTGGGAGGAAACTGAAGATCTCAAAGAAAACCCAAGTGGTCACAGGGAGAATGTACAGACAGCACCCGCAGTCGGGATCGAACCTGGGTCTCCTGCTCTGCAAGCGCTGTAGGTATCAACTCTACCACTACGCCACTGTGCCGCCCAGAAGAAGCATTGTATTACATAATATCACATTTCAAAAGGTCACAGCTTTTCATATGCAGGAAAGTTTGAGAATTTGCAATAGTCAAGATCTTAAACTGAACTAGGGTTAAACAAATTTGAAATACAAAATTCCTCGGAGTCTGTTTCAATTACTTTAATCGACAGAACATTTCCAATGTATTTGGGGAACAGCAGAGCGGTTAAGTTACTGGGCTACTGTCTGAAGATACCTACTAAAATGCTGCGAGCATGAGTTCAAATCCAACTGGGTTATTTAATTCAATTAATTACATAAATGAGACGTTATGTTTTTAAGAAGGCTAGTAACAATAATAGTGATTGTGAAACTACTGGAATCTTTATAAAATTCTGGAATTCTGATTTTTCTTCTGCAGCAGGTCCTCAGAGTCATGGATGACATTTCCACCCTGGTTCTGTGGAGACTACAGATGCTGGAATCTTGAACAAAACACAAAGTGCTGGAGTAACTCAACGCGTCAAGCAGCATCTCTGGAGGACATGGATAGGTGACGTTTGAGGATGGACCGGGTGCGACGGGCCACAATGTACAAGTCAGCAGACAACGGGGGTAAAAGCGTGCCCAACGTCACCCTCATTCTGATGGCCACCTTCATGTGTGGCTGCATCAGGCAGAGTGTAGAGCCAAGGCACGTGGGCACCAAATGTCACTACCTGCTGAGGTTCTACCTGTCCCCGGTGTTGTGAAGGATGGGCCTGGCACAGGTGCCACGCAATGTGCCAGTCAGCTGGACATTGCCGCCCCATCTGTCGTCTGTGGAAGGGTTCTTCCGGACCAACACCTTTGACCACATGTCCATCGGGCAGTGGTCAGCACAGAATGTCCTGCAGGCACTGCAGGGAAAGGACTCTATGGACCCGGTGGCGTGGTTCCCTGAGCAGACTGCCCAGCTTGTCTGGCAAAATGCCTCATCGCCAGAACTCACTAACAAGCACCAAGACCTGGCTTGGCTGGTGGTGAGGGGAGCCCTCCCAGTCAGATCCTTCCTGCACCGTCGGAACTTCACTGCCAGCGCACGCTGCCCTCGGGACGGCTGCTATGGAGAGGAGACGGTTGCCCACCTCTTCACAGAGTGTGGGTTTGCTAAAAGAGTCTGGAGAAAAATGCAAGGGTCCTTAGTACGCTTTATCCCGAACAGCTCCGTCACAGAGAACTCGGTGATTTACGGACTGTTCCCAGGGACACATTCAGACGCTGACATCGAGTGCTGCTGGAGGGTCATCAACACGGTAAAAGACGCCCTTTGGTCTGCCCGAGCATTGTTCACCACCCAGCAGAGCGAGATGTCGTCAGGGAATGTTGCCGACTGGCCCGCTGCAGACTGCAGGAGTACGTGCTGAGGGACGCACTGAAGCTCGGTGCAGCCAACGCCAAGGCTTGGTGGGGGAGGGCCACAGTCTAAGGTCCTTCCGCTGCTGGACATGGGGGGCACGGTATGGTGGAGACGTCCCTCAAAATAAGGGAAGGTATCCCACGCCAGTGGGCCACATGATTGGCTCGAGTGGGGGACTGATTTGTGAAATTTGGGGAAAAGAAATGTCTAAACTGTATTTATCAATTTGTATAGCCTCCGAAAATGTCGGATGGATTTTCCGCAAGGTTCATGTATTGTATATATTTATCATTTGAATAAAGTCTATTTTCAAATAAAAAATAAAAAATAAAAAAAAAGGATAGGTGACGTTTAGGGTCTGGACCCTTCTTCAGACTGATTATGGAGGGGTGGGGGAAGAAAGCTGGAAAAATGGAGAGGCAGGACAAAGCATGACAGGTCATAGGTCAATACAGGCAAGGGAGGTTTTGATAGGCAGATGGTTGGAACAAAGGCCAGGGATAAGAAAGAAAGGTGTCAGAGAGGTTTGAAGGGTTGCAGATTTCCAGCCATCTTCTCCGCAATCAGTCTAAAAAGGGTCTAGACCTGAAATGTTATCTATTCGTGTTCTTCAAAGATGCTGCCTGACCCACTGAATTACTCCCACACTTTGTGTGCTTTTGTGTATTAACCAGCATCTGCAGTTCTTTGTTTCTGCAAAACACAAGGTTCTGAAGTAACTCAATGGGTCAGGCGTTGAGGGAATATGTATGCCACCTTCCCGGTCTGGATCCTTAGTCAGACTCAAGTGTAAAAATCTGAAGAAGGGTCTTGACCAGAAACATTGCCTGGCCCATTTTCTCCACATGTGCTGTCTGACCCACTGAGTTACTACAGCACTTTGTGTCTGGTTCTGTGGTTTTGGAGTGGTTGATGAACCCGACGTGTGAACTGCAGATTCCGCCACAGAAGTGATAGGATGTGGCTGATGCTGGGTGGGAGGATAGTTTCTGAGGTGACCGTTCCTTCCACTGTTTGCATTGAGCTTCTGTATACAGCTGAGGCATCGTCCTGAGGTTCTCAACACCATTTAGAATGCTCCTTCTCCACTTTGAGCGGCCTTGGATTGGTTCTTGGTTACTTGGTCCTCCAAAATATTCCAACTGGAATTTAAACTGGAGGTGGTGAAGGGAGGGGTTTAGCCAGAGAGGGTTATTGGGAAGAAAGTGCCACTTTAAATTTAGTTGCATCTGGCTGGGCAACCGTGGTTTGGTGGAGATTATTCCATGCTTTAATAGTGCGTGGGAAGAACGAATTGCTGTACACATCTGTCTTTGTGGCTGGGACCACAAATTGGATTGAATGCCCTCGTCTGCTCCTAATTGGTTTGGGGTTGGTGTAGGTCTTGTGATCTATGTCTAGCTGATCATTTAACATTTCGTAAAAAACAGGTCAAACGGTGAGCTTCACGTCTGTCTTGGATCCAGGGATTCATCACTGGTTCCTTACTTATTGCATTTTTTCCAAGGAGGCTTTAGGTGCATCTCGAACTATTTTCCTCTGCTCACATGGAAATGTGAAGTTTGTTGATTAGTGACTGCACTAGTTTTACCTCTGGGCAGCATGGTAGTGCGGCAATTAGTGCCAATGACTCACAGTTCTAGCAACCTGATCTTGGGTACTGGACTGTGTGGAGTTTGCACGTATTCCTTGTGACCACACGTGCTTCCCTCTGGTGGTTCTGTTTGCTGCCACATCCCAAAGACCAGCAGCATGATTGGTTAATTAGCCACTATAAATTGCCCCTTGTGTAGGTTGGTGGTGGAAGGAGTTGATGTGCGTAGAACATAGAAAAGTCTGAAGAAGGCTTCCGACCCAAAACATCAACTATCCATGTTCTCCAGGGATGCTGTCTGACCCGCAGAGTAATTCCAGCATTTTGTGTCTTTTTTTTGTGCAACTGTATCTGCAGTTCCTTGTTTTTACATGGAAAAGTACAGCACAGAAACAGGCCCTTCAGCCCCCAATTTCTGTGCCGGACATAACGCCAAGATATACTAATGTCATCCATATCTCTCTGTTTCCTGTATATCCATGTGCCTATCTAAAACCTCTTAAACGCCACTATCATATCTGCCTCCACCACTACCCCGAGCAAAGTATTCCAGGCACCCACCACGCCCTGCACATCATTAAACCTTTGCCCCTCTCACCTTAAAGCTAGGTGAAAGGAAATGGATTACAGTGAAAATAAGTGGGGTGGGGGGGGGGGGGGGGGGGGGGGGGGGGGGATGCGATTGGCTTGAATGAACTAAGAGCAGGGATGAACTTGATGGACTGAATGGTCACCTTCAAAGTTGAAAGAAAATATGAAAACGTCATCCACCCATGTTCTCCAGGTATGCTGCCTGTCCCGCTGTGACTCCAGCATTATGTGTCTTTCTTGATGAAAATAAAAAGGCTGAGTTTTAGAACCTCGGCAGGGATGCTGTCTATTCCAAAGGATTTATTGCGTTTTAGTTGGGAAATGACCTGAGTGTCCAGGCCCGAACAGACTGCTATGGGATGAGGTCAAGGGTGCTCGTGTCAAGTGCAGAGCTGTCGTTGAGGTCTGATCTATATATAACTCCAAACCCACAGCAATGTGGTTTGTTCTCCGAAGTAGCCAAGCAAGCCACTCAGTTGAAGACAGATTACCATGTCTGATTAAAGAGAGACATCAAGTGCTGGCCTTGTAATACAGCGAATGCAAAAGTAATAATTGCTTCTCATCATCGTGCATTGAGCAGCGGCATCAGTGCACGAGTCGGAGAGTCATCGAGTCATACAGCACAGAAACAGGCCCTTCAGCCCAACTCATTCATGCTGACCAGGATGCCTCGTCAAGATCCCTCTATACATCAATGACGCCAATGGTCTTGCCATATCTGTACACTCACCCAATATATTCAATCTCTAAAAGTGCAACACCTCCCATTGTTTGGAATTTAACTCCGTCTGCCATTTCTCTGCCCATTGTCTGTAGCTGATCTATATCTGGCTGTCTATTTTGAAAGCCTCCCTCAATATCTGCAACTTCGCCAATTTTGGTGTAGTCTGACAACGCATTAACCAATCCATCTACATGTCCAAGTATTTTATATATATTACAACAACAGAGGTCCTAGCACAGATCCTTGCAGAACTCCACTGGTCACAGACCTCCAGCCAGAATAACTCCTTTCCACCACAACCTTCTGCCTTCTATGAGTGAGGCAATTCTGAAGCAAAAACAATGAATCCCTGTGGATCCCATGCATCTGAATCTTCTGGATCAGCCTACCATGAGGGATTTTATCAAATATCTTACTAAATTCCATATCAGCAACATCCATTCCTCAACCATCATCAGTCACCTTTGTCACCACTGTAAAATACTAAAAGTTCATAAGACATGACTTGCCACAAATAAAGCCAAACTGATAGTCCCTAATTAGCCCATTCCCTTCTTCCAAATCCGGACATATCTTCTCTAAAGCATCTTAAGCACTGATATGAGGCTTGCTGACCTATAATTCCTTAGATAGACACAAAAAGCTGGAGTAACTCAGCGGGTCAGACAACATCTATGGAGAAAAGAAATGGGTGATGTTTCGGGGCAAGACCCGCTGAAGAAGGGTCTCAACCCGCAACGTCAACTATTCCTGTTCTTCAGAGATGCTGTCTGACCCGCTGAGTTACTCCAGGTTTTTGTGTCTATCTTCGGTTTAAACCAGCAACTTCCTACACATATAATTCCATGGATTATCCCTATTTCCTTTCTTAAACAGAGGAACAGCAATGTTAATTCATCCGGGATCTTGCCTGTTGCTAGCGAAAGTACAAAGATCTTTCACGGGGCCGCTGAAATCTCCTCTCATGCCTCTTTCAATAACCTGGGATAGATTCCACCAGGCCCTGGGGATTTATCCATGTTAATGCTCTTCAGGAAGAAGGGAAGAAGAAAAGGGTCACAGAGATAACATCAAAATGCATTCAAAATGATTTACAATTTTCGAAGTCTTCATTAATCCCGAGTCGATTGGTACATACACCATATCTAATATCAACAATTACCATCTACAGATTTTCTAATTGCATTTCTATGGCTTTGAGAGTTCAGTATCCGCTACAGTAGGACACGCCAGTGATATATGGAAGCATAAAGCGGCAAGTATGTGTTACATTCCCTCAGCTAAGCTAAAGTTATCAGTTTCCCCTTGTGGATTTACTCTGGAGCCAGGCAAAGAGTCTTTAAGCTCGAGGCCAGCAGTGACTGTAGAGGTAGGGCCACAATCTCTTGTCTTGGAATAACCTCTCGATCTCTCTCCCTTGGGGTTATCAGGGAGAAACATATTACTTTACAAGATCTTTAGTAACAGACAATAAGAGGCAGATCATAAGCAGGAGACTAGGCAGACAATCCATTACCAAGATGGCCACCTGTGACTAAGAGCAGTTTCTGACTATGGCTTATTAGCTATAGATTATGTTCAGAACTTATTTCTTATTCATATTTTATAGACATATTATTCATATTAGATTCACTATCTTATGAACATAATTAATGTAAGATCCATTATCCATTATGTGTCAATTGCAGGTACACCAAATTAACTAATAACCAATAAACTAAACTGAACTGAACTGAACTGAAATTATGTATCTGTGGTTGATTCGTAATTCATGTAAGAAAATTACTTATCAATCACAGCAGCAACTTCCTGGATATTAGATGAACCATCTAATATTTGAGTTGAGATTGTGAATAAGAAGAAAATTCCATCTGATTTTGTTTGTGATTTAAACTGGAAATTGCATGATATTTTGGGAAATTGTGAAGGGGATGAAATTATTCTGATAAAAATTAGGTAATTTAGATGAGTAAAAAGTGTTAAATATAAATGTTACTGCAATTTGTTCAATAAATATCCAATAATTTAAGAAAACATCACTGTGAATAGACACAAAATGTTGGAGTAACTCAACGGGTCAGGCAGCATCTCTGGAGAAAATGGATTGGAGAGGTTTTGGGTCTTCTTCTTCTTCTTGTGTATGGTATGCACAGCCTAAAGTTGTAGGACAACTTGTTCTATTTGATCTTATTTGATTGTGCACGGCAGGTTGATTGCATTCGTCGAAACAGGGCAGACCACATGAAGGTTGCAATCTCCCACCCCACGTTTCGGGTCAGGACCCTTCTTCAGTCTCTTCTTCACCTATCCATTTTCTCCAGTGATGCTGCCTGGCCCACTGAGTTACTCCAGCATTTTGTGTCTATCTTTGGTAAATTATATCACTGTGAATAGGTTCAACATCTAAAGCACACCAAACATATTTTACTTCGGAGTCACGTGAGTGACTACGTGAAGAAAGCCCGCCAGGCGCATGCGCGTCATTACGTCCGTGCATGTCGCACCGAACGGGCTGGAGGGCACAGCTCCACCAGCGGGTAAGTAGAAACTTTGCAGGTAAGTGTTAAACAACTTTTCCTGCAGGTTATTTAGCTCCGTAAAGCTGGCTTGCGAAGTCAGTTGGAGTTGGAACATGGACCGGTCCGGGCAGAGAGTGCGCTCCAAGCGCGTGTCTAGCGACGAGTCGCATTCTCGATCGGGTCGGGAGATAGTAACCGGACCTCCGGTTCCGATACCGGGGGCCGTTTCACCGTTACCACCAGTTGAAAGTGCTTCCAGGCCAGTGCCTGAAACTCAACAGGCTGTGGCTGCTAAGAGGCACAGCAAGGCCACAAGTAAAACAAACAGGCCAGTACTATCTGATGATTCAGATGACGGTGGTGATTCTCCCCCAGGGGCTAAAGAGATGTGGGGAAAAATGCAACAGATGGAACACATGCTGCAGCTTTTGGTACAGCAAGGGGCTAAGGCCACACAGAGACTTCCTCAGGCAATTGAGCAGCAGGGATCCGGTGAAGTGGATTACCTGGAATACCGCGTGGTGAATTCCTTCCAGCGCCTGCTATAGGACTGGGGGATGCCTCCCTAGAATATCAAATGGGAGATGCAAGGCAGGATGCAGCTGACCCTATGTCTGGTTGTCCCTGCTTATGTGCAAAACACCAGATCACAAGAGCCTTGCTCCGGATGTGTACCGGACATAGCAATGTCTTTTGCTATTCCGGAGGGAACTGGTGAGGCCATGGAGGAATACCTAGCAACTAATGTAAATTACTTAGTTTCTCACCAGCTGCAACTATCTGTCATGCAGGAGACAAACAGCAAATATAAAACACCTGTTAACTGTGCTTCATTAAAAGTGCCAATGGTGAACCCAGCAATATGGGCACCCATGAGTCCTTCCATGAGGGGGCAGGAGGTTCGTTATCAGCACGTCCTCAAACTGGTGGCGGCCACGATCACTGCATTTGGCACCATGATCCGAGGGACCGTGTTATCTCCGTTACAGAAGGAGATTTGTTATGATTTGTAACGTCTTTTTCTAAATTAACTGCATTCGGAAAATTGCCATCAGGCCTACTTTAAACCAAAAATTTGCTGCACTCTGTAAGGCGACCAACGTCTAGGCGCCTGAACTCCTCTTTGGCTCCGATCTGGTCAAGCAAATTAGAGATATTGATGAGGAGGCGAAAACTATGGGGCTAATGAAGCCGGCCGCATCTCGTCCGTCTATTCGGAAGCCGGGAATCATTTACCGCAGGTCCGATCCGGGTGCTGGGCCCAGCAGAGGGAGGCCAGGGTGGCAATGAGGGTATCCACCACGTCAGGTTCCCTATAACCCCAACACGGCCAGACAACAGGTTTCCAAACACCGACAGAAGTACAGAGACTGTGTGTTACAAATTCGGGTGTGCAACCTCCTATTGGAGGTCGGTTACATTTCTTTTATAACGAGTGGTGTTGTATAACGTCTGATATCTTTATACTAAATACTGTGTCAGGGTCCACCATTGAGTTTATCTCAGGGATAGATCCTCCTTTCCAGACTAAGCCTAGTAAAGTGTTGGTGTTTTCTGTTCCGGAGACTGAGCAAACCAATGTGGAGATTCAGAATTTGTTCCGTAAAGGTGTGATTGAAAAAGCAGTTCATCATCCTCAACAATTTGTGTCTAATATTTTTCCCAGACCCAAAAAAGATGGTGGTTGTCGACTAATTCTGGATCTCACTCAATTGAATACTTCAGTTCTCTATATGCATTTTAAAATAGACACATTTGTTACTGCAAAGCAGCTGATATCCCAGGGTTGTTATATGGCCACCATTTATTTACAAGATGCTTATTATTCGGTGCCAATTCATGTTGATTATTGGAGGTACTTAAAATTTAATTGGACGGGACAGCTGTGGCAATATAGAGCATTGCCTAATGGGTTAAGTTCTGCACCTAGGTTATTTACTAAATTGGTGAAACCTGTGCTAGGGCACTTGAGGGCCCATAATCACATTGTTATGGCCTATTTAGATGATATCTTAATTGTTGGCAACACTAAAGACTCAGCTGCAGCTTCTGTTACAGCAATTAAGAATCTCTTTGTATCATTAGGATTTTTGGTCCATCCACTTAAGTCCAAGTTACAGCCAACCCAGCAGATTGAGTATTTGGGGTTTCTTCTGGATTCAGTTCATGTGACAGTTACATTACCAGCAGCCAAGGTAATAGATATTGTTAATATCTGTATTTGTCTTACACAAACCCTTTATCCTTCCATCCGAGATGTTGCAAAGGTTATTGGGAAATTGGTAGCAGTCTTTCCTGCAGTACAGTTCGGGCCTTTGCATTATCAACATTTGCAAAGAGCAAGAGAACAAGCATTGAAACAGAATGCATTTTGATCGGCTTATGCAGTTACCCACCACGGCTCTGGATTGTTAATGTTAGCCAAGCCACCAATTATGTTTTGGTGGACAAACCTTCAGTGATTTTACAGACTGATGTTAGTGCTCTCGGATGGGGGGCTACACACAGAGTCTAGCTGTGGGGGTAGATGGACTGAGCAAGAGGACTTGCTTCTTCACACACATGGTATTAATTACCTGGAGTTATTGGGTGCTTTTTATGGGCTAAAAGCATATTTTTCCACCATGTCAGATTTCCATGTTCAACTCCAGATTGACAACACCACAGCTGTGGCATATATCAATCATATAGGAGGAACTCGATCGGTGTTATGTGATAATTTGGCTAATACTATTTGGCATTGGTGCATTTCACGCAACATCTGGGTTTCGGCCATCTACCTACCATGCATCGATAATGTGGTGGCGGACTTTAGGTCGAGAAAGTTTAATGACAATATAGAATGGATGCTGAATGTCAGCATATTTCAAACCATTGTTGCTAGATTTGGATTGCCAGATATTGACCTCTTTGCATCCAGACTGAATCACCAGTTGCATAAATATGTCTCCTGGGAGCTAGATCCAGGTGCAATAGCTGTGGATGCGTTCTCGTTACACTGGGGACACTCATTCTTTTATGCGTTTCCTCCATTCTGCCTGATTCTGAAATGTCTTACTAAAATAGAGCGGGACTCTGCCAAAGGAGTTTTGGTGGTCCCAGATTGGCCAACATAATCATGATTCCCATTGGTACTGAGAATGATGGCACAGCCATTCATGCGCATTCCCAGCAGCAGTCATTTGTTGGTGCATCCGGTTACAGGAGAAAGTCACCCATTACATGACCATATCAATTTGTTGGTCTGCAGGTTCTGACCAGACCATTTCAAGGCCTTGGATTATCGAACAGGACCATGGAGGTTATGACTGCAGGGTGGAGAAGTAGCACTAAAAAACAATACCTCGTGCACATTAAGAAATGGGAATGCTTCTGTCTACAGTCTAATATATCATATGATACTGCTAGCATAAGTGACATGTTGGAGTTCCTTGCCACTTTGCATTTTGATGAGCACCTTAGTTATAGTGCTATTAACACTGCTCGCAGTGCTTTGTCCTCTTATTTAGGGCAGTCTTCAGCACGACAACCTATTGGGTCTCATCCATTGGTATCCAGGTTTATGAGAGGAATTTTTAACAAAAACCCTCCTCAACCCAGATATGCAACAATCTGGGATGTCAGTATAGTTCTCACACTGCTGCGGCAATGGGCTCCAAATGCGTCAATATCTTTGCAAAAATTGACTCTTAAAGTGGTTATGTTAATGGCGTTGGTTTCAGCACAACGTGTCCAAACATTGCACTTGTTAAGAATAGATTATATGCATTTTTCTCAAGATGATGTTACATTTTATGTCTGTGATTTACTCAAACAAAGTAGACCAGGCAGGTCTGGAATCAAGGTGACGTTTAAAGCATATCCTGATGACCAACTGTTATGTGTCGTTAAACCCAATATGTTGCGTCAACCAGGAGTCCGAGAGGTTCTGAGACAGGACTTCTCATTAGTCACATAAAGCCATATAAGCACGTGTCCGTGCAAACTATTTCTAGATGGTTGAAACAGGTGCTCAGTTCTGCGGGTATCGACACTGATGTGTTTAAATCTCACTCCACCAGGGCGGCATCTACATCCGCGGCGAAGGCTCAGGACGTGCCGCTAGACCAAATCCTCACAGTCGCATGGAGAGTCAACTTTATCTCGGCTTTACGATAAACCAGTTCAGGCAGAGCCACGTTTTGGGCCTGCTGTTTTGGGTTCCATTTAATTTTATTGCTTTGATTATATCACTTATTGTTTGTAATTTCCCCCTGGGACAGAGGGGTCATTACTCTGTTTGTTATTATTAAAATCGTTATTGAATTATTCTTGCAATGTTCAATATCTTCTTTATTGTACAACCGAAGCAGCTTGTCGTATGGAGTGCATCTGCGGCATGCAAACACAGAGCTTTGAAATCTTCACGTAGTCACTCACGTGACTCCGAAGTAAAATAGTAAGATTAAAGGAGAACTTACCAGTTTGAAATTTGATCTTTATTTTATGAGGAGTGACGTTGAGGGATTACGTGCCCTCCGCTACCACCCTCATAATCTAAGAGATCATCTGGTAGTTCTAGTCTTCTACGAGCCTTATTATGTTACTTCGGCTATTTGTTTCTGTGTTTTCATGCCGCTGCTTTGAAGCCTGGCGGGCCTTCTTCATGTAATCCCTCAACGTCACTCCTCATAAAATAAAGACCAAACTTCAAAGTGGTAAGTTCTCATTTAATCTTACTATTTTATCTCGTGCAGTAAAGAAGCCGGCAAACATTAAATATCAGGTGGTGGAGATGTTTTAATGTGCATAGAGCTAAAATCAGAAAGCAAAACATAACAAATGTGCAAAATCTGAAATAAAATAAAATAAAACACACTCAGCATGTCAGGCAGCATCTACAGAGGTAGAAGAGAGTTAATATTTCAGTTTATTGTGTTGAAATGTTAACTGTTTCTCTCTCCTCAGGTGCTGCCTGACTTCCTGAGTATTTTCAATATTCATTATGGTCATAATTGATCCTTAGAAATCTCTTTGGTTTTTTGAATTTTAGACAGGTACATGGATAGGGCAGGTTTAGAGGGATATGTGACAAATGTAGGCAGTTGGGACCAGTGTAGATGTTACATGTTGGTCAGTGTGCGTTGGGCCGCATATGCATATGCCCCGCACATTAACACTACCTTGCACGAGGTTCAATTTTACATTTATGCCAAGCCAATTAACTTACAAACCTGCTTGTCTTTGAAGTGTGGGAGGAACCCAAGGATCTCGGAGAAAACCCACGCGAGTGACGGGGAGAACGTACAAACTTGGTACGGACAGCAGCCGTAGTCAGGATCGAACCCAGGTCTCTGGCACTGTAGGACAGTAACACTACCGCTAAACCACTGTACCGCCCTATAATAATAGATAATATTTTGTGATTCCTTTAATTGATTGAAAGATACAGCATGGAAACAGGTCCTTAGGCCCACCTGAGTCCATGCCAACCATTGATTACCCATCCACACTAGTTTTATGTTATCCCACATTCGCATCCACTCCCTTTGCACTGGCCAGTCAACCTACAAACCCGCACGTCTTTGGGATGTGGGAGGAAAACCAGAGCACCTACCCATGCAGAAATCCGTGCAGTTACAGGCAAACTCCACGCAGGCAGAATCAGAGGCCAGGGTCTGGTTGAATCCAAGTCCCTATCATTGTGAAGCACCAGCATTGCCATGCAAATGTTCAGACCTATTTATGATATGATATGATATATGATATGATATGTGATATTGGCCCAACCCACACTGACCAACATGCACCATCTATACTGGTTCCATCTGCCTGCATTTGTCCCATATCCCTCTAAACTTGTCCTATCCATGTACCTTTCTAAATGTTTCTTAAACGTTGAGATAGTACCTGCCTCAACGACTCCCCCTTCCAGTCAGGAATATCTTTTAGAAAATAGTTCAAATTATATTGTGAGAAATTTTAATCACTGGGTTTTCAACCAGCTGATGCCAATTAATTTGCTGGTTGACTGGAATAACTGACCTGATGCCTGGTAGTAGCCATCATTAGAAATGATGAATGCTATACCACAGTGATCACTGTATTGTGTGGGCAGTTCCTGTGAATTTAGTGGCAAGCATTACATTCCAAGCTGACTGCAAAATCCGAGACAACATTTTTCACGTCCTCTGGAGCCAACACATGGTTTGAGATTGAATTTGGCTGATGGGTCCAAAGAAACCATGTTGCCTACTTGCCTATCTACATAAATTACACGTCTGGTCCTCCAGCCATGCACCAGCCATACTTGCTGTATCTGGTACAGACCCATTCACTTAAATGGAGTTGAAGGCCTACATTACAAAACATTTGCCAATCAAATACATAGCATCTGAAGTTCCTTGTTACTCCATCATTGATGCTTTTTAGAGTCATAGGGTCATACAGCATGGAAACAGATCCTTTGGACCAACTTGCCCACATCAACCACACACTAACTACAATAGTCCACCTGCCTGTGTTTGGCTCGTATCCCTTTGAACCTATCCCATCCATGTACCTGTCTAAATGCTCTCATATCTAAGTTACCTGTTTTAGTGTGCCCTAAATGTGTTTTGGACAAGCACAGTAGCCAATCTCACACAGCACAACTTACAAATGTCAATGATGATTTTTTTTTTTGTTGCTGGTTGGGGGACATTGAGTGGACTTGACCTTTGCTTATAGAATGAAGGAAATTTTCTGTTTCCAGCTAACAGATCGACAGTGCCTTGATTTCATGTATCATCTGGAAATAGTATGTCGATAAAAGGAACTTTGTACTGAAACTGTCAACCTCCATTAAGTGCAGTGACTTGAACTTGGGCCGGAGGCCACAGTTTTCTGACTCGAAGGTAAAAAGGGTTAGTAACTGAGCCAAGGCAGCAAGAAAATCATTGTTTTTATGACCTTTCAGAAATAAATATTTACCAGGATGGAAACAATTTACGTGGAATTTGGCAGTACTGTGAAAAAGCAAGACACTAGAAATAAGTGTGATGGAACATTTTCCACTTGCCTAAATAATTACAGCTCCAACAGCACTACAGAAGCTCAACACGGTCAACTTAACTGGCGTATTATTCACCAAGCTGAGCATTCACTCCCTCTGTCACCAGTGACTGCAGGATGTATCATCTACAAAATGTTCTGCAGTAACTCGACGAGTCTTCTTGGGCTGTACCTTCCAAAGCTGTAGCTCTTCCATCTGGAAGGAAGCACGCCAATGGGAAAGTCATCATCTGCAAGTCTCTCTTCAAAATAAGTGCAATCTTGATGAAACTATGCTGTCAATCCTTACTAGCTGGACTAGAATCTTGGAACTCCCACGCCTGTGGATGCACTTTGATGTCAGATTTAGATTACAGATGTGCACCATTAATCCATGGATGCTGACAGAGGGGGCTTGCATCTGTCAGCATCTAGGGGGTTTAAATTCAAATAGTTAATAAAAATGGTTTTAGAGCTATTCTTAGGAATGGTAACGCTGTGGGTGGTGGTTGAAGCAGATACTGTACATTCGTGGCATTTAAAAGACTTATGGATTGGCATATGGAAATGCAGGGAATGGAGGGATATGGGTTATGTACAGGTAGATAAGTGGTGGTCTTGGCTGTCATGTGGGCTGAAGGGCCTGTTCTTGTGCTGTACTGTTCCATGTTCTATGTTTTATGTTTTATATAACCGTGAAATGCGTGTCGCGTCGTGAAGCCACATTTTAAGCACTAATGTCCTTCAAGGGAAAATTAAATCTGCCATCTTTTCGTGGACTCTTGAATCTGTGGACTGTGTTTGATTCCAGACTGACCAATTGGGTTGATTTTTAATTGTCTCCTAACTTCAAAGGCAATTAGACAGGTACAACACAACAATGCAAGCAAACAGGACAAGCCCAATATGCCACATTGGGCCAAAGGGCCTGTATTGGTGCCATCTTAAACCAAAATGTCACCTATCCATGCTCTCCAGAGATACAGCCTAGCCCAACGATTTACTCCAGCACTTTGTGTCTTTTTTTTTGTAAACCAGCATCTGCAGTTCCTTGTTTCTACTTCTTAATCATCTGTGTTCCTGGTTCCGCAATTTTTTTTGGACTCTTGCTGCTTTTGTCTATTTGCTCCTATGTAGTACCTGTTTGATCCTTTTCAGGTGCAAAGTGAATGGCCTCATATTTTCTGTTTGTCCATTTTGCTGACTTAATATCTTTCAGAATTTCACGCATTGCTTAATACACCTTTTTTTGTCTTTTGTGGAATGAAAAATTGGACATGTAGTTTTCTAACTTGGCCTTCTGTCATTTAAGAATATAATTAATATTTCTGGTTGAAACACAGATAGTTGGAAATGCATACTAATGCACATTCCTACCATTCTGAATACCTGCTCATTATTTATACTCCCTTGTCCCTCGGATTGGGCTGGGGGCTAGTTGCCGGTTTGAGAATCATCGGCAGAATTCCCTGCCTGCACCCTACTGAGTACATTGGAACATAGAGTTGTCAAGTCACTGAGCTGTACAGCATGCAAACCGGCTCTTCCGCCCACCTTGGCCATACAAGTTGGCATACAGGGCTCGTCCCATTTGCCTGCATTTGGCCCATATTCCTCAGTCAGTCCAAAACAAATTCTGGTGCTGCCTAGACAAGAGACAACCTATCCATGTTCTCCAGGGTTGCTGCCTGACCCAAGTACTCAAATACTCTAGTATTGTATTTTGCGTCTTTTTTTCAGACAAAAGAGGGGCTAGCCCAGAGGATACATGTAGGGTACAGAACTTCTGACATTTTCTGACAGTTAAAATAAGCTACAGGGCAGCATGGTGGCGCAGTGGTAGAGCTGCTGCCCTACTGCGCCAGAGACCCAGGTTCAATCCCGACTGCAGGTGTTGTCTGTACGGAGTTTGTTCGTTTTCCCCAAGACCACGTCGGTTTTCTCCGAGATCTTCGGTTTCCACCCATACTCCAAAGATGTACAGGTTTGCAGGTTAATTGGCTTGATATAAATGTAAATTGTCCCTAGTATGTGTAGGATAGTGTTAATGTGCGGGGATTGCTGTTCCGTGCGGACTCGGTGGGCCGAAGGGCCTGTTTCCGTGCTGTATCTTTAAACTAAACTAAACTAAACGTCCTAATTTCACTTCCTCCTGCCATGCATAGCCAAGTTCTTAGACAGGTCAACAAATTGTCCACAATTTCCCAAGTGTGAACTTTAGCTTGCAGCATTTTTTAAACGCTTTACCAAATGTCTTCTAGAGATCCAGATGAATGACATCACCGACCGCTTTTATCATCTCTTTAAACGGTTCCATCGGATTTAAGATTCTCTAATCAGCTAAAAATGTTCAAACTTTTCAGTCAATTGGTCCTTAATTGCCGACTCTAGTCAGACAGCAGATGTTGGTTCTGCTAACTACTCTCTTATCCCCTTACTTCTCTTATTTGATTAAATAGCAGAAAGCAAAGATCATGAGAGGAATCATAGTGTAAATGCATAGATCATAGTGTAAATGCAAATAGTCTTCTATGCAGAGTAGGGAAATTGAGAAACAAAGGACATAGGTTTAAGGTGAGGGGGATGAGATCTAATGGGAACCAGAGGGGCATGTTTTTCTACACTACGTGTGGGAGGTATATGGAATGAGCTGAGCCAGAGGTGGTAATTCAGGCAGGTACTGACAAGTACATGGATAAGATTGGTTTAAAGGGATATAGGCCAAATGCAGGCAGGTGGGACTAGTGTAGATGGGGCATGTTGATCGGCATGGGAAAGTTGGACCAAGGCACCTGTTTCCACATTGTATGGGTCTATGGCTATAACTCAAGGCTGAGTTTTTTGATCTACTGCAACAGATTCAGATTCCGATTCGGATTTCGATTCAAACTTTATTGTCATTGTGCAGTGTACAAGTACAGAGACAACGAAATGCAGTTAGCATCTCACCCAGAAGTGCGAACACAGAATAATGGAACAGTGAAATATATATATGCATATACAGTAGCAGTAGTGCAATTTTCGCGGGGGGGGGGGGGGGGGGGGGGGAGGGGAGAGGGGTGAATGAAACGGTGCTTGAACGAAACATCTTGGAAAGATTTTGTTCAGAATATCAGAAATGGTCTCACTAAATTGCTCTTAAACCTGAAATATAGGAGACTTGGTCCACATGAGTTGTCAGCATTGGGGGACATGATTATCCGTATCACTTTTATTTTATTGCCCATAATCTCTGTGAGAACTTGTTCAATAGATGGGATCTCTGTTTACCGCAATGTCCAAGACAGCACCTCTGCCACAAAAGGGCACAATGTACTGGAATAACTTAGCGGGTCAGACAGCATCTCTGGAGAACAAAGATAGGTGATGTTTTGGATCGGGACCTTTCTTCAGCTCGGATGAATATGGATAGGTGACATTTGGGGTTGGGACCTTTCTTCAGCTCTGGAGAATATGGATAGATGGAATTTTGGGTTAGGACCCTTCTTCAGTCTCTCTCAACCCACACCCGCCCTCCCCAACACAATCAGTCTGAAGAAGGATCCTAACCCAAAAAATCACCTATCCATGTTCTTCAGAGATGCTGCCTTACCCGTTGAGTTACTCCAGCAAATTGTGATCTTTTGTGTAAACCAGCATCTGCAGTTCTTTGTTTCTACTTCTCTGGTACAACATGTACACGGTACTATACTGGAAGGAAGTATAGAACATAGAACAGTACAGCACAGGAACAGGTCTTTCAACTCACAATGTCTGTGTCGAACATGATGCAAAGATAGACTAATCATATCTGCCTGCACATAATCCATATCCCTCCATTCCTTGCATATCCATGTGACAATCTAATAGCCTCAAAACATGATCCCTCCTTTCCCCAATGATTTATTGTGTAAACAGAGGAGTGGCACAGTGGTGGAGTTGCTGCCTTACAGAGCGAGAGACCCGGGTTCGACCCTGACTACTGGTATTGTCTGTACAGAGTTTGTACCTTCTCCCCTGAGTGGATTTCCTCCGCGTGCTCCGGTTACCTTCCACACTCCAAAGACGTGCAGGTTTGTAGGTTAATTGGCTTTGGTAAAGTTGTAAATTTGTCCCTAGTGTGTGTAGGATAGCGCTAGTGTACAGGGATCACTGGTTGGTGTGGACTTGGTGGGCCAAAGGGCCTGTCTCTGCGCTGCATCTATAAACAAAAAAACACTAAATTTCCCATCTGTCCCCAATATCCTTTCCTGCAGTTGTACTGTGGTTGCGGTGAGTGAGCTCTTTAAGCTCAAACTAACTTCCTAGCATTCAGCTGTACTATTAAATGGTAGCTGCAAACATTCATACTGTGAACCACATTGGTTTCCTTTAGTGCTATTGTCTGTTCAAAATGAAATGGCCAAGAATCAAGGATCAAGATTCAAGAGTGTTTAATTGTTTTATGTACAAGCAATGAAACAATGAAATCCTTACTTGCTGGAGTTTAACAGGCCCATAAATACAATAACACATAGATAGTATATAATAATCGAAATACAATATATTAGTAAACATAATACTAGGTAACCATAATTGTGCCAAACCGTCCAAAAAAGATCATGGTTGCTGAGGTTAGTGTTGCTGAATTTTCATGAGCCTGATAGCTGCTGGGAAGAAGCTGTTCTTGAACTTGGAGGTCATGGTTTTCAGGCTCCTGTATCCTCTTCCTGGTGGTAGTGACAAGCTGAGTGTGTGGTCAGGGTAGTGTGGGATAAGATCTGGATACATTAGCATTCTGTACAGCATCTGTTTAGCATGACAAAAGCGGGTGAAATCCAATTTCCAGGCAACAATCTGTAACAACACTTGGATCACATTTAAACAAAGCTCCTGGATGAATGAATGTTCAGAAGGAGTTGATAGAACCACAAACGGTGGGATCTCTGCAGTGAAAACATGCACCGCACAATTCTTGACACTGGGATTGCAAAGTACTAATTTATTGTATTTTATATTATTATATGGGCCCGTTAAGCTGCAGCAAGTAAGAATATCATTATTTCACTGTTGGTCCATATGACAATTAAATACCCTTGACTTTTGACTCATTAAGACAAGAAAGGAAACCAATTCTGCCCATCAAGATCTTGCAGGCTCCCTGTAAGTAAAACTACATTAGTTGTTTCCCAAGGCAATTTCTCTTGCTTCAAATGTCTTTTTAATGACAGTTTAATTGGATAGCAATGGCAACAAGGCAGTTTAAAGAACTAAGGTAGTCAAACATTTCACCTGTAGGATTTTCTCATCCCTGAGAAGTGTTCAAGTAAATCACCATATAACAAATTGCAATTGTCTTCCCAACAACGGTCGGATTGGAATAGACTTTGCCTCAAAGCTGGTGGCTCTCACGCTCTCTGATTAATAGGCTTGAGATCTGGTTCTCAATGCCTTGAAATTATGATTTTGTTCTCTCTTCCCCAAGCTGCTTTGAGTTTCCTAATTCAAAGAGTAAATCCCATTGTACAGCAGTACAATATCTTCAGATCGCTATCTTCAAAGACTCGGTCTATTAGCTAAACCGCATGTTGGTGGTGAGGGTGGGCCTCAGAAATAGGTTTGATAGAATTTCACCTGCTACGGCATCAATTGCTGAGGCAATGCAACTTCAAATTTCTTTCCAGTTGTCACTCAGACCAGCGTGGTAACAGAACATGCCCAGACGTTTACCAACGCAAGCACAGATGCGACGGTGTGCACACCATTCCTTCATATTTCTCACGGTAATTATTTTATACATCCAAAGAAACGTGTTTGAATTATTGAGTCTAAACCTGCTGTTTCTCCCTATCTGGTCTGAATATGCTGGATTTTTAATGAATTTTCAGACTCAGATTAATAAACCTCCCGCTGTTATATTCAAAAAAAAAATTTTCAGCCTGTGGACAATGCTGGCGATCTAAACTCCACCCATTATGGACCACACAGACTTTGGAGACTCGGACATGAGTTTACAGGATACTTTTTTCAGTTGAAGTGGTATGAACTGGATTGATAGGTAGAAACAACATGGTATAAGAGAAGAAAATATCAGCAATAGGGAGACCGTGTTTCACAGCGCAGGAAGGTTTCAGGTTCAATCTCAATGTTATTTAGCTGGGATCAGCAAGAGTTGGTCATATTCACAGCTCTGAAGGAGAATAGGAGCAAAGACTCCTGCTCTTGACTGCTATTTGATATTTCTAGCTGCGATATGTCAAAGCATGATCTGGCCCAAGGATAGGATCCGTCTCATTTGTGCTACCTGGCCACACTCTCAATCACTATTGCCATCGGGAAGAAGGTACAGGAGCCTGAAAAACATGACCACCAGGTTCAAGAACAGCTTCTTCTGATGGTTGCTTCTTCCCAGCAACCATCAGGTTCTCTAACCCTGCACTAACACTACCTCAGCAACCATGATCTACTATAGACTTTTGTTTTGAGCGAACCACTGACTATTTGTGTGTTTTGCATTAATTGGTCTATAAAGCTGTAGCAAGTAAGAATGTCATAGTTCTGTTGCAGGTACCTATGACCATTAAACACTCATGACTCTTGAATAAACAGCCAACTCATTGCCAAGGGTCAAAGCTAAATAAAGGTAGGTTGGCAGAAGAGGGGAAGGTTTAAAATCTCCTGGCTCTGAGCTATTTCTCAAACCCTGTCCTTTAGGATATTTGGTGGCAGTAATTGGAGTGATAAACATGTTATAAACATTACTTTGCAGACCCTGAGATTACACCGTGATGCAGCAATTAAAGCTAATACTTCACAGGTCCTACAACCCAGGTTCAACCCTGATCTTCAGTACTGCCTGTGTGGAATGTGCTCATCCTCTCTGTGGCTAAATAGGATTCCCTCAGATGCTCTGGTTTCCTCCCACATCCCAACGACATGTGGGTTAGTAGGTTAATCAGCCACTGTAAATTTTCCCTGGTGTGTAGGTTAGTAGTTGAAACTGGGGAGAGTGGATGGAAATGTGAAGAGAATAAAATATTCGATACGATAGTGGTGTTTAAGAGGGTTCTAGATAGGCACATGGATATCCAAGGCATGGATGGATATGGATCATGTGAGATTAGTTTATCTTGGCATCATGATCGGCACAGACATTGTGGGCCAAAGGGCCTGTTCTTATGCTATATTTTTCTACAATATGCGCTATGTTCCAGTGTTAACGATGTTTGATGGTTTGCATGGGTTGGTGGATTGAAGGGCCTAATTCTGTTCTATTATATGACCACTAGTTTATGACTAAAAGGTACTCGGAAGCACATGGAAATCATGTTTTTCAGGCTCCTGTACCTTCTTCCCGATGGCAATAGTGATTGAGAGTGTGGCCAGGTAGCACAAATGAGACGGATCCTATCCTACAGGTGACTGATAACCTAAGGCTCACACAGAATGAAAACAACCTCGAAAGCCAAAACAGATGGCATTAAGCTAGTATCCTTAAAGTCAATATATCGAAACAACACCATTGATTATGTTGCGGTTGGAAATCATATGCTGCTCATACTGAGTCGAGTTTTTAAAATGGTACCAATCAAGATAGATTCTCACACATGCATTTAAAAGATTGAAACCAGATGAGGAAGGTCTATTGATCTATCCAACAACACCCCAAGATTCTGGAAGGATGTCCTCAACAATGTCTCAAAAGACCCAATGCATCAAGTGGGAAGATCACCAGCATTCCTGACATAACATAGGACTCGTACGTACATGACCCTAGAATCTAAGGATTGCCATCACTATTGACAATTCCACAGCATGTACTTCAATATATATTACGGAATACAAGGTCTGGAATAACTCAATGGGTCAGGCAGCATCTGTGGACAGGCAACATTGCCTATCCATTCCTTTCACTAATGTAGCCAGACCCATTAAGTTACTCCAGATCCTTGTGTTTTGCACAAGATTTCAGCATCTACAGTTCCTGATGTTGTATTCAGAAAAGCATTGGATATGCTACGCATCCTGAGAAATTCCACTAAACACTTCCCTCCGATCCAAAAACAAGTTATCATTATGCTGTGTTTGCAGTTATTTAGCTAATTTTCTATCTACCCTGCTCCAGTCCCTCATACTCCCTGCCTTCCAGTACTGATAACAAGTAGATGATGTACTACATTATCAAATTCCTTTTGGATAATCATATACACCACATCAGCCTTGTTTCCCTTGTCAATCCATTCTATAATGTTATGAAAAGTCTCTATCACATTAGTTACATAGAATTTGTCTTTATCTGGCTTTATTGGCCTCATTACATCCATGCCGATGAAGGTGCTATGGAGGCATTGGAAGCTGGTGCCATTTGCCTGTATTTGTCTCATATACCTTTAAACCTTTCCTATGCATGAACCTGTCTAAATGTATTTTAAACAATGTTATGGTACTTGCCTATACCACTCCTTCTGGCAGGTCGTTCCATATACCCATCATCCTCTGTATGCAAAACCTTCCCCTCTAGGGCCCCTTTTAATCTTTCCCATTTTACCTCAAATCTAAACCCTCTCCTTTCAAACTCATTTAATCTGAGAAAAAGACTGTGACCATTCAATTTATCTGTACCCCTCTTGATTTTACAATATTCCTTGACTTACTTGACTCCAGGGAAAATAATCCCAGCCGATCCAATTGATCCTTATAATTCAAGCCCTCCAGTCTTGGCAGCATGCATGTGAATAATTTCCCACATCCTTCCGATAGTATGATGACCAAAACTGCATATACAATCTTGCATTGTCTTGTTAAACTGTACTCTGACCAGTGGTGTACTGCAGGGATCAGTGTTGTGTCTATTGTTGGTCATTTGTTTTAATGATTTCGATGAGTATGTGGGTGGGCGTGATAAGTAAATCTGCAGATTACACCAAAACTGGTGTTATGGACAGTGAAGAAGTTTGTCTCGGGTTACTGCAGGCTCAAGATCAACTGGGAAAGTGAGCAAAGAAATGGAGGATGAAATGACAATGCCATCACAGTTGTTGCCAGTATCACAGGTTGTCATGAGTTACCATTCGGGGAGAGAGATAAAACACCGGGTGGGGTGGTGTCGCAACACCAACTTCTAGCTCAACGTCAACAACATCGAGGAACTAATCATCGTCTTCAGAAAGGGGGAGTCAAGAGATCATACACCAGCTTGTATCGATGGTTTGCCACTGGAGAGAGTTAACAGCTTCAACTACCTTCATGTTAACTTCTCAGATGTAATGGCAAACAAGGTGCACCAGTGCCTCTACTTTCTCAGAAGTTTGCAGAGATGCAGTATGTCATTGAATACACTAACAAACGTCTACAGATGCACTAAGAAAGTATCCTGTCTTTTTGTATCATGGTCTGTGACGACAGTTCCAATACACAGGAACACAAGAGGCTGCAGAATGTGTCCTGGTCCATCACGGCACAGCCCTCCCCACCGTCAAAAGCATCTTCATGAGATGCTGACTTTTGAAAGTTGTATCTATCATCAAGCATCCCCACCATCTTGGCCTCGCCTCTTCTCGCTGCTACCACCGGGCAGGAGGTACTGGTGCATCTTGTTTGTGATCACATCTATGTGCTAAGCCCAGGACAGGCTACCTGAGATGTATTTTACCTGCCAAGGATATCATGTTAACTTTTTGCCTTCCTTATTTTCTTCTACACCTGCATCTGTTCTACATTCTTAATACACCTCAAGAGATTTGTTTGAACCCAACCATCTATATCTAACATTTGCCACCTTCCTTTCCTTGACCAGAACCTCAATATCTCTCAAGAACCAGGGTTATGTGGCACAATTAGGAGGATGGTATCAAGTCTAGAGTATAGAGAGCGCAAGGAGGATGATATTAGACTTCAACGAGATATCGAAAGATGGTAAAATGGGCAGAGGAGTAGCAGGTGTAATTTCGGGCTAGGATATGTGAAGTGCTACACTTTGGTAGGAAGAATGTGGATATAAAAGGAAGATTAAAATTCTAATAAATGTACAAAAACATAGAGATCAGGGGATAGAACATAAAACAGTATGGCGCAGGAACAGACCCTTCGGCCCACAACATCTGTGCTAACATGATTCCAAGTTAAACTAATCTTTTCTGCCTGCACCTGATCCATACCCCTCCATTCCCTGCATATCCATATACCTACCTAAACCTCCCTTGAATGTCCCTGTCTATCTGCCTCCACCACCAGTTCTGGCAGCACATTTCAAATTCCCATCACTCTGTGTGAAAAACATGCCCCACTCATCTCCTCTAAACTTTTCCCCTTCCACCTTAAAGCAATGCCCTATTCTTTGAAGTGTATGCATGTTTCATTGGAAGTAGCAGAGTAGCAGGTACAAGTGGTTTATAAGCTCCAGGGATCTGGTATCATGGGGAAATTATGAAGAGAGGAACTATGCACAAAATGCTGGAGTAACTCAACGGGTCAGGCAACATCTCTGGAGGAAAGGAAGTGGTGAGGAACTGGCTGGATTGCTATTACCTGGAGACAGCATGGAGTCTTGTGCTGAATGACCTCCTTCAATAATTGCCACAGTCGGCTGTGGTTGCCAAGTCACTGGATATTTTAAAGTGGAAATTGAGAGGTTCTTGATTAATAAGGGTGTCATAGGTTATGGGGAGAAGGCGGGAGAATGGGGCAGAGAGGGAAATATGGATCAGCCACGACTAAATGGCAGGGCAGACTGGATGGGTCAAATGGCCTGATTCTGCTCCTATGGCTTATAAAATCAGGAAATACCATGGCCAAGGAATCCCGGTTGAAATGTAGACAGAGGGACATCTGACCTTCCTGATGAGGTTTCCAATGGTAGTGTTGGGAGAATTTAGATTGAAAAAGAACTGCTTTGTCAAAGCAGAATGATCTGCACATTGTCCCTTCATTTGTACATGGGACTACACTCCCAGTGTACATAGTGATCTACACTCAATTTGCCTTTCAAGTTACTGTCAGAATTTGAGGAGCTAGACCTGTTGCTCTGTCCCAAAGCTGCTCGTTCCCCTTTTTGTTGAAACAAGGTGGAAAAATAGCGTGCTTGGTGGTGGGATTTTCTTTGTCCTGGTTTAATATAGCATTTGTACAAGAGCGGCAGGGGAAGCCGAGGCCAATATTTGGGAACTGAAGCAATACAGAGACAGACAAAAGCTGAAACCCGCCCACAACAATAATCACCCTTTCACCTCATGCACAATTTGAACCCAAACATTTGTTGAATGTGGGGCCATTCATCAAGGCAATAAAACCCCGCGAGGAACACATAATCTGTCTGGGTTTTTGAACTTGCGTTTTTCAATTAAATATGTTAAATTAGCATTGTATCCCTTAGAGAATCCAAGCTTTATTTGTTCTGTTTCGGTTTTGAGGAATTATCTTCAATCCAGTTTAGCTCTACTTCTCTCAACTATATTAGCCACCCTCTAACTCTTTGTTCTTTGCTAACTTCCCAGCCCCAATCTTCGTGCAATGAACCGTGTTCCCTGTTAGCATTGGCAGGGAACACTGGCTTTGTGAACTGTAGCCCTGCTGTAAGAGGGGATATTTGTTGCCAGCTTTCAACCCACGGGCAGAATATCTGGCACAGTAACAGAACAGCTTGAACAGATGAATGAACTAGCCATGCCTTTCAGAGCTAATTGATGAAGATAATGGACCAGACAGGTGGGTCAGCATCGGAAACCAAAGTACTCAAGTAGAATGCATGCAGTGGTAAAGAAATGAGTTGTTGTGTTCATCGCTCCTTGATCTGCCAGTGCCTTCTGCAGGAAAATAAAATGCAGACAGTTGGTTACCACTTCCAAAACATTGGTTTCTGTGAGGAAAACTATTGCCCCAATTTAAGGAGCATACTGACTGGTTGTATCACGTCCTGGTTCGGTATCTTGAACAGTGCCCAGTCCAACACAGGTACTGTCCACCCCATCATTGAAAGGATCTGAAGGGGGTGTTATCTCAAAAAGGCAGACAATTTCACCAAAGGCCCACACCATACAGGCCACACTCTCATTTTACTCCTATCATTGGGACGAAGGTGCAGAATCCTGAAACCATGAGCACCTGGTTCAAGAACAAGTTCTCCCTAGCAGTCTCTTCACCACTGCACAACCCTAACCTCAACAACCAGGATCTTGTATTGATTGTGTCTTTGATTGCACGCAAGTTCAAAAACCCAGACAGATTATGTGTTCCTTGCGGGATTTTATTGCCGATGAATGGCCCCACATTCAACAAATGTTAGGGTTCAAATTGTGCATGAGGTGAAAGGGCGATTATTGTTGTGGGCGGGTTTCAGCTTTGGTTTTACACTATTATCGTTACCTAGAAATACTGTTATTAACTTAGTTTATCATTGATTATTATATATTTATCAGTGTGTTTTGCCTGTTAAGATCAGCAAGTGAGAAATGCATTGTTCTTTTGTCAGTACATATGAAAATTAAACACTCTTGTCCCTCTTGCCTTGATTCGCGACTCTTCCATCACAGCTTTCAACACTCTCCCGAATCACTCCAAATATTTGGAAGTTTCTCTCTTTAATCTGTGTGAAAAGGCTTCTGGTAATCTCAAATTATTGTGAATGAAAGTTTAATCAATCATTCCTTCACTTTTGCTGCTTAATTAGTAGTAGTTTAGTTTAGATCTAGTTTTAGTTTAGAGATACAACATGGGAACAACAGTGAAGCCAACCATCGATCACCCTTTCATAGTAGGTCTCTGTTATCCCACATTATCATCCACTCCCTTCACACTCGGGGCAATTTACAGAGACCAATTAACCTACAAACCTGCACGTCTTTGGGATGTGGGTGGAAACCAGGGCACCTGGAGGAAACCCATGCTGTCACACGGAGAACATGCAAACTACAGAGGTTAGGATTGGACCCAGGGCATTGGAGGTGTAAGGCAGCAGCTCTTTTAACTGTACCATTGTGCTGCCCTGCTATCTTGGTTAGCCTCCACTCTAAGCTTTCTATTTGCCTTAGATAAACACAAAAAGCTGGAGTAACTCAGCGGGTCAGCCAGCATCTCTGGAGAAAAGGAATAAGTGACGTTACGGGTTGAGACCTTTCTTCAGACTTCTATTTGCCATGTTCGTTCTGTTCCAGTGTCAGTGCTGAAAACCCCATACCTAGGTGTGTTACATTCTCCCATGTATTACAACTCGGGTGGGGGAACAATTCAAATAAGACACGTCAAGGGAAATGAAAAGCAGATTTCCTCTCTGGTTGCCTTGCATGTGAACTGTGCTAAGTACAGGTCTGGTGTCCTTTAACCACGGCAGCTGCTGATGACTGTAACACGCAAAGCACAATGCAAGCATGCAATGCAGTCTGGCTAAATTTTCACCTGCAGGCTGAAGAAGATTCTTTATTTACTCAGATTTATTGTTGTTCACCCGCTACACAATGTGTAAGATGAATGTGAATGCAATGGAATGCCAGTAAATACTTTAATTAAAAAAAGATGCTACTTCATGACAAGACCTGTCTACAATCAGGGGGCAGCTGATTGCTGCTATGCATTGATATCCTCTCCCCTCAGTGCAGCTCATCTGTTGTGCAAAAACATAAAGAGACTGCTGGTTCATTATTTGCAAATTGTGTTGATGGTAACATTTTGCTGTATGCGTGACTGTGTGATATTTCGAACTTTCGTTTAACGATTAAGTTGAGAAAGAGGTCACTTTTTTTCCCCAGTGGAATGAACTATGTTCAAATAAATGCCCAACAAAACCAGGTAGAGCAAGTGACATAGACACAAAATGCTGGAGTAACTCAGCGGGACAGGCAGCATCTCTGGATAGAAGGAATGGGTGACGTTTTGGGTCGAGACCTTTCTTCTGAAGTCTGTGTCTGAAGAAGGGTCTCGACCCCAAAAAAATGTTCCCGATGTTGGGGGAGTCCAGAACCAGGGGTCACATTTTAAGAATAAGCGGTCGGCCATTTAGGACTGAGATGAGGAACAATGTTTTCACCCAGAGAGTTGTGAATCTCTCTGAGGCAGTGGAGGCCAATTCACTGGATGTTTTCAAGAGAGGGTTAGATATAGTTCCTAGGGCTCACGGAATCAAGGGATATAGGGAAAAGCAAGAACGGGGTATTGATTTTGGATGATCAGTTACAAGCATATTGAATGGAGGTGCTGGCTCGAAGGGCCGTGGCCTACTCTTGCACCTATTTTTTATGTTTCTATGTTTCTCTGTCTATCTTTAGTTTAATCCAGGATCTGCACAGAGCTAGTGTCATGTTAATTTAAAAATGAAGGGTAAGATGTTAAGAATACAAGCAGCTCTTGGCTCCCAATGACCTTAAGGCCTTGGCTCCAGAGCTGAGCTGCTAGAGGAATGGGTCACAACAAGGAGTGACCAGGCTTGCAGGCAGCACACCCCGTGGCCCCGACCCCAGCACTGGTCTGACCACTTGTGCCCTCAAGGGATATTTTCACTGATTAAATGTCTCTGAAAATAATTTAGATTGTATTTAAAACAATAAAAATCCATGAAAAGCACATTAATCACATTTAGGGCAGCATAGTGGCACAGCTGGTAGAGCTGCTGCCTCACCGCGCCAGAGACCCGGGTTTGATCCTGAACTTGGATGCGGTCTGTGTGGAGTTTGCACGTTCTCCCTGTGACTGCCTGGGTATTCTGCAGGTGCTCTGGCTTCCTCCCACATCCCAAAGACACACGTGTTTGTATGTTAATTGGCCTCTGTAAATTGCCTCTAATGTTCAGTGGGTTAATGTGCAAGTGGGATAACATAGAACTATTGGTGGACTCAGTGGGCCGATGAGCCTGTTTCCATGCTGTATCTCTAGTGTAAAGGGAAAAAAAGTGGGATGAGAAGTAGCAAGTACAAGTATAACCAATAATGAAACATGACTAATCATGACTTCCTTCTGATGAATTCCATTCATTTGGATCTTTGAAGATACTGGGCTATACTTTAGCACAAAAGAATAATAAAATCTGAGCATTACGATATCCTGTAATGGAACAACCAGGTTTCGAGGATTCAGATCAATGGCGGGGAGAGAACACTGCAAGATTACAAATAAACTGAGTTTATTAAAGTATAGTGAAATACAGTAAAAGGGTAAGTAGATTAAATAAGTCAAACATCACCCATTTCTTCTGCTTGTCAGGTCCTCATTGGTACGAGTAGCAGCTGGTAGCAACAAGTCACATGCCTTGCTCCCACTTGCTGGAGACTCCGTAACAGTGGCCTGGCCTGGAGACTCGAGGGTACTGGCAGGGTCCCGGATCCCGGTCCAAGGTGAAGCCCAGTGTGATGACTCGAAGTATGAACTTGTATGATCAATAAGCCTGCACTTTGTCTTCTTATCACAGATCATCGTCTGCTTGGATCTGTCTTTTTCACACCTTAACCTTCTATATCTCTAGACTCCCTCTCTCCTGACTCTCAGTCTGAAGAAGGATCTCAACCCGAAACATCACCCATTCCTTCTCTCCAGAGATGCTGCCTGCCTGCTGAAATTACTCCAGCATTTTGTGTCTTCCCTAAACAGCAATCAAAAATATTTTAAAAAATAGGTACCCTCCTTAGTAATAGGAACAGGGATTATTCATTACATCAGGACTGAACTAACCTCAGATGTCTCTGGGAAGAAAGGTTGGTCCTGTCTTATTACTATACATATTTGAGGCTGCATGATCTGAAAAGCCTGTTTTAACCCTTACGTTACATATCCCAAGTCACTTTACATCCAACTAACCCCTTGCAAAGCATAGCCATATTTTTACTTTGAAAAGATGGCAGCTCCCAAAATCATTAATGAGCAGGTAATTTGTTTTAATATTGTTCAACGGGGGAAAATATCAGCCAGAATTCTGGGAGAATTTCATGTTACTCTTCAAAATATCCCCATTGGAATTTTTACTTCCGAAAAAGATTGTGATATTGGCTAGACTTTGTGCTCAGCTCCTTGGTGTAAGATGCAACCATTTATAACTCTCCATAGCAGACAAGTTTGTTCCTCTGAACCAAGATTACAGTATTAGGGGTATCATTAAATCCCCTCTTCTTCACCAAAGTGGTCATTTTTCATGTGCACAGTTACTAAGTGTTGTGAATAAACTTGTTCCTACTCTTGGATCCAGGCATCTGTGCTCAAGAATATTCAGTATATTGAGGCCAGATGGAGAGCCCTCGGTGACCAACAAATTACATCAGAAATACCAATAACCCATATTTACGTAGTAACTTGAAGTGAAGCATTAACAATATTGAAAATAAAATTGATAGACACAAAGTCCTGGGGTAACTCAACGGGTCAGGCAGCATCTCTAGAGAAAAAGGATGGGGGACTTCCGGTGGCGCTATGGAGTGAGTGGAACTCGCGCCATTCAGCTCTGCTAAAAATTGCATGAAAAACGGGGGTAAAAGCTACTCACCAGAGGAGAACAGGTGTGAACAGCTCCGGTAGCGTTAAAAAGGTGCGTGACGTCATCAGGCGCGCGACTTTAACAAGAAAATGTCGATGCATCGCTCCCCCACCAAGTAAAAAAGCCTGTGAAAAAGGAAGTAGGCCTCACTGGAGCCTCGGGCTCGAGTTTGAGTGCCTCCCAGGAAGATATTTTAAAGATGGATGACCTCAAAAGAATTATTATGGATAAGCTAAAAAAAATGCTTAAGGATATGAAAAAAGAATATAAAGAAGAAATAAAGATTTTAAGAAATGACATTTTGGTGTATCACGAAAATTTGAAAGAAGAGTTCAAAAAAGAAGTTATAACTACTGTAAAGACTATGATGGACGAATGGAAAGATAAAGCGGGTACTGATTTGCAACAACAGTTGGATGACGTAAACCGTAAAACTGGTGAGATGGAGTTGCTGCTGAATACCAATTTAGAACCTATTAAAACCTCACTTAACCAAAAAAATTACGTAATAAAAGAATTGACTGAATCAGCCGAGAAGAGTCTTGCCGAGAACAAGCGTTTATCAGAATTATTACACAAAATAACTGAGAAATGCATTGACTTGGAGGGACGTCAAAGGCGTCAGAATTTGCGTATTGTTGGATTGAGTGAAGGCTGAGAGGGAGATCAAGACCCTCAAAAATTTGCTGCAAACTCCTGAAAGATATTCTGAACTTGGACCAAGAACCTTTGCTGGGCCGAGCACACAGGGCATTGAGACGTACCCCTAGGAGGGATGCTCGCCCAAGACAGATGATTGTGAAGGTGGCTTACGATCATGTTTTTGAAGATATGATGAAGATAATAATGTGTAAGAAAAATCTCAAATATGAGGGAGACAACATCAGTATTTTCAGAGATTACCCTGCGGAAGTGGCCAAGAGAAGATCTTTATTTACAGAAACAAGAGGTATCCTGAGGAACATAAAGAAGCTGAGATATGGCCTGATGTACCCGGCAACATTAAGAGTAACTTATGATAACAAGGAGCGCCACTTCACCAAACATACAGAAGCTCTTGAATTCGCTCAAAACATTCAGAAGAAACTGGAAGAGGAAGAAGTAGAGGAAGAAGTAGATGAAGATGAACAACACTGAATATTATTGATCACTTACCTGATGATACTGCCCACCCACAGAAAAGGAGGAAGATTCACACTGAAGGAGGATCCGCAGGGAAGGAGGAGGAACAATGGACATGGACTTTACCTAGGGGTTAAGGAGGGATGGATGGATTATTAATAAATATAGTTTTGTATTACCTACCCCTTAAAAATGTACGTTAACTCTCCTAATATAGTGCTATGACACTAACTATATTTGATATTAGTAGTATTATTAATTAATTATTAAGTATATAAATTTAATACCCCACCCCGACATATAGTGGCAAAAACTGAGCTGGAATTATTAACATTTTTTTTCTCAGGGAAGTCCGTAGATTAATAGCCACACTAGTGTGGCTTACACTAATACTAACTACACTAATTATAGTTGTAGTCACTTTTTTCCCCCCTTACACTTTACTAACATCACTTACTTTACTCACATTTTTTTATTATTACTTTTATATTATGTATTTTATTTCATATTATATATTATATGGATTTAAGTATGATTGTTATTATATAGTTAGTTCAAAGAGACGTGTGTATAAGACAATGATACAGAAATTAAATTTAATCGATCTGATGTTTGGATATAGGATTGGGTTGGATGAGCTGAGATATCTACTCCATTATAAACCACCTTAATAATAACATGTATGACATAAATACTAGGATTGGGGGTGATGGAATCACCTTCTGTAGTTGGAATGTTAAGGGAATTAACGAACCAATTAAAAGAGGTAAGGTTTTAGCTCAATTAAATAGATTGAAATCTGATATTATTTTTCTCCAAGACTCACGCCTTAAAAAAGGTGCGCAGCATAGATTAACAACAAAATGGATTTCCAAAGTATATCACTCTTCATTTACACACAAGTCTAGAGGGGTAGCAATAATTATTCGTAAAGGTATACCTTTTAAACAAAGCTCAATAATAGAAGATATTGAGGGTAGATATATAATAATTACAGGTGAATTACATTCTAAAAAAGTAATCCTTATGAATATATATGGTCCTAATTTTGATAACCCATTATTCTTCAAGAAAATATTTAACAATATCCCTATATCCACTCAACATAATCTAATAATTGGAGGTGATTTTAATTGTACCTTAGATAATTATTTAGATAGATCATCAGTGAAAAGGAAAACCACTTCTAAGTCAAGTACACTTATAAATTATTTTATTAACACAGCAAACGTTAAGGATATCTGGAGAACAGATAACCCATCTGGTCGAGAATACTCATTTTTTTCCCCTGTATTTGGAACCTATTCAAGGATAAACTATTTTTTAATAGATTCAAAACTAATCCCATTTACGTATGACTCAAAATATCATAATATTATTATTTCGCATCATGCTCCATTAACATTTAAGATAAAATTAAAAGACATAACTATTAAAACCTCTAACTGGAGACTCAACCCCCAAATATTAAATGATAAGGCTTGTTATGATTACTTGGTAAAACAGATTAAATTATTTTTTGAAACTAATGACAAACCTGGAATTTCACCATCATTGCTTTGGGATACATTTAAAGCATTTATGCGTGGTGCGATAATATCAGCACACGCATACTTTAATAAGGAAAATCGAAAGACTCAACAAAAGTTGGAAAATGAAATAAAACAATTAGATATTGAAAATGCAATATCCCCTTCAAAGGGGCTAAGTAATAAAATGGCATCATTAAAATATAAGCTAACTAAAATATATTCAAATCAGTTTATTAAACTTTTTCAACAGACTAAACAAGTACACTTTGAATTTGGGGATAAACCACAAATATTACTGGCACGCCAGCTTAGAAAATTAGATGAGGAGAAAATGATACATAAAATTAGATCTGAACAAGGAGAAATATTGACTTTACCAAAAGATATCAATGATACATTTTTACAATATTATCAAAATCTTTACTCATCTAAACTAGCAGGACAACCAGATGGAATGGAAACATTGTCATATTAATAGTTTGGATCAGGAAGGTAGAGACTTGTTAAATGCTGATATATCAGTAAAAGATATTTAAGAATCAATTGGATCATTAAATAACGGAAAAGCCGCAGGCCCTGATGGCTTAAGTGTTGAATTTTATAAGATGTTTTATGATCATATCTCTCCACGTTTATATATAATATATAAATATGCTTATGAACAAGGAAAGTTACCAGAATCATTAAATGAATCTACAATTACACTTATCCTTAAAGCTGATAAAGATTTGGAAGACCCTGGCTCATACAGAGCAATAGCTCTTTTAAACACTAATCAAAAAATACTAACTAAAATTTTATCTCGGAGGCTAAGTTTAGTGATTAATAATTTAATACATCATGACCAAACAATTTTCATCCCAAAACGCTACTCATCTTATAATCTGAGACGTCTATTCAATATCATATACTCAAAAAGAGTGAATGATATTGAACTAGCTGTCATATCCTTAGATGCTGAAAAAGCATTTGACCAGGTTGAATGGCCATATTTATTTAAAATACTGCAGAAATTTCAACTGGGGGATAGATTTTCCAAATGGGTAAAAATCATATACTCAATCCAACTGCAAGTATATTAACAAATCAAATGTTATCAGCAAAATGTAATCTCTTTAGGGGTTATAGACAAGGATGCCCGTTAACACCATTACTATTTGCTCTGGTAATAGAACCATTAGCCAAAATGATTAGATCAGAACCAGAAATATATGGATATAATACCAAAACTACAACGAATAAAATATCTCTATACGCAGATGACATTTTAATTTATATTACAAAACCGGAGATTAGTATTCCTAATCTACTTAATGTTATAACTAAGTTTGGCACATTTTCTGGGTATAGAATTAACAGGAATAAAAGTGAAATTATGCCTATAACTGGAATAAAATCAAATATACTAGAACAATTCCCACTTAAAATAGTTACATTAATTCCTAGATATTTAAATTTGTCTGTATCTAAATTCTATAACTGTCCATTTAAATATAACGAAGGAAACTTGGGACGAAAGCCTACAATGTATACATCGTTGCTCATTAAATGCTAGACATATATTGATACAATTTTAACGTATTACATTATTACATTATTCAAAAACAAAATTAAATAGAATTTATCCTAACATTTCTTCTATTTGTGATAAATGTCAGAACTTGGAAGCTAACAACGCATAGTTTTGTAACATGTATAAAACTCAATTATTATTGGACAGAAATCTTTAGAGTTATCTCTGAAGTTCTTAAAATTAAACTGGACCCAGATCCAAAATTAATAATATTAGGAGTTCCGGATTCAAATCTAATATTAACAGTAAACCAAAGAAATTTCTTGGATTACTGTTTGATAATAGGGAAAAAATTAATATTGAAATTTTGGAAGGGAACATTATCCCCCACAATTAAAATGTGGACAGTGGAAATGTTGGAGACGTTGCATTTGGAAAGAATCAGATTTGTCCTAATGGACAAATATGAACTCTTTGAACAGATATGGTCTCCATATACAGAATATTTGAAGGGGTAGCTGTTCTTGGCATCACAACTCAATGGGTACCCGGCAGGATTAGATGAAAATAATTATTTTTGTTTTGGATTTGTATGCATGTCTCTATTGATATCATTATTTGAAATTGTGTTATTCACTATTAAGATGAATAATATATACTATAATATTTTTTTCTTTTTTCTTTTTTTTCCTCTTCTCTTTCTCTCTCTATATAATCAAAATTATTATTTAATCACCATTCTTATTGATTAAAATCTATTCTTTCCTTTTTCTACTTTCTAAAAAATAGTTTATAAGAATTATTTGTAACATCCGTATACTTATTGAAATAAGTTGGTTGTGTATTTGAAAAGTTGTTATACCGTTGTTATGATGGATTACTTCTAATAAAAATATTATTTAAAAAAAAAAGAAAAAGGATGGGTGATGTTATCGGGTCGGCAACCTTCTTCAGAATCTGAAGAAGGGACCCGACCCGAAACGTCATCCATTCTTCTTCTCCAGAGATGCTGCCCGACCCGTTGCTCCAGCGCTCTGCGCCCATCTTTGATGTAAACCAGCACCTGCAGTTCTGTGTTTCTACATCTTGAAATAAATTTTCGGTTTAGATCTGATCATTGAAAAGGAAATAATTGTTATGCCACATTCATAAATGTGCTGTTCCTTAAACCAACCTACAAAAGATGTTCATTTGTTTGAGACTTTGCAGATTTGTTAATTAACAGAATTGAGCTTTAATCAAGAAAACGATAGTGGTCTATAGGAGGCGCTGCCTCGAAAAGGCAGCCAATATCAGCAAAGACCCACACCACACTGAGCATGCTCTCGTTTCACTACTACCATTGGGAAGTAGGTACAGGAGCCTGAAACCAGCTTCATCCCAATAACCATCAGGGTCTTGAACACTGCACAACTCTAACCTCAGCAACTATGATCTTCTATTGACTTTGTGGCTTTGGTTGCACCACTGGGTTCACTTTTATACTATTTGGTTACCCAATATTACAGTTATGAATTCATTGAATTATTGATTATTATATATTTATCTGAGTGTCGTTGGGTTTACGGGCCTGTAAGCGGCAGCAAGTGAGAATTCCGTTGCTCTGTTGTTGGTAAATATGACATTTAAACACTCTTAACTCTTGATGGGATTCTCATATACACAGACCACCCCATCCCCCTCCTTCCCCCTCACTCCCAACAACCCTTCACTACTGCTTTATTTTCTCACAGCAAAGCGATAGCCTATTCAACCTCCTCATGTTGTTATTTATATGTTCTCCTCTTCACATGACAGTCATGGGCCAGCTTATACACTAACCAGATGTGTGATAGACTAACTGCTAACATTGCTGGAGCAGCTACATCAGCCAGGACACTTTGAAGAAAGAAGATGCCATGACCATCACTGCTGATAAATCACCATGACTCCATTGACTGGGAATGGAAAATATCCTGCTAACTTCTTAAACTATCTGGCAAAGTAAACACATTAAAAGCATGCAAAAATTGTGGTTTATTGGTGTAGAGACTAGAGATACAACAAATGTTTCAACTATTTACTTTTTGACAACCCACATTTTATATAAGTACATCATCTTTTCATTGGGTTTGACTATATAACATTAATTGCATGTAAGGTAAGACTGGGCATATAATGAAAGCTCCTGAGATATTCGGTCACATTTAAATGTGACAAATGAGCGCTCATCAGTACACATTCTGTTATTGAATAGTGTAGTATCAGTGATTTAGTATATTTTACACAAACATTAGCCCTAGTCATGATAGGAGGTATCTCCACGTATCAACACATTTGCTTATAGCAACTAACCACTACTGTTAAACAATCCTAAACAAGGACTGAATAATATTCACATAAATGTCAAAATAAAACTTCCTGGGAGAAATAGATAAAGCAAATTATTACCTTTCAGCACTCTTCATCCATATATCACAAACTCTGGATGAAGTCCTCCAGTACATTTTCAAGTTACTAAGCATCCAGTTCAGGATTTTTCAACCAACTATTATTCCGAATGGATTAAAATTGCAACTTTTATCCAGATATTCAACTATTCATTTGTTCTTGATCTCCCCACCATCGAAGGAATCTATAAGAATCAATAAGGCAGCCAGCATTATCAAGAAGCAACACCACACTGGCCATCCTCTCATTTGACTCCTGCCATCAGTAAGAAAGTATCGGAGTATGAAAACTGTAACGTCCAGGTTCAGGAACAGCTTCTTCCTAAATACCGTCAGACTATTGAACATTATGAATTCCAAATAATTCCAAACTGCCTTAATTGCTCTTAGGATTATGGGCTGTGTTTTGTTTTTGCATTGTTGTTTTTTTTATTGAACTTCTTCTCTTTTTGTTTGTTTATTATATTATCCAGTGAGTAGTTTAGTATAATTTAGAGATACAGAGTGTAAACAGGCCCTTCAGCCAACTGTCCATGCCAACCAGTGAACCCTGTACACGAGCACTATACTAAATAATACATGATCAAGGAATAAATTTTAGTTATTGCTGAGAAAGCTAAAGGGAAGTGGTGAGGTGACAGTGATTTTTGGAGAGTGGCGAAAGGGTGTCTGTATTTGGGGAGATGATCTAAGACTTTACTTTAGACTTTAGAGATACAGCGTGGAAACAGGCCCAGTCCACGCTGACCCGTAATCACCCCGTACACTAGCACTGTCTTACACATGGGACAATTTACAATTTACAGAAGCCAATTAACCTACAAACCTGTACATCATTGGAGTGTGGGAAGAAACCGAGCACCTGGAGAAAGCCCATGTGGTCACAGGGAGAATGTACAAACAGACAGCACACCTTAGTCAGGATCGAACCCATGTCTCTGGTGCTGTAAGGCAGCAACTGTACCGATGCGCCACTGTGCCGCCATAAGGCGCAGTAGACTCGGGAGTTGAGAAACAGTGGTTGAAGACATTTTCAGGAAATGGGTTGTTTGGGAGATGAAGGTGGGCCAAAGGATGGCAAATGGAATTTAACTCTGACAAGTGTGAGGTGCTGAACTTTGGTACATCAAACCCTGGCAAGCCGTCACACTTCAAATGGTAGAGTGTTGCAGAGCTGAGAGGACGGGGAGTATAGGTGTTTGGTTGTCTGAAGGTGGTGAATCAGGTGGACAATGTAGTGTAAATGGCCTTTGGCATGCCTGCCTTCATTGGGAAGGATATGGAGTATAAAAGTTGGAACATTAGGATGCAACTGCACAAGTCATTGATGAGACCACACTTGGAATAATGTGTGCAGTTCTGGTCACCTAGTTGTAGGAAGCATTTTGTTATGTTTTAAAGAGTGCAGAAGAGATTCACCAGGATGTTACCTGGGCTTGCGAGCTTGAGTTATAAGACAATGCTGGATAGGCTGGGACTTTATTCTTTGGAGTGTAGGAGGCTGAGGGATGACCTTACTAAAGTGCATAATTTCATGAAAAAGTGAAGGCTCACAGTCTTTTTCCCAGGGTAGGAGCAATTATTTCATACAGAGGATAGTCCGTATCTGGAATGAGCTGTCATAGGAAGCCATAGCAGCTGTAGAAATGGATACAATTATGATTTTCAAAAGACATTTGAACAGATATATGGAAAGGAAGGATTTAGAAATTTAGCCCAGTAAGTCAACTTGGTTGACATGGACAAGGTGGGCAAAGAGCCCGTTTCCATTCTGTACGGCTTTAAGACCCTATATTGCTTCAAATAATTTCAGTTTAGTTTAGAAATACAGTGTGGAAACAGGCCCTTCGGCCCACCGAGTCCGCACCGACCAGCAATTCCTGTACACTAACACCATCCTACACACTAGGGACAATTTTCAATTTTTACCGAAGCCAATTAACCTACAAACCTGTACGTCTTTGGAATGTGGGAAGAAAGTGGAGCACCCATAGAGAAATACCACGCAGTCACTGGAAGAACGTGTAATCTCCACACAGACAGTCAGGATTGAACCCGGGTCTCTGGCTCTGTAAGGCAGCAACTCTACCGCTGCACCACAGTGCTACCCAAATTGATTCTTGATGATTACTCTGATGCATGCTTTATTGACCTTGCTGAGAACAAATAGGTTTGGACTCATTAACTCACATCAGAGCAAGCCTCAACCACCAGTTAGGATGTCCTTACTGTTCAGGCACATGGGTGATATCATTCTCATGCGAGTGATATCAACCAAATCAAACCTCCTTTGAATGTCATTGCACAGGAACCGTGGCCTCTGTGCATTAATCATCATTTGCATAGAAATGTTGCATCAAAGACCTGGCTCCCTGAATCCATGATTGGGTTTTCTATTGCATGGTTTATAGAATTGTTTTATTCGGCTTCAGAGAATTAAGGCCATTGTACCAACTCATAGCATGGAGGGTGAAAATCTGAGGAGGACTGGCAGCTCTAATAGTTTTCTACTGGGAGAAACAAACAACTAGCATGGTGCGAACAGAATTTTAAATTAATTTTTATTCATTAGACCCAATAAAATCTTACCATTTAAAAATATTTTAGTCCCCACCAAGCTTGCTCGTCTCTCCCTCCATTTAAAGTCAGTAGAATGACACGGTAGTGCTGCAGCAGAGTTGCTGCCTTACAGCACTTACAGCGCCAGAGACCCGGGTTCGATCCTGACTGCGGGGGCTGAATGTCCGGAATTTGTACGTTCTCCCCGTGACCGCGTGGGCTTTCTCTGAGATTTCCGGTTTCCTCCCACACTCCAAAGATGTATAGGGTTGTAGGTTAATTGGCTTAGTATAATTGTACATTGTTCCTAGTGTTAATCTGCAGGGATCGTTGGTTGTTGTGGACTCGGTGGGCCGAAGTGCCTGTTTCCACGCTGTATCTCTAAACTAAACTAAAGAAAACCATTTACAATAACACCTCAAGTACATGTTTGAGCTTTTGAAGAATCATAACTTAGGTGGCTTTGGACCAGTGGTGGAATGGAGGATTACAATGATGTTCCTGTCCACTTCTCGTGGACTGAATGGCCTCTTTCCTTATCACAAAACGTTCTCTGACTCGGTATGTTTGAGTCAAGATTATTGTATTAACCAGAGATCACACTTTCATTATTGTGCTCATATAGATGTTGATCATTCACTGCATGAAGTTGATGAATTTTATTGGGCGAATGAGATCTGGCAGTATTAACAAAAGCTATTTCCACTTGCCTCGAGGTTTTGATAATCTGCCATGGAGAAGTCAAAATCTGCATTGAAGGCAAATATTGCTAAAAAGCTTCATCTTGAGCATTGTTTACTGCTTTATCTTTGTTTACATGGTGCTGACTCTAGATTCAATCAAGATGGCTGTATCATGTTGAATCTTCAGAAATTATTTGAAATAAATCTCATGCCAATGAAGACTATTAAAACCAGATCTACATCTACTTGAACATTGTTTAACTTTAGTTTAGTTTAGATTAGGTTAATTTATTTATTGTCACGTGTACAGAGATACAGTTTGCTCTGTTTGCTGTTCAGACAAATCAAAACATACAGGAGTGCAGCAGAGAGTTGCCATGTTCCGGCGCCATCTTGCAACATCCACGTCTCCGTAAAGTCTGATCAATTAATCTATAAACTCGCACGTCTTTGGGACGTGGGAGGAAACCAGAACATCTGGAGAAAACCCACGTGGTCACAGGGAGAACATACAAACTCCACACAAACAGCACCAGAGGTCATGATCGAACCCGGGTCTCTGGCGCTGTGAGGCAGCAACTCCACTGGGTCACCCACAGTAAACATAGGATTAGTGACTTGGGCCTAGTATTGATATGGTTGGAAATGTGTAGGATTAAGGAATTAAAAATGAGCCTGTAATTTTCCAGAAGAACAATCTTGGTCTCAACGGCAGTATGACCAAGGAAATAATTGTTGAGTTTAGAAGAGCGAGCCTGAGGATCCCTGAACCTGTCTTCACCAACAGGTCGGTGGTGGAGAGAGTCATCAACTTCAAGTTCCTGGGCGTACATATCTCCGAAGATCTGCCCTGGGCCCAGATCATTGATGCAATCATAAAGAAAGCTCATCAATGCCCCTACTTCCTTAGAAGACTGAGGAGATTTGGAGTGTCAACAAATATTCTCTTGAACTTCGACAGGTGTACGGGAGAGAGTAGACTGACTGATTGCACCACAGTCTGGTTTGGCAACTTGAATGCCCAAGAATGAAGGAGATTGCAAAAGGTAGTCACCACGGCTTGGTCCATCATTGGTACTGACCTTCTCACTCAATGGGGGAGATCTCAAAAAGGCAGCCAGCATCATCAGGAACCCGCACCACGCTGACCACTCTTTTATTTCACTCCTGCCATCAGGAAAAAAGGTATAGGTGTCTGAAAACAGTGGCCTCCAGTTTCAGGAACAGCTTTTTCCATAACAACCATCAGGCTCTTGAACACTAAAACACCAACTAAACCTCAAACCATGGACTGTCATGGCTGCACTGTTGGGCTTTATCTTGTGGTAATATTGTTTTTCTGGTTATTATGTTATCTGTGAATTGTGACAAACCTGTTAAGCTGCTGCAAATAAGAATCTAATTGTTCTGTTTTTGCCACATGTAACAATTAAACACTCTTGACTCTCGTGACTATTGCTTGCATGCCTGGATCTGCAAGACCCTAATGCAATTTCTGCAGACTATGAATTAGTATCTATGGTGAGTCCATGGTACCAGTGTAGAAAAAGTTCACACATGGCATCAATGTTTATAGGGCAGCACAATGGCACAGCTGGTAGAGCTGCTGCTTCACGGCATCAGGGACCCAGATTCCTTCCTGATCTCGGATACTGGTTGTGTGGAGTTTGCACATTCTCCCAGTGACCACATGGGTTTCTTCCGGGTGTTCCAGTTTCCTCCCACATTCCAAGACGTGCGCGTCTGTAGCTTAATTGACCTCTGTAAATTGCCCCCTGCTGAGCAGGGAGTGGATGCAAACGTGGGATAACAGAATGGATGTAAACGGGTGATCGATGGTTGGCGTGGTCTCAAACGTCTGAAGGGCCTGTTTTCATGCTATATCTTTCAATCAATCAATCAATCAATCAATATTTCTGTTGCAAAGAAGGACCTGAGGTATGGAGATGCAGTTGAACTCTGGGTGGAAGCCTTCACCATCTGAAAATGGGAAATGTTGTCTGCCAATATCATCTTGTCCTTGTTCACACCACCCCCGGAGGTGACATCCTCTGGAGTGTCGCAACGTCACTGGCAGTGTGATGCCTATGGCCATTAAAGCCGCCTTTGTGCGTAGCCCCCATAAAGCCTAGTCATCCGTTTAATGACTTCACCCCAGCCCCGTCCCGAGTTTTGTTTGATCCTTGCACTGTAATTGAAGCAATTAAGTTAGCTCCCCTATGTTCTGAGAAAGTGTAACAGCAGAGAGGTTTTCCACTTCCCCTTCTTGAAGAAATAAAAGTAATAAACTTACATTTGTTGGCCAGAGTTCAAAAGTTTAATTAGCAACCCCATTTATGAGTCAAAGCAGTTTGCAGGCTCCAGTCAATTAGCACCAGGCTTGTTAATGGTCAACCTTTGCTACTTGTCAGAACGTCCAGACAGTGGTTTTGTGCTCTTTCAAAGCAAGTGGGTGAAGCCCATAGTTTGTGTTTAGTGATTAAAGCCGCAGTGTGCTGACGTACACGGACTGTATTTCAAAAATATCAAAAGGAAAGTCTACGCTACATCCTCATTACCCCACAACAGCCTTGTCATAAAGTCATTGACAATCTCATTGACACTTGCTGCAATGAAGTGCAAAATTTTGCTTAGCTAATGTTTAATCGAGAGAAATCTCTTTGTTGTATCTTTTTTTACTTGCACGAAAGAGGGTATAAATCTACAGATTTTATGACAAGTAATTGGATTTATAAATGACCATTGAAGTTTTTTTTTACACAACAACTCCTACTTTACATCTTTTTAAAGAAAAATTCCACTTGCTTCTGGCTGCATGTGCTTTGAGGGAACCGCAGAACAAGATAAGTGTACCTTTGCGGAAGTGAAAACTGGCTTATGGACTTTGAAACCTCAAGACTGTGGGAAGTGTCCATATCTGTATAAGAAAAAAAAACTTTGAACTTAGGACTCCCAAACGCTTACATTTTCTACAACATTAGTTAGACTTAACTGTGTACAATTAAAATACAGGAAATGCTTTGAGCATTCCTTAACATTCCTTAACATGAAAAATGGACTACACAGTCGGACAGAATTTTGGAAAAGGTAACGGCTATTGTTAAAGTACACAGACAAATACAAACAAGCACTCTATAAAAGGATGCAGAACAAACTAGCAGGACAATGGCCTCAAAGGGGGCTCATTAAGAGAGACATTAGGATGAGCTGAAATAGCTGGGTCTATTGGATAGCGTATTGTGTTCCGTTTTGGCCATCCTACTAAAGGAAAATGCTATTAAGGTGAAAGGGGTGCAGATACGATTTACGAATATGTTCGCCAGGACTAGAGGGTCTGAATATAGGGAGATGATGGATGGCCTAGGATTATTCCTTAGAGCATAGAAGGTTGAGAGGTGATCTTATATAGGTGTATATACAAGGCTAACCACATTATGCACTCTGGATCTTCCCTTTGCTCTATCTATTGTACTTGAGTTTGACAACTCCATTTTTGTATAGTATTATTTGATCTGATTGTGTGGCATGCAAAAAAGCTTTTCACTGTATCACAGTGCACCTAAACCTGAACTCTAAGCCTATAAAATCATGAAGGGAATAGATAGGGTGAATTCACAACTTTTCCTGGATAGAGTTATCAGAACTAGAGGCCATGGGTTTAAGGTGAGACAAGAAAGATTTAATAGATCCTGAGGGACAGCTTTTTCACACAGAGGGTGGTGAGTATATAGAATGAGCAGCCAAAGGAAGTAGTTGAGGCATATGCAAGAACAGCATTTAAAATACATTTGGGAAGGTCCATGGATAGGAAGGTTTTACACGAATATGGACCAAATGCTGAAAAAAGGGACTAAGATTGGACATCTTGGGTCGGCATGAACGTGTTGGGCTGAAGGGTCAGTTTCCATGTTGTGTGACTCTACCATATTATAGTGCTTAAAGGATCTGTCCCACTGTACGAGGTAATTCAAGACCTCTCCCGAGTTTAAAAAAAAATCAAACTAGTGGTAAGAACGTAGAATGTATGTAGCAGGTACATCGGAGCTCGGGACGTCTTTTAGCGGCTCGTAACGCTAACGGCAGGTACTCAGGAAACGCGGTAAGCTCGTGAAGATTTTTCAACATGTTGAAAAATGTCCACGAGAGCCCCGAGTACCTACGAGCGGCTATTACCGTAATTCTCCGAGTTCGAATCAGGGGAAACTCGGAATTACCTTGTACAGTGGGACAGGCCCTTTAGTGCCAAATTGCTAACCCAGAGGTTGTGTTTAGGTCTCAGTGAATTTAATAAATTAGGATTTTCCAGATTACCGTTGACTGTGTGCTCTGATTTCCTCCCACATCCAAAAGACGCGCACTTGGCCTCTGTAAATTGTTTCTAGTGTGTACGGGGTGGATGAGAAAGTGGGATAACATAGAACTAGTGTGGTTTGCAAGCAAGGTGGGCCGAAGGGCCTCTCATGCTGTATCTTTAAACTAAGCTTAGATGGGGCATCTTGGGTCAGTGTGGTCATGTTGGGCTGCGGGGTTGTTTCCATGCAGTATGGCTCTGACTCTATTTGTGAACCATTGAAAGCAGGAACTGACCAGGGAGGCTCAGAATAAATGGGAATGAGACAGTTTGGAACTGTCTTGTTGGACTGAGGACATTGGAGTGCCAATAGGACATTGTGAGATGGTTAATGCCAAAGGCCTGAACTCTTCTAATATAGTCTCATAAAAATTGGTCAATAGAATTAATAGGATTTGTTTGGACATTCAAATATTAATTTATTTTAGGCTTGTCTGAAATAAACACAGAGAACTCTTAAATATTTACTAGCCCAGGCAACTTACATAAAAATATAAATAGATTTTTATGGTCAGTAACCTTTCATCGCTATTTTTTTCTATTCGTCCCTTCTTTAAATAAATTCTATCATGTTCATAAAGACTTGACCTTTGCTCTACAAATAAACTCTTCATTATCATCTGAATGTTTTCAAGGTATCCTGACAGCTTTTTCTGAAGAAGGGTGGCACACTGGCACAGCAGTAGAGTTGTTGCCTTACAGCGCCAGAAACCCGGGTTCGATAATGACTACGGGTGCTCTCAGAATGGAGTTATAGATTCTCCCCGTGACCTGCATGTGTTTTCCCCGGGTGCTCCAGTTTCCTCCCACATGCCAAAGATGTGCAGGTTTGTAGGTTAATTGGCCGGTAAAAATTGTAAATTGTCTCTAGTGTGTGTAGTATAGTGTTAGTGTACAGGGATCGCTGGTCGGTGCGGACTCGGTGGGCCGAAGGGCCTTTTTTCCGCGTTTTATCTCTGAACTGAAAACTAAAAAGGGGGTCTTGATCCGAAGCATCACCCATTCCTTCACTCCAGAGATGCTGCCTGTCCTGCTGAGTTACTCCAACATTTTGTGTCTATCTTTGGTGTAAACCAGCATTTGCAGTTCCTGGCTACACCTTGTTCTAAATTATTGATTCCAGACCTTTTACCGCAGACATAATCCTTATTACAGTGAAAGCGCTCTGTTCCCTCTTCTCATATTTATTAAGTAGGTGAGGTGCAAGTGCGATTTTCCATTAAAAATTGAGAGAATGTTCATAATTAATGGTAATCAGTAACATTCAAATGGCAACATGGAGTACAGGAAAGAGATCGAGAACCTCGTAACCTGGTGCCAGGGCAACTACCTTTCCTTCAATGTCAGCAAGACTAAGGAAACTGTGATCGACTTCAGGAAGCACATGCCCCGACTTCACATACATTGACGCCACCAGATTAGAGCCATATCAATGCAATGGCCAAGAAAGCAGACAAAAAACTGTATTTCCTTAGAAGGCTTAGGAAGTTCGGCATTTCCACAACAACTCTCACCAATTTCTAAAGATGCGGCGTAGAAACCATTTTATCATGATGCATCATGGCATGGTTGGCAATACAGCTCCATCCAAGACCGCAAGAAATTGCAGAAAATTGTGGACTTAACCCAGACCACCATGCAAACCAACTTCCCTTCCATTGCTCCATCTACACTTCACATTGCTGGCAAGGCCACCAGCATGATCAAGGACGAGTCTCACCCTTCTCCCCTCTCCCATCAGGCAAGAGGTACAGAAGTGAGAAACCGCATCTGTCCAGAGTCAGGGGACAGTTTTGTCCCAGCTGTTATCAGGCAACGGAACCATCCTCTCATCAGTTAGACAGCAGTCCTGTCCTACCATCTACCACGTTGGAGACCCTTGGATTATACTTAATCGGAATTTACCTTGTACGAAACATTATTCCGTTTATCCTGTATGTGTACATTGTGGATGGCTTAATTGTCTTTCCACTGACTGGATAGCATGCAACAAAACAAAACGTTTTACACGTACCTCGGTACACGTGACAATAAACTACACTAAACGGATTAAACTCCTTGATAATTCTGTTCTATCAGTCTGATGCCAGAGCATCTTGTACTATCTGCTAATATGGGAGGCTGGTGGTTGTAGGAGGGAATGTTTAGCATGATGGATGAGGTGCCAAATAAGCAAGCAGCTTTATATTGAGCTGCATGAGTGCTGATGGAGCTGCACTCACTGATGTAATTCACCAAAGTCTTCAATGCTTTAGATCAGCCTTTATCGGTCTCAAGAAACTGCAGATGCTAGTTTATACCGGATTGAGGCAAAATGTTGGAGTAACTCTACGGGTCAGACAGCATCTCTGGAGGTAAAGGATGGGTGACGTTTCGGTTCGGGACCCTCTTGAGACTGAATGTAGAGGGCAGCAAACTGGAGGTAAGAAAAGTGTGTTTGAAAATCAAGACCCTATGCCTGGCCCAGATCTCGTCTCTGAAATTCTCATCCTGAGGATTAAGGGTCTTGATCTGAAACGTTGACTGTCCAATTTTCTCCACAGATGCTGCCTAACTCAGTTTGAGTAAACCTGTAGTTTGCTTTTTTACTACAGGTTCCAGAAACTGCAATCTCCTGTATGCATTCTTCTCAGATCACTGAATTTACCCCCAATATTTCAATAACCTTTACTTGCTGCTACAATGGGGAGTGAACTGATGTGTGCAGGTGACAACTGCAGGTTGTCTGGTGCCCGATTCTACCATGGTGTAAAATGTTTATGCAAGAATGTTGTGCATTGCATACCTACTGATTGGTAAAACCAATCATTAAGCTAGTGTAGGAAGGAACTGCAGATGCTGGTTTAAACCGAAGATAGACACAAAATGCTGGATTAACTCAACGGGTCAGTCAGCATCTCTGGAGAAAAGGAATAGGTGACGTTTTAGTTCGAGAGTCAGGAGAAGGGAACAGAGATTGCAGAGCCTGAGAGCAGGGAGGAATCACAGAGGGCGAGCAGCGAGAGAGGCCTTTGCAGAACTCTCGTCGGAGAACTTCAAAGAACGCATACCTTGAGCAGATTTTGCAGTGGAGCAGACAAAATGTGTAGGAAGGAACTGCAGGTGCTGGGTTAAACTAAAGATAGACACAAAAAGCTGGAGTAACTTAGTGGGCGAGGCAGAATCTCTGGAGAAAAGGAATAGGCGATGTTTCGGGTGATCTGAAGAAGGGCCTCAACTCGAAACGTCACCTATTCCTTTTCACCAGAGATGCTGCCAGACCCACTGAGCTACTTCAGCTTCTTGTGTGCATTATTGTGCTTGCCTAGTTATTGGCTGGTGGAGAATAATAAAAGTGCATGTTGTCAATCAGTGATGTTAAACTGTAATAAATAAGAAGGGAATCTATTTTACAGACTGGTTGTAATAAGAGGTTGAGGAACATGACCCCTCAATTTGGAGGAGAGAGAGATTCGCGTAGAAAGCAGCACCTTCTTTTACATATACAAAGTAATTAATAATTCTACAGCTTTATGATGGGACAGTGCATCCTGCTGATTTTGCTTTGCTGGGGTGAATATACGTCATTATTGATCATTATTGATCATTGATCATTATTTTGTTGCCTTTTGGCACAAAACTTGTCTTGCAATTTGCTGAGTTTCCATTTCAATCAATTTCAAGTAGGGCCATTGGTTGTGTTGGTTGACACAAAACAAAACTATTCTTCAAAGAAAATTGGTGAATAATGTTCTCATCCATATTAGCCGGAACATGGATGTCAACTAATGCCAGCTCAAGACCTTTACGGAGTTTTGTACGTTCTCCCTGTGAACGTATGGGTTTTTTCTGGGTGCTCCGGTTCCCTCCCGCACTCCAACGCGTGTTGGATAGTGCTAGAGTATGGCGATCACTGGTCGGCGGGGACTCGCTGGGCCGAAGGGCCTGTTTAAAACTATAAAAAACAAAAAACTGTTTCAAATTCAGCTTCAGACATTGTTGTAAACATCAACCACCGGTTACTGGTAGAGGCAGAAGGGACATTGTTGTTGGTTGCAGTGGGATGGGTTGGCTGGAGGTGGGAGAGAGAAGGGGCTGGTGATCCCAAGAATCCTTATGTGTGCATTGCTGTGTTACACTTATGAGGATTACTCCTCTCCTAAGCTAAATATGTTATGTTTGGGAAAATCGATACTGGGTACTAGTGGTTGTGTCCACGTCAGAAGCTCTGCCACTTATGGGAGGTCTGAAACACACAAGTCTTGTTGCTCTCTCAGTCAGGAGGATTGGTTACATACAGGAAGGTTATGGAGCATCGGAGGGATACAATACCTTATGGCTCCTCAATTATTGCTTCCACTTCCACCAGGAACCATCAGCATTCCAAATTCATCAGAAGTTAAATGAGTGGCCATGTGTGGAATTTTACCTCGCCTTGCCTCTCTCCTTATATTTAGCATCATATTAACCCCTATAAAAATCATTTGCATTTCTACTATTATAACGTGTCCTTCCTGTAATGTTTACAGATAGTTTAGAGACAGAGACACAGCATGGAAACTCGCCCTATGGCCCACTGACTACTTGCTGACCATCAATCACCTTCTCATGCTAGTTCTACATTATCTCACTTTCTCATCCACTTATTTGGGGAAATTTTACAGAGGAAAAATAACCCAGATGTGGGAGGAAACCAGACCACCGGGAGGAAACCAGACCACCAGGAGGAAACCCACGGTCACAGGTAAAACATACAAACTCCACACAGACAGCACACAAGGTCAGGATCGAACGCATATCTCAGCTGCTGTGAGGCAGCTGTTCTGCCAGCTGAGCCACTGGGCTGCCCTGGTCAAGTTACAGCCTAAATAATATTTTATATATTTCAAGCATGATCTCTTTGTTTCCTTACTTTCTGTGCCTCAACTAATAAAAGCAAGGATATATTCTTAATCGTGATATCTACTTGTTCCGCCGCCTACAAGGATCTGTGGACGTACACTCCAAAACTGCTCTGTTCTTATACATTTCACATCCACAGTATATTCCAAGTTTGATGACTTTTCTTAATAGTTGCCAATGCTGTCTAGTATAATACCACCGGGACACTTTGAGATGCAATTTATAACTTGGGTCCTGTCGTGTCCAGAGATTCATTTGTGTTGCTGCAGGCTTTAGTAAATAAACAGTGCTATCAACAGAATTCTCAACTGAAGACATCAACTCTCAATTAAAGTGCTGTTTCCACACGAGAACATACAGAATCATAGACATGCCAGATGCTACACTGGATTCTTAAAGGCACGCTTACATTTATATACACTGCTGGCTGGTTTTGCAAGGACACAATTGTACACAAATAAGGGGGTACGGTGGCGCAGTGGTAGAGTTGCTGCCATAGCGCTAAAAACCTGGGTTAAATCCTGACTTATGGCCCTGTCCCACGGTACAAGTTCATTCCAAGAGCTCTCCCGAGTTTGCCCTGATTCGAACTCGGAGATTTACGGTAATGGCCGCTCGTCGGTACTCGGGGCTCTCGTGGACATTTTTCAACATGTTGAAAAATCTTCACGAGTCTTCCCGAGCTTACCTGCCGTTAGCGAGTCTTCCCGAGTACCTGCCGTTAGCATTACAAGCTGCTAAGAAACGTCCCCGAGCTCCGACGCACACGTTACATTCATTCTCCGTGCTTCCCACAAATTTGATTTTTTTTTTAAAACTCGGGAGAGCTCTTGGAATGAACTCATACTGTGGGCAGGACCATTAGGATGCTGTCTGCATGGAGTTTGTACGTTCTCCCCGTGACCGCATGCGTTTTCCCCGGGTGCTCCGGTTTCCAACCACACTCCAAATACATACAGGTTTGTAGGTTCATAGCTTTCGGTAAACATTGTAAATTGTCCCTAGGATAGTGCCAGTGTACAGGGCTCGCTGGTAGGCGCGGACTTGGTGGGACGAAGGTCCTGTTTCCAGCCTGTATATCTAAACTAAACGAGACAATTATACATCAGTACTGAATTAAAACAATTTTCTGGATCTGTAACAAATCTGTGAAGGAATAACACAACCACATTAAATATCTAGGGTCTCATTAACGTATTAATTATCTGCCCCATTTCACAGCAAAAATAAGGCAGTTATTTTGGAAGCCTAAACAATGTAATTGATGTGGAGCTAAAAATGATGCACTTTCTTCAGATTATGTATTATTTGTATTGTGCACTTTCACCTTTATAGAAGAAAACAAAAATAATATTTTCTTTTGGGAGATGAAAAATTCATTAAATTATAACTTAACCCATTATAGTCAGAGGCTTATGTCTCACAAAAGACTATCTTCCCCCATACACATGGACGGGATGATTAAGGTTGATTGCTTTTCCGAATCAATTTCATTCACTGCCAGTGTTTCACAAGGAATATTTAGTTGGAGGTGATAAAAAAGCGTAAGACACCACAGTGTTTAAATTACTGGACGAGAACCTTAGACCAATGATTCCAGGGATGATTGTGAGGAGTGTTTGATGGTTCTGGGCCTGTACTCGCTAGAGTTTAGATGAATGTGGGGGTCTCATTGAAACCTACCGAATAATGAAAAACCTAGGTAGAGAGGATGTGGAGAGGATGTTTCCAGTAATGGGAGAGTCTAGGACAAGAGGGCACAGCCACAGAATAAAAGGGTTAACCTCTAGAATGGAGAGGAGGAGGATTTTCCTTTGACGGAGGTTGATGATATTGTGGAATTCATTGCCACGGACGGCTGTGGAGGCCAAATCATTGGAAATTCTTAAAGCGACAATGGATAGGTTCTTGATTAGTAAAGGCATCAAAAGTTACGGGGAGGAGGCAGGAGAATGGGGTTGAGAAGGTAAATAGATCAGCCATGATCGAATGGTGGAGTAGACCTGATAGGCTGAATGGCCTAATTCTACTCCAATGTTCTTATGATCTCATGATCTGAGTGACATGAATGGCAGCTTGCAGGTTTATGATGAAGCAATTCAATAAATCTGGAATTAAAAAGCCAATATGGGTAATAATTACATCATTACAAGATCATGGTATATGGACACGCTGATCTGTTTTGTAGTCAACGCCTACTATGTTCTATTGTGCTGAAGCAAAGCAAGAATTTAATTATCCTGTCAGGGACACATGACAATAAACTCTCTCTCTCTCTTTCATTTGACATCAATGCAAGATCATTTAAAATTGTTCCTAGTTCAATAACATATTTCTAAGAAAGAAACCTGCCATCCTTAGCTTTAGGTTTAGGTTTAGGGTTATTATTATCCTGTGTACCAAGGCACATTGAACAGCTTTGTTTTACATGCTATCCAAACGGATCAGTTATACCACATGGAAAAACAATCAAGTCAAACTCAAGTACTACAGATGGAGCAAAGGGGAAGATACAGAACGCTGAATGTAGTTCTAGGCACAGTTCTAGTTCTAGTTGTAGTGCATTGAATCCAGTTCTACCGTTGCTAGCTGAATTTCAATTACAAATGCCTTGAATCCACTCATTTCAACACTTCAGTGATGAAAGTAACTTCAATTTCTTGGTATATTAGTGTCAGCCTGAAGAATGGTCCTGACCCGAAATGTTGCCTATTTATTTCCTCCATAAATGCAGCCTGACCTGCTCGGTTCCTCCTTCACTTTGTATTTTGCTCAAGATTCCAGCTTGTGTCTTCAATTTACTCTTGGTGTGTTTATCGGACTAACATTGCCACACTAATCGCTCTGTGCTGATGGGGCAGGTTGCTTTCTTCCTGATATATCATCCAGGTCATGTCCACCTCTAGACAGACAACAAATGCTGGTCTTACCGGAAAATTTCACATTCTGTGATTGAATAAGTAAATAGAACATAGCCATAAACAACGTCAGGCAACAATAGTGTGATGTTCATTTCAATAATATTATAAATTGGAGAAGGAACTGCAGATGTTGGAATCCTGAGATAAGTGCTGGAATAACTCAGCGGGTCAAGCAGCATCTGTGGAGGGAATGCATCGGCAACATTTCAGGCCAGGACCCACAACTGATTGCAGTAGGGGAAGAGAAAGCTGGAACAGAGAGACAGGGGTGGGAAAACACCTGGCAAGTGATAGGTGGACACACCTTAGGGGGGTTTGTTTGGCAGGTGGGTGCAGAAAGAGACAAAGGCCAGATATTAAAAGACAAAAGGGTGTCAGACAAATAGAGAAGGGGAATGAAATGTAAAGCCAGAGGGAGGTATATAGTAGAATGGGAATGTGAGGGGGTAGGGAGAGAAATGGGTGTGCATAATAATGGGGGAGGGGCTACAAGAAAGGGAGAGAATGAAGGGAAGGAATTACTTAAAATCAGAGTTGTTTCTTTACTGGGTGAAGATTTTCATGGATGTCCACCTCTTTCAGAGAACGGTATTCATCCTTGAGACTTAACGACAGTGCGTTCTGTTTTGACAGGTGTTCTCTCAAGGTGAAGGATTGCTTGCTCTCTACTCCTGGGCATTTCAATGGAGTTGTTGAGGCCAGCGTGGATCATCACACTCTGGCAATAGTTCAGCAGGTGGTACTTGGTGGAGTTGGTGAGTGGACTATTTTGGAAACTCTGAGCCCATTTTACTGTTTTCTCTAAGTCACAACATGCTCCAGTCCTAGAGGCATAGATTCATACAGAGTGAAAACAGGCCCCATGGCTCAACTTGCCCACACCGACAAACATGGGGCATTGACACTTGTCCCAACTTTTGGCCCATATCCTCCTAAACCTATCCGAAAGTACCTGTCTAAATGTTTCCTAAATATTGCGATAATACCTGCCTCAACTACCTCCTCCAGCAGCTCATTCTATACAGCCACCACCCTTTGTGTGAAAAAGTTACCCCTTATGTTCCTATTAAATCTTCCCCCCCCGCAACCATAAACCTATGTCCTCTGGTTCTCAATTCCGGTTGAGTCGAAGCGACTTGAGATGCTGAGTGCCTTCCTGAACGTACCTTCCCCACTTTGAACAAAGGCAAGTTGGCACAGTCAGTTTGTTATGTTCTTCAAGGAGATTTTGAGATTATCCTAAAAGTATTCTTGTTCATCTCCGTCACATCCATTGCTGTCAGGGGAGAATGCTTGTTTCAGAATCTGGTGACAGGTAAGAAGACCGTGTCCCGTCCTCTTGAGCTGGTTAAGTGTGACTCAATGCTCAGAGGGTGAGGCCCTCTGGTTCCTCACCCCTAACACTCTAAAATACATTTGGACAGATATATGGATAGGAAGGATTTGGATAGCTATGGGCCAAATGCAGGCAAATAGGACTAGCTCACGATGCCAACTTGGTCGGCATGGAGGAGATGGACTGAAGAGCCTGTTTCCATACTGTACAACACTATGACACCAATAGAGTTGGACGATTTTACAGAAACAGTGTTGATAGTTGCCATTTCTCCAAAGCATTGGGGGATAATGCTTACTACAGCTTGATAAACCATGAACGGTACTGGATTTAATATCTTGATCATAGAACGTAACACCAAGTGTAACTCAAAAGTTTTGAAAGCAAACATTTGAGGCGAATACTCCCTTTATGCCTGTCTGGCGACATGTTGTCTACCTCAAGAAGAACCTCGACAAATTACAGTTTGCCTACCATCACAACAGGTCAACAGAGGATGCGATCTCACTGGCTCTCCACTCTGCACTGGGCCACTTGGACAATAAAAACACTTACATCAAACTGTTGTTTATAGACTACAGCTTGGCCGGCATTCAATACCATCATCCCCCCAAGCTGGTTCACAAGCTCACGGAACTGGGTCTCTGCACATCCCTCAGCAATTGGATCCTCGCCTTCCTCATCCACGGACCACAGTCTGTTTGAATTGGCAGAAATACTTCTTCCTCACTAACAATCTGTATGGGAGCACCTCAAGGCTGCGTGCAACCCCCTGCTCTACTCACTCTATACTTATGACTGTGTAGCCGGACATAGATTCGAACTCCATCTTAAAGTTTTCCGATGACATGACCGTTGTTGGACGAATTAAAGATGGTGATGAGTCAGAGTATAGAAGTGAGATCAATCGATTGACCAAATGGTGCCAGCAAAACAACCTGGCTCTCAATATCAGTAAAACAAATGAACTGATTGTGGACTTCGGAAGAGGAAGGATGAGGACCCACAATTCTGTTTATATCAATGGGACGATAGTGGAGAGAGTCAAAAACTTCAAATTCCTGGGGGTGCATATTTCCGAAGAACTTTCCTGGACCCAGCACACTGAGGCAATTATAAATAAAGCACATCAACGCCTCTACTTCCTGGGAAGATTGCGGAGATTTGGTATGTCAAAGAGGTTTCTTTTGAACTTCTACAGGTGAACAGTAGAGAGCATATTGACTGGTTGCGTCATGGGCTGTTTCGGCAACTTGAACGTCCAAGAGTGGAAAAGACTGCAAAAAAGTGGTGGATACTGCCCAGTCCATCAATGGCTCTGACCTCCCCACCATCGAAGGGGTTTATTGGAGTCGCTGCCTCAAGAAGGCAGCCAGCATCATCAGAGACCCACACCATCCTGGCCACACACTCTTTTCACCCCTGCCAATGGGAAGAAAGTACAGGAGCCTGAAAACTATAACGTCCAGGTTCAGGAAAAGCATCTTCCCTACAGACATCAAGCTATTAAACACTACAACCTCAAACAAGTTCTAAACTACAAAAGACTATTATGATTATTATGATGATTATTATTATTATGACTATTAACGCACTAATATTGTTTGTTTTTTGAATATGTGTGCGTGTTTATATATATATATAAATATATATAAATATATATAAATATATATATATATATATTAGGCAAAGTGGGACCAATTCCGATATTGGTGGCCAGTGGGGGTGGGGGGGGGGGGGTGGGGAGGGGGGGGGGGGAGGGGGGTTGGGGGGGGGGGGCTTTCTGGAGCATTAGTATGGGTGTTGTAGGCTGAAGGGGCTGGTTTCCAGAAGTAGCCTATGAACATTGTGGGCCGAATGGATTCTTAGGCTGGCAGCTCAGTCACTCAAGCCTGGTGTGCTGGCAGTTCACACAGGGTTATTCCTTGAAATTCCACTTCAAGCAGGGTGCAAGGCCATCAAATTCAAATGCAGTTTCCGACCACTTCAAGCAGGGTGCAAGGCCAGCAAATTGAAGTGCCGTTACATGCCACCTCAAGCAGGGTGCAAGGCCACCAAATGCAAGTGCAGTTTCATGCCACTTCAAGCAGGATGCAAGGCCACCAAATTCAGGTGCAGTTTCATGCCACTTCAAGCAGGGTACAAGGCCACCAAATCCAAGTGTAGTTTCATACCACTTCAAGCAGGGTGCAAGGCCACCAAATTCAAGTGAAGCTTCATACCATTTCAAGCAGCATGCAAGGCCACCAAGTTCAAGTGCAGTTTCATAGCATTTGCAGCAGGGTGCAAGGCCACCAAATGCAAGTGCAGTTTCATACCATTTCAAGCAGGCTGCAATGCCACCAAGTTCAAGTTCAGCTTCATACCATTTCAAGCAGGGTGCAATGTCACCAAGTTCAAGTGCAGTTTCATACCATTTCAAGCAGGGTGCAAGGCCACCAAATTCAAGTGCAGTTTCATAACATTTCAAGCAGGGTGAAAACACCATAAAATCACCATAAAACCAAACAAAACACTACAAAACACCACAAAACACCAAACTCACAGTTCAGTAGACATTCAGTGTGTTCAGTTAATTCACAGCTCAGACAGAGAGTCGTGACCTCTCCCTCCCCCTTATTGCAGAGACTGAGTCACGCCCAAACTTCTGGGTTTTATAATTCCTCCCCCTCCTACCGGATGGTAGGGGCATGTCCTTCATGTCGTGATTGACAGGAGAGAGAATCTCAACATTTTTTGAACACTAATAACTCTTTTTTTTATGAATGGGAAAAAATATCTGCAGCTGATGAGCGGAGGGGGATTCTGAGTAAGATGGCCAAAAATCACAGCCGTAAGTGGTAGCTTTTTTTCTAAAATCAATATACAGTGCAAACAGGAAGTGGTCAAGTTTAGATCTTTAATCATTTGCCTTTTCAAAGCCACCACTACCATTTGCTTTGCATTTTCAAACCAACCACCACCATTTGCTTTGCTTTTTCAAACTAACCACCACTATTTGCTTTGCTTTTTCAAACCAACCACATTTTCATTTTCATTTTCAAACCACATTAAGGGCATGCACAGGTCAGTAAAACCACACTCACAGTTTAGTAGATGTGTGTTCAGTTGATTCACAGCTCAGACAGAGAGCTGTGCCTCACACTCCCCCATCTTGTAGCGACTGAGGCACGTCCACACTTCTGGGTTTTATAGTCCCTTCCCCTCCCACCGGAAGGGGCGTGGCCTTCATGGCGTGATTGACAAGAGAGAGAGAATCTCAACATTGTAAAAACATTAATAAGTCTTTTATTTTTCATCGATAGGAAAAATCCTCTTGTCCTGTGCAGCGGAGGGGGAGTCTGAGTAAGAATGCCAAAAATCACAGCCGTAAGTGGTAGCGTTTTTTCTAAAATCAATATGCAGTGCAAACAGTAAGTCATCAAGATTTGAGTCTTAAATTATATACTAGACTAAGTGGGACCCGTTGGGTCCCAGCTTCACACTGATGGGCTGGTCCCGCAATGCAATATTCCACCTCTCCACCAATTCCAATATTGCTGGCCGGTGGGGGGTGGCTTTCTGGAGCGCTAGTATGTGTGTTGTGGGTCAAAGGGACTGGTTTCCAGAGGGCTAGTATGAACATTGTGGGCAGAATGGATTCTTGGGCTGGCAGCTCAGTCACTCTGGCCAGGTATTTAGAACCAATAGAGACACTTTTTGCAAGCATTTTAGAACCAATAGAGACACTTTTTGCAAGCATTTTAGAACCAATAGAGACACTTTTTGCAAGCATTTTAGAACCAATAGACACACTTTTTGCAAGCATTTTAGAACCAATAGACATACTTTTTGCAAGCATTTTAGAACCAATAGGCACACTTTTTGCAAGCATTTTAGAACCAATGGACACACTTTTGCAAGCATTTTAGAACCAATAGACCCACTTTTTGTAAGCATTTTAGAACCAATAGACACACTTTCTGCAAGCATTTTAGAACCAATAGACACCTTCTGCAAGCATATTAGAACCAATAGACACTTTCTGCAAGCATTTTAGAACCAATAGAGAAATTCCTTCTGCAAGCATTTTAGAACCAATAGAGACACTCTTTCTGTAAGCATTTTAGAACCAATAGAGACACTCGTTCTGCAAGCATTTTAGAACCTGTAGAGACACTCTTTCTGCAACCATTTTAGAACCAATAGAGAAACTCTTTTTTGCAAGCAATTTAGAACCAATAGAGACACTTTCTGCAAGCATTTTAGAACCAATAGACATTTTTTGCAAGCATTTTAGAACCAATAGAAACTTTTTGCAAGCATTTTAGAACCAATAGAGACACTTTTTGCAAGCATTTATAGAACCACATTAAGGGCACTCACAGTTGAGTAGACATGTGTTCAGTGCTATTCCGAGCTCAAAGAGATGTGACCCTCTGGCTTCCTCCTTCTTGCAGAGACCGAGTGAGGCACACCACTTCCTGGTTTTAAAGTCCCTCCCCCTCCCTCCAGTGGCAGCAGAGAGAATGGCGCATTTTAAAAAAACATTAATATCTCTCTGATTTTTCATCGATGGGAAAATCCTGTGGTCCAGGAAGGCAGAGGGGGGCTCTGAGCGAGCTGGCCAAAAATGACGGCTGTAGGTAGCGGCGTTCCCTCAGAAGTCACACCACAGTGAGCCAAAAGTGGTCAAAATCAAACTTTTAGTAATATAGATATATTAGCATTTTAGAACCAATAGAGACACTTTTTGCAAGCATTTTAGAACCAATAGAAACACTTTTTGCAAGCATTTTAGAACCATCAGAGATACTTTTTGCAAGCATTTTAGAACCAATAGACATACTTTTTGCAAGCATTTTAGAACCAATAGACACACTTTTTGCAAGCATTTTAGAACCAATAGACACACTTTTTGCAAGCATTTTAGAACCAATAGACACTTTTGCAAGCATTTTAGAACCAATAGACACACTTTTTGCAAGCATTTTAGAACCAATAGACACACTTTTTGCAAGCATTTTAAAACCAATAGACACACTTTTTGCAAGCATTTTAAAACCAATAGACACACTTTTGCAAGCATTTTAGAACCAATGGACACACTTTTTGCAAGCATTTTAGAACCAATAGAAACACTTTTTGCAAGCATTTTAGAACCAATAGACTCTTTTTGCAAGCATTTTAGAACCAATAGACACTTTTTGCAAGCATTTTAGAACCAATAGACAGAGACACTTTAGCAAGCATTTATAGAACTACATTAAGGGCACTCACAGTTGAGTAGACGTGTTCAGTGCTATTCCGAGCTCAAAGAGACGTGATCCTCTGGCTTCCACCATCTTGCAGAGACTGAGTGAGGCACACCACTTCCTGGCTTTAAAGTCCCTCCCCCTCCCTCCAGCAGTGGCAGCAGAGAGAATGGCGAATTGTTAAAAACCATTAATATCTCTCAGATTTTTAATCGATGGGAAAAGTCCTGCGGTCCAGGAAGGCAGAGGGGGGCTCTGAGTGAGCTGGCCAAAAATGATGGCCATAGGTGACGGCGTTCTCTCGGAAGTCACGCCACAGTGAACCAAAAGCGGTCAAGATCAGAGTTTTATACATGTATGTACATATATGTGTGCGTACTTGTGATTATGTGTATACATACACACTGAACTTTTGTTTTTCTCTCTCGTTTGTCATATTGTTTACAATGTACTATGTTTACATATTCTGTTGTGCTGCAGCAAGTAATGGCCCTGTCCCACGGTACGAGTTCATTCCAAGAGCTCTCCCGAGTTTGCCCTGATTCGAATTCGGAGGTTTATGGTAATGGCCGCTCGTTGGTACTCGGGGCTCTTATGGACATTTTTTAACATGTTGAAAAATCTTCACAAGTCTTCCCGAGCTTAGCGAGTCTTCCCGGGTACCTGCCGTTAGCGTTACGAGCCGCTAAGAGACGTTCCCGAGCTCCGACGTACCCGCTACGTTCATTCGCCGTGCTTACCACGAGTTTGATTTTTTAAAAACTCGGTAGAGCTCTTGGAATGAACCTGTACCGTGGGACAGGGCCATAAGAATTTCACTGTTCTATCTGGGACATATGAAAATTAAAAAAAACACTCTTGACTCTTTATTGTGATGCAGACATGATCATCACAAATATTGTGATCTCCCCACCTTCAAAGGAAACTATAGGTGGCACTGCCTTAAAAGGCAGCCAATGACCTAAAAGACTGATGGTAGATAGTTCTTATCTCATCAGGAAGAAGGTACTGAAATCTAAAAGCCTTGATCACCAGGTTCAAGAGCAGCTTCTTTTCTGCAGCCATCGGGCTCTTGACCACTGCACAACACTAACTTCAGTAACTACGATTGTCCATGGATCGTGTCTTTGGTTGCACTACAGACTTTAGTTTTACACTATTATGGTTAGTTAATGTTAGGGTTATTAATGTATTGAATTTTTGATGATTATATATATTTATCTTTGTATTATTGTATTTATGGGCATTTTAAACTACAGCATATAACAATTTAATTGTTCAATTGTCAGTACATATTACAATTAAACACTCTTGACTCTTGATCTGCATTTACCAAAAGTATTTAATGATCCCAGAATGCATTAGAAAGCCAAAGAAAAAGAAAAACTTTTGTAGTAGAGTGACTATTATTATGTCCTAAACATAGCAGCCAATTTGTCCATTGCAAAATTCAATGATATAAGATGGAGGTCTTTCGAGCTTAATCTGCTATTGAATAAAACTGTCTTCTGATTGTGAACTTTCCAATACTGGTAATCTGTGCATCCCCTTTGCTTGTCAAGAATCCGTCCACCATTACCTCAGTTTAGCTTTGGGATACAGCATGGAAACAGGCCCTTCGGCCCACCGAGTCCGCGCCGACCAGCAATCCCCATACACTAGCATTATCCTACGGACAAAAGACAATTTACAATCTTTACCGAAGCCAATTAACCTACAAACCTGTATGTCTTTGAAGTGTGGGAGGAAACTGGAGCACTTGGAGAAAACCCATGAGGTCACAGGAAAAACGTACAAACTCCATACAGACAGCACCCGTAGTCAAGATCGAACCCGGGTCTCTGGCTCTGTACAGCAGCAACTTTACTGCTGCACCGCCATGCCACCACCATGCCTTGGAAATATCCAAAGACTCATTTGAGAAGAGAGTGCCAAATACTCACACCCATTAAGATTTTTTTTGTCTCATCTCTTGCACAATATGGATGACTCTTTATTTTTAAACAATAACCGCAAGCAACAATCTAAAAATGGCCAAACAACTGCATAGTTATGGTATAGTCACCCTTAGTTGGTTTATTATTATTGTTATGTGTACAGAGGTACAGTGAAAAGCTTTTGCTTGTATGCTATACAGTCAAAGAAAAGAATATGCATGAATACAATCAATCTGTCCCCAGTGTACAGATAAATGATAAAGGGTATAACATTGAGTGCAAGATATGACATTGAAGTCCGATAAAGTCCAATTAAAGACAGTCCAATGAGGTAGATGGGAGGTCAGTACCACACTCTAGCTGGAGAGAGAACCGTTCATTTGCCTGATAACAGCTGAGAAGAAACTGCCCCGGAATCTGGAGGTATGCTTTTTCAAATTTCTGTACCTTTTGCCTGATGGGAGAGGGGAGAAAGGGGAGTGACTGGGGAGAGACTGGTCCTTGATTATGCTGGTGGTGGCCTTGCCAAGGCAGCATTAAGTGTAGCTGCAGTCAATGGAAGGGAGGCTGGTTTGTGTGATGGTCTGGGCTATGTCCACAGCTCTGCAATTTCCTGTGGTGTCGGATGATGCTGTTCCCACAACAGGCTGTGATGCATCCCAATAAGATGCTTTCTACAGCACATGTAGAAGTTGGTGAGGGTTGTTGGGGACATGCAGAACTTCCTAAGCCATCTAAGGAAGTAGAGCAAACTCTCAAAGCCCTGTCCCACTGTACGAGTTCATTCAAAGATTGCCCTGATTCGAACTCGGAGATTTACGGTAATGGCCGCTCGGGGCTCTCGTGGACATTTTTCAACATGTTTTCAACGAGTCTTCCTGAGCTTACCACATTTCCCGAGTACCTGCTGTTAGCGTTACGAGCCGCTAAGAGAAGTCCCCGAGATCCGACGTACCCGCTACGTTAGTTCTACGTGCTTACCACGAGTTTGATTTTTTTTTAAACTCGGGAGAGCACTTGAATGAACTCGTACAGTGGGACAGGGCCCACTTTATTCAACTGAGCTTCAGTGCTGACATGAGGGAAGGCTTTGACTTTGGTTTAACACCTCTGAAAGGCAGCACCTCTATGAGAGGACCTCACCCCTCTGATGCTGCATCAAAGAATTACCCAAATCTAGCAGAAAACAGTGCTTTGCTGAGTTGATTGTTATCTAAACAGCCAAAGATGCCGTACCCCTACAAAATATAATACACGAGTGGGGAATAAGTTTGAGTAATTATCGTAAGGGTCTCTCATCAGGTGCCTGCCCAACAGATGGCAATGTAAAATAAATTCATGGTATAAACTGCAGCACTTGTACCTGAATGAAGTAAAAACTGATGGAAGGCATAACAATACTGTTTAAGTGTACATATAACCAAGTTTTAGATGCAGTTCATAGCTCCTGGCATTAATGGCAGTCGTGTGTAGTTGAATTTTATGTTAAAAAAGTTAATTAAAATCTTTCTCCAAATCAATGTATTCAATCGCAGTCAAAAACTTTGTTAAAAGCGAAGAATAATGATTGATGAAACTACCAATGATTATTTCAAAATTGAATAGTTAAGAAGTTCCATGTAAAATTAAGTGCTGAAGGATTTAATGATAAATACTGAAGCTTTTTCAGAACCTTGCCTCAGGTCCTTAAAGGTAGTGTAAAACAGGCAGGAAATGCAATTTATGTGCTCAGTGCTTCATTTGGCTTGTCAAAGTGCTCTTACGGCCAGTGTAAAAGAGGAATTACTGTCTGCTTAAAGTCAAAAGTTTATGGTCAGTGTTGAAGAAAAGCTGGCACAAGAATCCATTGGTCTAAACATTGTTTGTGATGTTTTTTTTTTAACGTTCAGCAGATATTGGATTGTTTCTAAAGTAAGGGCCAGCTTAAATGAAAAAACAAAATCAATGTATCTCAATTGAAAGGCATTGTTAAATTATCAATCGTTAATGACAAACTCAAAGACAGTTACTTTACACAAACGTAACTCAATAATTTGTCCCTTGGTTTGTTCGAGGAAAAAAAGTTAAATAAAGTAATTTTAACCAAATAAAATACAATTGGAAAGAGCAAATCAAGTTTACTCACTTTACAGAAATATTCACTCATCAGGTATTTCAGATAATAAAATTCTTTGTTTATCTTTGAAAACCTCCGCTTGTTTCATCTCTGATCCACGAGTATGTTAATTACCTTTCTAAGGATTTAAAAATGAATTCCTTCTGTTTCAAGGTCACTCTGTTGTGGTAAAGTAAAAGGAATGACCTGTCTTCTTATAGTGGACATCTTTCTGCACTTCTGCTAAAATTGTTGAACTTTGACTTCTAGGTGACGGAAACGGACAATAATTCCTGAATGATGGCACAGTAACACGTTTACAAAAGGATTCTGGAATCTTGACCAGTTTATGTTCAGGGTTCCCAACAGTTTTGCTTGCTTTTTTTTTCCCTTTTCATGACCCATCCTATGTTTTCAATTAGCACCTCATGTTAATTGGATCCGTTCCCTGAGGGCAGTAGTGGTGTCTCACTTTCTCCCATCATTGGTGATATATTTGTAACATGACATTTATGACTTGAGTCCAGGGCCGTTAGAAAAAGTCATTTACTCCGGGTCACTGCAAAAGCTAGCCACAGTAGCCAACTGAACACACTTGTTTGATGTGGTTGTTATCAGTAACACCCTTCGCTACTTCATTCCAATCATTAAATAGTAAGTAGTACTGCGGGCAGGGCAAAGGGGAATCTTTGAATATTTTGTATATTCCATCAAAATATATAAACCTTTTTCTCCATCTTTAATTTGCTTCTTTATTTCTCTTTATCAGATTTGATCAACAGCTGGCAAAAAACAAGGTTACATTTATGAAATGTGTAGCAAGGAACTGCAGATGCTGGTTTAAACCGAAGATAGACACGAAAAGCTGGAGTAACTCAATGGGACAAGCAGCATCTCTGGAGAGAAGGAATGGGCGACGTTTCTGGTCGAGACCCTTCTTCAGACTGACATTTATAAAGACTGAGTGTAAGTACATTATAATTACAAACTGTGTTATTGTTGTTTTTCATAAGGTAAAACAAAATGCCAGCAAGAAATGTAGATTTATTTATTTTTGATAAATGTATTTATAACAACACAGCACACCATTGTTCACCAACAAATGCAAGTGACCCATGAACATATTTAGAGAAAAGTGAGCTGAATGTTATTGGATTTTGGCTACACTCTAATTTACTTGACCATTGGAGTAATCTGGGATTCTGTGTAACAGCAAATTCGAGTCTGTGAGGCTCTCCCTGGAATGAGAAAAAGAACTGTATGAAAATTCTTAATTAGTACAGGTGTTAGAGGTTAAGGCTGGAGAATGGGGTTAGCCATTACCACTTCCAGCTAGTACTGCTTCTTGTTGGTGAGATTGGGCCCCGTTAAGGCCTCCTCTCTCTCTCTCTCCTCCTCCCTCTCTCTCCCCCTCCCTCTCTCCCCCCCCTCCCTCACCCCCTCCCTCTCTTCCTCCCTCCCTCTCTCCCCCCTCCCACTCTCTCCCCCTCCATCTCTCCCCCTCCGTATCTCCCCCTCTCTGGCTCTCCACCCTCCATCTCTCCCCCATCACCATCTCTCTCCCTCTCTGTCTCTCTCTCTGTTTCTCTGTCTCTCTGTCTGTCTCTCTGTCTCTGTCTCTCTGTCGCTCTCTCTGTCTCTCTCTCTCTGTCTCTCTCTCTGTCTCTCTCTCTGTCTCTCTCTCCATCCTCTCGCTTCCCCCCCCTCTCTCTCTCTCTCTCTCTCTCTCTCTCTCTCTCTCTCTCTCTCTCTCTCTCTCTCTCTCTCTCTCCATTTCAGCTCAATGGATTTTTAATTTCAAGCCTTTGTCCAAAGCAGTTGAGTTTTGCTTCATCCCATACAAGACTCTTTTGTACTTTAAATATGCTAGTGCCTCTTCAGTTTGGTTTTGAGTTTCGTTTAGAGATACAGCATGGAAACAGGCCCTTCGGCTCGCTGAGTCCGTGCTGATATCATCCGCACACTTGCTCTATGTCCTACATACCAGCGGCAATCTACAGAAGCTAATTAACCTGAAAACCTTTATGTCTTCGGAATGTGGGAGTAAACCGGAGCACCCGATGGAAACCCACGCGGTCACAGGGGAAACGTACACACCTCACACAGGGAGCACCCATAGTCAGGATCGAACCTGGGTCTCTGGAACTGTGAGACAGCAACTCTACTGCTGCGTCACAGTGTCACACTTCATGTAACATAATTGAAATAAGCCTATTCAGTTTCGTTTGCGGAACTTTAACCTTTGACGATGGATTAGGTTGGAGGCTGGGTCAGGAAGGCAGGCAAAATAATATGGCCTGACGTGTCTGTAAAAGAAACAAATCAGGCTATATATTTTTTTCTCTTTTCTTTCGTGAAAGTGATGACACATGCTTCAGGCAGTCTCAGACTGCTAATGTCCTTACTGGAACCAAGATAGTGAGTTCTTTCGCGGCCAAAGGGTGGCAGATTCTGACCTTATCTGATTGCCACACTTATTTACTGCCTCCACCAAACATCACCAAAGCAGAGGCCAAGCAGAATATCCTCCCAACACTCCCACTCGTTCCGCCACCTCCCTTCATTGGAGCCCAGGCAAACTCGAGGGATCAAATGAATCCATTTCTTTCAGTTTTGCCAGGGTACAAGATCAATACAAGCTCAATCAGAGAACCATTCCGAACGCAATGTCAGGCAGCAATGTTACGAATAGTTCAGCTGAAAAGACAGATACAGGGACAACATCACAATGAGTCATTTATACCTATCAGGGAAGATAAATCAGGCTGAAGCTGCCTCCTCTGGAAAAGAGAGAGCTATTGTTGATTTGTTAAGCAGCCTTTTTGAACCGTTGCAGTGAGTGTACCGAACCTACTCCCACACTGGGAATACCAGGATTTCATCACGATTTCATCCAGTGAGAACAATCAAAGAATTTGACCGGGTAAACATAAAGACAGCGTTTCCACTTGCGGAGGTTCATAAGTTCACAAGTCATAGGAGCAGAATTAGGCCGTTCGGCCCATCAAGTCTACTCCGCCATTCAATTATGGCTGATCTATCTTTCCCCCTCAACCCCATTCTCCTGCCTTCACCCCGTAACCCCTGACGCCCGTGCTAATCCAGAATCTATCAATCTCTGCCTTAATAATATTCATTGACTTTGCCTCTTTAGTTTAGTTTAGTTTAGAAGAACAGTGCGGAAACAGTATGATGCCAAGTTAAACTAACCTCCTCAGCCTGCATCTGATCCCACGTCTCTTCATTCCCTGCAAATGTATAGAGTTTCATGGTTCTTTCTTTTTATTTTGACTTTGCTGCCACAAAAGATGACATCTGCAATATATCTTTCAGGTGCCGATGATTTCCCTACATCACTGAACTGCATGACTAACTTGTTGCTCCAGCTTGACTTTGATATAGAAACATAAAAACATAGAAATTAGGTGCAGGAGGAGGCCATTCGGCCCTTCGAGCCAGCACCACCATTCGTTGTGATCATGGCTGATCGTCCGCTATCAAGAACCCGTGCCTGCCTTCTCCCCATATCCCTTGACTCCACTAGCCCCTAGAGTTCTATCCAACTCTCTCTTAAATCCATCCAGTGATTTGGCCTCCACTGCCCTCTGTGGCAGGGAATTCCATAAATTCTGGGTAAAAACGTTTTTTCCCAGTTCAGTCTTAAATTACCTCCCCTTTATTCTAAGACTGTGGCCCCTGGTCCTGGACTCACCCAACATTGGGAACATTTTTTCCTGCATCTTGCTTGTTCAGTTCTTTTATAATTTTATATGTTTCTATAAAAATCCCCCCTCATCCTTCTAAACTCCAGTGAATACAAGCCTAGTCTTTTCAATCTTTCCTCATATGGCAGTCCCGCCATCCCAGGGATCAATCTCGTGAACTTACGCTGCACTGCTTCAATCACAAGGATGTCCTTCCTCAAATTAGGAGTCCAAAACTGTACACAATACTCCTGGTGCAGTCTCGTCAGAGCCCTATATAACTGCAGAAGAACCTCTTTACTCCTGTACTGAAATCCTCTTGTTATGAAATATCTCCATCTTTGCCATTCATTCCAGTAACGTACGTTATACAACCAGCCCCCATCTACCCCCCCCCCCCCCACTGCACAACATGTCTGTTTCCTATCAGGATGGGGGCAGGTCCTTGTTGAGCACCTGTCTGAGGTACGTTGTTACACACTTTTCCAGAACCGCCCCTTCCTCATCCCCTGAAGACCAGAGACCGGGAGGATGGAGCCGGCGGCGACGACAGACGTGTAGGGTGAGAAGCAAGGCCGGTAGGAGAGTGAACCGGGGGTCTGGCTTACCGCTCCCTCAAGGCCAGCTGCAGGAGACACCCCCAGGGCACAAAGGTGGACGGGCGAGGAGAGGGGCGTCGGTACGCTGGACGACCCGGACATCCAAGGACGGTGACGACTGGAGGCCCTGCAGCAGCCTGGGGCTTGCCTGGATCGGGCAACGCTCATGAGACCTGGAGCGCGCACTGGTCTTTGAAAATGGCGTCAAACATGGCGCCTCTTGCATGCGGGCTCAGTGGGCTATTTCAGTACACTTTGCTAATTGGTGATTGTGCATAGGTATGGCAATACTTCACTAGGACTGTATGTAAGTAGAGAATTTCACTGTGCGTTTGCACATGTGACAATAAAAACATCATTGAACCATTGAACCAGTGAACCATCAAAGGGGTTCCCACGTATTAATATAATTCTGCTCCATTTAAGCAACCTTTAATGGGGCATTTGCCCAGATGTGTTTTATAATCCTATTTGACACATACCAGGATCTCACACTATTGCAGAGCCAAATTTTATTCATTTGTGGCACAGAAGTGCTTTTTTTTAAGGAAAAAAGGAAAAAAGAAAGACCCTGCTTGTGTTCGTCCTGTCCATTCATAATTATAAAATGGCCACCAAGGTTGTACAAACGCATCGAATAATCAGCCTAAACAATTTTGATTGAACATTTTCCCACTCATTTTCCCACTTAAAAATATCAATTTAACTCACATAGGTGTTCAGATAATCCTTCAAGTAAAAGACGTCAATCAGAAGATTAACTATATTCTCTTTCATTCACAGATATGGACCACAATGGCTAGAGCAAAGCATTTCAAGGTTAAAGGATATATAAGAGATTTTTTTTCTCACCGTTGCATTAGTAAGTTGCACTAGTGCATCACTTAAAGGCCGAGACTAGGATTCAACGCTGTTAAGATTTGTTTGAAATGGTTTCCCAGTGTTGCACTTAAAAAAAGTACTGGTCAGCTTTGGATACAAAGCAGCATGGCGCTTGATTGAGCAACTGACCCACTTGGGTAAAAAACATTTTTTAGAGAAGAAATGTGTGAGCATCTTGAAAAAGATTTGTGAATGGGAACAAATGAGTTTGCTTTTGTCATGTTCCTTTTAAATTACGCTAGGTCCCCTGAGCTCATTTTTTTCCAGCAGTGTTTTCTCGCTACTTTACCTGCAAGATCCCTTAAAACCGTACAAACTACCACGCCCCCCCCCCAAGAGAACTCGAATTCGAATTCCAGTGGGGAGTCATTCTATAAGGCTGAAATCCAATTCCTGTTTCATTATGTTATCAATGCACCGTGGAAATTCTTCCAGGCATGTTAACATGATAGCAGACCGTTGGAGAGGAATAAAATAAAAGCGTGGGCCTGTGAAAGGTTAGGGGAAGAAAATCAAATTGTTTTCTCAGGTTACCAACTCGGGTCAAAAGTACAAGCCTGGGTCTGAGCTCTGCCAGCGAACTTTATTTAACCACAGCAGCAAGTCCAATCTGACGGGTGAGAAAGGACACTTGACCCCTCACTGAAAACAGCATTTGTGTACAGATAATCCTTCAAGTAAAGACATAAATCAGAAGATTAACTGTATTCTGTTTCATTTACAGATAAGGAATACAATGGCAAGAGTAAAACATTTCAAAGTTAAAAGATACAAGAGAGTTTTTTTCTATTTGACTCATTCTCTGTATTTTAGACCTTTCGTAATATTGTATGGTGGTGCACAATCTCTTTTTGTTGCAAATACTGCATTTTTATGGTGGCGCAGCGGTAGAGTTGCAGCCTTACGGTGCCAGAAACCCCGGTTCAATCCTGACTACGGGTGCTGTCTGTACGGAGTTTGCACGCTCTCTCCGTGATCGCGCGGGTTTTCCCCGGGTGCTCCGGTTTCCTTCCACATTCCAAAGACGTACAGGTTTGTAGGTTAGTTGGCTTTGGTTAAAATTGTAAATTGTCCCTAATGTGTAGGATAGGGCTAGTGTGTGGGGATCGCTGGTCGGCACGGTCTTGGTGGGCCAAAGGGCCTGTTTCCGTGCTGTATCTTTAAGCTAAACTAAATTTGGCTGTGTTCATTTTTCTAGGCCAAAAACATTTGCATTAGTAAGTCGTTGTCTTGGTTGTATCACTGAATGGATGATATTAAGATACGATGCTGTTAAGATTAATTTGGAAAGACTTTTCAACATTGTATTAAAAAAAAAGTGCTGGCCTGTTCTCCTCTGTCTCACCCCCTCCTTCCAATAAGCTCTCCCTCACAGGTTCTGACCTCCCCATTACTGAAAGGATCAAAAGGAGGCACTGCCTCAAAAAGGCGGGCCAGTCAGCATCTGTGCAGGGAATGTATAAGCGACATTTCAGATTGATATGAGTGGCGGGGGGGGGGGGGGGGATGTCAAAGAGAGGAGGTGTGGTGGTCAAAGTCTGGCAAATGATAAATTGATGCAGTTGAGGGGAACATTCATGTAGAATTACCACAGTAGGGTTATTGATGATCCGCACAGACTAGATGGGCTGAATGGCCCGATTATGTGCTGTGTGTTTTTGACTCTACAACTTTTCCGTCAGCAACAAGAACCCTGGCCATTCTTCTCCTTCTTCTCCTTCTGTTTTTCTCAGACACCCATTGTATTTTGTTATTCCCCACATGAAAATCAGCAAGATTTTACATATTTGTCTTGCAAGGCTTTATTCCACTTTAAGGAGTGGATTTACTTGTGCCCCAGAACCTATGTATCACCAAAAATTTTAAAAACAATTTGGAAAACATTGCAAAATAAGGTAACCTGCAATTGGAAAGGTGCATTGTGTTGGATGTAACTATGCAAACCTGTCTTTTTAAACTCGATCTGTTAGCTGCAGCTAAAATCTTCCTCAAAGATCAATAACACAATTTCATGGTGCTTGCAGAGACGCCACTGAATGTTCTTTGTCCCTTGTTTCCTGTGACAAACGGGAAGCTAAGAGCAAAGAGCAGAGGTCAGTGATAACAATACATATTGTGCATTACTGATATTGATTCTTGTGGGCAGAGATGGTCTCCACCCCTCCCACTCTCTGCACTTAAAACACGTTCATTCTCTCGCTTTTCTTGCTTTGATGGAGGGTCCTTGACTTGAACCATTAACTTGAATATTTTCCCTTACGATGCTGCATGACCATCTGAATGTTTCCAGCGTTTTCAGTTAATGTTTTGGAATGCAAGGAACAGTAATCAACAACTGTATATTTTATGTGCAGGAAGGAACTGCAAACAAAATGTGTGGGAAGGAACTACAGATGCTGGTTTAAAACGAAGATAGACACAAAAAGCTGGAATAACTCAACGGGACAGGCAGCATCTCCGGAGAGAAGGAATGGGTGACGTTTTCGGGACGAGACCCTTCTTCAGACTCTGAGGATCTGAGACCAGAGAGTCTGAGGCCAGTCTGAAGAAGGGTCTTGACCCGAAACATCACCCATTCCTTCTCTCCAGAGATGCTGCCTGTCCCGCCAAGGAACTGCAGATGCTTGTTTATTGCCGTATGTTCTGAAACGGAACAATGGAATTCCTACTTACAGCAGCACAACAGCGCAACTAACCAAGGGTGAGGGTGATTTTCTACTTTTCAAATAGTAAGGTATCTCATCTAAAACAATACAGATGAAACATAAATTGCATTTAAATCTCAAGAATCAAAGATTAAGAAGAAATAAATGTATAAAGTGGCATTGGAATTGGAATAAGAACATAGAATATAGAACGTAGACACAAAATGCTGGAGAAACTCAGCGGGACAGGCAGCATCTCTGGAGAGAAGGAATGGGTGACGTTTCGGGTCGAGACCCTTCTTCAGACTGTCAGCGGAGTGAGCGGGACAGAGATAGAATGTAGTTGGAGACAGTAAGACTGAAGGGAAAACTGGGAAGGGGGAGGGGATGGAGAGAGAGTGAAAGCAAGGGCTATTTGAAGTTAGAGAAGTCAATGTTCTCTACCGCTGGGGTGTTAAGTGGCTGTCCCACTGCGGCGACCTAATTGGTGAGTTTAGAAGAGTTTGCCCTCGACTCATACTCGCAGCATGATCGACACAAGGTCCTAGGAGGTCTTTGTAACTCTCCTTCATGCTCGAGAGTAGTCCCAGCGTACTCGAGGCCTCAGCTTGGTTGTGGCGTATTTTTCAACAGGTTGAAAAATGCCCGCGAGTAAAAAAAGGTCGCCATGGAAAAAATCTATATATTTTTTACTCGTACGTTTAGTCGAAGAAGGTCGTAGTAGGTCGGCATGTTATTCGTAGGTAATCGAGGGTAGTCGAGGGTTGTCAAAAGTAGTCGTAGATAGTCTTCTACATAGTCGAAGGGAGGTCGAAGGAGGTCTTCTACTTGACACTTTTTCAAACTCTCCTAAACTCTTCTAAACTCGCCAATTAGGTCGCCGCAGTGGGACAGCCCCTTAAGCTGCCCCATATAGAATATTGAACAGTACAACACAGGAACGGATCCTTCAGACCGTCTGTGCTAAAGAACAAGATTTTAAAATAATCTAATCTAATCTATCTAAAATAATCTGATCTATGCTTTGTGTAATTAGATTGACAAACATCATTAAAACAAAAGGAAACTGATGAGAAATCTGGGTTTAATAAATTTTAGATCAAGATAACAAACACAATTAAAATATTTTCAGTCTGGTTATATTCTTTCTAAATCTTGCAATATTTACTTGCAAGATTGGAAAGCTTTCTTCAAACAGGACTGTGGTTTAATGACCTAATATTTTGCAAAGTTCTCTGGAAGCGGAGTTCTTTCTTAAACATTTCATCTACTCCATTACGAAGTCTCCTCAAGGGATGTCTACTTTGAAGAAGTTCTCCTCCTCTCTCCGAAGACAGTTTAGCAACCTTCCTTCTTCCCGTCCCCCCCCTCCCCCCAACCCCCACCCCCACCCCCACATCAGTCTGAAGAAGGGTCTCGACCCGAAACATCACCTATTCCTTCGCTCCATATATGCTGCCTCACCCGCTGAGTTTCTCCAGCATTTTTATCTACCTTGGAAGTTTAGTCCTCTGGCTTTCAGTGCTCTGGTCAAGTTAAGACATTTTCCCTGTTGCTTTGTTGAACTGGGAACATAACTAAAGAAACTGGTGAAAAATAGCATCGAAACATGCAGATCTAAGGTGTATATTGGACAATCCAATGAAAATAGTACAATTAATTAAGCCATTGACTTTATATTATTACCTTTAGAAATGACGATGTATCCCTGGCATGAATTAAAGTTGTAACTATGGAAACAGCAGTACAGAAGAATAGAATTTCCCACATTTTTCAGAGAATGTGCAAAGTCTTCATTGGGCAGATAGCTTGACCAGTTAAGCCAGGATCCTGGTACTTAACATCAAATAGTGCATAAGTTCATACATTTATGTTATATGAGGAGAATTAGGCCATTCGGCCCATCAAGTCTACTCCGCCATTCAATCATGGCTGATCTATCTTTCCCTCTCAACCCCATTCTCCTGCCTTCTCCCCATAACCCCTAACACCCTTACTCATCAAGAATCTGTCAATCTCTGTCTTAAAAATATCCATTGACGGCCTCCACAGCATTCTGTGGTGATGAATTCCATAGGTTCACCACCTTCTAACAAAATAAATTCCTCATCATACCCTTACTAAAGGTTAGTCCTTTTATTCTGATGCTATGCCTTTGGTCCTGGACTCTCCCACTAGTGGAAGCATCCTCCCCACATCCACTCTATCCAGTGCTTTCGCTATTCGGTAAGTTTCAACGTGGTCCCCCCTCAAATCCTACAAAATCCATTTTCAGAAGGTGTGCATTCAAAAATAACTTTGATCACAGTGATTGATCGGGGGCAGTGAAATTAACAGGACCACTCCCTTTGCAGGGCTTTGTCAACTTTCTCTTTCAAAGGTACGAAGAATTTATAAAAGGAAAGTATTTTAATTGCAGGCGTCCATAGGGGTTACAAATTGGAACTGGTCAGGTGTTGCGCTATGCATTTTCCATCACTGCTGTTTAAGCCATAAGTGGTCGGCATTAACTTCAAAATCCAACATCAGTCGGTACCTTTTCAGAAGTCTGGCCTGCAAAAGTAATCGCAAAACACTTGCCCATCTGCTGAAGTGTTGATGTTATCTGATGATCGTTTTCACTCCCCAAATATAAAATATGGGACAATTTATACATCAAAGACCACACAGCACTTGATTGGTAATGCTAAGCATTGCAAAAATGTGAAAACAAGTGAACACGGAGGATTTTAATATCCCTCACTGCTGTGGCAAGGCATTCCACGCTGGTATCTCTTTTGTCTTTTATTGTATCTATATTTTGATGTGTGCTGGAGATAATGGAGCTTGAAAATTTTGAAACGTCTGAGATGAATCTTTGATCACAACTTATTTTCTCTTTGCAGTTAGTTCGGTCCTTTTGAAGATAGTTTCTCAACTGCCCATAACCCAGGACACAAAGGAAGCTTTTCAGTTTGCTGGAATAAATGAATGATGCGGTAGTGGAATTGGAATAAGAATATAGGACATAGACCGCATATGCTTCACAATTACACTTGAGTGCAACATCAAGGTTTTTTGCGAGCAAACTGCCCTTAAAACGAATCTGATTTCTAATCAGTAATACAATTCTGGGTTCAATGTGATAAAGTATCAAAAGATATGAGGGCAAATAAGACCACACGTCTATTAAAATAAGCAAAGAAATTTGGTGCTTGGGTTATGTTTTTGCATGATAATTAACCAACGTTAAATTTAATTTTGACTTAAAAAATTAATATTCTATTTCAATTTCTATGTAAACCAAATTCAAGAGTAGCATTATCCCAACAACCATCAGTCCCTTGAACACTACAAAACATTAACCTCAGCAGCAACAGTCTATGTGTAGGAAGGAACTGCAGATGCTGGCTTACGTCAAAGATGGACACAAAATGCTGGAGTAACTCAGCGGATCAGGCAGCATCTCTGGAGATAAGGAATAGGTGACATTTCGGGTTGAGGTTGGATTAGGGTCTCGACCTTTCATACCCCAGCGGTATGAACATTGACTTCTCTAACTTCAAATAGCCCTTGCTTTCCCTCTCTCTCCCTCCCCTCCCCATTCCCAGTTCTCTCACCACTCTTGCAGGCTGAAGAAGGGTCTCGACCCGAAATGTCACATAATCTTTTCACCAGAGATGCTGCCTGACCTGTTGAATTACTCAAGCATTTTGTGAGCATCGAGAAATTCTATGGATTTGGGGTTTTTATCTCTATACTGGTATTGTGGTATTAATTTAGAAAACATTTGCTTATTTTATATCATCTATGTGCATTGTGTTTATTTGTCTCTTGTGCTGCTGCAAGAATTTCATTGTTCTGTTGTCGGCACACAATTAAAAACTCTTGACTTATGACCAGGTTAATAAAAAATGCAATTCTGTTTCAAAATATTGTTGTCAAAAATATTGTCTGATTCCAGGAGTTTCACAGATAATTTAACAATTTTCTAAACTGTACAATATATAGCTGCTCACTTTCTTTTGAGACAGTTATTAAGTCTCACGAAGTAAAGTGTGCTCGCAAATTATATTGCAGAAGGATCTTACATGTCTTGACAAAAAATCTTTTCCCCAAGGTTGTGTTCGCAGTATCTATATTTCCATATTTCTTTTCGACAAAGAAGGGCATCAGATAACCCATCGAGTGGATGACAGATCCCAAAGTGATCCCATTCCCCACCTAATCTTCCCTATAACCAAGTAGCCAAGAATTATCCTACACAAATCCTGGCAGCATTCAATTCACTGACCAGAGATAGACAATGTACAGGAACATGGATAGCACAGGTTCAGAGGGTTATGGGCAGGTGGGACTAGTATAGATGAGACATGTTGGCCGGCATGGGCAAGTTGGGTGGAAGGGTCTGTTTCCACTCTGTACGACTCTATGAGTTTATGAGGTTTTGAGATACCAGGTCTAGAAATAGCTCCACACTGGCTGTTTTTATTCATTTTGATTTGTACCAGATGCACATATGTCATTTTAGATTTCATTAATCTTAGATCAAATATCTGGTCCCCGATTTCTTCAGTCTTCTCCTCAGAGACATGTTCAATTGAGGTTTTTGGATTGCCCTAACGCAGCTTCTGGAAGTTCGTATAGATAAAAAACTTAAATTGATGGATTCATGGATTCCTGAACAGTGCCATCGGATTTCTCTCTAACATCTCTTGAGCATTTAGATTGTTGGCTTTGGTGCAACATTTCCCATCGCTGCTGAGCGAGTTCTCACAGTTGTCAGCATGTAACATAGCAGGGTCAATCTCTGAAGCCAACAGTTACAGAAATATAACACATTGCCAGCAACACTTGCCATGCAATTGGATTTCATCTATTTTATTGGCCTAAAATCTTTGCTGCATTTAATGTACTGCACAGAAAAATGCCTTTTGGCCCACTGTGTCCATACGAATTATCATGCCTATCACTACTAATCCGACTGGCTGCAATTAATTCCATATGCCTTTGTGCCTTATTCATTCAAGTGCCTGCCAAAGGTGACTCTTACACCTTGAATGGAGTCCAGTGGTGGAAGTTCCCTAAGCTGCAGTCCTCCCCCACAGAGCCTTGGTGTTGGCTGCACCAAGCACATTGATCTCTCTCTGGGCTCCACAGGGTGGAGAACTATCCTTCCTAAGACACCCCAGCTGATCACTTGACCTCTCACATCCTTTACCATTTGGAGTGGCTATAGTGCTTCTCCACCAGAGAAGAAGAGTATTTTCTTATTTTTAATTGTTCTGGATTCAAGTTTTAGAGATTTGTAAATATTTAACGCTTTAATTAAATTTGTTGTCAATAGGGGTTATCGGACTTCTGAACCAATCACCTTTTCACACCCCCACCCAGGAGGGCGAGTTAGTCTTAATTTTACCAAAGTAAGACACAAAATGTTGGCTTAATTCAGCCCATCAGGTCTACTCCGCCATTCAATCATGGCTGATCTATCTCTCCCACCTAACCCCATTCTCCTGCCTTCTCCCCATAACCCCCGATACCCGTACTAATCAAGAACCTATCTATCTCCATCTTAAAACTATCCATTGGCTTGGCCACCACAGTCTTCTGTGGCAACGAATTCCACAGGTTTACCACCCTCTGACTAAAGAGGTTTAAGGTGAGAAGGGAAAGATCCAGATGGGCAACTTTTTCACCATCCTCTGACTCTGTCTTCTTGTTCTTGATTTTCCCCACAGGCAATGCTATGCGGAAAGCATACCCATACTTTGTCATTTGGCTTTGACTCTTTGCTTTGGTGACTCTATTGGCATGGCTGAATCCAAGGGGTCAGAGTAAGGAGCATGTTAACAAGTTCAAGGTGCTCTATGGGTATTAAGAGGAAAAGTATTTACAACTTTACACTGAGAGTGATACTACACTTAAAAATGTTGGCATTTTGTCCAATGAGCAGCAATAAATGAATTTGTAGATTAAATCAATAGGTGTCAACACCCGCAGTTCTATTTCCCTATGATTCCATTGCTGGCAACAGATTGCAATAAATAAGGCAATCGGGTGGTCTAGTGAGTAAAACATTTCCCCTTAGTGATAACTTGGCAGTAAGTAACCGAGAGTTACCAGCATTATTTTCCACTGGATTGGTGCCAAAGAAGTTTCTTATCAGACTGTTGCTCATGCTGCCTTATTGCCTTGTTTAATCCACAATAGCTTGGGTTTAGATGAGTTAATATGGAATTATGAAATTGCATCGAACAACATATTGGAACCACCCTCGGGGTGATCCATGCACTTATTCGAAACCAGGATCCCATAATCATTGTTTTATGAACTGGCTTAAAAGCAACTGCATTAAAATGTCAGTCATGGGATAGATACATGCGCAATTTGACAGGTACTGATTAACCTGGTTGATCTGTCGGCTATCTGGAAGCATCAGTTACTGGAACGTGCTGGTTAATAACTAAGATTTTACCATTTCCTCAAAGTCTACCTTATAGCAGCTATCCCATGTAACAAACCAATTTCTGAATGCCAGTTAGAGATTTTTGACAAATCAAGTCAGAATCATAGTTTTCTGAAAATGGTGTCACGGGTAGATAGAGTGGTCAAGAAGGCTTTTGGTACACTGGCCTTCAGCCGTCAGGGTGTTGAGTATAGAAGTTGGGCTGATATGTTACAGTACAAGACTGTGAGGCCACATTTGGAGTATTGTGTTCAGTTTTGGTCACCCTGCTGTAGGAAGGACTTTGTTAAGCAGGAAAAAGTGCAAGAAGATTTATGAGAATGTTGCCAGGACCTGAGGCCCTAAGCTAGAGGAAGAGGTTGGGCAGGTTAGAATTTTATTCCTTGGAGCGTTCTTCGGAAGATGTCTAATATCATGAGGGGAATAGATAGGGTAAATTCACAGTCGTTTTTCCAGAGTAGGGGAATCAAGAGCAAGAGGTCATAGGTTTAACGTGAAAAGGGAAATATTTAATTGGATCCTGATGGGAAAAGTTTTCACACAGAAGTCAATGGGTATACGGAATGAGGACATAGTTAAGGTAGGTTCTATAGCAGAATTTAAAAGATATTTCAACAGTCAAGAACACGTCAAGTCAGAATCATGGATAGGAAAGTTTCAGAGGGATATTGTTTCAGAGACTAATGAAAATGGGACAAATTGACCAAACGCAGACTAATGTAAATGGGACATTCTGGTCCGCATGGGCAATGCTGTATGACTCTAAGAATAATGGCTACATTTCATAACTATGAACGTAGGACATAGAGCAGTAAAGGAATAAGCTCTCTGACCCACATGTCTGTGTCGAACCAGTTGCTAAGTTAAGCTAATCTCCTCTGCCTGTAAGTGATCCATATATCTCCATTCCCTGCATATCCATGTGCCTATCAAAATGCCTCTTAGATGCCACTAAGGTATCTGCTTCCATCACCACCTCTGGCAGCACGTTCCAGGCACCCACCACTCTATGTGTAAAATATTAGCCCCATACTCCTCCTTTAAACTTTGCTGCATTCACCTTAAAGCTATGCTCTCTAGTCTTTGACCTTTTCATTCCAGGAAGACATTTGCAACTGTCTAACTTATCCATGTTTCCCATAAGTTATATACATCTATCAGGTCTACCCTCAGCCCCCAACAGAATTGAATAATTCCAGCAATTATATCTGCTCACATGAGAAGCAGATTACATGACCTTGCATAGGAAGCAACTGCAGATGCTGGTTTAAACCGAAGTTCGACACAAAAAGCTGGAGTGACACTGAAGTGAGTCTGAAGAAGGGTTTCAACCCGAAACGTCACCTATTCCTTTTCTCCGGAGATGCTGTCTGACCCGCTGAGTTACTCTAGCTATTTGTGTCTATCTTACATTACCTTGCTCTCTGGCAAAGCCGTCAATATCATCCTTTCTGCAGCTAGAAATCTTAAACAAATAAGATGCGCCCTCCAGCTTTCTGAAATAATTGGTTAATCGTGTAATGGATTCTCAGTGGTCTGTGAGTTTACGAGTCAAGGAGGGAGTAGTTGAAACCGATGGGGATTTCTCCATGTTTCCGAGCAACATTTCACACAGCTTTTTCGCTGTAGATACGCTGCTAAAGCCAATACACTGTTGGCCCGGACAGTGTTTTCCACATCAAATTGCCTTCTACTGGAGCCAACCGTGGCTTCATTGGCGACCAAGCTCGAGATTGTGAGCACAAGTCATGCTCCAGAGACATGCGCTCAAGTATCCAAGCTGACAGGCTCGTTGGTGTCTTTCTGGAGATGCTGTTTTAAGGAGTTGAATTATTAAACTGAAATTTAGTTAGCTTTCTGGAATGGAATTTTTCATATCTGCGCAGGAATTATTCTGGCTACTGCTTATCAACGCCGCTAAAACAAATTATCTAGTTTATTAGTTATACCTTGCAGACTAAAAATAGCTTGCATTATTTCTTGCATTGTGCAGAAAATTTAGTTTTAAATATAGAAATTTGCTATAAAATACCTCACAATAATCTGAGTGTAAAATTTTCTGTAAATTCACCTCTTTTCCTTGCATAGCTTTTTTTTGGTAAGATGTTATTTTATGCTTCATATTACTCAACGTTTTTACGCCATTCTGCTGTTTTGCACTTGATGTATTTAGCGTTGTATTAGACCTTTTACATTTTTCGAATTTTACAGACACAGCTTGGAAACAGGCCCTTCGGCCAATCGAGTCTAGGGCGACCAGCAATCTCTCCGTATACTAGCACTATCCTGCACACTAGGCACGATTTACACTTTACAGAAGTCAATTAACCTACCAAACCTGTATGTCTTCAGAGTGGAGATAGGAAACCAGAGCACTCGGACAAAACTCGCGTGGTCACGGGGAGAACGTACAAACTCCGCACAGACAGAACCGATAGTAAGGATTGATCCTGGGACTCTGGCACTGTAAGGCAGCACTCTATCGCTATGCCACTGTGCCATCCCTTTATTAAAAAATGCACCCCCTTGACCAATCTTTATGTACTGTATGTATACTGTTTAATCTCTGAACTTCATGTGAACAAGGGATTTCATTGCACCCTGGTGTTTATACCAATAAACAGATCTGAACCTTAACTTGATTTGGTAATTGCAGTAAAAATGCAAAAATATTTACAAACATGCTTATTTACAACATTGTAAGTCAAGAAATAATGTTATTCAATGTTACATTTTGCAAGTTTACAATTCTCCAGTGACACTTGCAAACTTCTACAGTTTCACTGTAGAATGCATACTGTTTGCGTGCATCACAGCTTGGTTAGGGAACAACTCTGCCCAAGACAGAAATAAATTGCAGAGATGTAGATGCAGCCCAGTCCATCACACAGTCCAGACTTCCCACCATTTACTCTGTTTACACTTCATGCTGCCTCGGAACAGTAGCCAACATGATCAAAAACCTGTCCCTCCCTGGCCATTCCTTCATCTCCCTGCTCCCATTTGGCAGAAGGTACAGAAGGTTGAAAGTGCACACCATAAGACTCAGGAACAGCTTCTTTCCCACTGTTATCAGACTTCTGAACAGTCCTTTCAAAAGTCAGAGTGCTGTCGGATTCACCTCGACCCTTTTGCAGACATTGGATTGCATCTATGGAACCGACACACTACATTGCTGAGAATTGTATTCTGCAGTCTCTAGCTTCCCCCTTGCCCTATCTATTGTACTTGAGTTTGACACGATTGAAAATGGTATATCTCAGCTGCTTGGACAGCATGCAACACAAGGCTTCTCACTGTTCCTCGGTAGTACGGTAATGATAAACGTAAACCTAAACCTAACCCTAATTATATGACGATTTGTAGACATTGGCAGTATTAACTTGTCTCCTACTTTGGAAGATTACTGAATAAAATGCCTCTCTTGAATGTGAATATATAAATAACAACCACAACTTGAACTTCAAAGTAAGTTCATAAGTTCATGTGATAGGAGTAGAATTAGGCCATTCAGCCCATCAAGCCTACTCCACCATTCAATCATGGCTGATCTATCTCTCCCTCTCAACCCCATTCTACTGCCTTCTCCCCATAACCTCTGACACCTGCACAAATCAAGATTCTATCTCTCTTAGCCTTAAATATATCCACTGACAGCCTCCATAGCCTTCTGTGGCAATGAATTCCACAGATTCACCACATTCTGACTAAAGAAATTCCTCCTCATCTCCATCCTAAAAGAATGTCCTTTAATTCTGAGGCTATGACCTCTAGTTCTAGACTCTCTCACTAGTGGAAACATTCTCTCCACATTCACTCTATCCTAGCCTTTCACTATTCTATGTTTCAATGAGATCCCCGCTCATTCTTCTAAACTCCAGTGAGTACAGGCCCAGTGCCGACAAACATTTGCGATGGAATAGATAGATTATGGTGTAGGAAAGAACGGTAGGTGCCGGTTTAAATCAAAGGTAGACACAAAATGCTAGAGTAAGTCAACGGGACAGGCAGCATCTCTGGAGGGAAGGAATGAGAGGGGATCTCATTGAAACATTTAAGATTGTTAGGGGCTTGGACACGCTAGAGGCAGGAGACATGTTCCCGATGTTGGGGGAGTCCAGAACCAAGGGCCACAGTTTAAGAATAAGGAGTAAGCCATTTAGAACGAAGATGAGGAAACACTTTTTCTCACAGAGAGTGGTGAGTCTGTGGAATTCTCTGCCTCAGAGGGCGGTGGAGGCAGGTTCTCTGGATGCTTTCAAGAGAGAGCTAGACAGGGCTCTTAAAAATAGCAAAGTGAGGGGATATGGGGAGAAGGCAGGAACGGGGTACTGATTGGGGATGATCAGCTATGATCACATTGAATGACGGTGCTGGCTCGAAGGGCCATATGGCCTACTCCTGCACCTATTGTCTATTGTCTATTGTCTATTGAATGGGCGAGGTTTCAGGTTTGAAGAAGGGTCTCGACCCGAAATGTCACCCATCCCTTCTCTCCAGAGATGCTGCCTGGGGAGCAACCAAATACTATAAAGAATTGGCATATTCATGATGTGCCTTTTCTTATTCCCAAGATCAGGCAATTATTACAGCAGTCATGGAAGCAGGAGAGCCCATGTCCAGCCGCAGTAAAACAAGTCTATCAGTCACATTTCCCTAGCTCTATCCTATAATCTATCTAGAGTACATTAAAGTTTAATTGCTACTTCTACAATTAACACATTTTTGCTTTCAATCAGTATTTCAATTAACAACCGTCTATCCCATCTATTTGTAACAATCCAGCAAATTATATGGAATTTATCCCAAAGGTAATCTGGAAAATGCCAGATTTATTAAATTCACTGAGACCTAAACCCAACCTCTGGGTTAGATATTTGGCACTAAAACACTACAATATGGTAGAGTCACACAACATGGAAACTGACCCTTCGGCCCAACACGTTCATGCCGACCCAAGATGCCCAATCTAAGCTAGACCCTTTTTTTCAACATTTGGTCCATATTCCTATAAACCTTTCCTATCTATGTACCTGCCAAATGTATTTTAAATGCTGTTTTTGTACTGTATCTACCTCAACTACTTCCTTTGGCTGCTCATTCTATATACTCACCACCCTCTGTGTGAAAAAGCTGTCCCTCAGGTTCCTATTAAATCTTACTTGTCTCACCTTAAACCCATGGCCTCTAGTTCTAATACCTCTATCCTGGGAAAGTTGTGAATTCACCCTATCTATTCCCTTCATGATTTTATAGGCTTAGGGTTCAGGTTTAGGTGCACTGTGATACAGTGAAAAGCTTTTTTGCATGCTACACAATCAGATCAAATAATACTATACAAAAATGGAGTCGTCAAACTCAAGTACAATAGATAGAGCAAAGGGAAGATCCAGAGTGCATAATGTGGTCAGCCTTGCATACACCTATATAAGATCACCTCTCAACCTTCTGTGCTCTAAGGAATAATTCTAGGCCATCCATCATCTCCCTATATTCAGGCCCTCTAGTCCTGGCGCACATATTCGTAAATCTTATCTGCACTCTTTTCAGCTTAATGGCATTTTCCTTTAGTAGGATGGCCAAAACGGAACACAATACGCTATCCAATAGACCCAGCTATTTCAGCTCATCCTAATGTCTCTCTTAATGAGCCCCCTTTGAGGCCATTGTCCTGCTAGTTTGTTCTGCATCCTTTTATAGAGTGCTTGTTTGTAGTTGTGTGTGTGTACTTTAACAATAGCCGTTAGTATGAACCTGCCCAAATGTATTTTAAATACTGTTTTTGTATATGCCTCAACAACTTCCTTTGGCAGCTCATTCCATATACCCCCTATCCTCTTAATGATAAAGTTGCTCCTCAGGCTCCTATTAAATCTTTCCCCCCTATCCTTAAACTTACGGACTCTAGTTCTTGATTCCTCTGCCCTTAGAAAAACACCCTGTTCATCGTATATCTTCCCCTCATGATCTCATATGCCTTTATAAGATAACAGCTCAGCATCCTGCGCTCCAACGAATAAAGTACAGGCCTGCTCAACCTCTCTCTATAATTTAGGCCCTCAAGTCCTGGCAACATCCTCATGAATCTTCTCTTCCGAAGAACCTCATCCATTTTTAAGCATATTGTGCTTAACTATTAATCTCAAGCCTCTTTGAAGGCAAGCCTTAAATTACAAATTGAAGGTTAATGCCTGGTCTAGACAAAGGTAATTTCACATAATTAATTAAATATTAATTGTCAAATAATAATCACTGGTTCCTATATAATGTGCAAAATTTAACCTAGGTACTGTGCTCTATTTCGAAAAATATTATTATTCCCTGCTGCTCTTGAGGAGTGCCATATCTGAATCCTGTAATTTTTTTGGTAGACAAGATACCAGTATGCATTTCAATTAAAAAATTGAGCTGGGAATATCAATAGTTATCAATGTAAATTATTAACAGTTTATCTCATCGATACAGCGGTAGAGTTGTTGCCTCACAGCGCCAGAGACCCAGGTTCGATGACTCCTGACTATGAGTGGTGTCTGTATGGAGTTTGTACGTTTTCCCCATGACCTGCGTGGGTTTTCTCCCGGTGCTCCAGTTTCCTCCCACATTGCAAAGACATGCAGGCTTGTAGGTTAATTCTGTAAATGATCCCTAGTGTGTCGGATAGAACTAGTGCACAGGTGATCGCTGGTCGGTGTGGATTCGGTGGCCCGAAGGGCATGTTTCCATGCTGTTTCTGTAAATTAAAAGTAAACTGTTCTGTTTTGATTTGGTGACCAATCTACTTCTAATTTTATAAACTAGGAACTAAAAATTATAAAATCAACTCGTGTTAAAACGTAAACATATTATTAAAATAATATGTACTATAAAAGTTTGAGGTACTGGTACCAATTTTGTATCCCATCACAAAAAATGCACTGTCTAGTTTTCATCATGACGCATTTTGCTTTCCAGTCACATGGCAGTGTAGAGGTTCCTTGTCAACAACAACACTTCATAGCTACAGCATACATTGCGGTATCAATATCACTGGCTGCAAAAATAATATAACCAAATTATATTACTATAAATAAATTCAGAACCACAGACTGTAGGATAGTATCAGGTTCAGACAGCGTTCTCAGACTGTTCGGGTTTCACAGTTACCAAAGACATCCAAGCCCGTCAACTGCACAACAACCTTGTAACCAACTCTGACATGACTTGTCTTTCTATGTGTAATGATAATAAAGCATTTCTCCCAAGAATGCCAGCAGTATGTTTCCCAGATGTAATGTAACACTTTCACTGAATAGATGATTGCTGCAAGCTCGAGGGAGGCATTTAAGTTATAAATAGAAAGAATGTCTGACTGAATAAGAAACCAAAATGTAACCACCGATTACAACTGTTTCAAAGAAAAATATATTTGCAACTACTTTTGTGTATGAATAAGGACACCGTTTGGCGTTAAAGAAAATTTCCCACAAAAAAATGAATTCAAAAAAATCTATTAAAATGAGAACACCAAAAGCTTTTTCAATCTCGAAACTCTGTAGAGGATTCTCTGCTTATTTTACTCATTCTGCATCATTAGGAAATATACAAATAGGAGAAAATAGGAAATGTCATCTTGGACCATGAGGAACCATACCTTTATGCACGAGCCATTTACTTTCAATGACATTGACAAAAAGGAAGCAAAGCAGAGATCATACCATGTACGCAAAGGTCTCCCGATCATTTTCGTTTCAGATCTTCCACTTGTTCACCCATGCATCGAGAGCTAAGAGAGTTTAATTGTCATATGTACCAGCAATAGAACAATGAAATTCTTACTTGCTGCAGCTTAACAGGCCCATAAACTCAATATCTTACAGATAAATATATAATAATCAATACTACAATAGAGTAATAATCACTAATACTAGCTAACTATAGGAATGCAAAACCAAAGTCTGCAGTGCAACCAAAGATACAGTCCATAGGAGATCACAGTAGCTGAGGTTAGTGTTGTGTAGTACTCAAGAACATGGAAGAAGCTCTACTAGAACCTGGAAAAACTGCAGGTCTTCTGCTGAACAACGGTGCTGAAATTATCTAACTGGAGACTCATTCAAAGCATAGTCATGATGCGCTGAAAGGTCCTATAATGTGGTTGATGAGTGTATGATACTTCGCCGCTGCTTCCCATTAGATTGTTATACTGTAGGTTGATCAAACCTTGTCCATACGATTTGAGGTTTTTCTTCCTTTTCTTTTATATCAATCTTAAGAGGGCACGGTGGTGCAGTGTTAGAGTTGCAGCACCAGAGACCGGGTTTGATCCCGACTACGGGTGCTGTCTGTACGAAGTTAATACGTTCTCTCCGTGACCGCGTCGATTTTCTCCGAGATCTTCTGTTTCCTCCTACATTCCAAGGACATACAGGTTTGTAGGTTAAGTGGCTTGGTATAAGCCACTTATACCAAGTGGCTATTGTCCCTAGTGTGTATAGGATAGTGTGGTGACCCACGGACCAGGTGGGCCGAAGGGCCTGTTTCCACGCTGTATCTCTAACCTAAACTAAAAAACTAAATTATACTCTTTAATCACTGGGTCTGTGGTGAGTTCCCAATATACTTTACGAAGATGCATCTTAAGTTTTGAACATCACTATAAAAGAATTTCCAACTAATAATAAACATTCTGACTAATGAAAAGTCTTTTGTTCTTGCCTCTTCTCAAAATTAAATCTTCTCCTCCTTATTAATGTTACCTTAGTGAATCTGCTCAGCATTTTCATTGCACCTTTTACATTTTTCTAATGTGTGGCACATAAAACAGGAGATGGTATTCCAAATAAGAGCTACCCGAATGATTAGTTGTAGTTTTAGTTTTAGAGATACAGTGTGGAAAATAGGCCGTTTGGCTCACCGAGTCCACCCCGACCAGCAATCACCTGTACCCTAGTTCTACCCGGCACACTAGGTACAAGTTACAATTTTGTTGAAGCCAATTGAACAAACCTATATGTCTTTGGAGTGTGGGAGGAAACCTGAGCACCCGGAGAAAACCCACGGGGAGAATGTGCAAACTCCCCGCACAGACAGCACCTGAGGTCAGGATCGAACACGGGTCTCTGGTGTTTGTTGTAAGACAGCATCTCGACTACTGCTGCACTGTTCCACCCGCTAAGTGGTTGTTAAGTGTTTGGTGTTTGGAGAGAACTTTCCAAAGCAGTAATTTGAAGAATTCAGAAGCAGAATATAATACCATAAAATATAGAAAGAAAAGCTTTACCAATCATTGTGGGAAGGATTTTATTTACTCACGATTTTATTTACCACACCCATATTTGTGATCATCCCCATTGTGCCAACTGTAAAAACATAAATAATTTGATTCTGCCAATCTGTTGTCTGGCACAGTGCACACCCTTTTATGTTTCTCTTGTTATCTCACATACAAATGCTCTTTATTTAAACTGCGATCATGAATGCATCACAGGGGTGGTGGTGACGATGCTGTGATTCACAATTTTTGGGTGCGTCAATGAAGGAAAACTCCCAGGGTCATGTAGGCATGGTCATATCTTGGTTGGAAGTGTGAACAAGTTCATAAAAATCTGAGCACTCTACTAACAAAAGATAAACAAACAAAAACTGTTATGGTGAAGTGACGCACTCATTCAAACAGGCTCTCCGGCCCAGTCAGTCCATGCCGACTAGCGATCACCGCGTACTTAGCATTATCCTACACACACTAGGGACAATTTACAATTTTACCAAGGCCAATTAACCTACAAACCTGCATGTCTTTGGAGTGTGTGAGGAGACTGGAACACCCAGAGAAAACCCACAAACTCTGTACAGACAACACCCGAGTCAGGATCGAACCCAGGTCTCTGACACTGTAAGGCAGCAACTGTACTGCTGTGCCACGGTGCTTTCCCAATATATAGATCAATATATAATAATCAATAATTGATTAAATTCTTTCTCTTCTTTCGTGTGGCGTGCACAGCCTAACGTTGTAGGACATCTTGTTCTATTTGATCTTCCATTTGTGCACGTCGAGTTGATGGTATTAGTCGAAACAGGGCGGACCACGTGAAGGTTGCAATCTTCCACCCCATTGATTAAGTTAATACTAGGCAACAAAGAAAGTCTGTAGGAGAATAGGAGATTAAAAATTATAGTTCTTAATGAACTAAAGACTATTTTACAGAGAGCACAATAACAATAAGGGCAGCACGGAGGCGCAGCGGCAGAGCGACTGCCTTACAGCGCCAGAGACCCGGGTTCGATCCTCACTACGGGTGCTTGTCTGTTTGGAGTTTGTATGTTCTCCCCCTGACCTGCGTGGGTTTTCTCCGAGATCTTCGGTTTCTTCCCATACTCCACAGATGTACAGGTTTGTAGGTTAATTGGCTTGGTATAAAATGTAAAATTGTCCCTAGTGTGTGGTCGCTGGGGTCGGTGCGGACTTAGTGTGCCAAAAGGGCCTGTTTCCGTGCTGCAGCTCTAAACTAAACTAAACTAAACTAAACAGTGTATGGTATTCATACGATCAAAACAGAAAATTAAATAACTAATTTAAAACTTTTTTTTTATTTTCTCCAGTTTAAAAACTTCATATCAAGTTTTCTAAAATGGACAATAGCATAAGGTAAAATTAAATGAGCAACTAGTTTACAATACTTTAACTTGTCTACTGCACTGTCTACTGCAAAGTATTAAATGTCTCAAATGTTTCTATTTATTGGTATTATTGTTTGTAGAGGGTTCTGCACCCACTATGATAAGTTTCATATCTAGACGATGCACCAGTAATTTATAGAAACATCCTCGTACATAGCAAAGGTTAATGAAGACTACACTCATGCATAAACAAAAAGGTTTTCTGTATAACATTCCACTAGCACATGCCTCTACTATCACATACAGCATCCCTTGTTTATAGATAAGGACATCAATATTCAACTTTGTTGTTATGTAATGACTAAGATTTTGAACCATGTATGTACAGATATCTGCATATTTATACACTATACAGTGCTGCACATTGGTTCAGTGGGGTTATCCGCAAGGTTATCTGTAAGGCAACAACCCATAAAATTAGGAAAGACACATCTCAAGATAGATGAATTTTGCACCATTACTGCAGTGTTCTCAAGAAGAAAGCTAACTTCTTCTGGACAACTGGGGATAGACTTTGCCGAGTCATTTAAAAGACAACAATAAAAATACATTAACAAACATAGCCATTTTAATATCCAAGGAGATGTATGTGTGCAGCACAATGGCATGCAAGTTAGCGCTGCTGCCTTACAGTTCCATGGAGCCAGACCTTGGATGCATAGGAAGGAACTGCAGATGCTGGCTTGCACCAAAGATAGACACAATAGGCTGAAGTCATGCAAAGGGACAGACAGCATCTCTGAAGAGAAGGAATGGATGACGTTTTGGGTCGTGACCCTTCGTCAGACTAGGAGTCAGGGGAGAGGAAGTCTAGAGATATGGAAGGTAAGGTGTGAAATCGACAGATCAAAGCAGATGGTGATGAGGAAATGTAGAATTGTACATTGTTAGCTGAGGGAAAGGCGACAAGAAGGCATATAATCAGTAAAATTATTCAGAAGGACAGTGAAACTAGTTGCAGAATTAGGGCAGGGGAGGGACGGAGAAAGAGGATGCTGTTTGTGTGGAGTTTGTATGTTCTTCTCTTGACTGCAATGGCTACCAACAAGTACTGATATCTTACTTTCCAAAGATATGCAGGTAGGTTAAATAGTTACTGCAAATACCCCTGTTTAGGTAAGAGACACAAATAATCAAAGGGAGGTGAATGAGAATGTGTGAGAGAGGGAATATTTTGTGGGGGTGGGCATCGATGTGATGGGCTTAATGGCCTCTTTCCTTGTTATCTAATGAGTTACAGAAATTGCACACAAAAAGATCTTGGAAAAGATTTTGATGATGTTAAGATCATACCAAAGTAGAACTGGAAAAGACCGTAGCTGTGATTCACAAACTAAAAGTGCAAAAGTGGCCTAACTTTAGAAGTTAAGCAGTAACTTGGAATAAAATGCAACAAAATGCATTATAATATTTCATTGTAATGCATATTTCATTGTAACTTCATTTGCCATTGGCAACCCAAATTCAGTGACGCACTTTTCTGAGTTGCATGCCTGAAGTGTGTCATTGCGTTTTCGGGCCAGCTAAGCTGCAGCAAGTGAGAATTCCTTGTTCTGTTGTTGGTGGATACGCCAATTAAACATTCTTGAATCTGAATTTTCTATTTGGAAGAATGGTACAATAAGATTGGCTATTCTGCCAGGTGGATGAGATCACACTTGCTGGACATCAGGGTTCCTCTTGAACTGATGCTTGGCACCAAATAACACGACAAATGAACTTGCCCACACCATATTGAATCAATAGAACTTTATAGGCTGCTCCATCATTTCTCTCTTGAGCAGATAATTCACCCTAAAGTTCTGCATGCCGCCTTGTGGATTCTGAAAACTCTGCGGATGCAAAGAAATCTGCGTGTAAACAGGCTCTGAAGATTACTCAAGTCTATTTTGGACAAGGTCCATGGGTGAGGTCAAAGGCAGTCAAGAAAACGTCAAGCTGCTACGTTTCGCTGGAGAGCAGCAGTTGTTCTTAACATTGCACCAGCTGACTTTTAACTCAAAATTAAAACAAGCTCCATAGTGTGAGTCTGCAAATAGTGAACAACCATAGAAGTGTAAACATTTGGAAGGCTTGAACATCACAAAGCTAGTTTGAGGATGAAAAAAATAAAATGGGTGGTGCAACGGTAGAGTTGCTGCATCACAGTGCTCGCAGCCACAGAGACCCTGACTACGGGTGTTGGCTGCAAAGTGTTTGTACATTCTCCACGTGACCACGTGGGTTTTCTCCGAGATCATCGGTTTGTTCTCTCGCTCCAAAAGATGTACAGGTTTGTACGTTAATTGGCTTGGGTTTGTATACTTGGTATAAGTGTAAATTGTCCCGAGTGTGTGTAGGCTGGTGTTAATGTGTGCGGATTGCTTGTCGGTTCGGACTCGTGGGGCGAAGGGCCTGTTTCCGGGCTGTATCTCTAAAAACAAGCAGGCTTCAAAGGTGTATAAGCAAACGTGAATCATTCTTTTCTTACATAGTCATAGAAACATAGAAACATAGAAAATAGGTGCAGGAGTAGGCCATTCGGCCCTTCGAGCCTGCACCGCCATTCAATATGATCATGGCTGATCATCCAACTCAGTATCCTGTACCTGCCTTCTCTCCATACCCCCTGGTTCCTTTAGCCACAAGGGCCACATCTAACTCCCTCTTAAATATGGCCAACGAACTGGCCTCAACTACCCTCTGTGGCAGAGAATTCCAGAGACTCACCACTCTGTGTGAAAAATGATTTTCTCATCTCGGTCCTAAAAGACTTTCCCCTTATCCTTAAACTGTGACCCCTTGTCCTGGATTTCCCCAACATCGGGAACAATCTTCCTGTATCTAGCCTGTCCAACCCCTTAAGAATTTTGAAAGCCTCTATGAGATCCCCCCTCAATCTTCTAAATTCCAGCGAGTACAAGCCGAGTCTATCCAATCTTTCTTCATATGGAAATCCTGCCATCCCAGGAATCAGTCTGGTGAACCTTCTCTGTACTCCCTCTATGGCAAGAATGTCTTTCCTCAGATTAGGAGACCAAAACTGTACGCAATACTCCAGGTGTGGCCTCACCAAGACCCTGTACAACTGCAGTAGAACCTCCCTACTCTTGTACTCAAATCCTTTTGCTATGAATGCCAACATACCATTCACTTTCTTCACAGCCTGCTGCACCTGCTGGCCTACTTTCAATGACTGGTGTACCATGACACCCAGGTCTCGTTGCATCTCCCCTTTTCCTAATCGGTCACCATTTAAATAATAGTCTACTTTCCTGTTTTTGCCACCAAAGTGGATAACCTCACATTTATCCACATTATACTGAATCTGCCATGCATTTGCCCACTCACCCAGTCTATCCAAGTCACCATAGAGTCACACACCACATAACTAGTTTCCTTCATCCCAACTCATCCATGTCGACCAAGCTTCCCCATCTAAGCTGGTCCCATTTGCCTTCAATTGGCCCATATCCCTCCAAACTTTTTCCCATCTGCATACCAGTCCAAATATCTTTTAAATGTTGTTATTGTATCTGCCTCAACTACTTCCTCTGCACGATGGAGATGTTTATTAAGGCTAATAGTAATCCAGGGTTATAAGACTGAAAAGCACGAGTTGAATGTTGTCCTAAGGAAAAGGAAGAAAGCAGTATAATTCACAAAATGTAACTAAAACATATCAGACACTTATTTACTTGCCTGCTTAGCAAAAAAAGCTTAAAATGTACAGAGAACTATGTTCTACATTGTGTATCTTCTCTCTGCTCTACCGATTATACTTGAGTTAACTTGATTGTATTTATGTATCATATTATCTGATTTAATTGGATAGCATGCAAAACAAAGCTTGTTACTGTAGCTTGGTACATGTGACACTGATAAACATAAACCTAGACCTAAATTGCTCCAGTTTTCCAATTAGCCATCGTCTAACTAACTTCTTGCAAAAAGATAACACACAACTCCTAACTTTACTATTGATTCCGGCAGAACAGTTAATGCTTTGACAGCTGATGGACATTGGAAAATTAGGGCGGGAGTACATAAGTAATAATTCAGGAAAAAGGCTGCTTTTTATGAAGAGCAAAGTCATTTCAGCTTAGTTTAGGGACAGTCACAAGATTCATCAGTTAGATCTTGATGAGGTGGTCTTTTTGTCCAAAATGTAAGTCGTGATTAATCTGAAATCATGTCAAAAATGTTTACGGAGATCAAATATTACACAGCGACATGCCAGTTGTCATTGAAGTAAAAATATATAGATACTGAAGTAACGTATGGTGAGGAATCTATTCCTGACATCAATATAAAGTAATTTTTTTGGACAAGACATTGATGAGGCTGCTTTTGGAGTATTGTGCACTGTTTTGGTCACCCTGCTGTACGAAACATGACATTAAGCAGGAAAGAGTGCAGAGAAGGTTAATGAGGATACTGCCACGACTCAAGGGCCTGAACTATAGACTGAGGTGGGGTAGGCTAGGACTTCATTCCTTGAAGAGCAGTAGGCATTTGGACAAGTACATGGATAGGAAATGTTTAGCCTGTGACTAGTTGGGTTTCCTCTGGGTGTTATGGTTTACTTTCACTAGTTTGCAGGTTAAATGGCCACTGTAAACTGCCACTTGTGTGTAGAGCCTGGGAGAAACAGATGAGAATATGGGGAGAATAATAAATGGAATGAATGTAGGAATGGTGTAAATGGGTGATTGATGGGGACTATGTCTCTAATGTACGTGTCATGTACACATGTTTGTGCAGACGTAAAATTAACAAAAAGGGAATTCCTTGCTGGTACATTTTAAATACACTCAGCCAATATCATCAAAGATCCACACCATGCTCTCATTTTGCTACTACCAACGGAGGAAGATACAGGATCTTGAAAAACAAGATCAGCGACTAAGATCTGCTACGGACTGTATCTTTGGTTGCACTGTGGATTTTGGTTTTGCACTATTATGCTTAGCTAGTATTATAGTTATTAATCTATTGTATTATTGATTATTATATATTTATCATAATTATTGTGTTTACAAACCTGTTAATATGCAGCAAGTAAGAATGTCATTGTTCTGTTGTATGTATATATGGCAATTAAATTCTCTTGGCCCTTGTTCAAAACTCCTGTGCCTATAGCCATTATTGTAAGTAGGATTTACTAGAACTCCAAAAGTATCCAAGGTCTTCTTCTTCGGTAGTCTCCTCAGGCTTGAGGATGACTTGCTTTCACTGCAGTTTTGTGGGGGCTCAGGTGACTAATGAAGGATTTATGAGGATACTGCAGGTTCATCCGCAGATGGTGTCTGTTGATGTGTATGAAGGATCTGCACATGTTCACACCCAAAGTTAGACACAAAATGCTGGAGCAACTCAGCAGGACAGGCAGCATCTCTGGAGAGAAGGAATGGGTGACCTTTCGGGTTGAGACCCTTGATGCAGGATTGGTGGGATGTGTGGTGATCCTTCCACCATTGACAAGGGGCTACTGTGCGCATCCAATGGATGGACAGTAGCATCCCAAAGACTCCTTCTATACTTTGAGATGTCACGGGTCAGAGATCAATGGGAATATTATAGTTCTTCATGATTCATCCTGAGATATATCACACTGAGGATTGATAGGACTCCGCCGATCCGCAGAAACAATTGCTTACTAATTTATTTCAGGTGTGTCAAGTAGTATTTTGGGCATGGATGGACCTTAAGTTTATTTAAGGCAATCAGAGCTTTCAGTGTTAATGTGACACTTATGCACGACCCCACCCAGCAACAGAACAACACATTGTGTGTTGCCTTGCATCATGTTCCTGTTCCTGTTCTTGTAAACTGATGACTAGGCTTTTGATTACAAATGTACCTCAAGAAAATTTGTTCCTGTCCCCACCCTTCTTAGCAAGGCAATGTAACATAATGTGGGAAGCAAGGTGAGATTTAGTCTACTTCTGCCTTCACGTGTCTTTTGACCCAGGTTTGATCGTGACCCTAAGTACTACCTGTGTGCAAGTTGCCTGTGACCGTATAGGCTTCTATACTCAGCACTCCAGTATTCTCCGACATCCTCAAGCATATGATGGTAGGTCAATTGGCTACTGCAAATTACCCCTTAATGTCAGTAAGAGGCAAAGCAATTGATTGTGTAAGAGATTAAATTGCAGGTCTGTAGGGAAATGAGGAGGAGAAAATGAAACTGTGGAGAACTGGCATAGACCTGATGGTCAAAACGACCTCCCTTTGTAAACCCAAGGGACTGCAGATGCAGGTTTACAAAAAAAGACACAAAGTGCTGGAGTAACTCTGCGGGTCAGACAGCAACTCTGGAGGGCATGAATGGGCACCGTTTTGGGTCAGGACCATTTTTCAGATTGAATATGGTTGAAAAAGCTGGAAGAGCGGTGAGAGCAGGACAAAGTCTGGCAAGTGAGAGGCGGATACAGATGATGACGTTTGATGAAAAAATGGTTGGATAAAGACCTGAGATTAAAAACAATAGGCCGTGGGATACGTAGAGAAGAGGCATGAAATGTGAAGACAGTAGAAATGATATAGGTGGAAGAGGACGAGGGAAGGGGAAAGGGAGAAATGGGTGTACACACAGGTAAGGCACAGGGAAGAGGAGTGGAGGTTTGGGGGTATAGAGTCTGGTGCTCCACATGTTTAAGAAGGAACTGCAGATGCTGGAAAATTGAAGGTAGACAAAAGTGCTGGAGAAACTCAGCGGGTGCAGCAGCATCTATGGAGCGAAGGAAATAGGCAACCCTTTTCGGCCCGAAACGTTGCCTATTTCCTTCGCTCCATAGATGCTGCTGCACCCGCTGAGTTTCTCCAGCACTTTTGTCCACCTGGTGCTCCACATCTAATGCTAAGACAATGAATTTTCAAAAGGACAGTCTAAATGCAGTAACCTGAGATGAATTTGGACAATAAGAATTTAGGGCAGCTCAGAACTGTAAAGTGCGGGTTCTGTTCTATAGCCTCTAAATTCTTGTGACTCATTTTGAGAGGCGAGCATTCCATAACTTATTGACTTATCGTTGCACAGTACCACTACATTGATTTATGAAATTGGAGTAAGAAAGACCCAGTCAATGTTACATGTTTGATGTTTTAATACATTTAGTTTGGTTGAGAGATACAGTGGGGAAACAGGCCCTTCAGCCCACTGAGTCCGCGCCGACCAGCGATCTTCGCAGGCTGACATTATTCTGCACACTAGAGACAATTTACAATTTTACCAAAGCCAATTAACCTACAAAGCGCTACATCTTTAAGTAAAGCAATTCATCGATGAATTTCAGAAAATTCCACCTGTTAACTCTTCAAACCTACAATCCACCTCAAAATTAAAAGGTTGATTATGATGCTTATCAACTCCTGCCTTAGTAAGGACGTGAATCCATTAAAAATTAATCTACTGCCACAGCAGAGCTTGCTAGCTCGCTTCTCTATACTGGACTACTTGGACAGTAAGAAAACTTACATCAGGTTGTTGTTAATTGATCACAGCTGGTCAATACCATTATCCCCTTCAAACTTATCATCAAACTCAGAGAAATGGGTCTCTGCTCATCCCTAAGTAATTGGATCCTTGACTTTGTCATCTGCAGATCACATCAATATGAATTGGCAACAACATTTCCTCCTCAACAACCATCAACACTGTGTTCTCAGTGCCCTGCTCTACTCTCTCTGCACCCATGACTGTGTAGCCAGGCACAGATCTAACACAGTTCCAACAGCCACCAATATCACTGTTGTTGGACAGATGAGTCAGAAAACAGGAGGGAGATTGATAATCTGATTGAATGGCGCCAGAGCAACAAACATGCTCTTAATGTTGGCTCGATGAAGACCAAGCTGATTGTTGACTTCAGGAAGGGAAAGCCAGCGAGTCATGGATCTGCCTTCATTGACCGGACAGTGTTGGAGAGAGTCGCCAGCTTCAAGTTTCTGGAGTTGCACACCTCGGAAGATCTATCCTGGGCCTAGCACATTGATGCAAACACAAAGTGAGCTCGTCAATGCCTCTACTTCATCAGAAGACTGAGGAGATGCGGTACTGAATGCTTTATCCAACTTCTATTCAGTGTTTGGTAGAGAGCATATTGGTAGAGAGCTTTGGCATATTGACGAGTTGCATTGACTCGTTGCATCATACTGGTTCGGCAACCCGAATGGCCATGAACGAAGTAGGGTACAGTGAGTGGTAGACATTGCCCGGCCCTTCACAGATACCGACCTTTCCACCCTGGATCTGTAGGAGGCTGCCTCAAAAAGGCAACTAATATCATCAAAGACACACAGCACCATGGCCATGCTCCCATTTCCTAATACCATTGGGAACATGAAAAATGTGACCACGACAGCATATTGGAACACTTCACAACACTAACCATTCCAGCCAATACTCGCTCTCGATGCTTCTGGCTGCTGCTTCTCTCCGACCCTCATGGTAATCACTTGAATCGGGCCTTTGGCGCTCTTTTTAAATCGCAGCAATTATGATTTTCCATGGACTATGTTTCTGGTTGCACTATGGACTTCGGTTTTGCACTATTGAGGTTACGTGGAATTACAGTTATTAATTTATTGTATTATTGACAATTTATTTGTGTTAATCGGCCATTTCTAATCCCCTGCTATGCACTTTAGACTTTGAATGATAGTGGAACAATCTCCTCTTAGTTCTGGTGGAGACAAAGTCCAGTCTTCAAGTCTCCATTCTGTTATGTGACATTGTCATCGTGCTGAACGACATATATTTAGAACAGATATAACAGCTCAAAACCAGGCATCCATAATACATCACAATGACAGAAACCATCACAATGACAGAAACGTGCTCCACTACAATCTGTGATCTTCAGATCCATCATACCGTTTATTCAACTATCACATCCAAGTAAAGGATTACCCCAAAAAAGAAGACACAAAGTGCTGGAATAACTCAATGGTTCAACTAGGATCTCTGGAGAAGATTGGTTGACAACTTTTCAGTCGGGACTCTTCTTCAGTCTCAAGAAGGGTCTCGACCCGAAACATCACCGACTCGCGTTCTCCAGGGATGCTTCCTGACCCACTGAGTAACTCCAGCACTTTGTGTTCTTCTTTTTTGGGTAGACCAGCATCTGCAGTTCCTTGTGTCTCCAATGATTCATTGATGAGTGTTATTGAACACTAGGAACTGTACCAAGTGTATCTAAAACTGGGGTGGCGGCAAAGTGAATGGGACTACATGCACAAAAAAAAGAGAAGCATGCAACATAAACAGGATAATGAATCTGCAATTTTCTAGCCCAAATCTAATTAATAGCGAACTGGAGGAAACTCCAGTTCGTAACTTGCGCCCTAAATAGTGGAAAAACGAGTGGCAGCAGGGTGGTGCAGCGGTAAAGTTGCTGCCTTATAGCACCAGAAACCCGGGTTCGATCCTGACTACGGGTGCTGTCTGTACGGAGTTTGTACATTCTCCCCGTGCTCTGGTTTCCTCACACACGCCAACGAGGTGCAGGTTCATAGGTTGTGTAGGAAGGAACTACTCCAAAAGCGGACGAACCAAAGTCCTATAAAGCTGCATCGTGACGTCCTGACACTTATACTCAATGCCTGACCTCTGACAGCAACAATAGCACATGTCTTCTTTACACTCTATTTACTTGTGTTGCCACTTTCAGGGAGTTGAGGACTTGGACAACAAGGACAAGAATTTCATGCAGATGGGAACACCTCCATCAGCAGGTTCCAAGTCTCACACTATTTTGCCTTGGAAACATATAATTGTAACATAGAGTATAGAACATAGAACAGTACAGCACAGGAGCAAGCCCTTCGGCCCACAATCTTTTTGCCGAACTTGATGCAAGTTAAACTGATCTCATATGCATGTATATGATTCATAGCCCTCTATTCCTTGCATTTCCATGTGCTTATCGAAAAGCCTCTTAAATGTCACTATCGTATCTGCCTCCACCACCACCTCTGGCAATGCGTTTCAGACACTCGCCACTCTCTGTGTTAAACAATTTGCCCAGCATATCTCCATTAAACGTTCCCCTTCTAACCTTATAGCTATGCTCTCTAGTGTTGGACATTTTCACTCTGGAAAAAAGGTTCTGACTGTCTACATTTTCTATGCCTCTCATAATTGTACGTACTTCTATCAAGACTCCCCTCAACCTCTGACATTCCAGAGATAACAATCCATGTTTATCCAACCTCTCCTTGTAGATGAAACCTTACATTAAGGTTCAGCTTGGATTAACTTGGACTTTTTCTTCATGCTTGCTTGCAACAATATCTCAGAATGTTCTGCCTACCATCACCGTGGACATCTTTTGCACAAGGACTGCATTTGTTCAAGAAAGAGGTTCCCATCACTTCTCATTGTTCGGGATGGGGAAAAAGTGCTGACCTTGCCAATAACACTCGCACTTGGAAAAATAAATAATTATATAAATTTAATTATAATTTAAATTGAATTAAAGATACAGATACAATATGGCTTGTGCACCTGTGTCTCTCATTGAAAGAGTATTTATGTGTCTTTTTGCTAGTTATTGAATGCGTTTCCCATTTTCATCAGGCATATAACATTTTAACAAAACACACTGAAGGGAAAATATCTGCTTCGTATCAATATTGTTTTCTGATTATGTTAACCTGTGGCCATGGGACTCCCCCGTCTGCCATTATAACACTGCGAGGCTATGGATCTTGACGATAACATCTCTCGGAGGAAGAAGCGAGATGTCACTTTGTCAGAGAAAGAAAAAAAAACATCAAGGGCCAGTTACATAGCTCAATGATTCTGAGTTTTATTTTAGCCCATTGTGTTGACTCAAGAAGCTGGGAAACAGAATTACACATCACCCTAGAAATTCAATGATTAAGAAATTGAGATCTGACTAGATTCATTAATTAAGGTCATTTTGTGTTTTAACAACAAATTGGCTCGCATATTCAGCAATATACCAGGGCTAATAATTCATTCAGTCTTCTCCAGTCAGCCAGCCTGACATGCATGTTGAGAATAAAGAATTTGTGCCTGGATTCAAGCTGATTACTGAAGCACCCTGACATGTTGAGAATTCAATGATCCACGACACAAAACGATCAGTCCGTGACGTCATTGATTGGTCGTCAGTTTCAGACGAAACTAAAGTACAAATCATTGACCTTATACAGAGAAGGACAGCTGATAGACAAAGACAGATAATGTTGCAATTGCAAAGAGCTTAACTTTGCTTAGATGTTATGTCCCATTGCCATTTTAGATTGGCTGATTACCAATCTGTACACATTTGACCCTCCGAATACATGGCCCTGTGAAATCGAGTTGCCAAAAAGATCTGGCAGAGTATTGTTAAATTGGTACGGTATTTATAATGCAATCCACAACTTCTCCTTTTATAGAGAACATTTTAATGTACTCAACATCTGAAATAAATAAAATACGCCTCAATGAGTTCAGATACAGAGCAGCAGAGAAGGGAGTGACAGTGTTTATCAAGTTTAGATACTCATTGAAAATAATTAGTTTGTCTAAACTGCTTGAGTTCCATATTGCCATAAAGGGAAATTATACGCTGCATTAGGATTTGCAAAGCAGAAAAGTATCATTATACTTCTTGTTTAGAAGGACATCGTTGCTGCTTCTCAAAGTGTGTCCCAATGTCATACTGGCAGGCGCAAGTTTCTTGATGATTATCCATTAATCAACAATGGAAGTTTAATTACAACTTTTAATTTAATATTTCGAGAACCATACAAAGGGTCGTAGGTGTATGCACGAGCTGCTGGAGGAGGTAGCTGAGGCAGGTACTATCACAACATTTAAGAAACATTTAGACAAGTACATGGATAGGACGCGTTCAGAGGGAAATTGGCCAAATGCAGGCAGGTGAGACTAATGTAAATGGGACATGTTGGCCGGTGTGGGTAAGTTGGGCTAAGGGCCTGTTTCCACACTGTTAGAGTCTATAACTTTGTAACAAACCTCTCAGTCTAGTGACAGTTATCCCTATGACACTGAGGACCTGATCGTAACCAATTTCCTCTGTGCTCTTTGAAACTGGGCCTTGTCTGATTCTAGTGCGAGGCCCTTGAACAAAATGTCTGTTGGCCTGTCAAAAAAAACCTGCCTGTCATGCCTTTACAGATGCTTTAGGGTTTAGGTTTATTATTGTCACCCGCACCGAGGTACAGTGAAAAGCTTTGTTTTACATGCTATCCAAACAGATCAGACAACCTGTACATAAATACAATCAAGTCAAACTCAAGTACAATAGGTTGGGTAAAGGTAAAGATGCAGAGTGCAGAATATCGTTCTCAGCATTGTAGCACATCAGTTCAATAGACAAAGTCTAATGTCCATAATACAGTAGAAGTGAGATGGACAGTACCCTAGCTTATGGAAGGACCATTCAGAAGCCTGATAACAGAAGGGAAGAAGCTGTTTCTGAATCAAATTGTGCGTGCTTTCAAGCTTCTTTACCCTCTGCCGGATGAGAATAGGGAGAAGAAAGAATGACCATTGTGGGATAAGACCTAGATTATGTTGGCTGCAGTCCATTTTCTAATCATTGGTCTGAAAGTTGTTAATAGCATGTCAGTAAATGCAACAGTAAAACTAGAAGCACCTTCAATAAAGATACTAACTAGTTTTCAATTGGAGAATGAGATAAGGTTTGTTTTATTTTCTTGGTAACACATAATTAATTAACTCAATATATGCATTCAGTCATATGGAATGAAGAATGAATGTACAAATACTGACATTTTGGAAATCTACTTTGAACGTTGGTGCAATCACCTGGCGGGACTTTGATCGGGAGGTGAACTGAAGAGGAATCTTTGGAATTAGATTTATTTGTTAGATCCTTCCTATCTTTTTCAGTTTTTTTGTATCAAGTGCATGAGGGATCATTTAAACAAGGAATCTACTATCGCAACAGAAATATTTAGACATGGACATGAATGGGATGGATGGGCCAAACGTAGGCAGGTGGGACTAGTGTAGATAGGACTTGTTTGTCGGTAAGCGCAAGTTGGGCCGAAGAGCTGTATGACTCTAAGGTATTTTTTTGCAATCTTACAATTAATTTCCTAACTTTTGTTGTTGTGACTTTAAACACAGAGCAAGGAGGTGTCATCAGTTATTACTTCCAGTAAGTCTGAAAATTTCAGAATATTTGTATGATTTTATCAGAAGTTGTCAGGAAAGGAAATTCCACTGCTGAATTTGCTTCATAGAGGGTGTTCACAGGACGGCAGTAATGCAGAGGTACCTCAGAGCCAGGATTATTAATATCTGAGCTGGGTAGATTCAGCAAAGATTTAATAAAGGTATTTAAAGTTTTGAAAAGTGAATAAGGTAAGAAGAATTTTCACAAAATGCTGGAGTAACTCAGCAGGTCAGTAGCACCTCTGGAGAAAAGGAATAGGTCATGTTTCGAGTCCAGACCCGAAACGTCACATATTCCTTTTCCTGACCCGCTGAGTTACTCCCGCACTTTGTGTCTATCTTTGGTGTAAACCAGCATCTGCAGTTCCTTCCTATACCTTTTCACCTTGACAAAAGATAAAAAAAAGAGAACCCAGAATGAATATAACTTACAAATGACCTTGAAGGAAGGTAAGGAATTATTTGTTACTTGTGCATTGTGTGCACATATGTGTGCACTGCCTGAAAAGTCACTAAGGCAGCTTCCATTTTAGCCTTCAGGTGGGAGCTATGTAGATACTCACTAAAAAAAAAGGAAATGTAAGTGGGACAAAAACAAGAAAGTGGATTTAACTGGACTATTATTTTCATAGAAACCGCACGGGAAAGATACTGACTGCTCTCCTTATTGATTGTATAATTGTACAATCTCACGATATCAATATCACACTGTGACCAGAGTCATGATTACTTTGAATGGATTTATTAATCTACTGGAAAGAGTTCACGCAATGTTGATTGCAACTTAAATGGGTAACATCAACTTTGTGGATTTTTCTCAACTTCCTCAGTTTTTGACCAGGATATAATGGATAGAAACCAGTTAAACATTCAATATTTGCCATCTTTATAAGCAGAACTGTGCACAGGTTTTGAGTACACGCACACATATAGTGTTTAGACATTTGAATCCCGAACTTGCTGTCAGTAATTCCTGTTCTTCAAGAGGATAAGTAGTTAGTCAATGGCTTCTAATTTACTTTTAGAAATCAATGAACTGAAAAAGTCTTCTAGAACTTAAAGCAAGGCACAAAGTGCTGGAAGAACTCAACAGGTCAGGCAGCATTTGTGGAGGGATTGAAAAGATGACGTTTCATGTCGGGACCCTTCTTCAGACTGATTCCAGCATCTGCAGTTCCTTGTGTCTTCAAGAGTTTAAAACTGCTCTTGCGATGAACAGCCCTAAAAATATTACACTTGGCTCCATGAATTGAGGTGCGTGTACAGATTACACCCGAACTAATTCACTCGTCCTATAACGACATGTCACGCAGCTTGATTGTAATTCCCTGTAGAAATATTTCTACATATATAAAGAGCTTTTTAATAATGAAAACTATTCATTTTTATAGAAGTATTTTTATTATTATATCTCAGTTTTAACTTTAATTCCATGTGGTTTCCGATGTTTATTTTGTGCACTTTCAAATATTCAGTAAAAACTGCTCTTTTTACCACTGTGTTTGCTGACTGTAAGAATTCTTTAACATGTTTGCAGCTCAGCCAGCTTGCGAGCATCTCTACAGTTGGACGCCAGGGATTTTACTTGAATTGATTTCAGGAAAAAGAAGCTTGAAGTCAATATCACAGTTATCGCTGGATTTTCTTGAACAGATTTCATGGGGCACAAGGTGGGTGTTATCACTTTGTCATTGCCTGACACTTCAGGCCGAGAGCACAGAAATAAGTTAACAGTGCAGCTGGTAGCGCTCCTGCCTCAGAGAGCCTGAGAACCAGGTTCGATCCTGTCTGTGTGATGTTTGCACGTTCTCCCTGTGACCGTGTGGGTTTCTTCTGGGTGCTCCAGTTTCACACCCACAGCCTAGGATGCTTGGGTATGTAGGTTCATTTTCCTTTCTATTTTTGCTCCTGGTGTGTGGGGAGTGGATGTGAAAGTGGGATAATGTAGAACTAGTGTGAATGGATGATCGATTGCCAGCATGGACTCGGTGGGCCAAATGGCCTGTTTCCATGCTGTATCTTTCAATCAACCAAACCAGCACTCTCAATAACAATGTAATTTTAGAATCACAAAGTCAATTAAGCTGTACTTCATGAAAACAGGCCTTTTGGTCCACTTTATCCATGTCAACCAACGTGGCATTTTGGCCAAGTCCTATTTGCATGCATTTGGCCCATAGTCCTCTGAACGTGTCATATTGATATATCTGTCCAAATGTCCTTTTAAAGTTGTAATTATATCTGCTTTTACAGCTACCTCTGGCAACTCTTTCCAGATATGGACTACCCTCTGAGTGAAAGAGTTGTCCCTCAGGTTCCTCTTGAATTCCTCCCCTTTCATCTTAAGACCCTATGCCCTTTAGTTTAAGAGTTCTCTACTATTGGAAAAATACTGTGAGCGTTCTCTTTATCCAACCCCATTGTGGCCTTGCAAACCACACGAAGGTCAGTCCCTCAGCCTCCTCCTCTCCCAACCACTCCCTATGATGAAGACTGCAAGTCCAGGCATTTTCTGAGTGAAGATAGACAGAAAATGCTACATTAACTCAGCAGGACAGGCAGCATCTCTGGAGAGAAGGAATGGGTGGCGTTTCGGGTTGAGACTCTTCTTCAGTCACCCATTCCTTCTATCCAGAGATGCTGCCTATCTTACTGAGTTACTCCAGCATTTTATTTCTATCTTCGGTGTAAACCAGCGTCTGCAGTTCCTTCCTAAAACTATCCTAGTGAATCTCTTCTGTACCCTTTTCAACTCAACAACATACTCATGCTATTTTTGGAACCATCTCTGTGTTGGTGGGGCCCATCAACAAGCTTTTATAACATAGCCTCTTGCAACAACTTGATATGCTTGCGTAAGACATTCCTATGCACAAATGCTGTTAATGTTTAGCCACATTTAATCCACCGGTCCTCCTGGATTGGACTCATCTCTGATAGTACGCAGTTGAACAGTGCACGCTTATTCACTGTTTAAGTTTATGGCTCTTCCTCATTCCGCTTATGAGAGTGATAGCCCTGCATTAACTTATAAGTCAAGTGCATATATTGAGGCTTGTTTCCTTTCAAACAGAAAATGGTGAGAGATTCATGGTCAGCTCTTTATATGTCTTTGCCATGAATCCACTACTCAACAATCAGTATTCACTGACAGTCACTGGTGGAAGTTTTTACTCTGAACTTTGATTGTAATAAATTACTGTACAGTTGATAATTCAGCATTAACCATGTGATTTCTTTGAAATGTAATTTGATACAAACAAGATTTTGGAGGCTCGAATGTAATTCAAAGAGGATGTCATGACTATCACCTTTCTACTTTAACTGTCTTGCCTTTGGTTCGTACAATCAAGTTAATGGCTAGGCTAATACGTAGAACCTGATAGAGACTCCACCTTAATCTTGATCTGGAGTAACCTACATCATCAGAGTTGAGAACCCTTCGATCAGACAGTTTCAATGAACGTTTTCATCTCACTCCAGTTAAGCTGCGATTGATATTTATTCAGAGTTCATGTACGGATTTCCAGGTAAATGTTTTGCCTGTTATTAAGATGTGCTAAAGGTGTGTTAATTATTTATTTGCAAAGACTTCCCTTTCAGGAATGAATGAATCACTAGTTGTACCACTGAGTGCGAGAGATATCAAGCATTTCTGCATCTTTGGAGAGATGTGCACAGCAGTGATTTGGGGGGGGGGGGGGGGGGGGGGGGGGGGGGGGGGGGGGGGGAGAAAATTAGGCATTTGTTCTTTCAGAAAAAAACAATACAAAGTGCTGGAGTAACTCAACTGGTCAAGCAGCATCTTTAGAGAACACGGATAAGTGGCGTTAAGGGTCTCGACCCGAACATTTGTCTATCTATGTTCTCCGAAGATGCTGCCTGAACTGTTGAGTTACTTCAGCACTTTCTGTCCTTTTGTGTATTAACCAGCATCTGCTGTTCTTTGTTTCTACAATCATTGCTAATGGTTCGCGTAGATGCAATCTGAGGTGTGGCCAAATAGGACATCATATTTAAGCACTGTGTAGGGACACAAAATGCTGGAGTAACTCAGCGGGACAGGCAGCATTTCTGGAGAGAAGGAATGGGTCATGTTTCAGGTCGAGACACCTTATTCAGATATATTTAGGCCGATGGCTTCACTTTAAGAAAGCCCAAAGACAGCTGTAATTGTGGTGATCCTGCATCTCTCTGCATCCTACGCATGATAGGAAGATCTGTAATCAAAACTTCCAATGAGGTTAGACTTGCACTTGGGAAGCAGGTGTGTTAAGTCAAACTAATGGTATATTTATGATTAACTCAAAATGCCTTTAAATAAAACTAGACATCCAAAATGTACCTTGACATTTTTATGAAAATGGTATTAATTATATAAACTGTTATGAACATTGATTTCTCTAAGTTCAAGTCTATCCAGCATTTCCTCTCTCCCCCCTCAATCCTGCACTCTGGGCAGAAAATGTAATGCTGAGGCTTTATAATGCACTTGTCAGACTGCATTTGGCGTTTTGGACCGCATAACTGAGGAAGGATGTGCTGCCGTTGGAGAGGGTCCAGAGGTGATTTACAAAAATGATCCCGGGGATGATGGGTTAATGTCTGATGAGCGTTTGATGGCTCTGGCCCTCTACTTGTTGTAGTTTAGAAGGAAGAAGGGGGCCTCATTGAAATTACCGAATACTGTAGTGAAAGACCTGGATAGAGAGGATGTGGAGAGGATGTTTCGACTAATGGGAGAGTCTAGGACCAGAGGGCACACCCTCAGAATAAAAGGACGTGCCTTTAGAAGGGAGATGAGGACAAATCTTTTTAGTCAGAGGGTAGTGAATCTGTGGAATTCATTGCCACAGATGGCAGTGGAGGCCAATATTGCATATTTTTAAGGCAGAGAATAACAGGCTCTTAATTAATAAGAATTAATTTAAGAGTTTATTGGCCAAGTATGTACACATACAAGGAATTTGCCTTGGTGCTCCGCTCGCAAGTAACAATACAACATACAGTAAACAATTACTAATAAAACATTAAAAAACATTAAGAATAAAACATCATAGTTTAAACATGTGAATGAAATAAAATACCAGAGCAAAAGGAGGCTGCAGGCCTTTGGTTGTTGAGTAGAGCTAATGCTCGTGGAAAAAAGCTGTTTTTATGTCTGGCTGTGGCGGCTTTGACAGTCCGGAGGCCTTCCAGAGGGAAGTGCTTCAAAGAGTTTGTGGCCAGGGTGAGAGGGATCAGAGAAGGTTTTGGGGGAAGGCAGAAGAATAGGGTTGAGAAGGCAAGGTATAATAACTATGATTGAATGGAGGAGTAGATTTTGATGGGCTGAATGGCCTAATTCTCCTCCTATGACTTATGAACTTAATAACTTATGGCTGTGAGCATTCACCTTATCCATGTCCACCATGATTCTGTTCTCCTCAATAAGGTACCCGCTTAGCCTCCAAAGTTCCAAAGAAAAAAGTCCCAGCCTATCCAACCGCTCCCAATAACCCAAGCCTGCCATGCCCAGTTAAGATCTTGGCGAATCTCATCTGCACCCTTTACAATTTATTGAGAGAAATGGATAAGGATATGTAATTTTGATCTTTTTGAATTTTGTCCTTATGTGTACAGCTTAGTCTTCACGTTACCCTGAAACGGTCTCTGAAGTTGTCGGTCATTTGCTCCAAGGGTTTTTCTGATGATGCGTGGATGTGTTAGGATATGTGGCTTAATTATGTTACGGTGCAAGGATAAGAACCTGACACTCTATCCATTGTATGCCTTGCTGTCAGATTACAGTCAATGGCGGAAATCCACCAGGGAGTTCATAGTCTGCGTTCCACTCCCATCAGACATGGAGATAAAGGAACACAGTCAAGTAACCCTAGCAAGGAATACACTGAACAGAAGCAGCTGAAGGCAACAGAAATAACAGCACGCACAGTGGCACAGCTGGTAGAGTTGCTGCCTCACGGAGCCATAGACCCGGGTTCGATCCTGATCTCGGGCGCTGTCTATGTGGAATGTTCACGTTCTCCCTGTGGTGCTGTCTGTGTGGAATTTTCACCTGTGATCGCGTGGGTTCCCTTCGGGTGCTCCGGTTTACTCCCACATCCCAAGGACGTGTAGGTTAATTTTCCTCTTTTCATTGACCGTCTGGTGTGGGGAGCGGATGTGAAAGTGGGATAACATAGAACTAGTGTGAACGGCTGATCGATTGACGGCACGATACCTGTTTCCATGCTGTATCTTTCAATCACATCAAACTAGCAAAAGTTTGTTTGATCGATTACAAGAAATACAACCTGTAGAGGTGTAAGCTGAAAATATAATAGACATTTGAACAGGTACATGGATAGGGTATGTTTAGAGGGATATAGGCCGACTGCAGGCAGGTGGGTCTTGTGTAAATAGGGCACTTTGGTCAGCATGGACAAGCTGGGCCGAAGGGCCTGTTTCCATGCTGTATGACTATGACTCTCTATATTACTTGAATTGGAGGGAGAATAGTATTTAATTTTTAAAGTATCCTATTTGAATGAAATTGTGGAATTAATTCAGCGCTGACTCAGAAATCCATCATGTTGGGCCCAACTCTGCTCCGAGCAATGAGTCTCGGATCAATTAAACTGATCTCATGCGGCTCCACTTTTGTAATGCTATTTTCCCTCCAAAAAAGCAAGCAAAAGCAGGAATGGATGTGAAAAGCTGGCTCTGGCTCAAAAATAATTACGAAGGAGTTTCCCTGCCCACCCCCTCCCCAACCCCCCTCCCTCTCCACCACACACAACCCCACCCCCATGCCAGAAACAGAAGCTTTACTCCTTGTAGTGTGGTCAGTCCCCTTTGCAGTGAGGCAGAAAAACAATTAATAATGGAACCTATTAAAGGCTGATTGTTGCCACTGAGAGGAAGGTAGAATTACAGCCCTTTGATGTAACTGAGTATGAATCAGACCTCATTACAGAGATATAATCTACATTCATACATTATGTTGGTTAGATGGATCTATTGGGACATATTGAATTGCACATCCATAGAGCATCTCTGCCACAGCGGGTTTTTTTCCCCTAGTCTCAAGCACCAGACAGAGATTCAATAGCAGAATAGTAGTTTCCAAGGTTAAATAAAGGTACGGGGGCTGTTTACTTATTGAAATCCTGTCCCAGAAATACACAGTGTCTGTTCCACTGACGGCCATCTGCTTACAAGGTAACGCAGCGAGCATCTTTGAAGATTATCACATATGGCTGTAGTTGGGATGAGAACTTCCCAGGTCAACTTTGTGGGCAGGAAAATGATCTTCAGAAACAATTAGATAATTAATTGACCTTGACTCTTCCGTAAATGATCTGGGCTTCCCAGCCAGTGTGGGAATAAACGAGGGAGATTGTCCTGTGACTGGAATGGGCTTTCTTTGCCCTTGTGGATAACTATTTTAAGATAAAGCATACAGCATAATGTTGACTGTAGACCCATCAGTAATTAATAATTAAACATTAGGGCAGCACAGTGGTGCAGTGGTAGAGTTACTGCCTTACAGCGTGAGAGACCTGGGTTCGATCCTGATATGGGTGTTGTCAGTAAGGAATTTTTACGTTCTCCCTGTAACCACAAAGGTTTTCTCCGGGTGCTCCGGATTCCTCCCACGCTCCAAAAACGTACAGGTTACTAGGTTGATTGGCTTTGGAAAAATTGTAAATTGTCCCTAGCGTGTAGGATAGTGCTAGTGTGCGGGGTGATCGCAGACTCGGTGAGCTGAAGGGCCTGTTTCCACGCTGTATCTCTGAACTAAACTAAATAGAAACTTACAGCATAGCATTGCAATCTCACATTGCCTCCCTCTCATTTCACAAGAGGCATCATGTTATTTTGTCCATTGCTCTGGAGAATTGCAAAATTTAACACTTTGGGGATTAATTCAGCTCTTCCTGATAAATGAATAACGGGAAATAGGATAAAAATGCATTTTTGATTTTATTTATTTTGTTCTTGGCAAGACGATGCTTCTTCTCTTAGTCAGCCTACTGTCCCTGGGTTCTGACATGCTGATGCGGTCAATGGGGGCCCGAGTGAGACAATTTGCGGATTTTGACAGAGCAGGCGGAGGGGTAGTTTGAGAGGTGCTATGTACCTTCTGCCATTCACATCGAGCTTCAGTGTGCTCTGGGTCACTGCTCTTTTCAGGGACAATAAGTGGCTGGTAGGCAAACCTATGGTGGACTGTAGAACATAGAACAGTACAGGGTAGCTCGGTGGCGCAGCGGTAGAGTTGCTGCCTTACAACGCTTGCAACACCAGAGAACCAGGTTCGATTCCGACTATGGGTGCTGTCTGAACGGAGTTTGTACGCTCTCCCCATGATCGCGTGGGTTTTCTCCTAGGTTACTTCCCATAGTCCAAAGACGTCCAGGTTGGTAGGTTAATTGGCTTGGTATAAATGTAAAATGTTTAAATGTGAGTAGGATAGTGTTAGTTTGTGGGGATTGCTGGTCGGCATGGACATGGTGGGCTGAAGGGCCTGTTTCCGAGCTGTATCACTAAACTAAACTAAGTACAGGCACAATGTCTGTGCCGACCATGATGCCAAGACCATCACCTACGTATCTGCACAGAACCAGCAACCCACCATTTCCTGTATATCTATATGCCTATCCATAAGTCTTTTAAATGGCACTAACACATCTGCTTCAACCTCTGGCAGCATGATCCAGGCACTCATCACCTGCCCCGCACATCCCCTTTAAACTTTGCCCCTCTCACCTGAAAGTTATGCTTTAAAGCTATAATCAAGAATCGCTCACCCTGGTCACTGCTTCGTCTCTCCTGTCCCATCAGGTAAGAGGTACAAAAGTAAAAAATGCATGCCCCCAGATTCAGGGACAGTTTCATCCCCACTGTTATCAGGCAAGTTAACCATCCTCTCACCAAATAGAGAGTGGGCATCACATCCACCTCATTGGAAACCTGCAAACAATCTTAAGTATTTGGTTTTCCATGCTGGCAGAAAGATTCTGACTGTCTATGCTTCTCATAAACCTTTATCGGGTCTCCCACAATATCCGGCAACCCAGAGAAAACAATCCAAAGTCTTAGGTCGAGGACTTTAGTGATAGGTTGACTTGGAATTATGGTGTTGAAGGCAGAGCTGTAGTCAATGGGAAGGAGTCGACAGTCAATGTTCTTGCTATCCAGATGTTCCAGGGATGCGTGTAGAGCCAGGAAAATGGTGTCTGCAGTATACCTGTTCTGAAGATAGATTACAGTGGATCAAGACTATCTGGGACTCTCAAAACACCATGATGATTAATATCAGAGCCACTGCACGGTAGTCATTAAGGCACATAACTTTGCTTGGCTTTGGCACCGGGATGATAGTGATCTTCCCGAATCAATGGGAATGTCAGAAGTTAAAGATGTGTCTGTGAACACTCTCACCAACTGGTCCATGCGGGATCTGAGGACAGGGCTGGGAAGTCCATCTGGACCAGTCGCTTTCCATGGGTTCACTCTCAGGAAGACCGATCTGACATCCGTTGGTGCAGGCACACTCGAGGCTGTTGGGGTGGGTGAGGTCTTCCACTGGCCTTCTGTTCACAATGAGCATAGAACGCATTGAGCTTGCCAGGATGGGATATGCTGTTACCAGAGATTCTGCCCGACTTTGCTTTGCAACCAATTATTGCATGCAAGCCTTGCCACACTCAATGGGCTCCAGGGAGGTCACGGTGGAGCAGTGGTAGAGTTGCTGCCTTACAGCGAATGCAGCGACGGAGGTGATCCGGGTTCGATCCCGACTAGGCTGTCTGTACGGAGTTTGTACGTTCTTCCCATGACCTGCGTGGGTTTTCTCCGAGACCTTCGGTTGCCTCCCACACTCCAAAGACGTACAGGTTTTTAGGTTAATTGGCTTGGTAAATGTAAACATTGTCCCTAGTGGGTGTAGGATAGTGTTGGCGTGGACCCGGTGGGCTGAATCTCTAAAACAAAATGACTTTGTGCCAGGGTTGAAAAATAGCTGGACAATATATGTGGTTGCATTACACATTTAGTTTTGCATGATTATAGTCACCTAGTGTTACAATTTATTTTACTACATTTCTTATTAATGTATGTGATCTGCGCATTATTGCGTTTACTGTACTTTTAAGCAGCAGTGAACAAGACTTTCATTGTTCCATTATCGGTACACATGATAATTAAATACTCTTGACTTAACCCTTGACTCCCTTGGCTTGACTCTCGCTGCACGGTGGCGCAGTGGTACTGTTGTTGCCTAGCAGCACCAGGGACGCAAGTTCCGTCGTGACCTGGGTGCAGTCTGTACGGGGTTTGCACATTCTCCCAGTGACCGCGTGGGTTTTCTCCGGATGCTCCAGGTTCTTCCCACTCTCCGTAGACCTAGAGGTTTGCAGGTTAATTGGCTTCAGTAAAAAAAATTGTCTGAATGGCTGATGGCCCGGTTTCGTGCTATATCTCTAAAGTTTAAAAGTCTAAAGTCTAAAGTAAGGACTCTTAAATCTAAAACCAATCCAAATTTCACTTTAGCTAAACATAATAATCTGATCATTAATAAAAAACACATTCCTAATCCCGAACCCAATATTAAGACCTAAAACAAGCTCTTAATTTAACACAATAGTTACCAAGGGATTCATTGTCGCATAGTAAAACGAGATGCTTATATAGCATTGGCTAAACTTTCAATTATTCAAGATTTCAAGGTTTCAAGATCAGTTTATTGTCACATGTACCAATTAAGCTACAGTGAAATTCGAATTACCGTACAGCCATACAAAAAAACAGCAACAAGACACACAACTACATAAAAGTTAACATAAACATCCGCCACAGCAGATTCCCCACATTCCTCACTGTGATGGAAGGCAATAAAGTCCAATCTTCTTCACTCTTTATTCTCCCGCGGTCGGGGCAGTCGAACCATCCACAGTCGGGGCGATCGAAGCTCCCACATCGGGGTGATCAAAGCTCCCGCGTCGGGGCAGTCGATGCTCCCGCGTTGGGGCGGTCGAAACTCCTGTGGCTTGGAGACCGCGAGCTCTGCAATGTTAAAGTCTGCAGGCACTCACGGTGGAGCCCAAAGTCAACCCCCAACAGGGATTGCGGGCTCCGTGATGTTAAGTCCGCAGGCTCCCGCCGTGGAACTCTAGAAGACGGTCTCCAGCAAAGGCCGCCAACTCCTCGATGTTAGGCCGCAGTGAATTTCTGAAATTTGGTTGCTTTGACTTTATAAGAGATCCTTTTCCGAGTGTCACAGTAGGTGTTTGGTATTAGTAGCTTAGTTTAGTTTATTATTATCAGCTGGAGTACAGCCCTGATGGAACTGTTCCCAAACCAGTCTGTGATGCATCCGAATAAAATGCTTTCTACGAAGCATCTGTAGACGATGGTGAGGATTATTGGGGACACGTCAAACATCCTAAGCCTTCTAAGGAGGTAGAGGCCTTGGCGTGCCTTTTTGGCGTAGCTTCGATGTTGGCTGGTCTTGGACAAATTGCTGGCGATATTTATTCCTAGGAACCTGAAGCTCTTGATCATTCGGCACCATCAATGTACACTGCTTCGCTTTCTGAAGTCAATCAAAATCTCAATTTATTTTGCTGATATTGAGGGAGAGGTTGGCGTCTTGGAACCAGGTTATACGTTTCTCAATCTTGAAAGTATTGTATCAACAGACTGTGTGTTGTGACATTCCTTTGCATCAGTAATAGATGCCGAATTTAATTTACAGGGACATTGTGTTGCATAGTTGTGCGTAGATTTTCTGACAGTATTCTCACATAATTTTCAAACTCAGCAATCCACTAATCATGCCAGCTACCTTTGCAGAAGTATTTAGTGCTGGAGTAACTCAGCAGGTCAGGCAGCATCACTGGAGAACATGGATAGTTGACTTTTTAAGCTGGAATGTGGGAGGGAACTGGAACACCCAGAGAAAACCCACATGGTCACGGGGAGAACTTGTACGTCCAACAGACAGCATCCGAGGTCAGGATCAAAGACGAGTCTCTGGTGTTGTGAGGCAGCAGCTCTACCAGCAGTGGTAGTTTATTTTGTAGTTTCTCAGGTTGCGGTGTGTGAGCTGGCAACTACAGTGTGTTGGTTTTGTGTCCAGAGTGAGTTGCAGGATCAAGCTGCACCAGCTCCAACCAAAAAGAACACTGAAAATTAAAACAAGCAATGACTGGAATTTATATTTCACGCCGCAGGTTGTTCTGAAGCTTCACTTTATGGATATGATGGTTACCATTCATTTAAACTTAAAATAATTCTCAAGGTCTGCAATGAAGTCATGCAAGATAAACATTGCTATTTCAGTTTGGTTTAGAGATACAACGCGGAAACAGGCCTTATGGTCCACTGAGTCCGTGGTCGCCAACAATCCGCTCACAATAACACTATCGTACACACACTAGGGACAATTTACAATTTTTACCATGCCAATAAACCTACATATATCACAGGGAGAACGTACAAACTCCATAAAAAACAGGGCCGTACAGATAGGGGAGGCATGATGGCGCAGCGGTAGAGTTGCCGCCATACAGCGCTCGCTGCACCGGAGACCCAGGTTCGATCCTGACTGCAGGTGCTGTCTGCACAGAGTTTGTACGTTCTCCCCGTGATCTTCGAGAACTTTGGTTTCCTCCCACACTCCTACGTTTTCAGGTTAATTCGCTTGGTAAAAGTGAAAAATTGTCCCTCGAGTGTGTGGGATAGTGTTAATGTGTGGGGATCGCTGGTCAGTGCGGACTCGCGCCTGTTTCCGCGCTGTATCTCTAAACTAAACTAAACAAGATCCATAGTCAGCGTTGAACCCCAGATCTCTGGCGAGGTAAGACAGCAACTCTACTGCTGCTCCACTGTGCTGCCCCAAAGAGATCAATCTTCCAACTCTTCACGGGGGCACACAAAAGGCTGGAAAACTCAGCGGGTGCAGCAACTCAGCTAGTGCGACCTGGGTGGGGGAGAGATAGAGAGAGAGGGAATGCCAGGGCCCGATTTTTTAGCGGTGGATCTTCCAACTCTTTACTGCCAGCTGACTGAGAACAAATCTCAGATGATTACTGGGGAGTTCTACGTCTAAGATATGTCGTGAGAAAAAATAGAATTTATTTTTATACATCATTGAGAAATTCAGGAGAGGCCTCAAGGAATGCACCATCAGATAAAGGCAAGTCAGTCAGAGAGTTTCACTGTCTCGAGATTCCAGGAAAGATTGAATCAGAGGAAGAGATTGTACGTGTTAAAGAAGAAACTGCAGATGCTGCAAAATCGAGGGTACACAAAATGCTGGAGAAACTCAGCGGGTGCAGCAGCATCTATGGAGCCAAGGAGATAGGCAACGTTTCGGGCTGAAACCCTTCTTCAGACCCTGAGGAAGAGATTGTACAATTACTTGTTTTTTAGTTGCAGTTTCTTCACTGCAATTTCATTCAGTGAAACCTATGCTAAATGCAACAATTATTTTTGTAACAATACATCTGCATTCTAATTGCTTGAGCAAGCATTAACGGCTCAAATGATAATGGACTAACAATGCTGATAGATTTTTTTTTTAAATCACACCTTAGTGCTAAATACAATATAATTCTCAGTTTATAAACTGATTTTGTGTTTCTTTACAAAGGTAGACAAAAATGGTACCTCACCTGCTGGAGAAACTCAGCGGATGAGGTAGCATCTATGGAGTGAAGGAATAGGTAACGTTTCGGGTCGAGACCCTTCTTTACAATATTTAGGGGCAAAGGTTTAAGAGGAACCTGAGGGACGGCTTTTTCACACAAAAGATGGTGGGTACATGGAAGGAGCTGCCAGACGAGGCAGTTGAGGCAGGAACTTGAACAACGTTTAAAAGACACTTGGACAGATAGATGGATCATATGAAGAAATGTCTCGTCCCGAAACGTCACCCATTCCTTCTCTCCAGAGATGTTGCCTGTCCTGCTGAGTTACTCCAGCTTTTTGTATCAATCTATAGATGGATAGGAAAGGTTTAGAGGCATATGGGCCAAACACAAGGTGGTGGAACTAGTGGGTTACACAAAAAGCTGGAGAAACTCAGCGGGTGCAGCAGCATCTAAGGAGCGAAGGAGATAGGCGACGTTTCGGGTCGAGACCCTTCTTCAGACTGGTCAGGGATCAGGGAAACGAGAGATATAGACAGTGATGTGGAGAGATAAAGAACAATGAATGAAAGATATGCAAAAAAGTATCGATGATAAAGGGAACAAGCCATTGTAAGCTGTTTGTGGTGTGAAAATGAGAAGCTAGTGCGACTAGGGTGGGGGAGGGAGATAGAGAAAGAGGGAATGCCAGGGCCTGAGGGCTGAGGGAGAGGTGGGAAGGGGAGGAGACAGCAAGGGTTAACAGAATTGAGAAAATTCAATGTTCAAGCCCAGAGGATGCAGACTCCCCAAGCGGAATATGAGGTGCTGTTCCTACAACTTGCGGTGTTGCTCACTCTGGCCGTGGAGGAGGCCCAGGACCGAGAGGTCGGATGCGGAATGGGAGGGGGAGTTGAAGTGCTGAGCCACCGGGAGGTCGGGTTGGTTTTTGCGGACCGAGCGGAGGTGTTCGGCGAAATGATCGCCAAGCCTCCGCTTGGTCTCACCGATATAGATCATCTGGCATCTGGAGCAGCGGATGCAGTAGATGAGGTTGGAGGAGGTGCAGGTGAACCTCTGCCGGACCTGGAAGGACTGCTTGGGTCCCTGAAAGGAATGGAGGGAGGAGGTGAAGGGACAAGCGTTGCATTTCTTGCGGTTGCAAGGGAAAGTGCCCGGGGAAGGGGTAGAGCGGGAGGGGAGGGAAGAATTGACAAGGGAGTTGTGGAGGGAGCGGTCTTTGCGGAAGGCAGACAGCGGGGGAGATGGGAAGATGTGGCGGGTGGAGGGGTCACGTTGGAGGTGGCGAAACTGGCGGAGGACTATGTGTTGTATTTGCCGGCTGGTGGGGTGAAAGGTGAGGACCAGGGGGACTCTGCCCTGTTTGCGAGTGGGGGAATGGGGAGAGAGGGCAGTGTTGCGGGGTATGGAGGAGACCCTGGTGCGAGCCTCATCAATAGTGGGGGAGGGGAATCCCCGTTCTCTGAAGAATGAGGCCATTTGTGATGACCTGGTGTGGAACACCTCATCCTGGGAGCAGATGCGGCGTAGACGGAATTTGGAATAGGGGATGGAGTCCTTACAGGAAGCAGGGTGGGAGGAAGAGTAGTCCAGGTAGCTGTGGAGTCATTTGGTTTGTAGTGGATGTCGGTCAGGACCGTATCACCTGCAATAGAGATGGTGAGGTCAAGGAATGGTAGGGAAATGTCGGAAATGGTCCAAGTGTATTTGAGTGCCGGATGGAAGTTGGTGGTGAAATAAATGAAGTCAGTCAGTTGTGTGTGGGTGCAGGAGGTGACACCAAAGCAGTCGTCGATGTAACGGAGGTAGAGGTCGGGGATGGGGCCCTGGTACGCCGAGAACAAGGATTGTTCGACGTACCCAACAAAGAGGCAAGCGTAGCTGGGGCCCATGCGTGTGCCCATAGCTACGCCTTGTGAAACTGGTGGAACTATTTTTGGGTTGCATTTTGGGTTGCATGGACAAGTTGGGCTGAAGGACATGTTTATGTGCTGTATGAGCCTATGACTGTTGCCTGGGGTATGCCTGGGACAGACAAAGTGAATGCTAAGGGGAGCAATTGGCCTCAGAAGTGCACTGATCAAGATTCCCTCTTTTAAATTGATTGAGACAAACCTACAAACAGCAAATACTCTGTGGTTCTGCTGTTAAAAAGGACACAAGTTAAAAAGCTGGAATAACACAGCGGACCCGGCAGCGTTTCTGGAGAAGTGACGTTTTGGGTCGTGAACCTTTTACTGTTTGTTAAAGAAGGAACTGCAGATGCTGGAAAATCAAGGGAACACAAAATGCTGGAGAAATTTAGCGGGTGCAGCAGCATCTATGGAGCGAAGGAGATAGGCAACGTTTCGGGTAGAAACCCTTCTTCAGACTGATGGGGGGTGGGGGGAGGCGGGGGGGGGGAAGAAAGGAAAAAGGAGGAAGAGGAGCCCGAGGGCTGGGGGAGAGGTAGGAAGGGGAGGAGACAGCAAGGGTTAACAGAATTGAGAGAATTCGAGGTTCATGCCAAGAGGATGCAGACTCCCCAAGCGGAATATGAGGTGCTGTTCCTCCAATTTGCGGTGTTGCTCACTCTGGCTGTGGAGGAGGCCCAGGACAGAGAGCATGCTGCATGCTGCATGCTGAATTCAAGGAAAGAGGTTTAATGGCAACCTTTGGCCTGCAATGCAAGAGTTAAATATGTTTTCTCAAAAAGTATCTTGCAATAACTCAGTAGGTAACACACTGCTTGAGCCACACACATTTTAACATGGTACTAATTTGTGTAGGAAAGAATTGCAGATGCTGGTTTAAATCGATGGTAGACACAAAATGCTGGAGTTACTCAGCGGGACAGGTAGCATCTCTGGAGAAAAGGAATGGGTGACGTTTCGGGTCGAGACAAAAGACAATAGACAATAAGTGCTGAAGTAGGCAATTCGGCCCGTTGAGCCAGCACCGCCATTCACTGTGATCATGGCTGATCATCTACAATCAGTACCCCGTTCCTGCCTTCTCCCCTTATCCCTTATCTCCCCTATCTTTAAGAGCTCTAAGTAACTCTCTCTTGAAAGCACCCAGAGAATTGGCCTCCACTGCCTTCTGAGGCAGAGAATTCCACAGATTCACAACTCTCTGGGTGAAAAAGTTTTTCCTCATCTCCATTCTAAATGGCCTACCCCTTATTCTTAAACTGTGGCCAACTTTGGGAACTTGTTTCCTGCCTCTAGCATGTCCAATCCCTTAATAATCTTATATGTTTCAAAAAGACCCTTCTTCAGACTAATTTTTACAGCGGTCCTCATTCTCAACCGAGTAACAATGAGGCTACAAGTTGGCATGGCTTTCTGTGGTAAACTAGCCTCCGACAATGTCTATGTTCAAATATGAAAAGCATAGATAACTTGGAAAGATTAGACTTTAGACTTGAGAAACTTTAGAGATATTAGCGTGGAACCAGGCCCTTAGGCCCACTGAGTCCAAGCCAACCAGCGATCACCCCATACACTGTCATTAACACTAGGGGCAATGTACAATTTACATTGAGCCAATTAAGCTACACACCTGTACGTCTTTGGAGTGTGGGAGGAAACCGGAGAACCTGGAGAAAACTCACGTGGTCACTGAGAGAACGTGCAAACTCCATGCAAATAGCACCCGTGGGCAGGATCGAACCCGGGACCCTGGCACTGTAAGGCAGCAACTCTACCAATGTACCACTGTGCTCGGGTTCGATCCTGGCTTCGGCTGCTGTCTATCTGGAGTTTGCATGTTGTCCCTGTGACCCTGTTTCCATGCTGTATCTTTCAAACAATCGATCAAATCAAAACCAATCTGACGTGTGGCCTCCAGCAGAAAATGGTTTAATCCAATCATTACTAATGAAGACAAATAAAACTATTGGAGCATACTATGACCAAATGATTCTACAGAAAAATCCCCAGGCCACAGAGTTCATTGTAGGCACAAGGAACTGCAGATGCTGGTTTGCAAAAAATGAAACAAAGTGCTGGAGTAACTCAACAGGTCAAGTAGCATCTGTGGAGAATGTGGATATGTGTAAGTGGCATTTCAGGTCAGGTCTCTTCTTCAGTCTGAAGAAGGATCCCAACCCGAAACGTCACCTATCCATGTCCTCCAGAGATGCTGCCTGACCCACTGAGTTACTCCAGAACTTTGTGTTTTCTTTTTACTCCTTTTCATTACTGAGGAACCAGCCATTCTTTCATCACTTTACTACAGTTACTCCTATGTCTCATTTTAATATGATGCTCTTGTGGAGCTTCTGTAGACAGGTCCTGAAGAAGGGTCCCGACCCGAAACATCGCCATCCGTTCCCTCCATAAATGCTGCCTGACCCGCTGAGGTTTTCCAGCAGATTGCGTTTTGCTCAAGAGTCCAGAAGCTGCAGTTTCTTGTGCCACTAATTATATTGAGCTGGCTCCAATTCAATTAATACAAGTCTAATTGCGCCCCCTTGGGGAATTCGAATGATTGAATAATAGTCATTTTTCACTGATTTAAAAATATCTTATCAATTAAAGTAGGGGATGCAATGAAATGAAAGATAGACCTGACAGTTGTAGGATCATAGTAAGCTGCAATTTTGACATTTTTCAGTATAATGTACAGGTACACCACTGATTGTCCGGCAATAGATAGTTTGGTACCTCCTTTAATCCAGACAAAATTATGAGACCGCACTTATATTTATTTGGAAAGTAACTGCATGGTTTACTGAGATGAGTATCACAAAGGCTTAAGTATCACCAGCGTTTAAGAAACAATAAGACAGGTACATGGGCAGGACAGGTTTGGAGGGATATGGGCCAAACACAGGCATGTGGGACATGTGGATGGGTCTTGTTGGTCGGTGTGGGCAAGTGGGCCAAAGGACCAGCTTCCATGCTATGACTTTGACTATGACTCTGAGGTCATAAGGCCATGTGAAAGGGTAGGAATTAGGCCATTCAGCCCATCAAGTCTACTCCGCCATTCAATCATGGCTGATCTATCTCTCCTAATCTCCTGCCTACTCTATCTCTCTATTCTCCTGCCCCTGACACCCGTACTAATCAAGAATTATCTCTGCCTTAAAAATATCCATTAACTTGGCCTCCACTGCCTTCTGTGGCAAAGAATTCCACAGATTCGCCATGCCCAAGGGCTATGTTCCCGATTGCTAAAATTGATCAAATATGTTTACAATGTTTTGCCGATACAAAACAATTAAATTGATAAATCTGGCACAAACTAGAAGGGCTGAGGCTGATTATTTTTAATATTAGGCAGATATTTCTACTCTCTCTCCCTCTCTCCCCATTTTCTCCTGATGCGATAAAAGATTACAAGTCTATCCTGCGACAATGCTCTTCACTCTTGCTCCTCTCATTGTGCAGACACTTGGTTGTTGATTCCATACAGAGACACAGAGAGAGAGGCAGAGATAGACAGAGAGAGACAGAGAGCGAGAGAGAGAGAGAGAGAGAGAGGAGAGAGAGAGAGACAGACAGACAGAGACAGACAGAGGTCGGAATCAAACCCAGGTCTCTGGTGCTGTAAGGCAGCAACTCTACCACTGTTGCCATACTCTAGCAACTTTGTTTGCCAACATACATCATGCAACATGTTGAATCAGTGAGTGGGAGTAAAACTTGTTTTGAATAAAAGTGTAAGTGTAGTTCATCTAGTATCATATAACATAATCTACACACATTAGGGGCAATTTACAGATGCCAATTAACCTACAAGTCCGCACAACTTCGGGATGTGGATGCAAACTGGAGCATCCAAAGATAACCAACACAGTCACAGGGAGAACATGCAAACTCCACACAGACAGCACCCAGATCGGAATTGAACTCAACTCCTCCACTGTGCCATCCTCCCACTGGGACGTTCCTCGGCCCAAGGTGCTGGTGTAAGGTGCTGGGGAAGTAGATCTCAGCCAGATGCCAATGTGGCTGCCTTGTTTTCTTCAGTGTGCTGTGACTGTTGAGTGTCTAGGGTCCCATAGGTTTAGTGTCCCCCATGGTGCAGGGCTTCCGACTGGAGCAGCAAAGCTGACCATTCCCTGCATTCCTGTAGGCCTGCTAAATTACATTCAAAAACTGTATATGTAGGGGCGGCACAGTGCCACAGCAGTAGAGTTGCTGCCTTACAGCTCCAGAGACATGGGTTCGATCCTGACTACGGGTGCTGTCTGCACCGAGTTCATTCGTTCCCCCCATGGCCGTGTGGGTTTTTCTCCCACACTCCCAAGATGTACAGGTTTGTAGGTCAATTGGCTTCGGTGAAGAGTGTAAATTGGTTGCTCCTAGGACTTGGCCAAGCAGGCCATCCGCGAGTCACGGTGCCAGGCGGAAGAGGGCTCTGCCCGGGCCGGCTGCCTGCCCTTTTTCCGTCTGCGCCCGGGTGGTTTGAGAGAGGGACTATGCGCTGTTCATGGGCACCCTGTGGATTTCCGGGACCGTTGGGCATCACGGATCGTGGAATGCATCCTCAATAAGGATAGTGAAATAGTTATTTAAGAATATGGTGGTGGGTTTGTTTGTATGGTTTAGTATTGTACATATTATTGTAATCATCGAATAAATCTAAATTGTAATAATTGAATAAATGTTTTAAAAGATTGTAAATTGTCCCTATTATGTGGGATAGTGCTAGTGTATGGGGATCGCTTGTCCACGCAGACTCGGTGGGCCGAAGGGTCCGTTTCCATGCTGAATCTCTAAACTAAACCCTTTAAATACGATTTTACTTAGTTTAAATCGTGCTAGTGATCATTATGTCCACATTCGATGAATGTTTTTCTGGCATCAACAACATCACCAGCATCAGTGTTTCCTGCATTGCTGCCTATAATAAAAACGCTGGAGTACTCATCGGGACAGGCAGCATCTGTGGAGGAAATGGACAGACGAGTTTTCTGATCAGAACCCTTCTTTGGACTGACAGAGTAGCGGGGAGAAAGCTGGAAGAGAAACGTAAGAACAAAGAACCGCAGATGATGGTTTACAAAAGAAGACACAGAGCGCTGGAGCAACTCAGTGGGTCAGGCAGCAGCTCAGGAGGACGTGGATATGTTTGGGTTGGGACCTTTCTTCAGAAACAAAGGGGTGGGGAGAAACCTGGCAAATTGGATACAGGTGGATACAACTGGGGGGGGGGGGGGGTGGTACATGGGTGGAAGAAGTGACAAAGGCTAAAGATGGAAAGGAGACAACAGGGGAACCAACCTGAAAAAGCATAAAAAGAAGTTTAATTTCACACCTAATTCACTTTCATATCATCAGTATTAAAAAAGTTATGGCTATTTTCATACTCGGAAATTAGCATCTTGTTCCCTATTGCTTTTCCATTGACTAAACACAAAAGCTGTGATCGAGGCCAGTCAAAAGCCCATAACTTTCTTAAAAATTAAGAGAACTGAATGAAATTTTCAGTTAGTATAGGTTGAAGCATTCTGAAACAAATATGAAACAGTCTTACTTGGATGACCTGAAATTAAAGAATATAATTAGTTAGTTACCCAATTGTAGCTAATTACAAAATTCAATTACTAGATCTAAACATCTATCCATTTCTTAAGAAAATGTCAACATTTTTAAATAGCCTAAGTGTCCAAATAACATTCACACAAGAATTCACAAGATAACATGATTTTTAAATCTCATTGTCATGAATTTATAGGCTAAATTGAAGGGATTTTGTGTTTAATTCCCGTAAATTAATGACCATTTAAATCATCTTGCGAGTGGGATTTTGTGGAACACGATCATTCGGAACGTTGCGGTTTGCCCGGTTCGGTGAATTTAAACCCACGTTTTGTCCCCTACGTGAGATACGTCCCGTTGTCGGTGTTCACGGCTTTAGAAGATGATTTTTAATTCACTCCTGCTAATAAATGATCAGAGCGATTTCTCTTCAGCAACTAAACCCCCTGTGATTAATCGATTTGAATAGTCTGGATTAAACAGCATTTAACCCCCCCCCCCAAAGGCGCCAAAGTCACGGGCAGTGGCAGAACTGCAGCGCCGCTAAAGGTAAGGTTTGTAACATAACTACATCAAGCATCCACTCGCCTCTGCTTCTATTGCCAAGGATGGTAGGATGCAATATTCAGGCACCTTCTCCCCATTCCCGAGTATCATGTTCATAATTTATAGGAGCAGAATTAGGCCTTTCAGCCCATCAAATATATTCTGCCATTCAATCATGATCTATCTATCTATCTATCTATCTATCTATCTATCTATCTATCTATCTATCTATCTATCTATCTATCTATCTATCTATCTATCTATCTATCTATCTATCTATCTATCTATCTATCTATCTATCTATCTATCTATCTATCTATCTATCTATCTATCTATCTATCTATCTATCTATCTATCTATCTATCTATCTATCTATCTATCTATCTATCTATCTATCTATCCATCCATCCATCCATCCATCCATCCATCCATCCATCCATCCATCCATCCATCCATCCATCCATCCATCCATCCATCCATCCATCCATCCATCCATCCATCCATCCATCCATCCATCTATCTATCTATCTATCTATCTATCTATCTATCTATCTATCTATCTATCTATCCCAACTTCATTCTCCTGGCTTCTCTCCATAACCCCTGACACCCCTACTACCACCGTCTCCACAGCCTTCTGTTACAAGTATCCATCTTGTAATAAGGGAAGCACCACCATGTGGAGTTTTCTAGTGTGGACTAACCAAGGTATTGTGCAAGTATAATGAAGCTACAATGCTTTTTGTTGCTATTTGTCTAGAAATAAATAAATTAACTATTTTATTTGCATTCCTGTAGACTGACTAAGCAACATAATTTGGGATTTGTGTACCAAAGGATTCATTATAGCACAGAAGGTGGCCATTTGGCCAACTGAACCCACGCCAGCTCTTTGTGGTGCAGCACAGTAAACCCATTCTTTTGTTCAGCCTCTGGAGGCATGCAAATCATTTTCCCTCCAATGCCTGTCCAAATCTATTTTTGGAAACATGCATTGACTCTATTTTCAACACTCTTGCAGACAGTGAGTTCCAGATCACAACCGCACAACTGAGAAAATAATATGTATCTTTATGTCCACACTGTGTCTTTTGCTCTTCACTTTAAAGTAAGCCTTCAAGGTACTTCTCAATGCTAGTTAGACATCTATTATCCAAGGAATGTTCTTCTTCTCTGTGTTTTTACTATTCTAGGGTGCAACGCCATCTCTAAAAAGTTAGAAACTAGTTTTTCAATTATTTAATATAATAAATGATACATTTATAGAAATGAAATGTATTGATTAAATTATGTGTACAGTTCCTTAAACAGCATATAGAACAGCGATAGGCCACGGACAAGGAATGGCAAGGAATGATATTATCCCTTGTACTTTTGTTTGAATTCTCTGTTGCAGCCAAACTACAATTCATTCAGCTGTTTTTCTTTGGCATCACATTCTCCATGCTTCTTCAGAGGCCAATTAATCAAAGGACTTTACCAATTCCGAATGTACCTTCTATTCTTAGGCTGTCCATTGGGATTAAGAAAGACTTGCTTAACCTAAGTGGGTTCAGAGATGGTTGATGAGATATGTGTACAAGGTGCAGACTCTGCCATAGGTGAGATCAGTGGTTGGGTAGGGTGAGATGGCATACACCTTCCACCATTAATTCCGTGAACTAAACTAAACTTCTAGCTTCTTGGTGCCATTTCTAATGCTCCTAATATTTTAAAGACGGAGATTGACGGATTCTTGATTAGTAAGGGTGTCAGGGGTTACGGGTAGAAGGCAGGAGAATGGGGTTGAGAGTGAAAGATAGATCAGCCATAATTGAATGGCGGAGTGGACTTGATAGACCGAATGGCCTACTTCGCTCCTGGAACTTACAAACTTATGACTTTTTGAATCAAGGGATAAAGGGTTAGTAAATGAAAGTAGCACTGAGATTGTTGACCAGATGTGATGATTGAGTGGTGGAGCAGGCGTAAGCACTATATGATCAACAGCTTATTTTCCTTATAGTCATATACTATTTCTTCCAAACATTCAGAGGGATTATGCAGACTTGACCTTCCCTTTTGTAATTTATTGATTCATTTGTAAACTTACAATTTCTTGATGTCTCTATTAAATTTATGTAATGATTAAATTATGTCGTCTATTTTTCCCCACGCTCACTGCAAAGTCATTTTAAAATATGTCTAGCCTTAACTACGCTCCATACCTTGTGCAATATTCCTGTTGCTGATTATTTTTCACCCGTCTGTCATTTGCTCCCTGGCACATTTTTGAATATTCTCCCTCTCCTGAGATTTTGGCAGAATTTACCCCCAGGTGTGTTCATTTTTTACCATTTCACACAAAGGCGAATTTGAGATTGGCATGAGTTCCCTTGAGTTTATATTTTATACATGTGCATTCCTAGATGTTTCAGCCTTTCCAGTTACGAATGAATTAATCATTACCTTCCATTTTAAGTGTAAAGACTTCCGTTTTGACTTTTCCATATCTTTTTCTAATCACGCGTAATTTCCCTTGTAATTGAAAAGGCAAAATAATTCTTCAATATTTTGCGGTCATTATCAACCAATTTTGCATCTCCCACTGACCTGGATCCTTATTCTGATTTCCTTTTGTTAATTACATGGCTGCAGAATATTTCACTGTGTGAATGCTTCACTGAACTTCACAGCACAAGGCCACAACTGGCAGAGCTGCTGCCTCACAGCGTCAGAGACCCAGGTTTGATCCCAACCCCGAGTGTTGTCTGTGTGGAGTTTGCATGTTCACCCTGTGACTGTGAGGATTTCCTGCGGGTGCTCTGCTTTTCTCCCACCTCAAAGGTGTGCGGGTTTGCAGGTTAAAATTGACCTCTGTAAAACTGCTCCTAATGTGTATAGAAACATAGAAAATTGGTGCAGGAGGAGGCCATTCGGTCCTTCGAGCCAGCACCGCCATTCATTGTGATCATGGCTGATCGTCCCCAATCAATAACCTGTGCCTGCCTTCTACCCATATCCCTTGATTCCACTAGCCCCTAGAGATCTATCTAACTCTCTCTTAAATCCATCCAGTGATTTGGCCTCCACTGCTCTATGTGGCAGGGAATTCCACAAATTCACAACTCTCTGGGTAAAAAAGTTTTTTCTCACCTCAGTCTTAAATAGCCTCCCATTTATTCTAAGTATGGAATGGATGAGAATGGATGAGAAAGTAAGATAGCATAGAACTAGTGTGAGTGGGTGATCAATGGTTAATGTGGACTCAGTGAACTGCAGGAGCTGTTTCCATGCTTATCTCTGAACTAAACTAAACTACTTATAATACAGTGGATTGATTGAATCATTACGTATCAATATCTCCTGTAAACATTACAGCAACTCAAATATTCCTGAACACTACGATGGAAGACACACAAAGCAAAAAGCAAAGTGCTGGAGGAACTCAAGTGGTCAGACAGCATTTGTCATTGCAAATGGACAAGTGACGTCCAAAGATAGGTCCCGACCTGAAACTTTGTCTTACCATTTCCCTCCACAGAGGCTGCCTGACCTGCTGAGTTCCTCCAGAACTTTGTTTTTTAATATCATTAAAGAATTTAGTGATCATAGGGCCTGATCATATTTATCTCGAACGTCTTGTTATTGTACATGATCCTAATAATTTTGCTGTGCTTTTATAAAGAGCAATAATGACATTGTTTCTATCATTGTCATTGAAGTTAAAGGGGTAAATATTCTATATGCTACAAATATTTGTAACTAACGCTATTTATCGTTGATTAACTCCGTTTTTAGCCATCAACATAATGGGATTTTTTTTAACATTTTGAGATGGGGTGGCACGGTGTCACAACTGTGGAGGTGCTGCCTTACAGCGCCATGGACCTGGGTTCAATCCTGACTATAGGTGCTGTCTGTACGGAGTCTGTATGTTCTCCCCGTGACCAGGGTGGATTTTCTCCGGGATCTCCAGTTTCCTCCCACACTCCAAAGATGTACAGGGTTGTAAGTTAATTGGTTTGGTATGAATGTGAAATTATCCTTAGTGCGTAGGATAGTGTTAATGTGCGGGGATCGCTGGTCGGAGCGGACTTGATGGGCCGAAGGGTCTGTTTCAATTTCCATAAATTAATTGATTAAATAGATTAGTTGGAAGGCACAACATGGAATCAACCCACCAAGTCCACACCCACCGGTTCATCCATTCACACCAGTTCTATGTTATCCCACTTTCTCATCCACTCCCTGCACACTAGAGACAATTTACAGCGGTCAATTAATCTACAAACCCACGTGCTTTGGGATGTGGGAGGAAACCAGAGCACCTGGCCGAAACGCACATGGTCACAGGGAGAACGTGCATACTGGACCAGACCAGGGTCTCTGGTGATGTGAGGCAGCAGATGAATGGATACTGTAGGAATGGTTTAGAAGGCCATGGGTCAAATGCTGGCAAATGGAGCCTGCATAATATGTCAGCTTGGTTGGCATGGACAAGGTGGGCTGAATGGCCTGCTTCCAGGCTACGTAGAACTAAGACTCTATGGATGGTGCAAGTCCATTCAGACTGTGACCTTGTTCACGGACTGGTGGGCTATATTCCTCATGTGACAGTATGGGCTTCGTTCAGCTAATCCGGATTCCTCTCACATCCCAAAGACTTGCGGGTTTGTAGGCTAATTGGCCTCTGTAAAATGCCCCCTAATGTGTAGCGAATGGATGCGAAAGTGGGATGATATGGAACTATTGTGAATGGCTGATCGATGGTCGGCATGGAATTGGTGGTTTGAAGGGCCCGTTTCCATGTTATATCTCTAATCTAAACTATAGATTTAAAGATACTCTAATTACTTATTATTGTAAATGAAACTTCTAACTAATCACATGGCACATTAGCCAGTAGACCATCACCTGTTCATTGGGTAGGTGTTAGATCGGCCAAAGTCAAGATATTGGATGCACATTTTTAACTTAAAAAATGCTAATTTTGCTATCTTTTCAACTTTCAGTAACTCATATATATTGTGATGGACAGGCCCAGAGGGGCTGTCAGATTTTTCCTTGAACAGAGGAAGATTGTGTTCCTGAAAGTGAATGAGGCATGAATATATCGATTGGAGGTAACGGTCTCCGTTCCTTTTGACTACACGGGGGGCTGACAGGGGTGCCGTCCAGCAGTGCGTGGCTAAAATGGTTCCTCCACGTCTGTGTGGCTGCACTTGGAGCTCCCATGCCACTTGGACCTGTCAACCAACATGTTTGATGAGGTCCATCACTTCTTTGCCTGGGCTATTTGATGCGGTATGTCTTCCCTTGAAAAGCCATGGTGTCAAAGGGGCTATAAAACTTTTTTTTTTTTAAACAGGCTTTCCTCGTCACTTACTGATTGGAAACACTGGAAGCCTAAGTGGTTACGTGGGAGATGTGGGGGAAGGGATTGAGTCAAAGTAAAATGCTCAAAGTGAGCAAGGAATCTGTATTGCATCCTTGACTCTCAAATATCATTGGCCTGAAAGAGTTAATGTTTGCTCTGGATAAACCATATCACCCATTGTCTAGTGCAGAGCAGTTCAGTTCAATCTCGCTGAATATTGCCAGGTGAGTACATTCCCCCAACAGAAGCGACAACCTCGAGTCAGTTCCAACATTCAAAGTCGCAGGCTTTGGTTGGTGAGGCAGATAACAGGCCTGTGGGACCACTTCTGCCTGGATAAAGAATCCTCTTATAAATACGGCCGCACTATCACAACAATATTTTCTTTCACAATATATCATTGGAAGCCTTCCTTTAGTACCTTAGTTAGCCACAGTGGCATTATCCCCTTTGTGAATTGTTTCAACAAAGCCACTAATGTATTTATTTTAAGTCACCTGAAGCTACCTCAGACCCCCGGTTATAGACCCCAATTAAACTCTGTGATGTGCAGTAGAGATTCCGTTTACGGAGCATTAAAGCTGTTTTAACATCGTTTCAAGCTGAAAGGAAAACGTTTTTGTTCCTGCACCCTCTAGTTGTATCGCTCGAAGCAAAAGTTGATTGGAGAACCAAGGGCTGCTTTCTTCTTTGAATAAGAGTGATTCGACTGAAAGACTTTGTAAGGGGCAGAGACATGCACACACAAACAAACATGCACACATGTGCGTGCACACAGACTCTCACACACACGTGCGCGCACACATTCGTATACTCATTCACACGCACACACATCTGCTCACACACACACAAAAACCCATACACACACACATACACGCACACACGGACAACACAAGCGCACACTCTACTAAGACTCTCCAGAGGACATCAGCCACTTATTAAGCTATTATTGATTCTTTGAAGCTTTTTGGAAGACAGAGAAATAAATGATCAGTAATTCAAATTTTAAAACTGGATTTTTGCTTCTAAAATAAGTCTGAAATACTGAATAATCTTTAAGGAAGTAAACTGATCTTTCTCAGCATTGAAAGAGCACTGTGGACTTGCAACTCCTGATCACTAAAGCATTAGCCTGAAACTCCTCTCTCTTGCTTCTCAATCGCTCCATTTGCACTGTTCATGTAATAGAATGATGCTTTTCCGACGAGCATATTAGTGTTGATACGCCAATTTCCAGCAGTTAAATGCAAGAACTCAGACCATTATTAAAAGTCCATCCTCATTTAAGAATTACTTGCGGTGATGTAAGAAATGTTGAAGGTTTTGTGTAAACACCCTGTAATCCTGATGGAACAACATGTTCGACTCTTCTGAATCAGGAGCAATTGTGTTGTTATTTATTTGGAAATGTGAGATATGATTGCCAGGAGATATGGAGCACGGCTATATAATGTCATTAAATTGGAAAGCACATAGGTGAGCTGTTAACTATAACCACTGCAAGCTGTTTCCCTGCTTGCCGCTATTAAACAAGTGACTTGAGTCAATGCCCAACCCTCTTAATGACAAATCTATCACCAGGCGATAAACTACTGGCTGTTAGGACAAAAAAAAAACATCCTCCTATCTGAAAAGGGCCAACCCTTTCGCAGCTGTCAGTGAATGGTAAGCAGATGACAGGCTTATTTGTAGTGTCTGAGGCATTGATAAAAACACAACCCATTCCTTCCCACACACTGCAGCCTCTCAATGCTCTCACTTTAATGAGGCCAATTTAGAAGAATTGAGAAACTCAAGACTGAAGTATTTTTTTTTCTCTCATTTTCTTACCTCCAAATTGCAGATAGCAGCAGTGTGAAGAAGGAACTGCTCATCCCTCCGAACTGTGCACAGTTGTTTTCAAGGGAATTGTTGAAGTCAGTGGGACAGATGCTTCAGGTGTGACTGGGTCATGGATATAACGGTCTCGGGGCAAGTCGGACACGTTGATGGAAGGCCGGCCGTGAAGGGATGTCTTTGTGAGGTGCTCCTGCTCTGCCCAGGTGAATTCATTGCTGCCTCAGCATGCGTCTCTTCCTAGATCCCAGCCCAGGAGTTTCACCACAATGTGGAAATGGATGCTGACTGGCGGCGTCTCCCCCTTGCCTCGCCTCGCCTGCTTCCTCGTGCTGTCCCTGGCCTGCTTGGTGTCCGCCAGCTGCCGCGGAGAGCCGGACGATGCGCTAACGCTGGATGCTACAAATTGCTCCTCGAGCCTGGAGCGCCACACGCGCAGCTACAACCACTTGCAGGGTGATGTGCGGTGGCGTAGACTCTACTCGGCCACCAAGTACTTCCTCAAGATCGACAGAACTGGGAAGGTAAATGGGACCAGAAAGAAGAACTGTCTGAACAGTGAGTAATCAAACTTTTGATCTCAAGTCCATTTTTGGCCATGCAATGATGACTGGCCATCAGAGCTACTGTTAATGGTGAGAGGAGGGAGGAATTGTTGGGGAAAAGTAATTATGACGCAGCGACCATCTAATTCCCTAACAGTTATCTTTAAACTGCTCAACAGCACGTGCAACGATGAGAATGCACACTTTCCTTCATTTTACAGGAATACAAATAGTACAATGTTTGATTGAGGATAAATTTGATTTCATGCTATCTAGGCAGCAGTTTCTTGTTACGGTGGTGGAATCACTGGGGGATGTTATCATTTTTTGAGAGCCTACTTGTGTGTCATATCGTTACCCAGCCAGGAACGTCTAACATAACTTGAAATGTCAAATAATTAGCTTAATAATTGATTACTGCAGGAATATTAAAAGGAATATTAATATTTAAAAAAAATTAATGATAGCTCAGCAGGAATATTAAGAATGTTAATATTAAAATATTATTAATGATAGGACTGCAGGAATATTAAAAACGCCTGCTAGAATGTTGGCAGCATCAAACATCACCAGATTGTAATGGATACCTGGGTTTTCATTTAAATTGCCAACGCTATTAGTTGTTTTAATGGAACACATGGCTTACAATCTGAGCTACTCGATTTCACATTTTACTTCATGCAATGTAGCTCTGGGTTTTTAAAGGTGCAGGCACACTTGCTGTGGTATTTAGTGATGCAGAACGGTTCAACAGCAGTGTTATTTTAACTTGCAACCTCAACCAGCGTTGGTCTTGCGGAAAAATCTCACTTGTGGCGGTGAGTCGATTTCGCCACGCGTTGTCTGCCTTTATTTTTTAAACCATCGCTTTCAGCCTGCTGGCCGTTCGCTCAAAACTTGTGCGAGACATTTAAATGAATCTCTGCTTTATGTCCACTCTCTGGCTCAGGACAGTGCACAGATGTTACATGTTATTGACTGCGCAAAAAAAAGACACTAGACAGGGACCCTCATGAAAAATGCAGCGATAAGGATTTTCGGGCATTGAAGCAACAGTCTTGAATAGAGATGAGCAAAAGCTTCCGATTGCGCATGTTCCTATAAAAATGTTGGTGCTTAACAAGATTTGGACTAGTTTCCCAGGGATGGTTCTTGTCTGAACTTTGCATAAATGTTCTGCATTTGGCTAATTGCAGTCAGGGCAAGCTTCTAATCTATAATTTTGTCTGTATTTGGAATATGTTGCTGGCTCCCTGATTGTTCCCCACCACCACCACCATATCGCACTCCCCCCCCTCCCCCAGCAACATGCAGCATCCTTGGGCTCTATTAAAGTCGATAAACAGCGGCTCAGAGGTGTGAGAGCGCTGCCCGGGCAAATCAGCTGCCAATTTTCACATCCTGTGGGAAGTGCCGGACTCTATGGGGTGTCTCCTCCTGCTGACTAGAGCTGAAGGCCGGCCGGGTCTTCATCCCTGAAGGAAATTGCCAGGCAGGAGCTCACCGCTGTTCCGCTGTGCACATCGTTTTAGCTGATCAGGCAAACACTACACTTGGGGCTCCGACTGGATTTAACCTCTTGTTATCCAGGTCACCGCAGAGGAGACCTCAGCTCGCAGCGCAGGCCAAATGGGGAATCATGGCCAGGGAGCCAGCACCCCGTCAAGTGTGGCGGATCAGTGGCACGCAGCTGTTAGAGCTGCAGCCTCGCGGAGCCGGAGACCCGGATTCAATCCTGACCTGGGGTGCTGCCTGTGTGGAGTTTGCACATTCTCCCTGCGACCGCGTGGGTTTCCTCCAGGTGCTCTGATTTCCTCCCACAGTCCAAAGACGTGCGGGTTTGTAGATTAATTGGCCTCTGTAAAAACGCCCCAAATGTGCAGGGAGTTGGTGAGAAAGTGCGATAACATAGAACTAGTGTGAACGGGTGATCGATGGGCAGCATGGACTCGATGGGCCAAAGGTCCTGTTTCCATGCTGTATTTTTCAGTTCAAGTCAATTCAACACATGCTTTCCATGGCTAGAGTAAAGGGGTGGACAAAGATGTTTCCCATTACCTTATGAGTAGGGCGAGAGCATTTGAAATGTGAGAGAAAGCACAAAAAAAAAGGATAATACTATTTCCTTTTGGGTGGCTTTCTGGGCATTGTTGCCTGGTTCAAACACAATTAAGAGACGTGACTTTCAAAACCTTGTTCGATCTCCAAGTAACGTGAATCAGCGATTAATCAAACTGTATTCAACCCTCCTCTATCAGATGTTTAAACTGCAGTAAAATGTGTTGTATAAGTTGCTCGAAACCTGCCAGCAATCTGCCTTAACACAGCCAGCTGTGGAGTGGCAATACCTTTTCAGTCTGGGGTATTAAGTCAGTATTCACTGTGAACCCACTTCAGAAATATCGAAACATCGAACCCATCTCAAAAAAATTGGCTCAGAGCCCATTTTACGATCAGCTGGAGCTTCGGGTTACCTGACTTGAGGAGAGGAACATTTTCTTACAAAGAATTCGAGCTGCAGTTTCGTCTGGTGAGACTGACTGTGCGGAGGTGGAGTTGATACTATGGCCCTGTCATGACTCAAATGATTCACCCTTACTGCCCTTGACCTATGAAGTTATTTTCTCTGATGTTACTCAGAGTTTGGAGTTGTTCGCACTTGTGCGTAATTAAACCATGCTTAAGATTTTCCAGTTCGATTTCCAAAGTTTATTATTAAAGTTTATATTGAAGCTGGGATTTACATCTAGGAAGCAACAGAAAAACTTTTTTAATATAGAACCTCTCATGGTTTAGGATATTCTAACTGTCTTTGCGCCCAGGGTAGTTCTGTTGAATTGTAGTCACTGATATGTTACGGTCGACAAAATGCACACAGTTTGTCCACTAGCTCATTGTGAACAGGACCAAGCTGATTGCTCTGTCGTTGCGTGATAGGGGGTTAAATATTGACTAGAGAGAGAGCTCACATCGGCCTTCTCTTCTCTGATATAGCAGCAAGTGACATTGTGCTTCCAGAATGTAGACGAGGCCCGAAGTTAATGTCTCCATGGAAAGACTGTGCAGGAATAGCCTAAATTGTTGTGATTTTTTTTTTCCTGGAGTCCAACGTGACTTACCAATGATCTGTTTTAGAGACAAAATAGCCACTGAGCCAGTGTAATAATTCTTAAACCGCGATATTTAGTAGATAAAATTAAAACACACAAAGTGCTGGAGTATCTCAGCGGGATCAGGTAGCATCTCTGGAGGATATAGACAGGCAACGTTTCGGGTCAGGACCCTTTCTCAATAGAATCCTCTTCAGTATTTCACAGTTCTTACTGTTTGCACATTGCAATTTTGTGCAGAGGCTAGTTATGTCCAAGCAATAACAAATCACTTGCTATAGAAAAATCAGATACCTGAGTATTTTAGATACCTGAGTTCTTTTACGTTATTTTCTTCATAATTTGTAGGTATAAATGATAATTACTGCCTCTCCAGTGTGAAGAGTATGACGCGCGTTACGTGTTGCATTTCCTTTGTTTCTATTGTTCAACAGACCTGACACTATCAGTGATACATGAGCAGACAAGGGTAGGAGTGGCAGGTAAAAAGAGAATTGATATATCATAAGATCACATGATAGGAATAGAATTAGGCCATTCGGCCCATCAAGTCTACTCCGCCATTTAATCCTGGGTGATCTATCTCTCCCTCCCAACCCCATTCTCCTGCCTTCTCCCCATCACCTCTGACACCCATACTAATCAAGAATCTACCTATCTCTGCATTAAATATATCCACTAACTTTGCCTCCACAGCCTTCAGTGGCAAATAATTCCACAGATTCACCATCCTAATCACCATGACTAAAGAAATTCCTCCTTATCTCCTTCCTAAAAGAACGTCCTTTAATTCCGAGGCTATGACCTCTAATTTTAGACTCTCCCACTAGTGGAAACATCTTCTCCACATCCACTCTATCCAAGCCTTTCACTATTCTGCACATTTCAATTAGGTCCCCCCTCTTTCTTCTAAACTCTAGCGAACACAGGCCCAGCGCAGTCAAACGCCCATCATATTTTAACCTACATTCCTGGAATCATTCTCGTAAATCTCATCTGGACACTCTCCAGAGTCAGCCCATCCTTCCTCAGATCTGGTGCCCAAAATTGCTCACAATATCGGTTGGTAGAAGGACTGCTGGTTGTAGAACTGATGCATAGATGCTGGGGAAGTCACATCTAAAGTCCCTCTTCTTAGTGATTTGACCACTCTTTGAATAGAGGAGGTCCATAACTGATGTTGAAGGTTCAATAGTTCAATTGTTCTTTATTGTCAAATGTACCGAGGTACAGTGGAATTATTTTTCTGCATACAGTTCTGACAAGTATTACCATACAGAAGCACAATGCTAGATTAAGTACAAAGTGTTCAGAAATAGTCTATTGAGATAATATACAAGAGTCGCCAGATTTTGGCGCCATTTTCCAAGTCCAAAGTTCAAGTTGTGTTTAAGTGCAGCTGGCCATAAAGGCCGGATGTCCTGGCGGCGTTGAAAGGTTGGCCTGGCCAAGCAAAGTTGTAGGCATCCTCTACAGCTGCTCCACCACTCTGTGCCACTGAAAGCCACATTGGGTCTCTTAGAGAGGCACCTAATCCAGTCAACCCCAGGCTGCTGCAGAGCCTCCAGCCGTCACCTCGATCTGAACCCTTACACCAGTCAGTGAACCATTGCCCCCCTCCTCGCCACCGCCACCGCCACCGCTTGACCTGGAGAAGGGTCCCGACCCGAAACGTCGTCTGTCCATTTCCCTCCACAGATAAAGTCACAAGAAAGGTGCAGATGCTGGAATCTTGAGTAAAATATAAAGTGCTGGAGGAAGTCAGCAGGCCAGGCAGCATCTGTGCGGAGAAGTAACCAGACGACGTTTTGAGTCATTACCGTTCTTCAGACTGAAGGAGGTGAAATGTGAAATATTGTCTGCCCATTTTCCACCACAGATGTTGCCTGGGCTGATAATTTCCTCCAGCAGTTTGTATTTTTGTTGATGGCTGAGGAGAGGTGGACATGAAAAGATATCAGACATGGTTTCCACCCACGAAGCTAGAATTTCAGCTGTCTGGAGTAATTTGAGATGAACATGCTGCCAAACATTGGCAGCAGCCTCTGCAACCTCAGCTCTCCTCTACGACATAGCATTTCCACCAGTTCAATGCTGGGGACAGGTCTATCCAAGAATGGTTGATTCAGCATTGGAAACATAGAGAATGCATCTTGTGACAAGCGCCACACTATTTCAACCTGGGCAAAAGTGATGCCGATTTATAACTTCAAATTACATTAACATTTTTGTGTACATTGTTTGGGACTTAAGATAGACACAGAGAGCTGGAGTAACTGTGAAGAAGGGTCTCGACCCGAAACCTCACCTATTCCTTCTCTCCGGAGATGCTGCCTGCCCCACTGACTTACTTCAGCTCTTTGTGTCTATCTTCGGTTTAAACCAGCATCTGCAGTTCTTTCCTACCCATTTTATTTGGGATTTATTGCAGCAAATTACTCCAATAATCTGGGGTATCTCTGGGGAAGATGGATAGGTAATATGTCATTTTGGGTTCCTTCTTCAGACTGCACTTTGAAATGTTCTTTACTTCCCTACTTCTAATGCAATAAAATGCAAAGATGGACACATTAATCCTTTAAATCTGAAGAAGGGCCCTGACCTGAAACAGTGCCTATCCATTTCTGCCGCAGATGCTGCCTTGTTCACTGAGTTACTCCTGCACTTTGTGCACTTTTTTGTACACCCGCATCTATAGTTCCTTGCACCTACATTAATCATTTGTTTTAAGCTAGTTTTTGCAGCATTTTTGGACGAACATAAGTCTCCCCCTACGACAGGTGCAATTATATTTAGAGGATTCTTACAAGGGTCATGATTTTACTTGTGCAAAGAACAATAAATATAACCTCTATGTAGCATCTAATGGGATCCAGTTAATGCACTGAAGAAACAATACTCTCCAACCCATCACTTCGTTAACTAACTCTACTCAAAGTATGTCACATTTTTCTGCTTAAAACGCACAAAGTGCTGGAGATACTCAGTAGGTCAAGCAGCATCTGTGGAGGGAATGGACAGACAATGTTTTCTGGTTGGGACCCTTCTTTAGTCTGAAGAAGGGTCTCAACACCGAAAGTCATCTGAAGAAGGGACCTGTTCCCAAAACGCCATCGGCCATTCATGTGTACTCAACTGGTCCTCTGAAGTAAGGTAGACAAAAATGCTGGAGAAACTCAGCGGGTGAGGCAGCATCAATGGAGCGACGGAAGCTGAAGTAAGGTGATGCCCTTTTACATTCTGCTGGAAGGGCAGATGTCGAGATGGTTTAATATCTAAACTAAATTATGCTACCTGACCTGCTGAGTTCCTCCAGCACTTGGTGCGTTTTGTCCAAGATTCCAGCATCTGGATTCTCTTATGCAATTCCCTGCTAACCTATTCCCTCATAAAACAAAGTCAAATATATCTTGATGATTGATTGATAAAAATACATCTCTTGATGCTCCTGACCACATCATCAGTGATGTAACCTGGGGTCATTGTGTGTTTTGGGTCTTTCAACATCAGACACCCTCGACCAGGCAACCCAGCCATGGTTGATCAAACCACGACTTGTGTTCAGGGGACATTCACTCCTCCCCATGGACCTCCTCTCCTGATACAGAGCCATCTCGAGGCCTTCTCTGCTGCCTCTGTGGTGTTCTTGTTGGCCCTTCTCCTCGCCACTCCGTTGATGCCCAGTGCACCCAAGGCTTTCTAGGGCGATTGCCCTGCAAAACATCTGCAGCCAACCTCGATGGGCAAACACCTTGCCTTCCAGCCCTGCTTACGGCAGTCTATGACCAGCACTTGGTCTTCTTCCTCTCGTGGGCCTCCTCCAGAAGGTCCTCCCATGGCACTGTCAGTTCCAACAAGACGATGTTTTTGGTTGCCTCTGAGACCAGGAGGATGTCTGGCCTCAGGGTGATCGTGGCAATGTGCCGTGGGAACTTCAGCTGTTAAGCTTTATTACAGAAACAAAAACACACCAACTATTCAATCATTACATATGCTTCGCTTAACAGAGAAATTCAGGAGAATTTTACCATATATCAGCCTGACTATTCGTGCGTACATTAAAAAGATATTCTCAATTCGCGGAGAAAGCCGTGCCATCTACGAGCAGAATCTGTGGTCTCTGAGGTTGTCGTGAGAGTGCGGTCAGGTAGCGTTTTAAGAAATACGATGAGACTTGTTAAATATGCAACAAGTGGTGTAATCCACAGGCACGATAGCACTTGGTGGTTTTCGAGGAAATGAACCGCAGTATCCTGTTATGCACCTTCTGCTCATACCTGACTTAAGGTAAAATAAATTAACAAGAACAATTTAGAAAAAAAGCAAGGTTGCAATTACACAACACCACCCATGTTCCCTGCAGAACATCCCAGACAGTTCAGTGATTTTGAAGGTAGATACAAAAATGTTGGAATAACTCAGCGGGTGAGGCAGCATCACTGGAGAGAAGGAATGGGCGACGTTTCGGGTGGAGACCCTTCTTCAGACTGATGTTGGGGGAGGGAGCGGGACAAAGATAGAATGTAGGCAGAGAGACTAAGACTAAAGGGAGAACTGGGAAAGGGAAGGAGATGGAGAGAGAAAGCATTTTTCAATAATTTTGAAGATTAGTTAGCATTGTAATCCAGGAATTAAGGCTGATCATTTATTCTTAACCCAGTTCCACAAATGGCTGTGATATGATTTTGTCTTCAGTGTTGGGTAAGGTGTTGGCCACCCAGGATAGTTAACCTGCTTGACACAAAATGCTGGACAGGCAGCCATCTCCGGAATGGGTGTTGTTTCGGGTCGATACCCTTCTTCTGCTCCTCTTCGAAGTAAGATGTTTGTCTTGCACATCCAGCTGAGAGGGCATATCAGGCCTGTCTCATCCATAGAATAATGCAATTGATAGTACAATGTTTAATTTTAATACCACGGTGTTTACAGTGAGATTCAAATCAGTCAAACCATCAGAAGTTTTTTGAAAAGGTTTAAGGTTGGTCAGTTTTAACCAGGGTATAATGACCATGGGGTGGCACAGTCACACGGCTGCTAACTCAGCCACAGAAACCAGGTTGGATCCTGACCACGGGAGCCATCTCTGTGGAGTTTGCATGTTCCCCCTGTGATCGCGTGGGTTTCCATCGGTGGGTCGGTTGGCCTCCCTACCGTGTCGAGAGTGGATGCGAACGTGTGTAGAAACAAGGAACTGCAGATGCTGGTTTACAAAAGGGGATACAGAGTGCTGGAGTAAGTCAGCGGGTCAGGCAGCATTTCTAGAAATGGGCGTTTCATGTTGGGACCCTGCTTCAGACTGATGTGGGGGAGGGGGTAAGATGGGTGGGGGGGAGGGACAGGACAATGCATGGCAGGCAATAGGTGAACACAAGTGGGGGGGTTTTTTAATAGGCAGATGGTTAGAATGAAGGCCAGTGTGAATGTGATGATCGATGGTTGGTGTGGACTAGATGGGCCGAAGGGCTGGTTTCCATACTGGATCTTTCAATCAATAGACCACTCACCTGCTCTTCTTTGGAGTAAGATTATGGTCTTTACCATCATGCTGGATGGGCAGATGGGGCCGTGGCTTAATATCTCATCTGAGCACATTAAAGGTTAAGGTGGGTCATTTTGGACCAGGGTATAATGATCATCTCATAAGGTTGACTCAATATATTACAGGAATAATATAGAGAAAGACATTGAGCGTTCAAGATCACCAGAGACACTTGGAGATGGGCCAGTATCAATGGATTAAGAACAGGGTACAGAATAGGTAGGGTGCAGAAATTATTCACAAGGCTGGTGGGTTTGTTAAAAGGAGAGGTTGGATGGTTTTCCCTGGCACAAAGGAGGCTGGGGAGTGAATGTATAGAGGTTTATGATGTGCAGAGATAGTCACAGACTTTTACATGGAGTAAGGCAGGATAAAACTCGAGGGCATAGGTTTAAGGTGAGAGGAGAAAGATTTAAGCACTTTGTGTTTTATTCACCAATTAATAAGATGCTGGCAATATCCCAACAATGAAGGCCCAATTGAGATTCTGGATAGATTGAAAATTGCTAACAAGGAGAAATTGGAAAGGCTCGCAGAGCTAAATCGCATCTAGATGGGATGCATCCTAGATTGCTTGGTTGCTAAGGAAAACAAAGGTGGAATTTGCAGTGGCATTGGCTATAAAGCTCCAAATATTTATAGGTGCGGGGGTGTTGCTTGAGGAGTAGAGCGTTCCAAATGTTACACCCTTGTCAAAAAAGGTTGTAGAGATAAACTCAGTAATTGCAGACTAGTCACTTCAGTTAGATAATGAAGTGATGGATCAGAGGGCATTGAGTAAGAAAGAACTGCAGATGCTGGTTCAAACCGAAGATAGACACAAAATGCTAGAGTAACTCAACGGGTCAGGCAGCATCTCTGGAGAGAAGGAATGGGTGACGTTTCGGGTCGAGATGTCTGAAGAAGGGTCTCGACCAGAAACGTCACCCATTCCTACGCTCCAGAGATGCTGCCTGTCCCATTGAGTTACTCCAGCATTTTGTGTCTATCTTCAATCAGAGGGCATGCTTCCTTCAGTTCAATCATGTGTCCCAAAGGTGGCATCCTGAGATTATCCTGAAAGCTTTCTATTCCCTGAAGTTATTTTACCTTAAGCAGCCAGGTATAGGCATAGGGTACATAACAGGATGTTGCGGTTAATTTCTTTTTGAACCACCAAGTGCTTTCGTGCCTGTGGATTGCACCACAGGGTCTTATTTCATGAGATTCATCTTATTTCTTTAAACACTAGCCGGCCACACTCTGATGGCAACCTCAGATTCTGTTCACAGACTTAAAGACAAGCCACAGGTGTCGGGAAAGATCAAGGACACGATTAACAGTCACGAAATAGAAATGCGGTAAAGATTTTAACGTGAGAGGAGCAAAGAACTAAAGTGCAGGCTAACCTTTTTAACAGAGAGGGTGGTGGGGGCCTGGAACGCAAAATCAGGGGAGATCTCGGTGGAGGCAGATATGATAGTGGTGTTCAAGAGGCGTTTGGGTAGGCACATGGATAGGCAGGGAATTAAAGAATATGGATCATGTGTAGGCAGATAAGGGTTTGCCTTGGCATCATGTTAAGCACATGTTAGTTCTGTTTTCTAAACTGCACAAATAACTTGATAGAATTCTTGGTAAAGGAACAGACAGGTTATTGAAGGATATGTCATTGATGGAGTATATATTAAGCATTTGATATATTGCAACAAGGATAGAAAATTAGCCAGGTGGGGGAGAATAGTAGTCAAAGGTTGTTTTTCACGTTCAAGGAAAATGTACAGTGGAGTTTCAATAGCATTGGATCACTGGTTCAAATTGTCACATGTGCATAGATACAGGAAAATTCTTTGTTTAACATGCAATCCAATACCATCTTACTATTCACAAGCAGAATCATTCGTATTGATAAGGGTGCAATGATTATGGTGTAATTTTTCTCATGACCATTTTCTCAATGCCTTGCCTATTTAATGTCTCTCTGAAGACTACTTAAGTATCGTAATTAGATTTCATTCCACCACCTATTTTCGCGGTACTTTCCAGATATCAACCACCTTCTATGTAAAATCGTTCTCCTCAAATACCCATCAAAACTCTTGCCTTTTACCACAAACCTATGCCTTCTTGTTTTTGATACCCCTGCATGGGAAAAAGATTTTGACCGACTACCCGGTCTATGCCTTTCAGAATCTTATCTTCTTCCATCAGGTCACCCCTCAGCCTCCTTTGCTCCAGGGAATACAAGCTAATATTGTCCAATTTACCCCATAACCACAATCCAGGCAACATCCTAGTCAATCTCCTCAGCTCTCTCTCCAGTGTAATCACAGTCCATTAGAATGGCAACGTTTCAAAATTTGCAGATGACAAAAATCCTAGAGGCATAGTGAAAAGTGAAGATGCTGGTAATTATGGTAGGAAACAAAAATTGAAATATTTGAGAGTCTGTATGTATGGGTGATGGCTTAATTATTGTCATGTTTGCCAAGATACAGTGAAGAGCATTTGCTTGTGTGCGATCCAAATCATACTTTTGCACCTGTACAATCAAGCCATGCACAAATACACAGGGAATGCGAAGAGAGAAAAATCCAGAAAAGTGCAGAATATGGTTTTATAGCATTGTAACATTACAGTTAGAGAGAAAAAGTCTAAGGTCTGCAGTGAGCCAGGTTGGAAGATCGGGACTACACCTACACCTTATGGGAGCACCATTCAGTAGTCTGAAGAGAGAGGGGATGAAGCTGTTCCTGAACCTGTTGGTTCGTGCTTTCAAACGTTTGTATCTTCTGCCAGATGGGAGAGGGGAGGGAGAGTGCATTACAAAGAAACACAGAAAGTAGGTGCAGGAGGAGGCCATTTGCCCTACGAGCCTGCACCGCCATTCATTGTGATCATGGCTGATCATCCACAATCTGTGTCTGTGGAAGTTGGAGGGCAGGTTGAGAAACTGGTGAAAGAGGTAGACAGAACCCCTAGGTTTTATAACCAGAGGAACAGAGTACAAACACAAGGAAGTTATGATGAACCATTCTAAAACCTTGGTTCGACCATATCTGGAGCATCCGGTTGTGCCCAGTTTGAGGGGCCATTAGAGGAATGGAAAGGATGCAGAAGAGATTTACCAACGTGATTCTAGGAATGAATGACCTATGTTCTCGGGATGGACTAATGAGATTGGGGTTGCTCTCTTTGAATCAGAGGCGATAGTGAGCTGATCTGATAGACGTGTTTAACATTACCAAGGGTGTGAACAAAATGGCTTGCGAGAAAGTGTTCTTCCTGTCAAGCGTCAAGAGTGTTTAATTGTCATATATACCAGCAACAGGACAAGAAAATTCTTATTTACAGCATCACGAGAGGCTTGCAAATGCATTGCACTAATACATGGCTTGCAAAAGTATTCATACCCCTAGAACTTTTCCACATTTTGTCACGTTACAACCACAAACGTAAATGTATTTTATTGGGACTTTATGTGATACACCAACACAAAGTGGTGCATAATTGTGAAGTGGAAGGAAAATTATACATGGTTTCCAAATTTTATTACAAATAAAAAACTGAAAAGTGTGGCGTGCAAAAGTATTCAGCCCCCCTGAGTCAATACTTTGTAGAACACCTTTTGCTGCAATTACAGCTGCAAGTCTTTTGGGGTATGTCTCTACCAGCTTTGCACATCTAGAGACTGAAATTTTTGCCCATTCTTCTTTGCAAAATAGCTCAAGCTCAGTTGGATTGCATGGAGTGCGTCTGTGAACAGCAATTGTCAAGTCTTGCCAGAGATTCTCAATTGGATTTAGGTCTGGACTTTGACTGGGCCATTCTAACACATTAATGTGCTTCGATCTAAACCATTCCATTGTAGCTCTGGCTGTATGTTTAGGGTCGTTGTCCTGCTGGAAGGTGAACCTCCGCCCCAGTTTCAAATCTTTTGCAGACTCCAACAGGTTTTCTTCCAAGATTGCCCTGTACTTGGCTCCATCCATCTTCCCATCAACTCTGACCAGCTTCCCTGTCCCTGCTGAAGAAAAGCATCCCCACAGCATGATGCTGCCACCACCATGTTTCACAGTGGGGATGGTGTGTTCAGGGTGATGTGCAGTGTTAGTTTTCCACCACACATAGCGTTTTGCATTTAGGCCAAAAACTTCAATTTTGGTCTCATCAGAGCAGAGCACCTTCCTCCCACATGTTTGCTGTGTCCCCCACATGGCTTGTGGCAAACTGCAAACGGAACTTCTTATGGCTTTGTTTAAACAATGGCTTTCTTCTTGCCACTCTTCCATAAAGACCCGATTTGTGGAGTGCACGACTAATAGTTGTCCTGTGGACAGATTCTCCCACCTGAGCTGTGGATCTCTGCAGCTCCTCCAGAGTTACCATGGGCCTCTTGGCTGCTTTTCTGATCAATGCTCTCCTTGCCCGGCCTGTCAGTTTAGGTGGACGGCCATGTCTTGGTAGGTTTGCAGTTGTGCCATACTCTTTCCATTTTCGGATGATGGATTGAACAGTGCTCTGTGAGATGATCAAAGCTTGGGATATTTTTTTATAACCTAACCCTGCTTTAAACTTCTCCACAACTTTATCCCTGACCTGTCTGGTGTGTTCCTTGGGCTTCATGATGCCCAAGGAACATTGTTTGTTCACTAATGTTCTCTAACAAACCTCTGAGGCCTTCACAGATCAGCTGTATTTATACTGAGATTAGGTTACACACAAGTGGACTCTATTTACTAATTAGGTGCCTTCTGAAGGTAATTAGTTGCACTGGATTTTATTTAGCGGTATCAGAGTAAAGGGGGCTGAATACTTTTGCACGCCACACTTTTCAGTTTTTTTATTTGTAAAAAGATTTGAAAACCATGTATCATTTTCCTTCCACTTCGCAATTATGCGCCACTTTGTGTTGGTCTAACATAAAATCCTAATAAAATACATTTACGTTTGTGGTTGTAACGTGTCAAAATGTGGAAAAGTTCAAGGGGTATGAATACTTTTGCAAGCCACTGTATATACAGCAATAATAATAACCAAACATTAAATAAAGTAATAACCCCAAAATCTTTGCAAAGTTCCTGGTGCAACCAAAGGCAGTCGTTAGTTCATACTTGAGAATCATGGTCAAGAGTCCGATGGTTGTTACGAGGAAGCTATTCTTGAGCCTGTTGGTCACAGTTTTTGAGAGCTGCCTAGGGTGGTGTGGGTCTTTGATGATACAGGGTTGTTTTTTGGAGGCAGCGCCTCCTATAGATTCCTTCGATGTTGGAGATGGTGGCGAGGTTGGTACTTGTGATGCACTGGGCAGTGTCTACCATTCTCAGTAATCTCCTTTTTACCTGGACATTTGTGTTGCTGAAGCAACCAGTCAGTATGTTCTCTATCATACACCTGCAGAAGTTACATTTCTGAGAGAAAATAAATTTGAGCAGTATGGTAGAGCAGCGATAGAGTTGCTGCCTTGCAGCGCCTGTGACCCGGGTTCGATCCTGACTGCGGGTGCTGCCTGTTCTTCCTGTGATTGCGTGGGTTTTCTCCGGATGCTCTGGTTTTCTCCCACAATCCAAAGACGTACAGGTTTGAAGGTTGATTGGGTTAAGTGGAAACTTGTAAATTGAACCTAGTGTGTAGGATAGTGCGAGCGTAGGGGATGATCGCTGGTCGCCGCGGACTCGGGCGTCTGAATGGCCTGTTTCCACACCCAATCTCCGAAGTCTAAGGAACTAGGCGATACAACATGAAGGAGATTGGCAAAAAAAAGATGCATTCTGTAGGGGTACTTGTGGGCACAGAATCACTTGATGCATTTAAAACAATGTATCTGAAAGGAAAGAATTTATAAGGGAGGAGCAAGGGTGGAGGAATGGGACCAACTGATAGCTATTAGACTTGATGAGCCAAATGGTTTATTTTGTCCTGTAAACACGCTGAGATGTTTTGATTCTTTGCTGAAATAAGCAGACACTAAGGCAGAGGGCTGGAGAATGCAACCATAGACCTGATTTTAAATCCCATCTGATTAAAATTCAAGTCAGTATATAATCCTGAAATGTATTTATTTTTTAATTGATAATATCGCTAACCATAACACCACCAGATTGCTGTAAAAACCCATCTGGTCCATTAATCACTTCAATGAAAGGAATTTGTCCATGCTCACTTGTTCTGGTCTCCAGAACCTTAACTGCCTTTTGACTCCTCATTTTCAGGGGCAATTTGGGTTAGCAATCAAAGACCTCCATGTGATGTGAAGGAACAAATAAAACAAGAAGGGTTTTCCCACGGGAGTGACCAAATTGTTTGGGAGGTGCTTCCCACACACAAATGGACGCAGCACTTGGTTGGTCAATTTAGAAGGAACATTCTTGGTAAACAATGGAGCTGAAACTGACTTTAATCTGTGGGGGGAATTGGGTGTAGAACAGAAAATGTCAACAATCATGTCAAGAATCAAAAGTCAAGAGTGTTTAATTGCCATCCGTACTGACAACAGAACAATGAAATTCTCTTATTTGCTGCAGCTTTACGAGCCAATTAATTCATTACTACACAAATAAATATACAATGCTCAGTAATACAATAAATTAATAATCAGTAATACGAGGTAACCAGACCATAATAGTGGAAAACTAAAGTGTCGAGTCAGGTCGTGCATTCTTAAATTAATCTGCATTTTAGCGTTTGAATACTGTTGACTCGAATTAATTGTAAAGTTACACAAAATAAAAATGCCATAACCTATACAATCCTTCTTGATAAATTAAATGTGAATATTGGTAAGCATACGATTAAGCAAATAGCGAGAAGAGCCTTCGGGAGAGGATAAAATTATGAAAAACATGAACCTTTTACACTCTGCTAAACAAGTGAATAAAAATTAAAACCTTAAAGATTGGTGAAACAAGTTGTTTGTCATATGAGCCATTACCACCTAGTACTAGGATGCATTAGTTGTCATGGAAGAAAGAAGAAGCAAAGAACACAAGTTAAATTTGTTTACTTTTATTTACATTGATCCTACTTATTTCAAATGTTGAAATAGAGCAGGCTGAATCATGCATATTCGCACATATGTTTAAAAGATGCCAGCCTTCCTGTGGTTTTAAAAATGGCATTATTATAGCTTATCTCTATGGGATAAACTCCTTCACTCATCCCATCAAATATTCTTAGTGCAAAAGTCCAGCAACTGGGCGCTGTGGTAGAGTTGCTGCCTGACAGCGCCAGAGACCTGGGTTTGATTCTGACTATGGGTGCGATCTGTATGGAGTTTGTGCATTCTCCCTGTGACTATGTGGGTTTTCTCCTGGTGCTACCATTTACTCCCACACTCCAAAGACATACAGGTTTGTAGGTTAAATGGCTTCGGTAAAAAAAAAAAAAGTAAATTTGCCCCTAGTGTGTATTATAGTGCAAGTGTATGAGGTGATCGCTGGTTGGCGGAGGCTCGGTGGATCGAAGGGGTTTTTTTCGGTGCTGTATCTCTGAAGTCTAAAGTCTAAACTGCTTCAAAGTTACATCAGGTAAAAATTATATTGGTATTTGTTAGTTGATGAAATTTGCTTTAAGGTGATTGAAACTTGAAAAATATAATGTTTATGAAACAAGAGTAGAATCTTGTAGAGTAGAATCAAATTAAGTTGCAAATGTGCATTGAATCCACTAATTCTGATCAGCTTTGGGTTGCTACCAGAGAGACCAATGACACTATTAGAAGTCCAACTGGCTTATTAATACTATCGCCCCTTGCTGGAGTGACCTATACGACTACCGTACCACACTAATTGGCGGACTTTTAACACCTCTGAGGTGGTCCTGCAGTTACCCAGTGGTCAGGGCAACCAGAGGTAGACAATGCAAGTGGTTTATCCGATGTGTTCCTACCCTGTGTGCAGACAACACTAAAATGTTTCAGGCTGTTTTCATCTCCGGAGACAAATTGTTTTCTAATGTCTTTGACCGATTTAAATGGCTCGATTGTAAACTTAAATAGCTTGATTGTAATCATGTATTGTCTTTGCTGATGATTGGATAGCACGCCACAAGAGCTTTTCACTGTACCTCGGTGCATATAACGGTAAACTAAACTAACTCATCTTAGCCACAGAAGTGGGATCCAACATTACTGGATCACTACGTTTTATTCCCTTATGATGTATCTATACACTGTAAATAGCTCGACTGTAATCATGTATCGTCTTTCCTCCGACTGGCTAGCATGCAACAAAAGCTTTTCAAAGTACACGTGACAATAAACCAAACTAATTAACATTGAGAGGAGCATCGCAAGCCAAGAAATAATGAGCAGCTCATGACAGAAGGGGTTAAAATCCACGCTAAGTCTCAGCAATGGCTTTTACCTGTTGTTGTAACTGAACACCACTGCAGCTGTTCTGAATAAAGATACATCATAGCACGGTGCATTTGGACCAACTGAAAGTCCTTTTCCTGTGAAGCTGTTCCGAGGACCCTTTTGGTTTATGCATTTCCAATTCTCGCTTCCGTGATATTTGCTGAAGAAGTCGCCATTATTTTGACTGGAAGTCGAAGATGTCTCAAATGACATCAAAGGTGCGATTATTTTAGGTAATTCTTTGGGAGGTCTGCCCTTTTACCTTCTTTTACAATTAGTCTCCCAGAGCATTAGTCTTGTAAGTACCAGATGTACTTTAAAGAAAGAAAGATTTGCCTTCGCAAAACAGCTTTCATGTCTTTTCCTACAGTGAACTTTACTTCCTCATTGTAGTCTCTGCTATAACATAGGAACACAGCAGGTTACAAATGCGTTGCATGCTCCCACAAGAACAACATGATAATGGGCATAGACAGTGATGTTGGTTGCAGTATAGGCAGAGGACACAGCTTATCTCCCTTTTTCTTCCTCTTCACAGTAGCACTGGAGTACCTTTTATATTCACCTGAGAGCATTTAGCGTCCTACTTGTGAGATTGGTGCCCCAGAAGTGCTGCACTCCCCCGGTACTTCATTGTCATATTTACTAGCCTTGTTCTTTTGTTGTCAAGCCACTGGCATGGAGCTTCAACACATCACCTTTTGACTCTGTAATGCCACCAACATAGTCACAGCTATTGCCACTGGTAAAGGGACTATCATGTGTAGGCTTTAATTGTTGATATGATTTTGCACTTCATTCTCATAACATCATTGGATCAAACAGAGTTGTCATGGAGTCTTAGTTTAGTTTAGTTTAAAGATACAGCACGGAGACAGGCCCGTCAGCCAAATGAATCAGTGCCGACCAGTGATCCCCGCACATTAACACTATCCTACACACACTAGGGGCAATTTACAATTTTACCAAGTCAATTAGCCTACAAATTGACCTCATGGGTTTCTTCTGGGTGTCCAGTTTCCGCCCATATCCCAAAGACGTGCGGTTTTGTACGTTAATTGCCCTCTGTAAGATTGCCGCTAATGTACAGGCAGTGGGATAACAGAACTAGTGTTGACGGGTGATCAAAGGTCGGCATGAACTCAGGGAGCCGATTCTATGTTGAACTCGGTGAGCCGATTCAATCCTGTTTCTATGCTGTATCTCTAGACGAAACTAGACTAAACCAAATGAATAGCTACTTCTCTGAGCGACATTTGTCATCATTGTCTGTGGCATCACATTTTGGTCTCTCTAGCTGGACTCATATAAGTCTGCATCTGGTAGCAAGGAGAGATGATAAGGTTTTGTATTCAGGTGGGTTACAGAGAGTTTTCACATAATTCCATGCAAGGGCATGGTGGCTTGTCTCATTATGCTTCTGCTATTCCACGATTCGTTTCACTTCCATCCCCGTCTCCCCTCCCTCAGCCCCCCACCCTTAAACAAGGTAGCCTCGGGTTAAACATTTTATTTTTGTTTCCAACCTGGCTCCCAGTCCATTTGGTGCTTGGCAGCAAAGGGGCCCCAGCTCTTAGATTCATCTTTCTAAACTGTTTGGAGAGTTATGGCCTTCTCTGTGGGAAATGAACCTTAAACCCATTAAAAAAAAATCCAAGTTACATTATTACTTTATTTCACTTCATTGCCGCCCCCCCCCCCCCCCCCCCTAGTTGGCAAGGAAGCATGGCTTGAGCTTCATATTATTTTTAAAACCCTTAGTGTGAAGCCAGCATTGAGATGAGTGCTGATTTGAAAAGGCATAGTTTTGATGGAGAATTGCCAGCAAAGAAATATAGGCATTCTGGGCAAATATAAGCCTGCTCCCTACTGACGTATGTCAATGGTACAAGATGTTTATGAAATAGTTATGAATACATGACAGCAACCATGTCATGTTATCTTCTCGTAATGGACGGACCTCTCCTCTTGGTGCTTTGCACAATGATGCGTCCGAGACTTTGTAAATGTATCATATTTGTTTAGTTTAGTTTAGAGATACAGAGCGGAAACAGGCCCTTCAGTCCACCGAGTCTACCCCGACCAGCGATCCATGCACATTCAAACCATCCTCCGCACACTAGGGATAATTAGCAATTTTATCAAGCCAATTAGCCTACTAGCCCGTGTGTATATTTTGGAACAGCAAAAGCATAAAGAGGCAAGCCATCATGTTCAAGATGAGACCTATTGCCCACAACATAAGCTTTTCACTGTACCTCTGTGCACATGACAATGTGTAAATCAAACGAAACCAAGGGAACAATGAATGTCAATCTTATAGAATGATAAAATATTCTGAGGGGCCTTGATTCTGCGTGGATATACCCCCTTGTGGAGATATATAGAACTAGGAGGTCATAGAACAAGGGTAAAAAGCCTGATTAAGACTGAGATGAGGATGACTTTTGTTTTGAGGAGGGCTATGAATCTTTGGAATACATCCTGTGGGAATTCATGAACAGAACCAGGGCACATTCGGAGCATGGAAACGGGCTCATCGGCCCACTAAGTTCACGCTGTCCATCGATTATCATTTACACGTTTGCATCCACTCCCTACACATTAGGGGAAATTTAAAGGCCAGTTTACCTACAAACCCCCATGTCTTTGGGATGTGCTTTGAAACTGGAGCACCTGGAGAAAACCCAGGCAGTCTCAGGGAATGTGTGCAAACTCCACACGGACAGCACCCAAGGTCAGAATCAAACCCGGATCTCTGGTGCTGTGTGGCAATAGCTGCACATTATTATGGTTACTTAGTATCACGGTTGTTGATTTATTGTATCTTTGATTATTATATATTTATCTGCGTGACTACTGCTTTAACAGGCCTGTTAGGCTGCAGCAAGTAAGAACTTAATTGTCCCGTTGCCGGTACATATGGCAACGAAACGCTCTTGGCGTCTCTCATGACTCTTGAATAATTACACAATGCGGCATTTTCCCATTTCCCGTTAGGAAAAACTCTGACCATCCTGATTCACAATGCCATTGTGCCAAGATTCAGCTGTAGGCCCATGACCCCAGGAAAAAAGACTGGGTCTTTCCAAATTCCTTCTATGTGACATATTTAAAGCTGTATGCAGAAGAATTTTGCCTAATCAGTCTCTGCTGGAGCGAATTCAAGACCAGAAAGTTCACTTTGTAAACTTCATAAATTCTTTATCTGTTTAGTTCTGGGTACTTACCATTTATAAGAAAGCTCTTCATCTGTATAAGTTTATATGTTGAATTTTTCCCAAGTTGCGGATATTAAACAGGCAACACTGTGCTGGGGAGAAGATGTAGAATGATGCCATGTACTCAAGTCAATTGGGATATAAATCTAGTGTCTAAATGTTACTCAGTCATCCACAAGATAGAAAGCAAGAAAGCAAATCAGTTGATTAAAAGTTAAATATCAAATGCTTTACACATTAATTATTGAATAGGTTTATTTCACTGAGTGAATATTTTCAGCATTACGAAGACATTTTTTTCTATGAAACAAAAACAGAAAGTGCTGGAAATACTCAACAAGTCTGCAGCATCAGTGGAAGGAAAAAACAGTCAGTATTTCAGGTCAATGCAATTACTCTACCTGTTTTAACAAAAATGGTAAGATTCAATGATTCTATGATACTTCATTGTCATCATATGAACCTAGGTAAAGTGTTTTTTTTTGTTTTTGCGTACAATACACAAAGTACACAAATGGGTCGCTGCATTTCCGGTGACAACAAAGTTACAAAAGTTAGAGTCATGTTGGTCCTTTATTCTCAACTCTACCCCCCCCCCCCCCCCCCCCCCCCCCCCCCCCCCCCCCCCCCCCCCCCCCCCCCCCCCCCCCCCCCCTCGGCTCCCTATTTGTATAAGGTGGCCTCCCCTCACCACTTACCACTTTGTTCTTGTCAGTGGGTCCGTCCGACTAGGCCCGACCACCGGAACTCCAATGCTATTGAGTCCAGCTCAGTAACATGACAAATAGAAAGACTATCCATTGATATTATCTACTGACAGGGACTGAGATAGTGTGTGTGTAGAGAGATAGGGGCAAATGGAATTAGCGTAGATTGGCGATAAACAAAGTGCTGGGGGAATGCAACAGGCTTGGCTGCATCCGTGGAGGGAGCCGGATGGATGATGTTTCGGGTGGGGATATAGACGCAAGGAAGTGCAGATGCTGGTTTATAAGAGAAGGCACAAAATGCTGGAGCAATTCAGTGGGTCAGGCAGCATGGATAGGACAGCACAGTGACACAGTGGCAGAGCTGCTGCCTTACAGTGCCAGAGACGTGGGTTCGATCCTGACTACAGATGCTGTCTGCACGGAGTTTGTACATTCTCCCCATGGGTGTTCTCCGAGATCTTTGGTTGCCTCCTACACTCCAAAGACGTACAGGTTTGCAGGTTAATTGGCTTGGTATAAATATAAATTGCCCCTGGTGTGTGCAGAATAGTGTTAATGTGCGGGGATTGGTGGTCGGCTCAGACTCGGTGGGCTGAAGGGCCTGTTTCCGCAGTGTTAAAGTGTAGCTCTCAACTAAACTAAGGTGATGTTTTGAGTTGGGTCCCTTCGCCAAACTGATTGTGGCATGGGGAGGAAGCTGGAAGAAAGATAAGGATGGGACAAAGCCTGGCATGTGATAGGTGAATTCAGGTGGGGGGAGGGGGTGATGGGTTGATTGGCAAATGGTTGAACAAAATCCAGAAATGAATAGACAAAAAGTGTGAGATAAAGATAGAACAGTCTCAAAACGTGAAGCCAGAGGAAGGGATGTGAGTGGGGATTGATGGAGGGAAGGGGAGAGGAAGATATAGGATCCAAGTGGGGAGAAAGGAAGAGAAGGGATAAATAAGAGGGGGGGGGGGGTTAGTTACTTAAAATTTGAGAGTCCAATGTTCATATCATTGGGTTGTAAGCTACCCAGATGAAATATAAAGTGCTATTCCTCCAGTTTCCATGTGGCCTCACTCTGGCAATAGAGGCGGCCCAGGACAGAAAGGTTAGTATGGGAGTGAGAAGGGTAGTTAAAAAGGTTAGCTACTGGGAGATGGTTGACGAGCGGTTGATGGTCAGTGAAATGGTCGACGAGTCTACATTTGATCTGCCTGATGTAAAGGAGGACCCATTGAGAGCACTTGATGCAGTAGATGCAGGAATAGTTTCTCCCCGCTGTTATCAGACAACTGAATCATCCTACTACAACTAGAGAGCAGTCCTGAACTATCTACCTCATTGGTGACCCTCAGACTATCTTTGATCGGACTTTACTGGCTCTACCTTGCACAAAACATAATTCCCTTATCATGAATCTACACGCTGTTAATGGCTCGATTGTAATCATGTATTGTTTTTCTGCTGACTGATTTGCACACAAGACAAGTTTTTCACTGTGCCTCAGTACATGTGACAATAAACTAAACTGAACTGGTAGATTATGTTAGAGGATGTGCATGTGAAGGGGGTATAAAAGGAGAAGCAAAATGCGTTAAAAAAAAAATCATGGCCGGAATGGATGAGATGGGCTGAAAGGGCCTGTTTCCAATACATTACAATACAATATTTTATTCCATGTCATTTGAACCTCAGTGAGGCTCAAATGAAATTCTGTTTCCACAGTCATACAAACAAAGACAATTCTTACAAAACATACAAACAATTCAATTTACACAAACATCCATCACAGTGAATCTCCTCCTCACTGTGATGGAAGGTTAAGTTCTTCTCTCTCCCCTGCACCATTTCTCTCCCGATGTTGAACCCCCAGGCGGGCGATGGTAAGTCCCACGGCCATTTAAGGCCGCGCTGGGCGATGTACGGCCCCGCTCCAGGCCCAAAAGTCACAAAGTTGGAGCCCCCAGCGGGCGCTGGAATGTCCCGCGGCCGTTAAAGCTGCGCCGGGCAATGTACAGCCCCGCTCCGGGTCGTTTCAACCCTGCGACACGGGCTGGAGAAGTTGCGTTGCGGGACATTCCGTGCCGTATGTTTCCATGATTCAACACTTTCTGCATTAGTGTTATGCAGGATTAGGTGCAATCAATTGCCCACTCCAAAGCGCCTCTGACAACAAATAAATGACAAGATAATCTTTCTATTAAATAAGTATTAGCCTTTAGTAAGAATTCCCATGGATGTTCATATCCTCTGGGCACCACAACTCCAAATGACATTTCAGTGATTTTCTGATCTTCGGTATTTAGTATAGTTAGATACAGCGTGGAAACAGGCCCTCCGAGCCCGCACTGGCCATAGATCACCCGTACACTAGTTCTATTCTACACAAATTATGGACAATTTACAGAAGCCAATTAACCTACAAACCTCTTTGGAGTGAGGCCCGTCTTTGGAGTGAGGGAGCAAAAACCGGAGCACCCGGAGAAAACCCACGCAGTCACAGGAAGAATGTACAAACTCCATACAAGGAGCACCCATAGTCCGGATCAAACGGGGTCTCTGGTGCTGTAAGGTAGCAACTCTACTACCGCTGTGCCACTGTAACGACCCCACAGTTTCTAGGTAGTGAGAAGTGATTGTAGCAAGTAACCGAACCAACGGTGATATTAAAGGACCTGTCCCACTTGGGCGTCATTTGCACGCTATTTACGCGACATCATTGCGCGCACAGTACATATGCGCACATGGTGTGCATTACACATGCGTGGTGACGTAGGCAGTGACACGCGGTTGCGCGCGGCGCCCCAGGATGTACAAAATCTTCGTGCGCCATCTGTGTGACGTGCAAATGATGCCCAAGTGGGACAGGCCCTTTAGTGGGTATCCACGCATAAAGTGCCCATTAGGCCATTGCATTTCAGGGACATCAGGAAGATATAGCTCTATCGACAACTGGCAGTTAACTCCAAAGTGTAAACGAACTGAGCCGCCAGGGAAAACACAAACTGCCTTGGAACTCAGATTACATCCAGAGGGAAATCATGGACGGAAGGACGGAAGACTACTGCAGTAATTGGGATGGTGAACATGAGAGATAAAGTGGCTTCCACCTCCCTGACAGTGATCTCCTTACGGCCTCTGAAGAGAAACACTTACGAAATGGGTCAGTGGCTGTGCATTTCCCACATGGTGATTAGAATAACATAACTTCATGAAAATAACATAAGTACTTAAACTCTGGTGTTTTCAATCTGGCTGAGAACGATATTTAGAAAAGGGCAATAAACAAAGACAAAGACAAAGATCGTGGCATTTTAGCTATTTCCTACCTAAGATATAACAGTCAATTAGAGCATGCATTCTAGACTCCAGAGACTGTACACAATGACATAGGAAGCAAAAGTGGCTTCTCTGGAGCTTTGAAGGCTAAGATCCTAATAATGGTTTTGAAAGTTATGGGAGGCATTGATATTGTAGACAGTCAGAATCTTTTTTTACAGGGTGGAATTGTTGAATGTTATAGCTTTAAGGTCAGAGAGGGATAAGTTAAAGAAAATGTGCAGGGCAGGTTTTTACACAGAGAGTGATGAGTGGCTGGAATGCACTGCTTGAGGTGGTGGAATACGCAGATATGATAGTGGCGTTTAAGAGGCTTTTAGATAGGTAAATGAATATGCAGGGAATGGAGGGAATCACATGCAGGCAGAGGAGACATTGTGGGCCGAAGGGCCTGTTCCTTGCAGCACAGGCCTGTTCTAGAACAGTACAGCACAGTCTCAGTTGTTTAACTTGTTTCTCAGTTCCTGAACCAGAGATAGTTGCCATTTTTGGAAATGGCAACTTCACCAAACCACGAGTCCCCAGTTTGGACTGTTTGAGAATTTCCACCACGATGGTGGGTCATTTTAACATTTAATGAAGACACAAGAAACTGCAGGTGCTGGAATCTTGAGCAAAATGCAATGTGCTTGAGGAACACAACGGGTCAGGCAGCATTGCTGGAGGACGTGATTAGGTGAAGTTTTGGGTTGGGACCCGTCTTCAGACTGATTTTAATTGAGGGGGGGGAGGGGGAGGGCGGCAGCGGGACTAAGCCTGGCAAGTGATAAGTGAATCTTCCTTGGTTTCCTGACTTCTGGGAGAATAAATATCAACAAAGGAGTAAAGGGCTTGTCCCACTATACGTGTTTAGCCAAGAGATCTCCCGAGTTTAAAAAAAAAATCAAACTCGTGGTAAGTACGTAGAATGTACGTAGCGGGTACGTCGGAGCTCGGGACGTCTCTTAGCGGCTCGTAACGCTAACGACAGGTACTCTGCAAACGCGGTAAGCTCGTGAAGTTTTTTCAACATGTTGAAAAATGTCCACGAGAGCCCCGAGTGCCTACGAATGGCTATTACTGTAACTCTCCAAGTTCAAATCTGGGGAAAATCGGGAGAACTCTTGAATTACCTCATACAGTGGGACAGGCCCTTTAAGCATTTTATTTCATTTTGGAGTCACGTGAGTGACTTCGTGAAGACTTCGCCAGCACGCATGCGCGACATATCGTCGCTCGCAGTTGCAGTCGACGGCTGGAGGGGGGAGGGCGCTCCTCCACCAGCCCTTCAAAAAGGACCGCTCATGTAAGAGGAACTAACCTTGAGTTGGTTAGTTCCTGGGAATCGAATTTTTTGTTCACAGGGACGATGGATAGGAGTTCAAGAAATACCTCCAGCCGCAGGACTTCCGACAGGAGTCAGCGGCTGCATTCCCCGGAGTGCCCTCTACAACGGCAGCACTCGCTCGTCGGGCTGGGAAAAGGACGCGGATGTCGGGGAGCCCTACTTTTCCAAGACCCGACTCTCCACCACGGCTGTCCATGGAGCCGCACAGTGGTAGGAGCACCGCGCGGGAGCAGGGTAGGGAAGACCCTGACTCCCTACCACTGTCACCTAAGCATAGGGACAGTGGGAAAAAGGTGCGTAAACGTGTTACCCGCTCTGCAGCACGTTCTGTCTCCCCTACTATACAGGTCACCAGTGGGCGGCCCAGGGGAAGGATCGCACGAAAGTCGGTGAGCCCCGCTGCAGCGGCCGGCGTCGACTTGCCACCGGAGCAGTCCGCCAGATCGCGGACCGGTGAGGGATTGAAGCCTGAGTCTGGGAGCCCCGCAGGTGCGGCTGGCGCAGACTCACCACCGGAGGAGCCTGCCAGATCGCGGGCCGGTGGGATATCATCTAGGTCACTGCACCCCGCGTTAGCGGCTGGACGTGACCGAACATCGCCTTTGTCCCGGGGGAGGACAGGCGGCAAGCCCGCGCGGGCGTCGGTGCACCCCACTTCGGCGACTGGAACCGACTCCTCACCGCTCATGACTTTCCAGACAGGCGGGCCGCCATCGTCCGGAAGACTGCGGATCCAGCGGCACGCCGCGCGGGAGTCGCTAAGCCCCGCTGGAGCGGCAGGCAGCGACATCCTGCCTAGGCACCCTAGTCATCACCTCGACGAGGTGCGGGCCGATGGCAGAAGCCACAGTGGTTCAGGAGATAGCGGCGGCGGTCGCATTGCCCGTATGGAGCGCATGATGGAGCGTCTCCTAGAGCAGAATCTCCAGCAGCAGGACCGGATGTCCTCCAGCTCCAGGATACATGCTACTGGGCCACCTAGCATGTCCCCGTCATCGGTGGGGAGTGCCAGGGATCAGCAGCTGGGTGACATGGAAGAAGGGTTGGCGGAGGGACCTGCAGCACCAGAGAAACCCCAAGAGGAACTGCTGGATGTGGTCTCCAAATTCGCCCAGCCCAAGCCCTCGGGACAGCCATTGCAGGCCAACCTAGCGGCTAGTATTGACTTCCTTACTACACACGAGCTGCAGGTCCTAACCGACGTTATGAACAAGTACAAGGCCCCGAACAACTGTATATCATTGAATGTACCAACAGTCAACACGCCCATCTGGGGCAACATCAGCCCAGGAATAAGGGCACAGGAACTTAAATTACAGACGATCCTAAAACTACTAACGTCGGGGATTACTGCCTTTGCCAGATCGGTTGACGGTATGGAGATGACGGAGGAGCAGGAAGATGCTCTGGCGTAATTGTGTAACACACAATACGGAATCAATGCTTTCTGTAAAATTGCCATCAAGCCGACTCTCAACCCCAAATTCGTGGGGTTGTGCAAGGCATCTGCGACGTCACCACCGAGACAGTTGTTCGGTGAGGACCTGCCTAAGCAGGTCAAGGACCTGGACGAGGAGGCGAAGGCAGTCGGTTTGATGAAACCACCTCCCTCCAGCAGGCCGACAGCGCGCAGACAAACGCCATATGTAAGACCTCGGGGGCCACCTGAAAACACAGCAAGGACCTACACGCTGGCTGCACCCCAACAACAAAAGCGTTTTTTAGGGCAGGGCCAGCAGCGACCGGCGTGGAAGATGCGCCAACCCCACAATCCAGCTACACAACGGAACACCAAAGCCCAGAATGTCAGGCCCCGCCAGTAACCATGGAGGTAAGGGGGTCTGATTCTCATGCAAGTGCTGCATGTTTAACCTCACAAGTTGGTGGGAGGTTACGTCTATTCCGGGATGCATGGAGCTCTATGACTTCAGACTCGTTTATTTTGTAACATATACCCATTTTAAAATGGACACGTTTGAAACAGCTAAATCACTGATCTCCGAAGGGTGCTTTATGGCATGCATCGATTTAAAAGATGCATATTATTCAGTATCCATACGGAAACATCACCGAAAGTTCTTGAAGTTTGTTTGGATGGATCAGCTATGGCAGTATAGAGCCCTACCTAATGGGCTTACTACAGCCCCTAGGTTATTTACAAAAATTTTGAAACCAATATTGGCATCCCTGAGGAAACAAAACATATTGTCATGGCATATTTAGACGACATCTTGATTGTAGGAAAGACCATGGAATCAACAAATTTAGCAGTAACAGCTACTAAGGCATTGTTTCAAAAATTAGGGTTTGTCTTCCATCCAGACAAATGTAAGTTCTACCCTTCACAGGTCATGGACTATCTGGGGTTCACAATTAACACCAATCAAATGATTGTTACCATCCCAGATAACAAGGTAATAGATGTTATTGAAGCATGTAACAACCTTGTTTGCGCCAGGAAACCAACAATCAGACATGCTGCTAAGGTAATTGGGAAATTAGTAGCTACATTTCCAGCTGCACGATTAGGCAAAGAACAAAAATTTCAGCATTAAAAACAAATGCTGGACATTTTGACAGGCTTATGCAGCTGCCAATCAAGGCAAACGTTGAGCTACAGTGGTGGATTGATAATAATCGAGACTCATTCAATCCCATTATTGTACCGAACCCGTTAGTCGTGGTACAAACCGATGCAAGCGCCCAAGGCTGGGGAGCTACAGACACCACTTCCAGTAGTGGCGGTAGATGGGATTTACACGAGTCTACCCTTCTATTATCACAAGTGATAAACTATTTGGAGATGCTAGGAGCATTTCACGGACTACGAGCCTATTGCATGAATTTACGTCATACGCATGTCCTTCTTCAAATAGATAACACCACTGTGGTGGCATACTTAAATCATATGGGTGGTATCAAGTCAATATCTTGTGATGAATTGGCAAATTCAATCTGGCTCTGGTGCATAGACAGAAATATTTGGATATCAGCTACATACCTTCCAGGTAAGCTCAATACACCAGGTTACGAGTGTTCAACGGTAACATTGAGTGGATGTTGAATCCCCAAATATTTGCCAAAATTATCGCCAAATTTGGGACACCAGATATCGACCCTTTTGCGTCCAGATTGAACCATCAGATACCAACATATGTATCTTGGGAACCAGATCCTGGGGCAGTAGCGATGGACGCTTTCTCGCTGCACTGGGGGAAATGGTTTTTCTATGCATTTCCTCCATTTTGCCTCATCAGTCGGGTGTTGCAGAAAATAAAATCAGATTCTGCAACAGGCATTTTAATAATACCCGACTGGCCTACACAACCATGGTATCCGGTGGTCCTAGAGATGATCAAAGAACCATGGGCACATATTAACAGGTGCCCGGATTTGGTGACTAACCCCACTACAGGGGAATCCCATCCGTGCCATGGTCATCTGAACCTGTTGGCCTGCAGGTTCTGAAGAGGCCACTCCTGCAATATGGACTAACACCTAGGACCATGGACACCATTGCAGCGTCTTGCAGAGTATCCACTAGACGACAGTACTTTACCCAAATCAGGAAATGGGAGGCCTACTGCAGCCAGATTAACATCACGTATGACTCTGCCACGATTCCCCTTGTGCTGGAATTCCTCGCGGGGCTGCACCATGATGAGGGCCTCAGCTACAGCGCCATCAACAGTGCCAGGAGCGCACTGTCATCCTACCTTTGCATAGGAGTAGGTTCTAGCCAGCTTGTGTCCAAATTGATGAGGGGTATCTTCAATTCAAACCCTCCCCGACCACAATACAACATCACTGGGACATAGGGGTAGTATTGACCCTGCTCAGGAGTTGGTCGCCAATGATTGGACTACCGCTGGATAAACTTACCCTGAAGATGGTGATGTTAATGGCGCTAACATCGGCTCAGCGGGTTCAGACGTTGCAAAAGATCAAATTGGATAACATGGTCTCAACCGCTGAGAGAGTAACCTTCTTTATTGATGAGTTACTCAAGCAGCACAGACCTGGGACTACAGGGCTGCAATTAATATTTCCAGCATACCCCGTTGACGTGAGACTCTGCATAGCCACCTACATTCGTCACTATATACAAGTGACGCATATCATCAGGAAAATGGAGAAAGGACTGCTGATCAGCCATAAGAAACCCCATCACAGGGTGACGGTGCAGACGATCTCCAGGTGGCTCAGGGTGGTATTGGATGCAGCAGGTATTGATACTAATATCTTTAAATCCCATTCTACCAGGGCTGCATCCACATCAGCAGCGAGGACCATGGAGGTTCCCATGGACCACATCCTCGCTACAGCAGGCTGGGCTAGCGAGGCTACGTTCCAGCGGTTTTACAATAAACCTGTGCCCGCTCCTGCTACGTTTGCGGAGACAGTGTTAGGTACTGGTCACCCATCAACGTTTATCCCCGAGTGAGGGTTTTTTGATTTGTATTAATAAATGCTACTTTATTTTTTCAGCTTGTCAAGTCTGAAATACGTTAACATACTCCTTCCATCAGAATTGCGGCAGTGTGTGACCATGGACGTGATCCAGGGCATGTAATGAAAGAGCTTTGAAATCTTCACGAAGTCACTCACGTGACTCCGAAATGAAATAGTAAGATTAAACGAGAACTTACCAGTTTGAAGTTTGAACTTTATTTTATGAGGAGTTGCGATGGGGAGATTTCGTGCCCTCCGCTCCCAGCCCTCTACTATAAGGTCAACTGGTAATTAGAGTCTCTTCAATCTTACTATATTAGTCATTGTTGTTTAATTCTGTGATTCCACACCGCTGCTTTGAAGAATGTCGTGCATGCGTGCTGGCGGGGTCTTCACGAAATCCCTCATCGCAACTCCTCATAAAATAAAGATCAAACTTCAAACTGGTAAGTTCTCATTTAATCTTACTATTTTATCCTGTAGACACAAGGAGCCTTGCCTGTCCATGTCCTCCAGAGAAGCTGCCTGACCCATTGAGTTACTGCAGCACTTCGTATGTTTTTCTTTTTTTCTTCTGTATCCTCTATTGCTCAGTGACAAATGGTAAAATGATTGCCAATAAAAATCACAACCAGACGGCAGTAAAATATATAGCTGATAAACTAATTGCATTTCAACCAGCAATAAGAATTAGAATAAGCTTCCCAGTTGCTCAGTTCCCAGGGAGGGGAATCAAGAACTAGAGGGCATAGGTTTTAAGGTGAGATGTGAAAAAATTAATAGGGACCTGAGGGGCAATTTTTTCGTATGGAGGGTATATTGAACGACCTGCCGGAGGAAGTAGTAGAGGCAGGTACAATAATGACATTTAGAAGACATTTGGACAGGTACATGGATAGGAATGGTTTGGAGGATATGGGTCAAATACAAGCAATGAGGCTTTCTGGTCGGCATGGACGTGCTTGGCCGAAGGACCTGCTCTTATGTTGTATAACTATGCCTCCATGCAATTACTGTTAATGCAGACTCCACCCAATATTGCGTTTGAATGTTTGCTCTGCATTTATTACAGCGCAGTCATAATTAATCTAAGTATTTCTTATACCAATTATATAATCATTTCGCTTTTAAAATTACCAGCACATAATTAATTGAATCTAGAGCAACATTTTATCAGTTAGTTCAGAGGTGATGGGTGGATTATCAAATCCTTGATGTAGCTGACTAACGATCATAGATTAATAGTTAATTAACCACCTACACATGGCAGCCAAATCACAAACCAGAAATAGTACAAGTTTACAATTATATTACTGATCTCTGCCTTTATTGAAAGTATAATCAAGTTTCCAGCAAGTACAATGTTTCATGTGCCAATGTACCTCTGGAAATTATTGAGACATGCCACATTTGAACGGAATGTACTCCTAGCAAATTCTTCTCTTTTTTAAAATTAATCTTTTCTTTAAAATGAATTTTTGCACGACTGGAATAGGAGAGAGAGCAACATGGCTGTGACCTGCATATATCAGGGTGGAGATTATTGGAGGAATCTAAGTTTAATGCACCCTGCTCTAAACCAGAGACATTGATGCTAATGTTCCCAGCTGAAATCAACCACTTTAGTTTAGTTTAGAGATTCAGTACAGAAACAGGCCCTTCGGACCACCGGGTCCATGCCAACTGGCGATCCCCACACACGAGCACTATCCGACACACTCGGGACAATCTACTATCTTTCCCAAAGCCAATTAACCAACAATCCAGTACTTCTTTGGCGTGTGGGTGGAAACCGGACCACTGGGGAAAATGTGGAGAACGTACAAACTCCATACAGGCGGCACCTGTAGACAGGATTAAACCTGGGTCTATGGCGCTGCAAAGGCAGCAACTCCACCGCTGCGCCACCGTGCCGCCCCTATTAACTAACACAGTGTGCGTCAGGTTTCTTCAAAATCTGCAATGTTCACCGGCTAATCACCAAACTACCAATGAGCTCAGGGGAAAGCTTTGCCACTGTAGACTTGTATTAGTTCTCTAAGCATAGTAAACCTGTTTGTATAAGTACAGTAAAGGGATCACCATCACCTAGACTGGCCTAAAATTGTTGGCCACATTGTAGCTCAAGAGGATTAGAGCCATGCTGGTGGAGTATGTTAGGGGACGGTGAGGACCAAGAGCCAATGGGTCATGCGGGGGATATGGGGCCTGGCTGAGATGTAGGTGGGGTAGGGAGGCAGTGGCTTGGGTGATGGGGAGGTGGATTTGATTTACTGTGGCGATGGGGGCTCGCTAAGTAAGCGGGCCTTAATGGGATCTTCAGTCCAATGCGAACACAGTTAGAATCATCGAGTGTTAGAGAGATGCAGCATGGAAACTGGCCCATCAAGTCCCTGACAACCCTCAAACACCTAATTTTACCCACATCCCACCTTAATCTATTTCATTTGCCCCACATTCCCATCAACGTCCCTCCAGTATCTGTCACTCTCTGCACACCAAGAACAACCAGTTGCCAATTACCCTCCCAGTCCGCAGGTCTTTGGGAGGTGGGAGAAAATCAGAACATGCAGTCTAAGGGAGGAAGTGTGAAGTCCACATACACAGCATCGGGGGTCAGGATTGAACCGGGGGCACTGGAGCTGGTGAGGCAACCACTGGGCTGCACGGTTGGCTTGGGAGAGACCAGTAATGGTTGCTTCCAGGCCAGTGGGACTAATGTTCTAGAAATGCCATTGTTACTGGATGTGCATCTGACGCGAAAATCATCTCAGATGTGCAATCACAACTTACATCAGGAGGTGCCCTGTTGGATGTTCAGAATGTGCACACAACCATGCACACACATACAAATGCACACATATACACACACAGAGAAACATACACACATTCATCCATACATGTCCACACACATAAACACATACATGCACTTACACACGTACATGCACAACACACATATTCATACATGCACACGCACACAGACACGCATACGCATATGCGTGCACACACACGCTTGGCTGGTCTTCGGCCCACTGAGTCCTCGGCGACCAGCGATCCCCGCGAATTAACAGTATCCTACACACACTTTGGACAATTTACATTTTTTTTTAACTGAAGGCAAGTAACCTACAAACCTTTTGGAGTGCATCTTTGGAGTGTGGGAGGAAAACCAGAGCACCAGGTCACAGGGAGAACGTACAAACTCCATTAAAATAGCACCCATAGTCAGGATCGAACCTGGGTCTCTGGCGCTGTAAGGCAGTAACTCTACCGCTTCATCACCATGCTGCCCGTTGCCCATTTAGTATAAAATACTTGCAGATGACATTGTAACTAGTTTGCCTCTCCTGATCTTCACTATCTGAACTATGGGAATCTCACTGAACCTTTGGGTCTGGCAGCAATGCTGAGAACAAACGGTCTATGGTTGGGGAAAGTAAAGACAGATCATGCCCACAAACCTGCAGTCAACCTAACAACAGCATGCGTTTGTTCCTCTGACCCTCTCTTCCCCAGTTTATCATCACCATCAAAGGAGAATTTTAACTGCTCTCTTCCTCCACTTTAATTTCAGGACTTGATTTTCACTGCTTAACTTCCAGTAAAGTGAGGCTATTTGCTGAGTCAATTTGTGCCTTCAATTGTTCCAGCAGACAAGGAACACAGAAATCGCCAGAATCAAACAGTGCACCAACTTCTAAACTGAATCAAGACTGTATCAGCCAACGGTTCCATGCCTTTTCGAGAAAGTATGCAATTAAAAAGCCAATTGTAATCCTTCCCCAGGCTTACAAAGAACGAGAACGGTGCCTTGCAGCGGTAACCCTCCCACCAACAGTTTACTTTAAGTGAAGAATAAGTTTTGAGAGCAAGCATTTCCATGACCTAAGTTGCAAGTCTTCCAAGTTCCAAGAGTACATCACCAGAGATGCTGCCTGACCCACTGAGTTACTCCAGCGCTTTCTGGCGATCATTTGTATTTTTCTATGTTATATACTCAGTGCTTTTCGTAGACAAAAAGGAATTTATATGCAAATTGACCCTTGCTGTTGGTATTTAGTTTAGTCTCGAGATGCAGCATGGAAACAGCTCCTTCGACCCACTGTGGCCACGCCGACCATGGATCACCCCTTCACACTAGTTCTGTGTTATCTCATTTTCTCATCCACTCCCTGTACACTGGGGTAGATTTTACAGAGGCCGATTATCCTACAAACCCGCATGTCTTTGGGATGTGGGAGGAAACCGGAGCACGCGGAGGAAACCCATGTGGTCACAGGAAGAATGTGCAAACTCCACACAGACAGCACTCAAAGTCAGGATCAAATCTGGTGTTGTGAGATGGCAGATCTATCAGCTGTGCCACTGTATCTATGGCGGATAATCATCCTATATGTTGCTCAAGCTATTTAAGGACCAGACCATCTAAGTTAATTAATATCTTTTATTATAATAATCTTTAGTAATTTATTGTAATATTAAAAATCTAGTTCATAGCTTTTTGGAGGTGTTGGCAACTACCATCACATAAAAAGCACAGGTTCAATTGAGATGGAAGTTATTGCACTTGATCTTGGTCTCCCTTGATTTGGAAGGCTTGAAATAGAACAATTACCATTTCAATTGTGGCTCCGTTGCAGGAACTCTTACCTCTGGATGACTGAAATCTTAAGCATCCTAAGCACCAACATTTAGATGAAGTTTCAAGGAGGCACTGAGAGAATGATGTAATATCAATGGCGAGGCATTAAAGACAGACTCCATCTGCTCTCTCAGGCCAATGTTGTAGATCCCTAGACACAACCACAAAGAATAACAAGGTTCTGCCTAGAGTCCTGTCCAATGTTTCTCCCTCAAACCAACATAACCACTAGAGTTTACCTGGTCACCATCAGGTCTGTGTGCAGATTACTAGATGTATCCCCATATTGCACCTTTAGCTGCACTTCAAATGTTCTTGTGTAGGAAGGAACTGCAGATTCTGGTTTGTTTACAATCGTTATTTTTTTTGCATATCTTTAATTCATTTGTTCTGTATCTCTCTACATCATCGTCTATATATTTAGTTTCACTTTCACCTGACTCTCGGTCTGAAGAAAGATCTCGACCTGTTCCTTTAGTCCAGAGATGCTGCCTGACCCGCTGAGCTACTCTAGCTTTTTGTGTATATCTTCAAAAGTTCTTAATTGGTTGTACTGTACTTTGGGATGTTCGAAAAATGTGATATAAATGCAACTTTTCCTTTACAACTGTGCAAGTTATACAAGCACTGATGGTGACTCAGAAAACTTTAATAAATCTATCTCAGATGACGACGGATTGTTTCTGATGCCCCTTCAGACCAACAAGGCTGTTGGATGCAATGTCAAAGGCTCGCACATGAATAATTCTCACTTTGCAGATCTACCAGAAGATGTTTTTATGACTCCATTTATACCTCACGCTGACTCGGCAAGGTCGGCAGTATAATCAAGGACGTGTCGCACCATGGCCACTCCTTCTTCTCCTCTCTCCCATCGGGCAAAAGGTATAGATGTGAAAACACACACTTCCAAATTCAGGGACAATTTCTTCCCAGCTGTTATCAGGCAACTGGATACAAGACAACCAGGGAGCAGTCCTACTATCTACCTCGGGCACACAAAAGGCTGGAGAAACTCAGCAGGTGCAGAGCGAAGGAGATAGGCGACGTTTCGGGTCGAGACCCTTCTTCAGACTGGTCAGGGATCAGGGAAACGAGAGATATAGACGGTGATGTGGAGAGATAAAGAACAATGAATGAAAGATATGCAAAAAAGTATCAATGATAAAGGGAACAAGCCATTGTAAGCTGTTTGTGGTGTGAAAATGAGAAGCTGGTGCGACTAGAGTGGGGGAGGGGCGATAGAGAGAGAGGGAATGCCAGGGCCTGAGGGCTGAGGGAGAGGTGGGAAGGGGAGGAGACAGCAAGGATGAACAGAATTGAGAAAATTCAATATTCAAGCCCAAAGGATGCAGACTTCCCAAGCGGAATATGACGTGCTGTTCCTCCAACTTGCGGTGTTGCTCACTCTGGCCGTGGAGGAGGCCCAGGACCGAGAGGTCGGATACGGAATGGGAGGGGGAGTTGAAGTGCTGAGCCACCGGGAGGTCGGGTTGGTTTTTGCGGACCGAGCGGAGGTGTTCGGCGAAACGATCGCCAAGCCTCCGCTTGGTCTCACCGATATAGATCATCTGGCATCTGGAGCAGCGGATGCAGTAGATGAGGTTGGAGGAGGTGCAGGTGAACCTCTTGGAAGGACTTGCTTGGGTCACTGAAAGGAGTGGAGGGGGGAGGTGAAGGGACAAGTGTAGCATTTCTTGCGGTTGCAAGGAAAAGTGCCCGGGGAAGGGGTAGAGCGGGAGGGAAGGGAAGAATTGACAAGGGAGTTGTGGAGGGAGCGGTCTTTGCGGAAGGCAGACAGGGGGGGAGATGGGAAGATGTGGCGAGTGGAGGGGTCACGTTGGAGGTGGCGAAACTGGCGGAGGACTATGTGTTGTATTTGCCGGCTGGTGGGGTGAAAGGTGAGGACCAGGGGGACTCTGCCCTGTTTGCGAATGGGTCCAACAGAGGTTCACCTGCACCTCCTCCAACCTCATCTACTGCATCCGCTCCTCCCCTTCCCACCTCTCCCACAGCCCTCAGGCCCTGGCATTCCCTCTCTCTCTATCGCCCCTCCCCCACCCTAGTCGCACCAGCTTCTCATTTTCACACCACAAACAGCTTACAATGGCTTGTTCCCTTTATCATTGATACTTTTTTGCATATCTTTCATTCATTGTTCTTTATCTCTCCACATCACCGTCTATATCTCTCGTTTCCCTGATCCCTGACCAGTCTGAAGAAGGGTCTCGACCCGAAACGTCGCCTATCTCCTTTGCTCCTTAGATGCTGCTGCACCCGCTGAGTTTCTCCAGCCTTTTGTGTACCCTCGATTCTCCAGCATCTGCAGTTCCTTCTTTAACACTACTATCTACCTCATTGGTGACCCTTGGACTATCTTTGATCGGACTTGATACTGGCTTCACCTTGCACCAAACGTTATTCCCTTATCATGTATCTGTACACTGCAAATGGCTAGATTGCAATCAAATATTGTCTTTCCGCTGACTGGTTAGCACGCAACAAAAGATTTTCACTGTACCACCGTACACGTGACAATGAACTAAACTATTTAAATCAGACTGAAACGTACAAGAATGGAGGAAGAAAACAGCCGAAGAAGGAGATATAGAGTATTAACCAAACACATTTTTACTCCAGTATGAATGATAATATCACTTCAGACCAATTGTTCATTTTCTGTGGGATCTGGCCACATACCGCTGCACAATTGCTGAAATTTGGCTTCCACACACAAACACGAAACAGATCTGGGCCAATAGAATTTATCAATAAAACAAATGCAAAAATTCTGCTTGAAGGTCAAAGTTGACATTTTAAAAGCGATTGGGGGCTCTTTAAATGAAGGCTGCGGCATTAATCTACATTAAGCAAGCACACGTGGTGAGTTTGCTGTCGTGTACAGGATCTGAGATAGAATAAGGCACAATTATAAAGTTGCAACAGCTCTTTGATGTGTAAACAGATACAGCTGAAGTTTTTTTTGACAGAAAATGCCTTTTAACAAAAAGAATAATTGTTATCATAGGCACAAATGTTTTCTGTTTTGGCAAGCTTTTAAGCTAACCACATGCCAAATTAGATGGGTGGATTTTTCTCAGCCGATTTGGTAGCTGTATTGCAACTATCTTTCCTCACCTTTCCTTCTTGTTAGTAACCCGATCTCTGATTTATCTACAACGTTGACAGCTGATGATGCACTCTTGAGAGAATTACCAGTGAGCGAAGGGTAGCTTTTATCCTTTTCTCCCCCTCTCAGTCCTTACAAGAATAAAGCTCAGTTGCAATGAACGTGAATGATATTTTAACCGGCTGACTGAATAGTTTCCAATTCATCATTCCACAGAGAGTCTCACTAAGCCTATACTAGTCCATTGTCAGTTTTTGACAACAGTCTAGAATGAGGTAACATGTTTTATAAATGGGCCGCGCTTAATATTTTATGTCATGGGACATTTTAAAGATATGCTTTGCGCATTTAAATGGACAGAGATAAAAAGAAACCATCTTGGAGTATTCCCAGCATTGTGAAATGCACTATTATTCTGTGATTTCTTAGCGATACTTCTAGTTGTTTTATAATCAAAGCAGCAATTGAGCATTTAACGAGAAAATATCAACCTTTAATCAGGCATTTGATAAAGTCCCTCACAGTAGGCTGATCCAGAAGATGCATGTTCACTTGATCATATGGATTCAGAACTGACTTCCTCCTAGAAGATAGAGGGATGTGGTGGAAGGTTATTGTTCTGGCTGGAGGTCAATGACCAGTGGAGTCCCACACGGCTCTTTGCTAGAACCTCTGTTGTTCATAACGTACACACCTGGCTTTGACGTAAATGTAGATGGGTTGGCTAGTAAGTTTGGAAAAGGCACAAGAATTGCTGGAGTTATGGATTGTGAGGAAGGGTGTGAAAGTGTACAGCCAGATGTTGATCAACAACAGACATGGGCAGAGAATTGGCAGATGGAGTTTAATCCGAGGAGGTGTGAGGTGTTTCACTTTGGGAGGTTGAATGTAAGGGGAAGGTGTACGGTCGATGGCAAGATCCTTAATAGCACCAACCATAATATCTCCTTGAAAATGGCAACATCGAGTAGATAAAGTGATAAAGACGGTACCTTTGCCTTCATTGTTCAGGGCATTGAGTATTAGTTTCAGAACGTCATGATGCAGCTCTGTAAGATAGGTTAGACTGCACTTGCATGCAGCTCTGTTCGTCCCATTACAAGAAAGATGTGGGGGCTTTGGATAGGGGGCAAAAGAGGTTGACAAGACTGCTGCCTGGTTAGGGTGGATTAGCTACAAAGAAATGTTGGACAAACTTGGAGTGTTTATTCTGGAATGCCAGAGGTAAAAGGCAGACTTTATAAAAGTATATATGACTAGACTAAGTGGGACCCGTTGGGTCGCATGTCCAAATGGGGGGGGGGGGGGGGGGCTTTCTGGAGTGCTGGTATGGGTGTTGTGGGCTGAAGGGACTGGTTTCCAGAGGGCTAATATGGACATTGCGGGCCAAATGGATTTTTGGAGTGGCAGCTCAATCACTCAAGCCTGATGTGCTGGCAGCTCACTCACAGCTGGTGGGCTGGCAGTTGACTCATGGCTATTCCTTGAAATTCCATTTCAAGCAGGGTGCAAGGCCACAACATTCAAATGCAGTTTCCCACCATTTCAAGCAGGGTGCAAAGCCACCAAATTCAAGTGCAGTTTCCGACCACTTCAAGCAGGATGCAAGGCCACTGAATTCAAGTGCACTTTCCGACCACTTCAAGCAGGGTGCAAGGCCACCAAATTCAAGTGCAGTTTCATACCACCAAACAGGGTTCATGCCAACAAATTCAAGTGCAGTTTCATACCACTTCATGCAGGGTACAAGTCCACCAAATTCAAGTGCAGTTTCATGCCATTTCAAGCAGGGTTCAAGGCCACAAATTCAAGTGCAGTTTCACACCACTTCAAGCAAGGTGTAAGACAACCAAATTCAATTGCAGTTTTATACCATTTCAAGCAGAGTGCAAGGCCACCAAATTCCAGTGCAGTTTCCGACCACTTCAAGCAGGGTGCAAAGCCACCAAATTCAAGTTCAGTTTCATACCATGTCATGCAGGGTGCAAGGCCACCAAATTCAAATGCAGTGTCAGACCATAAAACCACCATAAAACCAAACAAAACACCACATAAACACCACACTCACAGTTCAATAGACATTCAGTGTGTTCAGTTGATTCACAGCTCAGACAGGGTCGTGTCCTCTCCCTCCCCCATCTTGCAGAGACTGAGCCACACCCACACTTCCGGGTTTTATAATCCCTCCCCCTCCCACTGGAAGGGGCGTGGCATTCATGGCATGATTGACAGCAGAGAGATTCTCAACAATTTTTAAACACTAGTAACACTTTTATTTTTCATTGATGGGAAGAATCGCCTGCACTTGATGAGCGGAGGGGGACTGAGTAAGAGAGCCAAAAATCACAGCCTGAAGTGGTAGCGTTTTATTTACAATCAATATACAGTGCACACAGGAAGTTGTCAAGTTTAGACTTTTAATAATTTGTCATTTCAAACCAACCACCACTAACCATTTGCTGTGCTTCATTTCAAACCAACCACCACCAACCACCTGCTATGCTTCATTTGAAACCAACCACCACCAACCATTTGCTGTGCTTCATTTCAAACCAACCACATTTTCATTTTCAAACCACATTAAGGGCACTCAAGGTCAGTAAAACCACACTCACGATTTAGTAGACATGTGTTCAGTGTTATTTACAGCTCAGACTGAGAGACGTGACCCTCTCGCTCTCCCATCTTGCAGAGAATGACTGAGGCACTCAACACTTCCGGGTTTTATAGTCCCTCCGGAAGGGGCATGGCCTTCAGGAGAGAGAATCTCAACATTTTTTAAACACTAATAACTCTTTTATTTTTCATCGATGGGAAAAATCCTCTAGTCCTGCACAGCAGAGGGGGATTCTGAGTAAGATGGCCAAAATTCACAGGCATAAGTGGCAGTGTTTTTTCTAAAATCAATACACAGAACAACAGGAAGTGGTCAAGATCACACTTTTAGTAATATAGATAGATTATGAGAGGCATAGCTAGGGTAGAAGGTCAGAAACTTTCTCCCAGAGTGGAAATGTCAAAAACTAGAGTCCACAGCTTTAAGGTGAGAAAAGTAACGTAAAAGGACTTTAGAGATTAGACTTAATACTTTAAACTACAGCGCGGAAAAAGACCCTTCAGCCCACTGTGTCCGCGCCGACCAGCGATTACCACACTAGGGTCAATTTACAATTTTTTTACTGAAGCGTCTTTGGAGTGTGGGAGAAAACCGGAGCACCCGGAGAAAACTCACACAGTCACAGGGAGAACGTACAAACTCCCTACAGACAGTACCTGTAGTCAGGTCTCTACCTCAGTAAGGCAGCCACTCTCCGGCTGCGCCATCGTGCCACATTGAAAAAGATTGTCAAAAATTTTAATTTGAAAGGTAAAGTCTGTCTGATATTCCTTGACGTGAGCAGATCTGTCATTTGCCACTTTGCATGGAATGGAGTTGCAGGTCCTCCTTGTCATTCACTCACTCACAGATAGAAACCGTTATTGATTTCAGTGCTTAAAACCTGATTCTTCCGTCCTTGAAAGCTGCGTAATGTAATGGGCAGTTGCATCAATTTCATCTCTGAGAAATATGATCATTTTCAAATCTGCTCTGAGCCCTGGATCAATAGAACAGGTAGGCTAAATGGTAAAGGCTGGCTCAATAGCTGCACTGCACAGTCTGCACTATTTAGGAACTGCCCTTATCAACATTAACCTAGTTTGAAATGTTTTCCCATTGTCTTTAATTCATTATTGAACTAAAAAGACAAAGTTTCCTATCCATAGTCTTCTCTTTACATTCCACTTCCTAAAGATTCATTTTCATGCCTTCTGTGGTAGCAGCAATGCGTTAGGTACAATTTAGACTTTAGAAATACAATGTGGAAACAGGCCCTTCGGCCCACTGGGCCCATGCCAACCAGTGATCACCCCATACACTAGCATTATTGTACACACACAGAAGCCAATTAACCTAAAACCTGTATGCCTTTGGAATATGGGTGGAATCTGAAGCACCTGGAGGAACTCAGCGGGTCAGGCAGCGTCTGTGGAGGGAATGGAACACTCTGAAGAAGGTCCCAAACTGTTGTCTGTCCATTCCCTCTACAGATACTGCCTGATAAGTTGAGTCCCTCCAATGCTTTTATAGTCTCCAAAGTATTAAGTCACAGATAAAGAGGAGACACATTCATATCTACCATGTTAGATGGGATGACAGAGTTAAGAAAAACATTTCTTACAGCCATGAGTGTAGAGAGTTTTGTTATAAAAGCAGATACAATGGATTCAAAGAAATTGGCAGAATGGGATGGAGTCCTTAAGGAAAGCAGGTGTGGTCAGGCAGCTATGGGAATCTGCGGACTTGTAACTGTGTTTGTGACTGAGACAGAGACAGAGACAGAGACAGAGACAGAGAAGTCAAGAAAGGGAAGGAAATCATCAGAGAGGACTACATGAAGGTGAGAGCAGGGTGGAAATTGGCAACAAAGGTAATGTATGGGTGCAGGAAGCAACCGCAAGTACTGCCACCATGGTAACAGTTGAAGGAGAGGGGCTGAATAGAATTGAAACAAGGACTGTCTCGTGAACCTAACACAGAAACAGACATACTGTAAGCTTGGGCCCATGCAGGTTCCCATACTACACCTTTGACAGGCCCTTCGGCCAAACTAGTCCACACCGACCAGCAATACCCGTACACTAGCACTATCCTACACACTAGGGACAATTTCCCATTTTTACTGAAGCCAAATTAACCAACAAACCTCTACATCTTTGGAGTGTGGGAGGAAACCAGAGCTCCCAGGGGAGACCCATGTGGTCACGTGGAGAACGTACATAAACTCCGTACAGACAGCAGCTGTTAACAGGATCTAACACGGGTCTCTGGCACTATAAGGCATCAACTCTATCCCTGCGCCAACGTGCCGCTCAATGACAGCTTGAATGAAAAGTCTTGAACGAAAAATAGCTGAAGGTAAGACGCAAGTGATAGCAAATGTTGGTAGAGTGGTCTAGTTGGATGAAGTGGCGCTCCCTCAAACGTTGCTGGCGTGGAATAGGGGTGCAAGGGAGTGATGTCCATAATGAAGATGGTCCTGCTGGAACTAAGAAATTGGAAACTGTGGAATTAAAGGGGCATCAGATGCGAGTAGAGAATGGACAAGTGGAAAGAACAGTGTCAAGGTGCTCCAAGCAAGCTTACCTGACATTAGCACATACTCTTCAGATCCTGCAATCCTCCCTCAATAATGATCAAAAGTCCATTGGCTTTAGAACACAGCCCTCAGGGGTCTGTAACATGACATCAGATTTAGTATTAGTCTGAAATTTAACCCCATAAAAGATCAAAGCAGGACTTTGGCCAAATATGACTGAAAAGCAATAGTGTGCATGCGCTACCAACCAACTAAGACATCTACTGAAGACCTTTCTTCAGACCCTTCATTTGTGGGTTAACTTGGTTTGAATGAATGAATAAGTTTATTGGCCAAGTATGTGCACATACAAGGAATTTGCCTTGGTGCTCCGCTTGCAAATAACAACACGACATACAGTAACAATTAAGAATGACACATAAAACATTAAACATTAACAATAAAACATGATAGTTTTGCATGGTGTTTGCAATAATAAACTAGTTCTATTTTACTTAATTCCTGTTTCCGTTCAATTCAGTTTTGTTTATTGTCATGTGTACCGAGGTACAGTGAAAACCTTTTGCTGTGTGCTATCCAGTCAGCAGAAATACAATACATGATTACAATCGAGCCATTTATAGTGCATAAGGAAATAATGTTTAGTGCAAGGTAAAGCCAGAAAAGTCCGATCAAGGATAGTCCCAGGGTCACCAAAGAGTTTTAGATAGTAGTTCAGAACTGCTCTCTGGTTGTGCTCTCTGTCTCTGCTTTGCTCTTTATCTTAGGGGCTTTAATGCATTGATCCATCATCAGGCAGCAAGCTGTCTTGCTGAGCTAACTGATGGCAGATGCAAGGCCAAAACCATGTCATAATGACCTGAGAAATGTACTTTACCTTGTCCGGTCCACTCCAAATTTTCACCGGGGTTTTGCATTGTGTCACTATTCTCTGCTGTTGGTGCGTACAATCATTATAATGTGTAAGATGCTTAGAATATTGATCACAGTGACATCAAGGAGTAAGATTCTGTCCCTGATGTGATGCTAAGGATCGATGGACATGCAGCAGCAAAAGAGTATGCACTTACATTAAACAACCTTGGGTGCTCCAGGCTCCTGTCCTTCCTGATAACACTCTATAATATTACTACATTATAAAACAACAGTTGCAAAGGACACAGCCCCTTTTACACTGCAGACAAGGTTATCTTTTTAAAAGGTTCTCTTTTTAAAATGAGAGCACATACAACATATTGAGAATGCTTCGCTGACTGTCTCTAAGAAGCTGTGCCGATCGATTCAAGTCTCTATTTCAGATTGATCTCCTGCAGTCTGGAATGGATTCATATCACTAAATGTAGCTGTTAGGCTTTTACTGGATGTATCTGAATTGACCCACTGTTCACAAAGAGAGAGAATGGATTTGGTTCAAAAAACCTCTTTGTTCTTACAGAAATGAAAGAGCGAGTGATGGGGCTTTTGCTATCCTCAAGAAAGGCATTCCTTTCATATAATCTCATCTGGACTTGTCACTGTTAAACTCAGAGTGGTTTTTAGTTAACAAGCGATGTGTCTGATACAACTAAGATATTTCAATTGCGTTGTTTGTAGTCGGGTACGTTTGTGAAATTGACCTTTAATGTTACACAGGTGGATATCTGAGTCAAGCAACTCATGGGCAAATGTTAACAAGAACATTGCATCTTACTGTGGGAAACTTAAATCTACCCAGATCATAGGAATAACCATAAATGCAGCATTTCCTCAAACGATGTACTTGATCTTCATATACATTATATACTGTATAAAAATTAATATACATGACATCTTTTTGGCAGCATTTCAATAAAAGGTTGTTTATAAAACAGTAATTTAATACTTTATGTACATATAACGACAAATAAAAAATGGCTAAAGCATTTGGCAAAGCACATCTTTGCGATGGTGTAATGCCACCAAAATGACAAAAAAATGTCCATGTTGACAAAAAATATAATTACACAGGATATGAATTAACATTTACCACAGCAAAAATATTTCAAATGGAGAGGGTAGACTACTGGGGAGGGTTTGCTAATTCAAGTCAGGAGGGTGGGGCTCAGGACAATACAGAGAGAGAGTGAGCGAGAGGGGGAGAGAGGGACAGAGAGAGAGAGAGAGGGGGGGGGGGAGAGAGGGATGGGAGAGAGGGAGAGAGGGAGAGACAGAGAAAGAGAGAGAGAGAAAGAGGGTAAGAGGGTGAGAGAGAGAGTTATATGTAGAAACAAGTAAATGCAGATGCTGGATTACACAAAATGGCACAAAGAGCTGGAGTAACAATAGGTCAGGCAGCATCTCTGGTGAATATGGATAGGGACATTTCAGGTTGGGACTCTTCTTTGTTTGTGTACAAAGCATACATATGAGTTTGTATGCTTTCATGTGTATGCGTGTGTGCGTAAAGGAGGTGAGGAGGGGCAGCATTTAGTGGTGGATTCCTTAAGGAAGGGGCCTGACGTAGAGGAAGTAAATAATTGGACTTAACTGAATGACTGAATGAGGCCTCAGGCCAGACTGGCGATATTCAAACCTGGTTGCTCCCGGAACCGTCAATAACGGCTGGTTCTGAGAGCAGGGCGCACTAACTTCACAAGCATTGCTCAGCATGGGAATGATATCACCCCATCTATTAGTAATGCAGAAACTGCAAGGATGACTAATAAGTGGAAATGGCCCTTTCGATTTCCAGAATGACAAGGTCTGGGTTAGAACTGAACATCCCACACTGGAATAACTGACATCAGTTGCATAGTGCAGTCAAAACATATTCCAGGCACCATTCTGTCAGATACAGTATATTCTTAACCCGAGGTTTCTTTATTTCCTTAGTGTCAAGTAAAACACTAGTTTTGAATGGGAGCAGGAGATTTTCATTGTTGCCCTTGCCAACATTGTCTGAATTGTTACCAGATAAGTTACTAGATAATTGTTACTAGATGAAGTTTCTAGATAATGTTCTGTGGAATCATATACGTCAACGTTTAGAACGGCATCAAGCACAGTCAGTGTGGTTTGTTAAGAGAATGTCACGCTAACTAACTTGAATACGTTTTTTGAACGGATGAATAATGTTAATGAGGACCAGCCATTTGGTGCTGGGCCACTTTTTGCAAGGTATTTGATCAGAAAAATAAAAGCGCGTGGAACCCAAGGACAGGTTGGGTCCAACTTAAATGCAGTGGAGGAAGTAAAGTTATTTTAGCAATATCGCCAATGCTGTTTTGATAAGCTCTATAAAGGTGAAGAATATGTCAGTGTACTTTCAAAAAGATTTGCATTGACTTTAAACTTCCCTCTTTGACCTCAATCAATGCCCTCTGGACGTTTTCTCGGAAAAAAACCTTTGACTGTCTACCCTATCTACGCCTCTCATAATTTTATATACTGTCAAGTCTTCCCTCAGTCTCCAACACTCCAGAGAAAATAATCCAAGTTTATTTAACCTGTCCTGAGAACTAATACTCTCACATCCAGGCAGCATCCTGGTAAACCTCTTCTGCACCCTTATCCAAAGCCTCCAAGTCCTACCTGTAATGAGGTGACCAGATCTGCACACAATGGTCCAAATGCAGCCTGAAAAGACCGAAAGTCTTATAAAACTGCAACAGGACTTACTGGTTCTTATATTCAATGCCCCAACTTGGATCACAACTTGGATCCCAACTTGAGCAGATTTTTAGAGATTTGTGTTACAGGGTTTTGCGCTCTCCGTGAATGAGGCAAAATACTTATGGCCTTAAAAAACCCTACAGTTTTAGCCTTCGATCTTATCAATAGCTAGTCTCTCTATGAATGACAGTAGCCGTCTTATTTACAGAAACATAGTAGGAAATCTTGCTGGAGGCAAATCTTAGTTTTTGCATGTCTGTTGATATTATTTGGACACCCTATAGTCAAACAGCAGCAGCATTCTTATTCTTTCACACTAATGGGGAAAACAAAATCACGTTTTGACCAGCATTGAATCATATGGGGAAAAAAGGCAGATATTGTTAATACAAATTTATCTTTACAAGTTTGTTTGTTGTTTGCATTGGATTAATTATATTTTAGGCCATTGTGTTTGTATCTTGAGCATGGTGATGAACCCATGCTACCAAATGAAAATATAATTCTATTTCCAAAGGCATAGTTTAGACGGCGATCAGTGCATCTCTTGCCAAAAGGGGTGGAAGCTGACACAGTTAACAACTAACATTCTCCATACATGATCTTCCCTTGTCAAAATAATGTAATACAACATAGTTTACTTGAGATGAGAGACTTTTCTTTGTATTTTAAAAAAAACTTAGAACAACAGCTCAGTGTGTTTTAAATCTGGAAATTTCTGCTGAGCAGTAAATAGCCAGTGTTTCATTCATAATAGTAGCTGTCTTGCTAAATTTGATATTAACCACAGTTTCTTCTGAATTTTAAATATAGATAACAGAACAGTTTATTTTTTGTCACATTGTTTTATTTAGTTCCCAGTCCAATAAAATGAGTAAATGTTTACAAAATTCATCGGCCAATCTGGAAAGATAGAACATAAAACAGCACAGCACACGGACAGGCCTTTTGGCTCACAATATCTGTGTTGAACATGATGCTAAGTTGAACTAATCTCCTCTGCCTGCACATGATGCATATTCCTCCATTCCCAGCATATCCATGTGCCTATCTCAAATCGTATTGTATTGTATTTTGTGAACAAAATACGGATGGCACTGTGACGCAGCCGGTTGAGCCACTGCCTCAAAGCGCCAGAGATCCCGGTTCGATCCCGATATCCTATGCTGCCTGAGTGGAGTGTGCACATCCCTCTGTGACAACTAGGGTGCTCCAGTTTCCTCCCACACCCCAGAGACGTGCAAGTTTGTAGGTTAATTGGTCTCTGTAAATTGACCCTGGCGTGTAGTCATTGGACGTGAATGTGGGATTACACAGAACTGGTCTGTGCAATTCTTTGGGGCCGAAAATGCCAGAGATTGGATGTTTTCAAAGCAATAACCTCTGAATCTCCATTGATTGACCGCCTGAGGGAAAGGTTTTCATGGGCTTCCATGGCTCTGACAATGTTTACCGCAACAAAACTGCTATAAGTGTTCTTGAAATAATTCAGACTGGGAACCACATAGTTGATGAAAAATGCAATAATATTGGGGTTGACAAATTGCAATGCCGGGGAATTATACCGACAGCACAGTCCTAGGCAACATCTTCACTTTCAGCTGCCAGAGCTATAAAAGTATCAGGCAAATTATAGTGATTCGCAACTGAACATTAAATGAATAAAGCCACGCTTGACATGAAAGGTATTATGGGTTGATTTGTTCTTCTTCCGGGCATTGCAAACTATGTTACATAGAATAGAAAAAAGTTTGAAAAATCTTTCCATTGATTCTGGTGTTTCAATATTTTATTTCATTCGTTCAATAATTTATTTCATTATTTATTGAACACTGCGCAACACTAACCTCAGAGAAGGGTCTCAAGATCCACCAGGCAGGGAAAATTGCCTGGGAATGCTTGGTGTGGGGCCTCGCATTGACCATTACTCTCTAAGAGGTAGGTCAAATCAGTTGAGTGAAGCCCAGTGGCAGGTTAACCACCACAGTCCACAGGGTATCAGCACCCCAGGCGAAGCTCAACCATGTACTGTCCCACCAATGGACACGAGTCCCGAGCCCAACCAGCCACAGTCAGCGGTAGAGGGGAAGATGGAAGGAAAAATGCAGAATGGAGCAGAATGGAGCTGAAGAGAAAATATGCTGTCTGGGCTGCCACATGACCATCTAGAGGCTAACCATAAGACACACACCCAGGGCTGACCACCCTGCGGTGGGCCTGCCTCGACTGAGGGTGTCTTGTGATAAAAGGCCGAAACACCCAGTGATGTTGAGGTACACAACTGAAGATGTGTCTTTTTGGTAGCAAAATCACCTAGTGGTCACCGCCAAGAATACTGGGTGCCAGTTGTGGTGAAGAACCTTAGGGATTGTAACATCCAGTCCTACTAATATAACATCTATGATCTTCTACGGACTATGTCTTTGGTTGCATTATGGACTTTGGTTTTTGGGCAATTATGGTTACCCACTATTACAGTTATTAATTTGTTGTAATATTATTGTATGTTTATCAGTGTGTTATTGCATTAATGGGCCTGTTGAGCTGCAGCTAACAATAATGTCATTGTTCCATTGCTAGTACATATGACAATCAATGATTAAGTTTTAAACTTTTCTGGCCAGGCATCCATGTTTGCTTGACTCCTTAATACTTTATCTTTATAATTCCCTTACTGCATGTCTCACTTTTGCTTTGGTTGATTCTTGCCTCTTCACTTCTAGTTTTCTATTATTTACTTCTTCTTCCTTACCTTAAAGCTAGTTTTATCTCTCTCAATCATGGGGAAAAAGTCCCTGCCTTTCATTACCTCGCATCAATTTTTATACCTTAATTATGTCCCCTCTCAGCATCCTCTGCTAAAGGGAGAACAGACCTAGACTCTCCAGAGTTACTTGTAGGATCGGTCCGAAGAAGAATCCCAACTCTAAACGTAGCCTATCCATTCCCTCCACAGAAGCTGCCTGACCCGCTGAATACCACCAACATTTTTTTGTTTCGTTTATTTAGTTTAGTTCAGAGATACAGCGTGGAAACAGGCCCTTCGGCCCACCAAGTCCACACTGACTAGCGATCCCTGCACATTAACACTACCCTACACACACTAGGGACAATTTTTACACATACACCAAGCCAGTTAATCTACAAACCTGAAGATCTTGGAGAAAACCCATGCGGTCACAGAGAGAACATTTAAACTCCGTACAGTTTGCACTCATAATCGGGATCAAATCCGGGCCTCTGGCATTGCAAGCGCTGTAAGGCAGCAACTCTACCGCTGAGTCACCATGGCCACCCACGGTTTGATATTTTTTCCTCAAGACTCCTGTTTCCTATGTCTCCTCTTTACTTGTGCGTGTGAGCTTTAAAATCTCTTGCAACAAATTCTTGAATAAGCAGAACAAAATAAAATAAGCAGGAATTAAGGTAATCCCCAAAACATTAAAGGCGGTCAAAACCAAATTACCACTTTGGATTCTAACTTCAAATTCGTTACATATTTGGCTGCTGAAAGCTAACATCATTGGAGAATTTACTGAGCTCTTGTCTCACTAAGCATTCAAATTATTTGCAGCACATTATAATTACAGCATTGGATCAGGAACTCTGCTGAGATGATGTTCAAACAAAACGTACCTAATTCAGCAAAGCACATGCCAAAAATGCCTTCAATTAATTTTTCTTTCAGTAATGTGGATGAGGCTGACTAAAAGATGCTATATTCAAATAATGAATGATAACGTGTTTTAAACTTGGCTGGTTCTTCCAATCCAATAATTGCAGTGTGGGAGCAGGAATTTTATGCATGGATGTATTTCAAAATGTCGATAGTTTCTACTGATAGATTTAGCACATCAAACATCTATAAAAATGTCACAACATGGGTCTAGCAGGGTTGGGGGAGGGGGTTTGGGATAGGGTGGAAGAAGGAAATGGCCTAATTACCAGACACTAATGAGGTGGGATGATAATACAGGGTTAGACAGAAGAGAAGATAGCCTCTGGGTACAACTGTCTAACACCAGCAGTTCAGGCCGGTTAACATATCTACCATAGTCAGAGGACACATCGATCTATCTCCGTCCTATTTAGCACGCACTTCACTTCTGCTAACTCACTTTTTGTGAGTAAGCAAAAGTGCTTCAAAGGCCAAGTAACCAAAGATTGGCAGATATCAGTTTGATGCCTATACGCAATTGGGCCTCTTGTCTGCTGAACTAAAAGTACTGCTTGCAAAGCAGCAAAGAAACACATTCTTTTGCATAGTTTGTAGCAAGACCAAGCAAGAGACCAGCCAATTGGAAGAAAATCATATAAACCTGAAGAAAAGCTGAACTTGAAGACAAAAGAAACTGCAGATGCTGGGAGTTTGAGAAAACCCCAGTGCTGGAGGAACTTTGAGAGGTCAGGCAGCATTTGGGGATGGATTGAACAGATGACATTTCAGGATGAGGCCTTTCTTCAGAGTGATTCGCAGATGCTGCCGGACCTACTGAAACCCTCCAGCACTTTATTTGTTTTGCTGGAAAGCTGAACCTCTTAGCTCTGGCTGACTAAGGAACAGACTTATAATTGCTGATCTTTCTCATTATTATTTTACTGATGGAATTAAGTGTTGGTCTTGTCGATGGAGACACTTAGAAATCCATCTTCAGGATTACGCACCTGTTTCATTTACAAATTTATCTCCTGAATTACAACTAAAACACAAAGTGCTTGTGCTCTAACACCAGGATAAGCACTCAACCAAGAAAACCAAGCGCAAAGCCAAAGTATTATCTAAACTGATTATACCAACTTATGCTAAGAACAATAACCAACTCCATATGTAATAACCTGCTACCTACATGTTAACAAGCTCTTTTTAAAAAAAACTGTAGATGCAAGTATATCATTGGGGTTAACAAGTGGTCACCTCCCTTCACTGGTGTTTCGTCGGGTTAGGCCCACAACACCTCGGGAAGGCTCAACAGTTAGCTTGGGTGTCCTAGAACAACAATAAAGTATTTTGCAGGAATGCGAAAACGAAAAACATAAATGCTGGAAAACTCAGCAGATTAGGCAGCATCTGCGTAAAGGGATACTGAATGAACCTTTCAGTTAATGGCTCTGTAGGACTCTGCTTCTCACTCCACAGATGTGGGCTGACTCGCTGAGTGTTTCCAGTATTTTTCTCTCTGTTTTGGGTTTCCAACCTCAATTGTTTTTTTTTTGCAATTTTTATTTGTAAGTCTGCATAGATCTATGAGCTAGACTGTGGATCTTCAGTAAAAATTGTTTGATCAGTATCTTTTCTCCGAATGCATTAAAAAAAAATAGATATCTTTAAAATCTGTAGTTGGAGATGTGCCTGAATGAAGAAGGGTTTTGCAGGTTGGAATCTGAGTGTGATCCCATTCGGAAAGGATGCGGTCATAGTCAAACAGCACGGAAACAGGCCCTTCGGCCCACCTTACTCATGCCTTCCAAGGTGCCCCACCTACACGAATCCCACTAGCCCGAGTTTGACCTATATCCCTCTAAACCTATCCCATCCATGTACCTGCCCAAATGTCTCTTAAAGACATCTCAAGGAAGTGGGGAATGATTTTCCTTAAATTAGAGACACAAAGAGTCTGTGAGTTTTTACATTCAGTCTGAAAGTGCCAGAACTGTTCAGGACATCCTTGCTTATTACAAAATAAATGTTCTGTGAATTAAGGTCATAATGAGTAAATAATAAGCCATTCCAGCTGCAGATGCTTGATTATGTTGCTTGGAGCAGACAGAATATCAACAAACAGTTTTAATTAGACGGTGGTACTTAAAGGAACAATGTCAGGCTGTAGGCAGTCTAATGTCCTTGATCCTCTTTTCTCCAAGCTATAATGCAGCAGATATAAAGGGGAAGCTTACCTTAATGTCCTTTAGGGCTCAGGCGAGTTTAATTTGATGCCTGTTCAATTTTACTGTCTGTTGAAGTCCATCCCAGGGACTTCCCTTGCAGTGAGTTAGGCTAATGTTAGCAAAAGTGCTGAAGCAACTCAATGGGTCAGGCACTATGATGGGACGGTCTGGAGAAGGATTGCACCCCAAAATGTTATCTGTCCAATCCCTCCACAGATTCCGCCTGACCCGCTGAGTTTGTGTTTTGTTCAAGATTCCTGCATTTGGAGCTCATTGCTTCTCCATTGGGCTAACGTTAGGAAATCCATAACCACATTGTGATCATTATTATGAAGTATCTGGGTCAGATTGGATGAGTTGGGCTGAAGGGCCTGTTTACATGCTGTACGACTGTATGACTATGACCACTAAACAACTTGGCTCCACTGTTACGGTGTAGGAAAGACTACAGCCAATTTGTGTGCTGTAAGTTCCCCAAAACCAACAAAGTGATGATGGGATGGACTGAGACGTGATGTTATGAAGACCACCTCCCATCCATCCCAGTGGATTAAACATCCGATTACTCCAATGCAGAGATTGGAAGCAGACTGGAGGGTAGATGCTTGTCCAAGTAACATCCAACTTTGCTGATAGGCCTACTGCTCGGGGCTCTGAGCTGTCGGCTCATGTGTACCAGATTCTCTCCCCATCCAGCTACTGGTGAAAAAACAACAAGCTTATTCATTCACGTAGAGTCCTCGGCCCTCAAGAGAAGGATAGGTCATAGAGCAACAGAGCTGTTCAGCATGAAAACAGGCCCATCTGCCCATTTTTTCCATGTCCACTTTCTCACATTGGAATCATCTCATTTGCTTGCTTTGAGCCCATAGCCCTCTAAACCTTTCCTATCCATCTATCTGTCCAATTGCCTTTAAAAAGTCGTTATTGTATCTGCTTCTATAGTTTCCTCTGGCAGCTCACTCCAAATACAAACTTTCCTCTGTGAAAAAGTTGCCCCTGAGGTTCCTCTTAAATCTCTCCCACCTCACCTTAAAGGGCCTGTCCCACTACGGCGACCTAATTTGTGAGTTTAGAAGAGTTGGCGCTCAAATTCGCAGCATGGTCTACACGTGGTCCTAGGAGGTCTATGTAACTCTCCATAATGTTCGAGAGAAGTTCCTGCATACTCAAGGCCTCAGTTTGCTCGTGGAGTATTTGGTAGCATGCTGAAAACTGTCCGCGAGTAAAAATTGGTCGACATGGAAAATATAGATTTTTTACTCGTAGGTTTAGTCGAGGTAGGTCGTAGTAGGTCGGCATGTTATTTGTAGGTAATTGAAGGCAATCGAAGGTAATCAAAGGTAGTCGAAGGTGGCCGTCTTCACTCTCCACCATTCGGTGTCCAATTTTCCCGAAGCTAGTCGAAGCTAGTCTTCAACATAGTCAAAGGAGGTCGAAGGAGATCGAAGGAGGTCTTCTACATATTCGTAAGAGTTTCTCCACATAGTCGAAGGAGGTAATAGGAGGTGTTCTACTCCGGTGATACAACATGACACTTTTTTAAACTCTCCTAAACTCTTCTAAACTCGCAAATTAGGTCCCCGCAGTGGGACAGGCCCTTAAGCCTGTGCCCTCTAGTTTTTGAATCCTCTACCCTGGGAAAAAGAATATGAGTTCCAGTTAAGTCTTTTGTTTGTTTCACTTGATTGATTAATTCATTGATACTTTATTATCACATGTGACATCACAGTGAAATTCTTTGTTTTGTATAACATACACAAGGTATGCAAAGAGTCGCCATGTATAGAGCGCTGACAAAGTTATAAGTGTTCAAAGTAGTCCCCAATGATCCATAATTCTTATATATATGGAATTATATTTAAACGGTTGGAATAATTTACATGGCCTTTCATTTTATTTAGAGATATAGCATGGAGGCAGGTCCTTCGGCTCGCCGAATCTATGCCAAACATTGACCACCCGTTCACACTAGTTCCATGTAATCCCACTTTCCTGCACACTCCTTACACACTAGGACACCACAAACAGGGTGGCACAGTGGCACAGTGGTAGGGTTGCTGCCTTACAGCAGGAGAGACCTGGGTTCAATCCTGACTAAGGATGCTGTCGGTAGAGTTTGTACGCTCTCCCTGTGACCACGTGGGTTATCGCCATGTTCTCAGATTTCCACCCACACGCCAAAGACATACGGGTTTGTTGGATAATTGGCTTCTGTAAATTGTCCCTAGTGAGTAGGATAGAAGTAGTGTACGGGAATCGCTGGTCGGCATGGACTCAGTGGGCTGAAGGGTCTGTTTTGCTTGCTGTGTCTCTAAATTTAAATTGGTTGGTGTATTTCCTATATTACAACTCTGACTAAATTTCAAAAATGCTACCTTGTTTTATTGTTAGCGATACAGCATGGGAACAGGCCCAACGAGTCCGCGCCAACCAGCGATCCCCACACACTAACACTATCCTACACATTAGAGATCATTTACAATTTTACCAGCACTAATTAGTCTACAAACCTGTACTTCTTTGGAGTGTGAGAGGAAACTGGAGATCCCGGAGAAAACACGCACATGTCACGGGGAGAACTTACAAATTCCTTATAGATATCACACCTGTAGTCAGGATTGAACCCGGGTCTCCGGTGGTGTAAGGCAGCAACTCTACCGCTGTGTCACAATGCTTCCCTAATTATACTCTGTTTGTAAAATATATTTGGACCTCTTGAAGTTACGAAAATCATTGTATAAAGGCAAGCTTCTTTATTGAGTACATTTTTCTTTTAAGTTTTAAAACTAAATCGAATCATATTGAGGACTAATTCAGCTTCTTTATAACCCTTGAGGAACTCATACCTAACTGATGAGACTAGCTGAAGTCATATTGAAACCTTCTCCTGAACAGTTAGCAGCTGGGTTGGTTGAGACATATTTTCAATTAACTCCAAAGTAATGGTCAGGCCTCGGAGAGTATTTGACCTGGATCCAGATGTCTCATCCTATTGCTGGGCCATGCTGTGACTCTGGTTAATTTTGTGGTGAGCAATGTAAACTATGATCTGCAAAGTTGTTTTTCAATAATGTCCCCTGTCGTGCCAACCTAGAAACCCAAGAAGCAAACACAGGATGTGGGAGACACAAGTAACACGCAACCTGATCTGCATGATTTGTGAGTACAGTGTCATCTGTAAATGTAGTGAGCAATCCTTCTTATTAATCTCAATGGTGGCGAACTAACTTACACTCGACAAGTGGCAGAGTGCAGCTCAGCAATGCGATGCCTCCACAGTTTCAGTAAATGTGGTTCACTGTGCAGTGGACAGAGAGGTGGACTAGTGTGTGGACTAGTATCTGTCACTAAAAGAGACATTGAATGCTGTGGATCACATGCTGGGTGGTGACATGTAGATGTATACAATACAAATAGCTTTCCGTAACTGAAATAGAAAAAGAAAACTATCAATATAATAGAAATATGTTTATTGTAAGTTTCTGGACACAAGGAGCTGAAGATGCTGGTTTACAAAAATTCTCACACATGTTGGAGTAGTTTTAGTTTAGAGATACAGCATGGAAACAGGTCCTTCGGCCAAACCAGTCAATGCCAACCATCGACCACATGTATGAGAAATTTGCAAACTCTACACAGACAACACCCAAGGTTAGGATCAAACCTGGATTTCTGGTGCTGTAAGATAGCAGCTCTGCCACTGCGCCAGTGTGTTACCCAACTGAGTGGGTCAGGCTGAATCTCTGGAGAACATGGATATGTGATGTTTGGGTTGAGACCCTTGAGCAGACTGAAGAAGTGTCCCTACCAGAAATGTCACCTATGCACGTCCTCCAGAGATGCTACCTGTCCTGCCGAGTTACTCCAGCTCTTATTATAAGAAGGTAGACAAAAATACTGGAGAAACTCAGCGGGTGAGGCAGCATCTATGGAGCGAAGGAATAGGTGACGTTTCGGGTCGAGACGTCTGAAACATCAGTCTGAAGAAGGGTCTCGACCCGAAACATCACTTATTCCTTTGCTCCATAGATGCTGCCTCACCCGCTGAGTTTCTCCAGCATTTTTGTCTACCTTCGATTCTTCCAGCATCTGCAGTTCTTTCTTAACCAGCACTTATTATTGTAAGTTTCTAAACTGATTTAGCTGACTGATCAGTTATGATCTTATTAAAGGGCGTTGCACGCAAGGGACAAAATAGGCTACTTCCTCATCTATTTCTTAAAATCAAAATATAAACAGAAAATGCTGGAAATGCTCATCAGATCAGACAGCATCTGTGGAGAAGGAAACAGAGTTAACATTCCAAAATATTAAACCAATTATTCCACGATGTGAAACTGTTTAAATTAAAACAATGTCTAACCTAAATTAAAATAGTCTAATCCTGGTCCGTGTGAAATTCCGCACATTCTTGCTTTGCTTTAGAAAAGTCTCACCTGGTACTTTTCTTAGATATGTGATGTGATAACTTAACCAAAGCATCCGTTTGAAGCAATTCACATCACGCATTGTGGTTTGATGGTTCGATGGTGCTTTACTGTCACATTTACCTAGGTGCAGTGAAATTCCTTTTTTGCATATAGCTCAATAAAATTCTTACTATACAAAGGCTCAATCATAGTTAAGTACACAAGTCTAGGAATAGTGGATTACAAGATTCACACAATGTACACAAGATTCAAGTCCACATATGTTAAAAATGTTTTGTTTAGATTAGTATTGTCAAGTGTACTGAGGTACTGTTAAAAGCTATTTGTTGTGTGCTAACCTATCAGCGGAAAGGCTATACATGATTGTAATTGAGCCATCCACAGTGTACAGATAAATAAAGGGAATAACATTCAGTGCGAGATAAAGTCCAGTAAAGTCCGATTAAAGATAGTCCGAGGGTCTCCAATGATAGTAGCTCAGGAACATTCTCTAGTTGTTGATAGGACGGTTCAGTTGCCTGAGAACAGCTGGGAAGTAAATGTTTGTGGAATCTGGTCTTAACTTGGCCAAAAGGGCCAGTTGGTCTGGCGGCGGCACTGGGTCGGAGTTCAGGGCTCGGCCTGGCCTGGTGATATCGCAGCCCCCCCCACTGCTGCTCCACCACTCTGAGCCTCTGCAGGTTGCGCCCAGTCGAGAGAAATATAACAAAGCATGTCGCAGTCACTTTTATGGAAACCTTTAAGAAATATTACTCAGTGATATTCGCTAGCCTTTCAATAGTGAGAATTCCATAATGTGAAATTAAAAAAACATATATATATATATATATATATATATATATATATATATATATATATATATATATAGGAGACTGAAAAAGGGTCCTGACCAAAACTATCCATATTCTATCACCTATCTATATTCTCCAGAGGCATTGCCTGAACAACAAAGTTATTCCAACACCGTGTGTCTTTTTTTTATGTAGGTTTCTCTATGATTTAGCATGGAGATTTAAGCATGATGACAAATTTTTGAATTCATACCCTTTTTTTAAGTACCTAATTAAAGCATTACATTTGGCTTTATTTAAGGTATATTAAATTTGAATTAGTCAAACAAAATAACTTAAAATACTTGAGAATCCTTAAAAAAAGCCGTTCGAAAAAAGCTGGGGATAATCATTTCTCACAAGCCATGTTGTATTTGCCATCTGCCCCAAGATCAATAACTCTAAATTTATAACAAAGTGTGCAAATATATGAATTATTCAAAATAAAAATCTCAACAAGTATACATCCAATCCTTCAATAGCACAACATTCCTCCATGGTTAAGTAAGTAAGTAAGTAAGTAAGTAAGTTTATTAGCCAAGTATTCACATACAAGGAATTTGCCTTGGTGCTCCACCCACAAGTAACAACATGGCATACAGTGACAGTTACGAATGACTCTGAAAACACTAAACATTAATAATAATGAAAAACTTTAATGATAAAACACCATTGATCAAGCATGTGAACCAACAAAATACCAGATCAAAGGGAGGCTACAGATTTTGGGCTGTTGAGTAGAGCAACTACACGTGGATAAAAACTGTTTTTATGTCTGGCTGTGGCAGCTTTGACAGTCTGGAGTCACCTTCCAGAGGGAAGTGATTCAAAGAGTTTGTGGCCAGGGTGAGAGGGGTCAGAGATGATCTTGCCCGCTTGCTTCCTGGCCCTTGCAGTGTACAGTTCATCAATGGAGGGAAGGTTGCAGCCAATAACCTTCTCTGCTTATCTCTTCCCTATCCAAGTTTAAATTTAACTGATTTCTTGTCCATTATCTGACATCGTCCTCTGGATCTTTGGTCCTAAGACCTCACTGCCTCTGATTGTAGTTAACCCCCATAAGACTTTTCTCTAGATTCTGTTGTGCGTACTGTCGGCTTGGACATAGTTTAGCCTTATTATTGTCACATGTACCAAAGTAGAATGAAAAGCATTGGTTTGTGTGCCATCCGAATAAATCAGTTACATGTATACCAAACGCAAGTACAAAGAGAAAAATATCTGTGTGCAGGATATAGTTTCTCAGCATTGTCACGGAACAGTTCCAGGAAAAAGGGGAAGAAGCTGTTCCTCAGTCAAACTTCCATGTCTTCTGCCTGAAGGGAGCGGGAAAAAGGTTTTTACCAGGGTGGGACCTGATTATGTTGAAACAAGACACAAAATGCTGGAGTAACTCAGTGGGTCAGGCAGCATCTCTGGAGAATATGGATAGGTAATGTTTTGGGTCAGGACCCTTCTTCAGACTAAAGAGTCTGAAGAAAGTTTCCAACCCAAAATGTCACCCATCCAGAGATGTTCTCCAGAGATGTTGCCTGACCCGCTGTTATTCCAGCACTTTGTGGCTTTTTTGTAAGCCAGTGTCTGCAGTTCCTTGTTTCTACATCTCCGTGATTATGTTGGCTGCTTTCCTGAGGGTGCATGGAGTGCAGATGGAGTCAATGGTGGAGAGTCTGGTCTGTGATGGACTGGACTGCATCCACTACTCACTGCAACTTGGGCAACAGATGTACCCTGATGTATGGGATGCAATAAAAAGATTCTTCAAAATATTTAAAGCAATTACACAAAATTAGATCTAAATAGTGTCATTCAATAGGCTTGTAATGTAATAAAAGTCGTAAAAGGCTATTTTTACAGCATGTTTAATCATTATAAAAATTAAAATGTTTGTCAGTGTATTTATTGTTTTCTTTCTATTTATAAACAACTGGTGCCAGATATTGGTGCTTGTTCCTGTAATGAATAAACACAACTAAACTAAACATATTTTAAAAAGATTTTGCATACTCCAGTAAAAACAAATTTTGGCTTTAAGAAGTAAACAGTTATGTCCTAAATTTTAAATCAGGCATCATTGGATTTTCAACTTTTTGGTACATTCAGTTTCTTGCATTACAGTTTCTTGCCACATTTCTAAGTAATGGTGTTTTTAGTTTAGTTTAGTTTAGAGATACAGCTTGGAAATGGGCCCTTTGGCCTACCGAGTCTGCACCGACCAGCGATCCACGCACACTAACACTATCCTACACACACTAGGGATAATTTACATTTATACCAAGCCACTTTACCTACTAACCTGTGTGTTTTTAGAGCGTGGGAGCAAGCTGAAGATCTTCGAGAAAACCCATGCAGTCATGGGGAGAACGTACTAGCTCTGTACAGGCAGCACCAGTATGGAACGCGGGTCTCAAGCGCTCTAAGGCAGCAACTCTACCACTGCACCTGTTTTATTAAACATTAAAAAATTATTACACTTATGGAAATGATCTTTCTAAAATCCATGCAAGCAGTGCCATGGAACATATTGTATGATCGAGTACAAGAGAATTAAAGGTGAAGAGTGTTTTACTATCATATGTACCGGCAATAGAACAATTAAATTCTTACTTGCAGCAGCATAACAGGTCTATCACTCAATATACTGGGATAATAGATAATAAACAACATGAAAACAATCAATAACTCCACCACCAGTGCAAAAAATTGCTTGAAATCCTTAAGTGTAACCAAAGACAGTCCATAGTTTATAGCTCAGTGTTGTGGAGTGTTGAATCTGATGGTTGTTGGGAAGAAGCTGTTCTTGAACCTGGTGGTCATGGTAGAGGGTCAAAGGAGGGCCTCGATCTGAAATGTCACCTATCAGTGTTATCCAAAGAAGCAGCCTGACCTGCTGAGTGTTGACCTCCAACACGTTGTGTCCTGGTGGTCTCGGTTTTCATATTCCTATACCTTCTTCCCAATGCAGAGGAGGTCCCGTTCACAAGAGGAACTTAAGGTGGCCTTGAACTTTGTCAACATCCATAATGGACAACTTGAGGGTCATGGGCTACTAAATGGATTTACATGAGGTAGATCCGTTCCCGGGCGTCCTCTGGCATTATGTTGGCTGCTGAAGATTAGCGGTGGGGAGCCAAGGGGTCCCGCAAACGTTGGTCGATCGTTGGGTAAGTTTGCTCAGAGCCCATAAATGGAGCTGATGGGTACAGTTAAGCTGAAAGGCCACAGCTGTTGATCAGTCTGGGTGTCATGGTAGACACAAAGTGCTGGAGTAACTCAGCAAGTCAAGCAACGTCTCTGGAGAAAAAGGATGGGTGATGTTTTGGGTCAGGACCCTTCTTTGGACTGATAGTAGAGGGGAGGAAACTGGAGGTAATGTTTCTTACCCCTTTTAACTTTTCTTACTGTTTTTCTCCAGAGATGCCGCCTAACCCGCTGAGTTACTCCAACACTTTGTGTCTATCTTCGGTACAGTATATACCAGTATCTGCCTTCTACACATTGGTGTTGGTCATGGGTGGGGTTCAGTAGTCTGGGGGCAGGGCAGGGCAGTCAATTGAGGGAAGCGGATGCCTTATTTTAAAAAAAAGGAGGAAATTGGCAGGTCAGGCAGCATCTGTGGAAGGAAATGGGCAGATGATGTGTTGGATTGGGATCATTCTCAAACTGATGGAGTAAGGTCCCGACACCATTTCTGTTGCCTGCCCATGTCTCCTCCAACAGTTTGTCTTTTGCTCAGGGTTCCAGCGTCTGCAGTCTCTTGTGTCTCCGTTTGCCTTATCTAGTGTTCATTGGATCAGGGTTGAGAAGATCCTGGGCAGCACGGTGGTGCAGCGGTGAAGTTGGTGCCTTACTGTGCCAGAGACCTGGGTTCAATCATGACTACGGGTGCTGTCTGTATGGAGTTTGCACATTCCCCGGGATTTCCGATTTCCTCCCACACTCCAAAGATGTACTGGTTTGCAGGTTAATTGGCTTGGTATCATTGTAAATTGTCCCTATTGTGTGTAAATAGTGTTAGTGTGCGGAGATCACTGGTCAGTGCAGACTCGTTACAAAGTACAAGCCAGCGATCCCTGCATAGTACCACTATCCTACACACACTAGGGACAATTTTTTTTTAAATTTACCAAGCCAATTTACCTACATATCCGTACGTCTTTGGAGTGTGGGAGGAAATCGAAGATCTTGGAGTGAACCCACGCGGTCACAGGGAGAACATACAGACTCCGTACAGACACCACCTGTAGTCAAGATCGAAGCCTGCAAGCGCTGTAAGGCAGCAAAACTACCTCTGCGCCAACGTGCCACCCAGTTCTTGTACAACTGATTATTTTTTATCAGCAACTTTTATGACTCATAATTGCCAACAAACTCAGGTTTATCAGGATTTGTTGAGCAACGTTTCATAAAGTGTAATTAGAATCACATTTAATAAATTTAATGATTTCAAATTATCTCAAGATAATCATTCTGGTGGCAATGTTCCCAAATTAGCATATACAGACCCTATAATGTTGTCTACTTCATTTCAGTCTTCATTTCTGCTTTTCAATCCAAAGATGGTTATAGAAACCAATGTAGCCAAAGTATCAATGATAAATTAAGTCATCAATTGGCGGAAGTGTAGAACGTGTGACATTGGGCTCGGAGGGGTGGCACGGTGGCGCAGCGATAAAGTTGCTGCCTTACAGCGCCAGAGACCCGGGTTCGATCCTGGCTACGGGTGCTGTGTGTACGGACTTTGTACGTTCTCCCTGTGACTACATGGCTTTTTCCTGGGTGCTCCTGTTCCCTCCCACACTCCAAAGACGTACAGGTTTGTAGGTTAATTGGCTTTAGTAAAGATAGTAAATTGTCCCTAGTGTGTAGGATAGTGTTAGTGTACGGAGATCGCTGGTTGGCACGGGCTTGGTGGACCGAAGTGCCTGTTTCCACCCTGTATCTCTAAATTAAACTAAACTAGACCTGTTGAAGTGTGGGCGTAGGGTTACAAAATGAAGGCCTCTGCTGAGGACTGAATCTTCTGCATTTGGGCTCAGTACTCGGAAACCATCAACCACAGTACTTGTTTTACCTCCAGGCTAAAGGTAAGAAACAAGTTCACACCATAGGTATAAAAGTGTCTTCTCTGAGCCTGTTGTTAGATTTTCCATTAAAAAAACAGGTAAATAAAACTGTGAAGGATGTGGAAGTACAAAACAATTTTATCCATAATCCATCAAACTAAATGGTTGAGCAGACCGGGGCATGGAGAAATTAATTGATCACAGTCTTTTTTCCCAGAGCAGAGGATTCTAAAACTAGAGGGCATAGGCCTAAAGTGAGAGGGAAAACATTTAAGAGGAAGACAAGGACAATTTTTAACACAGAGGGTAGTTCGTATCGAGAATGAGATGCTAGAGTATGTATAGAAACAGATGCAATTGTGATTGTAAAAGCTGTTTGGACAAATGTATGGATTCAAGGGGTTTAGAGGGCTATGGGCCAAATGCAGGCAAATAGGACTAGCCCAATCTGCTAACCTGGTCGACATGGACAGGGTGGGCAAAGGACCCTGTGGTGTGGATCAATGACTCAATGAGGGCTGAAGGTCCGAATATTGTTCCTCAAGTTCTAATGATTTTCTCGGCCAAATCTCTTCCCTGATGTTGCCATCCAGGACCCAAACGTTATTAATTGGATCCAATAAATGCATATGAGTTCATGGTCTTGATTGGCACACATTTGAATGTAGTAAAAAAATGTGCTCGATACTGTACCTCGATAAGACTTTGGTGAGGCCACAGATAATCACAAAAAGCTGGAGTAACTCAGCGGGACAGACAGTATCCCTGAAGGAATGGGTGACGATTCTTCTTCCGACTGAAAGTCAGGGGAAAGGGAAATGAGAGATATAGACGATGACGTAGAAAGATATAGAATAATGAATGAAAGATATGCAAAAAAGTAACGATGATAAAGGAAACAGGCCATTGTTAGCTGTTTGTGGGATGAAAACGAGAAGCTGGTTTTGACTTAGGTGGGGGAGGGATGGAGAGAAAAGGAATGCCGGGGTTACTTGAAGTTAGAGAAAGCAATATTCATATCACTGGGCTGTAAGCTGCCCAAGCGAAATATGAGATGCTGTTCCTCCAATTTGCGTTTAGCCTCAGTCTGACAATGGAGGAGACCTAGGACAGATAAGGCAATGTGGGAATGGGCAGGAGAATTAAAGTGTTTAGCAGCAGACACATTTGGAGTCATAGAGTCATAGAATTATGATTGGCATTGATAGAGTAGACCGTTTTCCCTAGGATGGAAATATCAAAGGTTAGACAACATCACTTTAAGGTGAGAGGGGATTTGCAGGGCAAGCTTTTTACATTGAGAGTGGTGGATGCCTGGAACAGTGGTCATGTAAGCAGTTACAATATTGGCATTTAAAAGGCTTTTAGACTGGCGTACAGATATGCTGTGAATGGAGGGATATGGGGCATGTGCAGGCAAATAAGATTGGTTTACCTTGGCATCATATTTGGCACAGCATTATGGGCCGAAGGGTCTGTACTTTACGCTCCATGTGCCTTTAATTGCAGACACAGCAGTAGATAAAAGGTAATACAGGAGATGAAAAACTATATTCTCTAATAACTTTTATTGGAAACATATCTCTTGCCTGTAGAGATGAAATAGCAGGACAAGAGAGTTACAGTGAAAAGCAAAATCAGCACTCACTATTTGTTGAGCAGAGCCAATTTTGTGTAGGTCTCAATTCTATTGCTTGAAATGTCAAGCAGTTGATACGGCAGGTGAATGATCCAGTTAGAAGGTCGAAGGTCTTGACCAAATTGAATCAATTACATGGTGACACTGTTGCAAGAAATCTACCTGACTGATTCTGAAAAGTCTACATTATGGCAAGGGTAGTCGGGGCAAAGGAGTGGTCCCTCGTGTCTGAAAGCACTTCTCAATGAAAGCTTCAGGGAAAGTTATATTTTAAAATATATGAATGCCGGTAACATTATAAAGAGTGAACATTCGCAATGTGTCATCCAACGTTTTAATCTTCAAGAAATCTAAGAAGCAGGTTAAAAAGAAAAGTTCCCAAAGCATTAAACTATCTTTTCTGAATTTAAATTCAAACCTGTTTATTTCTGCTGCTTCAGTTCCATCTGCAAAGAAAGTCATTGCTATTTTGACATAATGAGTAATCAGCGTTGCAATTTCAATTCGACCATGCGAGGAATGTTACAGCGGTTTTGCGGAAAATATTTACCTCATATTTAAACACAGCCAATTGCAAGCACAAGTCTTTCCAGTTAAGTCATAATATATACTTATTCATATTTTTGGTGTGGCTGTATTTATGTGGCAAATCCGAACGTTGGCGTATTTGTGAGTAAAGTGAAAAAGATGCTTAACCGTCCCTTCATATTTTTTAGAGTTATTTTTTGAAAACCCTCTGCATCTGACTTTGCAGGGTGTGTTGGACCCATCGTAATGAAGGTAATCCCAGGATTGCTGGCAGATCAGAGAGCACAATGCATCTCCGTATAGAAGCTTCCATTCTGTTTTACAACAAAGCACATGCTTCACTTCACAGACCCCAAGTTCTGGGCCATTTTTCTTTCAGTTTCGGTCTCTCAGTAATGAGACTGCCCTGTAATTTGTGGAAATAGTATAATTGGAGACCTTTGACTCTCCTCTATGGTCACACTCCTTTTATCAGCTTCCCATCAGTAATTGCCTAATTAAATGTTTCCTTCTGGTGAACAGATCTGTTTTACGTTGCAGTCATATTTAATAACAACAGGTATACTAAAATAAAAATTACAGATATGCTCAAGTGAAAATAAGTGGAGGATTTTATTGTCTGAATATAAAAATAATATAGGGAATAAGTGCACTAAACTCATCGTTTAGAGATTATCGCTGTTGCTCTACTATTTTATGACGTTATTTAAAGATTGCACAGCAAATTACAATCCAAAATGCAGTTCACTCCCACAGTCTTCATTTGAAGAATAATATTGTAAAAGTAAGCTTCATTTAGGCAGAAAAGGGAGAATAAAATATAATTCATCTTTTGTAGCTATTTTTGTAACCCCGGGAAGCAATTATATTCATATTAGGTTTACTTATTTATTCCCGTTTTACAATAAACCCACACAAGCAAAGGCATCCTAAAAACAGTGAACCAAGAGAGGTTGTTCAAGCTTAATAATGGGTCTGTCCCACTTAGGCGATTTTTCAGGCGACTGCCGGTGACTGTCAAGTTGCCGGCAGTCGCCTGAAAAACCGGCAACTGGAACGGCGACTGTCAGAGTGGAACACACACAACACACATCGCTTCCTTCACCAGCCTGTTACGCAGGCAGGGGACAGGGCAAACGGGGGGAGTGCTGTCTGAGTGAAATTCACATGGTGCAAAGCCAATGTGATACAAACACACACCACGATGAACATAGAAACATAGAAACATAGAAAATAGGTGCAGGAGGGCCGTTCGGCCCTTCGAGCCTGCACCACCATTCAATATGATCATGGCTGATCATCCAACTCAGTATCCTGTACCTGCCTTCTCTCCATACCCCCGATCCCTTTAGCCACAAGGGCCACATCTAACTCCCTCTTAAATATAGCCAATTAAGTGGCCTCAACTACCTTCTGTGGCAGAGAATTCCAGAGACTCACCACTCTCTGTGTGAAAAATGTTTTCCCCATCTCTTTCTTACAGTTTGGCTTTCTTCCCAACCCATTGTCCAAGCGCTTTTGATTGCAACATGCGCCTTAATTTAGTTCAACAAAGAAACTGACAAGTTGATAAAGAACTGTGACCCCTTGTTCTGGACCTCCCCAACATCGGGAACAATCTTCCTGCATCTAGCCTATCCAACCCCTTAAGAAGTTTCTATAAGTTCCTTCCTCAGTCTTCTAAATTCTAGCGAGTACAAGCCAAGTCTATCCAGTCTTTCCTCATATGAAAGTCCTGACATCCCAGGAATCAGTCTGGTGAACCTTCTCTGTACCCCCTCTATGGCAAAAATGTCTTTTCTCAGATTTGGAGACCAAAACTGTACGCAATACTCCAGGTGTGGTCTCACCAAAACCCTGTACAACTACAGTAGAACCTCCCTGCTCCTATACTCAAATCCTTTCGCTATGAATACTAACATACCATTTGCCTTCTTCACTACCTGCTGCACCTGCATGCCTTCTTTCAATGACTGGTGTACCATGACACCCAGGCCACCATTAAGATAATAATCTACCCTCCTGTTTTTGCCACCGAAGTGGATAACCTCACATTTAATCACATTATACTGCATCTGCCATGCATTTGCCCACTCACCCAGCCTATCCAAGTCACCTTGCAGCCTCCTAGCATCCTCCTCACACCTAACACTACCCCCCAGCTTAGTGTCATCCGCAAACTTGGAGATGTTGCATTCAATTCCCTCGTCCAAATCATTAATATATATTGTAAAATAGCTGGGGTCCCAGCACTGAGCCTTGCGGTACCCCACTAGTCACTGCCTGCCATTCTGAAAAGGACCCGTTTACTCCTACCCTTTGCTTCCTGTCTGCCAGCCAGTTCTCTATCCACATCAATACTGAACCCCCAATACCGTGTGCTTTAAGTTTGTATACTAATCTCTTATGTGGGACCTTGTCGAAAGCCTTCTGAAAGTCTAGATATAACACATCCACTGGTTCTCCCTTATCCATTCTGCTAGTTACATCCTCAAAAAATTCTGTAAGATTCGTCAGACATGATTTACCTTTCGTAAATCCATGCTGACTTTGTCTAATGATTTCACCACTTTCCAAATGTACTGCTATCCCATCTTTAATAACTGACTCTAGCAGTTTCCCCACTACCGATGTTAGACTAACTGGTCTGTATTTCCCCGTTTTCTCTCGCCCTCCTTTTTAATAAGTGGGGTTACATTAGCTACCCTCCAATCCTCAGGAACTACTCCAGAATCTAAGGAGTTTTGAAAAATTATCATGTGACTAACATATGTCACCATCGTAGAGTAGCAACTTGAATTTGAGCATGCAGAATATGTATATTCGCTCAAAACCCCTTACTCATGGGTGCATTTAGTGTACATATTTAGTTGACACCAACAACTGAGGAATTGGTAACTCATGCAATCTTCACTACCTTTGAGTAGGTGATGGTATTTGGAACTTCTCATCATAGAGTTCTAAACATCAGTTCATAATAACTGAATTCAACCGACCACACTACTGTAGCGAGTTTCAAGTTCAAGTTCAATGAGTTATTGTCATGTTCAGCAATGCTGAATACTGTTTCTTCATCATTGTGGCTGAAGTAGCCTCAGTTGACAATAGCACAAGGAAGTTAGCAATGATCTAATTGCTACTTACACAATATCAGTTCCTTGATTTGCTCAGCTGCAACACAGCTGCTATATTGCCAATTACTCTTAATGAAAATAACTCCGTTTTGTAACAGATTGCTATAACTCCAATCTCTTTCCACAAGGCGGAGACAAGGCTAATAATAATTAAAGATAAATCCCAATGACCAACAAACAGTTTACCCCACACAACAAAGCTTTACTATTATAACACAGTTAAATTGTCTTTGATTACCTTTGTAATAGGATTTGTATAACATGTATCTCTTACCTTATGAATCTGTTGTAGTCAGGAATAAGTTTTTACATTCGGAAAGTTCATATCCCGATACTCACCATTCTTCATAATAACATGCCAATCCTGCCTTATTGCATGGGTGGTTTGCATGAGAACATCTGCCCAATTTCCAAACCCTGGCCATAATCCAAACTTACTTGGAATGCTCCGGCTGTGCCTCAACCAAATATTTTTACCCTTTGTGTGTTGTACAAACAAATGTAAATATTAACAACTTGTGAACGGTGCAATACCCAAATTTTGGAAGTGCTACACCCATTTGGTTGAGCATGATTGGAAGGTGCATGGAATTTCTGAGCTATCATGCTGCCCCCAGCTCCAGTGAACCGCTACTGCCAATGAGCGCCTGGGGCGCGTTCTGAACGATGACTTTTGCCCGTCATTGGCCGAATTAATTAGTCTGCCAGGCTTCTTCCACTGTAAAATAGACCTACCTGAATAACTGATTCAGCGGCTGGCTCTCACATCCCCCTGTTGGCGTTGTTCACTGCCAGCTTGAGTATGTTCTATTGACATTTTTAGAGCCTGGAGTCATCTTGACATTTTGCTCTTCCCTCCTCAGAGAGGGTGATTCGTAGGCAACTCTAACAGGCGCTGCCGCAGGCCGTAGGATACAAATACTGATACAAACCCATTGGCCTTAACCCAATAGAATATTTTACTGGGATGGCAACTTTATTGTCAGGAAAGGTACCTCTGACATATGCCCTTCATCCCTTTGGGTATGCCCCACGGCCATACCTTGAGACTCAGTGTCAGCAGGATACTGACCCATCTTGGTCTCTGCCTCCGAGGCCTTTGCAGAACTGTATACAACAGTTGCTGTATTTAGGATAGTCGTTTCAACGCACTATCCAGCCCCGGTGAGGGATTCATCCCCTGACTCCGTGGGCCTTGCTCTCTAGCCCCGGTGGAGAATCATCTCCCGACTCCATGGGCGAGCAGTATGTGTGAATTTGAGCAATGGCGCCACCTTAATAAAAGACGGCACTTTTTGACCTGAAGCAGCCCTGCATCAGGCGCTGCTGGCACAGCTCTCCCGTAGGCCGGCACTTCACACATGAAGCAGCCCTGTCAGGCGCTGCTGGCTCGGCTCTCCCATAGGCCGGTAAATCACAAATGAAACAGCCCTGTATCAGGTGCTGTTGGCACGTCTCTCCCATAGGCCGGCACTATCATATATATCACCCATAGGCCCGCACATTTTACACATGAAGCAGCCATGTCAGGCGCTGCTGGCGCAGCCTGTCCCATAGGCCCGCACATTTTACCACATCTGTCACGCGGCCTGTCCCACAGGCCCACACTATTGCTGTGTAAGCTCACTAAATCAACATTTAGTGCACAGCTTTACCTGTGAAGGGTAAACAATTATAACATTGTCAGAAATATAACAATAACTTTTTACTTTGCCTTTAGCTTTTACTTAAAGAAAAAACACTATAAAATACATACTTTTTTATTATAAGGAGAAACGCTTTATAGCCGACTCACCTGAGTCCAAATAGGACTGAATGAGTCCCAGTAATTTCTTGACTCGGGACCAACATCTGTGAGCCACTGACCCCACTGTCAGTGGCTCCAGCGTTGCTTCCTTGCCATTCCAACAGCATCCCACAGGCTGGGAGCCGCTGACCCCCCTGTCAGCGACTCTGCGTAAATTTCTTGCCGTTTTTACGGCATCACTGCAGGCTGGGACTGCACTGTTAGCGGCTCCTTATCTCGCAACCCGATCAATTTTGCCGGTTTATCCGCATTTGCGGTCGGAAAGGAATTTCCCCACAGTCCATAACCGGCAACTTGTCGGGCTGCTAAACTGGCAAAAAAAACCTCTGTAAAAATAGGCTCCTGCCTAAAAACCCCTGGTAAGTAAAAAAACAAACTTACTTTTTAAGTTTAACTTACCACCGGTAAGAGCTCTGTCCTGCCAGACTGTTGCTTGCGCCAATGCGGCTGACATACTGGTGCTCATGCGGCCTGGCGGGCCTTCTTCATGGAATCACTCACGTGACTCCGAAGTAAAATCATTCATTGAGAAGTATCATAATTAACATAAAGACCTTTATTTGGAGGAGGGGCTGTAGGAGGGAGATCATTATGGGTTAGTGATGAATCATTAAGTTCATGACCACAGATGCCATGGTTAATACTACATCTTGCAATATTACACTTTTGGTATTTTGATGCCCTCGCTTATAAACAATGGAGGAATTCTGCAGCAGAGAGGAAAACCATTCTCTTTCTCACCTTGGTGCTGAGTTAGCAAATAAGCACGGCGGTGCAGCGATAGAGTTGCTGCCTTACAGCGCCACAGACTAGGGCTCGATCCTGGCCAAATCAATGGATATTTCTAAGGCAGAGATTGATCGAATCTTGATTAGTACGGGTGTCAGGTGTTATGGGAAGAAGGAAGGAGAAAGGGGTTGAGAGGGAAAGATAGATCAGCCATGATTGAATGACGGAGTAGACTTGAAGGGCCAAATGGCCTAACTCTGCTCCTATCGCTTATGAACTTATGAAATCAGTGGAACTAAGTGATCCAGAAGAAGAGAATAAGATACTGTTGCTAAGAAATCATTTTCTAAAGTGTTCATGTATGAGTGTGCAAACAGTCTACTTCACTGAGAACATGAACTCCAATAACACAGCCATTTGCAAAAAAAAAAAAATAAAACCCACTGTGCATAGTCAAGGTTACTCAAGACTGTTTTAATGTCTTATGTACCAATGATGGAACAATGGATTTCTTACTTGCTGCAGCCGAACAGGAACATTAACACAATATAACACGGATAAATAGATAATAATCAATGGTAAGATAACTTAATAACAGTAATACTAGGTAATCATAATAGTACAACCAAAGACACAGTGCGTAGAATAGCATAGTTGCTAGTCAGTGTTGTGAAGTATTCAAGAGCTGATGGTTACTGGGAAGAAGGTGCTCATGAACTTGGTGCTCAAGGTTTTCAGGCTCAAGTACCTTTATCTCAATGATAGTGGCGAAATGTGAGCAAGGCCAGGATGGTGTGGGTCTTTGATAATATTGGCTGCCTTTTAGAGGTGATGGAAATTGTGAGACAGAATGATAATATACAACCATGCCTGGGAATTAAGGTTTGACTTGAAAAACAACCAATAGCTCTGTCACCTCGACAGCCCCAGCCGCTAACTTGACACTGAGATGAACTATGGAGATACTGCTAGATTGTTCAAAATGATGTATTTCTGAAATGCTGAATTAATAAGCTTAATCGGCACACTAAAATGGACTATTTGTAGAAGAATCAAAGATTTCTCCAATCATTAAAGGTAAATATTTTGCCCCTTAATTCCAACCAAGGAGAACAGATCACCGCCATCACTATCTATGGGACCAGCAATCTATAAGTTCCGTGCCTGAATTAATTAGATCCATCCAACCAGTTATCAATTTAGTTTAGTTTAGAGCTACAGTGTGAAACTGGCCCTTCGACCCACTGAGTCCGCACCAATCAGTTCTACACCATACACCAGTTCTATCCTACACAATAGGGACAATTTACAGAAGCCAATTAAGTTCATAAGTTCACAAGTTATAGGAGCAGATTTTGGTCTATTGGCCCATCAAGTCTACTCCGCCATTCAATCATGGCTGATCTATCTTTCTCTCTCAAACCCAATTAACTTACAAACCTGCATGTTTTTGAGATGATGGAGGAAACCAGAGCACCCAGAAGGAAACCCATGTTGGAACATTGAGAATGTGCAAACTCTGTACAGACAGCACCCAAGGTCAGGATCGAACCCTCTCTGGCACTGTGAGGCAGAAATCCTAATTTGCTCACTTTAACAACTTGGCTAAAAATAAAGTTGTACACTATGGTAAAAGTGCAAAATGCCAATAAAATATTTCCATAAATGGGAAAGTAAAATCCTTGAGTCAGCTGAGCCCCATCTGTGGCCTCTTCCATGAAACTGAGGAGTGGTTGTTTGCAGCTACTGTGTACAGACAATGTTCAAGGAGGTTTTAAATCCTTTGTAGCTCTCAGCTGCTCCACATTCTTTGTTTCCTCTGCATGTGGGGAAAGATAGTGTATTTGAACTGTTCACAACTAAGAACTAAGGGACGGCAGTGGCGTAACAGTAGAGTTCCAGCCTCACAGTGGCAGAGACCCGGGTTTGATCCTGGCTCTGGGTGCTCTCTGTACGGAGTTTGCATGTTCTCCCTGTGACCGCGTGGGCTTTCTCCGGGTGCTCCGTTTTTTCCCCACACTCCAAAGATGTACAGGTTTGTAGGTTAATTGACTTTAGTAAGTAGTAAAAGTTGTCCCTAGTGTGTGTAGGTTAGCGCATGTGGTGATCGCTGGTCGACGTGGACACAGTGGGCTGAAGGGCCTGTTTCTGCGTTGTTTCCACCTATTGGACTTGAGTATTGCAGGGGTAGTTTAATATTATATTTCATGATTATTGGAAAATAGGCTTTGTGTAGACTTTCCAAACTTCAGCTCCAATTAGCGTTTGCTATCAAGATGAGGTTTCTTCCCCATGTTGTCTGATAAATACCATTCTCTTTCCACCAAACTCCAAATATTCATTGAGGCAGGAGTATCCTCAGATAGAAACATAGAAACATAGAAAATAGGTACAAGAGTAGGCCATTCGGCCCTTCGAGCCTGCACCGCCATTCAATATGATCATGGCTGATCATCCAACTCAGTATCGTGTACCTGCCTTCTCTCCATACCCCCTGATCCCTTTAGCCACAAGGGCCACATCTAACTCCCTCTTAAATATAGCCAATGAAATGGCCTCAACTACCTTCTGTGGCAGAGAATTCCAGAGACTCACCACTCTCTGTGTGAAAAATGTTTTTCTCATCTAGGTCCTAAAAGATGCTGGAATTTTGAGGAAAAAAAACATGAAGGAACTCAGTGGGTTAGGCATTTGTGGGGGGAATGAACAGATAACAGTTCATTTCAGATTTCAGATCAGGTGATATCATTAAACGTAAAGGTGAATTGTTTGCATTTTCTCTGTCATAGAGTCATACAGCGCAGAAACAGCCCCTTTGGCCCAACTGGTTCATGCCAACCAAAATGCCCAGTCTATGCTAGTCCCAATTGTCTGCATTTGGCCTATATTCCTCTAAATATTTCCTATCCATGTACCTGTCCAAATAGCTTTTAGATATTGTGATAGTACTTCCCTCAACTGTCTCCTCTGGCAGCTCATTCCAAATACCCACCACCCTCTGAGTGAAAAGGTTTCCCCTCAGGTTCCCTATTAAATCATCCTCCTCTCACCTTAAACTATGCTCTTGATTCCCCAACCCTGGGGAAATGATTCTCTGCATTGACCCTATCTATTCCCCTCATGATTTTATACACATCTAAATGATCACCTTCAGCCTCCTGAATTTATTTCCAACTTCTCCCACTAATACAGGTCTTTGAAGTCTGAGCAACATCCTCAATATCTTTGTTGCCTACTGGCATATCTCCTATAGCAGAAGAACTTAGCACAATACCTCAGGTATGGCTGCACCAACATCTTGTACAACTATATTTTCTTTCTTATCACCATTGCTTGCAATCAGAATATTGCCAGTAATGCCCAGATACCAATAAAATAATTAAAAATCTCAACTTGATGATTTACTACTTCTTTCCTATTTTTGAATAACTGATTATTTTTCTCTCGCTTTACAAGGATATTGCCAGGACTTGAGCTGTAGGGAAAGTGGACAGGGTTGGACTTTATTCCTTGAACCAATGGAGGCTGAGGGGTGATTTTATAAAGGTGTGTAAAATCTTGAGGGATTCTATAATAGAATTTAAAAGATACTTGAACAGGTGCATGGAAAGGAAAGGTTTAGAGGGATTGAGGCCAAACGTGGCCATTTGTGACTGACATTTAGATGGGATATCTTGCTCGTAATGGACAAAGTGGGACAAAGACACGGTTTCCACGCTGTATGACACTATTACTATACACAATTGATTTGAAATAGTTGAATGAGAAATATTCCAAGTACCTTTAGCTGCAATGTACACTTGAGAGATTGTGACTGTGCCACACTTCATTACAGACTTTTTGTAACCTCCTTTAACAAATTAAGCGATGAGCAAGAGGTTTAAAAAGGAAAATCAATTTCTTATGCTTCAAAGTGGCTCCCTTATATTACCTGCTTCAATAACATCAGCATCTTTAGAATTAAACCAGAATTAGCGACATTCTCAAGAATCAAAACTGGTCAATAATGAGACATTTTGTTTATGAGAGGAAAATGCTATTAACTATCCGATATAAAGATCTATGTGGCTTTCCCTACTGGCAGGAGTTAATAAAGATAATTTTCCTGTTACACATGGAGTTCCTGCTCGCTTTCTAAATAATGTATTAATGTAAGGACAGGCTGAAATCCTACTTATTTGTGCTAAATAAGAACAAATTTTGAGAGCCTGAATTTGATAGAGCTGTTAAAATGTTATGATGGGGAAAACAAACTAAAATCGCCAGATCAGTGCTTTGTTTGCAGACAAAAAGATACCAGTACGCATTTCAATTTAAAATTAAGTGACATTTAGCACCAATTTTTTTTCATTACTGTGCCCAACATTGGGGACATTTTAATGTAATATAATAACTGAAGTCTAACGTCCAAGGAAATAAATGTTCTAATCCATTCACCTACGCTATCCATTAGTTAAGCAACATTAACATATACGTGCCATGTTAAAGGTGCCGGTAGACCATCACAAAAGAAGAAGCACTGGGACGGGATAGAAGAAAGTGCTTAGTCCTGGGCATTGGGATACATGGGCATTGTTGGCAGAGTTGCCATTTACTCCCCATCCCTACCACCACTGAATATTTTGCGGGGTCACATCAAAGCATAGTTAGGAATCCAATGTATTGATGCGGAACTGTTGTCACTTTAATTTAGTTTAGTTTAGTTTAGAGATACAACATGGAAACAGGCCTTTCGGCCCACCGAGTCCTCCCCGACCGGCGATCCACGCACATTAACACTATCCAACACACGCTAGGGACAATTTTGCACTTACACCAAGCCAATGAACCTTCAAACCTGTGCGTCTTTGGAGTGTGGGAGGAATCCGAAGATCTCGGAGAAAGCCCACGCAGGGCAAGGGGAGAACATACAAACTCCGTACAGACAAGCACCCGTAGTCAGGATCAAACCCGGGTCTCTGGCGCTGTAAGGCAGTCGCTCTACCGCTGCACCACTGCACTTGTAGACTAAATGATTAGCTTTCTTTCCTAGATGTCATCAGCAAGCTTGCTGGGTTTATTTGACTTTTATCAGAACCTGTACTTTACATTGCATTTAGTATTTGGTGGTGATAATGGATTCAAATTCTCAAGTTACAGCGGTGCTTCTAGAATTAATTTCCTACTGAATTATTGACGTGGACTTCTAGATTACTAGCAATGCAACCACCATGTTGCTGTACTCGGTTAAGGAATGAAGGTCTGCATGTTTTTCGGAGTTGTTTTGCATCATTCCTGTAATTTGATCCAAATGCGCCCCCCTTGTACGCTTCACCAGTGCTTTTTTTGTGATGGGACGTGCCAGTGTGGAGTACCAGCATCTTTAAAAAGGTTAAATGTCATTAAGCCTGACAAGTAATCAGAGGAAATGTGCATGAAGAAACTGCAGATGCCAGTTTAAACTGAAGATAGACACACAATTCTGGAGTATTTCAGCGGGACGGGCAACATTTCTGAAGAAAAGGAATGGGTGACATTTCGGGTCAGGACCCATCTCCAGACTGATGTCAGAGAGGACGGAGATACAATGAAAAGGAATTGTGAAGGTGTGAAAACAGGGCAAAGGGAATGGAGATCAAGGAAAATGATCAGTGTTAGCTGGGAGAAGGAAACAACGAAACAGAGATAAAATGTAGTCTGAGACATTAAGACTGGTCGGTGAACTGGGAAAAGAGAGGGATGGAGAGAGAGGGAAATCAAGGGTTACTTGAAGTTAGAGAAGTCAAAGTAATCAGAGGATACAGTTGAGGGGAGGTTTTTTGATAGGTAGATAGTTGGACAAAGGCCAGAGATGAAAAGACAGGTGCGAGACAAAAGGACTGATGAGTTGCAAATTGTGAACATTTGACCCATTGAATTGTGAAGCTAGAGGAAGGAATGTTGGTAGAAGAGGAGGGGGAAGGGGAGATAACAATGAGTGGCCTAGTGGGGTATAGGAGAGTAGGGGAATCGAAAAACAGTGGACATAGGTTTAAGCTGAGAGGGGAAAGATATAATAAGAACCTGAGGGGCGATTTTTGGTGGGTAAATGGAATGAGCTGCCAAAGGAGGTAGTTGAGTGAGATACAATAACAACTACTTGAGTTTGGCTTGAATACATTCATGTATGTATCATCTGATTTAATCGGATAGCATGCAAAACAAATCTTTTCACTGTACCTCGATACACGTCACAATAATAAATCTAAACCCAATTACTTAATGGTCAGGAAAACACAAAGTGCTAGAGGAGCTCAGTGGGTCAGGCAGCATCTGTGGAGGGAAATGGACAGATAGCATTTCAGGTTGGGACCCTTCTTCAAACTGATGGAGTAGGGGGGAAAGAAAGCTAGAAAATGATGGTCAGCATAGACATAGTGGACAGAAGGGCCTATCAAAATACTTTATGACTCATGACTATGTCTTAGCCACAGACTAACTGCAGAAAAGGCTGCCACAGAGATGATGGAAAATGCTGGAGAACTTACATTCTGCATCAATGTCCAGTTCCATTTACTTTTTTAATTTGCCCTGACGAAGTCCCCAGACACAAGCGGTCACAACCTCACTGCAAGGTGAGGGGAGAAGTGTGAGGCTGAGATTGCAACATGTTGCGCAGAGGTGCATAAGTTAAAACAGCTACAGCACATACAAAAGTACAGCACAAGAAACGCCCTTCAGCCCGCAATGTCTGTGACGAACAAAATGCCGACATCATACCTTATCTACCTGCATATCCTTCCACTCCCTGAATATCCATGCGTCTATCTAAAAGCCTCTTAAATGTCACTATTATATACTTCAACCACCAACCCTGACAGCGCATTCCAGGCACCCACCACCCTCAAGAAATAAGCGTTTCCCCGCACATCTCCTTTAAAATTTGCCCCTCTCACCATAAAGCTATGCCCTCTAGTATTTATTTTTTTCCATCCTGGGGGAAATGGTACTGACTGTCTATCCCATTTATGCCTCTCATCATTTTATATTCTTCTATCAGGTCTTCCACAGCTTCTGGCATTCCTGAGAAAACAATCCAAGTCTGTCCATCCTCTCCCTATAGCTAATACCTCTTAATCCAGATCAAGTAATCATTGAAGAACTAAATACATTTTTACAGATAATTGGGCAGCTGCAGAAGGAGAGTGGCAGACTCTCTGCATAACACATCCATAATAAAATGGAATTTCATATTTCATGTTTTGAAGGCCATTTTCGGTGTGCTTTGCTCTCTGATGTCAATTGAGAGCCATTTTCTCAGTGTGGGAAGTGCAATTTCACAGTCGGGGGAAAGGTGTGGTGCCAAACTTGTGTTGTTCTTCTATGAAAACCTGACACCATGCACAGGTCAGACCCGTCCATTTGTATCCTGACTGCAAGTACTTGGATCAATTTTGCGATCTTGCAGTTTCACCCAGGAAAGAAAGCCAATGTGACACCACGGGAAAAATCAATCCTTGTGCATTTAGTGCCGGACGAGCTAAACGATGTGAGACTGGATAGGCTTGAGTTTGTTTCATAGAGTCACGGATGTCATACAACGTGGAAGCAGGCTTTTCGGCCCAACTTGCCTATGCCGACCAACATGCTCCATCTACACGAGTCCCACCTGCCTGTACTTGGCCCATAACCCTCTAAACCTACACTATCCATGTACCTGTCCAAATGTCTCTTAAACGTTATGATAGTTTCTTCTAAGCAGAAGATAGACACAAAATGCTGGAGTAACTCAGTGGGTCAGGCAGCATCACTGGAGAAATATGTATTTAATAGCTCACTGCATTATTAATATATTCTTAGAGGGATCTAGAGGTGTAGGTGCATCGTGTCTTGAAAGTGATGTCACTGGTGGATAGGGTGGTGAAGAAGACTTTCGGCACATTGGCCTTCATCATTCAGAGTTGAGTATAGACGTTGGGAGGTTATGTTAGTTATATAAGACGTTAGAAATTAATATTTTCAATATTGGCATATGGGCATTCTTGTGTGAGGTGCATGACAAAAAGTGCTAAAAATTACTAATATCATAAGCATAATCATAATAATCATAACCATACTTTATTAGCTACATTTTGCAACATACGAGGAATTTGATTTGCCATACAGTCCTACCAATAAAAAGCAACAAAACACACAAAATACATTTTAACATAAGTATCCACTACAGTGACTCCACATTCCTCACTGTGATGGAAGGCGAAAAAAAAAGTTCAATCTTCTCCCTTCTTTGACCTCCTGCGGTCGGGGGCCTCGAGCCTTCCATTGACGGGACGACCTTGGCTCCCGTAGCCGGCGGTTGAGCCCTCCGCGTCGGGACAATCATGTCCCCGCATCGGACAATCGGACCCTGTGTCGGGGCTAGTCGAACCGCTTGCGACTTTGGAGCTTCCCAACATGATGTTAGTCAGCAGAGCGACCGGAGTTACGATCTGGAAAAAAATCGCATCTCCGGCAAGGTAAGAGATTGAAAAAAGTTTCCCGTGACCCCCTCCCCCCCCCCCCCCCCCCCCCCCCCACATAAAACACACCAGAGAACATTAACACATACTTTTTAAAACACACTAAAAATAACAAAAAAGACAAAAAGACAGACAGACTGTTGGCAAGGCTGCCATCGCTGACGGCGCCACCCGCTGTTAATCTTCCAGTTGGTGAGACTGAACTTGGAGTATTTCATTTTTGGTCACCCTGCTATAGGAATGATGTCATTAAGTTGGAAAGAGTGCAGAGAAGATTTACGAGGATGTTGCCAAGACTCGAGGGCCTGAACTATCGGGAAAGGTTGGGCAGGCTCGGGCTTTATTCCTTGGTGCACAGGAGGCTGAGGGCGATCTTATAGGTGTATAAAATCATGAGGGCAATAGATAGGGTGGATGCAGAGTCGTTTACCCAGGGTAGGGGAATCAAGAACCAGAGGACATAAGGTTCACAAGTTCACAAGTTATAGGAGTAGAATTAGGCCATTCGGCCCATTGAGTCTGCTCTGCCTTCATGGTTAATCATGGTTAATCTCTGCCTTCTTCCCATAACTCCTGACACCCATTCTAATCAAGAATTTGTCTATCTCTGCCTTAAAAATATCCATTGACAAGGCCTCCAAGGCCCTCTGTGGCAATGAGTTCCACAGATTAACTGTCCTCTGACTAAAGATGTTGCCCCTTACATCCTTTCTAAAAGAGTGCCCTTTAATTTTGAGTTTATAACCTCTGGTCCTAGACTCTCCCAACAGACTCTGGTCCTAGACTCTCCCAAACATCCTTTCCACATCTACTCTATCTATGGATATGGAAAGAATGTGGATGTGGAAAGGTGAGAGGAAAAGAGTAATAGGAACCTCCTACGGGACAACCTTTTCACTCAGAGGGTGGTGGATACATGGAACAAGCTGCCAGATAAGGTAAGTTGAGTAGGTAATTAACTCTTTTCCTCTCACTTTAATCCTGTCTTTAGTCTTTTCAAGCATTTAAAAAGACACTTAAACAGGTACATGGACAAGAACTATTCAGAGGGGTATGGGCCAAATGTGGGAAAATGGGACAAGCTTAGAAGGGTCATTTTTGTCGGCATGAATGAGTTTGGGACAAAGGACCGTTTCCGCGCTGTATGACTCTGCCCCTCTATTAACCTCTGTAGCTTCCTTAAAAATAACCACAAAGGGATTTCATTAAGCAATCATAGGCCAATATGATGAATGGTATTTAGGAGATTGAGAGGGGATCTTATAGAAACTTACAAAATTCTTAAGGGGTTGGACAGGCTAGATGCAGGAAGATTGTTCCCGATGTTGGGGAAGTCCAGGACAAGGGGTCACAGCTTAAGGATAAGGGGAAATCCTTTAAGACCGAGATGAGAAAGACTTTTTTCACACAGAGAGTGGTGAGTCTCTGGAACTCTCTGCCACAGAGGGTAGTTGAGGCCAGTTCATTGGCTATATTTAAGAGTGAGTTGGATGTGGCCCTTGTGGCTAAGGGGATCAGAGGGTATGGAGAGAAGGCAGGTACGGGATACTGAGTTGGATGATCAGCCATGATCATATTGAATGGCGGTGCAGGCTCGAAGGGCTGAATGGCCTACTCCTGCACCTAATTTCTATGTCAATATGATGAATGGTATGCTTAAGGATATTTTTATTCGAGTCATGGATTCATTGAGCTGTGCAGCACGGAAACAGGCCCGTAGGCCCATCTTGTCCATGCCGCCCAAGTTGGCATTCTGGGGGAGTTCTATTTGCATGCAATTGGCCCATTCCCCTCTTTATCCTTCCTATACAAATACTTGTCCAAATGTCTTTAACATTAAAGTCCACATTGGCATTCAAGTGTCTTACGCTTCGTCGAGTACAGATTTTATCGTGTGAATTATCCGGGAGGACATATTATATTTGAATATTAGTTGTCTTTCCCCGTAATACATTTGAGTAACAAAATAGTTAAACTAGGTATCCACTACCAATGAAAAAGCTCTGTACAGACGCTATAGGAAACAGGTGAAACAGTATACGCTTACGGCAATCTAATTACATGCATCTCAGGTTCTTGCCTAAGTGAAATCTCTTGCATTATTAAGCCAGTAAATTAGATTATTGAATGAGATAGTCTACAAGGTAATCAGCATTAAAGAATCATTAGCTCTTTATTCTGCATCTAACAACTAATAATATCAGCGTCATTACTTTGGAAGCCAATGATTCTGTGGGCAAACACTGTACTCATTAGCATGGCCTTTGGATTGTTGTGCGATGCATCTTCTGATACAGTGGCAAAATATTTTAGTTGATCAGCTAAACGCAGATTGAATTCCAGCGAATGATTTATATTTCAGGCTCTGCATTACGAGTTGTGCTTCTTTCTAGTGAGATAGCGGTTACAAATGGATGTTCCGAATGGATTAGCAAGGATTGAGAGCCGATCTTATTTTGGAAAACAATTGGATACACATTAGAGTCAGTTGCACTGGAGGGTAAAGAGGTGAATAATTGTATTTAGTCGTGCAGCACAGCATCCTTAGCTGCATGAATGCCACAACAGGGGCGGCACGGTGGCGCAGCAGTAGAGTTGCTGCCTTACAGCACCAGAGACCCGGGTTCGATCCTGACTGCGGGTCCTGTCTGTACGGAGTTTGTACATTCTCTCCATGATATCCCGTTTCCTCCCACACTCCAAATGCGTAAAAGTTTTACAGGTTAATTGGCTTCAGTTAACAATCGTGCGTTGTCCACAGTGTGCAGGAAAGTATAAGTGTGTGGGGATTGCTGGTCGGCACGGAATCGGTGGGCCAAAGGGCCTGTTTTCATGCTGTATTTCTAAACTAAACTAAACTGAACTAAACCGATCAACGGTATTCAGATAAACAAAAAAGCTGGTGAAACTCAGCGGGTGAGGCTGCATCTATGGAGTGAAGGAAAAGGTAACCTTTTGGGTCGAGACCCTTCTTCAGACTGAAGAAGCGTCTCGACCCGAAACGTCGCGTATTCATTTGCTCCATAGATGCTGCCCCATCCGCTGAGTTTCTCCAGCTTTTTTGTCTACCTTCGATTTTTCCATCATCTGCAGTTCTTTCTTAAACAGTACTTAGATAGTGACTGATACAAAACTGGCAGCATTCTCCTCCCTGAGAATATTTTGAAGGATTTAAGCAGCAGCAATAAAAATTTCTGCATTAATCTGCAGCTACCTGTTCCATAAATGGATGAAAAAATGTTTATGTCTCACATGAAACTGAATTTTAAAATGTCAGTGAGGTTCAACACTTCTAAAGTATAGCACAGCAGTGTACAGCAGCCACGAATATAGTCTTTCTAAGTATCACTTGTTTTGAAAACAGAATGATTCTCTGATGGTTTCTATGGCAATGTGCTCTTTCAAGTGTTTAGTCTTCCAATCCATGCCTCCATTCTCCCTTTGTAAGTAAAGTTCTCCTTTAATCATTCATCTGGTAGAGTCTAGCCAGTGCAACCATTATACTTGGAGCTATTGTCAACCGCCCTAATATTGCAAATATGTTGAAGTAAATATTTCCCAGGTATTTTGCCCCATACTCCGCATCCTTCAGTGCATGCCTTGAAAAGATCCATATGTAGCAGAAACATAATGTGAGACAATCCACAGGAAATGTGTTCACTTGATATATTAATGTGCTATAGTCTGCATAGAGCACATCAGTTCTTTACAAAATGTTACTTTCCAAAGTTGCTAAATTTGGTAAATCATGCATCATCTTTCTATGTCACATGCTTATGGCACAGTTTTTAAAAATTAAATTGACATAATTGGCAAAATTATCATTAAACTCAACGGGGTGGGACAGCATCTCTGGAGAACATGGATAGCCAACAAATGCAGGTAAATGCGGGTCTGAAGAAGGGTCCTGACTCGAAATGTCACCTGTTACCTTTCTCCACAGATACTACCTGACCTGCTGAGTTGAACCACCATTTTGTGTGCCTAATGTATAGTATGATTGTCACTGAACTGTATGCAAACTAAAAGAATTTCACTGTATTTGGGAAGGCATGACAATAGAATACCTTTGAACCATTTAACAATTTTCAAATAAGTTCTGAACTACATAGACGTGGTCCATTGGCATAATGCTATTCTTAATATGCATGTGTTAATCTCACTCAGAATTGAAATAAGCCTGAATAACTTACACTGAGATACGTACTCATAATTACCATCTTGTTTATTCATCAGATGCTTGAGCATCACATGAATTAACCGTCCAAAATTTTAGATTGTAATGTTTGGAAAAATAATCAGAATTATTAGGCAGCCATACACACATACATATTAAGAATAGCATTATGCCAATGGACCACGTCTATGTAGTTCAGAACTTATTTGGAGGTTGTAGTGTTAGATAGGTTACACTATCGTTCCGGTGTGAAAGAAAATCAAGTAAGCATGCCCGAATGATAACTGTCCAGTGGCTCTGACATCCACCATCATGAAGTGCATTGAGAGGCTGGGCTTGGAACACATCGTCACCAGCCTCCCACACGGCCTCGATCATATTGCCTACTACCGCATATATGTGTGTGTGTGTGTGTGTGTGTGTGTGTGTGTGTGTGTGTGCTTTTTATGTGTGCGCGTGTATATATATATATTTATGTTTATATACGTGTGTGTATATATATATATGTGTGTGTGTATGCGTATATATATATATATATATATATATATATAGAGATGTGTGTGTGTGTGAATGCGTATATATATATATATATATATTTATATATATGTGCATACACCCACACACACATATATATACATATATATACTGATCTTTCTTTTCTTGTTTAATATATTGTTTACAGTGTACTATGTTTACATATTTTGTTGTGCTGCTACAAGTGAGAATTTCATTGTTCTGTCTAGGTATACGACACACAACAGAGAGACACACACACACACACACACACACAGTCAGAAATTTATTATTACATAAAATTCTTTAGAAATGAGTGCTTAATTAATTAAAAATCAACAGGCTGGAGGAACTCAATGAGTCAGACAGATCTGTAGAGGAATTGGACAGATAATGTTTCAGATCAGTTCAGGGTCCTTCTTCACACTAATGGAGTAGGGTGAGGAGGTTGGCGAAGAGAGATGGTGGCGGGACAAAGTCTGGCAAGGGATAGGTGGATGCTGGTGATGTCTGACTTAAGGCACCACATTAAAATCAACAGCAATAACCAGAATTGGTCCGATTGTAATTCCCTACCATTTAATGTTCATTTTGCATGTACCTTTATATAATAAATTGATATTGGCTGCACTATGGCTCAACATAGTGGCGCAGTGGTCAAATTGCTGTCTTAAAGCGCCAGGGATCCAGGGTGGATCCTGACAGTGGGTGCTGTCCATAGGGAGTTTGCACGTTTTCCCTGTGACCACGCGGCTTTTTCTGGCTCCTCCGGTTTCCTCTCACATTCCAAAGATGTGCAGGTTTGTATGTTAATTGGCTTTTCAAATAACTTTTTTTTTTAAGCCAGCTGTGTACGAAACATCACCTATTCCTTTTCCCCAGAAATGTTGCCTGACCCGCTGAGGTTATTTCAGCATTTTGTGTCTGTCAGCAGTTAGATACATCATAGATAAGCATCTCAGCTGCAGTACAAGTGTACAGTAGTTGTACACTGAGACAGCCAGTCTGCAGAAGGGTCTCAACCCGAAATGTCACCCTTTCCTTCTCTCTTGAGATGCTGCCTGTCTCGCTGAGTTACTCCAGCATTTTGTGTCTATCTTCGGTTTAAACCAGCATCTGCAGTTCCTTCCTACACAGTATACAGAGTCACTAGATATGGCATTAAACTTGTGATGTTCTCCAGAGATGCTGCCTGACCCGCTGAGATAGTCCAGCATTTTGTGTCTTTTTACATTTATTCAAGTCACACTTTCCACTGCAAAAAAGTGTCTATTCTGAGCATTATCTTTACATACCTGCTGTGCTGCTGCAAGTAAGAATTTCATCGTTCCGTTTTGGGACATATGACCAATAAAACACTCTTGACAGTCGACTCTTGAAAACCTTTATCTGAAAATAATTTACAACAAACCTCGGAAATTGTACAAAACTTAGTGAAGGGATAGTAGTGCCAAAATCTAGAGAGAGAAAAAAAGTTCTTTTAAAAGCCAGCCTGGTGTTTCCAATAGAGGAGACTCTTTAATGGGACCTTACTTTAAAAAAAATCCCATTGAAGCCTCGCCTACAATGTGTGGGCAATGGAGAAAGACTTTGTGAGTGTGGGTCGAGCTTTGTGTCTCAAGGTTGCTGAATAGCAGATAAGCCCAGCTCGCCCCCAGAGACACGCACGTCTTGCCGGCTGATCACAGAATGGCTTTGACAATGACCATGATATCAGACCGTTTCTTTCCTCCTGAGCGCAGAGGAAGCTTGGCAGTGGGTGGCAGCAGTGTGGGCGGAGAGGTGGGGAATTGATTAGGGCTGGGATGAGAAAGAATCCTGGCTGAAATTCTACTTTGGAGGTGGGGGGGGGGGGGGAAATCAGATGTTAGTCATTCCTTTGATCAGATCACTCACCCCAGTAGCCTAATGGAGGGCAGTGACTGTCAGACTGAGCTACTGAAAACTGACAAGAACAAGATCAGACCAGCATGACATCTAGACACATAAACTGTCAGTCACACCAGAGTGAATTGCCTGCTAATTATTCCTTTGATAATGCATTGCATATGTTTAAGCAAGGATGGTGTGACCAAGGGCACATGGTAACCAGTACTAAGCAGATTATTTTCATCCATCACTGCATATATCCCACACCTCCTCTGCTTTTGACTGCTCACTGGTCTGGTAGTTTTGACCCTTTCTGCCGCACGATTGTCTAAATAACCTTCTCGCGCTGCCCTTAAACAGAACGAGTCACGCTATTGAAGAAATCGGATACTTCTAATTCACTTAATAGCCCAAGAACATCCTATCTAATTCCCTTAAGTACACATTGAATAGCTACATTTCAGAAGCGAGTGATTTTTATCTAGTCATTTGCAGTGAGGAGGGAAAAAACACATAAGAATACAAATTTCCTTTGAAATTTCCTCCCCAATCAGGCACAATTTAAGGTAAAATAAAAGCCCCTGTGGGAAAAATTGCTGCATCTGTTCCGGCTGATCTTATCATTGAAAATATATCAAATGAAGGGAAAACGGTGCATCCATCTCAATGCAAAATTGCTCTGGTATAATTGTTTTGTAATTGAGGTCTGAAGGGAGGGGGAAAAAAATCTTTACGCTGGAAATTTCCCATAAGAAGACATATGATCTGCACAGCGCTCAACTGCTCCAGAGTAAAGCAATCCTCATTCGGGAGCACGGACAAACAAAACCTGCAAATGGATATTGACTCAATAAAAATCACATTCCAGGTTATGTTTTCTGCATCCTGATTACGCAAATGATATTCTCAAGGCCTGCACTAACAATCCCAAATTCCAAGTCCCACCACACTTGCTTTGGAATCCCAAATGCAGTTAAGCACCTGGGATTCGTAACCACTCTTAAAGCCCTGTCCCACGGTGCGAGTTAATTCCAAGAGTTCTCCCGAGTTTAAAAAAAAATCAAACTCGTGGTAAGCACGGAGAATGAACGTAGCGGGTACGTCGGAGCTCGGGAACGTCTCTTAGCGCTAACGGCAGGTACTCGGGAAGACTCGCTAACAGCAGGTAAGCACGGGAAGACTCGTGAAGATTTTTCAACATGATGAAAAATGTCCACGAGAGCCCCGAGTACCGACGAGTGGCCATTAGCGTAAATCTCCGAGTTCGAATCAGGGCAAACTCGGGGGAACTCTTGGAATGAACTCATACCGTGGGACAGGCGTTTTAGTAATGTCAACTGCAAAGGTTGTCCAGTTGTAACAATAACTGTTTAATGTCCTCCAACAGAGGACGGCACAGGTGACACGGTGGCGCAGCGGTGGAGTTGCAGCCTTACAGCGCCAGTGACCTGTGTTTGATCCTCTGTACGGGTGCTTCTCTGTACAGAATTTGTACGTTCCCCCCATGACCGCATGGGCTTCCACCGAGCGCTTTGGTTTCCACCCACAGTCCAAAAGACGTACACGTTTGTTGGCTAATTGTCTTGGTATAATTGTAAATTGTCCCTAGCGTATGTAGCACAGTGTCAGTGTGCAGGGGTCGCTGGGCCGAAGAGTGTTCCCGCGCTGTATCTCTAAACTCAAAGTAAGAGCAAATCTGCCAATCTGCGGCTCCAACCGTTGGACCCACCCCATGTGGCTGATTCTTAAAAAATGCCCTCGTCTCAAGGAGAAATTAGGATTCGGAAAATAAACGTTAGCATTGGTAGCAACACCCAGATCCTGCCCCTCGGAGTTCTTCCATACTTTGTTTAGTTTTAGTTTAGTTTAGAGATACAGTGCGGAAACAGGCCCTTCGGCCCCTCCAATTCCATGCCCACCAGTGATCCCCATACACCAGCACTATCCTACACACTCGGGACAATTTACAATGTTGATTCTTGAGTAGTACGGGTATCAGGGGTTATGGGGAGAAGGCAGGAGAATGGGGTTAGGAGGGAGAGATAGATCAGCCATGATTGAATAGCAGTGTAGACTTGATGGGCCAAATAGCCTAATTCTACTCCTATCACTTATGATATGATGAATATTTACTAAAGCCAATTAACTTACAAACCTGTACATCTTTGGAATATGGGAAGGAACCGGAGCACCCAGAGTAAACCCACGTGGTCACAGCGAGAAGGTGCAAACTCCATACAGACAGCATGCAGAGTCAGGATTGAACCAGGGTCCGTGGCGCTGTAAGGCAGCAACTCTACCACTGTGCCACCATGCTACCCTGTTTTGTGTGTTGCTCAAGTTTCCAGCATCTGCAGTTCCTTGCGCCTCCCTCCATATACGATTGCTGACAAAGTAATTGCCGCTTACCCTGTATTCAGAACCATTTGTGTAAGAAACCAATGTTTTTATTTGTGGCAGTATGAAGCAGTATGACAAATCAGCACCTCCTAAATTTTAAACATCATTATTATGTTTTCCGACCCAGTGACATTATATATATGTGTGTTTGTGCGTGTGCGTGTGCGTGTGTGTGTTCCCCGAATGTGCAGTTGAGGGGGGGGAGAGGGAGGGAAGGGGAGAGAGGGAGGGAGGGGGGGAGAGGAATGGAGGGGGGGAGCGGGAGGGAGGGGGGGAGAGGAAGGGGGAGGGAGGGACGGGGGGGGGGGAGAAGGAGGGAGGGGGGGAGGGATGGGGAGAGGGAGGGAGTGGGGGGAGAGGGAGGGAGGGAGGGAGGGGGGAGAAGGAGGGGAGGGGGGAGGGAGGGGGAGAGGGAGGGAGGGGGAGAGGGAGGGAGTGGGGGGAGAGGGAGGGAGGGAGGGAGGGGGGGAGGGTGGAGTGGGCGGGTGGGTGTGATGCCGAGTGAGCCTGCGGGCCAGGCGTATGCCGTCAAGAAGCTGCGTACACTGTCGAGACGCTGCGTACGCCCGTAAAGACACTGCGTACGCCCTCAATGCGCCTGCGGTCGACAGGTCATTGACGCGCCGGCTCTGTCACGCTGGCTCAAGCCAAAGATCCGCTGTTCCCCCGCTGCTTTTCGCCGTCCTCGTACAGAGGATGGCGAAAAGCAACGGGGGGACAGCCGATTTTTGGCTTGAGCCAGCGTGACTGAGCCGGGCTGGGGGGCGGGGGAAAGAGGAAGTGTGCCAGGCGGCTGTTATTGTCACGCGGGAGACGCGATGAGAAGGTGGCCAGCAGGAGGTGACAAAATGAGTGAGTGGGGGGGGGCGGGGCGGGGTGGGAGTGGGGGGGAAGGATTTAATTAAAAATGTGTACAGAAAATTGTCTAAATGTAATGAGGAGTGGATATGCGAATGTAAAAGTGAAATTGCTAGCAAAATGGAAAAAATCTCTGAGTTTTTGCATGTGGTTTTGGCGGACCAACGAGTCAAAGGCCAAAAATCTAATCTGAAAATCTAATCTGACACACACCCACACACAGTGTTTTAAAAGTATATATATGCATACATACACACACATGAAACAAACACACAAAAATAATGCAAAAAGACAACAAAAAAGCTGCTAAGTCTAAGTAGTTCAAAGCTTATTTGGAGGTTGTCATGTTTAATAGTCTGATGGCTGCCATGATTAAGCTGTTCCTAAACCTGGACGTTACCATTTTCAAGCTTCAATATCTTCTTACTGATGGCATAACTAAGACTGTGAATATCCTCACTGCGATGTGTTGGTCGGGTGACAGACTATACTGCAACTGGCCTCAGTACCATTGGGTTACCCACAAAACCCCAACGAGCTTTGACCACTGATTGCGATTTCACCCCTGCAGAAAATTTTTTTTGTATTTCATGATTTAACAAAGTAATTTCAGTCTGGACATAAACTGTTGGTGTCAAATCATACAACATGGGCTGAAGGGCCTGTTTCTCTATATGTATGACTCTAAATACAATTTTAATTATATTAAAAATTATTTTATTTCAAGCATAATTAATTTGAGTTTCACAAAATATGTTTCACAAATTCTGACAAATGCCTTGAGAAGACCGATATTCAAAATGTACTTGTCATTTAAATCATATTTGCAATATATGTCTCTTACCTTGTTCATTGAAATATTCCATGGGAGAATGCCAGTGCATTGTGTAAAGGACAGGCTTGAAATTTAATACCAGTGGTAAAATCATTCAATAAGGGCAGGCAGAACACAATTAATGCATTAATAAAATCAGTCTGGATTTAACTAAACATCTGAATGCTATAAGCCTCCACAAAATGCAACACTAATGTGCGTATAAATGCATACAGTGGCCAATTTCATGCTTGAATTGGTTATAGTATTAATAAAGATATTTCAACCAAGATTTCTTGCATGTGACTAGAGTTAAATTTCCATTATATTTTAACAATTGGAAGTCATGTGTCTTTATGTGTAGCATATAGGTTTATGTCCATTAGTCCTGGGATCACCATAAGAATCATCACCAGGGAATTTAGTATGGAACTCAGGATAAAAGAAAAATGGGCTTAAAATGTATGCCTGTTTCCTTCATAATAAAATGATTGGCAATAGGTTAAAAAGATATCTGGGTGGCAGTCTAATATTATTGAATGATATAATAAATATTCTTAATTTCTCATTGGTACTGGAAGCTGGTGCTCCATGAGGCTTTATGGATGAAGAAACCAATGGTATTCTTAGTCAAGGGACAAGTGTAAAGAGTGTTAATTGGATATGAAAGGTTTGGAGTGATATGGGCCAAACGCGGGCAGATGAGGCTAGTGTAAATGGGGCATCTTGGTCGATGTGGGCAAGTTGGGCCTAAGGGCACTGTCTGCGTTCTGTATGACTCTAATTGTCATCTGTATCAAGAACAGGTTAATGAAATTCTTACTTGCAGCAGCATAACAAGCCTGTAAACACAATACATAAATATAATACATAACAAACAAAAAAATAAATAAAATAATAACCCCAATACCTTACTGCAAGCAAAGACATTGAATTGTTCAAAGTTGAGGTTAATATTGTGTAGTGTTCAAAATCCTGATGTTTGTTGGGAGAAGCTATTCTTGAACCTGGTGGTCAGGGATTTCTTCCTCCTGATGGTAGGAGGGAAATGAGTGGCTGGTGTGGTGTGGGTCTTTGATGATGCTGGCTGCATTTTGAGATAGCATCTCCTATAGATACCTTTGACGATGGGGAGGTCATAACCCGTGATGGACCAGGAAGTGTCCACCACTCTTTGTAATCTCCTTCGTTCCTGGGCATTCGAGTTGCTGAATCAGGCTGTGATGCAACCAGACAAAATATGATCAGACGGTGATAAAACCAGGTGGGATTGTGAATGGGCAGAAGGATGTAAAGAAACTTCAACAGGATATAGGTAGGTCCAGTTAATGGACAAGTGCACAGAAGATGAAAGATCATTTCGAATAATATGAAACTATCCACTTTGGTGCACCAAACAGAAAAGCAGGGTATTTTTGAATGTTTAGAGAATGGGTAATGCTGATACACAAAGGAACCTAGTTGTTCACAAGTTCACAAGTTATAGGGGTAGAATTTGGCCCATCGAGTGTACTCCACCATGGCTGATCTCTGCCTCCTAGTCCCATTTTCCTGGCTTCTCCCCATAACCCTTGACACTTGTTCTAATCAAGAACTTGTCTTTCTCTGGCTTAAAAATATCCACTGACGGCCTCCACGGCCCTCTGTGACAATGAGTTCCACAGTTGTCCTTCAAAAAAAATCAAGAGAGTGTGAACGGGAACAATGAAAGTTTTACTTGCTGCACCTTTACAGGTATATTAGATGCAACAACTATAATACATATAAAATAGACCATGATAGTGCAACATCCAAAGTATCTCAAGCAACCATAGTAGTGCAGTCTATAGTGGTTCGATGTTGAGGTGGGGTTGTAGTTAGTTTTGTTCAATAAATATTTTTGTCCCCCACAATTTTAAGTTGAGAGGCAGGAAATTTAAAGGAAACTTGTTTTACTACAAAGAGAGCGGCGGTTATCCGGAGCAAGCTGTCAGAGGAAGTGGTACAATTGCAATGCTTAAAATGCATTTGGACAGGTACTTAGACAGGAAAGGCATAGAGGGAGTTGGGTCAAATGCAGGCAAATGGGATTAGCATAGATAGCTATGGACAAGGTGGGTTGAAAGAGTCTGTGCCTGTGCTGTACAATTCTATGGTTCTCTCTGCACAAGGCCGAAACAGATTTCTATACTTTAGTTTAGAGATACAGCATAGAAACAGGCCCTTCGGTCCACTGAGTCCCATTGCTGGTCACTTCACACTAGTTCAATGTTACCCCATTTTTTTCATCCATGAGAGGCAATTTACAGAGATGTGTCTTCGGGATGTGAGAGAAAACTGGAGCACCCAGAGGAAACCCATGCGGTCACAGGGAGACCTTGCAATCTCCATGCAGACAGCACGTGAGGTCAGGACTGAGCCTTGTTCTATGGAACAGCTCTGCCAGTATATCTTAGTGAAATAAAGACTTACACGTAACAAGGAGAAAAAGTGAGAATAAGACCAAATAAGGAATTGTATAGACTATTTCTGCTCCTATATCTTTTCTTAGTTTAGTTTAGAGATACAGCATGGAACTGACTGAGGCCACAATGACCATCGATCACCCTTTCACACTATGTTATTCCAATTTCACATCTACTCCCTACACTATAGTGGGAATTTACAGAATGTGCAAACAGACAGCACCCGAGGTCAGGATCAAACCCACGTCTCTGGTGCTGTGGCTCTACCAGCTGTGACAGCAGAAGCTCCACCAGCGCCAGAGAAGCGGTTCGATCCTGACCTCGGATGCTGTCTGTGTGGAGTTATGCCTTTTGTCTTTTTTCTGGTGCCTTTTGTTCTAAAATGTCAGTAATATTTACACCCTGAGAATGTAGGTGTTGTAACGGTAGAGCTTCTTCCTTACAGCGCCAGAGACCCTAGTTCGATCCTGACTACGGGTGCTGTCTGTACGGAGTTTGTACATTCTCCACGTGTCTGTGTGGGTTTTCTCTGAGATCTTTGGTTTCCTCCCTCACTCCAAAGAAGTACAGGTTTGAAGGTTAATTGGCTTGGTATAAATGTAAAATTGTCCCTGGTGTGTGTTGGGTAGTGTTAATGGGCGGGGATCAGTGGTTGGAGCGGACTCGGTGGGCCGAAGGGCCTGTTTCCACGTTGTTTCTCTAAACTAAACGTTTACCCTCTTCACTGGTGAGTGCATCAGATGCAGAATTTTGATTTTGCTGTTTGGTTGATACAACATAAAAATTCTGCAGAAAAATGTAAAAAAGAATGAATAAAGATTACAGTTCCCCAAATAATTTCTGCACCTGAAGCTATGTATGGAACTTGAACAAGACCAAAAAAAAGCCATCCGTTAAAATCAAATTCAGCCTCATGACAGTCTATTGACGTAAGGTATTTAGGGTAGACCTAAAATATCATCCAAGTTTGGAGTTTTTTTAAAAATCTTGGACCTTCACTTGTTCCCACATCACTGCAGTCTCTGAGGAAATCACTGTGGCAGATTTTCCTGATAAGGCACTTTAACTGTTTTCTTATTACCCTAGGGCGAGATGTTTTGTGTTCCCATTGCGTGATGACTTTAATTATCACAGAGCCATTGATAACAGGCCTGCAGCAGGAACATTGATTCTTCCCAATTGGAGCTCCGTCTTATCAGTCAAACATGCCAGATGAAAGTACTTATCAGATCTACCAGATGCTAGGTTATATACTTTCATTAACTGTATGTGGCTCAGAGTGTAAAAGTCCCATTTCAGATTCATTCAAGTCTGTGCAGCTTTAAGCAGTGCCAATGAGAAAAACCTGCACTGTGCTTATTGTGGACGCAGCCCAGACCATCTCACGATACAACCTCCCTTCCATTGATTCCATTTACACTTCACACTTCCTTGGCAAGGCCAGCAGCGTAATCAAGGACAAGTCGCACCCTGGCCACTCCCTCTTCTGCTTTCTTCCATCGGGCAAAAGGTATATGTGTGAAAATGACAATAAACTCTCTCTTTCTGAAATGCACACCTCCAGATTCAGGGACAGTTTCTTCCCAGCTGTTATCAGGCAACTGAATCATCCTACTAACAAATAGAGAGCAGTCCTGAACTACTATCTACCTTATTGGAGACCCTCGGACTATCTTTGATCAGACATTACTGGTTTTAGCTTGCACTAAACATTATTCATGTTATTCCCTTTGTAATGTATCTGTACACCATGGATGGCCCGATTGTAATCATGTATTGTCTTTCCACTGATTGGTTAGCACGCAACAAAAGCCTTTCACTGGACCTCGGTACACGTGACAATAAACTAAACTCAAACTGAAACACCATCAAGTTTGTGGTAGTCCTCCAGGTTGGGTTGTGGAATCGAGAACCAGAGAACATAAGTTTAATGTGAGGGGGAGGAAAGTCACAATATGGGTCGCAATAGGAACCTGAGAGGCAATTATTTTACACAAAGGGTGGTAGGTATAAGGAACAAGCTGCCCCAGGAGATGGTTCCGGCAGGCACTATCACAATGTTTAAGAAACATTTAGACTGGTACATAGATAGGATAGGGATATGGGCCAAATGCAGGCAGGTGGGACCAGTGTAGATGGGGCATGTTGGTCGCTGTGGGCGTTGGGCTGAAGAGCCAGTTTCCACACTGTATCACTCTATGACTCTGACTCGATGAATTGTAAAGGCAACTCACGGCAGGAAGTGCCTGGTTGAGTTTCACCAATGACATGATTTGACCCAGAAAAGGTTAATTCTGGTTTACATAGTGCTGAAGAAATATGATGCAATTTAATCTCTTGGCTTCTATGCATTGATAGCCATTGGCACAATTGCTTAAGAGTTGGATATTCAGAGATTTGGTGCCTTTCCTCTCCCCACTGATCATGCCCTCAATATAGTATTGATGTGTTGATATGACACCATTCCTCTTATCAGTGTCTGTTCTGCAGCGATTGAGTAATACTGATCACTCTGAAGTGATAACAATGAACCAACTAAAATATCATTCCAACCCACTGCCCTTTGGAGCGAAGCCAAATCTATTTATGGCCAACTTGATGGAAATGTTATTAAATCACCAACTAATTGAGGGATGCTGTTTATTTTGTATTGATGATAGTAATGTTAAACACTCTCCGTTGGGTTGCCAGAATTTGCAGTGAATCAGTTTGCCGAATTATGGAAGCCATTAACGTTTTATACTTTCTCCCCTTTGCTATTGGTACGGTTATAATTATGTTCCTAATGAAGGTTTCTGAAGTGTATGAGAAGGGACTGCAGATGCTGTTTTACACCAAAGATAGACATGAAATGCTGGAGTAACTCGGCGGGTCAGGTAGCATCTCTGGAGAAAAGGAATAGGGTCTGATGAAGGGTCTTGACCCAAAACCTGCCAGGTTTTGCCCTGCCCCTCTTATTTTCCTACTTCCCCCCCCCCCACCCCCAACCTAAAAATCACTGAAAAAACGACCCGACCCAAAACATCACGTACAAACTTTACGTACAAACAGGATCAAAACCGCGTATATGACACTATAAAGCAGCAAATCTACCATTGCATCACCGTGCCACTTTGCTGGTGTTAGCGTGATTATTCAACGAATGATAACAAGTGTTATGTAGAGCAATATGGGCAATACTGACTGATGGAGTAATCAGCATTTGAGCAGTTCTCAGGAAAGAAACCCCTACATAACCAGGGACCACCTGCATTGCCAAGTCCTAGTCAACAGCACAAACTCTGAAGGTTCCCCCAAGGTCCAAGGGATCAGTATTGTTTCTCACAGGTAATCTTTCGCATGGGCACATTTGGTAAGGTGGGACGTGTCCATTGAGAATACCTACAGCTATTGTTTAATTACCTCATTGATTACCAACTGAACAGGCGATGACTCTCATGGACTTGAATTTGGTAATGGCTAGTTAAACATTTGATTGATTGCCGATGCAAAGGGATTATCTTGCCTGCGAAGGTTTGAGAAGATAAGAAGGTTTGCCCTGTACATACTGAAGGCTAGAGGAATAATAGGTGATGTTAATGAAGTAAGAAAGGGCTCGACAATATAAATGCTGGGACAATGTATCCCCTGGTGTGCAGATTTAGAACTTAAGGGTATAGTTTCAGATAATGGGTCACCCACTGAAGACTGAAATGGGTCACAAAGCCGTCTCTCGGAGGAGGCTGAGTGATACAGCAAGACAGGACGGATAGACATTAAAACTCCAATGGAATGAAAGGTCATGAGGATCCTGCAGTAAAGTTGAAGACATGATCTTGTTGAACAGGTTGGAAGATCTGTAAGTTCTTGTGGTTTAACATATGACAGGCTGGGCCTGTTTCCAAACTTAATCCATGGAGGGAACATTTCAAACTCCAGTCAGCATCTGCCATCTTCTTGATACAGAGTTCTCCTGTCAACAAGTTGGGATGTTTATTGGTTTAAGTATCTGGGCAACAACCTCAAATAAATAGGAGTATGGTTGCTGAGTGGTTACATTGTTCCAGTGGTTTGCACTAATAACAAGAGGATTTCATAACAAGAGGATTTCAGTATCGGAGTAAAGAGGTTCTTCTGCAGTTGTATAGGGCTCAGGTAAGACCACATCTGGGAGTATTGTGTACAGTTTTAATCTCCTAATTTGAGGAAGGGCATCCTTGTGATTGAGGCAGATGCACGAGATTGATCCCTGGGATGGCTGGACTGTCATATGAGGAAAGATTGATTCTATTCACTGGAGTTTAGAGGGATGAGGAGGGATCTTATAGAAACATATAAAATTATAAAAGGACTGGACAAGCTAGATGCAGGAAAAATGTTCCCAATGTTGGGCGAGTCCTGAACCAGGGGCCACAGTCTTAGAATAAAGGGGAGACCATTTAAGACTGAGGTGGGAAACAACTTTTTCACCCAGAGAGTTGGGAATTTGTGGAATTCCCTGCCACAGAGGGCAGTGGAGGCCAAATCACTGGATGGATTTAAGAGAGAGTTAGATAGAGCTCTAGGGGCTAGTGGAATCAAGGGATATGGGGAGAATGCAGGCACGGGTTATTGAATGGGGACGATCAGCCATGATCACAGTGAATGGCGGTGTTGGCTCGAATGGCCGAATGGCCTCCTCCTGCACCTATTTTTTATGTTTCTATGTTCTTATGTTTCTATGTTTCTAATTAACTAGTGGCATGAGTTCAAATCCCACCATGGGAGCTGGGGAATTTAAATTCAGTTAAATAAATTATTCTTGAATAAAGAGATTAAGGAATAACTGCAACCACAAAACATACAGATTTTTTATTGCTTATTATGTCATAAATCTAATCGATATGTGACTCCAGACCCTTAGCAATGTGGTTACATTTTAACTGCCTTCCAGCAAGGTGATTTAGAAATGTCCAATACATTCCCGTATCATGCAAAAGAATGAAGATAGCTTTCAATAATATGAAGAGGTTAGTGCACTGATAAATACATAGTCAGAGTTTGGCTTTATTGAAAAAGTTTGCTGAGACTTTTGACTTTAGAGATCCAGCATGGAAACAGGCCCTTTGGCCCACCGAGCGCGCGCCGACCAGCGATCGCCTCGTACATTAGCACTATCCTACACACAAGCGACAATTTACAATTGATAGGAGCCAATCAACCTGTAGTCAGGATCAAATCTTGTCTCCAGCACTGTAAGCCAGCAATTCTACTGCTGTGTCACTGTGCTGCCTTAATTCAGAGATGATAATAAATTCACTGATATTATCTATCTATATTACCCAAACGTGCTGTGTCTAACATGGAATATTGTCATAGTAGATGATTACAGATTATTATATGGATTACACTAGCAATTAACAAAACTGGGGTTAGTTATTATAGCACTTCTCTTCTTGATCTCCACATTGTCTCCTCAATTTTCCACCTGGAAGGTTTAAAGAAGATTTGGAGGCTGAGGGGTGACCTTATTAAGGTGTACAAGATCATGAGGGGCATGGATAAGGTGAATGCTTACAGTCTTTTTCCACAAGCCAAAAGTGGAGGACAAAGGCTTAAGGTGAGAGGGGTCAGATTTAAGAATGACTCCTGGGGCAACTACTCCATTGAGAGGGTAGACTGTACCTGGACCAGCCCAATATGCCTACTTGGTCGGCATGGATAAGGTGGGCTGAGGGCCTGTTTTTATGGTGTACAATATGGCTTAATCAGTGATGATCTTATTAAATAGCAGGAGCAAGATCGAGGGCTTACACCTGCTCTTAATTTGTAAGTTTGTACATTTGTATGTTCCAATGCCTTCCTGTTTCCAAGTGTACCCAGAGCACAACAGCAATACATTTCTGGTTGAATTTAGTTTTCCCCTCCTCTCAGTACTCCTGTTTTCCAAAGTGCATCGATGCCCCTCTATGACATTAGCACCACCTCCAACTCCTCTCTCATTTATATAACTTGGCTCATGTGTCAGCTCTCAGAGTCATGTTCTCCATTTAGTTTGTGTCTCCATTTACTTTCCTTCCACAGCTTTTCCATATTAAATAACAGATGAGGCAATGACCTCTCTGTAGGTTGCACAATACTGCACATCGCTGATACTTTAGGTGGCAAATCATCCTCCCTGTCACATGTTGGTCTTGTTTCACATCTTATCCCACACTGGGTTCACTTAATGAGTACTATTTAAGTCGCCCCCAACACCACTCCCTAACAATGCTACCACTGGCAAACACGGACAATTTTTGCTCCCATTCCCCTCCCCGTACTCTTCTGCTTATATTCCTTCACAACTATCTCAACTTTTATCCTTACCTCACACCTTTTGTCTTTTCATCTCTGACCTTAGGCAATCATCTGCCTATCCAAAATCCCCCACCCCCTCCCCTCACATGTATCCACCTATTACTCACCAGAGATAGATACAAAATGCTGGAGTAACTCAGTGGTTCAGGCAGCATCTCTGAAGAAATAAATATTTTGGGTCGGAACCCTTCTTCAGACTGCTAAAAAAGATGAGGGATTGGGGGCAGGGAAACTGATAAAGACTTGGTCCTGCTCCTCCCCTCTTTCAGCTTAATCCTCCCCCCATCACAGTCAGTCTGTAGAAGGGAGCCAACGCAAAACATCACCTATCCATGTTCTCCAGAGATGCTGCCTGACCATTGCCTTATAAACTGACCTCTAAACCATCGCCTGTAGTTCCTTGTGAATACTTATTCCTGATTTTGATGAACTGAAAGCATTGGTATTTCCAAGGCCATTTAGTGACATGGAGTCATGCAGCATAGACACAGGCCCTTCAGCCCATCATATCCATGCTGACCTTTTTGCCCAACTCCACTAATCCCATGTGACTGCATTAGGTCTACACCTTGCTATACCTTGAAAATGTAAGCGCATTTCAAAACAAATCTTAAACATGGTCACTGTAAATGATCCACCACCTCCTCTGGTAGCGAGCTCTAGATATCCACCATTCTCTGTAAAAAAAAGCCCTCCCCTCAAATCCCCTTTAGAACTCTTTCTTCAAGTTACTCCAAGTGTGACTTTAATGAGCATTTTGTACTGTTGCAACATAACATCCCGGCATTTATATTCTGTTCTATGAAGCTAAGCAAGTCATATGCCTTCTTCACCACCCTGTCCACCAATGCTGTCTCTTTGAGTGAGCAATTAACTTGAATCCAAAAGGGGCTGTCCCACTGTGGCAACCTAATCTGCGAGTTTAGACGCGTTTGCTCTCGACTCAAACTCGCAGCATGGTCGACATGTGGTCCTAGGAGGTCTTATGAGGTCACTGGAACACTCCTTCATGCCCGAGGGAAGTTCCCGCATACTCGCGGCCTCAGTTTGGTCGAGGAAAATTTTTCAGCATGTTGAAAATTGGTAAAAATTGGTCGGCATGGTCCTTTTGAACTCGTAGTACAGTGGAATGGGGCCGCTATGTAGTTATAGGCAGTCGAGGGCAGCCCTAGACAATCTCCTTCGCTGACCGGGCATTTTAATTGGTTCATTGGAGTTTTCAGGACCAAGAAAACTGACCGGTAGGTTAAATGCCACTAAACTTCATTATAAGTTGTCTGGGTTCTTAAAAGTGTCCCCACTCCTTCTTCCCCCCTTCTCTCCCCATCTCTCCTCTTCTCTTCCCTTCTTCCCTTCGCTCCCCTTCTCTCCCCTCCCCTTCTCTCCTCCCCCCCCCCCCGCGCTCTCTAAAGGACTTACCGTACACTGTGCAGCCGTCTTTTACCTTCCTGTTCATTGTGGGTGTGAAATGGCGGTTAGTGGGACAGGCCCTTAAGGTTACCCTGTTCATCGATATTCCTTAGCACCTTACCATTTACTGTACATAACCTACTGTACCTTCTTTTGATTTCCTAAAATGCATCACCTCACACCTGCCAGGATTAAATTCCTCTGCCCAACTTTCCATTTGATCTATATTGTGCTACAACTTTAAACAACCTTCCATGCAATCCATAACACCTATAACTTTGGCTCAAAACGCGCACACCAGCAGATTCAGAAACAGCTCCGTCCCCTCTATTATCTGGCATCTGAGCAGTCTTTCCATAAGCTAGACTACTTTCTGATTCATCTCTACCCCGTTATGGACTTAGAATTTCTCTATGGAACTGATGTGCTACAATGCTGAGAACTATAGTATATTCTGCATTCTGTATCTTTCGCCTTGTACTTGAGTTTGACTGGCTAAAATGCATAACAAAGATTTTCACTGTACACATGACAGTAATAAACATAAACCTAAACTTAAACTTATTAATCATACATCCAACCAATCCCTATGGTACATAATATACAATCAGAAAAGCAACTTTCTGTCACTACACTTTGCCTCCAATCACCAAGCCAATTTTGGATCTAATTGCCGAGTTCATCTTGGACCCCTAGACCAGCCAAACAAACACACCAAATGCCTGACTAATGTAGATAACATCTATTATCCTACCATCCTCAATCTTCTTATTCACCTCCTCAAAAACCTTAAGCAAATTGTGTACGAAGGTACGCAGATGCTGGTTTAGAAACAGAGAAACAGGAGTAGGACATTCGGCCCTTCGAGCCAGCATCGCCATTTAATACATGGCTGATCATCTAAAATCAGTATCCCGTTCATGCTTTTCGCCATATCCCTTGATTCCTTCAGCTAAATCTCTTCCTAAGAGCTAAATCTAACTCTCTCTTGAACATATCGTGAATTGGCCTCCACTGCCTTCTGTGGCAGAGAATTCCACAGATTCACAACTCTCTGGGTGAAGAACATTTTCCTCATCTCAGTCCTAAATGGCCTACCCCTTAATCTTAAATTGTGACCCTGGTTCTGGACTCCCCCAACATCAGGAACATTTTTTCCTGCATCTAGCTTGTCCAATCCTTTAAGAATTGTATATGTTTTTATAAGATACCCTCTCATCCTTCTAAATTCCAGTGAATACAAGCCCAGTCGACCCATTCTTTCATCATATGTCAGTCCCGCCATCCTGGGAATTAACCTGATGAACCAACACTGCACTCCCTCAATAGCAATAATGGCCTTCCTCCAAATTAGGAGACCAAAATTACACACAATTGCACACAGGTGCGGTCTCAGCAGGGCCATGTACAACTGCAGTAGGACTTCCTTGCTCCTAAAGTCAAATCCTCTTGCAATGAAGGCCAATATGCCATTAACTTTCTTCACTGCCTGCTGTACCTGCATGCTTACTTACAGTGACTGATGTACAAGCACACCCAGGGCTCGTTGCAACCCCACTTTTCCTAAACTGAACTGAAGATAGACACAAAATGCTGGAGTAACAACGTGTCAGACAGCATCTTTGAAGAAAAGGAATAGGTGGTTTTGGGTCGGAACCCTTCTCTTCTCTTCACACTTTTCACCTGACCAGTTGAGTTACTCCAACATTTTGTGACTACTTTAATCATATTAGTGGGGACAAGAATCTGAAGAAGGGTTACCACCCAAAACCTCACCTATTCTTTTTCTCCAGAGATGCTGCTTGACCCGCGGAGGTACTTCAGCATTTTGTGTCTATCGAAGATTTCCTTTGCATATTGACTTTTCCTGGTCAGCCCCAAATTTACATCCCATCCCATTCCATAAGATTTCCCCCAATAATTTCACTATCACTGATGTTAGGTTCACTGGCCTGTGATTACCTTGCTTATCCAATTGCTTCATTAACACATTAATAATCACATTAGCTATCCTAGTCTTCTAGCATATTATCTGTGGGTAACACAGTTGCAAAAGTTTCATCAGTGCCTCAGCTATCTCCTCCCTTGCTGCCCATAGCAACCTGGGAGAGGTTTTATCTGGCCGTGGGGGTTTATCAGTCCTAATGTGTCCCACGACACCTACCACCTCCTGCTTCTTAATACTGCTCTAGATTATCGATGTGCCCCTCAGAGAATGGAGGGATATGGATCTGGGTTTGATCCTGACCTCAGGCATTGTCTGTGTGGAGTTTTCACGTTTTCCTTGCGACCATGTGGGATTCCCCCGGGTGCTCTGGTTTCCTCCACAACCTAAAGACATGCGGGTTTGTAGGTTAATTTGCCTCCATAAATTGCACTTAGTGTGCAGGGAGCAGATGTGGAAGTGGGATAACATAGGACTAGTGTGAAGTGGTGTCGATGGTAGGCTTGCACTGAAGGGCCTGTTTCCATGCTGTACATTTCAATCAATCGATCGATTACAAAGAAGTCAATGATATTTACAAAAATTTGGATTTATATAAAATCTGAATGGTTCTTGAATAATTCATATCTAGTGGAGTAGATTTGTCAAACAAGATGATTAACCTATTAACGACTTGAATAGATGTTTATCATTGGTAGATAGTGATAAGTGTACTACATCATATCATTGTTATTTGCCTGCTAAAGACAGTCGCATTTCAGGGGCAATTTACATCTATACCGCATATTAGTGCTACCAACTAGCGATTAATTATTGGACAACTCTGTTCTGATGGTCAGATTTCTGCCATCTAATTTTATTTTGCTGATGATGTCAACAGCATTGTTTTCGCAGCATCAAAACAGCATCAGCATTGTCAACACCAGAGGGCACAGGTTTAAAGTGAGAGGGAGGAGTTTTCATAATAACCCGAGGGACAATATTTTCCACACAGAGGGTGGTTAGTATACGGAACCAGCATCTAGAGGATGTAGTTGTGGCAGATGCAATAACAATATTTATTGGACATTTGGACAAATACGTAGATAGGAAAAGGTTTAGAGGAATATGGGCCAAACACAGGCAAATGGGACTAGCTCAGAGGGGCATCTTGTTCAGCATGGACAAATTTGGCTGAAGGGACCGTTTTCATGCTGTATGACTATGCCTTAATCTATGTTATTTTTGTTTCTCAGGACATGATGTTCTGGGTTCTGTTTGATGGTCTCCAAAGTAGTAATACTTGGTATTTATTAAGAAAGCGCTCCAAAGTACAGCTAGAGTGATTTATGTTATTTTGCTGATGACATGGGTGGCATTGTTTATGGTTCCCAAGTTTCCAGTTTCCAGGAACAGCAGTATATTTGTCTTTGTCTTCAGTGTCTTGTCACAGTTTCCATATTCAGTGAGGAGAGAGAGGTGGTTACCAAAGTGAAGCAAGTGTTATTTTCTATTAATAAGAAATACAATAGAGGTTCAACAACCAGGGTGGCATGGTGGTGCAGCAGTAGAGTTGCTGGCATATAGCGACAGAGACCCGGGTTTGTTCCTGGCTATGGGTGCTGTATGAACGGAGTTTGTACGTTCTCCCCGTGACATGCGTGGGTTTTCTCCGGGATCTCCAGTTTCCTTCCACACTCCAAAGACGTCCAGGTTTGTAGGTTCATTGCCTTGGTGTAAATTTAAAATTGTCCCTAGTGTGTGTAGGATGGTGTGTGGGAATCGCTGAATAGTGTGAACTCGGTGTGAACTGAGTCTGTGGTGTATCTCTAAACTAAACTAAAACTTAACCAACTTAAAATAGCAACAGCATGTTAAAGGGACGCTTAATCAAAGTATTTCTGAGAACAGATGTTCAGGCACCACAATTTGAATGCTTATTTCATTCATATTTCAACAAAACGAATGCAATGAAAATATTTTGAACCACCTTTATTTTGAGATATATCTGTCCTTACAGGACTAAACAGCATGTTTTTTTTTTTTACAGAATTATCATTTGCTATATAGAGGGCACAGCTCTACGGTGAGAGGGGCAAAGTTTAAAGGACATGTGTGGAGGGAGTGGTCTTAAGCAGAGAGTGGTGGGTGCCTGGAACGCTCCGTGGGTTGTGGTTTTGGCAACATATATGATAGTGGCATTTAGGTTTAGTAGCTTTTAGTTAGAAACATGGATGTGCAGAGAATGGAGGGGTAGGGATCACCTGGTGGAAGAGATTCATTGTAGCCCATGCCTGTGCTGTACTGGTCTATGTTCTCTGTAAGGAACTTGTCGAAATTAATCTCTGTCTGGCTGGAGTACTGTCTCTCTGTCAAATCAAGTCGAGATTATTGTCAAGTACAGTGATGTACAGGTACATCGAGAAGCTTCCTTGCGGCTGGGTGTATGCACACATTGAATAAACCAAACCTTGGAACCATAGTCACAGCCACTGCATGTGATTTGTGTTGTGGCTTGTGTTGTTTTTCTACAACCCAACTGGAGACAGAGCTGTAAAGGACAGGCAGCTGCAAAAACGACGAGACATTTCGGGAGGAAAGGAAGATTAATGATGGGCAAATGTTTACAAGAGTAAGATAGCATGGTGAAGAATCAACCCCTCTAAATCACTTTTCAGAGTGCCACGGGAGATGTGGAGTTCAAAATAAATACTTTGATGAGTGTTTTGAAAACAGGCAGAGGAAGTATTAACCGATGCACTAAACGTCCTGCCTTGTGCAAGCTCATTAAAACTATTGACACAGTTTTGCACCTATGGAATGAAAGACAAATAATTAAAAAAAATGGGGGAACATAGTGAAGAGACAGGATAACTATTTTTTTTTCATCTCAAAATACCTTTAACAGTGGCAACAAAGGCTACCCCGCATGAAAGACTGCGTCTTTTGGAACTTTACTATAATTTTGTCAGTTGCATTGGAAATCATTTTAATGGTTCAATGGTACTTTATTGTCCCATGAACAGTGGAATTATTTTTTTACTTTAGTTTGTTGACTATTCAACTATACATTAGGCACAATCATGCAAAATATAAATGTGTATGATAGTAGACTACACCAAGCCAGTACACAAATGGTGCCATCCTGTACCGTTTAAACGGATCTCAGTATATGATATCCTCTCTACTAGCGTGAAGCTATATTAAAATCAATATCAATGTCATTTTTGTTTAGTTTTTAGTTTTAGAGATATAGCGCGGAAACAGGCCCTTCGCCACACCGAGTCTGCACCGACCAACGATCACTGCACATTAACACTATCTTACACATTCTAGTGACAATTTACACTTATACCAAAGTCAATTAACCTACAAACCTGCCCGTCTTTGGAGTGTGGGAGGAAACCAAAGATTTCGGAGGAAACCCATGCGGTCACAGGGAGAACGTACAAACCCCGTTCAGAACAGCACCCGTAGTTCGGGATCGAACCCGGGTCTCCGGCGCTGCAAGCGCTGTAAGGCAGCAACTCTACCGCTGCGCCACCTTGCCACCCTGCTTGCTAAGACTTGAAATTCCGAGTTCTGTTTGACGTTTCAGAGCAGTTATTCTTTGTAATTATTTCAACTTCTGAAGGAAGTCCTAGATCAGAAAGGGTTACAAAATCTAGTTTGCTGCAGCTACAGATTCCTCTCCCCCACACAACACCAACATTCAACCACCCCCCTTCCCCATCCCCCGCAACTCTTCACCCCCCCCCCCCAACAACCCAACACCACCCCCCCCCCACCACCCTCCCCCCCCAACCCCCACCCAAAGAAAAATCCAAGGGGTGAAGAAAGGCTTTTGTTCACATTTAACTGTGACAGATCACCACTGCAGGGCCAGAATGAGAAAGGCGTGTTGTAATGGGAAGGTAGACCTTAAGCCTACACAAGTGCAGCCAGCATGGGGCACAGAGTCCCAGATCAAAGGTGCTAGTCACGGTCATTAGCCTCAAATGCAGAGTCAACATGAAAAGATGTCTTAGAAGCAGGCCCTCTCCATTTATAACTGAGCAAACTGTGAAATAATTGAAAAGGTATGTCAATCAGGGGAAGGCCACAGTAGGATTTGATGAGTTCCCATGCAGTATTGTACTAACTGGGCTGTGGAGATGGGGCCAGCACAGGAAAAGCTTACTAAAGCCTTAGAGGACTTTGGGTCTGCCCTTTAATCTGTACAATTAATAAGCCTTTTACTCTTTTTTGTACACTCATTGAATAAAACTGGGAGCTATTGTTAAAGGCACTCTCAGGTGAGCACTTTGGGGTCAAAAAGGAGCCTAGTCAGGGCTTTATTCTATAGACCACACAGTATTTTAAACCTGACAAAAGGCCCTGTCAGGCCATCAGGTCAGAGACGGTTGATTGATCTTATACCCAGTCTTTTTTTTTCTGCGCAAGGCCTGTTTCCTTTTTGGAAGAAGCAGAGTCACTCTTATGTTTCGACCATGTTACAGCTTTTATTTCAAAGCCAGGAACATTTAACTAGTTTTCTTGCCCCGGCTCACCAGAAGCCGAAATGCATAACAACAAAGAGTTCTGAAACGGCTTTGTGTTGCTTCACTAAACAGCCTGAGAGCATTAGAAGCAAGCGTATTTAAAAGACAAAAATAGGCCGCACTCAGTAGCCAGACAAACAGGTGGACATCATATTGGGGTTTTTTCCCCTCTCTCTCTCATTCTATAATTAAAGCACACTTAAAGATTTTTTGTAATACAATTGTACTTACACCAAAACAAATATTTCTCAATGAAGTCTTGGAACATTTCACAAATAAAACGATCGGGTAATGCCTGACTGAATTGTTTACCATTCATCACTGCTGATAGTAAGTGTGGAATCATGAAGGACAATTCCAGGAAGATTGGAAAATTCATCGCCCGTTATAGTTGAAAAGAGAATCTGAATGAAACCTCATTCATCATAAATCAATGGGCAGAGCTATTGATGGCTGGATTTCAAGACTGTGATGCCTGCGACCACATACCTTGGAAATCCATGTAATAAAATGGAATTAAACTTGTCCAATTGTGGTCAGACGCTGGCACTGCTAATAATGGACATATAACATGAACCAGAGGTGGATGGGTGCCTGCAAGTTGCAGTACAGAGTTAGTTAATGAGGAATGGTTTGCTTTAGTTTTCCTTCATTAACAGTTTCGAAAACACACAGGGATAATTGCTCTAATGGGATTAAAAACATGTCCTTCTGAGATCACTTAGAGTGGAACTGAGGAATCGATCTGCCATGATTATGAAACTACAATAGTCTGGTGGGAGGAAATCATCTTCATATTTAGTTTAGAAATCATATTTGGTTTAGAAGTTTAGTTTAGACATACTAAGGGAACCAGATGCTTCATCCCACCGGGTCACACTAGTTCTGTGTCGTCCCACTTTTTCATCCACTCCCTGCACTCTGCGGGCAATTTACAGCAGCCTATTCACCTACAAACCCGCATGTCTTTGGGATGTGGGAGGACACCAGAGCACCCAGAGGAAACCCACGCAGTCGCAGGGAGAACATGCATACTCCACATGGACAGCACCGGAGGTTAGAATCGAACCCGGGTCTCTGGTGTTGTGAGACATCAGCTCTACCAGCTTCGTCATCGTGCCACCCTGCTACGTTTGATTGAAGCACGAACTAAAGAAATTGATGGATAAAAGTGGAACCCAGAACCAGAACGTTGTGGTAAAGGAAGCTTGTTATCCATAGAAAGTGTTGGAAGTGGTAAGCAACACTTTTTTCACTCAAGAGGATAATTCTTATTTTCAATGAGCTGCCAGAGGAAGCTGCATAAGTTGATTCAACTAGAATGTTCAAAAGACATTTGGACAGATATAATGGATAAGAACAGTTCAGAAGCATAAAGGCCAAATGGACTCAAATGGGACTAACCCAATATGCCGGCATGGACAAGGTGGGCCGAAGGGCACATTTCCATGTAAACAGCTCTATGACCTAATGATTATAAAATACAGTATGGACTGCACATGATAACAGGAGGGTATTATGGTAGATCAACTTACTTTGTAACCAATTACAAATACATGGCTTGTTATGAGCTCCCAGACTTGTGAATTATGTAGGCAGGATTAGATTCTAATTAGCAAAAGAAAATTAGATGAGGGTGGGGAACATGTGGGTTAACTCAGGGTACCAAGTGTTAACATGAAAAGCGCGTTGGTGCTCTGGATCATCTGCAGGGCTAACTCAGTCAAGGATGTAGAAATCACTAGCCATAATTTTCCACTTTTCTTTAAAGTCTGAAATTCGGGCAGTGAACACATCCATTTACCCAACCAACACAGCCCACAGCTGTTGTTCAATGTCAGATCTACTCACGTTTTGGTTTTTAAAAACAGAAACATAGAAAATAGGTGCAGGAGGAGGCCATTCGGCCCTTCGAGCTAGCACCGCCATTCAATATGACCCTGACTGATCATTCAAAATCAGTACCCCGTTCCTGATTTCTCCCTATATCCCTTGATTCCTATTTGGAGATTCTCCTGTCGTTGACAATGGCAATTACTCTTGAAACATGATTAGAACTGGATCAAGCACATTTTTTTGGAAAGACCTGACCGATTCACTCCAGTGAGTTTGGTCAATACGCCAACCCTCGTCTGGGAATTCTGTATTTTGCTGATCTCTTTGGGGCAGGGATGGTCCTGGTTCCTATGAAGTTTTGCTTTCTGGAAAGGGCATGTGATCATTTTTTTATTCAGTCTTGGAATGTAATTCTCGCCAGTAAGGCCAGCATTGATTACCACCCATCAAGGGCCTTGAGAAAATAGTGGCCAACCAGTTCCTTCACAACTGAATGGCTTGTTTGGCCACTAATAAGGATTGGTAGGCATTCAAGTCATATTTAAGACCCAAGTATCAAGACGAGTGTTTAATTGTCATATGTGCTGGCAACGGAACAATAACATTCTTACTTAATGCAGGTTAACAGGCCTATTAACGCATTAACACGCAAATAAATATAGAGTAATCAACAATACAATAATTTGTACAGTAATGCTAGGAAACCATAATAATGCAAAACTGAAGTCCATACTGCAACCAAAGAAGACCATGGTTGCTGAGATAGTTGTTAGTGTTGTGTAGTGTTCAAGAGCCTGAAGCATTCTGGGAAGAAGCTGCTCTTGAACCTGGTGGTTTTCTGATTCCGGTACCATCTTCCCGATTGTAGCAGCGAGATGAGAAGGTGTCCAGGGTGATGCGGGTCTTTGGTGATATTGGCTGGGTTTTTGAGGCAGCGCCTCATATAGATCATAAGATCATAAGACAAGTGATAGGACCAGAATTAGGCCATTTGGCCCATGTCGTCTACTCCGCCATTCAATCGTGGTTCATCCCTCCTAACCCAGTTCTCCTGCCTTCCCCCCATAATCCCTTCACTACTGGGGAGGTCAATACCCGTGACGGACTGGGCAATGTCTACCACTATCTGTGTAGCCTCCTGCACTCCTGGGCTTTCGAGTTGCCGAACCAGGCCATGATGCAACCAGTCAGTATACTCTCTACCGTACGCCCGGGGAGGTTCTCTGGAGTATTGGTCGACATATCGAATTTAATTAAGGCCTGGCAGCTTCAGCCTCTTTCATGAATGAGGATGGCTTAGGGAACCAGGTAGTTTGTACAACAGCATGATCAATGGTTTACAAAACAGACCCAGAGAACAAATGTTAACAATGTGTACAAATGACATAATCAACGAGTGCATTCTTGAATCCTAGTTTATTCTTTTTTTCTATATTGGTGTTGCTTTATTATTGTCTCATGTACAATCAAGCCATTCACAAGTACAACAGGTAGTGCAAAGAGAAAAGTACCAGCGTGCAGAGTATTGTGTGACAGCATTGTAGCACTTACAGAGAAAAGGTCCAGCATCCACAATGAGGTAGGTTGGAAGATTGGGTCTACACCCCGGTAAATGGGAGGATCATGCAGCAGTCTGATACAGAGGGGAGAAGCTTTGTGTTTTCAAGCTTTCATATCTTCTGCCTGATGTGGGAGCAGAGAAGACGGAATATCCCAATGTTGGGCGAGTCCAGAACCAGGGGCCACAGTCTTAGAATAAAGGGGAGGTCATTTAAGACTGAGGTGAGAAAAAAGGTTTTTCACCCAGAGAATTGTGAATTTATGGAATTCCCTGCCACAGAGGGCAGTGGAGGCCAAGTCACTGGATGGATTTAAGAGAGAGTTAGATAGAGCTCTAGGGGCTAGTGGAGTCAAGGGATATGGGGAGATGGCAGGCTCGGGTTATTGTTAGGGCACGATCAGCCATGATCACAATGAATGGCGGTGCTGGCTCGAAGGGCCGAATGGCCTCCTCCTGCACCTATTTTCTGTGTTTCTATGGTTCTATGTTTCTATCCGGGGTGAAAAAGATATTTGATTATGTTGGCTACTTTCCCGAGGCTTCGTGAGTGTAGATGGAGTCAATGGTGGGAAGGCGGGTCTATGTGATGGACGGGGCTTCACCCACAACTCTCTGCAGTTTCTTGTGGGCTTGGGCAGAGCTGTTTCCAAACAAAGCTGTGATGCTTCCTGATAGGATGCATTGGTTTGGAAACATCCCGAAAGGAAGCAATCCATGGCGCATCTGTCAATGTTGGTAAGAGTTGTTGGTGATATGCCCACTGTAAGTAGGAGATAGCATGTTTGATCATAGGTGAAGGCAGATACAATTGTGACTTTGAAGCGTCCTTTGGATAGACACATGGATATGCAAGGAATGAAGGGATATAGATTATGTGCAGGCAGATAAGAGTTAGTCTTGGCATCATGTTTACCACAGACACTGTGTGCTGAACAGCCTGTTCCTGTGCCACATTGTTCTGTGTTCTATATACAGATCCACCACCAATTTTCCAGCACCCATAGTTCCATAGCCTCTCGGGATTATCCGTTTTTCCAGAGCAACTGAGGTCACAGCCTTGGGAGGCAGAGATACCTGCCCACAAAGTCAGCCGCGGAAAGGCGGCTATGGGAGCGGAATTTGCCCACTTCAGCCGGGCCGGAGTTCCAGAGCCCCAGCCGCAGCAAATTCGACCCGCCGATCAGCGCGGACGTCACGGTGAGGTAGAGATAGGCCGCCTCACCCAGCCTAGATTTTCAGGGGGAAATTCCTGGGAGGGGGTATTTTTCTAGATTTAAAGGGGGGGCCGGGCCATCAGTTACTGGAAAACCGGTGGTGGACCTGTATCCTATGCTGCTGCAGTCTCTGTTCTACAATAGACAGATTAGAATCCGAGAACTTTTCTTAGTAGTGAACTCAAAGATGCCATTCCGACTGATGAAATTACTTTTAATTTAGCAGACTGGCGATAATTGTTAATGTCACGCATATAATGTCACGCATGTTAATGCCAAATTATGAATGATAATGCGCTGTGAATAGAATGAGCAAAGCCTAACATGCAATGCTCAGTCAGATGTGATTGATAGGAAAGGTGACATATTAAAAAGGATCATCTTGCCTGTAGCAACAAGATTGTAGATAATACAAGAATAAACACATTGATAGTTGCGTGAAGATGCAACTTAAAAATGCATAACAAGGTGATGATAGGTCAACAGATAACACAAGTAGCATGCTTTCATCCTCAAGTAGCTTTGAAAACTGGATTTGCTTTGATATGGGTTTTATTATTTTACAAATAGTCAATCACTCTGTGCCAACAATATATATATATAACTGCTTTTAGAATTGCATTCAATTGGACAATTGTAGTTGTAGCAACATAACCTCTTCTGGCCCTCATGTTTTCAGAAGCAATGTATCAGCTGGTAGATATTTCTCATCTTCTGCAGAGATAGCATGTGCTGAAGAGCCTTCACTTAACAATGCATTGAAGTAAAGAACCGCATCTTCTTACAAATTGATGGCTCCCTTGGAAACTTGATAATCTGATTAAAATTGCTTATTTCATTTGACATCATCTTGATGGGACAGCTCAAAAAAAATCTGACTATCTTGGCTATGCTGTGCTTAAACTACAACAAGGACTTGGCATAAAAAGCTGGAGTAACTCAGCATCTCTGGAGAAAAGGATTAGGTGACGTTTCGGGTCGAGACTTCTTCAGACTGAGTCGTCAAAGGGCAATGAGAGATATAGATGGTGGTATATTATATCTCTCTATATCACCATCTATATCTCTTGTTTACCTTTCCCCTACCTCTCAGTCTGAAGAAGGGTCCCAACCCAAAATGTCACCTACTTTTCTCCAGAGATGCTGTCTGACCCGTTGAGTTACTTCAGCTTTTATTGTCTATCTTCGGTTTAAACCAACATCTGCAGTTCTTTCCTACACAGGGGCTTGGCAATGAGTCCTGTAGAATTCTAGAGATTTATGGTATATGATGTCATTTGTGTTTCAGCTCATCTTAGAAAACTATTTAAATCCAAACTCAGACTCTGCTGTGACCAACACTCCTCTCCTTCTCGGACGCACCCTCTCTCCCTGGTCTTTGATCCTCTCCTGACCTTTTCATTTCCAACTGTTGATGTGGCAGGAACCACCTCAACCTCACCCACCACAACCTCCCCCCACTCACCCCCCACCGTTCAGCACACAGAGAGAGCTTTCTGCTCTCTCTGCACCTATTCCAACTTCGTCATCAAAACAACAGCAGTCCCAGATATGCTTCACCTGCCCACACTTCGGCATGCTCTAGCTGGTATATTATGGAATGTTATTTTCCTTCCTTAGCTGAGAAACATTGGGAGGATATGTATCATAGAGATTAATGGCCAAAACTCCTGAGTTCTTCTTGGCTCAGGTAACCACCCACAGAACTCAGCAGTCCCAGATTCACTAAGGAGAACACAATCTCCCAGACATATTGGAGGACAGAAGATCTAAGGGGGTAGAGGAACTGAAATAAATTTTCATTAGGCGAGAAATAGTATTGGATAGGCTAATGGGACTGAAGGATGATAAATCCCCTAGGCCTGATGGTGCGCATCCCAGGGTCCTCAGGGAGGTGGCTCTAGAAATAGTGGACGCATTGGTGATCATTTTCCAATGTTCAATAGATTCGGGATAAGTTCCTGTGGATTGGAGGATAGCTAATGTTATCCCGCTTTTCAAGAAAGGAGCGAGAGAGAAAACAGGGAAATACAGACCAGTTAGCCTGACTTCGGTGGTGGGAAAGATGCTGGAGTCAATTATTAAAGAGGTAAAAATGGAGCATTTGGATAGCAGTAAAAGGATTAGTCCAAGTCAACATGGATTTATGAAAAGGAAATCATGCTTGACTAATCTTCTGGAATTTTTTGAGGATGTGACAAGTAAAATGGATGAAGGGGTGCCAGTGGATGTAGTGTATCTAGACTTTCAGGAAGCCTTCGATAAGGTCCCTGAATGGGAGACTGGTGACTAAAATTAGAGCACATGGTATTGGAGGTAGGGTGTTGACATGGAAAGAAAATTGGTTGGCAGACCGGAAGTAAAGAGTAGGAGTGAACGGGTCCTTTTGAGAATGGCAGGCAGTGGCGAGTGGAGTGCCGCAAGGCTCGGTGTTGGGGCCACAACTGTTTACCATATATATAAATCATTTGGAAGAGGGAATTAGGAGCAACACTAGCAAGTTTGTGTATGACACAAAGCTGGGTGGCAGTGTGAACTGTGAAGAGGATGTTAGGAGGTTGCAGGGGGACCTGGACAAGTTTAGTGAGTGGGCAGATGCGTGGCAGATGCAGTATAATATAGATAAATCTGAGGTTATCCACTTTGGCGGCAAAAACAAGGGGGCAGATTATTATCTCAATGGGTTTAGGTTAGGTGAGGGGGAGGTACAGAGAGACCTGGGTGTCCTTGTACACCAGTCACTGAAAGTTGGCGTGCAGGTACAGCAGGCAAGCTAATGGAATGTTGGCCTTCATAACAAGAGGATTTCAGTACAGGAGTAAAGAGGTTCTTCTGCAGTTGTATAGGGCTCTGGTGAGACCACATCTGGAGTATGTGTACAGTTTTGGTTTCCTAATTTGAGGAAGGACATCCTTGTGATTGAGGCAGTGCAGCGTAGGTTCACGAGATTGATCCCTGGGATGGCGGGACTGTCATATGAGGAAAGATTGAAAAGACTAGGCATGTATTCACTGGAGTTTAGAAGGATGATGGGATATCTTATAGATATAAACATATAAAATCTACACATCCTAGTTTCTTTAATTGACTTTAAGAGACCATGAATGACTATTCTACATCTAAATGGCCTGTCCCTCACCTAATCTGCGAGGTTAGAAGAGTTTGCCCTCAACTCAAACTCGCAGCATGGTCGACATGTGGTCCTAGGAGATCTTATGAGGTCACTGGAACTCTCCTACACGCTCGAGGGAAGTTCCCGAATACTCGCGGCCTCAGTTTAGTCGAGGACATTTTTTCAGCAAGTTGAACATTTTCCGCAAATAAAATTTGGTCTGCAAGGTTCTTTTGAACTCGTAGTGCAGTGGGGTGGAGTCGCTATGTAGTTACAGGCAGTCGAGGGCAGCCCTAGGCAAAGTCCTTCACTGACCGGGCATTTTAATTGGCTCATTGGAGTTTTCAGGACAAGGAAAACCGACCAGTAAGTTAAATGCCCGCTAAACTTTATTATAAGTTGTCTGTCTTCTTAAAAGTGTCTCCACTCCTTCTCCCCCACTTCTCCCCCCATTCTCTCCCCTTCTCTCCCCCGCCCCGCCCCCCTCCGAGCTCTCTAAAGGACGTACCATACACTGTGCAGCCGCCTTTTACCTTTCTGTTCATCACGGGTGTGAATTTCAGACAGCGCTCCCCTGCTTTCCCTGGCCCCTGCCTTTGCAATGTGTGTGTGTGTGTGTGTGTGTGTGTGTGTGTGTGTGTGTGTGTGTGTGTGTGTGTGTGTGTGTGTGTGTGTGTGTGTGTGTGTGTGTGTGTGTGTGTGTGTGTGTGTGCGCGCGCGCACGCGGTCGGTCGATCCAGATCGCAGTTTCATCGCTGACGGTCAATACAGCTCGAGGTTTTCTAGGCGCGTGCCCTCGAGCTTGAAGGTCAAAGACAGTCGCTGAAAGGTCGCGTCAGTGGGACATGCCCTTTAAAGTGTATCTTCCAGAATATGAAGCCAGTAAGCAATGCCGTAGAGGGCCCAGTTAATGCATCCCATCCAGGCGGTTTTGCAAGAGTTCTTTGATTACCATCCTTGATGTTGGAATTTGGTGAATCTGAAAGTAGTTGTTGTTTCAAAGTAAAATTTCAATTTTGGGTTTTTTTCTGATTTGAAATAAGCAACACATACTCACTTGCACCTGACGCCCCTGGAAAATAAATGGTCACGGTTAGGTGAAAAAATGTCACTGCGAACTGTTACCCAGCAAGGAGCCACTGTAAAGGTTACTAATAGAATTCATTTCATTGGGAACTCTAGATTCATTGTAATAGAGCTGCATTGTACAGAAAGAGACCCTTTGGGTCATCTTATCCATGCCGATTAAGTTAACATATTGGACTAGTCCTATTTGCCCAATTTCCCATAGCACTCTAAACCTTTCCTCTCCAGATATCTGTCGAAATATTTTGTTTAATCATAATTGTATGTTCTTCTGCAGCTTACCCAGACCGCACATTCAAGATACAGACTACCCTCTGAGTAAAGTTGCCCCTGAGGCTCCTCTTAAATATCTCCCATCTCATCTTAAGCCTGTGTTCGCTAATTTTATAAACATCTACCCTGGGAAAAAGACTAAAATATTATCAACTAATTTCATTGTGTTGTGATTGCTACAATATAACCCATTTATTTTTAATGTTTAATGTTTTATGAATCATTCTTAACTGTCACTATATGTCATGTTGTCACTTGCGGGCGGAGCACCAAGGCAAATTCCTTGTATGTGAATACTTGGCCAATAAACGTATTCTTATTCTTATTAATTGATTTAGACTGTTACAGCCATTTATCTAAATACAATCTGATCATAATGTGTAGGAAGGAAACACAGCTGCTGGTTAATGCCAAAGAGAGACACCAAACACTGGAGTAACTCAACGGGCCAGGCAGCATCTGCGAAGAAAAGGAATAGGTGACGTTTTGGGCCGGAACCTTTCTTCAGACTTTCAATCTTCCCCACCTCTATTTTTCAGTCCGGAGAAGGGTTCAGACCCGAAACATCACCTATTCCTTTTCTCCAAAGATGCTGCTTGACCCGTTGAGTTATTCCAGCATTTTGTGTCTATCTTCTGAGCATAATGTTATCTACATATTATCCACATTTCAACAAACTAAGAGAGATACAGTGATAACCCTTTTGATCTTATTGAACAGGAGATGGTACAGTGCTTTCCACTGTAATTCCCCCAATGCATTGACATTAACAATATCCTTGATTTCAATCCATTTCAGAACAATTACCAATTATGTCAATCCATTGAAAGAATTGCAATGATAGATTACCCATTGATATGGGTTGTTACAGTGTAGAACTGCACGATCTATAGGGCCGTACGGTGGTGCGGTGATAGAGATGCTGCCATACAGCGCTTGCAGCGCCGGAGACCCGGGATTGATCCCGACTACTTGTGCTGTCTGTACGGAGTTTGTACGTTCTTCCCGTGGCCTGCGTGGGTTTTCTCCAAGATCTTCGGTACCCTCCCACACTCTAAAGACGTACAGGTTTGTAGGTTAATTGGCTTGGTAAATATAAAAAATTGTCCCTAGTGATTGTAGAATAGTGTTAATGTGCGGGGATCGCTGGTCGGCACAGACACAGTGGACCGAAGGGCCCGTTTCTGCGCTGTATCTCTCAACTAAACTAAACTAAACATAGAACAGTACACCACAAGAACTGTCCCTCTGGCCCACAATTGTCTGTGCCTAATATGATGCCAAGATAAACTAATCCCATTAACCTACACATGAATCCCATTCCTCCATTCGCTGAGTATCAGTGTGTTTATCTAAAAGCCTCCTAAACACCACTATTGTACCTGCCTCCACCACCACCCCTGGCAGAGTGTTGCAGGCACACACCACCCTCTGTGGACATGTAGCAGTGTGAACATTCAAGACAGCGGCGCGACTGGTAGAGCTGCTGCCTCACAGCACCAGAAACCTGGGTTTCATCCGGACCTTGGGCACTATCTGTGGAATGTACACATTTGCCCTTTGTGGGAATACTATGGGTGCTCTGGTTTCCTCACACATCCCAAAGACTTGGGGGTTCATAGGTAAATTGGCCTCTGTAAAATTGTCCCTAATGTGTTTAGTGAGGATGAGAAAGTTGGATAACATCATCATCGGCGGTCACTCGAAACGAGTATGACCGTCCTCTCACGGAGGACGCCTGTGCGTGACTTTGTTTAATGTGGGGAGACTAGTGCACAGACAGTCACCACACGGTCCTTGACAGATCTGGGTCGGGTTCCAGTGGCATGGAGTCCAAGACGACCGGGGACCCTTTTCTGCTGCAGCCTTCATCCGCCTTCCCAGCCGTTGTGACGCTCCACTAAAGTCAGCCATCATCCACCGCCTGTTCCACCATTGACGTCTTGGTTGGATTGCTCTTTGTCAGGGACATCCCCCTCGACCTTACCGCCATAGGTGACCCTACCAGGAGCATAGCTCCGGACAGCATCACTCTCAGGATCTCAGGACCACACAAGCTTCTCCGCCACGACAAGGTGACAATCCACCTACATGGAAGCTAATGAGAACAGGTGATCAACATGGACTCAGTGGGCCAAAGGGCCTGCTCCCATGCTGTATCTCTGAAACTAAACAGATTTTGCCAGGCATTTAGATACAGTGGATGTAGGGCTATTCTTCAGCTCTGCTTTCTCACAGTAAGGTCAGCTGAAGATCTTACTGAAGATCTTACTGAAGGTTGGAGCAGGCATGAGGGACCAAATGGACTAGTTCTGATTTTATTTCTGAAGCAAACTGTAACAAAGCAAGGCTTCCTCGTGAACCGTGTGTGGACATAGTTGGCTAATATGGACCTGGAAACGAGGTTAATGGGTACGATAGTTAATCACCACTGTCGGACATTTAACGATTTCAGCAGAGGTCTATTCTACTGGTGATGACGGGCACGAGGACTGGGCCAGTAGGAGAGGGACCGAGGTATTGCCTCCAGTGCCTTCAAGGCCGGTTGTGGGAGGTGCCCTCGGGACAAAAAGGCATTGGGGTGAGGAGAGGGACATCAGTTCATGGGCCAAGCTGGCCGAGGGTGAAGGAGGAGGCCCCGCAGCAGCCTGGGGCTTACCTGGGCTTACCTGGATCAGGGTCTCTCCAGTACATCCAGCAGGTGGACCGGACTGTGAATTTCGGACTTTTTCTTTGTGTAAATGGCGCCAAAATATGGCGATTGTGCAAGTGTGACTAAGCAAAAAAGAATTTCACAGTGCAGAGCCTACGTGACAATAAACCATTGAACCATTGAACTGCGAAAGTAAGTCTCAACGAGATGTAGCAACGTCCATGGCCAATTAAGGATATTACAGAGAGTATCAAACTGAAAGAAAAGATGTTGTAAAGATTAGTGGCAAGCCAGTGGATTGGGTATTTTTAGCAAGCAGACTAATAACATTCTAAAGGTGAGGGTGATAGGATACAAGGGTAAATTAACAAAGTACAACACAGATGGAAATAACTTCTATGGTGTACTTAAGGCAAGCAGCTGAGGTATACCTGTCTGAAGAAGGGTCGTGACCAAAAACATCGTCGGTCCATTCCCTCCATAGTCTGACTCGCTCTGACCAGTTCCTCCAGCTCTTTGCCTTTAGCTGACGTAATTGCTGGTCTGTTAGAGAATGAGACATGGAAATTGAAGTTGGAAATAAAGAAATGGCAGTGATTCAAATGATTATTATGGATCTTTCCTCTACGGATGGGGCAGGAGGTAGCTGACAGGTGAGCATTTGGGAAGTTTATAAGCCATGTATTCCCAAGAGTTAATGACAAAGTAGCATTTTCTCAGCTCGGAACTGGGGCAGTGCAGAGGTTGTGGCTGCCTAACAGCACCAGAGACCCAGGTTCGATCCTGACCAAGAGCTGCATGTTAATATTATCCCATTGCAATCTTGGAATGAAATGGTTGTTTCCGAAATCTATACACTAGGCAGTGGGCAGGTGCTATAGACCTGCACGGGAAGGTAGACGCTCCCGCACCCATGAGTCTCGGGCAGGTGGGGCTCATCAGCCTGGGAAGGTAGTCCATCTAGGAGAGGGAAAACTCTGATTTAAAACCTTCACTGCCTTGTGGCCATATCCAGTCATGGAAAAGGCTCCTGGAGCAAACCTCAAGAAAATCCAGACTCGGAGCCCCTAAGGCAGTTCGTCGTTGTCTACAACCTCACTCTGGCAGCTCCTGCGACGGCACTGGTGCCAAACTGTAACGGCCCTGCTGTTCCTTTGGATCGATCAGCGACATGGAGAGGGGGGATGTGCTGCATGGGCAACAGCCTGTCCTCCATATGACATCGTCCAGGCTTGCATCCGACCACACATCACCTGCACACCAAAGATCTTATAGCGGAGCTCAGATCTTTGCTGCAAACTAGGATGCATCACCCATGGTCAGTCATGACCAAAGGGGGCCTACTACTAATACTACTACACTTTACCATCTATCGTAACCAAGCAAGCAGTCACAATCAGCTGTGATCTCTGAAGGTGTCACGGTAAACATTAATCTAACGAGACACTGTGAACTGTAAACTGTATATAATCCATTTGTACTTTGACCAAAACTGAAATCATGGAAGTGTTGGAATATTCCGGAACTCCAGCGGTTTCTGCGGAGAGTGAACCCTCATTAACTTTTCTGATTGTAATCTTTTGTCAGGACTTTATCTCTGGACTCAAGGAGAACAATTGCCCCAACAAATCATAGCTAATTGGAAGGGAAAAAAAAATAGAGTATAAACACAGCAATAAAATAATAAAAAATGTATTATTGGAGCATTGTTTAACAGTTGACAAAGTAATTCAAAGATATTTATAGTTTTAAAAGCTTATACAAACCATTTTGACTACAGAACAAATGTCACGTCTCTATTTTATCGAGATTTCGACACGTGTTTTGAGCACAATACTTCTGTCGCCTTTTGGAGCTTGTAATATTTATTTGGTTAAAGCATAATGATTAATTTCTCATAATTTTTAATAGAACACCTGGATCAGTAAATCACACTCGGTGATGCTATCTGTTCAGTAAAAGCTGAAGAATCTGGTACATTTTGGTGAATTCAAAGGTTCTGACTCAGCACAATTTCACAGGTTACGGTCGAATGGACAACACAGACACCCACTAATGAATGCAAACTCCTGGTAGTTTTAAGAACCTTTCCCTGCACTGCTTGTCAAAGTGTCCAGAAACTCCAAAGCAGCCATATAAATGCCACGTGCTACAAAAAACATTAGACCTCATATTCTCTGCCAACCCCTTGACTCCCTAAATATTTTCACCATGTATAAGGCACAGTTTGGTTTAGTTTCATTTACTTTAGAGATGCAGCTCGGAACCAGGACCTTAGGCCCACCGAGTCCGCATGAGCCAGCAATCGCTGCACATTAACACTATCCTGCACTAGGGACAATTTACATTTATACCAAGCCAATTAACCAACAATCCTGTACGCCTTTGGAGTGTGGGAGGAAACCGAAGAAGTTGGAGAAACACCACAGGGTCATGGGGAGAACGTACAATCTCTGTACAGACAAGCACCCACAGTCAGGATTGAATCCAGGTCTCTGACGGCGTCAGGCAGCAAGTCTACCGCTGCGCCATTGTGCCACCCTCCAGGATCTCTGGAGAAAATGAAAAGATGACATTCGGGTCAAGACCCTACTTCAGACAGAGTCTGAGTAGGGATGGGGAGATACCAAACAGCATTGACTTTGGCTTGTGTTCAAAACCATGACAGATCGAGGACAGAGGAGAGTAAGAATCATCAATAAAAGGGGCAAGAACTAGACAAGATATATTTAAAGCAAGTTCTCCCTGTGTCTTAGGGATGTGGGAAGAAAACAGGGCATCCTGAGAAAACCAACACTGTTTCAGGGAGCCATTCAGTAGCCTAATAACAGTGGGGAAGAAGCTGTTCTTGAGTCCAGTGTAGGTGTTTCTTCTGCCCAACAAGAGCAGTTAGAAGAGGGAATGATCGGGGTGAAAAAGGTCATTGATTATGTTAGCTACTTTCCTAAGGCAGCATGGAGTGTATGGAATCGATGGTGGGGAACCTGGTCTGTGTGATAGACTTGGCTACAACCACAACTCTGCAATCTGTTCCCAACCAAGCCGAGATGCAACCCGATAGGAAGCCTTCCGCAGTGCATCTGCAGAGGTTGGTAAGCGGCATTGGAGTCATGCCGAACTTAAGTCTCCCGAGGAAGTAGTGGCGTGGTTGTGCTTTTTGCATTTACGTTTTCAATCAAAGACACAATGCCCCTGTTCAAATGGAGGTGCGTGTGTGTCTAGCCCACCAACTCAGCCCACAGGAACTCCACCCCGGATCCCATGCGAGGCAGGAGGGGAGATGTGCTTGTATCTGACCTCCAGTGCACTCCTGATTTCACTCCTGAAATGCATGCAGAAGTCAGGAATACACAAACCCAAACAGCATCATGAGCCAGCACTCTTCAGCGAGCCCCAAGCTAACCATCAAGCAGTCTGAAGAAGGGTCTCGACCCAAAACACCACTTATTCCTTTTCTCCAGAGTAAATGTCTGGTAAATGACCTCTGCCTCCAAAGCCTTCTTTTTCTAAAACTTGTTAGATTTTTTTCTGTATGATTATTAAATGTTAGCTTAACCGGGAATGGTAGTATCAAGGTGAGCTGAAAACCCTGTTTCTGTGCTGATTCAATTGATTTAGTTTAGTTTAGTTTAGTTTAGTTTAGTGTCACTTGTACCGAGGTAAAGCGAAAACCGTTTGTTGCGTGCTAACGAGTTAGCGGAAAGACAATATATGATTACATTCGAGCCATCCACAGATAAAGGTATAAATGCTGCTTTTGGAGCAGAGATTTAAAAGAGTGGAGCGATTATAATGCGTGACTGCTGGTCCTGCCTCAGTGACCTACTCCCAAAGAGTCGCCTGGCTTGGACGCCATCTTGGATCTAATTGAGATAAGTTTGTTATCAGGAAAAAACATAATTATTATATATTAGATATTGATGGGAAGGTACAATGGTTTTGCCTACGAGTGTTAATACGCACACGGCAGCAGGTAGCTATAACAGAGCAGCGTTATTTAAAACCTTGCCACAGCATAATGCGGCATTGGGACTGTCACATAATAGGGCAAGAAAAACTGCTTTAATAATATAGTTTCCTTTTCGTTTACAGGCATAATGGAGATCAGGTCAGTTAATGTTGGAGTAGTCGCAATCAAAGCGGTCAACACTGGCTTTTATTTGGCCATGAACAAGAAGGGAAAACTATACGGCACGGTAAGGTTATACAAACATCTCAATTTCTAAGTGATTAGGTCCTCAAATTTCTTTGACAAGTTATGTGCGCTTGCTTGGGGAATATGGAGGGAGTGCTGGGGTTGGATAGATGATTAGTTATAGCTTTTAGTTTTGAGAGATACAGCGCAGAAACAGGACCTTCGGCCCACTGAGTCTGTGCCGACCAGCGATCCCCCACACATTAACACCATCTTACACACACAAAGGACAATTTACAATTTTACCAAGCCAATTAACCTACAAACTTTTAGTGTGTAACTTTTGGAGTGTGGGAGGAAACCAGAGCACCCGGAGAAAACCCGCACAGGTCACGGGGAGTACGTACAAACTCCGTATAGTCAGGATCAAAGCTGGGTCTCTGGCGCTAAGGCAGCAACTCTACCACCGTGCCACCGTGCTGCCCTTGTGGTTAGCTCACCAGCTCTTTCTTTAGGGTTCAAGGTTCAATCTGAAGAGTCTGAAGAAGGGTCTTGACCCGAAACATCACCTATTCCTTTTCACCAGAGATGCTGTCTGACCCGCTGAGTTACTCCAACTTTCTGTGTCCATGTTCGATGGCTGTTTGGACTGGTGAAACAACCATTAGTCTGTGGACTGCAGCACATATAGGTTTATTTAGTTTTTAGTTTAGTTTAGAGATACAGTGCATAAACAGGCCCTTCGGCCCACCGAGTCCGTGCCGAACAGCAATCCCCGCACCCTAACACTATCCTACTAGGCACAATTCTTTTTACGTCACTTATCTTTTTTATCCTCATTTTTGTGCAGTGAACATACAACTAAGTTGCATCTGTGCGTTATATATTGCTTCCAAAATGCAACCGTACAAATAGAACCAAAATGCACACGTGCACAGCTGCTACTAAATTGGAACAGATTCAAAATTGAATCTCAATTTGCAATGTTTTTATTAAATTCTAATACATTTATATTAAGTCACAAAAGCAAATCTAGGGGTAAACGCCTATCCTTTAAGGAAATGGACAAAGGCATTCAATCCAGTTTCTGGTAGACAAGGGCTCACTGCACAGGAATTCCCCCAAATTCTCAATTAAACAAGGTAGGCAATACCAAAGGAAAGGCTATGTTTCAGGTCAGGACCCTTCTTCAGACAGGAGAAGGTTCCCGAATTGAAGTATCACCTGTCTATTCCCCTCCACAGGTGCTGCCTGACCTGCTGAGTTACTCCAGCATTTGTTTTACTCAAGATTCCAACATCTACAGTTTTTTTGTGTCTCCTGTCCATTAAGGGCTGCTCGATCAACACCAAACCAGAGATACATCACAGAACTGGAACTGATGGCCTCAATGTTCAGATGTAGAAACGAGTGAAATCTAGATTATTTATTTCGTTGAAACACCATTGCAATGAACAAAAAATTGTTTCAGCAATGGGGGACAATACAGTCGCTAGAGGCCCAGAACGCGAGAGATTTGGGTTCTATCCTGACTACTTGTGCTGTCTGTATGGGGTTTTATACATTCTCCCCGTGATCGCGTGGGTTTTCTCCGATTTCCTCCCATATTCCAAAGAATTGCAGCTTAATTGGTTTCTATACATTTCCCCTAGTGTGTGGGATACAGGTGATCGTTGGTCGGCATGGATCCGTTTGGCTGTTTCCACGCTGTATTTCTAAACTGAAGTAAAATGTTCAACCTCTGCGGCCTTAATACTGGAGTAAAAATTCCTCCAACTATTTCAGAAATATTTGACCAATCCAGAATTTGCAAAAATAGAAATGCATTTTAGAGTGGGCACTGGCTGTGAATAGTCACAAGCTGTTAATCCCAGCACAAACACCGGAAACTTTCTCTGACTCCATTAGAGAAGGATTATACTGTAGGTATGGGTGGGAATCTAGATGACGTTGGTGGGCCCCTGTACAGCTGAAAGGAGCTATTCTCTGGGTGGTGAGTCTTGCCTACTAACTATTAAAATATCAGTTGTTACTTAAATTGTCTTCTCTGGATCGCTGGAGGTTGAGGGGAGATGTGATAGAAGTATATAAAATTATGAGAGGCATAGATAGAGTAGACAGTCTGACTTTATACCCAGGGCGAAGATGTCAATACCTAGAAGGCATAGCTTTAAGGAGAGAGGGGCAAAGTTGAAAGAAGATGTGCAGGCCAATATTTTTTGACAGGGGGAGGTGGTTGCCTGGAATGCGCTGCCAGGGTTGGTGGTTGAGTCATATAGGGTAACACCATTTAAGAGGCTTCTAGATCTTCTTGCGCTCTTGGTTTTCCCAACAGGATTCTTGACCTGTGGTAGGAAAGGTCACTGTTTCCAGTACCATTTACATTGAAAGATTATCAACCAATGATTTCTTGTTGAAAAAACAAAACATTAAATCGACAATAAAAGCAAAAAAAATGTTAATTTAAAAGAAATCATGTGAAGAAGGGTCTCGACCCGAAACATTGCCTATTCCATTTCCCCAAGAGATGCTGTCTGACCCACTGAGTTACTCCAGCTTTTTGTGCTCTATAGGGATGTCTTCTTCTATCAGATTAAATTAACTACGTTGGAAGTATGGTCACGATTGTCTTGCAATGTAAAGACCAAACTACAAAGTAGTAACATTCCATCGGCAACTTTAAGATGTTTGACAATATACTCCCAGAATCTTAGATATGATCTGGCAAAGGAGACCATGCGGCCTACTCTAGGCTCCAGTCCCCTGGTTCTTACCCATAGCCGCCTTGTACTGATCCAACTCCCTTTGAAAGGTGTAGGAAGGAACTGCAAATGCTGGTTTACACCCAAGATAGACACAAAATGTTAGAGTAAGTCAACGGGTCAGGCAGGTCTGAAGAAGGGACTCGACTTGAAACGTCGCATATTCCATTCCTCAAGGGATGCTGCCTGACCCGCTGAGTTACTCCACCTTTTTGTGTCTCCCTTTGAAAGGTGCTGACTGACTTTGTTTCCACAATCTCTCTGTGCAGTGAGTTCTAGATTATCACCGCACAGTCCTTATTCTTCCCCTTTATGATTTTGCCCAGAGCTTCAAGTCTGTGCCCCTCACTCCTCCCATCTTTAAACTATCCGTTAATAAGAGCAACTTCACTCTCACTTAGCTAAACGCAGCTTGATGTCAATCTTATAATTAACCTGTCTAACCCCAGATTGACCATGGACTCTGCAACTCTCCTATTAACCATCTTTGTTTCAAGGAGAACAATCCCAGCTCTTTAGTCTAACCCTACAGAGGAGATCTCTCATCTATATATGCACCAGTGAGGTTGACTGTGGCAAGAATATAGACCGGCACATCCAACTCTTCTTCTACAGTCACAGCAGACACCCTGAGATAAAACAACATTTATCAGGTCAGGCAGCTAAAGTAAAAATTTAAAAAAACACAGCCAAAATGACATTAGGCAGAAATAGCCAGTTATGGAACAGCCCGAAAGAAAGAGAAGTTACCCAAAGTTGGAAGTTGCATTATTGAGTCTGAAAAGCTGTGCAGCATGCCCAGAAGGAAGGTAAGGAGTTGTTTCTCAATGTTGTGTTGGACAGTTGTAACAGGAGACTGTTTAAACTCTGATACAGATCATAACCACCAACACTGCAACCGAACATTGATCATCGTCAAGTGTCACGAGTTTTTTATTGTCATATGTCCCAAGACAGAACAATGAAATTCTGACCTGCATAGCACAGAACAGTGCAGGAAAAGGCTCTTTAGACCATTATGTCTGTGCTGAACACGTTGCTGAGTTAAACTAATTTCCTCTGCCTCCAAGTGATCCATATCCCTCCATTCCCTGCATATCCATGTGCCTATCTAAAAGCCTCCTAAGTGCCACTATCCTCTCTGCCACCACCACCAACCTTGGCAGCGCGTTCCAGGCACCTACAACGCTTGTGTATTAATCGTGCCTTGCACATCTCCTTCAAACTTTGCCCCTCTCACCCTATACCTAGACCCTCTAGTCTGTAACATTTTCCACCATCAGAAAATGTTTCTGACTGTCAACCCTATCTATGTCTCTCACAATTTTATATACATTCTCCGGCAACCTCTGATGCACCAAGGAAAACCATCCAAATAAATACTATCTTACTTTTCCCTTCCATCGCCCTGCATTGTAAAAAAATGACACCTATAAATGACATCTGAATACTTGTTACTTTGTTGGACAATAAGCCAGAAGTCTGCACTAATATGCAGAGAACTGAATTTCAATTCCAGCAATTAGATGCTGAGAATCTTTTAAAAGCCGATAAAGCAGAAATGGCCACAAAACCACAGCTTATTGTAAAAATTCACCTGGCTCGCTAGTTTCCTTCTGGATAAGAAATCTGCCATCCTTCCCTGCACATGACTTAGGAACCATATTATCAAGGCAAAATCTTGATACCAGGAACTGCAGACACTGGTTTACAAAAAAAGACACAAAGTATTGGAGTAACTCAATGTACCAGGCAGCGTCACTGGAGAACATAGATAGGTGACGATTCGGGTTGGGACCCTTCTTCGGGGTCTGAAGAATGGTCCCGACTCAAAACATCACCTACCCATGTTCTCCAGAGATGTTGCCTGACTCCAGCAATCCATGTCTGTTTTATCTTAATTGAAATTGTCTAACAATTTGCGCAGCTCAAGGGATTAGGGATGGACAATAAATGTCGGTCTAGCCAGTGACATCCACATCCTGTGAAAGAATAAAGTCTTTGCAAAATGTTCAATTTTCGCTCCATAATAGGAAACATGATCGCGGTTTCTGTCATTTCTGGGCTGTTGTCCTGCCTAAATAATGTACCAAAGTTTTACGGACCTATTGACTGCAGAGGACAAGGAGATCAGCCCAACCCTGCCCACATTACTTATTTACTAAATTACCTCACAGCTGTTAGAATAATACCTTCCGCACAACTTCATAGCCAACCTTGGGGTTGAGTGGATTCTGATACCTGCCACTGATACTGGTAAGTGTGATGAATTTCACCACTGATAAGGACAACAAAAGGGTGAAATACAAAGGAAACCGACGACCTGGCTCATCTTTCACAAACCTGACACACAATAAATTCCTACTTTATCCCGCTCTTCCATATCAGTGTTACTGCTCTGGGCTAGAACACAATGCACCAGACTATCCTGGAGACATCTTAACAATTTTTTTATGAACACTTGTTTTACTGCACTAATTACCCAATGAATTGGTTTGTCTTTATTTATAAGGTGGGTGGACATGGAGTCCATTCTGTGCGTTCATCACCAGCATCCTATCTTAGCGGCTGTACAAAAAAAATCAGGGAGCACTCAACCAAAACTCCTTTGGAACAAGTGGCACATTGGTGATGTTCTTAACAAATGTTGTCCTCTAGTTTCAATAATTGGCAGTGCAGCCTGCAAAAAGCCTTCATCAGCACATACCAGGTCACTTTCTGAAGACATCTACATGGGTGCCTGAAAAAGTTCCATTTGTTGACAATGATCCATTCTTCCCTCTTTAACAATGTTGACTGAACCCCAGCCCCAGCAATAGCAGTCAATTCAAGAGTTAAGAGTTAAGACAAGAGTGTTTTATTGCCATATGTCCCGAAACGGAACAATTTTTTTTTTTTGCAGCAGCACAACAGATATGTAAACATAGTACTTTGTAAAAATAGTAAACAACCAAAAAAAGATATATGTAACGATCTCGACCCGAAACGCCACCCATTCCTTCTCTCCAGATATATATGTGTATATATATATATACAGATATATATGTATGATATATATATAGTTTTGGGTCGAGATTATATATATATATATATATATATTTGGTTACTATGAGTTTTACAAAGTACTATGTTTACATATCTGTTGTGCTGCAAAAAAAAAAAATTGTTCCATTTCGGGACATATGGCAATATACAATTGTTATATATATATATATATATATATTTGTCCTAGCACAATTGTTAATTGTGCTAGGACAAAAACAATGCCCCCAAGTCTATGTGGTTCAGAGCTTATTTGGAGGTTGTAGAATTTAATAGTCAGATGGTTGTAGGGAGGAAGCTGCTCCTGAACCTAAACGCTAGAGTTTTCAGGCTCCTGTACCTTCTTCCCGATGGCAGGAGTGAAATAAGTGTGCGGCCAGGGTTGTTTGGGCCTCTGATGATGCTGGCCGCCTTTTTGAGGCTGCGACTATTGTAGATCCCTTCGATGGTGGGGAGTTCAGCACCCACGATGGACTGGGCAGTGTTCACCACTTCTAGCATGGAGGGACATGTTTACTTCCAAGAGCAACTTCTATCTGATCAAGATTATTTTTGTGTCAAGTAGTATTCGTTGTCCTCTAAGTTTCATGAGCTATTGTCCATTACACAAATATTTGACTACTGCACCCATACACTGAGCTATGTTACATTTCTAATGAGATATCCCAAATCTTAACTATTAAATGCCTGGCACATATTGAACGTCCCTCGTGCTCTGAGTTGGCTAATTATTTAAACCTTGCTACAGATTTATCAATTTTCCAATTACATTTCTTTCATCTATTTATCATATTCGTGTAATATCAAACAACAGTTGTAACTTATTCACCCTCAAATGCCAAACAACTCACCCCGATTCTCCTGCCTGTATCTACACTGGGTGGATTTCAGGAGTTTGTTGCTCTGCATGTAGAAACATAAACACCCACATAGTCACAGGGAGGATGTGCAAACTCCACACAGACAGCAATGAAGGGCTGAACCTAGTTTTCTGGAGCAACAACAGACTATAGACCATAGCACGTAGAACATTAAATATTACAGCTCAGGAACAGATTATTTGGCCCAAAACCACTGTGCCAAGCATGATGCCAAGACCACCTCTCATCTGCCTGCACATAACTCATTCCCTACATATCCACGTGCTGGTCCAGAAGTCTATTAAATGCCACGATCTGCTTCTACCACCATTCCCGGCAGCGCGATCCAGGCACTTATCATTCTCTGTGTAAAAAACTTGCCATGCACATCTCCTTAAAACTTTTTCCCTCTCACCTTAAAGCTATGGGCTCTAGTATTTGACAATCCCATCCTGGGGATGAGATTCTGACATCTGATTGAAGAGCACTCCTCCTGCACCAGTCTGATACCCACATGCACCATTTATTATAAAAGGACGTTTATATTTACCATATTTATGAGGATGTTGCCAGGACTCCAGGGCCTGAGCTCTAGTGAGAGGTTGGCAGGCTAGGGTTATACCCCTCTATCAGATAACCCCTCGGAGGGCTGGAAGCTGAGGGGTTATCTGATAGAGGTGTATAAAGTCATGAGGGAAATAGATAACATGAATGCACAGAATATATTTTCCAAGTTACGAGAAACATGACTTACACACTGGGGGCAGTTTACAGAGGCAAATTAACCTACAAACCTGCACGTCTTTAAGATGTAAACCGGAGCACCCAGAGGAATCCCAGCAGTCACAGGGAGAATGTGCAAACTCTATACATCCAGCATCTCCGGGTGCTCTGGTTTCCACCCACAACCCAAAGACATGTGGGTGAGAAATTGGAATAGCATAGAACTAGTGTGAACTAGTGATCGATGGTTGGCAAGGACTCGCTGGACCGGAAAGCCGGTTTCCATGCTGTATCTATAAACTATGCTTATCTAGAAGCCTTTTAAATAACATTATCATATCTGCCTCCATAACTATCCCTGGCCACATGTTCCAGACACACAACACCCTCTTTGTAAAAATAAACTTGCCCGCACATCTCCTTTAAACTATTTTAAAGCTTCCATCTAGTCCTGGGGAAGAAGGTTCTGATTGTCTACCCTATCAATACCTCTCATTATTTTATATACTTCCATCGAGTCTCCCTCAACCTCTGATATTCCAGATAAAACAATTAATATTTGTCCCACTGTACTCTCCTTGTAACTAATACCCTCCAATCCAGGTCGGGGGGAGTTCCCTCCGCCACGGGTACCATGTAATCCCGTGCAACCTGCTCCATGGTTGGATAGTCGGTGAATAAACCGTCTCCCCCACCTGGTTTGCCAGGTGAGGAGGGGGCTGTGGACCACCAGCAGGACCAAAAACAAGACCTGTCAAAGGGCGGATGAGCACCTAGCGAGCCAACAGCCATCCACACTTCAGTAGAAGTTGCGATCACTGTCATACATAGCATTGTAAGGAATGCCTGTCGGAAACCAGCACCACTGCATCACTAATGTTTTCAACCATTTAATAATAATAATAATAATAATAATAATAATAATAATAATAATAATAATAATAATAATAATAATAATAATAATAATCTAATCCAGGCAACATTCTGATAAACCTCTTCTGCATCCGATCCAAAACCTCCACATCTTTCCTGCAATGGGGTGATGTGAAACTGCACACAATATTCCAAATGTAGCCTAACCAAAGTCTCATGGAGCTAAATCTTGACTTCCTGGCTCCTGTACTCAATGTCCTGACCAATTATACCACACACCTTCTTTACCTCTCTATCCACTTGTGTTACCACTTTCAGGGAGCAATGAACTGAGAACCCCAAGATCCATCTCTACATCAGTGCTGCAAAGGGTGTTGCCATCAAACACAAACATTCCCCTTGCATTCAACCTCCCAAAGTGCAACACCTCACACTTGCTCTGATATAACTCCATCTGCCATTTCTCCCCCAATTTCCTAACTGATCAATACCCCGCTGTGCACTTTGATTGCCTTTCTCACTGACCACATCTTCAGCAATCTTGGTATCATCTGCCAAGTTACTAAATAAATCCATCCATATTTATGTGCAAGTCATATATATATTTTCACAAGCAGCACAGGTCCAAGCACAGATCCCTGCAGAGCTCCATTGGGTCACAGAGCTCCAGCTAGAATAGCACGCTTTTACCACATCCCTCTGTCTTCTATGCGTTAAGGCAGTTCTGAATCTATTCTACCAAGTCACTGTGAATCCCATGCATTTTAATCTTCTGGGTCAACCTACCATGGGGGACTTTATCAAACCAAATGCCTTACTAAAATCCATGTAGACAACATCCATCAGCTTACCCATCAATCACCTTTGCCACTTCCTCAAAAAGCTTGATCAAGTTAGTAAGACATGACCAGCCTATATATAAACAAATGCTGCCTGTTCATAATTAATTCATTCTCTTTCAAATGGAGAAAATAAAAAGTGCAATCCATGCACATAGTGCATATATCTCCTAAACTTTTGTGTATTGGTGTCCAATTTTACCCCCTTACTAAGCAATCATTAAAAAATACCAGAATGTGCAGTCTCTCGTGTCTACATTAAAAATTATGTCCCTGTTGTAGTCACCCATTCTACTGCACCATTACGTTCCATGGACACAGTGAAGTGAAAAGGTCTCCAGGATAACATAGATGAGTTTTCTCGGATAGGATCAAGCAGACAAATTCATCAGCAAAACACAAAAAGCTGGAAAAACACAGCAGGTCAGGCAGCATCTGTGGAGGGTCATGGTTGAAGAAGGGTCCAATATGAAATATCGCCTTTGAAATCTGAAGAAGGATCCTGACCTGAAACATAATCTGACGTTTCCTCCACAGATGCTGCCTGACCTATTGAGTTCTTCCAGCACTTTGTGGAGGCAATAGACAAAGTTTAGGGTTGAGACCCTTCTTCAAACTGTGTCGAGTCTGAAGAAGGGTCGAGACTCGAAACATCATCTGTCCATTCCTTCACCAGGTACTGCCTGACCTGCTGAGGTCTTCCAGCACTGTTGAGCTAATGAATTCTTCCTATCCCAAAACATCCATGTCATCCTGAAGACCTTTTCACTTCACTGTGTCCATGGAACATAATGTTGCAGAGGGCTGGGTGACTGCAACAGGGAGGCAATCTTTAATGGAGATACAAGAGACTGCAGATTCTGGTATTTTTAAACGATCGCTTGGTAAGGGGATAAAATTGGATTTATTGTTGTCTTATGGTTTTTTTTTAAGGAAAAGGTCTCAACAATCCTCAACTGTTGATTTTGTTTCTTTTCCAGGAAGAGTACAACAACAATTGTCAGTTTAAGGAGAGGATAGAAGAAAATGGTTACAATACCTACGCCTCACTGAAGCGGAAGCACAACGGGCGACAAATGTTCATCTCATTGAATGGGAAAGGGTCTCCTCGCCGTGGGCACAAAACAAGGAGAAAACATCTCTCAGCACACTTTCTACCCATGATGGTTCCCTAAAGGTCAGCTCGCGCCCACTCGTCCTGAAACTTATACCATTTACAAGTCTTGCCACTTGATGCTTCAAAAGAAAGAAATGCACATTTTTTTCTTTCTCCCTGGATCTTATATACTGAGCTTTTTTTTTTGCTGCACAACGCTTGCAGAGGCAACAGAGCATAGACTGTTGTAAATATAGGTTTTATTGGGACCATTTACAGAGCCTCTTCATCAGTATAACTTTAGGACAAATGTAGAGGTAAAGAAAGACCCTTCAGTCACAATAGACAAAAGACGTGAAGCAGTAGGATTTAATGGTCTTTTTAAAAAAGCCTGAAAGAAGCTGATTTTTTGACTTAGAGTGTGGACAATGGACAAACAGTGCTATACTTGTATGTGGGGGGCGAAGGGGGAGGGAGGGGGGGAGGTAACAGGGGAGGGTTGAGCTATTGAGCACCTATACCAAAGTTCTAAATTTGTTGCAATGCACAGAAGACTATGCTCTAGTCAAAGAAGACAGCGTTTGTAATTTGCACCAGCTTTAGCGAGACAATGTACTTGTAAACCATTAAAATCTAACTTCCACGAGTTCCTGGACTGCAAACCAACTGCACTCCCACCATGGAAGATCCGCACTCGACCACTGTGAGCTCCGAAGACTTGCGACTCTTCTGTTACGCACAGGCGTCAGGGTGATACAGCCCGGCAAGGCGACCAATAGATAGGCTGGTGATTTTGTAGGAAAGGGTCATATTTATACAACTATAAATCGTGATGTTACTCCTAGATTAATGCAATCATGGGAACATTCCTGATGGTGGTTTCGCTAAATGGCCAACATCACTTCAGAACAGGGGAAGCTGCCTTTCATGTACCGTAACATTTCAATAAAGCTCTTTCTTTCCTAGAAAGCACATGCAAAAAGAGATATTGTTTTCTGATGGATTTCTAAAGGTTTACAATGTGTTTATTAGAGTGTTGCAACTCTTTTATAACATAGTGAATAAAGTGGTATCTTATTAATTTTATCCTTGTAGTTTATGATATTAAATGAACCTTTTGATTGTGTTATGATCATATTTGAGCAAAGGAATGTGGCATAAAAGTATCACTGACTTCGATAGGGGGAGTGGCAATTAGTGAAGGCAAACGCTGGTTTACTTCTTGTACGCATACATTTCAATTGCACTCCGTCTCACCACTGCAAGTTAGCTTTTTTTTAGTTTTAGTTTTAGAGAAACTTCATGGAATCAGATTCTACTGCATCCACGTTGACCAACAATCACCCATGTACGCTAGTTGAACGTTATCCTTCTTTTTCATCCATTTCCTACACATTAGGGGCAATTTTACAGAGGCCAATTAACTTATAAAACCCCATGTTTTTGAGATGAGGGAGGAAACCGGAGGAAACCCACGAGGTCACAGTGAGAACGTGCAAACTCCACACAGACAGCACCCGAGGTCAGGATAAAACCTGAGTCTCTGGCATTGAGGCAGCAGCTCCATCAGCTGCACCACTGTGCCACCATAGAGTCAAGTGTGTTTTATTGTCATATGTCCTGAAATGGAACAATGAAATTCTTACTTGCAGCAGCAGCAGCAGCAGCAGGTTTGTAAGCACAGTACTCAATAGGGAACAAAACAAACAAAAAGTTCATAACATTAAAAAAAAAAAACAATATAGAGATTAATACCTAGAGATTTCCAAATCTCGCTGTTCTATTTCCCCTGCATTAATTGCAGTTGATTGTGACCTGTTCTTCAACAGATTTGTGGTATTTACAGGTAAGGAAGATCGATACAAAATGCTGGAGTAACTCAGCGGGTCAGGCAGCATCTCTGGAGAAAAGGAATAGGCAACGTTTCAGGTCAAAACCCATCCTCAGACCCGAATCGTCGCCTATTCCTTTTCTCCAGAGATGATGCCTGACCCGATGACTTACTCTAGCATTTTGTGTCTATCTTCGGTGTAAACCAGCATCTGCAGTTACTTCCTACACATAAGGTTACTTGTGTTTCATTTACTGCTTGAACATTGTACGTTCTGCATACGATTCATTCATTGAGTGTATCAGGATTTGTTGGAACACTTGATAGTTCACTATATCTCAGCATTTCTGAAAATGTTTACATTGCCACCCTTAACTAAACATCAACTCAATATGTATAGCAGGTCTTCAAGCGGTTTGAGCAGATGCACTCTCTGTGGAATAAATCAGTGAAGCAACATATAATGTGCTGTCTTTACTACCCTACCAATTTATCTGCCAGGCTTTGAACACCATTGTCACCAGAATTTCATAAAGCCTATTAGAATCCAATCCTTCAACAGAAGACTAACTCTCTATTCAAAGACCCAATGCTTTCTTAACCTCCTGCATTACAACTGTGCCCCAGCAGAGGATTCATTCACGTACACATGTCGAGGGGTTTTATCATTTGAAACATTTGAGAACGGCTCTGGAAAGATGTACATAAGAAAAGTAAAGAAGAATTCAAGTCCACAAATTCTTGTCGCAAATGTTCGCTTGGAAACATCACAATTGACAAATTCATCTCCAAAATGATCCTTTAATAGGGGTACACACAAACTGACCTTTATTCACTGAGTTGAGGCATTGCCTTGTTTAGTTTAGTTTAGAGATACAGTGTGGAAACAAGCCCTCTGGCCTACCGAGTCGGCACTGACCAGCGATCCCCGTATACTAGCACTATCCTGCACACACAAGGGACAAGTTACAATGATACCAAGTCAATTCACCTACAAACCTACACATCTTTGGAGTGTGGGAGGAAACTGGAGATACCCGATGTCACGGGGAGAACGTAAAACTCCATACAGACAGCATCTGCAGTCAGGATCGAACCCGGGTCTTTGGTGCTGTATGGCAGTAACTCTACAGCTCCGCCACCATGCCACACGGTTGTATAGCTTTGATCTGCTCCTCCATAGCCATCAATAAAAAAGAGAAATAATTATATCAAATGCACCCACCTATGCTAAAAAACATAATCTTGAGCAAGATACAACTTAATATCTGCTGATTATAAAGACAATGTTTTACATTTCCATCTGGTGCTTTTCCCGATATCAGCCAACACTGATTGGGTTCAAATTTCTTGAGTTGAGAACAAAACCCAGGCAGACATTTGGATGTGACACTGTTATTACATCTCTAATGGTGCCATGTTATGAGATATTAAGCTGAATGCAAACTGTCCTTTCAGGTGGAAGAGAGATCTGATGACACGACCTGAAAGAAAAGTAGGGAGTTCTCTCGCAAAGCACAAAGTGCTGGAGGAACTCAGCGGGTCAGGCAGTATCTGTGGAGTGAATGGACAGATTACGTTTCAGGTCGGGGCCCATCTTCAGACTGATGGAACAGGGGAGGGGAGGAAGCTGGAAAAAAGATGTGTTGAGGGTGGGGGGGGGGGGCAAAGCCTGGCAAGTGATAGGTGGATGCAGGTGAGGGAGGGGCGATTGGCAGATGGGTGGAGTAAAGGGGCTGTCCCACTTGGGCGTCATTTGCGCGTGACGCAGATGGCGCGCAAAGATTTTGTACATCACAAATTCTTGGGGCACGCGTACGACCGCGCGTCACTGCCTAGGTCACCATGTAATGCGCGCATCACGTGCGTGGCACGACATGCACGTCCTGACGCGTAAATGATGACGTGTAAATTATGCCCAAATGACTCCCAAAGTGGGACAGGCCTTTAAGTGACAAAAGCTGGAGGTCAAAAGGAGACCAAGGGATGTCATGTAAGGAATTAAAAGGAGTGAAATGTGAGACTATTACTTTGTGTCATCGCACAACTGTTTGCCAATAGCGAGCAAATGTTAGTGCCATGGCGTTGGCCTCGGCAAGGTCCTTTACAGTGCATGTGTCACGCAGCATGTCACAGCTCAGGAGACGTTCCATAGTCTGGAGGCCTCCCGCACTCGCTGTCTGCCGCATATCCCCACTTCAGCATTGTTCGATTTGCTCATTCCCATGCCTGTCCGCAGTCTGTTGAGACTGCGTCAGGTTATCCACGGTTGGTCGGAACCTGGTGGGAGTTTCTCGGAGGGATTGATTGTCATGTGAATGTCTTGTGGAGATTTCTCTAGTCTCTCTCCCCAGAGTGTGAGCCTTCTGGAACATGCACTGCAGTGCAGGGGATGGACAGGAGAGGAAACCTCTGTGATTTCAAATGCTGAGGTAGCAAAGGGTGTCTTACATCCTCTGATTTCCTGAGGCGTTCTTTTTGACTAGCTACAGCTCTTCTCATTCCAGAGGGTGCAATGCCAGAGAGTAGGTAGATGTTGTCAATCTTGGCAGGTTTCATGCATCCACTGATGCAGCTGCAGCTTGTGTCTAGCACAGGATCAATGTTCCTTGCCTGAGCTGAGCGCTCCCATACTGCGCAGGCACACTCGGCAGCGGAGAAGCAGAGAGCCAGAGCTGTTGATCGAATGGTTGTAGAATTTGCTCCTCATTTTGAGGTACTTGCCTTACAACGAAGAGCATTTCTGGAATTTACTTTTCCTTTGAGCTTTGTGATATGTGCTTTGCAGGTCAGAGTTCGATCAAGAGTCACACTGAGAAAGACTGGATTGTCACAGTGCTCCAATCTGACTCCATTCCATGTGATCTTCAACCTTCGATTTGCATACTTGTTCTTCAAGTGGATGGTGCAGACTTTGGTTTTAGATTGGCTCTCAGGTGATTCTCTTTGTAGTTTGAGGACAGGTTGACGAAAGTAGAGTAGCTTCTGCCTCTCGGAAGTCAGCACTTTGGGGTTGTAATACATAGGCCATCTGCATAAATGGAACTCCTGGATTTCGGATGGATGGGCTGCTCATCAATATAGACATTGAACAAGGTGGGTGCCAGTACACTTCCTGGAGGGAGGCTGTTTTTCTGCCTGCACCTGCGACTTTCCTTTCCTGACAGCTCAACAATGTGAGGCTGAATGAATGAATAAGTTTATTGGCCAAGTATTCGCATACAAGGAATTTGCCTTGGTGCTCCGACCACAAGTGACAACATGACATACAGTGACAGTTAGGGATGACACGTAAAAGATTAAACATTAATAATAAAGCATTAATAATTAAACATTAATAATCAAACATGATCTGAAGGGAGGGGGTGCCTGTAAGGGTATGGGTATGGGGATAATGGGGGGGGGGAAATAAAAGAGAACTGTGAGACATGGATTGGAAATTATTGTCCACAGGAGAGGACAGGAGCAGGGTGACTGGGGTGATGGGAGATGGTAGGAAAAATGTGTGGGGACAGAGAAAAACAAGGGGGATATATGGATATCATTTGAAATTGTAGAATTCGATATTCATGCTGTTCGGTTGCAAAGAATAATTATCTCAATGCTTTCTCAATACAAATATGTTTGCACCTTATCTACTGCAGTTGTTGCTTCATCTTAGGTTATTGTAGTGTAGCCATTTAGTTACTTGACCAAGAATCCATAGCCCCACATCTAATCCCATCACGGCCAACGTGGAAATTATTTTTTAAAAATTAGGGGAAAACATTAACAACTATTTTTAGCAACGCTGATCCAAAAAACTGCAGGATAGTCATTGAAGGCACACTTGGTCACAGTATAATTCGGGGTGGGAACAATCTGCTTGTCTTGACTGGCCTATATACTACCACGGACTTACCCAAGGTAACTGATTCTTGAAAAGAAAATGATCTAACGAGCCATCAATCCACTGGTTTGGCACCATTATAATCTTAAACTGCAATTGGAGATTGCGGCAATATATACCGTGTACAAAATCATGAGAGGAATAAATTAGGTAGATGAACAGAGTGTCTTGCCCAGATTATGGGAATAGATAACCATAGAGGGCACGGGTTAAAGGTGAGGGGGGAAAGCTTTAATAGGAACCTGAGGGGTAACCTTTACATGCAAAGAGTGTTGAGGGTCTGTCCCACTTGGGCGACCTAATCAGCGAGTTCAGGCGAGTTTGCCCTCGACTCATACTCGCAGCATGGTCGACACGAGGTCATAGGAGGTCTTCGTAACTCTCCTTCATGCTCGAGAGTGATCTCCGCGTATGCGAGGCCTCAGCTAGGTTGCGGCATTTTTTTCAATATGTTAAAAAATGCCCGCGAGTAAAAAAAGGTCGCCATGGAAAAAAATCGATACTTTTTTTACTCATAGGTTTAGTCGTAGTAGCTCAGCATGTTAGTCGTAGGTAATCGAGGTAGTCGAAGGTAATCGAAGGTAGTCGTAGATAGTCTTCATCATAGTCCGAAGGGAGGTCGAAGGGAGGTCGATGTTGATCGAAGGAGGTCGTCTTCACTCTCCACTATTCGGTGTCCAATTTTCCCAAAGTTAGTCGTAGCTAGCCGAAGCTAGTCTTCAACATAGTCAAAGGAGGTCTTCAACATGTCATTTTTTCAAACTCTTCTAAACTCGCCAATTAGGCCGCCCAAGTGGGACTGCCCCTTTAGGTGTATGGAACAAACTGCTGGAGGAGGTAGATGTGGAAGGTACTATTGAACATTTAATAAATATTTAGGCAAGAACATGGATAGGACAGGTTTAGAGGGATATGGGCCAAATGCAGGCAGGTGGGACTAGAGTGGATGGGGCAAGTTAGCCAGAGAAGGCAGGTTAGGCCGAAGGGCCTGTTTCCACGCTGTAAGACTCTATGACCATGAATCTATGATCTTGTCATTGGTGCCCAGACAATGGAAAATGAATAAATAAAACTAAATTATGTGACATGGCTCTATACTCTGGTACAATTCCGTTTTTATGGTGAGCTTTAGACTAATACTTCAGCATAGCGGATGGCTCAGTTTGAACAGGTCAGCGGTAAGGGAGGTTGGAGCATGGTGCAAAATGGAGCTGTCATCTTTCAATCCATTTAAAAATATTTTTTAATCCCTGTTATAGGAAGGAGAGGAAAATCTTCTGACATGGCCCCCCCAAAAAAACCTCCACGTCTGCACCCAGCTTAAGTTCATTCCAAGGAATCTGTCAACACGCCACCCAACTGTCCAGCACAATACAGAGCACGCAAAGGTTTTGAAATGCACATTTGCAAGGCTTCTTGACAAGCACGGAGTAACCAGTTCACAGGAGCTTAATTATCAATGGCAGCTCGTCTGTCAGTGCAGAAGAAACATTGGGTTTGGAATTTACCAACCTGAGCCCATTTAGCACCTGTTGCTGCTACGTGGCTGCCACTTCTTTGAGACAAGTGAATCTCGTGCACAAAAAGTTACTGACCTCTCCCTGTTGCTGTAATTTGAGGGACGGGTAAAATTTCTGCAGTAACCAAGTCATTGTGTTTCTTAACATGAACGCAGTTTCACTCTCCAAAAATCCAAATCATTTCAATTTATCAAATTCTACTCATTCAGTACAAAATCCTTGAAATGGATGAAAAACAGGCAATAAATGCAACTGTATAAAATTCTAAACCTTTGTTATTTCATGTCATCAACATGAAAAGTCAGAGGGGATACACAAGGAACTGCAGATGCTGGTTTATAAATAAAAAAACACAAAGTGATGGAGTAGCTGCTGGGATGGCATGGTGGCGCAGTGGTAGACGTGCTGCCTTATAGCACCAGAGACCCGGGTTCGATCCTGACTATAGATGCTACCTGTACGGAGTTTGTACTTTCTCCCTGTTCTTCTTATCGAGTCCACACACAAGATTAGAAGTAGTTCAGCCAAAGCTGGACACACTTCTCGGCATCTGCATACAATGGAAAATGAATAAATAAAACTAAATTATGTGACATGGCTCACTCTGGTATATCTGAAAGATGACAGCTCCATTTTGCACCATGCTCCAACCTCCCTTAGACCTGTTCAAACTGAGCCATCCGCTATGCTGAAGTATTAGTCTAAAGCTCACCATAAAAACGGAGTTGTACCTAGAGCCATGTCACATAATTTAGTTTTATTTATTCATTTTCCATTGTATGCAGATGCCGAGAAGTGTGTCCAGCTTTGGCTGAACTACTTCTACTCTTGTGTGTGGACTCGATAAGAAGAACAGGGAGAAAGTCTGTCTTGTCACTTGTGTGTGGTGGTGAAAAGATTGGTCGAAACAGGGCCGCGACGTGAACACTCTTTCCTTGACCCCAATTTCTCCCTGTGACCACGTTGGTTTTCTCTGGTTGCACCAGTTTCCTCCCACATTCTAAAGACGTAGAGGTTTATGGGTAAATTGGCTTTGAAAAGCCAACGAAAAGGGGGTAGGGTGTTGACATGGATAGAAAATTGGTTGGCAGACCGGGAGAAAAGAGTAGGAGTGAACGGGTCCTTTTCAGAAAGGCAGGCAGTGGCGAGTGGAGTGCCGCAAGGCTCGGTGTTGGGGCCACAACCGTTTACCATATATATAAATCATTTGGAAGAGGGAATTAGGAGCAACACTAGCAAGTTTGCGGATGACACAAAGCTGGGTGGCAGTGTGAACTGTGAAGAGGATGTTAGGGGGACCTGGACAAGTTGAGTGAGTGGGCAGATGCGTGGCAGATGCAGTATAATATAGATAAATCTGAGGTTATCCATTTTGGCGGCAAAAACAAGGGACAGCTTACTATCTCAATGGGGTTAGGTTAGGTAATGGGTAGGTACTGCGAGACCTGGGTGCCCTTGTACACCGGTCACTGAAAGTTGGCATGCAGGTACAGCAGGCAGTGAAGAAAGCTAATGGAATGTTGGCCTTCATAACAAGAGGATTTCAGTACAGGAGTAATGAGGTTCTTCTGCAGTTGTATAGGACTCTGGTGAGGCCACATCTGGAGTATTGTGTACAGTTTTGGTTTCCTAATTTGAGGAAGGACATCCTTGTGATTGAGGCAGTGCAGCGTAGGTTCACGAGATTGATCCCTGGGATGGCGGGACTGTCATATGAGGAAAGATCGAAAAGACTAGGCTTGTATTCACTGAAACTTGGAAGGATGAGGGGGTGATCTTATAGAAACATATAAAATAATAAAAGGACTGGACAAGCTAGATGCAGGAAATTTTTTCCCAATGTTGGATGAGTCCAGAACCAGGGGCCACAGTCTAAGAATAAAGGGGAGGTCAGTTAAGACTGAGGTGAGAAAAAACTTTTTTACCCAGAGAGTTGTGAATTTATGGAATTCCCTGCCACAGAGGGCAGTGGAGGCCAAATCACTGGATGAATTTAAGAGAGAGTTGGATAGAGCTCTCGGGGCCAGTGGAGTCAAGGGATATGGGGAGAAGGCAGGCACGGGTTATTGATAGCAGACGATCAGCCATGATCACAATGAATGGCGGTGCTGGCTCGAAGGGACGAATGGCCTCCTCCTGCACCTATTTTCTATGTTTCCACGAAAAACAGTTGCAAATTGTCCCTAGTGTGTAGGATGATGCTAGTGTATGGGGATCGCAGGTCATCGTTCACTCGGTGGGCCAAAGGACTTGTTTCCGCGCTGTATCTCTAAACTAAACTAAACTGCAGCCTGACCCATTGAGATACTCTGGCACTTAGTGTTTTTTTATTTGTAAACCAGCATCTGAAGTTCCACGTGTCTCCATTTTACTGCTCCAAAGTCTCCTCAAGATGCGGCTACTTTGAAGAAGTATTCCTCCTCTCTCTGACAGGAGTTTTGCAGGTCCTCTCGATCCCCCTCTGTGATTCCTGATTCTCCCCTGCTCTTAGGCCATGTTCTGACCCAGTATCTGAAAAAGGGTCTGGACCCGAATCGTCACCTGTCGATGTCCTCCATAGACACTGCCTGACCTGCTGAATTTCTCCAGCACCATGTGTTTTCTCAACATGGAAAGTCAACACTGTTTCATTCCCCACAGAAGCTGTCTGATCAACTGAGCGTTTCCAGCATTTTTTCAAATACTCAACATTTGTGGTTTTTTTGCACTATGATTATATCCTATGTTACCCAGCTTGCTGCTGCAGAATTAGGTAAGCATAAACAAATCTGTCTGAATGGAATTAAAGGTTTGCAGGAAAATGGGACTATTTCAGTACTTTAACTTGATTGGCATGGATAAGGTGAGTCGAAGGGCCTGTTTCCATGATGCACAACACTATGACTATGACTTGAAATGCCAATAATGTTAAATTTACTCCAGCGCTTTGTGTCTTTTTTATGTTAAAGTATGACATTGATTTGGTGGAAGTTGCAAGTGATGCTCTTAAATATCTATCAGTACATGCGAAGTACTTTGGAAAACTGAACACAACAATCCAAATGGGTCTTCAAGCTGGTGGCATTGTGAGAATCAGGGACAAATTCATTTTTATGTGAAAACAGCATCAATAACATAGATAGACACAAAAAGCTGGAGTAACTCAGTGGGACACACAGCATCTCTGAAGAGAAGATCAGTATTCCCTCAGTTTATAAGGATGAGTGGGTACCTCATTGAAATTTACAAAATAGTGAAAGTCCTAGATAGAATGGAGGTGGAGAGGTTGTTTCCACTAGTGGGAGAGTCGAGGACTAGAGGGCATAATCTCAGAATAAAAGGACGTACCTTTAGAAAAGAGAGGTGGAGGAATTTGTTTTTCTCAAAGGATCATGAATTTGTGGAAGGCCGTGGAGGTGATTAGTACAGGTGTCAGTGGTTGTGGGGAGAAGGCAGGAGAATGGGGTTGAGAGGGAATGATAGATCAGCCATGATTGACTGGTGGAGTAGACTTGTTGGGCCAAATGGCCTAATTCTGCTCCTATTTCTTATGAACTTATGAAGAACAGCATGTCCTATCAGCGCTAGCAACTGTAAAAGATCCTATGGTATTTCTTCAAAGAAGTGTATGTACTTGTTGACTTCCAATTACAAATCCTTCCTATGACATTACGTTACCAGCTTATCTGGCCATTATCAGACTGATTTTTTTGAAAACTTGCCACGGATAAATTGGCTGCTACATTCCTTGCCCTGCCACAGTGACCACACTTCAAAAGGACATCATTAGATTTAAGGCACATTAGAATGTCTTGAAAGATAGATCAGCCAATTAATCTTTTATTAAAAAAAAAAAGAATTTGTGTAACTCACCCAAGTGCACTCACCTGAGCTAAATTGTAAATGCAGTTTTAATTGTCCACTGAACGAGGAGTCCTGTCAGTGTAGACCTTTCCAGAAAGGCACGTGGCCCCAGCAAGATAACATAAATGCAAACCAGATATGATTGCAATGGCTATCATAGGTCAGTAAGCCGCAGCACGTAAGCAAAGTTTATTTCAGGTCCTAGTTTAGATATTCCAGTCCCTGATTTTGATGTTGTAAAGGTGTTTTATCAATTGGTTGATTATATTGTTACTGCATTCCTCTGTGGTCTCCATGGTCTTCAAAGTCGTGAGGTCATACAGCACGGAAACAAACCCTTCAGCTATACTTGTCCACACTGACCAAGATGCCCCTCATATTTACTGTATTTAATGTGTTTATTTTACATAGATTGAATATAGTGCACATAAGTTTAGGATGGGATTCTTGTTTCAACATAAGGCGATTTTTAGCATTCACCCTCATGGTCATTGGTGTGGAGACCCAGCAGCTCATCGTAGGAGTAGGTCCCTCAACTAAACCAACATGAACACCAACACTTTAGTACCACGTTACTCCAACCCATTAGCCTAAATTTGTGCACCAGGCTATGGCAAAATGTTTGAAAATATATTTCGAGTCTTCAGCCTACACACAAACAGGTTTTTCCTCCTTATCACAAATGCATGAATAACATTGTTATAAGAAGAAAAGTTTGATGTGTTTCTTTGTTGAAGTTTCTAATGAAAATTAATATTGTTTTTTTTAAAAACTGCATTTCTAGGTGCAACTCATAAAGGCAGTAAAATGTATTTAAAATTTGAGATGAAGACTATTGGGCCAAACGTGGGCAGGTGGGACTAGTGTAGATCGGGCATCTTGGTTGGCAAGGGAAGTCACTCTGCGTGTGTGGTAGCATCTCTGGGTGACATGGACAAGCGACGTTTCATGTCGAGACCTTTCTTCAGGCTGATTGTAGTGGGAAGAGCTATCTGGAAAAGAGGTGAGACTGGCCAGGGTGTCAGCGGACTGGCCAGGGTGTCAGCTTGCCCGATGGCAAGTTGGCCCCTGTTGAAGTGGTCCCCCTATATCAAGTGGGCCCCTGATGAAGTGGGCCCCCTTTGTCTCCTGGCAACCAATATTTTTAGACCCAGTCCGCCACTGGAGGTGAGGGTGGGACAAGGCCTGGCATGTGATAGTTTAAGAGACACAAAATGCTGGAGTAACTCAGCGGGACAGGCAGCATCTCTGGAGAGAAGGAACGGGTGACGTTTCAGGTCGAGACCCTTACTCAGTCAGGAAGGGTCTCGACCCGAAACATCACCCAGTCCTTCTCTCCAGAGATCCTGCTGAGTTACTCCAGCATTTTGGGTGTATCTTCGGTGTGTGAACCAGCATCTGCAGTTCCTTCCTACACAAGTGATAGTTGCTGGCTTTCATTGACAGATGAGTGGACAAAGGCTAGAGACAAAATGGAGACACAAAGGTAACAAAAGGGTGTTTATAAGGACAGAAAGTTTGAAATAATAGTGATATGTTAAGCCAAAGATAGTGATATATATGGAAGGGGAAGGAAGGGATAATGCGAGAATGGGTGTGCACTGGAGTTAGGAAAGTGGGTGGGGGGGGTGGGGTGGGGAGTTGAAAAAGGAAAGGAAGACTGGGTCCCCACTGTAGTCTGGATAGAGAGGTGGAGGGATGAAGAAAAATAATGGGATGGGGGATTTCTTAAAATTAGAGAGTTCAATGTTCATACCATTGGGTTGGATTGTGTTCCAACCCTCCACCCCACTCTACTTTCAGTCTGCCTATCTCCACGCTCCATAGATGCTGCTGCACCCGCTGAGTTTCTCCAGCATTTTGTGTACCCCCCATTACACTAGGATATTTTGCCTTCTGTCCATTCAGTGGTCTTTTTATCCACTCTTTTTATCAGACTGTGTTTTTAAGCCAGATATGGCCAGTTAGAAATGCAACTTAGATACTTAGTAAATTGTAATATTCATTCAGTTTTGCTTCCGACTGGCAGATGTTTATTTTCATGACTGAACGAATAAATTGAACAAACCCTTAAATGCCACATTCTTTTTTTTAAAAGACGTACAGAGGAGTTGAACCACTCCACAAGCACAGGGTCTACAAGAGTGACAGAGTGCCACAAATGTAATACCCCAGCCATCACAAGCACAAAAAAACATTCTAAATCCCTCATCTATGGTCTGCAGTTGTTCCTGCTTTTCAAAGCACAAGAACTTGGGATTAAGCTTGTTTTGTTTAAAGAAAACAGTTCTATGGTGCTTTGTGAATGAATCTTTGGACTCCTGGGCATAAAATACTCTTTAACCACACTGTGGTTTAATTCTACAAAACGCACAAGTCACTGTTTCACAGCCAGTGCTGTTACTAGGGAGGTCATATTTCAAACAAATACACTTTCAATATAAAATCTTAATTTTAATGAGATCTCTATTAATTTTAAGCACTCCCAATATCTTTGCGCTTGTGATGTTTGTATTTACATACTGTATAATTCATTGATACTGGAATCACATTCTGAATGTCCCCTAATATCTTCTCTCAAAGCATCAGACTTCATTGGACTTTATTAATTTTTATTAAATGTATATGTGCAGGAATTTAAATTGCTTTCTAACCTCATCTTCCTTCCAAGTCAAATTCGGTCTTCTGTGATTGCAATTTGTAATTTCAATCTTTTGAATTAAATGGAGCGAAACAATATGTGTTTCTCAAATTTGCTTAGAAAAAATAAAAGGGCCATTTAGCCTATCAACTCTATACTAGGTCACAGTCACTGTCATATGAGGAAAGATTGGAAAGACTGGGCTTGCATTCACTGGAATTTAGAAGGATGAGAGGGGATCATATAGAAACATATAACACTATAAAAGGACTGGACAAGCTAGTTGGACGAGTCCAGAACCAGGGACCACAGTCCTAGAATAAAGGGGAGGCCATTTAAGACTGAGGTGAGAAAAACTTTTTCATCCAGAGAGTTGTGCATTTGTGGAATTCCCTGCCACAGAGGGCAATGGAGGCCAAATCACTGGATGGATTTAAGAGAAAGTTAGATAGAGCTCTCGGGGCTAGTGGAATCAAGGGATATGTGGAGAAGGCAGGCACGGGTTATTGATTGGGGATGATCAGCCATGATCACAATGAATGGCGGTGCTGGCTCGAAGAGCCAAATGGCCTCCTTCTGCACCTATTTTCTATGTTTCTATGTTTCTAAAAGCAGAAAAGATCTTCCCAGTGTTGGGGGAATTCCAGAACCAAGGGCCACAGTCTAAGAATAAAGGGGAGGCCATTTAAAACTGAGATGAGAAAATACTTTTTCACCCAGAGAGTTGTGAATTTGTGGAATTCTCTGCACAGAAGGCAGTAGAGGCCAATTCACTGGATGAATTTAAATTAGATAGAGCTCTAGGGGCTAGCAGAATCAAGGGATATGGGGAGAAGGCAGTCACGGGTTACTAATTGTGGATGATCTGCCATGATCACAATGAATGGTGGTGCTTGCTCAAAGGGCCAATGGCCTCCTCCTGCACCAATTTTCTATGTTTAGGTTAGTTTAGAGATACAGCGGGGAAACAGGTCCTTCGGCCCACCGGGTCCACGCCGACCAGCGATCCCCGCAAATTAACTATCCTACACCCACTAGGGACAATTTTTACATTTACCAAGCCAATGTACCTACAAACCTGTACGTCTTTGGAGTGCCTCTGCTCACCCCGATTCCCCTTCTGCCCATTTGGGTGATTTAATACGACCTATTCTCCTATCAAACAGCATATATCTGGGATGAGGGAGGAAACTAGAGCATCTTTGGGAAACCCATACAGTCACAGGAAGAACAGGCAAACTCATAAGTGATAGGAGCAGAATTAGGCCATTTGGGCCATCAGATTTACCCCGCCATTTAATCTTTAAAAAAAAATCAAAATAAACTTTATTCAAGTAAAACATATGTACAATACAAGAATCGTGCAAAATATTCTTCCGACATTCTCGGAGGCTATACATACATTCAATACTGTTTACACAAATCATGCAATTTTACCTCACAAACATGCCACTCATGTGGCTCCCTGGCATGAAATCCCTTCCCTTATTTAGGGGCCATCTCCACCACGCCCTGCCCCCCAATGTCCAGCAGCAGAAGGACCCTAGACTGTGGCCCTCCCCCACAGAGCCTTGGCGTTGGCTGCACCGAGCTTCAGTGCGTCCCTCAGCAAGTACTCCCGCAGTCTGCAGCGGGCCAGTGGGCAACATTCCCCGATGGACATCTCGCTCTTCTGAGAGGCCAACAAAGCTCGGGCAGACCAAAGAGCTTCTTTCACCGAGTTGATGACCTTCCATCAGCACTCGATGTCCGTCTCCGAATGCCTGCCTGGGAACGTCCCGTAAAGCACAACTGATCTATCGTTCCCTCTTAATCCCATTCCCCTTCCTTCTCCCCATAACCCTGACACCCGTAGTAATCAAGAGAACCCCATAAAGAGAGTAGGAGGGGTTATTCATTGCAAGAAAATGAAACGTTATAGCCATTTCACAGCCAAATATTCACCGATTACATAATTTGCCCTGATAGTTACCACTTAAATCTTGCCCCAAACTATAACAGAGGAAGGAGATAATATAGAACTAAATTTCTCTGCATGAGCCTCAGAAATGTTGGATCAACTAACATTGATTAGCATCTGCAGTTCCTTCTTTAACACTTTGATTAGGAATGTTCCTGGTTTAGGAAGTGCAAATCAAAAGATGCTGTTTTCATGATTGAATGGTTCAAAAACAGGGCATTGGTAGTGACATAGCTGGTGGAGCGTCACAGTGGCAAAAACCCGGGTTCCATCCTGACCTCAGGAGCTGTCTGTGTGGAGTTTGCACGTTCTTCCTGTCACTGCGTGGGTTTCTTCCGGGTGCTCCACTTCCTCCTTCAATCTAAAGACCTACAGGTTTGTAAGTTAAATTGTACTCTGTAAACTCCCTAATGTGCAGGGAGTGGACGAGAAAGTGTGAGATAACGCAGAAAAGACACAGAGTGCTGGAATAACCCATCGGGTCAGGTCGCGTCTCCAGAGAATATGGATAGGTGATGCTTCATGTCAGGACCCTTCTTTAGAATGTGTTGAAGAGGAGGGGCAGCAGCAAGAGTCACAGAGGGGGAGGGACTTGGACACCTGTTGGAGAGAGGAGGGGAACTTTATCAAAGTAGGCGTACCATGAGGAGATTTCACAGTGGAGCGGATGCTGGTTCACCAAAAAAAGCACAACGTGCTGGAGTAATTCAGTGGTTCATGGATAGGTTACATTTTGGGTTCAAACCCTTCGAACATAGAACTGGTGTGGACAAGTGATTAATGGTTGGTGTGGAATTGATATGCCGCAGGGCCTGTTGCCATGCTGTACCTCTAAACTAAATTAGATTGTAAATAATGGGCAGAGAGCACAGGAGGTGTTGATGAGGGGAAGTCGAGAAATTATATTTTTAAAGCAGAGAATGGGGTGGAGCTCACTCTGACTGATGGTGGAAAAAAAACAAACAGTGGTTTCAGATCAGCACCCAAGTATCCGGTGCTGTGAGGCAGCAGCACTACCAGCTGCGCCACTGTGCCATGTGTCAAGAGAGTGCCAAGAGTGTTTAATTGTCTTCTGTTCCAGCAACCAAACAGTTAAATTCTTACTTGCTGCAGCTTAACAGGTCTGTAAAATGCAATAATAATCAAAAATACAAAAGATTAATAACTGTTATACTAGGTAACCATAATAGTGCAAAACAGGTGCGTAATGCAATCAAAGATGTACTCCATACAAGATCATATTGCTGATCATAGGTAGTGTTGTTGTCGGTGTTGTGCAGTGCTCAAGGGTCTGATGTTCACTGGGAAGAAGCTGTTCTTAGTTTTTCTTTGCCACAGAAGGCTGTGGAGGTAGTCAATGGCATTGCATTTTTAAGGCAGAGATAGATAGATTCTTGATTAGTATGGGAGCCAAGTGTTATGGGGACAAGGCGGGAGAATAGGGTTAGGAGGGGGAGATAGATTAGCCATGATTGAATGCCGGAGTAGACCTGATGGGCCGAATGGCCTAATTCTGCTCCTATCACTTATGACCTTATGTCCTTATGACTGACCAGCGATTCCCTCATAATTACACTATCCTACACACACTCGGGACAATTTACAATGATACCAAGCCAATTAACCTACAAACTTGTACATCTTTAGAACATAGGAGGAGATTGGTGATCCCGGAGAAAACCCATGTAGATCATGGGGGGAACATGCAAACTCCCTACAGACCACACCCGTGGTCATGATCGAACCCAGGACTCTGGCGCTGTAAGGCAACAACTCTACCGGCGCGCCACCGTGCCACCCTTGATCCTGATGGTCGTGGTTCCCGGGCTCCTGAACTTTCTTGCCGATGGTGGCAGCATCAGGAAGAAGATACAGGATGTGAAAACAACCCGTATAAATGCACACACTTTCTTTGCCACTCACGCCTCAACATATCATCCTTTTTCAGCTGATATGAGCACATTTGGAAGTTGGCCAGAACCGGAATGACTCCAATAAGATGGTTACAAAATAGAGATGAATGAAAATACTGAACAGATCGCAATGATAAATTGGCAGCCTCTAGTTGAGTTACGAGCAAAGTTTAAAAATAAACTCCCAAAAAATTATAAATGATACCAAAATTTGACTATGAGCTGACAGACGCTTACATAGAGGAATACTTTGTTGTCAATGAATGTCTTATTTTGCCAAACATTCATTTATTTTCTTGGTTTTGTCATCTAACGAGATATCCACTTCTGAGAATGTTTCTATCCAACTCGCCTCCCAGGAATGAGGCGCACTGCAACATATAAGAGATACAGTGAAACTTCATCCCAGTCATTTTATATCAAGGAAAACCAGGCCATCTTAACCCTATCTGGTAATATCACAGAGCACCCATCACATCAACTCCGAGAACATCCACTAAATGCAGGGCCCAATATTAGCTTTAATAAATCAACATATCTATTTGACTGTATATGGGGGTAGAGACTGATAATAGCCATTACTAATCCATCAAAGACTCATAAAGTCTGTACACCGCGTAAACAGGCCCAGGTGTCCACGCCCACCATGTTGGCATACTGGGCTGGCCCATTTGCCTGCATTTGGCCCATAGCCCTCTAAACCCTTCCGCTCCATTTATCTGTCCATCTGCATCAAGCCACCATGAGCTTAATAGGCAGAATGGCCTCCTTCTGTGTCATTTGAAAATCAGAGAAATAGAAATTGGTTTTCTGTTTGTGGTGGGGGGGGGGGGGGGGGGGGGGAGGACGGGTCACTCCACAGAAATCTCTAATCTTGGTGCAGGTCTCTCTTTGCGATTGGTGATGAGAACCAATGGTTTACCCCTGACCACAACTTCTTGGCCACTGTCATGGCCAATGTGGATGTGGTTTCTCACGAGGTTTAGATGGTCTGTTCAGTAGCCCACAGCTAATATTTTCCTGAATGTTCAGCAATAAATTGAATGCAAGATCGGAGGAAGAACTGGGCTTATCTACAAATGCAATATTTAAATTATTTTTTTTTTTTTAAAGCTTTGAGCACCTCCATTGGCACAACAAGTAATAAATTAACTTTCAGACAGGTGGCACAGCTGGTAGAGTTGACCCCTCACAGTTGCTGAGTACCGAGTTCAAGCCTGACCTCGGGTTACTGTCTGTGTGGAGTTTGCACGTTATTCCTATGTCCACATGAGTTTCCTCTGGTTGCTCCGGTTTCCTCCCACATCCCAAAGGACATGTGGGTTTGTAGGTTGATTGGCCTTGTAAAATTGCCTCCAATTTGCAGGGAGTGAATAAGAAAGTGGAATAACAATGTTTTAATGATACTTCATTGTCACATGCACCTAGATAGTGAAGTTTTACACAGGACTAGTGTTAATGGTTGGAGTGGCCTGGATGACCCAAAGGGCTTGTTTCTACACTGCATCACTAAATAAAACTGCACACTAAACTACTCTAATATAATCTAAACTAAAAGTGAAAATGAGAACTGTCAACTGTCTTTTATTTCAAGATGGAGAATTTAAACATTTTTCACACAAAAATGCCGGAGTTAATATCAAATTCCTGCCATTCAGTCCCAACAATATCCTTCCAGCTCATTGCTAGTGCAAGGATCTTTCTCATTTCTGAGCAACAAAGCATTTGTGACCAATCAGTCTGAAGCAGGGTCCCAGCCCAAAAAGGTTCCTCTCCATACCCTCTTTAGATGCTGCCTCACCTGCTGATTAACTCCAGCAGAATGTCGAAAGAAGTAACTGGAGATGGTGTTTAACAAAAGAAGACACAAAGTGCTGGAGTAACTCAGCAGGTCAAGCAGCATCTCAGGAGAACATGGATTGGTGATTTCTCGGGTCAGGGCCCTTCTTCGGACTCATATCAGTCGATAGTCTGGCCCAGTGATGGAGACAGAGTTCAAGAAAGGGAAGAGAGATATCAGAGATAGTCCAAGTGCATTTGAGGGCAGGGTGGAAGCTAGTGGTAAAGTTAATGAAAACAACAAGTTCTGCACGGATGCAGGAGATAACTCCAGCAGTTTACCCAAGCTCAGTCCATCTGCAGTTCGTTGGGTCTCCAGTAGTCTAATGGCCCTGTCTCACTGTGCGAGTTGACCCACGAGGTACCCCGAGTGACAGACTCGTGGTTGTGCACGAGATCCCAAGTTGATGTTCAAGTGTTTGAACCGAGTTCCCACGGGTATGGTATTTTGCCGTTTACTGCGATGTTCCAAGCTCGTCTCCAGAGTTAACCAAGTTCGTCTCCCGTTTACTCTTGAGCTGACAACGTTTCCTGACGTACTCTTGAGCTGTCAACTTCTCCTGAAAAGTGACACAGTGTTTCTAACGGGCCCTTCGGCCCACCAAGTCCACGCCGACCAGCGACACTAGCACCACCCCACACGAAAAGTGAATTTGCTTATAGTAATTTGACCAAAAGAAAAATGGTGTATGCTAAGTAGTGTGTTGATATGACACTCCCAAAAATAACTTCTAAAAATCTGCAGGATTGAACGATTAGGAGACGTGCATTCTGCGTAATTATATTAAAATAAAATACAGGAGAGATAACACTCCTTTTCGACATGCCTTTAGAAAGAAACTTGCAGTTATATTTGAAGTCTTGAAATGATTTCCTCCTGAGAGTCTGTGCATAGTCTAATACTCTGAGCTATTTACAGCACTGTGTGGAAGACACCCTTACCCGCACTAGTTGGGCGGGTGTGTTTCCAGTGATAGTTAATCATACTGTTACTACTTAATAGTACAATGCTATATATGTTCAGTTGTATAAGGAAGCCCTCCTTTCACTGATTTGCTTTGTTTCCTGATTTTGAAGACTAGTGTCAGTACTGTGCCGTGTCACAGTTTGTACGTTTTAAATTGAAAGGCACGGCCATTTGAACCTTAATGTCTTTATCTTAGTGGTAAAGGGATGTAACATCCAACTCCGATTCAATTCTAAAGCATTGAAAAGCATGTCAGAGCACGGGGATGGTAAAACGGTGGGTGAATAGATGAAATGTTGACAACGGATCCGTTGAAAATTAAATTTCATTATATTTGTACAGTTTCTTTATGAATCAGTTTGTGTTTAGTACTGAGAGATTTAATGATCGCAGATTTTTATCTCTGCATCTGAGGTCGATAGCAATTTTTTTTCTGTTAATGTCCACTAAAAGCTCAGGGTAATTTAGTGAATGATCCCAAGCACAGCGACTCACCAATGCCCGGTCTACATTTGGGGTAATAACTTTGCTTATCTTATCTATCAGAATGAGATTGCCATGCTAATTCACGGGCACCAATTGTCTTCAGGTCACAGGGGGGCACTGGGATCTCTTCGACTGCAACACCAAGGAAAACAAGAAAAATAAAATCACAGACGTGATAAATATCCAGGAAATCCCTTCACAAAATGACTTCAAATACAAATCTGCATGACATTGTCATGTTATTCCAAATGCTCTGTTGATTGAAACGATAAAATATGTGTCTGATATCAACAAAGGGGGACAATCGTGATGAATAATGTTGAAAAATTAACAGGTGACAAGTGTTTAAAACCATGCGTTGGAAAACGGAAAGCGGTCTTTAAATTACCCTAATTAATGCCGAGTTCAGAGTGCCCACGGGTTAACACGTTAAACTCACGAGTTAATAAGGTCAACGCACGGGCCCCACGTTAATACTACGAGTTTAAATGTTTCAATTTTACACTTGAACAGTGAATTTGACTCGTGGAAAAAAATCAAACCTGTTTGATTTTTTTCACGAGTTATCAAGTTTCGCGTGTACCTGCCGTTAGCGCCACGAGTGGACAAGTTGATCGCGCGAGTTCCGACGTTGCCGCTACGTTCATTGTACGTGATCACCACGAGTGAAAACTCGGGGTCACTCGTGGGCCAACTCGCACCGTGAGAGAGGGGGTTATATCGACCTCCACTTGGCAGATATTGAGCATTGGTGCTTTCTCCAACTTTACTTGGAAAAGTAGAGAACGTCAGCTTTTCAGCAGCCTGTCCTGAAGTGAAAAGCATGAACCCTGAGTCATGGCAGGAGATGTCTGCTCAGAATTAAATCTAAAATCTAATACACCTAAAGCAATTCCATTGCATTCAAATCTGTCTAGATCTGGAATAAAAAGATGAATTTAAAAACTATTCTAAAAGAATAATGGGTATGGATAAACTACATTAAGGTGACACATTGGTAGATATGCTACCTTACTGCGCTTTAGATCCAGATTCAATCCTGACTAAGGGTGCTGTTTGTATTGAGTTTTTACGTTCACACTGTGACCGTGTGAGATTTCTCTGGGTGCTTTGGTTTTCTTCCATATTCACAAGACGTTCAGGTTGTGGGTTAATTACATTCTGTAATTGGCAAAACTGCAGGGATAGGATGCAAAACTGGGATAACATGGAACTATTATACGGGTGATCATTGGTCAGCATGGACTTGTTGGGCCGAAGGGCCTGTGTCCATGCTGAACTTCAGCAAGTGGGTGGTGATGGAATTTATAACTATATCACGGTACATATGACAATAATAAACCAATAGCAATATTCTGGTTCCAATGAGGGAGATCCACCTTCACACTTCCCATCCCAGCTTACCAGTTTGTTCCTTGGTAACACTGAATTCCCAAGCTTAGCGTTACAGACTGAGTTGTAGAAAAGTCAGCACAGTGGCGCAGCGGTAGAGTCGCTGTCTTCCAGTGCCAGAGACCCAGGTTCGATACAGACTATGGGTGCTGTTTCTATGGAGTTTGTATGTTCTTCCAGTGGGCCTTCTCCGGGTGCTCCGGTTTCCTCCCACATTTCAAAGATGTGCAGGTTTGTAGGTTAATGGGTTTCAGTAAATTTTCCCTAGTATGTAGGATAGAACTAAAGGGTGATCGTTGGTCGGCACAGACTCGATGGGCCGAAGGGCCTGTTTCCACGCTGTTTCTCTAAACTAAACTAAAACCAAAGTCATGGCAATTGAAGGGCGTTTGAATCGGTTTGGAAAACAATAAAAGAGGCTTTCCATGATAAAGGATCCCAACCCAAAATGTCACCTGCTCATTCCCTCCACAGATGCTGCCTGACCCTCGAGCATTTTGTTTTTATTCTTAACACATCAATTTATGCTGCTTCAGTATTTTAGAAAATGAACAGTGGCTCTTTGCTTTTTCACACATGAATGAGCATTTTCACTAAACATAGTTTATTGAATATAAACTACTCCTCATTTAAAAGCAGTTCAGAGTATAAATTTGAATTGAAGTTGCAGCCAAACCAAAAAAATGCATCCATTGTGTTTCTGTAAATAAAAATCTGACTACGATCTCCGAGAATGTCCAGTTTTTCTCCCATCAATCAATAAATTACCTTGGAAAAATACTGGCCAGGACTTCCCGTCGTAAGTTAAAGTACTCGCAAGACGTAAATGTGACCACCCTTCAGCTCAGTCTCAAACACCTGTGTTATTTATATCTGTATCTCCAAATTACCCTGCTTTCTTCCATTCACTGCATGTTTTCATTGCAACAAATCATTCCCTATTCACCTATGATAAAAGCACTGACGTACACAATATACCCCCATCGTACATTACTCCTCTCTGATCCACCTCAACTTTTGCAAGTCTTTTTTTTCATGAGACAGATAAAAAATGAGGTTCCTAAAACATCCCTGTGCTCAGTGTCACACGCAAGCCTCTGACTGTACATCAAAATAATGTGTTATCACTTTGTTCGCCTTGAATGTCAATGAAATTTCAATACTACCAGTACATTTTAGATTACCACCACAAAAGCCCTTAATCAGATAGAGTCAATTCCACTTAAGTTTTCTGCCCTTCAGTCTGAGAGATGCGCCTAAGAGATGACAAAGGGACATTAAATGCACGAGAAAGTTCAAAAGATAATTTTATTTTAAGCCAAAGCGTGAGAGGGTGGGCAAGAGCCTATACTAAGGCTTTCTAAGTATCCTATTGGATTATCAGTGGATATTGCCCGGTACTGACCACTCTGTCATCTGAAAGATTTATGAGCCACCACAAAAAAGGCAGTTAATATGATCAAAAACCCACACCACCTTGGGCATGCTCTCATCTCGCTATTATCATCGGGAAGAAGGTACAAGAGCCTGAAAACCATGACAACAAGTTCAAGAACAGCTTCTCCCCAGCAACCATCAAGCTCTTGAATACTACACAACACTAACTACTAACCTCAGTAATTATGATCATCTATGGACTGCCTCTCATTGCACTACGATCTCCAGTTTTGCACTATGGTTACCTACCATAACGATTATTAGTTTTTGTATTATTGATTATTATATATTTATCTGTGTGTTATTGTATTTACAACCCTGTTAAGCATCAGTATTGTGTTGTTCTGTTGCCAGTAAATATAACAATTAAACACTTGCCTATTGACTGTTGAGCAATTAGACTAGAATCCCAGAGGAAGTAGTGAAGATTAAAATTGACAGCATATTTGATAATGTTTAAAACAAATAGCCCAATGCATGTAATCAATCAAAATTTTATACCAGGTGCCACAGGAGAAATTAGGACAGATGACAAATAGTTTGGTCAAAGAGGGAAAACTCTTGTGAAATTAGACAGAGAGAAATGATTTACGGAGCAAATTGTAGAGCTTAAAGTCTTCTGATCTGAATATAGAGCAATTAAATTCACGAATCATGAGGAAGCGCAGCACGGTGGCGTAGCAATTGATCTGCTGCTTTACAGTGCCAGAGACCCAGGTCCGATACTGACTACCGATGCTGTCTGAACGGAGTTTGTACTTTCTCCCTGTGACCGCATGGGCTTCCTCTGGATGTTCCGGTTTCCTCCCACATTCTAAAGGCGTGCAGGTTTGTAGGTTAATTGGCTTCTGTAAATTGTAAATTGTCCCTGGTGTGTTGTAGGGTGCTGGTGATCAATGGTCGGTGCAGACTCGGTGGGGCGAAGAGCCTGTTTCCGCCCTGCTTCTCTAAAGTCTAAAGTACCGCAGTAAACGTGACGATAATAAACACAGCATTTAGGCTATCGTCCTGCCGCTCAGCATTGTACATCCCCATTATTCATGCCTGCCTTATACAACCTGGCACCATGTGCCTGCAATGACTTACACTGGATGGGAGGAGGAAGGGGGGGGGGGGGGGGAGAGGAATGATGAATGGTTAGTTATAATATCACATGAAGGGATATACTGGTACATGGATTAAGGATTACAAGTCACTGATTTACTTGTGTTACTTTGAACATTCAGCAGACCACAGATCTCTTCTCCTGTCATTACTTCCTTGCCAAGAATCCCATCAAACTACTTAAAAAAAAATAAAAAAAATCACTATATAATTAAATAATAACCCACAGTTAATATTTTTGCAATATTAATGTATCGTAAAGAAAAAGTGACATTAAAAACATTTTATTATGCCCATTATGAAACACCTGTCTTTCAGATGAGAGGGGTAAATTTTAATGGAAATGTGCGGGGCAAGTATTTTTACGCAGAGTGGGGAGGCCCTGAAACGCATTGGCAGGGATAATGGTGGAGGCAGATACGATAGTGGTGTTTAAGAGACTTTTAGATAGACACATTGAAGTGCAGGGGATAGACGGATATAGATCATGTATAGGCAGATACGTTAAGTTTAACTTGGCATCATGTTCGTCACAAGTTTACTGGGCCGAAGAGCTTGTTCCTGACCTGTACTGTTCTATGTTCGATTGGTATTTTTACTGTCTTTCTGGTGTTTTATGAAGTAATGAAGAGATGCAACATGTAAACGACCCTCTAGCTTATGTAAGAATCTTTCAGTAGACTCATAACAGCAGGAAGGAAGGAAGCCGTTTCTGAATCTGGTGGTATGTGATTTCAAGCTTCTGTATCTGCTGCCCAACGGGAGAGGGGGGATGAGGGAATAACCAAGCAGAAAATAGTCTTTGGCTATGTTAGGTGCCATCGAGAGGCAGAATGGAGTGTAGGTGGTATTGATGTGAGGAGTCAGGCCTCTGTGATGGACTGGGCTACATCCACATCTCCCTGCAATTTCTCTGACCTTGAGCAGAGAAGTTCCCAAGCCAAGGTGCCATGCAACTCGTCAGTATGGTTTCTACAGTGCATCTGTGGGAGATGGTGAGGGTCATTGGAGACGAACTAAACCGCTGGTGATGTTGGTGTCCTGTCCGCACCAAGAAACCTGACCGAACAAGTATTTGAGCAGTCAACATCCAACAATAAATACAGCTGGAACATTGCAGATTTTAACTATTCATCAGAAACTGTTTCAAAATAGGTTTCATTGTTAAACAGGCTGCCCTGCATGTCGATATATTTGCATTAGAAAATAATGTGCATTTGAATTCTTAAAAGTATTGGTTGAGAATGGACATAAAACATTTTTATAATCACTATATCACTGAGCTATTTGTCACTACTGGTGGTGTACTGCCATCTGCTGGCAAAGAAGACACAAGCTCACTGCAGTCATAGAGCTATACAGAACAGAAACAGGCCTTTCGGCCCACTTAGTCCCATTTACTTGCATTTGACCCTTCCTATCCATGTATCTGTCCAAATATCTTTTAAATGTCGTAATGGCATTTGCTTCTATAGCTTTCTCTAGCAGCTCATTCCAGAGACCGACTACTTTTTGAATAAAAATGTTGCCCCTGAGATCTCTCTTTACTCTCTCTCCTTGCTCACCTTAAGGCTACGCTCCCTAGTTTTAGAATTTTCTACACTGGAAAAAAGACTGCGTTCACTTTATCCATGGTCCCTATGATCTTGTACACCTCAATAAGGTCACCCCTCAGCACCTTGTTCTCCAAAAGATAATTCCCAGCCTGTCCCTATAACTTAAGCCTGCAAGCCCAGATAACATCCTGGTAAATCTTTTCGGCAGCCAGCCAGATTTCATGTAAAAGAACTATTCCAAATGTTTTATTCCATTCAAATAAAGTGTTCAGTGACTATTTAGATCTCTTAGGCATTTTTCCAACATATTTGAGACTCATGCATAGATTCAGGCAGCTTGAATATATATTGAAGTACCCATTTAATGTGTAAAAGCAAGAGACAGCACAAATAAAAACAGAAAATGTTGGAAATACTCAGCTGGTCAGGCAGCATTGGTGGAAAAAGTAACAAGAGTCAATTGCCGTGGTCAATGTTATTTCAGCAGGAAAGTTCTGGCTGATCTGATGATTGATCTTAGTTGGAGCAGCAAAGCAAGCTGCTGATACAATGGTAAAGAAGGGATATGATATGCTTGTCTTCATCGGTTGGGACATTGAATATAAGAGTCAGGAAGTCATGTTGCAGCTTTATAGGGTTTTTTTATTAGGGCACACTTAGAGTACTGTGTGCAGTTCTGGTCACCCCATTAAAAGGAGGCAAGTGAAGGCTTTGGAATGGGTGTAGACGAATTTGACCAGAATGCTGAAACTAAGAACTGCAGATGCTGGAGTAACTCAACGGGACAAGCAGCATCACTGAAGTAAAAGGACACGTGACATTTCAGATTGGGACTCTTTTTCAGATTACCAGAATGCTGCCTGGATTGGAGAGTATTAGGCATAAAGAGAGGTTGGACAAACCTGGAATGTCGGAGGTGAAGCAGAGATCTGATAGAAGTATATAAAATTGAGAAACATAGATAGGGTAGACACAGAATCTTTTTCCCAGGTTTGAAAATGTCAAAGACTAGAGACCATAGCTTTAAGGTGAGAAGGGCAAAGTTTTTTTTGATAAATATTTTTATTAATTGTAAATACATATTAATAGAAAATACTTCTTACATACATTCGTAATATTATTAATATTAACATTTAAGACTTATTTATATTTCTGTACATTTTTTTTATAAGTAAGAAAAGATAGAGAAAAATAACATAGAGATAAGAAATCAAAAATAAAGAAGTGAATGGAGTATTAAAGTTATCCATCGTTGGAGATATATATCCATGATTTGTTATACGTATTTCTTCATCTATTCCATTATTCAGGTTTCAGTCAGGCTCTCGCACCGAGCCATTTTGACCCTTTAGATATTCAATGTATGGAGACCATATTCCTCTGAAAAGATCCAACCTGTCCTCTAGGACAAGCCTCAATCTTTCCAGATGGAGTGTCTCCGACATTCCTGTAATCAACATTTTGATTGTGGGGATGTAGGATCTTTCCAGAATTTTAATATTAATTTTTTCCCAATTATTAAACTATAATCAATAAAAATTCTTTGATTCGTTGTTATTAATTGATCTGTTTCCAGTATTCCCAGTATTATTAACTTTGAGTCAGGAGTCAGATTCATATTAACAACATTCGAAATTATCCTAAATATTTCTATCTAAAATGTTGTAATTTTTACACAATTTGTAAATGAGTGTGTCAAGTTAGCTTCTAAGTGCTGAGAAGGGTAAAGTTTGAAGGAGATGTGTGGGGCACTTTTGTTTTACACTGAGCAAGGTAGGTGCCTGTGATAATGGAAGCAAATACAGAGGCAGGTATGATAGGGGGTTTTAAAAGGCTTTTAGACAGGGAATGGAGGGATATGGATAACGTGAAGGCAGAGGAGATTCATTTAACATGGACATTTTGAGCAGAAGAGCCTTTCCTGTGCTGTACTATATGTTCCATGGTGCCCTCTGAGTGGAATGTGTGCATTCTGCCTCCAAATATATGGGTTTCCACCAGGTTTCTTTGTACATTCCAAAGATTGATAGGTGCAGGAAGGAACTGCAGATGCTGGTTTAAACTTAAGACAGACACAAAAAGTAACTCAACGGATCAGGCAGCATTGCTGGAAAAAAGGAATAGCTGATGTTTTGATCTTCTTCAGACAGGTGCAGATTGATAGGTGAATTGGCCACTGTTATTTGCCCTTTGAGTTGCAGAATCTGAGTGGGAGTTGAGAATGTGGAGAGTTGGGAGTGAGAAGGGAATGTGGGGAAAATTAAATGTCATTAGTGTAACTGGGTAGACAGATAAACACAAAATGCTGAAGTAACTCAGCGCGTCAGGCAGTATCTCTGGAGAAAAGGAATAAATGTAAATGGTTATTTGATGGTTAGCATAGATGCAATAGGATGAAGGGCCTGTTTCTATGCAGCATGACTCCGAGCCTATGCCCTCTGGCTCCCTGCCCCGCCCTTTCTTATTTTAATCCAGATTCCCTCCAGTTATCTAGCGTTTGATTGACCGTTTTGCCTGACCAATTCTCCACCGGTGTAAGGATTTTAACACCTATATAAAATGCTCATATGGCAACAGCTGCATTTAGAAATTACACCTATTGCTCATTTGGATGCAAAGATGGCAGGTGGGAAGGAAATCCCAGCTTTATTCAGCTAACCAAGCTTGCATCTTTTGCCAATAGGACAACGAGAAGCCTGAACATTAAGTGGAAATAAATATGTTCATAATCAGCAAGCTGGTGCTGATACATCACAGAGCATTCATCTTTGCCAAAGGAACACATAATTCTGTGCAGTTGTGGCTGTTGCTGAAGGGAATAAAAAACCCATCCATTTTCAATTATTTTAATCTACTTGTCATCCGCAAAATGAAAAGCAAAACCGCTATCTTCTTCGACACAAATTATGCACATCTAGCATTCTCCGTTTGTCCAGCGACTGCTTGAATTTTTGATAGGGTACGATTATCGTGACACCTGCAACTGAGGCAAGGGATGGTTTTGTGAGCCCAGGCAGCAGGGGTTAAAAGGCAAGTCAAACATGGGAAGCATCAGCAGCCACCCTCGAGCCTTTGCGGCAGGAGTCTTTTGAGGCCAGCGATCTGGAGCCCAAACCATGATCAATCTTTCCCTCGTTGACATCGGGGTCAATCCCGATTTTTTTTTTTTTAATCACTGCGTCAGCCGAAGCCTGCTACCTCTGCTCCACCTGGGAATCGAACCAGGAAACCACTGTTCAGCATTAGTTGGCACGCTCACTAATTAACCATTTCTATATTTGTTTTGTATTAAAGATCGCAATTGTAACTCACACTGTGAACTCAATGATATGCATCACTGAGAGTCATTGGGTTGCACATTCCTGGTGTCAGTGCTCTTTATGGATTTGTTCAGTTTAGTAATAATACTTTTCTTAATTGCCCAATTCCCACTCTAGTTGAGATCTGTTTGCCATTGGTCATCGAGGGGACAGCTGATGACTGAAGAGCTCTTGGCGCATTGGATCAATTGTGAAGGTGCAAAGTGTCAGGTCGGTGCTTCTGACGATTCTGTTGTTGCAGCATCTTGGCAGATTGCAGCAGCAATGTTAGCGAGGCACCTCCAACTAAATATTGAGCTGGGGACAAAGGTTAAATCCACCACAAACATTGTTTGTCATGAATTGCAGTGAAATGTAATCATCTTAGGTGTTTGCCAAGACGTTCTGTTCTTTTTGAGGGAGATTTACTATTACTGAATGTAGAGTCAGCGAGCAGAGAAGCAGACCCTGGTGCCCACTAGCCAGCAAACATCTATTTACAAGACTAATTCAGGGCAGCACAGTGGTGCAGCTTGTAGACCTGGGTTTGATCCTGACCTTGGGTGCCGTCTATGTGGAGTTTGCACGTTCTCTCTGTGACCGCATGGGTTTCTTCCAGATGCTCCAGTTTCCTCCCACATCACAAAGACGTGCAGGTTTGTAGGTTGACTGGCAGCTGTAAATTGTTCCGAGTGTGTAGGGAGTGGATGTGGAAGTGGGATAACATAGAACTGGTGTGAATGGGTGGCCAAAGGGCCCTTTTTCCAAGCCGTGTCTTTCAGTCAATTCCATCTTCCCTGCATTGCTATCAAACAACTCTCCCTAGATTGGACCACTTACATACATACAAGGGGCGATTTATAGAGATCAATTAATCCACAAACTGCACGTTTTGCAGATGTGGAAGGAAATTGAAGAACCCAGAGTCACAGAGTATTAGTTTATTGTATTATTGATGATTATATATTTATCTGTGTGTTATTATCTTCATGTGGGGGTGGGAGATTGCAACCTTCACGTGCTCCGCCCTGTTTCGACGAATGCAAGCGTGCACAATCAAATAAGATCATATAGAACAAGTTGTCCTACAACTTTAGGCTGTGCACGCCACACGCAAGAAGTAGAAGAAGAAGAAAAAGATCTTCAAGGAACTGTAAAGCTGTAGAAGTAGAAACTTCATTGTTTGATTATCGGTACACACGACAATTAAACACTCGACTTCTGATCAGAAACTGTTTTACCTCATACCATTTGGTACAAATAACATCTATTTTGGCTTCAATTTTGAAATAACATTTTAGAAAGATCTAAGAGTTCTGGTGCAGTGAAAGAGCTCTACAGTGTTAAGAGTTTAGACGAAATTCAAAAGAATGGAGGAACCTGTTGTGGGTGCACAGAAACCAAAAAGAGTGGGACATTTTTAGCATGAGGATCATTTAGTCTGAAGATTCTCACCACTCTTGCCCGAGTTACCTTCGTGTTGATGTCTTGATCGGACAGCCTCTGAAAGGGAAGCCTGTTCATGCACTTGTGGGTGGTGGTGTTGACTGCAAAGACAGATGGAAAGAAATCCTTGTTCAAGAGATTCCAGCCTCGAAAATCAAGATGCAGCTATAATTACTGCTGAAAGATCAGCTGGAACCAAACAACAAGGACACTTCAACCCCTAGAGATATGCTCTCAGATCAAGCAAATACTCCTTTCCAAAACTGTCAAAGGGCAAATAATCCAGCATTGAGTGCTGCAAAATCCCATCAATTTCATATCAGTGAATCTATTGTTTTGGCTTTTTTTTCCTGCTTTTGAATCCAGTAAAGAGGTTTGTTACAAAAAGGCTGACTGTGTCGCCAGGCACCCCCATTAAAGTGTCTGCAGAGCTGTCAGTGAGACAGTGCTCGTTGCTTTTACCTGCATGCCTCTGACAACAAATCCAGATGCTGAACATTCTTTTAAATCAACAAAGTTTATCCCCTTCAAATAAAATTGCGCTGATATGAATTTAAAGTTGCAAATGCCCTTCACTTTCCACCCAATTGCAGATGAAAGCTAATACTTGGAACTCAATATCTTACTAAGAAATTTCAATGTGACTTGGAAACCAGATCAAAACTGGGCATCTGCTACACGTTCCTTTGATTTTCCCTCTCGGTCCTAAGAATTCTAAAGACATTTGGACAGGTATGTGGATAGGAGAGGTTTGGAGAGACATGGGATCAGCTTAGATGGGGCATCTTTGTTGGCATGAACGAGCTGTGCTGAAGGGCCCTGTTCCAGACTGTATGACTCCATGACTCCAACAGCAAGCTGCTGAGATCAGGCTACTTGGATATTCCAAAAATAGAGAATCAAAAAATCTTATATTTTAACAAGTATTGATGAACTTTTAAAATGGGAGCAAGTGTTAGACCTGCAGTTACTCAACTCTTTTTTTGTATCTGCTCAATTACTGCAAAACCCCAACTCTCCTGAAGAACCAATGCCATAGATGACCAACTCTGTGATAAGTTCATAGGAGCAGAAGAAGGCCATTCGGCCCATTAAGTCGTCTCTGCCATTCAATCATGCCTTATCTATCTTTCCCTCTAAACTCCATTCTCCAGTCTTCTCCCCATAACCCTTGACACCCTTACTAATCATGAATCTGTCAATCTTCACCTTAAAAGTACCCAATGAGTTGACCTCCGCAGTTGTCTGTGGCAATGAATTCCACAGATTCACCATCCGCTGGCTAAAGAAGCTCCTCCTCAACTCCTTTGTACAGATGCATCTTTTTATTCTGTGATAAGATGTAAACGATTAAGGTTAGGTGTATTGTGGTCACATGTATCGACGTACAGTGAAAATCTGTTTTTTTTGCATGCTATCTAATCAAATTAGATAATACTATACATATGCAGAAGATGGGAAGGAGTGAGAAAGAAGAAAGAATGAGCCCAGTCTCCTTCATCTTGCACACAAAAACCCACCATCCCTGGAACCATTGAAGTGCATCTTTGCTACAATCCCCCTGTAGTAGGGAGACCAGACCTACCAGTCTATCTAACTGAACTAGACTATCTAATCCCCTGAAATTGATGTGACGTTCAGTGAGATCGTGACTGATCTATGAACTAATATTACATGGGTCATATGAACTGATCTATGAACTAATATTACATTGGTCGTAATTCTTTAAAATGAATAATTTGCAAACTCAAGTTTAAAATTAACAATTGACCAAGCATTGAATGCTGCTTGTGGAAGTGAGTTCAAAACTTCTCATTTCCTTTAGTATGCAGAAGTGCATCCTAACTGAGGTCTTGAAGCAACTGATTTGTTAACCCTGCTCCTGCAGATTTAAGATGCCCCTTACTCTTTTACCTGATAGGAATCATTCCTTGTGTAAGAAAGAACTGCAGATGCTGGTTTAAGTCGAAGGTAGACACAAAAAGCTGGAGTAACTCAGCGGGTGAGGCAGCATCTCGGGAGAGAAGGAATGAGCGGCGTTTCGGGTTGAAACTCTTCTTCATCTGATGTCAGGGGAGGGCGCCGGACAAAGATAGAATGTAGTTGGAGACAATAAGAATAGTGGGAGAACTGGGAAGGGGATGGAGAGATAAAGGAAGGGCTACCAGAAGTTGGAGAAGTCAATGTTCATACCGCTGGGGTGTAAACTACTCAAGTGAAATATGAGGTGCTGTTCCTCATACCATTAGGCCTCACTCTGACAATCGAGGAGGAGGCCCAGGACAGAAAGGTCATATTGGGAATGGGAGGGGGAGTTGAAGTGCTGACCCACTGGGAGATCATGTAGGTTAAGACTGAATGAATGGAGGTGTTCAGCAAAACGATCGCCGAGCCTGCACTTGGCCTTGCCGATGCAGACAAGTTGACATCTGGAACAGTGAATACAGCAGATGAAGCTGGAGGAGGTACAAGTAAGCCACTGCCTCACCTGGAAAGACTGTTTCGGTCCTTGGATGGAGTCAAGGTGGGAGGTAAAGGGACAGGTGTTACATCTCCAGCGGTTGCAGGGGAAAGTACCTGGGGAGGGGGTGGTTTGTGTGGGAAGGGACAAGGGGTCCAGGGAGTTTCAGAGGGAACGGTGTCTGCGGAAATCAGAAAGGGGTGTAGATGGGAAGATGTGGTCAGTAGTGGGAACGAGTGGAATCCCGTTGGAGGTGGCAAAAATGTTGGAGGATTATATGCTGCATGCGACGGCTGATGGGGTGGAAGGTGAGGACAAGAGGGACTCTGGCCTTGTTATAAATGGGGGGAGGGGGAGGAAGAGCGGAGCTGCGGAATATCGAGGTGACCCTCGTGAGAGCCGCATTAGCGCCCAAGATGAGGTGTTCCGTACCAGGGCATCAGATATAGACAATAGGCAATAGGTGCAGGAGTAGGCCATTCAGCCCTTCAAGCCAGCACCGCCATTCAATGTGATCATGGCTGATCATCCCCAATCAGTACCCCATTCCTGCCTTCTCCCCATATCCCCTGACCGCTATTTTTAAGAACCCTATCTAGCTCTCTCTTGAAAGCATCCAGAGAACCTGCCTCCACCGCCCTCTAAGGCAGAGAATTCCATCAACTCACCACTCTCTGTGAGAAAAAGTGTTTCCTCGTCTCCGTTCTAAATGGCTTACTCCTTATTCTTAAACTGTGGCCCCTGGTTCTGGACTCCCCCAACATCGGGAACATGTTTCCTGCCTCTAGCGTGTCCAAGCCCTTAACAATCTTATATGTTTCAATGAAATCCCCTCTCATCCTTCTAAACTCCAGAGTGTACAAGCCCAGCTTGCAACATATGAGGAATTTCATTGGCCTGGTCAGTCATACAATTAAACTCAAAAAAACACATTTTAACATGAACATCCACCACAGTGACTCCTACACATTCCTCACTGTGATGGAAGGCAAAATAGTTAAAGTCTCTTCCTTTTGTTCTTCGTCGATCGTGGGCCTAGAGCCCCCATTGACGGGATGATCTTGACTCCTGTAGCTTGTAGGCGCTCGGGCCCTTTGCGTCGAGGCGATCAAGCTCCCGCTTCGGGGGGATGTCAGCTCCCCCGCGCCGGGCGATCGAACTTCGCGTCGGGGCTGGTCGAACCTTCCGCGACGTTGGAGCTCCCGACTAGTCTCACCCGAGACTGTGAGCCCTTGATGGTGATTCCGTGGTGGTCGAGGTGGGAGTGATCCCAGGCAAGGGACCAGCTCCGATGTTAAGTCCGCGCCCCACGGTGGGGCTCATGACAGTCTGAGGAGGCTTCCAGCAGTCATCGATGGTAGGCCGCAGAGCCCGGAGAACGTGATCCGAAAATTGATCACATCTCCGGGAAGGTAAGAGCTTGAAAAAATGTTTCCCCAATCCCCTCCCCCTCCCCACACGTAAAACAAACCGGAGAACATTAAAACAAACTTTTAACGCACTAAAAAATAATAAAAAGAAAGAAAATACGAACAGACTGCCGGCAGGGCAGCCATCTCCCCAGCGCCCCTGTACATCTCCATACTTCCTATTTTTGCTTCAAAAAGGAGAACAATGTCGTATCTCACTACATCATTGTCTATATCTCTCGTTTCCATTATTTCTAACGAGAATGAAGAAAGGTCTCTACCCGAAAACAAATTGCGTGTTCCGCTGAGTTATTCCAGCTCTTTGTGTCTTGTCGTCGTCTGGCTACCCCTCGAGGTCGAGGATGATGATCTACGTTCTGTTGATTTTATGGGCTCTCAGGTGGCTTATGAGTCCAATCCTGTCTTTGAAAGTTCTTCTGCATTCAGGACAGGTAATTTCAGATGGCAGATCGGTCTTTGGTTGTTGCTGCCTCTCTTTCCGTTTTCCTCTCTTTTCTTCTAATTCTGCACACCTCTTGGCTTCGAAGGTCACTGTTCCTTCTTGGATGATGGTTCGCCAGAGTTTCCTGTCCTTGGCATTGGTTTCCCAATTGTCGATGTCGATTTCACATTTCTTCATGCTGGCTTTTAAGGCGTCTTTGAATCTCTCCTTTTGTCCACCTCTTTTACATTTGCCTTCTTTAAGCTGGGAGTAGAAGGTTTGCTTTGGTAGACGCTCGTCTTCCATCCGAACAACATGACCGACCCATCTTAGTTGGTTCTTGATGACGAAGGCTTCGATGCTAGATGTTTTTGCTTCATTCAGCACGCTGACGTTGGTTCTTCTGTCTACCCATCTGATATTTAAGCTGCTTCGAAGACATCGTTGATGGAACTTTTCAAGTGTTTTCAGATGGCGTCGGTATGTTTTCCATGTTTCTGATGCCTGCAGAAGTGTTGGAATCACCACTGCCTTGTACACTAACATGTTGTGTCTGTTCAGATGTCACAATTTTGAAAGACTCTCCTTCGAAGACGTCCAAAAGCTGTTCCAACTAAAGACGATGTTGGATCTCGTCATCAAGGTCGACATTGCAGGAGAGGTGAATTCCAAGGTACGGAAAGTGATCCACATTTTCCAGGGTTGTTTCACCAAGTTGAATTGATGGTTCTTTCCGATTTGTCTCAGTTGGTGACGTTTGGTAGATAACCTGAGTCTTCTTGGAGTTGATGGTAAGTCCAAGTTTCGTGTATGCACTGTTGAAGGCAGTCAGGATCTGTTGCAGATGATTTTCTGAGAGAGCTGCAACACAGTTGTCGCCTGCGTGTTGGAACTCGATGAGGGAGCTCATAGATGTCTTTGTTTTGGACTTGAGAGGGGCAAGATTGAAAAGTCTGCCATACGTTCTGTAGACGATTTTGATTCCTGGGGGTAGGTCGTCCTGGATGATGTGGTGGTTGTCGGAATGAAGATGGTGAACAGTGTTGGGGCAATCACGCATCCCTGTTTCACTCCTGACTTGAAACGGCCTCTTCAGATCGTGTACCTTGTCGTGGTGAAGAGGCTTGCGTGCCCCAATGATTCCGAGAGTGATGCCTTCAGAAGCACCAGCTTCTGGTAGGGCCACCCATGGCAGTAAGGTCGAGGATGAGAGTCCAGACCAGGGGTGGGGAACATTCAGCCTTAAGGCTGCATGCGGCCTTCTAGGCCATTAAGTGCGGCCTTTTGAATGAATCCAAATTTTGTAGAACAAATCCTTTTATTGTTATTTTATTAATATGTTTTTGTTCGTCTTTTATTATTTTTATTTTAATCTTAAAATAAACCTATTTAAAATACCAAAGAGTAAAAGAAGATTCAACAAAATAATCCTCTCCGACTGACGGCCATTATTAAAACATTAGTAAGTCATAAGGGCTATTTTAACACCTGTTATGTTCATGATTTAGTTCTAATGTGACTCTAGAATGTACATTAACCTCCCACAAAAGGCAGTCACAACAAAGTCATTAAAGTTAACTTCAGAATGAACATATATGTCAGAGGCTTCCTGCAAATCCTTAAATTCCCACAGCCGAGTAACCTCAATCGCGCTGTCTGAATTTAAGGACACGAGTGAGGCCAGCGAGCGGCAGGAGAGTGGTTTGCAGACGGAGAGGTGAGCGGGGACCGGCAGAAGGAGCTAAGGTGGCGGCTGGTTCCGCTGCCCAGCCCGGCGGCCGCTCAGCCACCCGAGCTACTTCTCTCCCCCCCTCCCCCCCCGCCCCCTCAATGCGGTGGCTCTGTGCAAGGAGCGTCGCAAGTGCCATTATCCCAATCCCGTCATTCATCACATTCGTGCCCTCCCCGCAACTTTACCCCGGGCCAGACTCCCCAAACACTGTGAAAGGAGATCTCCCCCCCACCCCCCGGAAAATACAGTATTTAAAAACATAAACACAACATGTACTTACCACATTATTCGTACGCAAGCTCCACTCTTCTCACTTTGTTTCCTAACATACTTAAAATATTGACAAACCATATTTGAAAACCCCACCAAGAAACTTGCTCTGCGCATGCGCAGGAGACCGATGCCATGCGCAGTGCTGCAAAGGCAGAATTTCTGCTGCCTTCAGCCCCACTTGTCATTGACGGCTTGAGGCAGCGTTGACTGCACGTGGGCTGCACAGAGCTTCCCGTGTTACAACGCTGCGGATGAAAGGCACGGAGAATTATGCCTACCAAAGAGATCGGTCTCTTACATAGGCATAATTCTCCCATGCCTTTACTATTTATATTTAGTTATTACCATGTTATAATTTTAGTCAGGGTAGGCAGTGCCTACCTTGCCTACCCTGATGGCACGTGCCTGGTCTGACGGTATGTGCCTGGTGAGTTAACAGCATATCCGTGGTGTATGAGACATTAGGTAAACTGTAACCTTACCACCATCTGTTGGATCAGTTTTAGACTGCAGTATAATGAGACTCTCATTACACATAGGAGTGCTTTCATTACTGATACAATCAGTGGCATCTGTCGAAAGAGATAGGATCAGTGTCTTGTGAACAGGAGCACTGTGCAACTGGTAACAGGTACAGAATTGAAGCAATTGCTAAAGTAGGTCAACCAAAAAATGAAATTGATGGCACTCCAGCGACAAAAGTATCAACGGCAGTATCAAAGGGTGGCTTTCATTTACTGAACATCCACAACATGATCCTGCAAAGTCTGCTGATCTCACATCACTGAAGCTGAAATTCACAAAGCCCATGACTACCAAAAGAAAGGTCGTTCTATCACGTTTCCAAATATTGTGACACTCCAATACCATCCATTTTTACCCATGACAATGTGACTCTGTGCGTAATGAAGATTTAGTCTAATGTTCACACCAACTGTAAAAAAACCTATTTTAATTACAATAAAGAGAAAACAAAACGTTATCTTCTTAAGTTTGTTGGATGTTTAACAAACACAGCATTCACAGGTAAAACACTGCACAGCTATCAAGTTGCATTAATCTCATTTATTATGTGCTCATAAATAACCAAAAAAAAAGCTGTTATCTTTCAGACAATCATTTTTTGAATGACACAGCAATCTTTTTTTTCCAAGATTAAGAACTTTCAGTTATACAATTCACAGCACTTCATACATTGAATTTAGTTTAATTTAGTTTATTGTCGCACGTACTGAGGTACAGTGAAAAACATTTTTTGCATGATAGTCAGCGGAAAGACAATACATGATTACAATCGAGCCATTCAGTGTAGATACATGACAAAGGGTATAATGTGAATAATGTTTAATACAAGATAAAGCCGTGTAAAGTCTGATCAAAGGTAGTCCGAGGGTCTCCAATGAGGTTTACAGTTGCTCAGGACTGCTCTAGTTGTAGAATGGTTCAGCTGCCTGATAACAGCTGTGAAGAAAATGTCCCTGAATCTGGAGGTGTGCGTTTTCACATTTTATACCTGTTGCCTGATGGGAGAGGGGAGAACGGGGAGTGGCCGGGGTGCGACTCATTATTGATTATGCTGGTGGCCTTACCTTAGCAGCACGAGGTGTAAATCAAAGATCCGCTATAGGATCTTTGGTGTAAATGGAGTCAAGGTTTGTGTGATGGTCTGGGCTGTTTCCACAATCCACTGCAATTTCTTGTGGTCTTGAAAGTAGCTGCTCCAAACCAGGCTGGTATGTGAATTTTGGCACAATGTTGTAATGCAATCCTTCCTTAGATGCAGCGTTAAACCAAGACCTTGCCTGCAACCGCAAGAAGATTTCATTACACTATTTCAAAGAACACCAGGGGAGTTATCCATCGAGTCCAATCAATTATTTATCCATTAATCAATATCAACACCAAAAAGCTATTTGAGCAAAACACAAAGTGCAGGAGAAACTTCAGGCAGCATCTGGGGAGGGAATGGACAGATGACCTTTCGGGTCGAGACGCTTCTTCAGACTCATGACCCAATGTGAAGAAGAGTCTCAACCCAAAACTCCATCTGTCCATCGCCTACTCGATTCAAAGGGTTCCTCCAGCACTTTGGTTTTTTTTTGCTGAAGATTCTAGCACCTGCAATTTCTTGTGTCTCAAAAAACCTATTTGCGTATTTTGAAAAAGGTAATCAAGGTTACGTGGTTTATGAAAGCATGCAATAAACAAATGGGATACAAGTGGCTCACTTCAAGTAGAATATTGGCCAGAAAAAGCCTTGGTGTGCCTTGAATGGAACTGAAAGGCTGTAACATCCACATCGTTGCAATGCAAACAAATGCTGCAGCTATTTTGTGTACAAGTTCAATCAAAGAGTAAAAATTAATGACCCATAATGTATGTAAGAAGACTAATCTTTAGACCTTAGTGTGGAAATAGGCACTTTGGCCCACCGAATCCGCGCTCACCAGTTATCACCCCGTCCACTACCACTATCCTACACACTAGTGACAAATAATAATTTTTTAGCAAAGCCAATTAATCTACAAACCTGTACACCTTTGGAGTATGGAAGGAAAACAGAGCTCCCAGAAAAAACCCACCCGGTCGCAGGGAGAAGGTACAAACTCCGTGCAAACATCAGTCAGGATTGAACTCGTCTTTTACGCTGTAGGGCAGCAACTCTACAGCTGAGCCACTGTGCCACCCCGTAACTACCTGCAATGGCCAGGGTAACCTGCATATTGTCATGGGAATTGTACCATGCTACAGTGTGTTGATCTAATCTTCAATTTAAGTACAGCATTTCTGTAATGCAATGGATTTGAATCGTCTCTGTAGGTTGCGTTATTAAGTCTTGGAGTTGGGCATGGATTAACAACCTTCTGAGAATGTAAGATTGACATAGACGTGGTTATGCATATGTGAAACACGGATCTTCAAGTCAACTTTATTTGTCACATACAAGATGTACACTGAAATGAAAGTGGCAATGCTTGCGGGATTGTGCAAAACAGAACAGAACCAGTCTTTACATTTAAAAAAGGCGCAACAATATTTACACCCTGGTGAGATCAGAGTTTACAGTCCTGATGGCCTGTGGGAAGAAACTCCATCTCAACCTCTGTCTTTGCTGCGTGACAGCAGAGGCGCTTGCCTGACCGCAGCAGCTGGAAGTCCGTTGCTGGGGTGGTGGGGATCTGCAGGCCCTGGATCTGGACCTCCTAGTGTATAGATCCTGCAAGGGGGGGGGGGGAAGTGTAGTTCCCGTGGTGCGTTCGGCCGAACGCACTACTCTCTGCAGAGCCTTCCTGTCCTGGGCAGAGTTGTTGCCAAAACAGATAGATACGTTTCCGGTCAAGATGCTTTCTACAGCACCAGAGTAGGATTGAAGGATCTTCAGAGACACACTGAATTTCCTCAGCACCCAAAATCCTTCAAAACTCCAGAGTAAATGGTTTCTTCTCCCATTTTAATAGTGATTGGCCCTTTATAGTTTGCCTGGTTCCTGGACATATAGCATCAATGTTGAAAGAGAACTGGAGAATTATACAGAACCATTGAGCTATGTGAAGAAATCAATTCGTCAACATAATTTCTTCTAAAAACCTTGAGATGTTTAAGTGCTCAAATATACTTAATTAATCAATGAACTACAATCTTGAGGGATACCACAAAAATAAAATGTTTAAGGACATGCCTTGGATCACTGCATAGTAGAAAATAAGGAATATATAGTGAAAAGCTACCTATCCATCTGAAGAATATTTATTTTACATAGGAAGAACATTGCAAGCATGCACGCCTGCCTTTACAATCAATCAAAGACTTTATTGTCATTCAAAAATACAAAAAACAAATGCAAGTTTGAACAAAATTTCATTGCATCTGGCTCACCGTGCAACATAAAATAACAAAAGGATGAAATAGGTAAAAAGATAAAATAGATAATAGTGGCGGCACATTATATGGAATTCAAGAGTCTGATGGCTCGGGGAAGAAGCCGTTGCAAAACCTGGCCGTTCTGCTCCTTATACTGTGATACTTTTTGCCCAAGGGCAGCAGAGTGAACAGTCCATGATGGAGATGTGTGGGGTCTTTTATAATGCTGTTGGCCTTGGACAAGCAACGTTTGCACGCACACAAGCTCCACTGCCAATAAACTTCAGTAGCCCAAGGGGAAGAGAATGCTCTTGATTAATCCAAAGTTGATATGCAATCACACAACAAACCCTGGTATAAAACATCATATGATACGCTCATTAATTGAAGAATATTTCATTTTTGTTATGGTTAACGATATATAATTGAGAAAAAATTCATAAATGCTACATCACCCTTAAAATTTTACCAAAGTTGAATAACTGAGCGTTGACTTATAATGGGAAATCCTGTAGGTAATTTGTCCATTATCTCAGAAACACATGTAAAATCTTTTTAACAGCTTCCTACTATACCAAACAGTAATACTAACAATTGGCTCACCTTTATTTAGAGGCATTGAAGATTACGATAACTGTGGAGTACACTCCAAAATCTGAGATCAGTTAACTCAGTGTAGATCAGGGCACCGCTATCAAACTTACACACATCCATTTTCAGCAAATTGTTAAATTCGCAAAGGTTCTTCAATATACAATAAATCTTCCCAGATATCTTTTGTCAAATGAAAAATAAGCTATTATATAACAAGATTTTTCCCATTTGTTTTTTTGTTCAGACCACTTTTCTATCTGGTTCATCAATTTTTCATCAATTCATTGAACAATACAGTGTGCATTCATCTAATCTCATTGAGGTAACTGGGGTATTGATTGGAGATGATCAGCCATGATCACATTGAATGGCGATGCTGGCTTGAAGGGGCGAATGGCCTACTCCTGCACCTATTGTCTATTGTAAATGAAGTGCTCTGGTGGTGGTGGGGGTTGGAGGTTCTACTGCACAAAACAGAAAGGGTTGTAATGTAAATACAGAAAGCAAGTGGGAAGGCTAATGGAACGATGGCCTTTATAAGTTTGGTGCAACTTTATCGGGTATTCATGAGATCACATCTGGAGTACAGTGCGAAGTTTGTATCTCCATATGCAAGGATATTTTCATTGGAGGATGTGCAGAGGATCACTGGGTTGAGCCCTGAGATGTAGGGTTGACAATGCTGAGAGGCTCAATGTTTCTTAATGTTTAGGAATTAAAGTTAGTTCTTCAACAATTAAATGCCACTGAGCCGAAAAAGCTCTCAACAGTTTCTTTGTAGACTAAATTTGCTCCCTTTCAGCAAAATCAGCGTTGGTCTTATGTATCCTACAGGTTGGTGCTAGGAAGTAAGAAACGATGGATGGTCCAGCCTATAAACCCATCAATATACCTTGGCGGGGAAACGGGGAAGTTACTGAGGAACGTTGTATTATACTACCTGATTGCACTTATCACCTCTGCATTTTCATGGCAGCAATCATTCTTCAATAAACAAAATAATTTAAACCATTTTATTAATTAAATTGTTGTATTTATAGTACATTTACAAGTATTTGCAATTATTTTCACTGCAAGTTCTGGACTTGCTAGCAGTTTGGTGATAATTTAAATATAGCCAAGTTCTGAAAACACTTGTGCCTAAATACATTGTGTCTGGATATTTACATACACAGTAAAAATGCTAGCAAGTCCGTTCAATCTATCAGATCAAAGTTGAAGAGTTAATGGTCTCCCTTTGCCTTCAGTGGACATTCATATAATTACACTGCATTTACATGTGCATGGAACAGATGCAAAGCATTTCAATTGAAAACCCTTCATGATTTAAAGTGGAAAGTTAAAAAGGCAGCAAAATTCCAGATTCCTCCAAAGGAAAGATTTAAAATATATTGAAGCTGTAAACAAGAAATGAGTGATTAATTTCACAACATCTCAGTTCAAATATTGCAGCCTCCAAAGAATGCCCTTCAAATCACCAGAGGTTCGGCAGTGGAACAAATCAGTGCTGCAAATCAATTTATTATATCTTATCGATTCTGAATGTCAGTTTCAAATATACAAAGAATTAGGCAAGCCAGGTTTCATCGTGAGGAGGCAGGTCCATGAATAAGTAGGCTGCCACATAAATGCAGGTGGTTGACGATTCACAGTACAGACCTCTGTCCAAAGGTGAAGATAAAATTGATTTTCATATTTTTGCAATGTCTTACATTTTAATTATCCCGGGGACGTTGTATACTGTATGTGACAATCTTTAACACTGGGCATTAATCCAAGTGAATATCACTCTAATGGAAGGTCATTACTCCACTTTCAAAAGTTCAGAATGGTTGTGCGTATTCCTTTACATGAAGAGAACAAATCAGGTCTTCCAAATCATACTAGATCACCCTCAAAATACGGATTTAAATACCGAGCTAATTTGAATACAGTTAGCATCAAGATGTTGCTGCTTGAGGAAATGTAAAACCCAGAAATTGAGAGGACATGAAAGACCAACATGCAGAAGATGGGGAGCTTTGTACTTTAGGCTAACTGAGGTTCATTGATATTCAGTGAAGCAAGAACACAGGCAAGGAGAAAAGACAATATCTTCTTCTTATGGAAAAAACAAGGTGGTAAATTCTTTATTTAAACAAAATTAACATTATCCCTAAAACAGCCAATCTAAATTCCACTGTGCAATGCATCTTAAAAATTAATCTGAAAACCATGCAAGTACCTTTGATTCACGTTCCAAATCAATTAAGTTATTCAATCAAAAGATGCCAAATGCAGAATATAACTTTTTAAAATATAATTTCCAAGATACCTACCTAGAAAAAATTTGCTGATGTTAAAAACATCGTTCAGATGCTTGGTGGAATTCAGGGCACCAAAGCTATTGCACTCATCTCTTAGTCTGGAGCAGAAATATATGCATAGATATTCTTGTCAGTGGGTAATACAACAGTGGAGACATTAAGCAACATTCAAAAATCTATTTGAAAATGAAACTTTGTAATTTGATGGAGACCTTTCCATTTAAGTTTGGGACTGCTATATAAAAACTGGTAGAAGCAAACTTGATTTTATTTTTGGTTAAGTGGGGATGGATGTAAAACTAACTTTGAAATATTGAAGTAAATTCCCTTTACTCAGAGGAGACAAACCAAATTCTTCCATATACCAAAAAAGATTAATTTACTGCTCTAAAATACCTCCGCAGTCAAAACCACAATAATAACAGTTTTTGTCCCAGGGGTCAATTTAAAATTCAGGCATGGAGTGTCAAGTTCTTATATATCTTAATAATATTCAGGTATATCACCTATATTCACATCCAGAATTGCTAATGTATATTTACATGTATGTGCTGTAATTTTATCAAGGTTGTCCAGAAACGTATGATGAAGTTTAGGTTTTATATAAAGTACTGTTCTATTCTAATCAATTAAAAAAAAAATTGACATTAGGCAATTTAAATCTTCATACAATTTCTCCGTCTCTACTAAGTCTCACCACTTCAGGTCCCAAGTGCATTTACTCAAACTTTCAGATTCAAATGCTTCCCAGCAGACATCCACAATTAAAGAACAAACTCATCCGTGGGGAAGTCCGAAGACTATTCTGCTACAAGCCTTAGCAGATTTGAACTAAAGGATTATTTTGTAAGTTTAAGACTTGTAGTCCAAATCACCAGAGTGCATGGTAAAAGATTCTCCCAGTATTGACTTTAATTAAGCAACATTCAAGTTTACGAGACAGACATAGAAATGTAAACTATAAATGTATTTCCATTTACTCTTTCCTAACTTTACACTAACCCTATACCTTTCTCTGCTTAAAATACAGACACGTCAAATCACTTAGGTCCTTGCTAAATATACACTATAATTTATTTCACTGACTAGTGTGCTATGTATCACTAAAGTATACAGGGTTTGTTACGGCAAAGGTAAATGAAAAACATCCATGTTCTGTCATTTTAATGATTAAAGTGGGACGTTTCATATCATTGATCAATTAGGTTGGTGCCTTTCAATAAAATGCTGCTCAGGTGCAAAGAGTCAAGGACAAAGCATTTTTTAAAAATGTAATGATTATTCACTGACATGTATACAATTGATGGCGATACAATATTAACAAACTTAGTAAATGCCCCACGTTTACTGGGTATTTGCTTGTATCACATTCCTGTACACTATGTGTTACCTACTGACAAGCATACCATTGGGCACATCTTTAGATTTTGTATCTTACCAGGAAATCCAAGCTTACCAAGTAAGCCAGTCTGGTTTTCTACATATACAGTAAGTGACAGATGTTAGACAGGCCAGGCGCTGATTAATAAATGTTGCTGGACTGCATCTTAAACCACTTCAAATTAAGTCAATAGAGGCATTGCAGTTCTTCCATGATTCAAATATTTTCAGATTTAAAGACAGCAAGAACTGATTAAAAATCATTTTCAGCAGATATGTAATCATCACTTCAATGTTTTAAGATACATTTTCAAATATATTTGCATACCCCATACCCACATGCCCTTCGATTTAATCTGAAGCAAACAATGCCCCACTTTCTACTGAATAAAAAATGGGATGGAGTTGTGTCCGGCAGAGCTTTCCACAGCAACTATAAAATGGCCAATCCAATAAAAAGATACTTTTGAAAAAATAATCCCGTTTTAGTATGAGAAAAACAAAACCAAGGACTATAAAATGAAATGAAAATACCCAGATATCCAACAGCTGAGTAACTTTAAAATGCATTACGGTGGTTAAAGCTTCAAATATGTTTGCAAAGGAACAGCAGAATTCGTCTGCTGCTTAAAATAATTCACAGCAGTATGATCACAGCAATGTGCACACAGGGCTCGTCTACCCACAGTGAGATGAAATAAAATAAACATAGCAGCTTGTCAATAAGAAACGTTTTAAATCGGTCCCGCAAGTTAGATCTATAAAACAAGTCAATATGGAAAAAAGTGGGTATTCATGTTTGAGTTGACATTTTTAGAAAAGAGTTCTTGGTTAAGAATCTCCATTTACTCTGGCTTTCCTTGCGCCATGCATAATACAATAATTTAAATTATAAAATGTGTCACGGTAGTCATCAAACACTGTTGCATTATGAAAACAGTAGCCTTGGATGCTGTCTTTAAAAAATAGTTCAGGAATTGTTTGTTGAATTGTCGTTACTTGGTGAACTTGAGGCAGAGGAGGATGATGATGAGGAAAAGTTCATCCTTGATAAATCAGGAGGATTTGTTGCTGTGTTTTGCCCACTTAAGCTTTTTCGACAGACTGGACAAGTGTCATGCTAGGATTGAAGAAATAAAAGCTTTAATGAAGCATGCAATAACATTTCTGGTGAAGCATGCACAATGTGTTTTTTTTGCTGTTGGAGTTGCGTATTTTCTCATCTCATTGCAGACTTTCAGCATTTGTAACATTTTTTAAAAATTATTGATACTACCTTAAGCCAACCTGCATCTGTTTCACGGTTTGAAGTAATATCAATTTTGTTATGAGCATCGGCCAACAAATTAGACTTAAGATTCTTCTCCAACTACTCTCACCAACTTCTACAGATGGGCCATAGAATGCATTTTATTGGGATGCATCACAGCACAGCTTGGGAGCATCTCCAACCAAGACAGCAAGAAATTACACAATGACAGCCCCAGTAGATATTTAGATATCAACTGGGATTGGCCAATCATTAAGTCTTTGTCACAACCAATTTCCTCAGCTCACCTTCTTCCATTGTTCTGTCAATTTTGAGTCACCAAGTTCAAATGACATAGATCAGATTCTTGACTTTTATCACTACCCCTTGGCTTCAATCCCATCTCAATTATCCCTCCTTTATTTATGCTCCAAATCTCAACACTGTCATTATCATTCCACGCCAGAAAAAGTTCTCTCTGGATCATCTGCCAGTCTTCCAGAAATGGGCACCATGGTGGCGCAGTGGTAGAGTTGCTGCCTTATAGTGCTTGCAGCGCCAGAGACCAGGGCTTGATCCCGACTACAGGTGCTGTCTGTACTGAGTTTTTGTATGTTCTCCCCATGGCCGCGTGGGTTTTTTCCGAGATCTTCAGTTTCCTCCCACACTCCAAAGACATACAGATTTGAAGGTTAATTAGCTTGGGTTTATATACTTGGTATTAGTGTAAATTGTCCTTAGTGTGTGCAGGCATGTGCTAATGTGCGGGGATTGCTGGTCGGTGCGGACACGGTGGACCGTAGGGCCTGTATCTCTAAAATTAAACGAAAGGAGCTTGGTCAGAATTTATATTCCAGGGTCCCAACACACTCAAAAGACTTGCATTTTATTACAGTGACCATACTGGGTTCCTTGCTCTAATGTCAATAAGTTTCAATTCTTTTAAATACTTCCCAATTTTCTTCCTATCTTATCTAAATAAGTTTAACTCAACTTATATCCACGTCCTCGTACTTCACATCAGGTGATCCATCAGCATTAACGTCTTAAATTGCTTCTGTATTTCCACTGTCAATTAGCAACTCAGACTATACTATTCAACTACTCTGGGCACCATCACAAACTCCATTCCATCCATGATGTTTTTTGCAAGGTATTCATCAAAAGATTGCAGAGCACAATATAAATGGAAGCTGTTGTTAGAATATAGATAATGATCAAGGTGGATTTGTATGAAGCAGATTGTTTAATGAGAACAATGTTCAGAAATAAGTCACCTCAGTTAACTGAAAATTTAAAGTGTACAATTCTTTTTTTGGTGGAGCTGGTGTGAAGAAATAGCAGAGGAGATGTAGTAGAAAATACATATTCCTAGGGAATGGAAATTTACACTGTGTAGCTTAGACCATTGGAAATTTTCCATTTTATTGGTTGCCCAGTTATTGTTATAACAAAGGCATTTTCTTTCTTCCTCGATTTTGAACATCAGAAACAAACAATGAAATGCAACTGAGGTACCCGAGACATCAATTCCTGCTGTTTTCCATCTCCCATTAATTAATCTAAAACAAGAGCTAGATTCTTAGTACCATTCAAAACTGAACAGGAATTGAATTCGGGACTTCATAATCTACTCAGTTTAGTTTCATAACACTTTTTACAAATGAGCCACTTGGAGAACTTCTACCCAGTACTGAAAAGTTAATTTGTGCTCAGCAGCAGAAGCTTCTGACAGAATACAAGCAATGGAAATCTGAAAATAATCTATATGCTAGACCCACATTCAGGAGGCTAAAAAAGGTTTGAAGGAATCAATGCAAGATCACCTTGCGACTGAACTGAAAGCAGAGCTACAGTGATCACCATCCCTGTGTATGGATCCAAGTCATGGTTAAATGCAATGATCCCATCACTTTCGGCCTGCACCTCCAACAATTCAGATGCATCCTGAACTACAGCAAAACAAAATACCTAGTTCAAGATCCTCAAATCTCAAAAGATTGCTGACATCAAAGCTACTGCAATAACAGGACAGTTGAGTTGGCAAGTCATCCATATGCAACACCAATGTATGCCACGTGACACACGGAAGCAACCCTAGATATATTTAAATCCCAGCAGCATCTAAATATACGCATAAAGTGCTGACAAGTAGCATAAAGACAGTCAGTTGAAACAAGTAATTGAACTTGGGGCGGTACAGTGGCACAACAGTAGATTGCTGCCTTATAGTGCTTGCAGCACTGGAGACCCGGGTTTGATCCAGACTATGGGTGCTGTCTGTATGGAGCTTGTACGCTCTCCCCGTGACCACGTGGGTTTTCTCCGAAATCTTTGGTTTCCGCCCACACTCCAAATAACACAGGTTAGTAGATTCATTGGCTTGGTATAAGTGTAAACTGTCCCTAGCGTGTGTTGGATAGTGTTTGTGTGCGGGGATTGCTGGTCGGTGCGGACTCAGTGGGCCGAAGGGCCTGTTTCTGCGCTGTCCAAATTCTAAAACTGACTGGATCACCAGAATATTAGCAAAGCATAGAAGCATACACTTGTTTCAGACTAAAGGTCAATGATTACTGAAGTTATAGTAGGCTGCTAGCCAATGGCCATGTAAAATGGAATCAAAATGAAGAATTCAGTTTAAAATAGCATAATTTGTGACCAATAGGTTCTTTACTTGACTATCAACACCTACATAGAAAGGTGGTTAAATCTGCCAACATTTTTGGTTTCAAGTTATTTGGATTATATTTGACTACGGTATTAGAATTTTCAAAACTGACAAAGGAAGGTGGCATTTAAGAAATCATACAAAATTGTGAAAATCATTGTGGATTAAGGATTTACAAAAAAAAACAAAGAAACACACTAATTTCAGTGCAACAACAGTAAAACTCCAGCACACTTGGACCTTTGGCAGTGCTGGACTAGCAAAGGAAAAGATTTATTCCTTCAGTAAGAGTCTAGAGACAAGGTGTAGATTTCAAGTGAAGATAGACAAAAAGTTGGAGTAACTCGGCGGGACAGGCTGCATCTCTGGAGAGAAGGAATGGGTGACGTCTCGGGTCAAGACTCTTCTGTGGACTGAAAGTCACAGGAAAGGGAAACAAGAGATATAGGCAATGTAGAGAGATATAGAACAATAAAAGATATGTAAAAAAGTAGCGATGATAAAGGAAACAGGCCATTGTTAGCTGTTTGTTGGGTGAAAACGAGAAGCTGGTGTGACTTGGGGAGGAATGGAGAGGGGGGAAATGCTGGGGTTACTTGAAGTTAGAGAAATTGATACTCATACCACTGGGTTGTAAGCTGCCCAAGCTCCAATTTGCATTTAGCCTCACTGACAATGGAGTAATTGGTTGGTCTTTCAGAGGAGCAATGAAAAATGTTGTGGCACAAAGAATGGCAATGACTGTCCATTTATGATCAATGCAGGTTAAAGTAAAATTATACAAATTTGTTAATTGGCACAGATTAAGTAATACAACATTCAAGTAATTTTGCTACTTACCATTTCTAGCCAAGGTATTATACAATCATTGTGGAATAAATGGTTGCATGGGAGTTGCCTAACTGTTTCTCCAACACTGTAGTCTTCTTTACACACGGGGCATTCTACACCACAACCTACAGAGAAAAAAAATATATATATATATGTATATTCAATTTGCCTCCATTTTACTGTACAATGAAAATCTCATTAAAGCAAACTAGTTTGCCCAACTGAATTTACTTTTACAAACTTGTTCATAATCCTCATGTACCATCTCAAAGGGTTGCTTATGAAGCAGTTCTGCTGAAAAATCTAGTGACCTTACCATAAGAAAAAGGTAACCACTGGAGAAAGTTGTTGTTTAAAGATGTAACAAAACGGAGGTAGGAGGGGATGGTGAGGATGGGGGTGGGAACAATTTAACTGCTGGTTGCACTTTCATCTGATTAACTAGCTTATTTTGTCAACCAATTATAATTAGAATATTAACATGTTAAAGGGGGTAGCTCTTTGCTCTTTTCCCCAGAATACGATAGAAAATAAATAACAACCAAATAATGGCATTGAGATTTGATACAGAAATCTCAATACACTCAATATGACCCATGCATGCCATTCAAATCCAGGAAGTCCAAGCAGATTCAAAAATGGCATCCAGAGGCAAAGAAAAGTTACTGCAAAACCTAAATTATACAAGGACATAAAAAAATTAAAGAGGGCTGTTCAGCTTATTTGCCTGCTCCACCATTCAATATGGTCAGGGCTAATCATTCTTGTGCTGACCCCACTGGACTCCCTCAATAGTTAAAACTTCTGTCCATCCCTCTCTCAAATATAATCAGCAACCAGGTTTTCATAGCTCTCTGTGTAAAGTAGTTTCCTCACCTCTGTCCTGAATAGCTGGCCCTATATTTTGAGGCAAACCTAGTTCAGAGGAAAAATCAAATCAGCATTATAAAATTGTAGCCTCATCAAATTTGTGTAACTTTCAACTAAATCATTTTGATGAACTCAAGAAAATATGGGCAGAGTCTAGTTGATCTCTCTTCAACTAATTGGTCACACCAGAATTCAATCAGGTGAACCTTTGCTGCAGTTTCCCCCTTACTCAGGTTGGGAGATCAGAACTGTACACAATATTCTAGCTGCAGTCTTATTAGGGTTCTGTACAAATGCAACAAGTCATCCCTGTTCTTGCGTGCCAACCTTCTTGCAACAAAGGCCAACCTATTCTTTACCTAGGAAGGAACTGCTGGTTTAAACTGAAGACGGACACAAAATGCTGGAATAACTCAGCGGTACAGGTAGCATCTCCAGGAAGAAGGAAAGGGTGATATTTCAGGTCGGAAGAATGGTCTCGACCTGAAACGTCACCCTTCCTTCTCTCAAGAGATGCTGCCTGTCCCGCTGAGTTACTCCAGCATTTTGTGCCTACATTTTGCGCCTACATTTTGCCTTCCTGATTGCTTATTGAACCTGCAATGCCAACATTCAGTTATTTGTATATAAAGATGCCACAAACACTAGTACCTTTCAGTCTTTTATAATTTAAAATAAATCTTTATTTTCTCTAAAGTGAATGACCTCACATGTTTCCACATCATATCCACTCAACTTATCCATTCACCTACCTTGTCCAATATCAAAAGTTCCCCTGCACCAAGGGTGATACAATGGTGAGCTTTCTACATGGAGTTTGCATGTTTTCCCATTGATTGGATGGGATTCAGCTATGTGGCTTGGGTATTAAAAATAGGCCTTTTCCATGTTGTATGACTATTTCCTTGCAATCACAACCACTCAGCTTTGTACCTGATCCCCTTATCCAAGACACTGATAAAGGTCACAAACTGCTCGGACCCCAGCACTGATGCTTGTAGCACCCATTAATCATAGTCTCTCAATCCAAAACTGACCCATTTTGTCTACTGGCTTCTGTCCCATTAAGTAGTCCTCAGTTTTTGCCAACAGATTACTTTCAATATTTTATAGTCATATTTTGTATATGTTTTTCTTATATGGGACTTCCGAATCCCTGGTCACTGATTTACCCTTATCTATTCCGTCACGACTTCAAATAAAATCTAACAGCTTTCTTAAACATGATTTTGCTTTCATTGATTCGTGTTGATCCATTCTTATTTTTCCAGTGCCCTGCAGCATGTTCTTATTAATATTCCGCTCTCCATCTCTTCCTTGGGCCCCACCTGGATGTGCACCCATTTCTCCCATTATCCAACCACCCCTTTCCTGCTCCTCTGTCTCCTTCCAACTGTAACCCTTCCCTCTGGCTTCACATTCCATGTCTCCTCTCTCCTTATGTCATTGCCGTTTGTCTTCTTCCCATTTCTGGCTTTGTCCTGCCTCCATCTCTTTTCTAGCTTTCTCCACCCCCCCCCCTCCAGAGATGCTACCCGACTTTCTGACTCCAGCACATTATGTATTTTTCCCCCCCGTAAACTAGCATCTGCAGTTCCTTATGTACATTAAGTTCCAGCATTTTCCTTATTAGTGGCATCATGCTAAAAGGTCAAATATTCTTGGTTTTCTATCCATCTATTCACAAAGAGTAGAGTTACATTTGCTACCAAACAGTCTGAGGAATGGTTCTCAAATCTCTAAATGCTTTAGAATCAGTTTATATGTTTCTCCTTCGCTTACGTATGTATTCCACCATCCCTTTCATTATCAATGCCTTGGCACACTGAACATTTCCCAATCTTCATTACCAGGAAAAGCAGCAAGTCTAAGCCTTTTCATCTGATCTAATATAAACCAAGGTGTAGTTAGTTGTAACTTGGACAATCGCTCTATGTCTTGTAGAGAAAAAGGAAGCTAAAGAAAAGTGGCAAAGCATCATTAAGTGATTTGGAATAATATCCAGGGTATTACCTAACCAGTCATCCGATGACTAACTTGCCAATCTGATATAAAATGCGTCCCTGGACTCATCTATGAGTAGAACCGCAGAGTGCTGTTAGCTTTCAGGGATGAAACCACACATGGTGTACTCTCCAATTCCAGGTACTTACTTTGAACTCAGTGATTGCAGAATTCCACAACACCTGTTAAATATTAAGTGTATTACACGTGACGTTATATGTGAGCATCGCAATATGCATCAAGCTACATATACTTCACCCTAGGAGTAATATATCATTGCTGACCACAAGTGATTTCACATTCCATTTTGGCACCTCAGGGCAGCCTTAAGCTATCAATTCCCCCCCCCCCCCCCCCCCCAATTTCACCTTATCACCTGTACAGAAACAGACAGACATAAAAGAAGCATACAAGTACATGGCAAGTCTATTTTAAGTTGCTGCATACAAATTAAAAGTGTTGTTCTGTTTGGCCACTTGTATAGTGCTGCTTCTCAGCTGCATTTGACAGCATTTATGAAACCACACCAAATATTCAATGCAGGCATCCAGAATTTTACAGGAGACTTGGTTTCTATACAAAACAGGAAATGTTCATCTTAAATGAAATGAGTTAGGGCAGTCTCAACATATCTTCTTCCATAGGCCTACACCAGTAACAGTTGGAAACTCAGTCAAATGAGTTATGAGCAATATAAAAAGTAATCATTCCTGAGGGGCCTGCAATTTAGATCAATCCTATAGAAAGGATCCTTACTTTGGTCCAATAGAAAGAAAAAGGAAAAACATTGGCAAAGCACAAAACTGTGTCTTCTCTTTCTTCTGTTTCTTACTGTGCTGCAGCTAACCATCTTGATGCCAACACGATCAAGAGTGTTTAAATGTCATGTGTATGGGAACAAAACAACAACATTTTTACTTGCTGCAGCTTTATAGACACATTAACACAACCTATTAGAATACGATAATGAATAAAAAATGAATTAACAGTCAGCAACATTCGGCAACATAATCTAAGTAGTTGGTTTAACTAAAACAAAGTCCACAGTAGATTGTTGCTGAGGTAGGGTTGGTCAGTGAGGTTCCTGGGAAGAAGCTGTTCTTGAACCTGGTGTTTTTCAGGTACCTTCTTCTTGACAGTAGCAACAAGATGAAAGCATGGCCAGGAAGCCATGCTTCCTGTGGATCTCTTTGATGGCAGGGAAGTTGTTATCTATGATCGACAGGGCAATGTTCACCATTTTGTACAGCCTCCTTCATTCTTGGTTGTTCGAGTTACTGAGCCAGGCCGGCATGCAACTAGTCAGTATATTCTCTACCATGCACCATGGGGATTGATAGTTTTTCTGCAACATGTTGAGTTTCCTCAATCTTCGAAGGATGTAGAAGTCTCATCTCTCAAGATGATTTCAATTCACCAGCTACAATTGCACACCAGTTGTTTGCAGTTTTCAGAGAACATCAACAAGACCACTAGTTACAAATTAACTATTTCAGCCATTCTGGACTCTGAAACAAGCGATCTGGACCTTAACTAGATGAAGCAATGTCATATTAACATAATGTCACATGGATCCATTGGAGCCGAGGGGAGAGAGAGAGAACATAATACTTTCACTAAGTGTAAAACTGGTTATGTCAAATTGCGCCAGTTAGATAACTCACCCAATCTCTCTCTCCATTGATTTTAGAGGGGCCAGAGGCAAAGGCGGCCATATGTTTACCCAATGGACACAAAAAGCTGGAGTAACTCAGCGGGTCAGACAGCATCTCTGAAGAAAAGGAATAGGTGACGTCACCTATTCCTTTTCTCCAGAGATGCTGTCTGACCTGGTGAGTTACTCCAGCATTTTGTGTCTACCTTCGGTTTAAACCAGCATCTGCAGTTCCTTCCTACATATATATTTACTCACTTAGTTCCAATTTTCTGACCTACTTGGATAATACCATTTGGAGTATGGAGAGTCACAATGTGCTTTACGTCTTGGGATTTCAACAATTATGATTATGAAATAATCAGGAGAAAATATTTGCTTGCATGTCACCCATACCAAGAAAGTTCAGAAGCCTTGTTGATAGATGCTGTTTTGTGTTTTCTTCAACAGAATCTTTTAAATATCTGTCTGCACAGATATAGAGATTTTACTTCGGAGTCACGTGAGTGACTTCGTGAAGAACCCGTCAGCACACCTGCGCGGCATATCGTCGCGCGCATCTGCAGCGGCAGCTGGGGGGGGAGTGCGCTCTCCCTTCGGGCTCCTTCATAAAGGCCGGTGGTGAGTATGGTTTTTATCCTACAGGATGGATAAGGGAAAGAGGAAGGTGCTGGCGAAAGGTCAAGCGTCGACCAGCCAACGGCCCTTGTCTCCGGAGCTGCCAGCAACACCAGCAGCTTCGAGGCGTGTGGGGGCAGGAACGCGGAAGTCGGGTGCTCCCGCTGACTCAGGGGCCGACTCACCGGAATGGTTTGCCGCGTCGGAGCTGGAGATATCCGATCCAGACTTCGAGCCCCCGTCCCCCAGGAAGAGAGGGGGAAAGCAGGTACGTGGCAAGGGGTCTCGCGTGTTGCAAGCCACCTCTCCCCGAGCTCCAGTAGACCCGAGGGGGCTGGGGGACAGCCGCACGACAGGGGAGCCCTGCAAAGTGCCGGTACGTACCACAGCCGGGGATATCTGCCATCGTGCAGCCCGGGCATAACACTGCTGCGTCGTGTAGGCCTGCTGGAGCAGATACCGCCGACAACACACACCGTCAGGCTGCGGTCAAGGGCGGAGGTGGCAGCAGGAAGCGGTCGGGCTCAGCTCTGGGAGCGGCCGACCATGCGCCTCCACGTCAAGTAATGGGCATGTGTGGAGGTAAGCCTGCACGGACTCCGGGGAGCCAGGTTCCGGGGGCCGGCGCCGAGTCAACTCACCTGCCTGCTTATCAGCCAGGTGGGCCGCCACAGTCTGGGAGAAGGCAGGCTAGCGGAGAGTCCGTGCGGGAGTCGTATGACCCTACTTGGGCTGTAGGTCACGACGACCTGCCATTGGACCGTAGACCTCACTCTAAGGGGGCGAGGTCCGATGGTGGAAGCCCCAGTGAATTTGCAGGGCCTGGGGAAGTCGGCTTGTCCGCTGCTTCTGGCAGGGACAGTCGCATTGAGCGGTTGGAGCTCTTAGTGGAGCAACTCCTTCAGCGGGACCGAGAAAGAGAGGAACGGGACTCGCGGGCGTCCACCAGCCGTGCGAGGACTCCGCTCAGCATCTCGTCATCTCTAGCAGGAAGCTTCAGGGGTTTCCCAGCTGCTGAGTTCGAAGAGGACCCGGGGCAGCCAGTCACCGCTGAGCCAGAGCAGGAGGAGAATGTGCTGGAAGTGGTGAGTAAGTTTGCCGCTACCACCCAGACAGGTGAACCTCTGCACCACAAATTGGCGGGCACCATTGACTACCTGACCACACATCAACTCCAGGGTCAGGTTCTCAGTGAGACATTGGGAAAATCAAACCGCCCGAAAACTGCGTCAACCTCAGTGTGCCCCTGGTTAACGCCCAGATCTGGGGACACTTGAACACGGCCACCAAGGCGCAGGATGTCCGCCTCCAGCGCATATTAAAAGTTCTCTCCACAGGCATCACGGCGTTTGCAAGAACCCTGGATGGGGATAATGTGTCGAGCGACCAGCAAGACGCACTGGCGCTATTATGCAATGCCCAATACGAAATCAACAGCCTGCGTAAGAGCTCCATTAAGCCCACACTAAACCCTAAATTCGCAGGGTTGCGCCGACCAGTAACCGCTCCACCGCAGCATCAACTGTTCGGAGACCTAGCCAAACAGGTTAAGGAACTGGATGAGGAGGCCAAAACAGTCGGCCTCATGAAGCCTCAACAGACCAGGCCTCACCCATATTACAGGCAGCAGCCTACTTCCTCATGGAGAAATCGGCCGCCGGAAAGGGTACAGAGATCCAACCCACCTCCATACCAACAAGTGCCACGACCTTTTTTAGGGCAAGGCCAACAAAGGCCTGCATGGAAAATGCGGCCGCCGGCTCATCAACCTCCACAACGCTCATTCAAAACACAGTATATCCGGAACCACCGTTAACCTTGGAGGTAAGGGGGTCTGGTTCTTCTCACGTAGCATCTCCCCCTGCACAAATTGGTGGGCGCTTGCGGGCATTTGTAGACATTTGGAAAACTGTCACCACGGATGAGTTTATTTTACAAAGTGTTCAAGGATATGTGATAGAATTCATTGAAGGTATAAATCTCCCTATACAGCATTCGCCTTGTAGACAATTTACTCTATCCCAAAAGGAGATGGAGGCAGGACAAGCTGAAATTCTATGGTTAGAACAGAAAGGGGTAATTGGCAAAACTAAGCATGAACCAATAGAATTTGTGTCTAATATATTCACTAGGGTTAAGAAAGATGGGGGATGTCGTATTATAATAGACTTGTCTGAATTGAACAATTTTGTACAATACACCCATTTCAAAATGGACACGTTTGAAACAGCTAAACAGATGCTTTCTCCAGGGCCATGGCATGCATCGATTTAAAGGATGCATATTATACGGTACCCATTGCAGTGGCTTCTAGGAAATTTTTGAAGTTTGTCTGGAAAGGTCAGTTATGGGAGTATAAAGCATTGCCCAATGGAATTACAACAGCTCCTAGGCTGTTTACCAAATTGGTAAAACCTATATTGGCTCTTCTCAGACGACAAAATTATATAGTAATGGCATATTTGGACGATATCCTTATAGTAGGTCCGACCCTCCAATTGGCAATTAAAGGAGTGGCGGCAGCCAAGGATTTGTTTGAGAAGCTGGGATTTGTAATTCATCCAGACAAATCAAAATTGCACCCGGTACGGGTTATGGATTATTTGGGGTTCACCCTAGACACTAATTCAATGAAGATTACCATTCCAACTAATAAAGCTACTTCTATTATAAAAGAGTGCCTCAATCTTGCTTGCGCCAGGGTACCAACTATTCGGCAAACGGCAAACGTTATAGGGAAATTAGTGGCTGCATTCCCAGCAGCACGATTCGGACCGTTACACTACCGAAATTTACAAAGATCTAAAATATCAGCGTTAAAAGCAAATGCTGTCACTTTGATCGGCCAATTCGGTTACCATCAGAAGCTAGAAATGAGCTACAATGGTGGGTTGAGAATATTAAAGAATGTCATAAACCTATCATAGTGGGCAACCCTGATGTGGTGTTACAAACTGACGCAAGCGCACAAGGTTGGGGAGCAACTGATACGATGTCCAGTTGTGGTGGCAGATGGAATTCTCAGGAGGCTACATTTCTGGAAGCACATGGGATAAATTATGTAGAAATGTTGGGCGCATTTCATGGATTGCGGGCTTACTGTTCTAATTCACAGAAGTTACATGTCCGCCTGCAAATAGATAATACTACAGTGGTGGCTTACATCAATCATATGGGTGGTATCAGGTCGCTATCTTGTGATGAATTGGCTAATACAATTTGGCACTGGTGCATTGAAAGAAACATTTGGATTACTGCGACCTATTTACCTGGGAAGCTCAATACAGTGGCGGACACCAGGTCACGAGTCTTCAATGACAACATTGAGTGGATGTTAAATCCCCAAATTTTTGGAGATATTATAGCTCGGTTTGGGACACCAGATATTGACCTATTTGCGTCCAGGTTGAACCATCAGATACCAACCTATGTGTCATGGGAACCAGACCCTGGGGCAATAGCGATGGATGCGTTTTCAATCCATTGGGGGAAATGGTTTTGCTACGCATTTCCCCCATTCTGCCTCATCAGTCGGGTGTTGCAGAAAATTAAACTAGACGCTGCAACTGGTATATTGATTATTCCCGACTGGCCTACACAACCATGGTACCCGATGGTTGAGGGAATTTTAAAACAACCATGGATGACGATTGGTAAACACCCCAAATTAATTACTCACCCTATTACGGGGATCAGTCATCCTTGCCATGGTCATTTAAACTTGTTGCAGGTTCTGAAAAGACCTCTCATCCGGGCAGGCATCTCATCAAGAGCCATGAACCTCATTGCAGCATCATGCCGGGAATCCACCCGGAAACAATACCTCACTCAAATTAGGAAGTGGGAAGACTTCTGTGCCCGGAACAACAAGTCCTCCAACTCGGCGACAATACCGGATGCGTTGGAGTTTCTCGCAGGCCTACACTTTGATGCTGGCCTCAGCTACAGTGCCATCAACAGCGCCAGGAGTGCGCTGTCTTCATACCTGGATATAGGTGTCGGCTCCCACCACCTGGTGTCTAAATTAATGAGGGGAGTATTCAATACCAACCCTCCACGACCCAGATATACGGTAACGTGGGATGTGGGGATCGTGCTGACCCTACTGAGGAGCTGGGCTCCAATAGATGAGCTATCATTAAAGCAGCTCACCCTTAAGGTGGTGATGCTCATGGCACTGACGACAGCCCAAAGAGTCCAGACGTTACAAAAACTGCGTCTGGACAGCATGGTGGCCACCCTGGCCAAATAAAATTTTTTGTTAGAGAATTATTGAAACAGCACAGGCCAGGGGCGCATGGGCTGCAGCTGGAGTTTCGGGCGTACCCTGTGGATGCCACACTCTGCATAGTGACCCATCTCCACTACTACATCCAAGTTACTGGTGCTATCAGGATGAAGGAACAGGGACTCTTCATCAGCCATAAACCTCCGCACCGTCGAATAACTACACAGACTATTGCCAGGTGGCTCAGGACAGTGTTGGATGCAGCAGGGGTTCCTACTGACATTTTTAAGCCTCATTCCACCAGAGCTGCATCCACATCGGCAGCGAGAGCCATGGAGGTGCCCATGGACCACATTCTCGCCACTGCGGGCTGGGCCAGTGAGAAAACGTTTCAGGAGTTTTATAATAAACCTCTGGCCGCCCCTGCGACATTCGCAGAAGCTGTTCTGGGTATGGCTCAGTAAATGTTATCCCGAATTAGGGGTTGTTGTTTAGTTGATTAATAAATTGTGTTGATTTTTCAGCTACTGTCAACTGAATTCCATTAACAGTCTTACTCCATCAGAATGGCGGCAGTGTGATAAGCATGGACGTTGTTCAGGGCGTGAAATCACAGAGCTTTGAAATCTTCACGAAGTCACTCACGTGACTCCGAAGTAAAATAGTAAGATTAAACAAGAACTTACCAAGTTTGAAGTTTGATCTGTATTTTACGAGGAGTCGCGGTGAGGGATTTCGTGCCCACCGCTCCCACCCTCTATCATCAGGTCAAACAGGTAGTTCTACGTTTTTCATCTTACTATTTTTTAGTCATGGTGGTTCTGTGATTCCACACCGCTGCTTTGAAGGATGCCGCGCAGGCGTGCTGACGGGTTCTTCACGAAATCCCTCACCGCGACTCCTCGTAAAATACAGATCAAACTTCAAACTTGGTAAGTTCTTGTTTAATCTTACTAGTTTGACCCACTAACTCCATTCCAGCCATCAAGAACCCATTTACACTAACCCCTCTTTATTCTCTCAACATTTTTATCAGCTCCTTCCAGATTGAGGGTAATTTAGAACAACCAGTTAACCAACCAACCTGCACATATTTGAGCTAGGGAGGAAACCAGAGCACCAAGCAAACACACTGAGTCGCATGACAACCACGCAATCTTGACACAGATAGCACCAGAGTGAGAACTGAATGTGTGTTGCTAGAGCTGAGCGGCTGCCGTTCTACCAGCTGTGACACAGTCCTAAAGTATCATATAGCATAGAGATCACATCGATAGACCAAGGGCCAACCAGGTCAAGGCAGCTTTTAATGCTCTATTCAACATCCACCCATCTTTCAGCAGAGTTCTCTATTCCTTTCATCTTCATAATTGTATCTTACTCTCCCTTAAACACCTCTACTATTTGCACTTCCATAGATAACAAGACCAATATTCACATTACTCTGTGGGCAAAGACTCACTCATTTTTTTCTTCTCAAGAAATGTTTTAATTTTGCAATAACTAAGACAAATGGAGGAAAATCTTACTTTTTCTCCTTATTACATAGGCAGTATCAATTAAATATGTAAAGTATTAAAGAACTATTTGTTTAACATTGTATTCAGTTCCAAAATCACTACATAAAACCATCACTAGGTAATAATGCAACGCCTCAAAAGCAACCTTATTTTGCGTTTACATTATTTTTGGCTAAATCTTTTCCAAGCCATGTATTTGGAGTGTAATGAATTGTGTTCAGATTTCTTTAGGTTTATATTGTAAATCACAGTGGTGAAGATCACTCAACAAAGTTCACAAGTAAAATTCAGAATACTTTAACTCAATATTGTGATGAAGCAGGAACATTCATTTATGTTGCCCAGTTTTCCCAGTCAGTGAGATTCATAAATCAAAACCAATCAGATTGAAAATTCTGTGACGTGCAGAATGGCAGGCATGCTTTTGGGTTGCCTATTTCCTTCGGAGTCTGAAGAAGGGTTCCGACCCAAAACGTTGCCTATTTCCTTCGCTCCATAGATGCTGCCTCACCCGCTGAATTTCACCAGCATTTTTGTCTGCCTTCGATTTTCCAGCATCTGCAGTTCCTTCTTAAACTATAAACTGCACTATTTCTACATTGAAGCCAGGAGACCAAAATGATAAGACATTTAAAATAGAAAATTGCATTGCTGATTACAAATTTCATGAAACGTAACATTTGATTTCACAGATTACTCCTGACAAAATTAAACAGAAGCAAAAAAATAATGAGATGTGTTGTAACAAAACTGAAGTATACTCACCTACATGTTCATCTGTTATTTGAACAGTGGGAAGAGTTTTGATTTTCTCTTTGTCAGCAGGAGGCGGGCCAGTATTTTCAAATTGATTCAGCAGCTGGTGGAAATAATTCATTTTAATTTAAAATTCATGTTATTGTCATTACAAATTAAATTTGTAATAAAAGGCTGAAGCAATATCTAAATCTTCCATAAGAGATTTTAGGAATCACGATGACACAAAAGAAATTCTCAGTGACAAAATATCAAAGTGACAAAACTCTGCATTGAGAGCGAGTGTGTCAAACCAGATGTTACACCATGCAACATTAATTAAACTGTTATAAACTGAAGCATAAGACATTGTTATCCCATTGAAAAGAGTCAACATCTTGTCTGCACTAAAAGTGCACCAAGAGCAGTGGTCGTAATAAGGGTAGTGTAATTGCTCTCAAGTTTGCCAGCTTAGTTTTTAGTTAGTTTAGTATCTCAAAACAAATTAGAGATACAAGCGTGGAATCAGGCCCTTCGGCCCACACCAACCAGCAGTCCCTGCACGTTAACACTATCCTATATCAGAGACAATTTTTACATTTACACCAAGTCAATTAACCTACATACCTGTATGTCTTTGGAGGAAACCAAAGTTCTCGGAGAAACCCACACAGGTCATGGGGAGAAAGTGCAAATTCCATACAGACAAGCACCTGTTGCCAGGATCGAACCCGGGTCTATGGCGCTGTAAGGGCTGTAAAGCAGCAACTCTACCGCCACATAACCGTGCCACCGAGAAAGTGAAATCACAATAATTCCCATTTTCAAGCAAACTGTTTCAGAACCACCAAAATGGAATTTATGCAAGAACAGGATTGGAAAGTCCAACACTCTCCCTTCCTCTACCCTTGTTTCAGTCAATCTTAGTTATCATGTGAAGGTTGGCTACTTGGATAAGGTATGGGAGATCAAGTGACAGCTGTGGAGATATAACTGAGCAGAAAGAATCCTCATGAAAAACATAAGAACATAAGATAATATAGGCAGGCCACATAGTCTCGACCCAAAACGTCACCCATTCCTTCTCTCCAGTGATGCTGCCTGTCCTGCTGAGTTATTCCAGCATGTTGTGTCTATCTTCAGCCACTCAACGCACTGACAGCTGACCTGTCCCAGGCCTCATCCCTCCTGATAGGGATTGCATTCGTTCATCCATACTATTTGAAATTAGCTCATCTGCCAGCTTTGAGATATTTATAGTGTCATCCTCTGTGAAGATTGATGTTAATTACCAATACAAATTATTGCAATTTCTATGAATTCTACATTCTCACCCTCAAGGTATTCATTGGTTTTATTTTTATATAGGTTGTTGATCGTTTTGATGTTACTTCTCTTAATTTTCTTCCTCCTTTTAACCTTTCAATCTCTCACTGGTGTTTACTGAAAAATTCCCCGTTTCCGACAGATCATACGTTTTGCCATGTTGCATGCTCTAGTTTATGGTTTAATGATTTCATTAACTTTGTTTTCTACACATGGTTCCTCTTTCTCATAGTCCCTTTTTCTAACTGGGGTAAATAACTGCTGAAATATCATTAGCTGTTTCCTACTGACTTTCCTTTAGCCTATCTTTGCAATACATTCAAGTCAAATCTATCACCATATCTCTGTAATTGTTCTTATTTAAACTGTTGACACAGCTGGACCAGAGGCATTCTCCCTCAAATTGTACCTGGAATTCTACCATATTATGATCATCACCCCTTTGGGATCCTTAGCTACAGTGATCACTTATTAATCTCAATTTATTACATATGAACAAATCTAAATTACCCTGCTCCTTGTGGATTCTGTAACATACTGCTCTAAACAGAAGATTTTTTTCAGAGATATCATTGCCAGTTTAGTGGGTCCAATTAACATACAGATTGAAATCACCTATTGACTGAAGCAGCCTTCTCGATACCTGTCTATTATGTTTTGTCCTGTCGAGCGACAAAACCTTTAGAGCCTATAAGGTACTCCTTTCCTCTGCTGCATCTTATTTCCATCAATCTGATTCAGCATCATTTTCTGCTGCATCTTTATCACTACTCAGTGTCCTTGATTGCCTCACATCCTTTCAGGCCATTTCTCTTAGAACATTAAATACCCAGTCCTTAAGCTCCAAGCACCCACATTTCACCCACAGCTATTATATCAGTTTCATTTATTACTATTTCCCCATCAACTCATTCTTTTTTTTTTTTGCATTCTGATTGGACCAATCAGGCAAGGACAGTAGAAGAAATTGTGGCATGCATGCGGAATCTGGTTATATCAACCAGATTTGAATCACTTACTTCAGATTCATCTTCTGCCACACACTTTTGCTTATATTTAGTGCCATGCATTGATTTTTATACTCGTACTTCACTAACCAGTGTCAATGGTTACCTCTCTTGCTTCTTAGTGATTTATTAACATTCCTTTCACAAGAATGCTGTCCTCTGAATCAGATTAAACCTATCTATGGCTCTATTTATGCAACAGGCAAGGTTCATGCCAGCATGGGGACAAGAAGACGAGGGGACAAGTAGAGGAGGGGACAGGGCACCGGGAATGGCAGTAGCAGGTAGAGAGCCAGCAGATAAAAGGAATTTCCTAATTTTGTGGTAATTCTACTTCAGCAAGAATCAAGGATCAAAATACATGCTTGTTGACTGTAATTTTGTTTCCATCTTTCATTACAGTTTTGATCTGAATATTATTGTATTAACTAAATTAACTACCTGTGTAATGATCGTGTCCAAACCATTGGCTCCCCATGCGTAATCCATTGGATTTGAGTGCAAGACACCCCTTTAAAGCACAGAAAATAACAAATTAAAAACCAACATTCAAAACAATAGGCAATGGTGGAAGTCTACGTAAATGCCACTCTTAATTTGCGTTCAAGTAACTAAATGTGTAACTGAATTCTGAACATTAGACTCCAATACATTGCATTTAACTTACAGTCTGAAATACAATGCAACATAAAATAACAATTTCCTTCCCATTTCTTTATTCACCAGTTCTGAATCTAAGTTACACGTTTCATGGCTAATAAATCTTCGTATCATCATTCTACCAGCATCTGCAGTTCCTTCTACACAAGTTAGAGGGATTGTCTGGCTTCACACAAAATTAATTTGCATGACACTAAAACAAAATCGGCAGAAGGAATTTAGACCAGAGGACAATTCCTATACACTGAGCAAATAGTGATCGAAATGGACAACATCGCAAGATTGTACAGCCATATATAGCAATTCCATTGATTGAGGTATTTGAAAATTCTATTTACATATTAAAAAATCGAAATGCACATTTAAGATCAACTTGATCTCAGAAAACAATTATTTGAATGAATAAAAACAAACAGGATTTGGAAGTTAACAGTCATGATCTGGCAGAAATGCTTTCAGCTAAGATGACCCAAATATTGACACAGAGAACAGGGAGCCATCAAGACTAAATGGAGTCTCGGCCTGATATGTCTGATAAAGGGTCTCGACCTAAAATGTCACCCTTTCCTTTTCTCCAGAGATGCTGCCTGACCCGCTGCATTATGCCAGCATAGTGTGTCTATTTTCAGTGTAAATCAGCATCTGCAGTTCTTTCTTACACAAAAATGGTGGACAGGCTAATGAAGCAAAGATCAAGAGCAGAAAACTAATAGAAAAAGTAAATTTCAAATGACTGCGATTGTGGACCAATGTATTAGTCAACACAAATTGCATCTTGTATCCAACTGACACTGGTTAAGGGCACAAACCAAAGTATATTTTCTCCTTGCCCATGTGTTTTGCAGTTGACAAATTTACCATGTTTTGTTGTATCTCTAATTATAATTTCCTGTGATGATAAATTGGAAATAGCACAGCCCCCAGCCAATGTTTGCTACAATTCAGTGAGCAATAGAAAGCCGAGAAGATTTATTAGGTTATTAGATTTTGCTCATTTGAATATAATGATTTTCAACTTGTCATTTTACACTGGAGTGTAAAATGTAAAGTGACAATTTGAAATTCATAGTGTGCAAATTAGCAAAATCATGATTAACTAAATAGTTTTTTGTAGGTTGAACCAGTTTCAGATTTTGTAAACTCATGTTAACTGAGTAATAAACAAACACAGTTATTCAGCTATTGTCAGTTAAGTGTCCACATCTTTACATGTTAAAATTGTCACTGTTACTTCAAAAGCATAACCTTTTGGCCCAGATAAAGTGTATTGCTTGCTCTAGGGAAATGAATTCTCCCATTTCGTCCCAAGACTACAATGTGAAAGTTACTTCGCTCACGTGGGAGACTGGTGTTAGTTGGTGATGCAGAGGTGTATGTCATTGCTGATTGGGGACCAGTCTACTGTACCTTTTACAAGAAACAGCAGTTTACCATCTCAAAGTAGGCACGGCAGCTTATCAGACAGATGGACAAGGTGAATGCAATACCGTCAAAGTAGCAGTGAGGAATATAGATCATGGCTGGGAGAGGGATTGCAAGTATATTATCAGAACAATGTCTGAATGCTTGAAATTAAGCCCACAGATATCTTCCACCTGCTGGATTTCAGAGGTGGTGGCTACTCTAACATACCATTCAGAAATGAAGGAAAACATTTGTAATTGCTAAAGGGCGTTGAATGATGACATACAAATATCCTGCATTATGTATTCACAACTGTTAAGAATAAAGATAATTTAGGGAAAAAATATATATATATTAGAATGCTGCATCCGTTATCATATAGTTAAGCATGAACCATTCAGTTTAATGTCCAGTTCAATGAAAATCTGATTATTTTTAAGAATTTATAAATTTTGCCCTTGATAACATATCCTTGAATATGTGGAGCATCTTTGCTGGTGGCCTCGAATCAACTTTTATCACACACATATATATACATACATATATATATACACATATATACATATTTCTGTACCATCCCATTTTAGATGCAATGGTCTCAAATCAAATGTCACAAAATGGTCCTTAATTAACCATTTCAAACTTCAATATAAAAGTTATCAGTAGCTTTTGCAATACAACTTACCAAGGACCCAATCCTAAATGTGGCACTGCTGTGGGCGCAATTATTCCATTAACTAATTGCTGAATTATTCTGTAATAAAAAGTATGAATGTCTTATTATTTCAAATTACTCTTGTTGCAAAACTATATATAGATGACCACCAGGGGCGTCAAACGAATGGCTGCACCGCCAACAGTCTGTTTTTTCGTCTTTTATTAAATTTTAGTGTGTGTTAAAAGTTTGTGTAAATGTTCTCCGGTTTGTTTTATGTAGGGGAGGGGGAAGAGGTCGGGTGAAACTTTTTTTTCCCCCAGTTTCTTACCTTGCCGGAGATGCGATTAATCCATCGATGGAGCTGGAGGCCTCCTCGGACTAACCTTGGGCCCCACCGCGGGGCGTGGACTTACATCAGAGTCGTTCCTTGCTTGGGATCACTCCAACCGCGGCCTGCGGTCTTTACATCAGGAGCTCAGTCTCGGGAGAAACCGTGGATGTCGAGAGTTGCAATGTTGCGGAAAGTTTGATCAGCCCCGACGTAAGGGTAGAGATTGAACTTTTTTTCGCCTTCCATAACAGTGAGGAATGTGGAGGAGTCACTGTGATGGATGTTTATGTTAAAATGTGTTTTGTGTGTTCCGTTGCTTTTTTTTTGCATGACTAACTTTGCAAATGAAATTGCTCGTATGTTGCAAATAAAATATTATTGTGATTGTGAGTTTCCATTGAAAAAAGCAGAACATGGAGATTGAAATAATGCATTATTCTGTACGTATCAAAATATTTCTCACTTTATGCTGTGACGAAAATCTAAAGCAATCATAGTGTGCCATAACCATTTGGTTTGTTTTTTAACCAATTTATTCCAACAGCCATTTTGGGTAACTTTCATAAGAAAACCACCAACAGACACTGAACACCATAAGCACCAAACCACATGGATACGGACAACTTTACAGAATTCACAAACCACAAATGTCTGAGATATGAACTAAAATTCACTCACATGGAATTTATGCGGGAAAAAATAAAATGTACTCCCCCCCCCCTCCACCACTCATATTTCTTGCCGCATGCAGAGGTGACGTGACCTAGTGTTACAGAAAATCGCACCAGACCTCTTACTCCCTTCGGAGTTTGCCTGTGATATAAAGTCATCAACATTTAACACAACTGACAATGTTGAATTCTTAAACTCCAGGGAGAAACACGTACCCTTCAAGAGTTGGCACTCCTTCATTCCGTGTTGCAGGCCGCCGTGACGGGAAGCGGGGTGCTCGGGATTGCCTGGAACTATACCGCGGACGTGACTGGTGCTCCCGCTCCCTCCTGCTTTCAGAGTCTCTGTTTTCTTCTGAGGTATGATTTGTCCCAAAGGAAAAGGGATCAAAAGGATCATCCAAAATACCAAATGTAAACTGTCCATAGCTTCCTTGCGGTAAGGAAAGCAAGTGCTGGTCTAAACCCTAAGGTAAGCAAAGTTTTTGAAAATTAGGAATAAGCATTTTCTGGCTGTCATACAATAAATGACACTTCTAATTTGATGTTATCAATTACATTTTTTTTAAAGTAATCTACCCATGGATTTATAAGCAAGGAGGTTTAAATATTCCCTTCTCTCTCTGCAGATTACTGCACAAGAACCACATTAACCTACTGCGGAAGTGACAGGAGCAGAAACAAGAAAAAACATTTCTGCTTGAAAACAATGTCAGAAAATAGGAACATGAGAAGGTCATCTTGTAATTCCAGTCCTAATCATACCCCGTTAGTCTGGTTCAGTAAAACACTGAATACAAGCATTGGATCAACTAACTTCATTTTCCAACACAATCACACTACATATACAATACCTAATCCAACACCACCGGTCTGATCCTTGTCTCTACTCGTTCAAGCCTTCAGCCTCGTGCGAATAGAACACCTCCAGATGGTCAGCCCTCCCATCTTTTATACCCTCACGGAACCTTGCCGCGAAATACATTGGGGGGGGGGGGGGGGGGGGGGGAACCGAATCATCAATAAAGATTATAAAATACATTAATTGACAGTTCCCTAACTCTGATCCTTGTCTCGACTCGTTCAAGTCCTTCAGCCTCATGCGAATAGAACACCTCCAGATGGCCAGATGTGGGGGGGGGGGGGGGGGGGGGGGGGGGGGGGGGAGAGAAACCCAATCAATAAAGATTATAAAATACATTAATTGACAGTTCCCTAACCTAATCACAAAATATCACATAACATTGTATCTACAGAAAGCACTTAATGGGAGAGAGTTCTATTCAGCAAAGAAACATTTTACCAGGTAATGTAAACAATTTGGGCAGGGCCCCTCTCCTTGACCAATCACGAGTAACGGCACGAGGACCATGCAACATTATTATAACCCCATCATCTCCCAACCAATCATGAACATGCATTTGCAGTAGGACCTAGCTACCGCAAAACCCTCATTCATATGATCAATTAAGGGACATTTGGACATCACCCTGTACTCAACTTCCTCCCAGACCACAGACATTCTGGAGATGGTCTTTACAGCTTTTGCAAAAGATGTCAAGCAGGCTTTGCAAAAGCAGAAATCCTCCATTTTGTCAGGCACCTAAATTGCCCAATATTATCACTCTGACCCCACATGTCTGGTCCCAACATTCAATATGACCATGGCTCATCTACCCCAGCATCAACTCTTCTGTGCCAGTTCCCTTGAACAAAAAGGTCAAGATAGCTGATCC